>CM061136.1:19455954-20890963 GCA_030789695.1 Scilla litardierei
TCTGAACCTAACATATATTTCATAGTTTTATTGAAATATATGTCAGCGAAAAGCCTCGGCAAGATTTTATAGTAATTGAAAGCAATAACTTAGCAACAGAAAAGCGTCAAGACACAGATATGATAAGCAAGTGCGTAAAGTAAAATTTGACCATGCTGGGATAATTTGATAGGTGAGTTGCATTTTAAAGAAGTTAACACATTTACAAATGGAATATTCTCAGTTATTCGTGCTTGTGCAAGTCCATGTCTGAGTAAGTATAGTGTTCTCGATACATCCTATCATCGGGGGTTTACCGTGACGCTTCTTGTCATCTTTAACCTGGAAAATGGCCAAGATGCTTGCTTCCATTAGTGTGGTATGGAAGTAGTCGTAAGGTATACAAGACACACTTACAGACTCTACTACATGAACCAACCCCACCCAAGTGTTCGTCTAGTCGTTCGACTAGGTTCACCCCATCTGTATTCGATGGTGTCACATATGTATTTCGGAGATTGTGTCCTACCCTCTGTCCCGTTTAGTTCGTTTTGTTAGCAAACATATATCAAATTGTTCCAAGCAACAAACCCATTATTACATGTTCCTTTAATCGAAAGCAACTACTAAAGCGAAAACATGCATTTTAGTTATAAAGTCCACTTGCGTATTATTAGTAGATTTCAGCACAACGATTAAACAGTTTGGTTTTGCAATTCATTTACTAAAGATATTTGCCTCGAATGTTGCTGGGTGTCCAGACGGTCGTAACGAGGGGCGCGGTTATTTTTGCGAAGTTGGATTTTAATATCAGTTAAAGAGGTTCTTAATGACTTAATCATACTATTAAGTTTACTATTATAAAACATACTGTTATTCACTAGCATGTGACATGTGTATTATTACTAACATGTGTTACTCATTTTTAACCATGTGACATATGTTAATTAATATTATAACATGAGCGTACTAGCCAAAACTAACATACTACTTATCTTTTTATGCAGTTTTTAATAGTATTTTGACACTAATATTATCTGTATATACTGAACTGTTAAATAAATAATACGTACATGCATTTTGCATTACATATACCGTTTATAACTAAAACTTATAATAAAAACTTATAATAAGTTTACCGTACTAACTTTATACCACATAATACTAATCTGTTGGGTTATACACATTCACCTACTAATAATAACATGCATAAATTAATACTAATCGTACTAATATAGTATACTAAATTATTATACTATAAGTTATAACCTATATATATAGTAACATGCTGCCATTAATAAACTAATACACTGTTATTTAACTTACGCGTTTGCGCTCAACTCCTTTATGCAGGTGGGGCGGCGACGTCTAGCGGCGGTGCAGTCAGCGTCGGGGCTACGAGTTCGAGCGACGGATGGTGACAGCGTGGAGTGTCTACGCGGGCTTGAGGACGTCGTCGGAGAGCGCTGCTATCGGGTCTGTGCGGCGAAGGCAAAAGTTGATGGTGGCGACGTGGGGAGCGGGGGTCACCGGAGCTGCTGGCGTGGGTGCTGGGAGCTGTGTGACACCGGTGATGGGGCCGAAGTAAGGAAGCGACGAGGCGAGTTGTGGGTTCATCTTCGAAAGGTGGAGGTCGCGGCATTGTGATTGGAGGGCTGTGGGGTGCAGGTTGGTCGGAGTGTGGAGGTGAGCGGCGTCGGTGAGTTGGGTTTCGATGGGAGGAAGAGGAGACGGGGCGGCGCTGTGGCTTGGTCGGAGAGTGGGGAATAGTGCGGGTGAGGTTGCCGGAGTTGTGTGGTGTTCGGAGAGTGGGGGAGAGAGAGGAGGCTGGTTTTCGACGAACGGAGGAAAGTCAGTGTTGGATCGGGCGAGGAGGAAGGTGGAGGCTGTGGGAGGCTAGTCGACGGCGTGTCCCGATTGTAGCGTCGTCTGAGAGTGCTGGTCGGGGGTGCTCAGAGTTTTGAGTCGAGTGGAGGAGGAGAGGGTTTTGGTTTTGCGTGGCTGAGGAGGATGCTGGGCTTTAAGGAGGAGGTTAAGTAGAAGAGTGAAGATAGAGAGAGAGGAGATCGCATGCTTGTTATGGTTTCCATGCATGAGGGATTCACGTTGGTGGGTTTTGTTACGAGATCTGGGGGTGCTTGGCTTCGTTAAGATTCTTCGGAGTGTGGGGTTGCGTGAGTTACGCTCGCCGAAGTCATGGGCACGGGGCGGGTGCGGATAAGGATCCGCAAGTGAGGGGTTTGGTTACAGGATAGTTAGGATTAGGATCTAATTAATTATTGTTAAGTCATTGGACCGGCATTCGAGGAACTCGGTCGATTAATATCCAAGGCCCACCAGGCCCACCAAAGAAACCCGCTATCGACTCGGTCAAAGGCCGAATGGCCAGTCGACCGTTGGGTCCACTTCACACGAACGTGGGATTAAAGGCGGGTTCGGAAACCTCGGGACGGGGGTAACGTTTACTCCTATTAATGGAGGGAGGATTGTGGCCCATTATGGGCGACCATTATCTCCCCAACATAGACAAGGAGACACCGAACGTCTATAAATAGAGAGGGGGTCCCATCTTCAAGGTAGGAAATCTAATACATAAAACTCTATCTTCTCACTCTTATCATTCTTATATTCGAGCTTGTGTCGTCAGTCCATAGACGAACCTCCGTCGGTCGATCTCAACTACACCAAGCTCACTCTCTTCCTTAAGTTCCCTACTAACTTAAGCATCGGAGGTGATTTGGATCGAAACCCAGATCCGACCCCCCCAACGACTTTCTGTGGTGCAGGTCGACGATCTAACATTCGAATAGTAGAGGGTGGTTAGGGTATATATATAGTTTGATTTAGTTAATGATAATTAGATTTGATAGGATTCAATTAGATTTACTTATTAAAATTTATTAGCATGTATTTTTATAGATATAATATAATAGAATTAAAGATGAAGATCGATATGGTTACACTTATTTTCATTATTACGATTTTGCCACTGTACACCAATGATGTCCAAAAGTGACAAAGTTAGTGTCAGCGCAATCGTGAGGTCGAGGTGATCACAAATGCAGTAACGGGTCACACATACATGCTACAACAATTAAAATCATAACTCAATGATCACATAGTTCACACATCACAAAATACGTACGATGAATACTGGTCGTTACATCTTACCCACCTTATAAAAATTCCATCCCCGGAATTCTATCAGCTAGGGTTCAGGAAATAGATAAGGGTAGCGCTCACGCATTTCCTATTCCCGTTTCCAGGTGGATTCTCCAGGTGATCCATGTCGCCACATCACTCTAACAAGATTGACGACTTTATTTCTGAGGGCCTTCTGTCGTCGGTCCAAGACCTAGACTGGTTGTTGCTCGTAGGTCAGATCTGGTCGAACAGTAATCTCGGAGTAGTCAACCGCATGAGTAGGGTCACTGACGTAGCGACGCAGTTGGGAGACATGGAAAACATTGTGAACTCCATCCAATGAAGGCGGTAGAGCTAAGCGATAAGCAACTTCTCCAACTCGCTTTAGCATATCAAATGGTCCAATGAATAGCACATCAAATGGTCCAATGAATCTCGGGCTAAGCTTTCCTCGCGTCCCAAATCGTATCACTCCTCTGTTTAGAGATATCTTCACGAAGACATGATCTCATGGTTGAAACTCCAAGTGACGTTACTTGGCATCAGCCCAATGCTTGTACCGATCTTGTGCAATGCATAGCTTATCTATGATACCACGCACTACATCCACGGTCTCAACTATCATCTCTGGACCCAATAATTTCCGATCACCAATGTCATCCCAACTTAACGGGATTGACATTCCTTCCATAGAGTGCTGCAAATGGAGCCATGCCAATACTGGCCTGGTAGCTGTTGTTGTAGGCAAACTCAACCAAATACAGATTATCTTCCCACGAGCCTTTGAAATCCAGAATGCAAGCTCGTAACATATCCTCCAATATCTGGATAGTACGCTCTGACTGTTCGTCAGCCTGCGGGTGATACGCGGTGCTTAAGCTAAGAATGGTATCCAGATTGGTCTGTAGACGCTTCCAGAATTGAGATGTAAATCTGGTGTCCCGGTCAGAGACGATGCTCACTGGAATGCCATGCAATCGAACAATTTCCTGCACGGTTATGGGTCACACCACAATGTATACTAGAAGTTGTAAAGGTAAAGGATAGATTATTACCTCCATATACTTTTTCGCCAATATTTCCATAGATTGTCCCACTCGGAATGGTATGAAGTATGCCGATTTGGTTAATCGGTCAACGATTACCCAAATCACATCATTCTTCTTAGCACCGTGGCTTGGTCGGGAGAGTGGGGGAGAGTGCGGGCGAGGCTGCCGGAGTTGCGTGGAGTTCGGAGAGTGGGGGAGAGAGAGGAGGCTGTTTTTCGACGAATGGAGGAATGTCGGTGTTGGATCGGGGCGAGGAGGGAGGTGGAGGCTATGGGAGGCTGGTCGATGGTGTGTCCCGACTGTAGTGTCGTCGGAGAGCGCTGGTCGGGGTGCTCGAAGTTTTGAGTCGAGTGGAGGAGGAGAGGGCTTGGGTTTTGCATGGCTAAGGAGGATGCTGGGCTTTAAGAAGAAGGAGATGAAGTAGAAGAATGAAGGTAGGGAGAGAGAGGAGATCACATGCTTGTTATGGTTTCCATGCACGAGGGATTCGCGTTGGTGGGTTTTGTTACGAGCAGATCCGATCGGATCCGGGGTGCTTGGCTTCATTAAGATTCTCTGGATCGTGGGGTTGCGTGAGTTACGCTCGCCGAAGTCGTAGGTACGGGACGGGTGCGGATAAGGATCCGCAAGTGAGGGGGTTGGTTACGAGATAGTTAGGATTAGGATCCAATTAATTATCATCAGAGGAAAAGCTTAATTCGAATATTAGCGGGTGGTTAAGGTATATATATAGTTTGATTTAGTTAGGGATAATTAGATTTGATAGGATTCAATTAGATTTACTTATTAAAATTTATTAGCATGTATATATATAGATATAATATAATAGAATTAAAGATGAAGATCGATATAGTTACAATTATTCTCATTATTACGATTTTGCCACTACACACCAATGATGTCCAAAAGTGACAAAGTTAGTGTCTGTGCGATCGTGAGGTCGAGGGGATCACAAATGCGGTAACAGTTCACGCATACAGTCTACGACAATTAAAATAATCACAGTTCACACATCACAAAATACGTACGATGAATACCGGTCGTTACATTAATGCAATCTGAGACTCTGTCATCTTTGTTGGAGTTTTAGAAGCCTCCACAGTCCTCGTTGGTGTCCCCGAAGAGGTGCTTGTCGCATGCCATAGGCCGTCGGCCTTTTGGGGGTTGTCGTCGTCACCCCAGGGGTTGTGGTCCCATCCGCTGCTGTTCCAGGGGCCGCGGACCCTTTGGAGTCCATCTCGTGGCTGCAGGGATACCAACGGCCCCTGGCATCCATCCCAGGGGCTGCATGGCCCCTAGTTTCCTCCCCATGGGCCACCTCCCCAGGGGTAACGGGGCTCCTGGCTTCCACCCCAGGGCTACGGGGCCACTGTCAGCCAATCCCATGCACTGCAAGGTCGTCGTATTCACCCGCCGCACCCCACTGATCGGGAGGCATGTTTTCAGATACGCACTTGTGCCACCACTTGGATGGATCTCCTCAAAGGTGATGACTTTTCTCTTGACCTTGTCCAAAGACATCGCTTTTTGTCTTTGATCTTTGTCATTGCCATCATCATTGTCCAGATTTGTCTTCGTAGCCATCACCTCAGGCCAAGAGCGTCGATTTAACTCCAAAAGTTCCTTCACATGGATTCCATCATTGAAATCTTTCTTCGAGGCTTTCCACTTCTCTTCCCAACACTTGATGTTCCTTGAGGACTCCACTTTGCCTCCTAATTTCTCTGCCAAAGCATCAACTTTAATTGCTTCCATCATCATCGAATGCTCTGATTCCACTTTGATTGGATTGGAGATGGATTGTAGTGAAACGATAGTGTTTTTTGGGCAAAAAATGGGATTTGGGGAAGAAAGTCATGATTTTTTAATAATACGTGGAACTACAATGATTTGGCCTCAAGTCGAGAGTATGACCGCTCTCCTAATTAATCCTAGGGCTAATCCAATCCAATCTAGATATCAACTACTAATTTTCCTACGACATTCTTCATGATCCCTTTCTAATCTTTCCCCCTTATTCATAATAAAACTCACCTAATGATATAGCCCTGTAATTACCAAAATTCCATTAACCGTGTTTTTAGTTGCCACCTAGAAATTATAGAGTTGCTACTGGAGATGCTATTGTCTCCAGAAACTATAGATTGGCCACTGTCACCAGAAATTACAGATGTACCATTGGTCTAAATTACGAGACTGCCACCCGTATATCTATTATACATTTGACAGCGATCTTTGAATTCTAGGGCTGATGAGGACAAGATAAAGAGTGGCTGAGATTTGATCTTGGTAAATCAATGGTTGAGATTGGATTTTGTGAAAATTTTAGCGGGAAAACTTAAATTTGGGAGGGAGGAATATCTTGGAAACCAAAACTTTGAAATTAAAAGTGTCTTGGGAAAGAGTGTGGAGATTAAATTTGGGGAGAAAAGTGTTTTGGGAACCTAAACTTTGAAATTAAAAGTGTCTTGGGAAAGATTGTGGAGAAGTTCATTAAATTAAACAACGTAAAAGAATTAGCGTAAAAAAATTTAGCGGAACAACAAATTAGCATAAAAAATTTAAGTTAATACACTCACCTAAAAATACACGAGGTTTGTTGTTTCGCGCCGAAGGCGCCCGTGAAATTTTTTTACGCTAATTTGTTGTTCCGCGCCAAAGGCGTCTGCGCCTTATTTGTTGTTCTGCGCCGAAAGCACTCGCGCGTTGTTCCGCGCCGAAAGCGCTCGAATTTTTTGTTCTACACCGAATTTGTTGTTTCGTGTCAAAGGCCCTCGCCGAATTTGTTGTTCCGCGTCGAATTTTTTGTTCCACACCGAAGGCGCCCGCGCCATATTTGTTGTACTGCGCCCACGCCGTATTTGTTGTTTTACGCCGAACGCGCCCCGCTAAATTTTTTTACGCTAATTTGTTGTTCCGCGTCAAAGGCGCACACGCCGTATTTGTTGTTTTACACCGAAGGCGCTCGCGCGTTGTTCCGCGCCAAAGGCGCACACGCTGAATTTTTTGTTCCACGCCGAATTTGTTGTTCCACACCGAAGGCGCTCACGCCATATTTGTTGTTCTGCATCGAAGACGTCCACGCCGTAGGTGCCCGTGCCGCTAAATATTTTTACGAGAATTTGTTGTTCTTTTAAATTTTGGCTGTTGGAAATATTTTCTTGGGGAATAAAGATTTTGCCGGGGGGGATCTTAAATGAACCGTGCCCGCGGGTACGGGTTATGACTAGTGCGATCATATTAGAGTGAGTCTCTTTAGCTCTTTCCTTCCTTCTCATCAGGATATACCGTTTCCTCTTCTTTTTTTCTTTTCCATTTTGTGTCACATATGGCCCAAAAGATCTGTAAAGTACAGTTTGAAAGCTGCAGTTTTAAGATCACAAACTGGAGTCTGAGGCTCTTTTCAAAACCCTCAGTTCAGCCCCTAAAGTCCACCAGATTCCAGTTTCTCCGGAACTAAACCATGTTGCCCAAGGATGCCTTAAATGCAACATAAAAATCAGTTCAGAAATATTCAAAGCCAAACATGTTTCTTCGAGGATATAATTATTGAGGGTTGAAATTGGTAACATGCACATTTGACAAACTAAGGGTTAGATATGTGTAATTCTTACCTTTGGTTTTATAAATTTTTTAAAGGATTCTAGAGCACAATCTTCTAGTACATTTTCTTGTTTCTTATAGTTATGGACACTATCATGCCTTTTTTGTCCACTAGATCATCTTATTTCTCTGTGTGTGGTTTTTAGCTGCAGAATATCCTGGTACTTCAATGGTATCCATTCTTTTCAAGGAAATGTCATGATTTAGCAAAAAGAATTCTAAACTTATGAACAATATTTCAAAACGATCAGGCATTTAGTACTTTCTCATCTGTATACTAATGAATATATGCAAGTCATGCTGGAGGACTTGGCTTGTTATATTTTTTCTTCGGTTAAATTGTGTGGATACATTTCTCAATAATTTATTAAATTGGACTTAAAAAAACGAAAATAAAACGATAAGACTGCAGGTTGACTACATGCATTCCGGTGTTGCAGTGACTGTATTAAAAGAATCCCACAATTATGCTGCTTCCATTTCACAGCAGTTAGATAACAAATAAAAAAGATAAACAAATTGAGCTTGGCTTGTAATGATTCTCTGACTAAATTGGTGAAACTAGTTCCATGGACAATTTATTGAATTGGGCTTAACAAAAATTCTAAGCTTGCAGCTCGACCGCATGCACCATAGAATTACTTGGAAGATACAAAAAAAACCAAGATTAGAGGTCTCGGTTTTGGTTTCGGTCTTCAAGAATTTTAAGTTTTGGTCAGGTTTTGCTTGTTTCGGTGGTTTCAGAGTTTTGTTTTATTTCGTTCGTATTAGCGATTTTGGTAGTTTTTCTAAACATTACTTGTGTTATTAATATCAAATACTAATTAAAGTATTAATGTATAATACTATAAAATACTTCCATTTTTCTAAACATATTACTTGTAATGTATTTTGCTAATATTACTTGTATTTTGCCAACATATTAATAACATTACTTATATTTTGCTAAATATATTACATTTTTACAAGTTTGCCATTTCCTGCTAAAAAATAATGACAAACTTGTAAATAAATGTAATACGTTTAGCAAATTTTTTTAAGGTAAATAGCAATAGCTAATAAGTAGCGCTTCTCTAAAATTACACATTTGGATAACCATGTTACATTTTTTTATAAGTTTGCCATTTTCTTCTTTTAAAAGGTTTAAAAGATAATTGCAATCTTGTAAATAATTGTAACATATATATCAAGAGTGTAATTTGACTGGCAGCACTTTCCATCAAAAAGGCATCACCTTCGATGGAGCCGGTGATTTTTCGAGGAGTTTGCCAACGAAGGATGAAGGTTGTGAATTTTCGAGTAGTTTGCCATTCAAATCGTTGATTTTTTGAGGCCTCGAAGGAGGCGAGGAGGCGGGAGAGGCGGTTTAGTGATTTTTCGAGGTGGCGAGGCTGTGGGAGAGCGAGTTTGACGATTTTTTCCAGGCGATGTGCTTCTTCGTAAGTTATTTCTTCCTCAACTTCTTTTTTCCTGTTTCTCTTTTTTTCCACAATATTTCTCGTTTCTCTCCTGTGATCTCTGCAGATTTTTCTAGATATCGGTGCAAAACCGAGATTTTGGCCGTCTTTTGTACCGGACCCGGCCGATACCGGGAGGAAACGGGCCGAAACTATTGGTATTGGCTGAAACCTTTATCCTTGCTAAAGACATTCACAGTGGTAACATAAGCCCAAAAGAAGAAACATCACTTCTCAGTTCCCACTCTAATACAAGAAAGGCCCAAATGATAAATGCCTATTAATTGTCGACTACATATGTTGCATACCATGGGAAAATGGATACAAGTCACTTAACATGTTGACCCATACAAAGTCCTAAATGATTACATATATTATACACGTCTTTTTGGGCAAAACACACGACATGTACGCAACACATGTCAGAGTAGACACTGCATCATGTTAGATATGTAAACTCAATGTATCAGGTATTCCCAACAATGCTTAAGGAAGTGTCAACTCTTCCCCAAATTGATCACATCTCTTGTTCTTTAAAGTTGGTTTGGCTTAGTGGTGGAACCTGGAAACTTTCAGATCCATCTGTTCATCATGCTTCACATATTAGTGAACAAGCTTTTTATTTCTTTTTTATTGTCTTATAGGCATGCGCCCGTCCAATCTTTAAGTTTGTCCTAAGAGATGAATGAGTTGGGACTTATTGTAACGCCCCGCTTCCCGAGTACTGTCACAATTGAAACAAGTGTATGCAGGTCTTGTAGGTGTCAGTGAAGTCAATGTAGAGCAAGGCAAAAAGAAATGAAATACTCAAAACATGACAAATTATCACAGTTCTAAATGGGGAAAGACAACAAAATCTACACTACAGCTTAAACGTAAATAGAACACTCATATGCAGATAGCTCAAGCCTCCAAAGTCATCTACTGAAAGTTTGACTCCTCGTGCTCAAGCGCCTCCGTATGATCTCATGCGTCACCTAATGGGCAACAGATGTCGCACCATGGCTTAATAGAGTAAACAATATCTAAACAAGAGACAGAAAAGTAAAGGTGCACAAAAAGGAGATGTGACAGTAACAAATATGATAGTACTGAATAATGAAGTAACATGGTATGATAATTAAATGTCCACAACTATTGTAAGATGGTACTCACTAAAGTGAACTAATTCTAAGCCGTGACTTATGAGTGAGGGTACGGTGTGTAACACGAAGACCATCTTGAGACCGCAAGGGTGCTATCCCGGGCCGAGTCCAATAGAAGAAAGTACCATACCGTAAGAACCATAACACTGTGACAAGGGCTCCAGGACCCATCATGATGGCCATCCTTGTCTGCCCCAGGACTTCAGGACCCATCTGAGTGATGGACGTCCCCTCCACAACTAGAGGAGCTGAAGACAGGTCCCAGTCGCTCTCGTACTTTCAATCATAAGTTACTCAAAACCCGGTGAGTCAAGCTGAAGTAATCAATTTATTAGTTATTGTGTCGTGATCTGAGTCAAGTTTAATATTAGTCAAACCGCATAGTCAAGTCATAAGTCAACCTCAAGATAGTCCGCTGCCGTACATGTAATAACCCAGGGACTACACAATTCAATCACAATATTAAACTTCATGGCACCAGCAAGCTCAAGAGACAACATGATTATGAAACTGGCATGTGATAAAGTAAAGGCATGAATGTTTCTCATGTCATGACGTTCCAAACTGAACCGATAATAAAGCACCCAACTGATCCATGCAATGAACCAAGAACGAATGAAACATAATGATTACCTGATAAAAAAACAGAAACAAGCGAGGAAACTAGCTGAGCCCAACAAGCAGCTGAAAAGCCAACCACTACTCAACAAACAGCCGGGAGCCCAAAGCCACGAGCAACAACAACCCAAAACATCAAGGAAATCCAAACCACAAGCAAAGGAAGCCACCCGAACCCCACAATAGCAAGGGAACCTTAAACCCGCAGGCAAGAGAAGCACCAAACAACAAGCAAACCCAGCCGAACCCCAAACAGTAAGTAAGTAAGGACATCCCCCGAACCTAACAGCAACCCAAGAACCCAACACGACATGCAAGGAATAGTTCAAACCTCAACGTAGCGAGCAAGGCCAGCCACCGAACCTAACAAACAGCGAGGGAAGCCAAACGGCAAGCAAAAGAACCAACCGAACCCAACCCAAGTGAAGGAACACAATTCAGCAAGCCAGAGACAACCAAACCTCAACACAACCTCATACGAGGAAACGAAAGAACTGAAACGTGAGGGGAGATAGAGTCTACCTGAAATTGGAGCCAAATAACCAAAATAATTAAGGACCGACTTTTATGCATACTGACTTTTATCACACGATCATCTAAAAGTTTGCTGTATTGAAGATATGGTCATCTAAAGATTGAACGTTTTTCAAACTCTACCTATGCACATGATAAGAGAGATATAAAGTTGATGCATATAGATGTTGGTATTTTAGAGGATGAGTATATGCCTGTCTTGGTGATTATCAGGTGTTTATCCATATTGCTAACAATCCAATATTTTTTGAGAAAACTAAGCACATGGAGGTGGATTGTCATTTTGTTTGAGATGTTGCAACGAAAAAGTGGATCAGCAATGGATACAATCCATCAAAACGATTAGCTGACATACCTATCAAGGCAACATATCTCAATGTTTTTTTCTTCGTAATGTGACAAGCTAGGTATGATTGATATCTATATTTTAGATTGTGGGAGTGTTAGAATTTGTAATTCCTAATTGTATTAGTTACTTGGTGTGTATTGGGTATATTAACTGAAAACTTGTAGCAATACTACACAGTTCAGAAATCCTTCGATGTTTTCTATCATTTTTCTATGCATTGATTTTTATCTTGGCATTTTCATTTACATCTAAGATTGAATTTGTCTATCATTTTACGACTTTTGGAACTACATAGGTGCAAAACGATTCAATATCCGTCTTAAAGATTTGCTCTACTAATAAAATCCAATATCTGATTTAATCTAGAATAATTTTGGGGAAGAGATCTTCCCAACTATACATTTTATTTGTTATTTAGTTTTTGTATTGAAAACTGATTGATTTGTTTTCATTTGTCTTTTTCAAAAGAATGAGATTATTCAACCTTCCCGCGTTATGAAAATTAATTTTTTTTGGCTTTTTTCACATTTCCTTATCTTGAGCATGAGGTTAATAGAATCCATGCTAAATATGGGCTTTTGTATCTATATGGTTCTATGCTTTTGCCATCTGAAGCTTATTTTGGTCTCTTTTGAAGTACCTAAGATTCGATAATCTCATTTATTTGACCTGTTTATCCTAAAAGTTATCAGCTTGGGCCTACGATGCTACCAGGCATGGTGAACTTTTTCTTCAGGTTACTTGATGACATATTTTACAGCTATTCACTTTATAATATTTAAGAAGTTCATCTAGAAGCACGAGCTTATAAAGTATTATGTCATTGTATGTTTTTTGGGCAAGGGAATCGGCAGCGTTGCTGGGTTGCATAGCTTAAAGCGGATTATCAGATGTATATGTCTATCTACCCACCACTTGATCATCAAGATTTTATGGTACAACCTTGTCTTGCATATGAATTTGAACCTTGGTGCAACAGAAACAAAGTTCGTTGTCTTCATCCCTATGTTATTTTAGATTTATATTCAACACTGATAAAGACTGTCGTTGGCATGTGTGATATGTCAATGGTTTACTTCAATGTAAAGCACAATTTCTTACAAGGCGTTACATTCTTTGAGTCACCTGCAAAGAGAGATGTTCTTTAAGTTATATCCCTTTAAGTTTCGAGCTTATTGGTAATGAATTTTTTCTGAGTGCATTCAACATTATTTTTTCATTTATTTTTGCATATAAAAAATTTAATTTCTTTTAAAGGCTTTAAGATAGAATTGCAAGGTGTTTGTTTGTTTTGACAATTTGCATTACATTTATTTTTATGTCAGTAAGAAAAGAATCTGCATTATTCTTTATGTTTAAATTGGGCAACCTGGGCATAGTTTCTATTAATTGATTTGCTATAATTCCTAAAGATTCATCCCTGTTGGAATTGAGGTAATGACTGCTTTAGGTGTAGTTCATTCTGGTATTTGCTTTCACTGTAAAGAAATCTGGTGTTACTAGAATGTAATTTGGATATATGAATATGTAACCTAACATGTCCTTTACAAAACAGACAATGAGCATCACAAGGCCATATATGTTGAGTGATAGATATACATAATTATGAACACTTCATATCTCGTAGTTCCGGAACATAGCCATCTAGTGCCAATGTGCATTATGATTGAATGCAATATGCTCTTTGGGTTCCACCTTACAATGTTATGCAAATGTTCATACAGTAAAGAAGTTACTATGCTGATGCTACCTGTTTATAATTATTTGTCATTGCAAATTATGCACATCATTAAATTTAGTTTGATATTATTAATTGCTGGACCTAAGCATCATTTACTTACTGATGCACTATTTGATATTTGTGCTAACACTAAGGGCTTTCATTCATGCTTAAAAATATGTTGGCCATTACAGCCTCTTGCACCAATATGTGAAGCTTGTGGCTCTCAGAGACCTAAAACTGCCAGGTCCAAATTCAAGACGTGGTCATGCAAATTTTGTACATTGGAAAATGATAGGCAGTTGGAGAAATGCTCAGCTTGTGATCAATGGAGGTATTCATGTGGTGCACCAGTATCCACCCGTGCACCCAATTACGGAACTTGAGAGTGCTGCATAGTTACTCAATGCTGCATGGGGGTAGTATCATCTTCTTGTAAGTTCTCTTCTAGTTTCCAAAAAAAGCAAAAATATATGTCATAAGCAAACTGTACTTTCATTATCCTTTGCTACATGCCTTCTCAGTCATTGTTAAGCATGACACAGTTAGTTTGCTTCCTGACTCTTATATTTTAACATTAATCAAATTGATCTATTGTCATTTAACAAATTATAGATGTTAAAGTATTATGATTATCCTTCTTTCTTCTCTCGTTAGTAGTTAGTAAGTATTATGATTATCCTTCTTTCTTCTCTCGTTAGTAGTTAGTACCGATTCTCATTGATGCAAATGTTCACATGATGTAAGGTAAGTTGCAAGCACATCATTTTTAATGACCCCAACATACCATATCACGAGACAAAAAGTAAGTGTTAGAACTATGCGCGGCTAAAGAGGGGAGGAAATTACTTTGCGCACAACAAGTCATGGAGAAATTACTTTGCACACAACAAGTTATGGAGAAATTACTTTGCGCACAATAAAGAGGGTTTTGTTATTTTTCTATTTAAACTAGGGCTAGCCGTCATTTGTATTCATGCTTGATATCGATATTTTCTATTGAGCGTCCTTAGTTTTAGATCTTAGATTAAATGAGTTCGGATGTCCTCTAGGCGTCTTGGGAGGAGAGCACACCTCTTTTGTGCTCAAATATCTTGTTATTTCCATTGTTTTCTCTATTAAAAATCTCATCTTTGTTGGTTCCTAACATTTTGGTATCAGAGCAACAATCTTGGTATCCATGGAGGCGGCTACCACCAAAAAATTGAAGCTTTGGAGGAGAAGTTAAACGGTGAGATCGAGGGGATAAAGAGATCGTTGACGAGGAACGAGGAGGCCGTAAAGAAATTGACGGCATCCATCGACCAATTAACGACAAATCAAGTGAAGCACGACGAACAATTTGCAAAGATCTTCTCCCTCTTGGCGGATATTACACAAGGCGAAGGAAACCCTAAACCGACGTCAAAGGCGACATCTTTGGACGAGAAAGGCCCAGATCTGAAAATTTCAGATCCAGATCTGGGTGAAAATTCAGATCTAGGGCAAACAGTGACAACTTTGACGAAAAAGAAAGAGATGGAAGAAGAGTTCAAAGGAGGTCATCTATCAAAAGAGGCGGAGGGATCGGACAAAGCAGCAGAACATCCGACGGATCAGAAAAACCCTAGCCGTCATGGGGGGTTCAGCGACAAATACAGGACCATCAGGGTTCTGCAATGGGCCTGTAGGTCACTGCAGCTCACTGCAGGGCCTGCAGCCCACTGCAAGGCCTCTGCAGGCCCCTGCTGTCACGCCCCGCTTCCCTAATATGGAAGGCGAGACGTGAGGAGGTCCGCTCAGACGTGGAGCTGTGAAGCTGCAGTCTGATAAGCGTCTGTAAAAAATTTCGAAAAGTAACAGGTCCTTGCACTGCGACGAAACAACAACAATAATAAAGCAGATAAGAAAATATCCACCAACAACATCCAACAAATATTACATCACAGAATAGTCACAAAAGTACGATTCTGAACAATAGGCCTAAAGCATGGCCAAACAAAACAAAGAGAGATAGGTACTGCGCACCGAAACCTAACAACAACTAAGGAAAGGTAACAACTAAGGGGAGACTCCAAACGAGTCTAGGACTGGTCACCCGTGTCCTCGAACTCGGTCTCTGCAGGGACCTCGAACTCAGCGTCAACGAACTGTTCGTCCTCAGCAACCTGCTCTGTCTCAAATCCTGACATATGACACCCAAAGAGAAAAGGGCACATGTCAGCAAAAGTCTCCCAAGGAAGCGGAGAACTTTTGTGCAAGGATACAAATAAAATAATGCAACTAGCAGTTCTACAATGATGATATGGCATGACATTAAAAGAGTGCAATAATTAAATTAACAAGATAAAAATAATTAAGCACGTCGTAGCAGAAAGCTACAAATCACTATTTCACGATTTCACGATTAGCTTGTATTCACGATGTGCACAGGGTTTACGCCTTTTGGCTGAAGTGGCTGTACGGACACACTTCTACGCTCAAGTGATCGCTTAACCCTACCCCTCCACGTGTATCGAGCGTTGGTTTCCCAACAACACTGTGCTCGCTTCTGGATCACGAGCCAGGAAGTGTTTTTCAATATGGCATAGGGTTGTGCCCGCAAAAGCAGGTGCCTAGCCTCAATAGTTACAATTATTGTAGCGTGTGCTACGCAATCACGATAGAACAATTTGATGCATGACATGTAATGAGCAGTTAAAGTGCGTACATTTAATTGAAAGTAAACGTGACATGGCAGCATGAATGAAAACAGGTAAAAAGTGTCGGATCTAGTTTCGTTGTCAAACTAGATCAATATGGTCGTCTAGGCGACTATCATTTCACCGCCTAGTCTCTTTTACGCAACTACACAAATTGGCCTAAAAACGTGGCCTAAAACATTTACTGGCAAGTATCACTTGCCTGTTTCCGGTGGTATCGATCGTCGTGGGTTCGAGCGTTACGTTACGGTGAGTCCGGTTCGCTGTTTTGGTTAAACAAATCACTGAATTAGATTTCTGCGAGATAATCAAAATACCGATTTAATCCCTAAATTGGGTTTGTCTAATTTCATTGGGCTCACTGGTTAAGGTGATGTTTAAACTAACATGAAACGCCTTATTCATTCTGATATGGTCTAACAACAAGTTGCAAATATTACTACCGGCCGGTTAATTTATAATTTAATACTTAGCAACATATTAATACTAATTTAATACTAGTTAATGATAGGGCTAATGGTAATGTTAACATCATGATTAATAATCTTACTTACTCTACGCCTACTACACCTACTAGTTTGACTTAGGGTAAAAGTTAGCATGTTAAAAATATAACCCTAACATAACTATCTCTCATTTCATATTAATAAGGTTTTCAACCAACTTATTAAATATATTTGTATACATTTAAACTCATTCTTATCTAAACTTATCTCTCTCTATTCTTTCTTTGTTCTTTTAATAAGCTGACACTCTCTCTTACACTCTGTTCCCATTTCTCATTTACTACTTCTTACTATTATTAGCTATAGGATGTTTTTAATTCTTTCTTACTGTCACTCATTCCATTTATTCTACCGTCTGTGTTCTTTTGCTTTCCTCTTTTTTTACAAACAAAGGCAGCAAGAGCTTCACGCAATGGGCAAGGGAACTCACAAAACAACCAAGGGACCTCGGGAACTCACGCGGGGAGAGGAGGGAGGTCACTCACGGCGGCTGGGGGCGTTTCCGACGGCGGCGCGCGCTGGAGGGGCGGCGCTGCCGGCGGTTCACGGCGGCGGCGCGCGCAGGTCGGCAGGCTGACGGGGCCGGCGGCGGACAGCTCTCGGCGGCGGCGGCTTGGGCTGGGGGGTGGTCGGCGGCTTCGGGTGTGGGGCTGAGGGTGGTGGCCGGCCTAGGGATAGGGAGGAAAGGAGGAGAAGGTTTGGGTATTTCAGATCTGACTTTGATCTTATAACACAAATTGGTTTTTTTTGAAATGTTTTGTATTTCAGATATGAAATTGTTGAAATCTGAAGTTGAGTATTTCAGATCTGGGTTTGGGTGTTATCTCCTCTTTCAGTTTGGGTTTTGATTGGGTCAAATTGATCTTGGGGATGAAGAATCTGAAATTTGTGGGTTGATTTCAGAATTTTGGGGCTGATTGTTTGTGATGTTGTTTTTGGGAAGGGTTTGGGAAATTGGTTGTCGGTTGAATGGGGTTGGAATGATGAACAGATTTGTTGGGGAAAAATGTTTGCTGGTTAAGATTTCCTTGTAGGTGAAGACGTCGCTGCCGTTCATGAAATACAACAGTTTTTTTGGGAACAGCTTGATGACGGAGGAGCTGGGTGTGGGGGAGGTTTGATGAGCCCTGTTGGATCTCACCAACCGGAGGAGGTGGAGTCAATAGGGTTTAATTAGTTAGGGGAAATGTTTTCATCCAATGGCAAAGTTTAATTAGTAATTTCCCATTTTTAGTTAAGGTAAATAAGCAATCTATAGACTGTGATTGTTAAAATGAATGACATAATTAGTGAAGGTTAAAGGTGATTAGCAATTTTGTAATTAGCGAGATAATTAAGTTAAGATAATTCATTAAGATTAATAGTCAATTAACGATGGTACGGTAAAACGAAACGGATACGCGCTCGCGTCGACGCACAAAGAATTCGCGCACAAAAATATCCGGATGGAAATACGGACATACAATAATCATACGTCTAGAAAAATACCGGCCGTTACATTCTACCCACCTTCCGTTACATTCTACCCACCTTAGAAAAAATTCCGTCCTCGGAATTCTTATCCACTAAAGAGTAGGGAACAAATATGGGTAACGCTCCCGTATCTCATCTTCCCGCTCCCAGGTAGACTCTCCTGGCGAGTCATGACGCCACATCACCCTGACTAGATCAACAGTCTTGGTCCTGAAAACTTTCTGACGTCGATCCAAGATCTCCACCGGTTGCTGTTCGTACGACAGATCTGGTCGAACTGTGATCTCTGAGTAATCCACAGCATGAGAAGGGTCGCTGATATAACGACGGAGCTGGGACACATGAAAGACGTCATGTACTCCCACTAAGGACGGTGGCAAAGCTAAGCGATATGCTACCTCTCCAACTCGCTCCAGCACATCGAAAGGTCCAATAAATCTCGGACTAAGCTTGCCTCGCTTTCCGAAGCGGATTACTCCACGATTCGGGGAGATCTTCAGGAACACATGATCTCCCGGCTGAAACTCCAAAGGACGCCGTTTAGCATCTGCCCAATGCTTATAACGGTCCTGGGCGATCCGAAGCTTGTCCCTGATATCTCGCACAACATCAACTGCTTCTACTATCATTTCTGGCCCCAAGAGCTCTCTATCACCTACGTCATCCCAACTCAGTGGCGATCGACATTTCCTCCCGTAGAGAGCAGCAAATGGCGCCATGCCAATGCTCGCCTGATAGCTGTTGTTGTAGGAGAACTCCACTAAGTGCAGGTGATCCTCCCACGAACCCTTGAGGTCCAACATGCAAGCTCGCAACATATCTTCCAAGATCTGAATAGTGCGCTCCGACTGTCCATCCGTCTGCGGGTGATACGCAGTACTGAACTTCAGACTGGTACCCAGATTGGTCTGCAGACTCTTCCAGAACTGAGACGTGAACCTCGTATCACGATCTGAAACGATGCTCACAGGGACTCCATGCAAGCGCACGATCTCCTACACGACATAATTCACATCACGACTAGTACTAGAAGGAAATTGTTAAGGTATGAGTTAGGTCATTACCTCCATATACTTCCTTGCTAATATCTCCGTGGATTGCCCAACTCGGAAAGGTATAAAGTGCGCGGACTTGGTCAATCGATCAACGATGACCCAGATCGCGTCGTTCTGCTTGGTGCTCCGAGGTAAGCCAGTCACGAAGTCCATCGTGATGTGCTGCCACTTCCACTCTGGAATCGGCAGGGGTTGTAGTAGTCCAGCAGTGCGATGGTGTTCAGCCTTCACTTGCTGACACACGAGGCACTTGGCAACACTACGTGCCACGCTTCTCTTCATCCCATGCCACCAGAAATTCTGACGAAGATCCTTGTACATCTTAGTACCTCCAGGATGAATAGAATAAGGCGAACTGTGAGCCTCATTCATCAACTCCTCTCTGATATCTCCGGCAGGTACGCAGACCCTACTACCATATCTCAAAGATCCATCCGCGTGAATCAGAAAATCTGTCCGAAGTCCTGCTTCGACTTGCTCTCTGATCTTCTTCAACTTAGCATCCCCATCTTGAGCAGTTTTGATTCGATCTACAATCGTCGACTGAATCTGCATGTTCATCAATGTCGATGTGACTCCCGGTAGAACAGCTTCAACATTCATCCTTCGTAGATCCTGCTGCAATCTCCACTGAGATGTGAGAATCATCACTTCAGGCAGTCGACTCAAGGCATCCGGTACAACATTCACCTTCCCTGGATGATACTGAAGATCGATGTCGTAGTCTGCCATCAATTCCAACCATCTACGTTGTCTCATATTCAACTCCTTCTGGGTGAATATATATTTCAAACTTTTGTGATCAGTGAAGATTTTCACTTTCTCACTCAGTAAGAAATGTCGCCAAATTTTCAAAGCAAAGATGACGGCAGCTAACTCCAAGTCGTGAGTCGGATAATTCTTCTCATGGACCTTCAATTGTCGCGAAGCATATGCGACCACATGATTGTGCTGGTGCAGAACGCATCCAAGTCCCTTGCCTGATGCGTCGCAGAAAATCTCGAAACCTCCGCTTCGGTCCGGAATAGCTAAGACTGGTGCAGATGTCAGTCTCTCATTCAAAGTAAAAAAGGCTTGCTCACACGAGTCTGACCAACTGAACTTAACATCCTTCCTTGTCAATCTCGTCATCGGCTCAGCTATCCTCGAGAAATCCTTGATAAATCTGCGGTAGTATCCAGCCAATCCCAGAAAACTCCTGATGTCCGATGCCGATCGAGGTGTATGCCATTCTCTGACTGCTTTGACCTTCTCCGGATCCACTGAGATACCAGCTCCCGATACTACATGCCCAAGAAATGCAATTCTATCCAGCCAGAATTCGCATTTGCTGTACTTGGCATACAGTCTATGGTGACGGAGGGTCTCCAATACTATCTTCAGATGCTCTGCATGCTCTTCCTCGCTCTTCGAGTACACCAAGATGTCGTCTATGAAAATCACCACGAACTTGTCGAGGAAGTCGTAAAAGATAAGGTTCATGAGATTCATGAACACAGCATGAGCGTTGGTCACACCGAACGGCATGACAACAAACTCATAATGCCCGTACTTAGTCCGAAAAGCAGTCTTGAGTACATCTTCCTTCTTGACTCTGACTTGATGGTATCCGCTCCGGAGATTTAACTTCGAAAATACCCTCGATCCACCAAGTTGATCGAAGATATCATCAATGCGAGGCAGCGTGTACTTGTTCTTCACTGTGATCTGATTCAACTCTCGATAATCAATACACATTCTCCTCGAGCCATCTTTCTTCTTCACTAGCAAGACGGGTGCACCCCAGGGAGATACACTAGGATGAATGAAACCCTTCTGTAGTAGCTCATCCAACTGCTTTCTTAACTCTTCTAATTCTGCAGGAGCCATACGGTACGGCGCCTTCGAAATTGGTTGAGCTCCTGGCATAAGATCGATGCCAAACTCCAATGCTCGATCGGGCGGCAGTCCAGAAATGTCTTCAGGGAAGACGTCTTCGAAATCTCTCACTACTGCAGGCTTCTCTGGCTCAGCAATCATAGATGCAACGGTCAATCGGTAAGGCTGGGCTCGGAACTTGACAGGTCCAAGCGAACGTCCTCCACCGACAAACTCGAACACTGGATGGTCGGGAATTTCGAACACCACTTTCTTCCGGTGACAGTCGATCGTGGCATAAAAAGCTCCTAACCAGTCAATGCCGAGAATAGCATCAAAGTTGGACAGATCATGGACGATGAAATTAGCATATAGTTCGTGTCCACTAATCACCAACGGGCATGGTCTACATCCCAGTGCAACCTTCACTACACCATTCCCAGTTGTAATGTTCCAACACTTGGGAAGTGTATAGGTGGGTATCGAGTGTTCGACTACGAACTTCCGAGATAGGATGCATATGGAAGCTCCAGAATCGAACAGGGTCAAGGCCGGGTGAGATGAAACTAAGATGACACCTAAGGGTAATATGCAACTAAATTAACATGGATATAACTAATCAAATATAATGCATGAATAAGGAAGACTAGTATAGAAGTTACCTGCAATAACTCCGTCCTCAGTCTCGGCCTCCACTGCAGTCATCGTGAAGGCTTGCCTCTTAGGCTGAACTGCCTGCTGGAAAGCCTGCTTCTGGGGAATGAGAGGCGCTCCACGTCCAGCAGCCACTGGAGCTCTCTGCTGCTGAACTCCATCTGGTGCCTTCCACAGTTGCTTAGTTCTCGGACAGTCCTTCAATGCATGCGTAGCGTCACCACAAACTAAGCACTGGCCCAAGAATCTCCTACACTGCTCCTTCACATGACCAGCCTTGCCACAAAAATGGCACAACTTCGGAGTAGGCCCACCTGGCCTCTTAAACTGCACGGACTGATTAGGCTTGAACCCAGGCCTAACCACAGCTCTGGCCTGCTCCATAGGCCTCTTCCCAGTACCTGAATACTGCCCTCTCCTCTGATTGGCAATCAGCTCCTGTCTCTTGGCAGCTATCAACAACTTCTGGTAAGAATCCAAGTCCGAAGAGGAAATCAGACTCTGCAGCTCCAAAGATAAACCTTGTAAGAATTTCTGAGCTCGATCCTCAGCAGTCTCCACCATCTTCGGCGCAAAGCGACTCAGTCTCATGAACTCTTGGTGGTACTGGTCCACCGTCAGATTCCCTTGCTTCAGATTGATAAACTGTTGCATCAGCTCCCTCTTGGCAGCTCGAGGGAAATACTCATCATTAAATCTCGCCTTGAAAGTGGCCCAGGGGATAGGCTTCGCCAACAGCTGCTCTTCTGACTCCCACCAACTGCGGGCATTGTCCTTCAGTTGCTTCTTCACTAAGTCAACCCATCCAGCCGGGTTAACCTTCGAGAGAAGCAGGTTATCCTCTGTGTTCTTCATCCATTCATCCGCAGCTAATGATCCTTCTGACCCAGTGAAATATGACGGGCCCAGCTCCCGAAACTGCTTCGCTCCCGGCTCGAAGCGAGGGGCATTCTGAAGCATGCCCTGCTGAACGTGCATCATCATCCTCATCATCCTCATCATCTCCCTCGTGGTGGGTTCTCTATCAGCATCCTCGCCATGTCTTGCTCCACCACCAGATCCAGATCCACTACCAGCTCCTCGGGTAACGCGTCTACCGGCCATCTAAGACAAGGAAATGTTCAGATTAGACTTAATCATGACCCGAATGTAATTAATTGGATGTCATCATCATTATTGTTGTTTCGATATTTCGCAGATGCAAAGAGGAAGACGACCCGCATGGGCCACCACTAAAACCTGTCACGCCCCGCTTCCCTAATATGGAAGGCGAGACGTGAGGAGGTCCGCTCAGACGTGGAGCTGTGAAGCTGCAGTCTGATAAGCGTCTGTAAAAAATTTCGAAAAGTAGCAGGTCCTTGCACTGCGACGAAACAACAACAATAATAAAGCAGATAAGAAAATATCCACCAACAACATCCAACAAATATTACATCACAGAATAGTCACAAAAGTACGATTCTGAACAATATGCCTAAAGCATGGCCAAACAAAACAAAGAGAGATAGGTGCTACGCACCGAAACCTAACAACAACTAAGGAAAGGTAACAACTAAGGGGAGACTCCAAACGAGTCTAGGACTGGTCACCCGTGTCCTCGAACTCGGTCTCTGCAGGGACCTCGAACTCAGCGTCAACGAACTGTTCGTCCTCAGCAACCTGCTCTGTCTCAAATCCTGACATATGACCCCCAAAGAGAAAAGGGCACATGTCAGCAAAAGTCTCCCAAGGAAGCGGAGAACTTTTGTGCAAGAATACAAATAAAATAATGCAACTAGCAGTTCTACAATGATGATATGGCATGACATTAAAAGAGTGCAATAATTAAATTAATAAGATAAAAATAATTAAGCACGTCGTAGCAGAAAGCTACAAATCACTATTTCACGATTTCACGATTTCACGATTAGCTTGTATTCACGATGTGCACAGGGTTTACGCCTTTTGGCTGAAGTGGCTGTACGGACACACTTCTACGCTCAAGTGATCGCTTAACCCTACCCCTCCACGTGTATCGAGCGTTGGTTTCCTAACAACACTGTGCTCTCTTCTGGATCACGAGCCAGGAAGTGTTTTTCAATATGGCAAAGGGTTGTGCCCGCAAAATCTGGTGCCTAGCCTCAATAGTTACAATTATTGTAGTGTGTGCTTCGCAATCACGATAGAACAATTTGATGCATGACATGTAATGAGCAGTTAAAGTGCGTACATTTAATTGAAAGTAAACGTGACATGGCAGCATGAATGAAAACAGGTAAAAAGTGTCGGATCTAGTTTCGTTGTCAAACTAGATCAATATGGTCGTCTAGGCGACTATCATTTCACCGCCTAGTCTCTTTTACGCAACTACACAAATTGGCCTAAAAACGTGGCCTAAAACATTTACTGGCAAGTATCACTTGCCTGTTTCCGGTGGTATCGATCGTCGTGGGTTCGAGCGTTACGTTACGGTGAGTCCGGTTCGCTGTTTTGGTTAAACAAATCACTGAATTAGATTTCTGCGAGATAATCAAAATACCGATTTAATCCCTAAATTGGGTTTGTCTAATTTCATTGGGCTCACTGGTTAAGGTGATGTTTAAACTAACATGAAACGCCTTATTCATTCTGATATGGTCTAACAACAAGTTGCAAATATTACTACCGGCCGGTTAATTTATAATTTAATACTTAGCAACATATTAATACTAATTTAATACTAGTTAATGATAGGGCTAATGGTAATGTTAACATCATGATTAATAATCTTACTTACTCTACGCCTACTACACCTACTAGTTTGACTTAGGGTAAAAGTTAGCATGTTAAAAATATAACCCTAACATAACTATCTCTCATTTCATATTAATAAGGTTTTCAACCAACTTATTAAATATATTTGTATACATTTAAACTCATTCTTATCTAAACCTATCTCTCTCTATTCTTTCTTTGTTCTTTTAATAAGCTGACACTCTCTCTTACACTCTGTCCCCATTTCTCATTTACTACTTCTTACTATTATTAGCTATAGGATGTTTTTAATTCTTTCTTACTGTCACTCATTCCATTTATTCTACCGTCTGTGTTCTTTTGCTTTCCTCTTTTTTTTACAAACAATGGCAGCAAGAGCTTCACGCAATGGGCAAGGGAACTCACAAAATAACCAAGGGACCTCGGGAACTCACGCGGGGAGAGGAGGGAGGTCACTCACGGCGGCTGGGGGCGTTTCCGACGGCGGCGCGCGTTGGAGGGGCGGCGCTGCCGGCGGTTCACGGCGGCGGCGCGCGCAGGTCGGCAGGCTGACGGGGCCGGCGGCGGACAGCTCTCGGCGGCGGCGGCTTGGGCTGGGGGGTGGTCGGCGGCTTCGGGTGTGGGGCTGAGGGTGGTGGCCGGCCTAGGGATAGGGAGGAAAGGAGGAGAAGGTTTGGGTATTTCAGATCTGACTTTGATCTTATAACACAAATTGGTTTTTTTTGAAATGTTTTGTATTTCAGATATGAAATTGTTGAAATCTGAAGTTGAGTATTTCAGATCTGGGTTTGGGTGTTATCTCCTCTTTTAGTTTGGGTTTTGATTGGGTCAAATTGATCTTGGGGATGAAGAATCTGAAATTTGTGGGTTGATTTCAGAATTTTGGGGCTGATTGTTTGTGATGTTTTTGGGAAGGGTTTGGGAAATTGGTTGTCGGTTGAATGGGGTTGGAATGATGAACAGATTTGTTGGGGAAAAATGTTTGCTGGTTGAGATTTCCTTGTTGGTGAAGACGTCGCTGCCGTTCATGAAATACAACAGTTTTTTTGGGAACAGCTTGATGACGGAGGAGTTGGGTGTGGGGGAGGTTTGATGAGCCCTGTTGGATCTCACCAACCGGAGGAGGTGGAGTCAATAGGGTTTAATTAGTTAGGGGAAATGTTTTCATCCAATGGCAAAGTTTAATTAGTAATTCCCCATTTTTAGTTAAGGTAAATAAGCAATCTATAGACTGTGATTGTTAAAATGAATGACGTAATTAGTGAAGGTTAAAGGTGATTAGCAATTTTGTAATTAGCGAGATAATTAAGTTAAGATAATTCATTAAGATTAATAGTCAATTAACGATGGTACGGTAAAACGAAACGGATACGCGCTCGCGTCGACGCACAAAGAATTCGCGCACAAAAATATCCGGATGGAAATACGGACATACAATAATCATACGTCTAGAAAAATACCGGCCGTTACACCTACAGTGGGCCT
This sequence comes from Scilla litardierei, assembly GCA_030789695.1. NCBI lineage: Eukaryota > Viridiplantae > Streptophyta > Magnoliopsida > Asparagales > Asparagaceae > Scilla > Scilla litardierei. Next base: position 19,481,997 of record CM061136.1, read on the forward strand.
GCAGGTTACTGCAAGGCCTCTGCATGGCCCTGTAGTGGGCCTGCAGGTTCATGCAGGGCCTCTGCAAGCCCATGCAGTGGGCCTGCAGTGCATGCAGGTCCTCTACAGGGCCCTGCAGGCCTCTGCAGTGGGCCTGCAGGCACACTGCAGGGCCTGCAGCCCACTGCAAAACCTGCTGCATGCCCCCTGCAAAACCTGCAGTGGGCCTGCATGCCCCCCTGCAGGAGCGTGACAAGCCCCGGCAGCCCCGGCAGGCTCTCCCATGGCAGTTTTCGCCTGTCCAGCGGCGACGACGGGCCCTCCGATGCAGCGGACAGCGAGTTTTCGACTTCTTGGGCCGAAAACAGCGAACATTCGAGCTTCCGAAAGGACGACGTGGGCCCCAAGGCCATTGGTTTTCAGTTCAAAGTCCTTTAGAGCGCCAACATCTCAGTTTTGGGTATAGAGGGCCTTCAGATCTGACTGGTGGCGACTGTGGCTTTCGTCTGGGCGTTGATGAAGGTGGTGGAGACCAATCTCATCCGTTTGATCCGGGAGGAAACATGCAATACGGGGAATGGATGGCGCACACACTCCATGCACCACCTTGAGGACAAGGTGGATTTTCAGGGGCGGAGTAATGTTAGATCTATGCGCGGCTAAAGAGGGGAGGAAATTACTTTGCGCACAATAAGTCATGGAGAAATTACTTTGCACACAACAAGTCATGGAGAAATTACTTTGCGCACAACAAAGATGTGTTTCTTATTTTTCTATTTAAACTAGGGCTAGCCGTCATTTGTATTCATGCTTGATATTGATATTTTCTATTGAGCGTCCTTAGGCTTAGATCTTAGATTAAACGAGTGCGGACGTCCTCTAGGCGTTTTGGGAGGAGAGCACACCTCTTTTGTGCTCAAATATCTTGTTATTTCCATTGTTTTCTCTATTAAAAATCGCATCTTTGTTGGTTCCTAACAGTAAGCTAGCAAATTCATACACACAAATTGTATTTTTATGTGAATTTTTCCCAACCACAGTAATTTTTGGTGAAATAGGTAGGGGAAAAATAATGTTTTATTGTATGGGTCAGTTGCTGATTATTAGTGTCTTGACAGAGAATCTTCATCATAAAAATTTACATTGATCTAAAGCTGCATCTATAAGCATTTAGCATGGAAAATGATGTTTTGCATTTTCACGCCAACTAGCTGTAATCTATACTTCATTTCTACCCTAACTCAGTTCCTGAAGTGAGAATGTATTTTCGCATATTCTAGCTTTGCTTTAATATTTGAGTCATATTAAGTTCTTGCAGTTGTCACTTGTCTACCTTTCTTGATTGACATGATCATTACATTAGAGTATATTAGTCAAAATGGCAAATGCTTTCCATATGATCTTGTCACATATTTAGTATGATTTTGGTTGTTTTTTGTCACAAGGAAAAACACAAAAATGAGTTTCTGCAACCATTCTCCTCACCTTGCATATAATCAGAATTTGGATTGTGACTTCTTATTTTGTTCTTAGTTTTTTTTGTTTTACAGAAATAGGAATAACTGTTTTTAAGTTTAGAAAAACGGAACTGGTGTGTCGAATTTAAAATTAAGGAATTAGTGTTTCTAGCTTAAGAATATTAGTCGACCAAGAACTGTAACTGTAATACATTTTCTCAGTTACATACAAAACCCAAATCCCTGTCTATGAGGTGTGACTCTATATCAACATGGTATTATATCACTGATCTATGTGTTGTGATCACCAACTTTGTCACACCCATCTTAAATTTCTCCTCTCTTTTATACACCTAATTCTTGTTAAACCCAAATTCAATTCAATTTAACTCTATCAAACCTAATTCAATTTAACCAAACGCAAAATTACCCAAACCCAACCCCAAACTTAATAGTATTAAAAACAAACCAAACATTTAAGAGGGATGCAATCCTCGCAGCTTTATCCGTCAAAACCATTCATCGTCTAAGATTGATGCATTTCATACTCATTTCTCTATCCTAAAAGCAATACTTATTTTCTTGCCTTCTATGCTCTTTGGTTGTGTTGGCTTTGTTGATGATAATGGTACCGATCACACTAAAGTGGATAATAGGGCTTTAAGTGTGTCCTTGGGATATTTTAAGAGTCAAAACGATATTGGTGTTACTACTCCACTTTCAATAAGTTCTTAATATCAACAAATGCTATATTCTTTGAGTCTACACCATTTATTATAATAGATTCTTTATCTCTTACTTTGGAATACAATTTTAAATATTTTATTAGTGAAGCCATCATTCTCTTGTGGAACCGAATTCATTACCCCCAAACATGGAGAACCAACACAAATGTATATAATATGCAGCAAGTCGACAACATTGTGACAAATGTTCGTGGAAATCTGATTTTTGATATCCGGAAAGAGTGCTACTGTTTTTAATGGAAATTACATCGTTTCTAGATGACGTTGATTCACAATCAAATCCTGCTATTCTTTTGCTCACGAAAAAGGTCAAATGAGTTGCATTTTACATTCATTGAAAGATTTCTTATCTTATTGACATCTTTTAACATGCCATTGCGTTTTTATCTCTTCAATTTGATCCTCAGAGTTCTTAAGTTTGTATTAGATGCATTGTCAAATCTATTGGATATTGAATTATCCCAGTATGTGTTTTTGATGATAAATAAACATTCTATATGCACTAATATAATTAGTGCAGCTATTAAGAAGTAATCGATGAGGTGCCAATGCTTAAGAATGGACTCACTATCCTATGACAAGTACTTGAAAGTTATCGACATCAATCAAGCTCAAGCTCAATGTTATTGTATTATTGTTTATTGATGTATATTTTATTTTCATATTATAGTATTGATGTAATAGGAGTGGATGTCCAACCTTCCTATTATCTGTTGTGTATGTCCTCCTAGCCATCCAACTTGTTGGCTATTATGAGAACAATTAGAACATTTTGCACTTGGAGTGGATCTACTGTGGATGGTCCTGGGAGATTTTAATGATATCCTATGTTCTACTGAGAAATTTGGGGGTGGTCCACCTTCTATATCTAGATGTTCCAGATTCCAACAGATGATTTCATCGTGTGGCCTTATGGACCTGAATTTTGTTGGCAACCCATTCACTTGGTGCAATTAGCGGAAGGGTTATGCACGTGTTTCGAAACGATTGGATAGGGTGTTGGCCAATCCTACTTGGTGTCACTTGTTTCCACATGCTCTTGTCAGACACTTGCCAAGGTTGTACTCGGATCATTGTCCCATCTTTTTGCACTCAAAACCGTCTATTCCTGTTTATGCTCTTTCTAAGCAGTTCAGGTTTCATTCTATGTGGATTTTGGAGAATGGTTTTAAAGGGTCTTTTACTGTCATGTGGACTCGAACTCAATGAGGAGTTGGGTAGTAAGTTGAAGTAGGTTGCAGGGGACCTCCATTTGTGGAATAACCACTCCTTTGGTAATTTGTTTCGTAGGAAAAGATGGCTGAAGGACAGGATTGATGGTATACAACGAGAACTTTCTGTGCAATATTCTCGTCAATCGTGTAAATTGGAAGAATGATTGATTACGGAGCTTGATACTATTCTCTCTATGGAAGAGATCTGTTGGGCACATAAATCGAGGGTGGTTTGGCTTCTTCATGGGGATAGGAACACCCGATTTTTTCACATGACTACTTTATGTCGGAGGCATCGTAATCAGATCTATATGTTGAAGGACAAGGCTAGTTCTGGGGTTTTGGAGGGAGAAGAACTACATCATATTACAGAGTACTATAAAGGCTTGTTCGGGAAGAACATCATATTACAGAGTACTATAAAGGCTTGTTCGGGAAGAACAGGACGGTCGGCTCAGGTATCTTGCATTCTCTACATCCGACCATCTCCCCTGATGAAGGTCTGTCTCTGGAACGTCCAGTACTGGAAGAGCAGGTTAAACGAGCGTTATTCCAAATGAAGGCTTGGAAGTCTCCCGGTGTGGATGGATTTCAAGCTGGGGTGTTTCAGGAGTTGTGAGACACAGTCAGGCATTCACTGACTACTTTGGTGTCTGAGGCATTGGTCCGGGGGGAATTTGATAAGAAACTTTGCAAGATTTTACTTGTTCTTATTCATAAAGTTCCGCACCCAGAAAGGACGACGTAGTTTCGACCTATTAGCTTGTGCTGTGTTCCGTATAAACTGGTGACTAAGGTGTTGATGAACATGATTCGTCCTCTCCTGCATGAGTTGGTTGGTCCATTTCAGTCTAGATTCATTCCTGGTAGGCATGCATCTGATAATATCCTGGTGGCTCAAGAGATGATTCATACAATCGGGCGATCGAAGTGTCGAGAAGGGATCTTTGCATTGAAGATTGATTTGGAGAAGGCTTATGACCGTGTCAGATGGGATTTTTGGAGGACGCACTCAATCTTTTTTGTTCCCTGCTTCCTGGATAAAACTGATTATGTTCTGTATATCTTCCTCCCAGATCTCTGTGATGTAGAATGTGGAGACTTCTGAGTGGTTTATGCCAGAAAGGGGTTTGAGACGTGGCGATTCTATATCCCTGAATCTGTTCCTCTGTATAGAGCGGTTGGGACTTCTTATCTTGACGACAGTGTCGAACAAGTCATGGAAACCGATCAAGTTGGGCCATGGGGGTCCTTTTATCTCCCACTTGTTATTTGTTGATGATATTTTCTTATTTGGACGAGCCAGTTTCCAGAATACACGGTGGGTAAGAGAATTAATAGACGAGTTCCGTGTCTCTTCTGGAGCCAAGAGCAGCTTGGAGAAATCCCGATGTTACATCTCACCTGCAGCAGGTCGTCATCATGCTTCTCGTATATGCTCCAATCTGTGTGTTGTTCCCTCTGTAGAACTGGGGAAGTATTTGGGTGTGCCACTGATTCATGTGAGAGTCACGAAGCATACTTATAGGGAGGTGGTGGAGAAGATTAGCTCTAAGTTATTTGGGTGGAAATCTAAATTCTTAAGCCTGGCTGGTAGAGCTACTTTGATCACCTCAGTCATGTCTGTGATCCCCACATATACTATGCTCACTATTGACTTTCCAACATTGTTCTAAATATCGGATATCGGTCGCGTATCGGCCTAATAAATTTGATATAGTATTGCGGATATCGGGGATATATCTGGGATATTGACTAAATATCGGAGTGTCATATCGGAGGCTTAAAATGATGAAATATGCAAGTAGAGATATATCTAAGAAGATATAAACTATACCAACTCAAATAAAAGTATGTTTTGGTTATATTTCTCTCGTTAAATATGAATATCTGGGATATTGACTAAATATCAGAGTGTCATATCAGAGGCTAAAAAATGATGTCAAATAAAAGCATAGATGTGTCTAAGAAAATATAAACTATATAAACTCAATCGATTGTCGTTGAAAATTTTCGCCAGAAGAAGCTGAGTGGAGTGGCGTAAGGAGCGGAACGTCTAGAGAAGAGGAGCGGCGTGATTAGAATTAGGGCAAAGCAGCAATTATCTCTCAAAAATCCCGATGCCTCTCATCGTTTTAAAGTAAATGATTGGGTCGTGTGACTCGGGTCAGATCCACTTTTAAGAGGACCGACCCACCAACTTTTTTTTAAAAAACTGTGAATTACGACCGATATTTCAAAGGGATATCGGTCGCAATATCGACCGCAACCCGACATTACGACGATAATGTCCAAATATCGGAAACCACAATATATAAGTCTATATCGTATCGGCTTAGTGATAAAACCGATATTGCGGTCGATATATCGGATATCGGTCCGATATTTAGAACACTGCTTCCCAAGCATACTACAACAGAAATAGACCGGTGGAATAGGTCTTTTCTCTGGGGTGGGACTGAGGACAGTAAGAAGATCCATCTTGTTAAATGGCAAGAGGTGTGCATGCCTAAAAAGTTGGGCGGTCTCGGTATTTGGGCGATGGAGTTTCATACTATGGTTATGCTACAGAGATTAGCGTGTAGGTTTTCCGTTTTTGCAGGAACCTCACTCTTTTTGGGCTTTACGAGCTAAGTATAAATTACCTGATGACATCCCCTCGTTCATTTCTAGACTTGCTTAGGTACCTACTGTGTGGTCATATGCTTGGCGTAGTACTGTTCATGGTTTGCAGTGGTTATGCTTGGGACTGGTGAAGAGGTTGGGAGATGGATCCTTTACGGATTTTTGGAAGGACAACTGGCTGGGGAGACCCTAACTCTCATCTTTCACCTTCGACAGATATGAACTCTACTCAGGTGCGAGTTTGTGATTTTATACGGGATGGATCTTGGGATGGATCAAACCCGCTCTTGGTAGTTCCAGATGATGTGGCCCAAGTGATTATGGCGCATCCTTTACCTCGGGTCACAGGTCTACATGACACATATTTGGCAGTATACCTCTCATGGGAAGTTTACTACCCAATCTTCTTATTTCCAATTACTGCAGGGTTCGGGCCCAAGTGGAGATTTTAAATTTGCATGGTTATGGACCTTGCCGTTTCCTGCCAGATGGCATCATTTTCTCTGGCTAGTCTATAAAGACAGGATTGTTACTAGTGAGCTGATGTTTAAACAAGGCATTTCAGATTCAGGCATTTCAGATTCGGTTGTCTGCACTGCCTGTGATTCTACTCTTGAGACGACATTACATGTACTTGGTGACTGCCCAAAAGCGAGGATGGTTTGGGGTTCCATATTTCCTACCTCCATATTTCCAGACTTATTTACATTACCACTTTCGGAGTGGCTCATAGAATTTCTTCATCAGAAGACCTTACCTTTCTATCATATCGCCCTCTGTGCTATGTCTGTGGAAGTGTTGGCGAATTTTCACCCCTACTATGGTTGAGGATGAGTACTTTACTATCAGACACATTGCTCTTGCGGCCATCGAGGTCACTCGAGTTTTTGGTAGGTCGTTAGTTTCTTCTCCTGTCACTCATCTTATTTGTTCGACCCCTCCTCTTAGGGGTTTTAATGTGGATGGTACTAGTAAAGGGAACCCAGGTATCTCTGGAGCTGGGGATATATTTCGGGGTGAAGGAGGAAATTGGGTACTCGGTTTTTCTGGATACATTGGTTTCTGCTCTATATTGAATGCAGAACTTCAGGCTATTCGATGGGGTCTTGAGATTGCCTGGGGAAAGGAGTTCCAAGACATTATTTGTGAATTAGATTCGCAGGTGGCTCTTCATCTACTTAACGCACCTGATGTATCATCTCATCCTCTCCTGAGTTTAATTTTGGATATTAGGCCATTGGCCTCTAGATTCCATTCATGCTCCTTTCGGCGTATCTTACGTAGGGCAAACTTTGTGCTGATGCTCTAGTGACTGTGGGGTGTACTTTAGACATGGAGCTTCAGGTGTGGGATTATCAACCAGCTGATTTATCACCGGTGATTCAGATGTATGTAATGGGGATATGGGTATCAAGTGGGTTCTCCCTCTGATTTGTTGCATTTAAATTCCTATGTAGAAAAAAAAATCCTTGAAGACACATTCACGCACACTTAAACTAATATGTTTAAGAATTGGAATTTTTGACTTTCATACTTGATCATAACATTTTGATTCTAAGCCTAACTATTGATTTCAAGTGATAGTTGATCAATAACCCTTGTAGTTGACTAACATGTATATGTTACTTGACGTTCAATACATACCGTCATTAGTTGACTAATTTATTCATTGGGCGACTGAAACAAAACTTGATTTCTGTATTCTGAGTTCTGAGTTCTGTTAGTAGACTAATGACATTATTAGTCGACTACTATATAATGTTTTGCATTTTGCTACAGTACATTAGTAGACTAACTCCTCTATTAGTCGACTAATAATCCACTGTTACAGTCTATTAGTTTACTAATATAAAAAGGACAATTTTTGCATTAAGGCCAATTTTTAAAACATATTAATAAAATCGACCAACTTGTAAACTTATTACAAAAACCGACCAACTTTTGGCCAGATCAGCGTGGGGACGTATTTGAGAATTGGCCGCGGTTTGAAACCACGGCCAAATTGAAGATTTGGAGAGGAGATTTGGGTGCCGAATGTTTCAAGGAAAACTGATGGGCGATTTGGAGAGGAGATTTGGCCGCGGTTTCAAACCGCGGCCAATTCTCAAAGTAAGGGTGCCGAATGTTTCAAGGAAAACTGATGGTCGATTTGGAGAGGAGATTTGGCCGCGGTTTCAAACTGCGGCCAAATTTCAATTTGGCCGCGGTTTGAAACCGCGGCCAAACGGAAAAGCAGCGCGCGCGGTGAGCTGGCCAAAAGTTGGTCGGTTTTCGTAATAAGTTTTTAAGTTGGTCGATTTTATTAATATGTTTTAAAATTTCGCCTTAATGCAAAAATCGTCCATATAAAAATGCATGACTTTGATATTTTACCATTAGTCTACTAATATGTATTCTAGTCCTAATGTAGAACATAAATCATATTTTGACTTGAACCATTAGTCAACCACTCGATATGCTAGTCGACTAATAGTCCCATTGGTTGAGGTGATTTTTCAAAACTATAGCCGTTTTGATCCGTTACAATGGTTAGTTTTTTAATCTTTTATATTGGATTTCTACTATATAAATATGGACTTAATCCTTATTTGTTTAGCAAGAAGAAATATAAAGCTTTGGGAACTGTAAAGATTTGATTTCTTATATATCATTTTAAGCCAAGAAGGGCAAATTTCTGAATATTCTTTTCTGTTTTCTAAATTTTTAATCCTATAAAATAGAAAACCACTCCTAGCATATCTTAATCTATATACACGTGAATTCAAGGCTATATGCGCATTTGTACTCGTTCTTCTGAAGATTTTCCATCAGGTATTGAGGGAGGAGGTTTTGCTTTTAGGTTTTAAGAGTGGTTCAAGTCTTAGGTTGTTGAGAATCAGTTATGCAGCTGATAAGAATGTATGTCAAGTTGCACGGTTTACGCTTATTGTTTTGCAAAAGGGAGATGTTGAAAATCTCAAATGGAAAGCTTAAAGACTATAGTAGCTCTAGATGACCGAACTCGGATAAAATTCTCAGTGTTTGTGATTGATCATTTTCTGGTTTAAATCGTTTCTATTTACTTCTTAATTGCATGCATTTAAATTTATTCCATTATCAATTATATTTCAATTTGGTTGTTATTTTCTTTGCATTAATCATAACTGTTTAGTTTACAAGAATCCATTCATGATCCATTCCTGACAATTTGAGATCTCAAATTGAGGATAACCCTTGGTATCAGTGCCAGGGTAAAGCCCGAGAAAGCTTGTTAGGGTACGTTGAAGGATGACATCAATAACTAATAACTAATGGATCTTTGTAATTCTCTAAAGATCACTCCATTACTAGACCACTTTTGTTTAATGATTCCAACTATAGTAACTGAAAGAATAGAATGATGATCTACATTCAGTCCATCAACTACGAACTGTGAAACATCGTGGAGATGCCTTACAAGAAACCAACCACGCCTTAATCTCATTGGAAAAATGAAGAGAAAGCTTCAGCAACCCTCGACTCCAAAACCATGCATGTCTTATTCAGTGCTATGGATAACAACGAGTTCAACCGTGCGTTAAATGCTATATCAACACATCAAATATGATACATCCTTGAGAAAACTTATGAAGATTCATCATACGATGAATAAGCCTAACAACACATACACATCACATACATGTGCTTTATGGCACACGAGGATGAGGTAGCATCTATTTCAGATGATATAAGTTATTAAATGTCTTTAATGAATTTTATAGTAAATACAAGAAATTAAATGACATTGAAAAATAATAATGTTATTCTTAAGACAGAATGTCATGCGTTAAATGAAAGAATAACAAATCTTGACAGAGATATTTGCACTTTTAATGTTAAATATGAAAATATTGCTAAAAATGTGCATAAGTTTAATTAGGATAAAGAAAATCTAAATAAGGTATTATCTAATCATCATGTTAATATTCCAAAATTTAGATTAGGATATAAAAACATGCATGATAAGTTTGTTAAAAGAATTATGCATACATTTATAATAGATATGTTGCTTGCAATAAATCTTATCTTTCACATAAAATGTACCATTACCATTATTCTGACAAATCGCATGGTAAAACATATGATTACTATATGGATTCTTGAAGATGCATGTAAATGTTACAAGAATGCATATGTTAATTTTTTTTGAAAACAATACATCATTCAAAGAATTATTATTATATGTATTGTGGGAAATCAAATTTTAAATGGATTTTGGTTCCTAATGACTAACCTTAAAGCCCCAAAATAAAATGAGTTTCAAAGTTTTATATTTATCTTTTTTTGGTACCAAAAAAGTAAAAGATAAAGTATACTAATAATTTACGTAGGAAATTTCAGCAATTGACGTGACTCCCTTTTTTGTGATGTCAAAGGGGGAAATATTAAGAGAAGCAACAGTTCAAGGGGAGTATGCTTAGTTCTAATTTTTTTTGATAGTGATATGTATGTATGTATATATATGTTATCATTAAAAGGGAGATAATGTTAGATATTAGATCATCCCAATGTTTTTTATGAACAAGTATTTTACATGCACTAATTATGATTTGTGTAGCTATTAGGAAGCAATTGATAATGTGTCAAGGCTCATGAATGGACTTAACATTTTGTGGCAAGAACTTGGACGTTATTGATATCAGTCAAGCTCAATATTATTGTAATATTGTTTACTGATATACATTTTATTTTCTTATCATAGCATTACTGTTAAACCCTTGAAAAGACATTCACACACTCTAACCGAAAGGTTTAAGACTTAGAAATTTCTTGAGTTTCATGCCTGATGATAAGATTTTGATTCTAAGCCTAACCATTGTTTTCAAGTGTTAGTTAGTCGACCAATAACCCTTGTAGCTGACAAACATGTATATGATACTTGATGTTCAATACATACCTTCATTTATCGACTACCCTAATAATTGGTCGACTAATACAAATGTGTTTCCATTTTGAGTTTGTTAGTCAACTAATACATATTGTTTTGCATGTTGTTACTGTGCATTTGTCGAATAACTCCTCTAATTGTTGACTAATAAGCTAGTGCCAAAGTACATTAGTCAACTAATCGGTCCATTAGTCTATTAATATAGAACTACATAACTTTAGTATTTTACCATTAGTTGACTAATGTGTATTTGTTAGGATTCCAATTAGTCCCACATCGGCAAGAATACGAAAAAAGAAAAGTTTTAAGTATTAGAGGGTCTCTTCACCTAACACCAATTGGTTTTGGGTTGGATGCTAGTTAATGCTTAACAATTGGGGTGTGAGCCCAGTGTCAGGGGCATATTATGGGATGAGTCCTTAACAACGCTAGTGTTAGAGGCCTAGTATGGGATGTGTCGCCAACAATTGGGCCAGTGTTAGAGGCCTAGTATTGGATGTGTCTCTAACAACTTTGATACGATTTCGATGGAAATTCAGAGTAAAAAGAGAATTTTTATGGTGGAAAGGGGAAAATGTGGAATTTTTATTTATATAGGTAAAATGAAATACAAGATAGTTGACCTCTTTAGGAGAGGAGGCAGCTCTCCTGGCTTTACATTCGAGACAAAAGCCTAAATCTCCAAATCTAGAACAATATTTCTTCTCACCATAAATATGCCCATTCTAATGATCATTACACTCTTATTTATAACAAGACTCACTAATTAGGTAATTAGCCAACAAGACTAAATTACACTTTTTATTTAAACTATTATCAAACGAGTGTCCTAATATTTTTCTTACATTAAACACTTACCAAATGAGTGGCCTAAACCACTCTCATTTAATGTCATAATTTCCACATTAAACCATTACCAATTGAGATCTCGTCCACATTCGTCGCATCACCCAATCACATCATTTTCCATTAAACCCTTTCCAAATGAGGGCCTAAAATCACTCTCTCATTTAATGTCATGAATTTTCTATTAAACCATTACCAATTGAGATCTCGTCCACATTCGTCGTAACGCTCGTCATCATTCACCGTATCCCAATCACATCATTATTTTGCCCCCAAAGAATCACATTGTCTTCAAGGTGGTGCATGAAGTGCGTGTGCTACTCATTTTCGACTGGTGGTGCTTGCCTCCTCCTGTATTAAAAGGCCATACACGGTCTCCATCATCCTCCATGAAGCCCGGGGAGCTACAACAATCACCAAGTTTCCTCGTAGATTCGTCACGGCATGAAACTCGTCGCGAGATCCGAATGAGCCCACAGTCTACATCTAAAGCTCTGCGAGGCTCCTGGGTCCCGAACAGGACCTGTGGGGGCCCTACAGTGCAGTGTGGGGCCTTGTCGGCCATGCAGAGGGACTACATGGCCCTAAGGACCTGTGAGGGGGCCGTTGCCCCCTTTCACATCCTTCCGATGGTTGGGATGCATTGGATCTTCATCAAAGTTGTCGGTTGGGTTCAGATCTGAAGCCGGATCTTCGACATCCTTCTCCAAAGAGATGACTTTGCCATTATCCCTTTCCAACGATGGCACCTTTTGTTCCGCATCTATGCCGGTGACTTCATCTTTATTCAGATTTGATGTCGTGTCACCTTTTGGATGGGTCTCCTCCTCAGGAAAAATCCCATAAAATTTCATCATCTCTTAGTCCGCAGCTTCAAGAAAACCAATTGCTCGATAAGCTTATTCACTATAAAGAAAATCTGTAATATTTTTTGGATCAAAAGTTAAGATCTTTGAACCTAATTCAATACAACTTTGGTAGCATCCAGTCACCAGATAACAACCCATCAATTTAACTAGACATTGTAAATGTTGAGCTCCACCGTTAGCTGTGGAAATGTTGATGAGTTTTTTGTGAGAACATACTTGTTAGCTGTTTCCTGAAATTTTTCATATCTATAAAGCTTGTTCTCTTCTTGCTGCAACACATGAGCTCGTTGTAGCATTTTATTAAACATATGACGATTCCATCATGGCCGCAGAATCATCGTGCTTTGATACCACTTTGATACGATTTCGATGGAAATTTAGAGTAAAAAGAGAATTTTGATGGTGGAAATGGAAAAAAGTGGAATTTTTATTTATTTAAGGAAAATGAAATACAAGATAGTTGACCTCTTTAGGAGAGGAGGCCGCTCTCATAGCTTTACCTTCGAGACGAAAGCCTAAATCTTCAAATTTAGAACAATATTTCTTCTCACCATTGACATGCCCCTTCTAATGATCATTACCCTCTTATTTATAACAAGATTCAATAATTAGGTAATTAGCCAACAAGACTAAATTATACTTCTTATTTAAACTATTACCAAACGAGTGTCCTAATATTTTTCTTCCATTAAACACTTACCAAACGAGGGGCCTAAAATCACTCTCTCATTTAATGGCATGGTTTCCACATTAAAATATTACCAATTAATATTCGTCCACATTCGTCGCATCGCCCAATCGCATCATTTCCCATTAAACCTTTGCCAAATGAGGGGCCTAAAATCACTCATTTAATGTCATGATTTTCCTATTAAATCATTACCAATTGAGATCCAGACCACATTCGCTGTAACGCTCGTCCTCAATCACTGCGCCCCATTCGCCCCATTCGCATCAGTGTTCTAGTCGACCAATGATGTACATAAATCATTTTTTGGGATGAACCATTAGTCGACTAATGGATGTGCTAATTGACTAATAGTTCTATTGGTTGAGTTGACTTTTTAGCATATAGTCAATTCGTTGCAACGCCTAGTTTTTTAATCGTTATATATTGGATTTCTGCTTTATAAATTGGGACTTAATCCTCATTTGTTTTGCAAGAAAAAATGCAAAACTTTGGCAAACGTAAAAGATTTAATTTCTTATCTCATCTTCCAAATTTCTGGCTAATCTTTTCTGTTCTTCAAAGCTTCAATCTCATAGAATAGAAAACCACTCTTAGCCTATCTTTGATCCATATGCACGTGAATTCAAGGCTATATGAGTGTCTACACGCTTCTCAAGGTTTTTCCTCGGGTGTTGAGGTAGGAGGTTTTGCTTTCAGGTTTTGGAATGTTTCAAGTCTTAGGTTGTTACTCTTTCTTCTCAAGGTCTTTCCTCGGGTGTCGAGGGATGCGGGTTTGCTTTCAGGTTTTGAGAATGGTTCAAGTCTTAGATTGTTAAGAATGGGTTGCGTTATTAACAAGGTTGTTTGTCTAGTTATACCGTTTACTCTTACGGCTGTGCAATATGGAGATATTGGAAACATTAAGCAGGAAGCTTGAGGAGTGGAGTATGAAGGAACGAGCCAGAAAAAACCTTTTCAGTGTTTGCGTTTGATTATTTTTTGGTTTGCATTGTCTCTACTTATTTTTAAATCATAATCATCTAAATTTATTTCTCTGCCAATTATATTGCAATTTGGTTGTTATTTCTTTGCACTAATTGTAATTGCATAGTGTACAAGAATCCATCTACGATTCGTTCTTGATAATCCGACATCTTAAATCGAGGTATACACCCGTCCAAGCCCAACAAAATCCAAAGTGGCAGGAAGTGTTAGAGGGTAAGATGGAAGCTTTTAAGCAACAAACCATGAGAGCAAGTTCCTTTTTCCAAAGGGAAAGAAAACAATTGAGTGTCGTCGGGTATATGCTATCAATCTAAATAGGTCTTAGCTAGTTTGTTGGTAAACGATTGCTCTCTTGTGCATGGTGATTATCAAGATTATCTTAAAAAAGTGACACTAGTTCATTTGTTTATCTCATTTGCAACTACAAATCAGTGGTTACTACACCGGTTAGTATCCAACAATGCGTTCCTTAATCAAGTTGATGAGAAGGTTTATATAGAGCAATTACTAGGGTTTGTTACTCAAAGACAGCTTGAGAAGGTTTGGCGCCTCAAAAAGTCATTACATCGTTTGAAGATCTCTTGGGTTTGGTTTGAAAGGTTCGAGACAGTACTCCATCATTTTGGGTTTTATCGGTTGCAAAAGGATCAATCAAGTTTCTTGTTTGAATTACGGAATATGAATCATTTTAATTGTTTTTGCATATACTATTATGATTATAGGTGACTATGTTCAAGGGATAAATGACTTGAGTCACACTTGCAGTGAAGAATTTAGACGAAGGATCCTGGACAAGTATGTTATTTCTGGGTATCGACGTGTCTAAATCCAGGGAGGGGATCTCTTTTTCGTATGCGTTAGATATGCTTATAGAAATCGGTATGCTTCTCGATGTGGAGTTGCAGAGACACCGATAGGTTCGAATTCCAAGTTGCTACATGATAGGAGTCTCAAGTACCTCGGGAGGTACACAATACATGTAAAATTTAATTACCTGATGATTATTTGACCCGATATTGCATACCAATGAACACAGTTTGTCTGTCACTCGGACAAGACATTGAGGTGTCATCATTCAAATACCGTGATAGCTGAAGAGTGTTCCAGGCATTGGACTTTTGTATTCTGATCGAGTTGGCATAACTGTATGTCCTGGGTTTCTTGTGTTGATTGGGTATAATGCTGGGTTGATGGGAGATCAACCATGCTCTCTTGTGTTTACGTCAGTGGAAATTTCGTGTCATGTAAAAGTAAAATGCATGGTGTGGTGTTAAAATAAAGTCAGAAAATCGAGCCAAGAACAATACCGGTGCGGGCTTGCATGGGTATGAGTTATCCCGGCCGAGTTGGGTTTTCTGGTTGCACCTAGCATGAAACATATTGTGACAACCAAACGTTATTTACATTGTACAGAATCCATCTTGTGATTCATGCACGAATGACGCATATTTAAGTGGACTGTCACTTCATCCGATAAGTAGTTTGATGCAGATATTATTGAGCTTAGACATGTATTCTCCATTAGTTTAGCCCATATGTTGTAAGAGCTCGTGTTACATTTATTGGTGAGAATCTTGCATGTACGATGTATATGCTCCAATTTAAGAGGCAGTGTATTGCGAACATGACCTATGCTTTCCAATTTAGAAACAATGAATCAGTGTTTGCAGTTTAGAAATAAAGAAATGGTGTTTAGTCCAGGGAAGGAATAGATACAGAATTGTCATCTTATAACTAGTGTTTGCATTTTATTAGCTGTATAAACAGCTCAATACCCTAACTTTGGGTCGTGGTTTATTTTTTTCGACAGGTCTTAATGACGATAGTGAACTCCAAGCCAAAAAATGTGTCATCTATGCTATTACATTCCATCTTTGAAGAGTTCTTGCCTCTATTTTCAATCATTTATTCTTTTTTTTTGGGTAGAAACAATCATTTATTCTTTAGAGAGCCCAGAAGTTTGAGAAAGTTTCTTATTCACTGAAAGCTTCTGAAATGATGAGCTCTATGTAAAGCTTTACAGATATGATGGGATTTATGGGGATGGAAGTATCCAAACACTTTGTTTTCCTTCTACAGCTGTAATTATGACCTGTTGAACATGATCAACATGTGAGCCCCCATGAATTTGGCACGCATAAAAGCGGTGGCATCAGTGGCTTCCTTCGCTAACCGACTGTAATTATAATTTGTGAGAGTGCGCTATAACCCTGGGGAAGACGAATAAGAACCCCAAACCTCTTGGATATTACAATCACCATTTCGGTATTCCCGATATTTAAAAATGACTTTGAGAAAGTGTAGGGGTTGGTGCTTTTTCTCTTGTTTGACAATTGGTGTTGGAGTTGTGGTGTAGGGGGTGATTAGTTTTAATTTGAACTAAATTAATTTTAGTTTATAGATAATTGTACTTTATAATTAATCTTAAATTAAAAAATAGTTTTTATTTTAATTTCCATTAAAAGTTAAAAATAAAATGAAAGAGAAGCCACGGTAACTCCGTCTTTTGCTGGGTTACTAACACTCGAAACCACTCATTTTTGGATGGTTTTGTGCGTCTGGATGCATCACCCCCAACCCCTAACAGGGGGCCAAGGGCGTGTTTGGTTAGAGCTGGCGGGGGTTGGGGCCAACACCGGCTCAACACTGGCACCAAATGCCCCGAAGGATTTACCATCATGCTATAATAGCACATAAATAATTATAACCATTGAAATATGATTTGATCCGCGCACACACTGGAGATTTGTGTTGTTTATATGGGTACAAAAACCAGTAGTACATGTACATAAAAATTTCTTGTCATAATTGTAAATTTACATTGGTTCCTAATTTTGATATTCTAAGTTCTGATTCTGAACGCGATGCTAGCATAGATTACAATCATCCCACCTTGTTACAGAAATTTTTTTTACCGTAATTTTTTACGTGACCATGCATTAATGAAATTATCACATATTTGAGAACTAGAACTACATAAGAAGTAGCTAAAATTTTTCATTGACAATGACTGTCTGGTGTAAAGTGACAATCAACCTCAATATGCTAATATGCTCATAAACAAATGGGATGTTTGGCAATGTACACGCCAGGTTGATTATCATAAAACACATTTTCATTGGTGCATACCTACAGCAGAATGAACCCACATCAACTCATGGCTACTACATTCTGTTTGTTAGTATTCCATGGCACCAAACTACCGGTAAGATAAGTACAAGAATACTAATAGGCTAAAAGTCAAGATGATTATCTGGATAACTAGCACCAAAATACCTAATAATATTTAAACCTGAGGAAGCCTATAAAAAGCTTATCCAAATATTTAGCCCCTCAATGTTGGAAAATATAGACTAATTCCTCCAATGGAATATGGTTTCGTTCGTCCTGTGTCAATATCATTGAGTTATGGTCTGAAGCTAACATATGGTTTTATATTTGCTATATCTTGCAAGAAATGTAGTAGGTATCGACCAGTTTCGGTTAGTTTAGCTAAGCGCTTGTTTGGCAGCAGGAAACTGAAAATAAAATGGGAGAAGTGGATTAGTTCAACTAGTTTGGGGGTTTATTTAGGCAAGACATAATCATGAAATGAGTTTTATACGATAAATGCACTTCAAAACCATATACTAAATTTGGCTTAAAAAGGTGCGAAATGGTATGGAACTCATTTTGGGCATGAAGTTTTTTTATAAAAATAAACTACATCATGGGTTTGTAACTACCATCCCATGTCAATTCTTCACTACATCTTCATGAACGAAACCGAAAAAAAGGAAAATGAAGCTACTTCCAAAAATAATAGGTTATTAAAACTAACAAAAACGACATATTTAGTTTCAAAAGAGACACTTCACTGAATTGATTTCAAGGCTTTCAACACAGCTCAAAATAGCCAATTATATATATGAGAATAATGTGAAACATATGACATATGTTGCTAAGCCACATATGCGCCGCTAAAATTCCATCTTCTATTATTTTTCGAACGATTGGAACCATTCATTTTGATCTTCACATTCTAAAACTCCAAAACACCAAATATTGGATGAACCCAAGATCCCATTCATCCATCCGTCCAAAATTTAACGGTTTTGCATGAATAGAACTTTTTTGCAATGAGAGTTTTGAAGGTCACATATGAGGCTTAGTCTCATATGACGTATGATACCCATTATACACACACATATTTGAAATGTTAGAAATTTTATTCATATAACTCAAAACATCACAACTTAGGACTGAATGGTTCTTGCAATTCTAGACTAGGATAGAGAGAGGACACAAGCATCGTCATCCATCACTAGCGATTATTACGAGGAATATGTATAAATAAATAAATAAATAAATATAGAATAATGGGTATCATATGACAATGGATGCATCTTCTCATATACCAAGACATAGAAAGTGGGGTGATACAACAAGTACAAGCCCATGTGGGCTTGTACCACCCCACTTTTTGTCTTGTATATGAGGAGATGCCTCACATGTTATATGATACTCATTATTCTCATATATATGGCTTGTACCAACCCACCTTTTGTGTTTTAGTATATGAGGAGATGTCTCCCATGTCACCCATTATTATATATATATATAGTAGTTTCGGGTGCAAAAACTATGGTGTAAAAGCCGGTGCAAAAACGTGTTATCTTTTTATAAGATTTTTTTTTGCAATTTTTTAATGTTTATTCCAAACAATTATATACCTCAGCGAAAACAATGGGTGGGCCCTAGAGGGATTTGAGCATCGATCTACCCGTTACAAAATTTAACGGTTTCAGAACAATAGAACTTTTTGTAATACATTGATCAAGGGCCAAATTACATTTTTTTCAACCATTATTTTTAGGGGGGTGTATTACAAAGTGGAGGAAAAAATTGAAATTTTTTCTCAAAAAAACATTTTCGCACTAAAAGTTCAATCCGAAATGTTTGTATTTGAATATTTTCCTATATATAATATTATGGATATGTGCTGTCAGCTCCCCCTTCTCTTTTTTTGAATTTTTTAAAAGTAGTAGTATACCTTCCAAAATCTCAAAATCCCAAATATGGGTGAATCCTACGAGTATTTGACCATTGATCCACCCGTTACAAAAAATTCCATTCTTTTGAAACCGTTGAATTGGCAAAGGGTAGATTGAGGGTCAAATAATGTTGGATTATTTTTGGTGTGGTGATCATCCATCTTGTGTAGAATAAAATCTAAAAAAATGTTTCAAATTTTTTTAACAAAATTGTGTTGACTGCGGTTAGCACATACATGTTATGTGTGTGTGTGTGTTGACTATGATATATTTTGATGGATCAAACATGCGGATCCATCCAAGTTAAATTTAAATTGGGCAATCTAAATGGAAAATCCATTTCGTTGGATGTGATCTAACATGTTTAAATTACATACAAACAAAATTTCAAATGATTTATATTTTTTGCACATGCATCCAGTGGTTGCAAAATCAAAATTTTGCAACCACTGGATGCATGTGCAAACCATATCTAAATAATTTGAAATTTTGTTTGTAGGTAGTTTGTACATGTTATATCACATCCAATTGAGCGGATTTTCCATTTAAATTACCTAATTTTAAATTTAACTTGGATGGATCCGCATTTTTAATCCATCCGAATGTATCCTAGTCAACATTATATATATAAAAAGTAATTTTCAGGTGCGAAAAGGCCTTTTCGCACCGTGAGGAAAGAATTTTCTGATTTTTTTTGAATTTTTTTGAATTTTTTTGATGTTTAAGCCATACAATTATATATCACATGGAAAATAATTGGTGAACCCTAGGAGGATTTGAGCACCCTGTTAGGAACTAACAAAAAGGCGCAATTTTTACAGAGAAATAAAAGTAAGAACTAGATAAGTGAATACAAAAGAGGTGTATTCTCCTCCCAAGACGCCGAAGAGGACGTCCGCACTCGTTTAATCTAGTTCTACCTAAGGATGCTCAAGAGAAATATCAATCATCAAGCATGCGTAAATAAGCGACGGCTAGCCCCTATAAAAGAAACTAGGGTTACTTGGCTAATGGGGCGCGCGCGCATGGGCTAGAGGCCGACGGCTATGAGCTTGGGCCAGTGGGTCTAACATTACTCCCCCCCTGAAAATCCACATTGTCCTCAAGGTGGAGCATGAAAGTACCGGCGGTGCTACTCCGAGTGGGAGTCGTCTTCCCCTCCGATCCCTGAAAATCCCTTATTTACATTCTCCTCCGATCCCTTCATTCTCCATGTCATCATCCTCGTCTACCTCCGCTATCAACACCTGCAGCTTACGACCCGCACATCGGTGTCCGGAAGTGAAGCGCTCGTCGCATCTGAAACAGAGCCCTTTCTGCCTCTTCTCCCTCATCTCCGCATCGGTCATCCTTTGGAATTGGCCCCAGCCGGTGGTGGGTTGTTCTGTTCCACCGTCTTCTCAAGCCCCATCTGATCTGCCTCAGTAGTGATACCCTCTCCACCGGCTCCAGTCGAGGTGTCCCGTTGTATCTGCCCACTGTAACTACTCCCGCCTCTCATATCCTCAATCCGTGAGTCCTCTACCATCTGCGCCATCTCGATGACCTCTGAAAGCCCCCGAGGCTTGTAGGGCCTCACTGCAACTCGAAGGCTGGGTCTCAGCCCCTTAAGGAAGGTGCCCTCCAGAGACTCGTCCGACACGTCATGTACTCTCCCCGCCAAAGTCTCGAACCTCTCAATGTACTCCCGCACAGGTCCCTTCTGTCTGAGGGCATATAGCTGCTCGTGAAGGTTTCCCAAGCGGGGATCTCTAAACTTCTCCAGCACGAGGTCCTTCAGCTCCTCCCAGCCTCGGATCTGCTGCATCCTCTCCTTCCACTGGAACCACCCTAAGGCTCTCCCCTCCATGCAAATGGCTGCCGCATCCAGCTTCTGTGCCTCGGTCATGTGGTGCACCGCGAAGTATCTCTCTGCTGTGAACAACCAGGCATGTGGATCCTCCCCAGAAAATAGCAGCATCTTCAGCTTCCGCACCCTGCAGTCCCCTCCAAAGTGCCCCTGTTCAGACATCCCCTCCGCTCGGTGGTGCGGACGGTAGTGCTGTCTCTTCTCCTCCTGGGTCTCGTACTATCTAGGTGGCACTTCTCCGTGACACCCATAGTCTCCTCGGTAATCTCCACGCCGGCCATCGAAGTCATCCTACCCTGCATCATCGCCGAACTTCGCCTCGTAGCCATCCCCGTCGTCATAATAATGGTCACTCCCGCGTCCGTCTCCGTAAAATGGGCCCTCCACTGCTGGCCGCCGCCCCGAATGGTCGAAAAATCCCCCGAAAAACTGTCTGCGCGCGTCCTCCCCTGCTGATCGCTGCGCGAAAGGCTCGAAAAAGCCCCCCGGGGGCTGTCCGTGCACGCCCCCTCCCCTGGCGGCTGCCGGGGGCTCCCGGCCTCGGCGCGCATCAGGCGGGACCCTCCGGGGTTGCCGGAGGGCCGGCAGGCCCTGCCGTGCCTCTGGCAGGTTCGGCGGGCCCTGCCGGAGGTCCGGCAGTTCGCCGGACCTAGGCGAGCGCCGGCAGGGCCTGGCCAGCCATGTCGGGGCTCGCGGCAGGCGGGGGAAGGTCCCTGCCCCAATCCTGCGACGGCTGCCCCCAGGCTGTTTTGGGGGGTCGGCCGCCCTCCTTCGCTGGCGCGCGGCTCTCGAAAGGGGCGGCTAGGGCCGTCGCCCCCCATTTGGCTCTCCACCGTCTTCCGCCGCACCTCCTCGCGATAATTGACCTTCCATGGTCCTTCATCTTCTTCCTCGTCTAATTCTTCCACGTAATAGGGTTGATTTTGGGTAAAAATCTCCTCTTTTTCCTTCTCCATCATCAAAGTTGTCGCATTTGGTGTCGGATTAGGGTTGCATTTGTCTTGGGATTTAGCCGTCAAGAGGGAGATGATCTTTGCAAATTGCTTGTCGTTCTTCGCTTGACTTGCCTTCAATTGCTCGATGGATTCCACCACCAATTCCACCGATTTCTTTACCCCTTCAATTTCTTCCATGAACTTTTCTTCCAACGCATTGATTTTATGCTTCGATCTCGTTGCGGCCGCCATGGATCGTCACGCTCTGATACCAAATTGTTAGGAACTAACAAAAATGCGCAATTTTTATAGAGAAATAAAAGCAAGAACTAGATAAGTGAATACAAAAGAGGTGTATTCTCCTTCCAAGACGCCGAAGAGGACGTTCGCACTCGTTTAATGTAGATCTACCTAAGGATGCTTAAGAGAACTATCAATCATCAAGCATGCGTAAATAAGCGATGGCTAGCCCCTATAAAAGAAACTACGGTTACTTGGCTAATAGGGCGCGCGCATGGGCTAGGGGCCGGCGGCTATGGGCTTGGGCCGTGGGTCTAACACACCCATCCACATGTTACAAATTTAACAGTTTCAAATCATGCGAATTTGTTGAAATGCCTTGATCGAAGGCCAAATCACATTATTTTGCAACCATTATTTTTTGAGGGGTGTAACAACATTAAATGAAGGTGAAATTTTTTTGGAATTTTTTTAAAGAAAAAACTAAAAATCATTTCGCACCGTGCGAAACGTTCTTAATGGAAGATTTACACACACACACACACATATAATGGAAAAGTAATTCTGCGGTGACTCCTTAGGAAATTATTTAAGGAGTCGACTTAAAAGATTATGATGGACGGATCGGATCATCCACAAAATAGCTCAGTTAATTGATGTTAGGCCAACTCCTTAGATAATTTCCGAAGAAGCACCTTAGGAACACTTTTCATATTTGTGGGTGTGTGTGTGTATGTGTGCATGTGTGTATATGGAGGTGTGCTGTCAGCACAAGATTGGATTTCCTATGCTGTCAGCTTTGGGGGTCGAAGAACTTTTTTTTAAATTTTTTTTGCAATATGTTTTACAACTTGTTGGCTACATCCTCACTAATTTTCAAGTGAATTCAACACTTCTTGAGCCTCCATCCATGCACATCAAAAACATTGTGCTGATAGTTTCAGAACTTAAGCAGTCTTTTTGAAATGCATGGATGTAGGCTCAAAAAGTGTTGGACTTGTACTTTGGTGGGGAGGTAGCCAACAAATGTGTGTAGTAGAATATGTGAGTAGCTAGCCGAGGATGAAATTTCCTCATTGACTAACTTACATAACCCCCCTCGCATAGACTCCACCTCACCTTGATTTTTTGATGATCAGATACGTTCAGGTTGTTCATGATCTAAAATTCCAAACTACCAATTTTGAGGGAAAACTAGGGGTTTTGATCGTTCATTTAACCATTGCAAAAAGTTATGTTATGGTGAAACCGTTGAACCTTTGACGGGTGGATGAACGAGCAAAACTCATTGGATTCACTTGAAATTGGGGTTTATGGGTTACGAATTGTAGATCAAAATGAATGGTTCGGATTGAAAGAGAAAATAAGGGTTATGTGTTTGACGCTAACCAAGGAGGAAATTTCTTGTTTGGCTAGCCGATGCCCATTTACACACAAAATAATATATGCGTGCATACGCACATATATACCTTCATATTTATTTTTAAATTTTTTTCAGATTTGTTTAATACATCATGGATGTTCGGTGTATTAAAATCAAATGAATCCAAGCTATTATACGTTCGATCCACTTGTGGCAAATTCAACAGGTTCAAAACAATTGAACTTTTTGTATCGCGTGGATCGCGTGTTAACTCCCCTCAATGTTCACCTATATTTGGAGTTTTGGGGTCCTAGAATGTGTGTAACGATTTTGAAAAACATTTTAAAAAACACAGGAAATATATTTTTGTGTGTTAGTGAAATTTCCTTCATTAACAACACATATCTAGTTTCCCCATGTATATTGCATATCAAGCATCTAAATCAATTGAGATTTTGTATAGATATATATTGCATATTCAGCTTGAGACAGATGAGATTTTATGTAGGCATATATTGCATATAATGCATCAAAATCAATTGGAAACTATCCCAAATAGGTATATATTTCATAGATAGACCACTGATGGATGACCCATGAATCTTGGATATGCTGGTGGGATGAATTCAAGAAGAGAGTACACGGAGCAATGTGACATTATAAGGGTATGTGCCCTTAGAGCTAAGTTTAATGGAGTTCTTGATTTGGTTCCATTTCAAAAACACACTTTCGAAGATCGAGAGTATATTAGAAGAATATTACATTGAAGTGGAGAAAGATTTGCGTTCTAAAGAGAAAGATGGCGAAGACAATGATGATGGAAGCGAAACCGGGTCTAGTGCTCCGATAATGTTGAGAAATGTGAAGAAATCCATGTTCGGGATCCTTTGGTTTGGCCAAATGCAAGGATTGTTCAAAGGCAAAGGCTGCTAGTAGATTGAAGTTCGGGATCAAAGCTTCACTATCAAAGTAAGCAGCTGAGTAAAGAAAATATGAGAATTGCCATATGTTCGGATATTATAAAACTCATTGCCCCTTATTGGTGAGATTAAATGATTTCTTTTTCGTTGCTCCATAATTGTAATAAGAGTAGTTTCATGGGATTTGTTCTTGTCATCATCTGTTATGCTTGTGCTCATCATCTCGCAATTTCCTTTGCAGAAAATGAGGGGTTTGGATACGAAAGATTGAGATGGTTTCGAGGATGTTAACATGTTGAAAATTAAGGCGCAGCTTTTTGGGGACGCAGGAAAACACGAGTAATCAGTGTTTTGATTTGGAAGCGAGCTTGTTGAGCTTTCTGCCTATGGTCCAATCTCTCTTTTACGATGTCTATGCCCTTTCTCTCTTTTATGATGCTGGTTCAAAGCATATACATATATGTGTTTTGTTTTGTTGTTTCGTGATATTGCAAAGGCTTTGTACCTTGATGTATTTTTAATCTATATGTGTTAAGTTGGATCAGAAGCTAGAATTAACTTTCTTAAAAGTAGAAATTTATGTGTTTCGTGTATGATATGGCAATTGTTCTTTTTATTGTGTAGATGTAGATTTTGTTGATTTACTGGCGTTTAACGTTGTGTCACATGGCAATTATTTTGCTGGAGTATATATTTGATTGAAATGGAAGTTGAACAATTTTTTTAAGTTATGGTTCAATCCAGACAAGAAGAACCTCTGTTTATATTAGTCGACTATCTAGTACATATAGTCGACTGATAATTGGATTAACATTGTGTTGAAATGATTCAATTCTAATTAGTCGACTAATGATTCATCCTAAAAAAATATTTTCCATTTTGTATTAGTCGACTAGCAAGTCTATTAGTTGACTATCAAATGCATTAGTCGACTCGTAATTGTATTAGTCGACTTATTATTTTGTCAGTAGACTGACTAAGTATCTGATATACATTATTAGTCGATGTGAAGAGGTTATTGGTTGACTAACTCACACTTGAACGTATAGATTAGCTTAGAATCAAGGTTAGTTGATCATGTTTGAGGTCGTGTGTATTCTAAAGTAATGTGGTTTTATTATCTGCTACTTGCTCAACCATGGGAATGTGCCACATTTGGGATCTCCTTTCTTGAATTAATAGACGTACACCACTGTTAAATCTAATTATCTCTTTAATATGTTACATCCTCATTTGTCGACTCTTTTACTTGTTGTAAATTCAACAGGTCCAAAACAATTGAACTTTTTGTAACGCGTGGATCGCTGTTTAATCTCGGTCCCCTCAATGTTCACCTATATTTGGAGTTTTGGGGTCCTAGAATGTGTGTAATGATTTTGAAAAACATTTTAAAAAACACAGGAAATATATTTTTGTGTGTTAGTGAAATTTCCTTCATTAACAGCACATATCTAGTTTCCCCATGTATATTGCATATCAAGCATCTAAATCAATTGAGATTTTGTATAGATATATATTGCATATTCAGCTTGAGACAGATGAGATTTTATGTAGGCATATATTGCATATAATGCATCAAAATCAATTGGAAACTATCCCAAATAGGTATATATTTCATAGATAGACCACTGATGGATGACCCATGAATCTTGGATATGCTAGTGGGATGAATTCAAGAAGAGAGTACACGGAGCAATGTGACATTATAAGGGTATGTGCCCTTAGAGCTAAGTTTAATGGAGTTCTTGATTTGGTTCCATTTCAAAAACACACTTTCGAAGATCGAGAGTATATTAGAAGAATATTACATTGAAGTGGAGAAAGATTTGCGTTCTAAAGAGAAAGATGGCGAAGACAATGATGATGGAAGCGAAACCGGGTCTAGTGCTCCGATAATGTTGAGAAATGTGAAGAAATCCATGTTCGGGATCCTTTGGTTTGGCCAAATGCAAGGATTGTTCAAAGGCAAAGGCTGCTAGTAGATTGAAGTTCGGGATCAAAGCTTCACTATCAAAGTAAGCAGCTGAGTAAAGAAAATATGAGAATTGCCATATGTTCGGATATTATAAAACTCATTGCCCCTTATTGGTGAGATTAAATGATTTCTTTTTCGTTGCTCCATAATTGTAATAAGAGTAGTTTCATGGGATTTGTTCTTGTCATCATCTGTTATGCTTGTGCTCATCATCTCGCAATTTCCTTTGCAGAAAATGAGGGGTTTGGATACGAAAGATTGAGATGGTTTCGAGGATGTTAACATGTTGAAAATTAAGGCGCAGCTTTTTTGGGGACGCAGGGAAAACACGAGTAATCAGTGTTTTGATTTGGAAGCGAGCTTGTTGAGCTTTCTGCCTATGGTCCAATCTCTCTTTACGATGTCTATGCCCTTTCTCTCTTTTATGATGCTGGTTCAAAGCATATACATATATGTGTTTTGTTTTGTTGTTTCGTGATATTGCAAAGGCTTTGTACCTTGATGTATTTTTAATCTATATGTGTTAAGTTGGATCAGAAGCTAGAATTAACTTTCTTAAAAGTAGAAATTTATGTGTTTCGTGTATGATATGGCAATTGTTCTTTTTATTGTGTAGATGTAGATTTTGTTGATTTACTGGCGTTTAACGTTGTGTCACATGGCAATTATTTTGCTGGAGTATATATTTGATTGAAATGGAAGTTGAACAATTTTTTTAAGTTATGGTTCAATCCAGACAAGAAGAACCTCTGTTTATATTAGTCGACTATCTAGTACATATAGTCGACTGATAATTGGATTAACATTGTGTTGAAATGATTCAATTCTAATTAGTCGACTAATGATTCATCCTAAAAAAATATTTTCCATTTTGTATTAGTCGACTAGCAAGTCTATTAGTTGACTATCAAATGCATTAGTCGACTCGTAATTGTATTAGTCGACTTATTATTTTGTCAGTAGACTGACTAAGTATCTGATATACATTATTAGTCGATGTGAAGAGGTTATTGGTTGACTAACTCACACTTGAAACGTATAGATTAGCTTAGAATCAAGGTTAGTTGATCATGTTTGAGGTCGTGTGTATTCTAAAGTAATGTGGTTTTATTATCTGCTACTTGCTCAACCATGGGAATGTGCCACATTTGGGATCTCCTTTCTTGAATTAATAGACGTACACCACTGTTAAATCTAATTATCTCTTTAATATGTTACATCCTCATTTGTCGACTCTTTTACTAAAATATGAGGACATCTTAGTTAAAAGTTATGTCCCATACGCAATGAACATAATCTGCTAGACACAAAATCATGTCTGAGCAAACACATATTTGGAGGAAACATATTTTGCTGGACACACATTAGTGAATTGAAACACACATACAAACTGCTGCAAATGAGAGAGAGAGAGAGAGAGAGAGAGAGAGAGAGAGAGAGAGAGGAGGAGAGAGAGAGAGGAGAGAGAGGAGAGAGAGAGAGAGAGCTCTCTATTATACAAATGAGGGATGTGTGGCTTGTGTTTGTCCCAGTCACAAGTTGACTGGGACAAACGATTAGCCAGGGTTGATCCACCTCATCTCGGTGGGGGCCCAATGGGAGACGGGTGGGGTTTTGGGGCGTTAGTTTCGGGTGGGTTTTCTGGGAGTTGGTTTGAGGTCGGTTTTTTGCGATTAGATTCATGCTTAATTTTCCTCTTTTTGCCCTATGACGCTCCTCACACAACCACGCTTTTTCCGTTTTGGCCACCGCTTCTCTTTGCATTTGCGTTGGGCGACGAACATAATCTGCTAGACACAAAATATGAGGACATCTTAGTTAAAAAGTTATGTCCCATACGCGTGGATCGCGTGTTAACTCCCCCTCAATGTTCACCTATATTTGGAGTTTTGGGGGGTCCTAGAATGTGTGTAACGATTTTGAAAAACATTTTAAAAAAACACAGGAAATATATTTTTGTGTGGTTAGTGAAATTTCCTTCATTAACAGCACATATCTAGTTTCCCCATGTATATTGCATATCAAGCATCTAAATCAATTGAGATTTTGTATAGATATATATTGCATATTCAGCTTGAGACAGATGAGATTTTATGTAGGCATATATTGCATATAATGCATCAAAATCAATTGGAAACTATCCCAAATAGGTATATATTTCATAGATAGACCACTGATGGATGACCCATGAATCTTGGATATGCTAGTGGGATGAATTCAAGAAGAGAGTACACGGAGCAATGTGACATTATAAGGGTATGTGCCCTTAGAGCTAAGTTTAATGGAGTTCTTGATTTGGTTCCATTTCAAAAACACACTTTCGAAGATCGAGAGTATATTAGAAGAATATTACATTGAAGTGGAGAAAGATTTGCGTTCTAAAGAGAAAGATGGCGAAGACAATGATGATGGAAGCGAAACCGGGGTCTAGTGCTCCGATAATGTTGAGAAATGTGAAGAAATCCATGTTCGGGATCAAAGCTTCACTATCAAAGTAAGCAGCTGAGTAAAGAAAATATGAGAATTGCCATATGTTCGGATATTATAAAACTCATTGCCCCTTATTGGTGAGATTAAATGATTTCTTTTTCGTTGCTCCATAATTGTAACAAGAGTAGTTTCATGGGATTTGTTCTTGTCATCATCTGTTATGCTTGTGCTCATCATCTCGCAATTTCCTTTGCAGAAAATGAGGGGTTTGGATACGAAAGATTGAGATGGTTTCGAGGATGTTAACATGTTGAAAATTAAGGCGCAGCTTTTTGGGGACGCAGGAAAACACGAGTAATCAGTGTTTTGATTTGGAAGCGAGCTTGTTGAGCTTTCTGCCTATGGTCCAATCTCTCTTTTATGATGTCTATGCCCTTTCTCTCTTTTATGATGCTGGTTCAAAGCATATACATATATGTGTTTTGTTTTGTTGTTTCGTGATATTGCAATGGCTTTGTACCTTGATGTATTTTTAATCTATATGTGTTAAGTTGGATCAGAAGCTAGAATTAACTTTCTTAAAAGTTGAAATTTATGTGTTTTGTATATGATATGGCAATTGTTCTTTTTATTGTGTAGATGTAGATTTTGTTGATTTAATGGCGTTGAATCGTTGTGTCACATGGCAGTTATTTTTCTGTAGTATATATTTGATTGAAATGGAGGTGGAACAATTTTTTTAAGTTATGGTTCAACCCAGAAAAGAAGAACCTCTGTTTATATTAGTCGACTATCTAGTACATATAGTCGACTGATAATTGGATTAACATTGTGTTGAAATGGTTCAATTCTAATTAGTCGACTAATGATTCATCCTAAAAAAATATTTTCCATTTTGTATTAGTCGACTAGCAAGTCTATTAGTTGACTATCAAGTGCATTAGTCGACTCGTAATTGTATTAGTCGGCTTATTATTTTGTCAGTAGACTGACTAAGTATCTGATATACATTATTAGTCGATGTGAAGAGGTTATTGGTTGACTAACTCACACTTGAACGTATAGATTAGCTTAGAATCAAGGTGAGTTGACCATGTTTGAGGTCGTGTGTATTCTAAAGTAATGTGGTTTTATTATCTGCTACTTGCTCAACCATGGGAATGTGCCACATTTGGGATCTCCTTTCTTGAATTAATAGACGTACACCACTGTTAAATCTCATTATCTCTTTAATATGTTACATCCTCATTTGTCGACTCTTTTACTAAAATATGAGGACATCTTAGTTAAAAGTTATGTCCCATACGCAATGAACATAATCTGCTAGACACAAAATCATGTCTGAGCAAACACATATTTGGAGGAAACATATTTTTCTGGACACACATTAGTGAATTGAAACACACATACAAACTGCTGCAAATAAGAGAGAGAGAGAGAGCTCTCTATTATACAAATGAGGGATGTGTGGCTTGTGTTTGTCACAGTCACAAGTTGATTGTGACAAACGATTGGCCAGGGTTGATCCACCTCATCTCGGTGGGGCCCAATGGGAGACGGGTGGGGTTTTGGGCGTAGTTTCGGGTGGTTTTCTGGGAGTTGGGTTGAGGTCGGTTTTTTGCGATTAGATTTATGCTTAATTTTCCTCTTTTTGCCCTACGACGCTCCTCACACACCCACGCTTTTTTCGTTTTGGCCACCGCTTCTCTCTGTATTTGCGTTGGGCGACGACTGCCTCAGTGCCCTTCGAGCACGTGTAATTTCTAGTGTATATATGTATGTCTATATGCATATGCGCACAAAAATCTCATTCTCAGAACAAGAAACTCGAGCACGTAAATTTCTTTTGAACTATTTTATAAGATTGTTGTTCACATTTTATAACCCCAAAACTGAAGAATACTACGTGGATTTGACTCTCGATTTACATGTAACAAAAGGTTATATCATCATGAAACATCTCAATCAGATCGTAGATCAAGTAGTATTGGATTCAATTGAATTTTTGGTATCATACGTGAAATGCAGAACACGTTTGTATGTAAAAAATTAAAAAAAGAATGATTACTATGTGAAGCAGCAGCGTGAGAAAATGTCCAATACGGACGTGTGTATTATTCTGCATCAATCAATGGAGACGGCCAGTGGATCCACTTGTAAGCTCGAGAGATTCTCACCTGATTAGATTGCTTGTCGTTGAGCGTGGACTTTTGGGCCTTAATAGCTTGTAGAAAATTTTGTGAGAGGGATAGGGGGAGACATGAGAGAGAGAGAGAGAGACGATGATGGGCTGAGGTCAGAATCGTCCAACCCTGGAATGGTTCTTCTCTCATCGGTAGCCTTCTGTGAAATGTCCCGTGGAAGACGACGGTCCAACCGGGCAACTGGATCGCCACGTGTCCCTCGCCACGTTGACGTCGAAGTTTCTCCGGTCGCTGCCTTTGCTGACGCTTGGCCTTCGGCGTCACCACGGTATAGGACGCACGCAATGTTGACGTGTTCCTCGCCCTGCATTCCGGGCTTTGATCATGTCCGAGTTGTGGTAAAACATAAACGGCGAGTTAGCAAAGTCGATTGGCGTAATACAAGGGTTCAAATAAATATCGTTTTCCTACAGATTTGCGAGCCAATATTGTTTACATGTGTTTTTTCACCACTCAAAACATTTGGATGCTCCTTGATGATGGTAGGGTTGTAGTTGACATGAGACGACGCTAGTATCTGGCTAGGTACCGGACGAGGTAACCTCGGTGCATAGACACAGACCGAGCTATTGGAGCCCAGTTTCAACTGTCTCCGGGCTACCTTCAGCTTCATGCAACACGAGAAATCATTAGAGAGGGTCGGATCTGGGGTCCGGCCTAATCCCCTTTGATATTCAAGTTAGATAATGACTGAAGGAGGCCCGTGATAACTATGGCCGATCTATTGGGAGACCAACTGATAGTTATCGCGTCGAGTTATGGAGGAAATGTAGGGTTAGGTGGAGTAGCTACCGATGTAAGAGTACCAGGTTGTCAGAGAATGTCTATAATCCTCCCGGTCGCATCGTCTGAGAGACTGTTTATAGGCGATCGCTGTTGAGAGACGTCAGATGATAACGTCAGGGCTTTTTAAGGCTCTTTATTGTCTTTGGCCTGAGCTGTCGACATTAACGACGAGCTCAACGGTCAGACATTGAATGCATTCATTCTGAGCCGACACTTTAACTGAAGACGTCTGATGGGCAGTCAAGCTGTCGTCTTAAATGAGGAGATGATCGGCTGCATGTGAGGGTCTCCGGGCTGCTGGGCTGAAACTGCGGGCTTTACTGGGCTTTTGAGCATGTGTTCTAAAATAACTGAGTGATCATTGGGCCAACCCAGTGCCATATCACTGGCCCACATGTCCTGAGCTCAACCAACGTGGTGGTTGAGGTTGGGTGATGTGACACGCACTGATTGGACATGCACGACAGTTACGATGATGCCTTTAATGTTGGCCGCCAAAATACCATGCCCTGGAATTTGCGCGCCAAAGAGCACGAAACTCGGGACGTGGGTGCTCCGAGATGTCGACACACGTCGAGATCGGATGGCTAAGCTTGCCGCGTGGGAAGTGTTATTATGTATAAATAGAGAGCAAGGGCTAAAGAAAACCCTTTTTATGCTTTTTGAAGAATTTTTGCTTACTCTCGTTCATAGATCCTTCTTCTTCTACTTTCTCAGATTCCAAAATAGATAGTTGTGGGTTGAGATGGAGCAAACTGAGACGTCCACATCTTTGATTAGTCCACGGGGTTTTGAGTCGGCGTCGATTGAGCCTGCCACTACTAGCATGGATGAACTTTCCTGGCAGGAGGAGCCCCCATGCTCTGAGGACGTGCCAGAATTCACCCAGCCCTAAGAGCCAAAGCCCGCCATTGATAAAGGGAAGTGCTTGGCTCTCGAGGCCCCCAGCTCAAAAGCTCTGATCCAACTAGTCGGGGAAGAACAATCTTCAGTGCCTGAAGAGATCATAAACATGGTCTCTGGGGTGGCCCCTTTCTCCCAAAGATTCGAGTTGAATTCTTCGTCCTCCTTATGGGGTTAGGGTCTCTCGCCATAACGAGAGGATCTGTTTCACCGATAAGTGTAATGCCGGAGTGTATGTAAAGAACTTTCGGCTTGGACTCTGCTTTCCCCTTCATTCTTTCATCCTTCTTGTTCTCAATTTTCGTGAGCTTCTTCTTTGCCAATTTAACCCAAATTCAATTGGAGCTTTGGTCAGCTTTTGTTGGGAGAAGTGTAAGCCATCGAGGGAATTTATCTCTGTGTATGTGTACAAACATCTTGTTCGAAATAACAGTAAGTGGTTTGGTAAGAATTTACCTAAGTTGATAATAATGTAGTCTACATTAGAGCTTATGTAAAGTCCTGAGACTTGATGAAAGGTCAAACTAGTATCGAGATGAGGATCTTGATCATGGAGAATTGCTTGACCGTTTGTAGCATAAGTCTAAAAGCGTTCGTAGACGTAGATTTTTCGAGAAAAGGATATCGATATTTCAGATAGACCATTGTGTCTTTATCTTTACCATGGAGTGGTGACGATGATCTTATGGTCGTTTGACTTGGCGAAGTCGAAGACGAGACACATGTACTCATTGGAGAATGAGTTCACTAAATGACCCAACAAGAGTTAACATATGGTTAACATTAACTAATCTGTCAATGATAACTAGCGGTGATGATAGGTATGTTGGTCCTTAGACTTGAGGTCATTGTACGAACCTACATGTGAACTGTGTCACTTAGATCTCTGACCTAGCTTCAAGGCAAGGCCTGTCGAAAGTGTTGTTTTATATGCTACAAAAGTCTCTGCTGCTGCAGTGTGCTAGGGACCCAAGCATTATGTTAGCAGTTGGGGAGTTAATGCTTGGGGCTAATGGCTTTGAATGAGTGGGGAATACTTCATTGAGCTGTGAGTTAATTGCAGATGTGTGAGCCTTTTTTTTTGTCCTGCCGAAAGTCAGAGAGGGAGAAAAAGATGTTGGCCTTGGTTCGGCAGTCAAGCAATTCATTTTCCAGAGAGCAAATGAAGAGTGCTGCTGTTTGGTTTTCAGAGGGCTGAGAGATGAGCTTCCATTTCCAGAGTGCCGAGAGCCATCTTTGCCTTGGGGAGAGCTGCTGCCATTTTGAGAGCTTGTGAGTTGAGAGAAGAGTGTAAATCTTCCATTGTCTCTTTCTCTTCTTCTTCATTTGTGAGATTTGTGGGGGCTTGGAATCGCCAAGTTGTTACTCACAAGAGTGTGAAGGAGAATGTGTTGGTGTAAGCTCGTGTGCTCGCCTTGATTAGTAGTGGATCATCTCGGAATGCTGGAGTAGGTTGTTCGCAACCGAACCAGGGTAAAATCCTCCGCCTCATTTACTTTCTGCAAATTGAGATTGTCGCATTTTCGTTTACTAATTTGCTTACGCAAGATCCGAAGAGGGATTGGTTGTTTGGTTTGTTGTGTGCCCCTATTTTTCAAGCTTTAGCTCCCTAGCTAGTTGTTAGGGCTTGTTGTTCCGCAGGGCGACAACGGTTTTTTATCAACAAGTGGTATCAGAGCCTTCGGTTGTTTGTGGAGAAATTGAGTAGCGAAGATGGTTAGTTTGGCGACACTCAACATTGAGAGGTTCACCGGCCGTAATGACTTTAGGTTATGGCAGTCGAGGGTGAAAAATTATTTGAGGCAGACGAAATGTTTTCAGATTGTGTTTGATGAGGAAAACATTGAGAAGGAGGTGACGGCATCACAGAGGGCCGAGATGGAGAGAATGGCGTATAGCGCCATCCAGTTATCGTTAGTCGACACCGTCTTGAGAGAGGTGTTGGACGAGGCTACGGCCAAGGATATGTGGAATAAGCTAGAGGGGTTGTATATGAAGAAATCCTTTACAAGCCGCCTCTACTTATTACAGCAGTTGTACACTCTGAAAATGAAGCCCGGATCAGCGGTAAAAGATCACATAGATGAGTTGAATCGGATTGTGATGGAGTTGCGGGGAATGGATGTCAAGATCGAAGATGAGCAACAAGCAGTGATATTGTTATGTTCGTTGACTGAGGAGTTCTCCCAATTTGTTCGGTCCATGATCTATGGACGAACAACGCTTACCGTGGAAGAGGTGAAGGCGGCGCTCCATACCGAGATGCTATGTGAGAAGGTCCAAGGTAGAGACTTTGGAGGAAACCGTGATGAAGTTTTGCATGTGAGAGGCAGGCAGGACAGGCGAGGAGGTCAAGGCCATTTCAAGAAAAAGGACCGCTCGAAGTCCCGGCATTCCCGTGATAGGAAGGACAGCTCGTGTTTCATTTGCAAGCAGAGAGGTCATTGGAGGAACCAATGCCCCAATAGATTTGGGAAGAAAGGCAATGATGCTTCTGGTTCAGCTTCCTTGGGTTTGGAGGACATGCATATCAGTGATGACAGAGGCCACGGTGAAAGGGGTAGAGATCCAGAGATGTTCGCAGCGGGGGTGTCTGGTGAGGCACAAGTTGCGTGGTTGATGGACAGTGGGTGTTCTTTCCATATGACTCCACATCGAAGTTGGTTTTCCACTTACCGTTCCCAAGAAGATGGAGGCTCTATTCTCATGGGGAACAATGCGGCGTGTAAGACCGCGGGTATTGGAACTGTTCGGATCCGCATGCACGATGGGATCGTGCGTACCCTTGCCGATGTTAGACATGTGCCTGATCTCAGGAAGAGCTTGATATCCATCGGTGTGTTGGATAATGTTGGATGCAAGTCAGTTGTAGAGAATGGCCAGCTGAGGGTATCCAAAGGAGCCATGGTTGTGATGAAGGGAAGAAAGGTAGGGAATCTATATGCCCTACAAGGTGCCACAGTAGAAGGCGAAGCCGATGCCACCTCTTCTAGCTCGAGTGACGGAGATTCAGCAAAGTTATGGCATTATCGTTTGGGTCACCCGTGTGACAAGACCCTCGATGTTCTCCGCCGAAGAAAACTGATTGGAGCTAGTGATGAGAGTGTGGAGTTTTGTGAAAGCTGTGTGTATGGGAAAAAGACAAAGGTACAGTTCAGCACGGGGAAGCACACTAGCCGAGGTCCACTGGATTACATTCATTCCGATGTTTGGGGGCCGTGTCCTGTAGCGTCAGGAGGTGGGGCTAGGTACTTTGTCCTCTTCATCGATGATTATTCTCGAAAGGTTTGGATGTACTTGATGAAGACAAAAGATCAAACCTTTGGGATGTTCAAGCAATGGCTTGTGATGGTTGAAAAGCAAACTGGCAAGGCGGTGAAAGTCCTTAGATCCGACAACGGAGGCGAGTACACCTCGAGGGAGTTCACAGGGTTCTGCAGATCCCATGGGATTCGACGTCATTTTACTACACCAGGAGATCCTCAGTCGAACGGGGTTGTAGAGAGGATGAACAGGACGTTGTTGGAGAGAGTGCGTTGCTTGAGGCACTCTGCCGGTTTGGAGAAGGAATTTTGGGGTGAGATACTTACTACCGCCGTGCACATAGTGAATCGAGTTCCATCAGCGGCGATTGATTACCAAATTCCTGAAGAGAAGTGGAGTGGGAAAATTGGTGACTACTCTTATCTACGCATCGTTGGTTGTCCAGCATATGCACATGAGAGGGGCGACAAGTTGGATCCGAGGGCCAAGAAGTACATTTTCCTTGGATATGGCGATGGCGTGAAAGGATATCGCTTGTGGGACCCGGTGGGCCGCAAGGCGATTTTGAGTATGCACGTCACCTTCGATGAGTCTGTGATGCTCAGGGCGAAGCATACTCATTGGAAGGGGGACGAGTCACCCGAGGAGACCGCGCCAGAGACAATTGATCTCCCGATCCCATTTCAGAGGCGACCTGGCAAGGAGCCAATGGTCGAGGTCCCCGTTGCGGGACATGATGAGGTCCATGTTGAGGACCATATGCAGACACCAGTCCCAGCTCAGATACGTGATGAATTTGTTGCAGATGAGGTGCGGAGGTCCAAGAGGACCAAGAAGGCGCCCGAGAAATTTGGAGATTGGGATTACACGGCATTCTCCTTTGACGACATGGCGTCGTATGCCTTAAACATTGAGCACGAGGAGCCTATGACCTACAGTGGAGCCATTAGCTCGAGTGATGCAGCGAATTGGCAAGGAGCTATGGAGGAAGAGATGGAGTCTCTCCACCACAATGACACGTGGGATTTAGTGCCTCTACCACATGAGAGGCGTGCCATTGGATGTAGGTGGATCTATAAGGTAAAGGAAAGCTCGACCGAAGATGGTGGTGATGTACGGTACAAAGCAAGGCTAGTGGCTAAGGGTTTTGCACAGAGGAAGGGAGAGGACTACAATGAGATATTTTCTCCAGTGGTGAGACACACTTCCATTCGTATTTTGTTGGCACTAGTAGCATCCATGGACATGGAGTTGGAGCAACTCGATGTCAAGACCGCTTTTCTGCACGGTGATTTGGATGAGGAGATTTACATGCACCAGCCAGAGGGGTTCATGGTGGAAGGTAAGGAGAGGATGGTCTGCAGGTTGAGGAAATCCTTGTACGGGTTGAAACAGTCACCCAGACAGTGGTACAAGCGATTTGATAGCTTCATGATGGGTGTAGATTTTCAGCGGAGCGTGAAGGATCAGTGTGTATATGTGCGCACATTGGATGATGGCTCGCGCATCTACCTGTTTCTTTATGTTGACGACATGTTGATTGCTTCCTCAAACATGTCGGAGGTCAAGAAGCTAAAGGTGAAGTTGGGCAAGGAGTTCGATATGAAGGATTTGGGCCCGGCGAAGAAAATTCTAGGGATGGAGATATCCCGGGACAGGAGGAAGGGTGAGTTGAGGTTGTCGCAGAAGGGGTATATTGAGAAGGTGCTCGTCCGTTATGGAATGGAGAGTGCGAAGCCCGTGGGGACACCTCTTGGAGCTCAC
Organism: Scilla litardierei; assembly: GCA_030789695.1. Taxonomy (NCBI): domain Eukaryota; kingdom Viridiplantae; phylum Streptophyta; class Magnoliopsida; order Asparagales; family Asparagaceae; genus Scilla; species Scilla litardierei. Next base: position 19,519,980 of record CM061136.1, read on the forward strand.
TTTCAGCTATCGGCGTTGCAGTCGCCGAGCACCGATGATGATAGGAAGGTTATGTCTCAGGTACCATATGCTAGTGCAGTTGGGAGTTTGATGTACGCGATGGTTTGCACGCGTCCAGATATTGCACAGGCCGTAGGAGTAGTGAGCAGATATATGGCGAACCCAGGCAAGGAGCATTGGCAGGCCGTCAAGTGGATATTGCGATATCTGCAAGGCACAGTTGGTGTCGGTTTGCACTTTGGCAGAGGTGACGGTGTGGTGCTGACAGGGTACTGTGATTCTGATTATGCTGGTGACAGGGACAGGCGGAGATCGACCACAGGTTACGTGTTCACGTTGGGCACCGCAGCAGTGTCATGGCGATCTGTCCTACAGTCGGTGGTTGCGTTGTCAACCATGGAGGCCGAGTTGATTGCCGCAGTGGAAGCGGTGAAGGAGGCCAAGTATTTGAGATGTCTGCTAGAAGATTTGGGGTTGCCGCAGAGTTTGTCGTTGGTTTTCAGCGATAGCCAGAGTGCCATTCATCTTGCGAAGCATCAGGCTTACAGTTCGAGGACGAAGCACATTGAGGTCCGTGATTGCTTCCTAGATGAGGAGAGCAAGCAGATAGAGCTTCAGAAGGTCCCAACTGAGAGGAACCCTGCAGACATGTTCACCAAGCCCGTTCCCGCCATCAAGCTCAAGACCTGCTTAAGCTTGATCTGTTTGGCTTGAGTGTGGCGCCGAAGGGCGCAGATTCCGAGACGACGAGGAGGTCCGTGGAGTGACCATGATGTTTTGATCAAGGTAGAGCTTGGATGGAGTGCTGGAGTTTTTTGTAGCAAGGTAGAGTGTTGTTTTATATGCTACAAAAGTCTCTGCTGCTGCAGTGTGCTAGGGACCCAAGCATTATGTTAGCAGTTGGGGAGTTAATGCTTGGGGCTAATGGCTTTGAATGAGTGGGGAATACTTCATTGAGCTGTGATTTAATTGCAGATGTGTGAGCCTTTTTTTTGTCCTGCCGACAGTCAGAGAGGGAGAAAAAGATGTTGGCCTTGGTTCTGCAGTCAAGCAAATCATTTTCCAGAGAGCAAATGAAGAGTGCTGCTGTTTGGTTTTCAGAGGGCTGAGAGATGAGCTTCCATTTCCAGAGTGCCGAGAGCCATCTTTGCCTTGGGGAGAGCTGCTGCCATTTTGAGAGCTTGTGAGTTGAGAGAAGAGTGTAAATCTTCCATTGTCTCTTTCTCTTCTTCTTCATTTGTGAGATTTGTGGGGGCTTGGAATCGCCAAGTTGTTACTCACAAGAGTGTGAAGGAGAATGTGTTGGTGTAAGCTCGTGTGCTCGCCTTGATTAGTAGTGGATCGTCTCGGAATGCTGGAGTAGGTTGTTCGCAACCGAACCAGGGTAAAATCCTCCGCCTCATTTACTTTCTGCAAATTGAGATTGTCGCATTTTCGTTTACTAATTTGCTTACGCAAGATCCGAAGAGGGATTGGTTGTTTGGTTTGTTGTGTGCCCCTATTTTTCAAGCTTTAGCTCCCTAGCTAGTTGTTAGGGCTTGTTGTTCCGCAGGGCGACAACGGTTTTTTATCAACAGAAAGGTCTTTGATTGGGTGACGCTTGAAGCGTGCGAGGAGAGCAACGACCAAGAGAGGATTCGTCTCTCTCGTTAATGGAGAATTACTGTCACACGTGTTAGTTTGGTCTTTAGTAAAAACTCTAGCCAGAGTATGTTGGAAGAAGTACAATATTATTTGACTAAAGATCGATGGAGACTAACCGGTTTTGAGCTATTGGGGTTGACAGTTGACCATACCCTAGGCTTGACTAAGCGACATATTTATGATGAAGGGACTAAAACTGTGGTATTCATTACGGACACAGTCAGAGTGATCGCGAAGACACTTTAGTCAAAGGGTCAATCATGTAGTTATAATGCCGAAATAGGGACGACACCTGCTGCTCGCGGTCACTATCGTCTAGGGGTTTCGAGCCCTAACCTGCAGTAGGTTCAAGCTGTAGGTCTCACACTGAATAGGATTTACATCTTAATAATAAGAAGAATTAAGGAGGAGTGCATGCGGGTGCATGGGAATGAGTAAAGTCACAAATGGTTTGTGACAATAAGTCTAAACGGAATCAAATGTGGATTATAATATGTCATAAAGTGTGTATATATGATGCATAGAAATAAAGAGAGTTTTTTTCCCACGAAAGTCGGGGGAAAAACCCACGCTCAAATCGGAGTCCAAACGGGTGCTTAAATAATATTTGAAAGGGGTTTTTAATAATAATAATAAATAAACCTTGGGGGGGGGGGGGGGGGGGGGGGGGGGGCAATTTTTGGGCCGGGGATTGCCCAGTGGTGAGCTGGGCAAAATGCCCAGCAGGCTTTGGGGCCTAGGCCAAGTGCCAGGGCCCAAGCAAAGTTCTTCCGTTCCTCCGTTCGAGTCCTAGCAAGACATCGAGCAGGTTTGGATCGGATCCAAAGTCTAAGCCGCGGGTCCTGCTCAACTGAAACTTTCTTTGGCAAGTGGTTGGTTCGGAGGCACGAAGTTGACTCTCATCGGGACGCGGTTCGGCACGGGATACGGTTCGACTCGGGAGAAGCGGCTCATCCCCAATGCGGAGCATCGCTTCGGAGATAAAGAAATCTTGCTGAAAACAACGTTTCAAGCTGTAGCGAAGTGACGGGTATGTCTTTTATTTTATGCTTTCATATATGTAACAGTAGTTTTGATCTGTCTTTGGGGTTGGTCAGACCCATCCCAAGACAGTAGATTTTCCTGGATAGGGTTCATGAAATCCTTAGGTCTGTCATTAAATAGTTTAATGAATTTTATTCCGCTGTCTTTTCTGCTTCTTTCGTCCGTCCGACGTAGGAGGGACATAGATTTTATAACATGAGGGTGCACCAAAACCTAACATTGGTATCAGAGCCTAGGTCTACTCTGATCTAATTTGTGCAAATGATATGAAAGCATGAGATGTTTATTAGAAGCATGATAATAATATGATTATTTAGATTTAATTATTATGTGATAATTATTAAATATGTTGCAACTTTAATTTATGATAAATTTTAAGTTGCTTGTTTCTATACTAATAATTATGAGATAATTATTAAAAAATTGTTATAACTTAAGTTTTATGAGATAATTTTAAGTTACAAGTGTTCATGCTAAAATTTTATGTGATAAATTTTTTAGAATTTTAATGGTTATTTTATTTCTTGTTCATTATATGATAACACAAGAAAACCTTTTACGTTTGCCATTAAAAGCTTTTTAAAAATTATAAGATAATTTTTAGATGGACATGCTATGATTTAAAAATTGTTGCAATAATTAAATTCATAATACTTGATTATGGTAGCACTCTCCAATAAGTATTATTTTAATTGTTCTAATAATAATTTTGAAAAGGGCTATGATTTAAATTGTTGAAACTTGAATTTTTAAAACCCTAATACATGATTAGGATAGCACGCTAAAATAAATAAATCCTTATAGTTGATAAGGACTTTAATAAAAGTTATTAACTAATCATAATAATTTTGAATTTTAGGATTCAACTAGTTGATATGATTAACTAGTTTAATGAAGCCATACTAAATCGATGTTACACATACAAATAATTAATATACTTAAAGGATCATGAACCAGTGTCTACCGTTTTTATGACTAGTGTTGTGGATCACCTCAGCTCATTAGGAATAGTTATCCTGGCCTAGCCAAATCCACTGACCATGTTCTGCTGGACCACGAGGATGCAAGTTATTTTATGTGACACCATTGATTACATCTAGTCAAATACGTTTAAAATCTTCTCCAAGATTAGCCGTAGCCCTCCTTGTTTTAGAGGTTGGCAACTATAGTTTTTGTGTTATAGTTGTTGAGCACACTCAAGCTATGACATGACTAACTTATGGAAACCAACTTCTTATTACATGTGACGTAGTCTAGACTTAACCCAAACCATCGCGTCGTGCATACACCGAGCGGCGGCGTAAATTAGGCTAACCAAGAAAGTAAGGGTATGACTAGACTAGTCATTACGATTTAAATGAGCACACTCATGATCATAAGTGGCTGGGGGCAAAAGCTGATAAGGGAATCACATATGATGTGATTGATGAAGAGTCATTTACTAATCGCAGAGTTAAGCAATTTGTTGAGCACACACAAGGTTGTGAGACTCAGGGTGGTTGGATCCCTCTCTCACTAAATTTAATTAATAAATTCGTGCATTATTATGGCTTAAAATGATGCTAAAATAGTGGGATGATATAGTTAGATAAAAACCATTTATCATTTAGTTAAAATTGAACATATGCTAAACTAGGGTAGTTCTATGTTTTACCGCTGGAATTCAAATCATAATATCATAAGAAAATATGATAAATTGTCAAGAAGATTGATTAAGGAATATAAACTCAAATTCTATTTGATAGATTAAACTATGTTCTCATTGACATTAAAGTGTCCTTCTTAACACTGGCTTAAGAACAATGACTTCCTTGAAGCCTTAGACCCAATACAATTCAATCCGCAAGGTGTGGAACTTCGTGCAAACTGTTTGGCTCGAAGATGAGTGCATGAGCGGTGCAAGACTATGTATCCTAACCGGATCTTGAGACGAGCAACTTGTTGTGCACACTCAAGGTTGTAAAGCTCAAGTGTTTGGATACATGAGATGCATGCACAGCTAATATTTGTGTTGGGACGCATAATGTCTAAATGTGATTAAGAAAAGAGAAGGCACTAAGGAAAATTCAGTGAGAAGAGAGTTTTATCTATCATAAAAAGGCAAAAGTAGGAGGAACTGAAAATGTGACATATTTAATGTCACGTTTCAGGATAATTGTTATACAAAAGGAATAGATTGTCCTACGTGTTTGAAAAAGGAACAAGTGTTGTTTCTTGGACGAGAGAGGACGTCTAACACATTTTTGGCGAATGTCATCTCCTTGCTTCTAAAGAAATGTTTCGGTGTGAGTAATTTGTATAACGATATTGTATTAGGTGTTAATACATGAATGCGCAAGTTATAGAAAACTTATCTATGGCAAAATAGACTCGGCCGTACCAAAGAGAACGGACTTGACAAGTCACATAAAGGGATCTCTTTTGACCTCTCGTATTATGAGTCGAAAGACACTTGTGAGTCTTGTCTTAAAGGTATGATGGCCAAACTCCTTCTGTAAGATAGTGTGAGAATGAGTTGGAGAACTCGTGGTCTCATACATATAGATGTATATGGATCCAATTTTGAATTTGCCAAGATATAATATTCTTATTTTATTACGACGCGTGTTCTTGATGAAACACAAGTCTGATGAAATAGAAAAGCAATGGTAGAAGTATTTGAACTACTTCGATCAGATCGAAGAGGCGAATACTTAGCTATGCAATTCTTGCGAAATTAAAAGAAAATGATATTTTCTCTCAGGTCAAGTCTCTTAATACATCGGTGTATTAGAGAACATGAATCACACTCTGTTAGACATGGTGTATACATGGCAAATGACTTTGAGTTTCAATCCTCCTTCTGGGTTAAGCCCCATTTAATAATGCCTAGGTTCTTGATAAGGTTTTGTGAGGACCTTATCAATATGATATTCTTCAAATCATTCGTTAGGAAGTCACATGATTACTCGAGACTCGTGAGATAAAAAAATCGAGTAAAACATCATAGTTGATGATGGCCTAGACAACTTCCAAGATGCTATTCGGAGTAGTGACTCTAAGAAATGGCTTGATGCGATACGAAATAGATCATTGCACGTAAATAAGGTATGTACCTTAGAAGACGTGCCCAAAGGAAGTGTTCCTTTTGGCTGCAAGTGAATCTTCAAGACAGAAGATTAGTGCAGATGAAAAATAGTGAAGTACAAGTTATGTTGGTTAAGAATGGTTATCATCAGAACTCCTATAGATGGATTGTGATGAAACTTTCTCGCCAACAGCTGTGTACAGATCTATTCGGATCAAACTCGATGTCAATGCTTATAATGACCATGAAAACTGGAGCATGCATGCAAAGTCTGTTTTCTAAATGTGATTTAGAAGATTGAACTTATATGAGTCAACTAGAGAGTTTTCAAGGTTAGTGTGAGGGAATAAAAGACTTGCGAATTATTAATGAGCCGGAACATATGTTTTGACAAAATGATCAAAGAGTTTGACATTTTATCAGAAACGATTATGAACCATGCAGATGACCAGTGACTATTATGGATGATTATATCTAGCATCAAGTGAGGACGATGAATCGGATGAGATCCAGACAAGACAAGTGTTATGGATTCCAAGAAAACTAAGAAACTATTTGGATGCGATTCAAAGTCGTGATCTAGCAGGAACATATAATCCCTTAAGTCCATACAGAAGACAGTTTAGCAGATTCATTCACGAAGGCTCTACCACATTAAGTCTATAGAGCCTTATGTGTAAATGCGGTATGAGATACCATGATAAATGGGCCTGAGTGCAAGTGGGAGATGTGTATGCCCTTAAGGCAAATTATTTCTGTGTATGTGTACAAACATTTTGTTCGAAATAACAGTAAGCTGTTTGGTAAGAATTTACCTAAGTTGATAATAATGTAGTCTACATTAAAACTTAGGTAAAGTCCCGACACTTGATGCAAGGTGAAACAAATATCGAGATGAGGATCTCGATCATGGAGAATTGCTTGACGATTTGTAGCATAAGTCTAAAAGCATTCGTGGTTGTACATGTTTCGAGAAAAGGACATCGACACATCGGATAGACCATTGTGTCTTTGTTTTCACAATGGAATGGTGACGATGATCTCATGGTCGTTTGACTTGGCGAAGTCGAAGACGAGACATATGTGCTCATTGAAGAATGAGTTCACTGAACGACCCAACGAGAGTTATCATTTAGTTAACATTAACTAATCTGTCAGTGATAAATCTCAGTGATGATATGCAAGTTGGTCATTAGACTTGAGGTCAATGAACTATGAAGTTCAAGCAAATATGAGTTTCTAAAAGTACTGAAACTAACTTTAGTGGACCTATGTGGATAACTAGGTTACACATAACATCTTCCATATAGGTAAGATGGAAGGCCAATGAACTATGGTGTCGACATCGGACATCACTGAAGTTCCTTGGCCAAACAGTAACGCGAAGGTATGATTTTTTGTTTGAGCTTATAGTTCACATTCATAGGATTTTTTGGTGTGATGTTCACTTTCTTGTTTTTTGTTTTTGTGTGATTTTTTCGTTTCTTTTTGTGATTTTTGTTGTGTTTTCATTCTTTTGTGATAGAAAGATAGAAAAGCAAAAAAAGGAAAAATTGAAAATTGAAAAATTGAAAAAGTGCAAAAGTATAAAATGTTCTTCTTCATGTATTTATTTCTGTCTCTTCTTTTCATCACATTGTCTTCATCATCGACCATGATATCAATGGTTTTTAGATCGGTCAAGAGCTTGTTGTAGTAATCAAGATGTTCTTCAATTGATATTCCATCTTCGAGCTTTAAGGCAAATAACTTCTTCTTCATATGCAATCGATTTTGGATGTTCTTCTTCATGTATTTATTTCTGAGTTCATCCCAAAATGCCTTAGTGTTAGTCTCCCCCATGAAAGAATACTTCTTTTCTTTTGTCAAATAAAGTCGGATTGTACCACACGCGTTCTGGTTCAGGATCTTCCACTCTGTGTCTGACATGGTCGTTAGCTTTTTATCCAATGCTAAGTCTTGATCGAGCTGATTCAAGACTTCTATGACCTCACATCTTCGCATGTCAAAGTTAATCACATCAAATTTCTCTATCTCGAACTTCGTGTTGGACACAATCGTCCGAGTTACTGGAGATTGCTCCTTGGAGGTCGTCTTTGGAGTATTGTCATCACCGTTGTTGCTCATATTCACCGCCTACATAGATATCCGAACCTCAGTTCTAATACCAATTTGTTGTGTGCAAAATGTGGAAGCTTTGGACCGTCGGGTGATTTGCTGGTGAGGGACGAGCAAGCACACACAAAGCACAATAAAGAGTGAATCTTTAGGTCGTCGCGTAGTCAAGGAAGCACTCAATAGCTTTTATTTCAAAAGAAAGAACAGAAAATACAACTCTCTTAACTTTTCAGCGAAGAAGAAGCACTCAAGATCTCTCTAAAAGCTCTCAATATAATCTCTAAAAATGGCTATCTCAATTGGCGGCTCACAGCTCTCTATTTTTTTCTCATCGTGCGTCCCTAAAGCCCTCCCCAAGCGCCCCTTTTATAGCCTGTAGGGCATGTGCACAAACCGAATTCAATTGGGAGAGAAACTCTATTTCGAATAAAATTTTATTTAGAGAGCAATCCGAACTCAAGCAGAATTCTATTGGAAGTTCAACTCTAACTCGAATAGGATTATGCATCCTTTAGTCAGTGCCTCTAAGCTGCCAAGTTTTCGAGTTACCAAGATTCCGATTTACCAAAAGCAGGATTGTCAAGCTGCCGAGCTTTCGAGCTGCCGATCCTCCAAACTGAGGACTCAGGCTTGTGGGAATTAGCACGGTCATGAATCCCTGTGTCTGGCCATGCAGGGCCAGATAAGCGGGAGCCAAGGCACAGAATGTTGTAAAAATTCAGAGATTAGAGGATGATGCTATTAATAAATCAGGAAAGGAATAGACCTATCAGTCAGCAGAGGCATGCAAGGCACTGGCCTTAAGAGTAGATTTCCGCCCCTCAGAGTGAATACTCGGTGCAAGGCAGGTCCAGCGGCTATACTCCAGGATTCAACGTCAACGGCCTTGTAAGTGTGCACTCACAGCAGAACAGAACAGCAATAGGAACGAATGCAATTTTGTGGAGGAAGGAAATGATTCTCTTGACAAGCTGAGTTTATATAGATGGAAAATGTGACTGGTGGAATTCAGCCATTAAGAAATAATACGACTGTTGGAATTCGGCCATCAATAAGAAAATGGCTGTTGCGAAATTAAACAGTGATTTAATAAAATATGATGCGAAACTCGGGCACTATGTGCACCCCCTGCACAGGCGCGACGCCAGCGCACACACACTAAGGGTTTCCGGATCCGTTGCCCACATTTTTAATTCGGCCCAACCCGATTTGGGCTTGACCCCCCTGTTTGGGCTCATGCGTTCGCGAGCTTCCCCTCATTCCTAGCCCATATACAAGTCCAATAGCCCATTAACAAGAAGTCTATAATAAACTCCAACAAGAGAGTTCTCCCATCCAATGTGGGACTAAAAATATACTTTGAATTGAAGAAATATTGACCAAATATCCAACACAGACAAGCTAGCCATGCGTAACTACTTGCCTGCATATCTCTAATGCTCATTTATCGTCTCAAATCGAGCCAACTCTCACACCTTTTTACGATTAATTATTTGGGCCTTAATATTGTTTTATACTTGATATCCAAAAAATTTCAGCACATTCTTCAATTACAGCAGAAAATATAACCATTGGAAACCCAGTCAGCCGAAATGACTTGCCATCGTTCGAACATAAGTTTTGATCTTCTCAAAGATGAAATTATTGCACCTGCAAAACCTCTAATAGTCATGCATCAGCTCAATCTCAAACAACCAACCATTTCAAAGTCTAATTCTCTCAAATAACTCTTTCTTTCTGCTCTTCCTCGTCCCCTCACATTTAACTTCCTCTCCCTCATCTGCACTCTTCACTCTCTCTCTCATCTCACCTTCAGCCGCAGCCGCCGTCGCCGCAGCCGCAGCCGCATGATGAAAATTCTGAATGGCAAACATGTAAATAAATTTTCTGATTATTCAGCAGTTAGGCCTGCGGGTATAGCGACTCCCCGTGTGAAAGCATGCTCGATCACGTGTGCATGCATGTATACGGCAGCGTTTTCTTTTTCTAGTGGGACTTTCAACGCCTGTACTCTCAGCTCTGTCGATAAATTTAATAAATAAATCCAATATGATTTTAAGATTAATATTTTTTTCTTCAGAGTTTAAGTACGTTGATCATATCTATCTCGTATCGTGGCTACTTTATTTGGAAGGGAAATCAGAGAGTTGGACGAGTTTGACTTTTATCGGTTCTATGCGACCTCCTTCTGTCTCTATATGACCAAAAGTCTACGCTTAAAGGTCAAGGGAATTTGTATGGTGGTGGCGAGGAAGAGGAACGGACGGCTGCATGGTTACGCACGTGTCGAATAATATTACCAGGGTTACGGCTGCATGGGCCTGAATGGGACGTAAAGAAATATTGCTAGGGTTTCTAATCCAATTAGAATAGGACAGAAGTATGAAAAATTCAAAATTTTCTAACCCTGGCAAGAAGCCCATGAACAACTACAGAAATTATGAATTTAACGCTATATACGTTCACGCTCATTCGATGATGACCTTTGATCTTTACACCAACCATGCGCGATAGAAGTTCACCTTGACGGTGTAGACCTTCACGATTCATTAATCCTCTAAGAGCTCGAACTTGGTCCCAAGCGTTGCTAGCACTTGATAAAAAGCGAAGGAAAAACTTTTTATTTTGAGGGGGAAAAAAATTCTATCTTTAGGCTAAAGCTTCGATATTATATTTTATTCGCTTTGATCTTGGATGCTTTGATCTTGGATCTCTTGGGTTGTTGGGTTGTTGGATGCTTTGGAGGGGAGATGATGAACACTATTTACAATGCTTAAGATCCCTGAAATCCAAATACATTTAGGAATCATATTAGAGTCAATCCTATCCTTAAACGCACATGATTAAAAGAAAGACTTCATGAACTCTTTTAATCCCTTTTGAGTTTTAGATCAGAGTCAAAATCTATCTAATAACCAAGTCAATTAAAAATAAAAATTCTAAGAAATCCTGTAACTTTTGGGATTTCTAATTTGAGCCAACCTCTATCTTTTGAGTTGGATATTGACCAAACAATTGGGTCAAAACTAAATTCAAAACAGACCCAAAACCATGACCCACAAAACATCACTACGTGTCATTAGATGTTGGACGTGGGCTGGTGTTATCGGTTGCTTGCCACGGCCAGCCTTATGGCTTGTGGCAGCTAGACAGTCAGCCGGTCCAATGGGCCACTCCTCTGGTGACGATGTCTCGTTGTCGGTGATGCCTTCGGTGTGATTTTTGATGGGGTTTTCATCTTTTCATTTAAAAATGTATAAAAATGTATAAAATATTTTTATGTTTATTTAAAATTTATTTAAAAATATTTTTATTTGAAATGTATAAAAATGTGTTTTTATTTTTAATCACAAAAATCATTGAAAAATCTCAAAAATCCAGAAAAATCAGTATATCCGTATATACCATAGGACTTAAATACGATCTAAAATACATAGTATAATATATCATTCATAAAAACAGGGGGGTTACAAATAAGTTGGTTGTTAGCAAGAGGACATAGCCTGCTTTCACATACGTGTGCCACATAAAATAAGCTTATAAAGAATCTGAATGAATGATGTATCAAGAGAGTCGAATACTTGCTATCTTGTGGACATCAACCAATCTACGAATACCAAGACCTCCTCCTTAATGAAGCCTCAAATGTCTCTATGTATATGTCTATATGTATATATACATATACATATACATATACATATACATATACATATACATACATACATTCTTCGATCAGCGGATGGTGGATGCTCAGGTCCAGGAGTGACTGCATTGCTCATTTGGCCCCTCACTTTGTCTCTGTCTCTGTCGCTGGCGGCTCGGACTCCTGGACCTGGGCAATGGATGGTGGATGCTCTCTCCGATCAGCTTGGTCGTCTACTCGGCGCAACTTCCCACCGGTTCGTCTTGCGCCTCTGGTTTGGTTCTCGGGGCATACTCCCAAGTTCTCCCTTACTTTCCTACGTGCTCTCTCGGATCGTCTTCCCACCTCCCAGCAGCTTGCTAGGCGTGGTATCTTAGCACACACTCCTTGTGTCCTCTGTGGTTCCTATCCTGAGACTGCTTGGCATATATTCTTCCGCTGTGACTATAGTGCTTTTATCTGGGCGGTTTGCAAACTCCGGCTTGTCCTTCCATCGTGCTCCAAATCCATCACCATTGACGCTCACATTTTGAGACGGATGTTTGGAGCAAGGGAGAAAACCACCCATCGGAGTATGCTCTCCCTTTGGTCTTCTCTGCGGCTGTCTGGCACATTTGGAAGGAACGAAACTCCCGGGTCTTCCTCTCCCGCGCGTCCCCCAAGGATGTTCTTCTCGCCAGGATCTCCTCGGATGGTTTTGATGATATGGTCTCCTACGACCTGACGGATGTTGAATCTGTTGATGTCTCTTGTTTTGGGAACTGGGGGATTTCTTAGGCCGTTTTTGTGCGCCTCCCCAGTATAGCTTTTCTCCTTTCTTGGCATGTTCCTGGTAGTTATGGTGTAAGGTGACTGCTTCCCAGCCTCTCCCTTACCTGCTCTATTTGTTGGTTCCGGCTCTGATGTAGTACCTTGTTTATAGATATATACATACACACTTACCTTTCGAAAAAAATACATACATACATACACACACGCGCGCGCACGCACACACACATATTATACATTTCACAGCGTTTTTTGAATTTTAGGGCTGACTAGGATAAGATAAAGAGTGACTAAGATTTGATCTTGGTAAATCAATGGTTGAGATTGCATTTTGTGAAAATTTTAGTGGGAAAACTTAAATTTTGGTGGAAAAAGTGTATTGGGAACCAAAACTTTGAAATTAGAAGTATCTTGGAAAAGATTGTGGAGATTAAATTGGGGGGGGGGGGGAAGTGTCTTGGGAACCTAAAATTTGAAATTAGAAGTGCCTTGGGAAAGATTGTGCAGATTAAATTTGGGGGAAAGCGTCTTGGGAACCTAAACTTTGAAATTAAAAGTGCCTTGTTAAAGATTGTGGAGAAGCACGATCCATTAAATTAAACAAAACAAAAAACTTAGCAGAACAACAAATTAGTGTAAAAATACCCTGATGTTTGTTGTTCCGGGCTTTCGGCACTTTGGCGCTTCGGCGTCCGCTAAATTTTTTTACGTTAATTTGTTGTTTCGCGCCAAAGGCGCGGGCGCCAAATTTGTTGTTTGACGTCGAATTTGTTGTTTGACGCCGAATTTGTTGTTTGACGCCGAATTTGTTGTTCCGCGTCGAAGGCGACTGCACCGAATTTGTTGTTCCGTGCCGAAGACGCCCGTACCAAAAGTGCCCGTGCCGCTAAATAATTTTATGCTAATTTATTGTTCTGTTAAATTTTGGCTGTGGAAATAATTTTTCGAGAAACAAAGATTTCGCGGTGGAAATCTTAAATGAACCGTATCCGCAGGCACGGGTTATGACTAGTATATATATATGTGTGCGCGCACGCGCACGCGCATCTGTATAAGTGTATGTTTAAATCAAATGAGTACATCATAACAGCTACTCAACAGCTTGCAAAGTCATTTATCATCGGGGAGCACATCATGTGAGCCTAGATGCTTTTAATAATTCAATCTTAGGTTCCATATGTAAGGTAAGGTAATTGAACTTAAAATAGATTGGCATGCACTACATCTTCAGTCACATTTTGACTTAGATTTGTCATAAATAAGTACATTAGAAGCTATCTTAATTGATTTCATTCAATCAAATCATTTGTAGTGTTGAGTTCATCTGAGATAATTTAAAGTTATGGACCTAGCAGATGACCTGAGGCAACTGCTCTCTTTGATGGGTAGTACTCTGATTCTCATGTGCTTGACTTCCATTCATTAGCTAGGGTTCTCTAGCTGAATGTTGTACATAACATCTTTTGGGAAAAATCCCAATTAGGTCTCTCTCTTGTTGGGAACTCTAACTAGAAATTGTTTCGTGAGTCAATCTAACTCATTCTAGTTGCATACATAACCTTAATCAATTTTTTAAAATCAGCATGTATTAAATTAAAGTTGAAGTCAAAGCTTAAACAGTAGGCGGTTTATTTTGGAATTAGACGGTTGAGCTAAGAACGACACTATAATACAATAGTTAGCATGCTTTCCCGATGGTTGTGTGGAGAATCTAATATATCTATGTGAGTTGGCTAATATGTCAGCATATCTTAGACTAATTATTAAGAGGACTATGGGCGGTGAGCTATAGCTGGGGAGGAAATTTTCTTCCTGGCTAGTGTCAAAACCCTTGAACCCTGTATTTTTTTTGACAGTCGGATCTGTTCATTTTGATCTTCATGTTCAAACCCCAAAACTATCAAATTTGGAATGAAGCTACCGAGTCTTGATTATCAAAATTCAAATGAAGATCAAAATGAACAGACAAAATTAGAGGTTTTATTTGAAAATTAGACCATGTACATATTTCTTAATTATTAATTATTTTAACTTAGTTGCAACTTGGGGTGGCTGCCTTTTGGATGGTGAGCATGATTCTGGTTTAACATTTGGTAAACCTCATAATTAATTTTAAACCCATGATGATAATCATATGGTAGGCATATGCACCCAAAGTCAAAGGCATATGAAATGACTTTCCATAAAAAAAAAATAAGTCACATCAGATCTAAACCGATCTTTCTTTTATTAGTATTCTTTGTTTGGGCTTTTAAATATATACAGTTTGAAAACTATAATGATTTAAGGGTAAAATGGTCTGAATTTAAGGGAAACCATTGTGACAGTCAAACTAACTTAAAGTAGAGATAATTACGATGATTAAAAAAGGAAGAACTTTCTAGCCTTAAATAAAACTTAGGTTATATTTAGAAATATGTATCTTTAATTATGGTTATTTCGAAAAGAGTCTCCTAAATCATGGCATTGTAATGCAGACGAAGGGCGATAAGTAGTGTGAATGCGAAAATGAAATGGGCAACCTTCAACGCCATCATAATTATAAGATTAGAATGTCTACAGCACAAGGAAGAAGAGGAAACAAGTGTTCGACCGTCCGGATGAAAATCACCTTACTCTTTTAAAAACAACATGACAGTGAGAAGCCATGAAAGCAACCCACATGAGACCGAGCTCTGCTCCTCCACCAAATCTGTACGTGGGTAGAAGCATGCATGCAACGTTGATTCTTTCTCTGTGCACGCGTTGAAGAAAGAGTTGGAAAAGATTGAAGGTGAGAAGATTAATGGGGTGATTGAGGCCCGTCTCTGCTCCCTCCTCTCTCCCCCTCCAGCTCTCACTTTCCTCCTCCCTTCCACGAAGCACTCCTCCTGGAATAGTTGCAGTCAGTTTGGAAACTCTTGTAATCTAACAGCCATCAATACGAAACCTTTATGCAGTTCTTGGCCACAATTGAAGAGAGTTATTATAATGGGAGGTTGGGTTTAGGTCCTTCGTGCGTTGGACCAACTACTAGCTGTTTTCGACCCTAAAGTTATTGCTACTGCACCTACAGCCGCAACCCTACTCCCACACTGGTTTCTTTTGCTCCAACCCGTCTTCTCAATATCTCCGCAAAGTTCTTATTACTACTCAACCCTTTTCTTGATCATGACAGTGGACCGAATTTTAACGCCCAGTTTGGACCCATCAAAACTCCATGATGGGGTTGATGAGAGAGCTCATCTTCACTCTTTGCATATGCTCCCTCTTGTACTTCACTGATCACCAACTTAGTGGCAGCCCAGGTGAGTGACTGGTCTTGCCAAGTCGTGATGGTGATTGGTATGGTTGAGGTGAGGTAAGATAGTCAGAGAGTAGTAGTCGTAGTAAGCTGGCATGAAGGGTTGGGCTTAGTATCAGTAGTTGTTGCCGTAGCTTTATGCTTCGTACAACTGTCATGACTAATATCATACCCAACAAGCCCAGTTCTGATTTGTATCCCAGTGTCGTCTTTAATCAATATATCTTACTTAATGCATGCACGACAATCTAATTTTGATCTAGTTTTTTGTTGTAGTCTATATTTGTTGATTACTTTGTTGAATTAGCACGGCACTGCATAGAACAGTAGTGCTGCGACTAAAGGATAACCGCTCTTTGAGTATGACTTCGTTCATCTATATATGGACTTCATGTATGATACTATTCTACAACTTAATTATATCCAAATTTGATGTGTTTGGAATAATTAAGATTATGATATATATGTCATTATCTATCTTTAATCACACACTCCACACACATACATAACATCTATATGATATATACACACATATATATCTCACATATAACCATAAACCCTAAAGTCTTAACTCTGCGTATATTTCAATTTAATCTAAAACCAAATGTACATTGCCCTCTTGAGAACGTATCCGGGGAGATAAAAGAATTCATACTCAGAGAATTATAAACTAAAGCCAAATATCACACATAACCCAAAATCTTGTCAGGACTGTTCTTTATCATGTCAGTGTTATGAATCATACACCTAAAGACCAATACGGACACATACACATAAACACATAGCACATTACATAAAGGGAATTGTTAAAAGGAATTCTTACTTGTTCCGCTCTAATTTGCTCGATATCTGATAAAGTAAGGCCAATGTAGGACTGCAATAAGGCATTATCCTCCCGCATCTTCTTCATCTCCTCCATAACCAGTGTCAAGATTGCATGCACATGTGCCATGCCTAGAACCTCGATGTACAAGAGAGTCTGTATGACACTCTCCTGATGTGATGAAGAAAAACTGGATGTGTCCTCGTAGTCGCGTGTCTCCGCGCCTCGCATCCGGTACCAATTCTTCTTCCTCCCTCCGAGTGTCCCCGCCATGATAGAGTCCTCGTCAACCTTAGTGAGCGATGCCGTGGAACTCGAGCCTGCTTGGGACTCTGCCCTCACATCTTCGACAGCCTTGTGGACGGCCTCCTAAAAAGAATAGGAAAAATTTTATATCATCCATGCATTAAAACTGCATTATATAATGAAAACATAATATTTTACTAACCGATAGTGTCCGATTCTTAGCCAACTTTTCGGGATCATTGTACTTTAGGTGGGCCTTAGTAAGTGTACGCTCCACTAAAGACTCGATAACCGGGCGACCCTACAACCAAAAAAAAAGTTAGACTATGTTGCTATCATAACAAAATATTTGCTACAAATTTTAATTAAAACATTTTACTTCACATGCCAACTCGTGTGCAATCTGGCTAAAGCTATTTGAGGTGGCATGATGCTCATAGCCTCGTGGAGCACTATGGTTAGCGGTGTCAATTTCTGACATTGTCTTTAAAATTTTATAGTATGTCAAAAAACCCATATATAGAATATATTAAATGCAAAAATATGAAATATACCTTCCATTCTAAAGACGCCCACATGAAACAATATCCAAAGAACTGCACCGGGTCAGCACGGTTGTCCAGACACCAGTATCGATCCTATTCCTTTGGGAACCGTTACCAATACTTCTTTTTCAATTCATTGCGCCATTGGATAAGTGCTTCCTTCATCGTTCTAATGCAGTAGGCCCATGCATTCGGGTTGTGGTCCAGGACGTAGTGCCTCTGTGACAGATAACAAGCACATTAAATACATTAAATACATATGAAAACCCTAAAATTAAAATGTAGCTTACTTACGTTGATCGTACGCCAACTGGTGACCAGGGACTCGTACCATTGATCCTTCCACGACGAGCACATGTTAAAGATTTCTGCACTTTTCGTCTGGCAACAAGTAAATAATTATTAAACTTTATAGACCAGGGGCCAATGGGAGCACCATGGCACCACTGTGTAACGACTCGCTGCCCGTTTTTAGGAATCAACCCCTGGATTTTCGTGCCCCTTCATCCCTCCTTAGGCGAAGGGTTTGTGCTTGCGAAAAACCAAATATACTAAATGCATAATTTCGATTGAAATAAATATATGTGTTTACAATATACCCGTCGTCGAAAGCACTCCTCTTTGGCCGCCATCATCCTTGAAGCAGTATTGTTTGACAACTACTAAATAACAAGCTGTTGCATTTTGAAAGTGTTCGGCTGCCTCATATTTGCCTCTTCGTACCTAGCGGCCATTGGTACGACATCACCCTCTATTGCAGGGTCATACGGAATGTACACCACCAGATTTGCTAGGACCTGCAATGAAGAAGTCTGAGACGTGGAGGATGCATGTGACCCGGCTGACCCATGAGTATCAATATGTATATCCTCTATGCCCCATGCATCCAGACGCCATAAGACAATTGCAAATTCAACTAGCTTAACCAAAATAACTGAACATTTAAAATAAAAATATGTGTATGTGTCCCAATGTGCAATGGGGTATGTGGGGCAGGGGAGACATGTCCTGCAGTGCCTGAAAATATTTAAGAATTTTTTGCTATTAGTTATCCAAAAAATTAAAAGGTCCACATTATACTGACATACTAAAACTACAAAATAAGCGTACATGTCCTAGATGGTGGGTTGGTATGTGCCACAGGGGAGCCATGTCCTGCACTGCCTGAAAATGTATGAAGCATTTTACCGATTAGTTTTAAAAAAAATTAAAATGTACAGTTATACACACATCGTAAAACTACAAAATATGCGTACCAGACATAGATGGCCGGGGGTATGTGCAATATGGGAGTCATGTCCTATAAGGCATGAAAATGTTTATAAATTTTAGTTATTTGTAATCCAAAAAATTATTCAAAACACATTATACGACAATACTAAAAATACAAAATAAGCATATCTGTCACAGAGGGCGGGGGGCGGGGGGGGGGGGGGGGGGTCTGGGGGGTCATTGTACCCGCTTAAAACCCGTGGAAAAAACTATCATCATTTGCACTTCATATTATTTATTAATGAAAAGAAAAATTGAAAATTGATGTTTAAGTGCTGTAAATATTTGCGTAATTTATGTGAAATAAAAGTGCTGTAAAAAATGCAGAAATTCATACTCTTTATTGATTCCAGGCAAAATTATCGTAGAAAAAGCTTTATACATTTACATGTTTTTATTACATGCCCTTCTTCTCTTTCTTCGCTTGCTTCGACCGCGCCCTTTCCCAACTAATGGGAGGGAGAGGAAAGAAATGTCATCTTAGTACTTAGAAAAGTTCAACAAGTTGAGGTTGATGTTGAAGCCCTTTATGACCGAGTCCAAATGATAGATGAAAGGACTTTTCTTTTTGTGTTTCTTCATCTTGTGCACTCCACTGCTACGATACCCATGCCTGTGATCACCAAATTGGGTATATCCACACGCAACATTGTGATGTCATCAGTCGTTTCATAATTTATCTCGATTGAAAAATCGTCCATGACTTCCTCGCTACGAGTACAATATCGTCGTCATCTTCGTTGCCCTCCTGAGAACCAGTTTCATCTGGTGCATATGCTCTAGGAAGATTTCTAAGAACCACCCGAACATTGTCTACCATTATATCTTTAACATAAAAACATTGTTTTGCTTGCGAGGCAAACATGAACTTCTCTTACGGATATATTTCCTTCATCAGATTAGCGATCGTGAACCCCAAGTCATCATTCTTCTTTCCTTGCTCACACCACCGCACCTTAAACATAACATGGCACGCTTCCTTCCGATAGCCATAAAAAATCTCTACCACGTCTTCAACCTGTCCATAATCGAAGACTTGCCCTTTTTGGTTGTTGACCTTTGGAACTTGCATGTGAAAACTGTGAAAATGAGGAGAAGATTCCACTATTTTGGGTACCTCGGTCCTTCTTGACTTCAATGCTATTAAATTTGTAACCATTAATAAAATAACCTCCTTAACGATGTACTGTGCCATTTGGACCTCTGGCGTAGTTTTGGATCTCCTTGGATAGCTATGCACTGCAAACACATTGCTCTGCCACATTGAAGATAAATAATAATCGCATTCAAATATGACGTTCGCGATATTGATTTTTCAATAGGTATGTAACTATCGTGAAAAATCGATGCACGTACCTTCAGTTTCAGCCATATAAGAAATTCTTTAGAGTGTGCATCCGTAACCTTTTTGTTAAGAGTTTTGGCATGTAATCTGGCTTGGCCTACTTCCATATGAAGACGAGGGACAAGTAAAGAAATCTATTATAACTTAGGAATTAAACCACTTACAAAAGCAAATAACTCAGCTTTATTACCTGCGATAGGAGTCAAATATCGATAGATTATTTAGAACATGTGAATGTGCTTGTTCAAGCTCGAGTTTAATAAATCGTGTGTCCGCTCAATAATCATTATAGAATAATCCATCAGGAACTGTTGCCGGACGATTTACCCTTGTGTCTATACCCTGCAAATAACGAGATATAAACATCAAGGTCTTGTTTGATGTACAATTCTTGGATATTGATCCTTCTGGACGTGCACGATTGTGCACAAGTTACTTCACGAACCCTAGATACCTGCGGGACAAAAATCATAAAAAGATTCAAACTCATGTTTAATTTTGGTGCAAGCAAAATAGATTATTATATGGCATATGTGTGCACCTTTCAACGGGGTACATCCACTAATATTGTACCGGCCCTGCAATGCGGGCCTCCTGTGCCAGGTGCACAGTAAGATGAACCATGGTGGTAAAGAATGAAGGCAGTAAAATTTTTTCCATATTACACATTGTAAGGATAACCCGAGCCTATAAGTCTTCAAACTCACTTACGTCTATCACCATCGAGCAAACATGCCTGAAGAACCCACAAAACTGTATCAAAACTTTTTCCAGCTGCTTATCGACAAGACGTAATGCAACAGAAAGAAGACGACGTAGCAAGATATGATAATCATGTGTCTTCAATCCAAATATCTTCATCTGATCTACGTGCACACATCTTGATATATTTAAAGCATATCCATATGTTGTCTTCAAGGACTTGAGAAACACACAAAGATTATGAATTTCATCTCTTGAAATGATGACCCAATAAGCTGGTGAGTCGTACTTGTAATTTTCCTTTTGTGGCCTGCAATTCAGGACGTTATTCAATTCTTTTAATTCAAGCCGCGCCTTTACTTCGTATTTTGACTTATTGGTGTCTTGCACCAATGTATACAACATATTTTCATATATGTTCTTTTCGATGTGCATGACGTCTAGGTTGTGACGTATTTTTAAAGTCCTCTAATATGGAAATTGGTAGAAAATACTGAACTTTGACCAACCACTAGGTAGTATTCACACATCTGCTGTGTTAGAATCTGTTCGAGACATTTGAGGTCCTCTTATTTTAGTTTTGCCATTTCCCTTGCCCTTGCATGCTCCCTTTGCAATCCGCCTTCTAACACCAAGAGGGTTCTCTTTGCTATATCTGTTCTTTCCAAACTTCACTCTCCGCAAAGGATGAAGTGCTTCAAATATGTCCTCTCCGCTTAGACGTTCTGGTTCTTCTCTGTGTTCGGTTTCACCGTCGAACAACTGTCCTTGTCTCCTATAAATATGACATGCATACAACCATATTCTATTCTTCCAAAAGCAAAACTTACGGCTATATTTCAGAAATGTGCCCTTATAACATGTCGTGCAAATCGGGTATATCGTCCTACCTTTCATCGACCAACCAGCTAGATTAGCATACGTCGGGAGGTCGTTTATCGTCCATAAAACAATAGCACGTATGCAAAACATTTGCTTTGTTAAGGCGTCGAAAGTGCCCACACCTTGTTCCCATAAAAGCTTCAGATCGTCAATTAATGGCTACAGGAAAACATCGATATCATTTCCAGCGAGTATTTACTAGGTATCAATAGTGACAGTATCATGTATGGTTACTTCATGCACATATGAGGTGGGAGGTTATACGGGGTCAACAACACGGGCCAATTCGATCAACCAGAGCTCAGCACTCCAAACGGATTAAACACATCGCTTGTGAGACCAAACCTAAGATTTCACTTCCGCTCTCCTCCTTCATATCGGAAGGAGGAGAGGGGGAGCTGGGGCGTCGGCAGGGGCCGATGCCCCCTTCGACCCCTCTCTCTCCTGAATTAGGGCATGTTACATCGTTCGATATGGAGAGAGGAAGGGTCATGGTCATTACCTCTACTCAACGATAATGACGGCGTCGGAGTCAGCGGCAGTCGGTGGTAGATCGTCGGAGTCGGAGTTGTTCAATTTAGGGTCTCTCTCTCGATCGACGACTCAGCATCGAGAAATGGGGGGCTCACGCAGGCTCCCCCAAATTTAGGTGAATTTTTTTTGCATGTCCACAGACTATCGGCCACGAACAAATCCATGGCCAATATTTACTATTGGCCACATAATTATCCCTGGTGGAAGCTTTATGGCCACAGATAATTTTTTACCCATATTTCGTGGCAAGAAGTTAAATGCCACGGGTAAATCCGTGGCCAATACTTAATATTGGCAATGGAATACTCTGTGGTTGAAGTTTTCCTGCCACGGTTTTATTTTTACAGACGATTGGATTTGTCCGTGGTGCATAATCAGTTGGCCATGTTTTTTCAGCCACAGATATTTGGCCACGGACAAATCTGTGGACGATAGTGGGGATTGATTCACGGTCATGGTCTTGTGCGAGGTGCTTGTCGGGTTGACAAGATACATCAGTAACTAGTTGTATAAGAGCGTTGGTGTTCGAACTGAGATCAAGATGATAATTGTTGGAGTTCTTCGATGAGGGATGAGGACATCACCTAGAATATAGCGGAACAGAGGAGCGATGCCTTGAATCATATTTGGAATCACCGAAGAAAACCGAATAAATCTCTTCACCAAGATACCTTCTTCTCCTTCTTCTTCTGTGTTTGTGTTGGAAGAAAGGAGAAACACATTGTGTTCAATTGAATGATTTTCTCACAGCATATGGTGAATTATATAGTAATTAAGGGGAGAAGTTGTTTACCGTTGGAAAACTTAACGTCAACAAAATAACGTAAGAGTAGTTACAAAAACACATTTGCATTAGGAACCCCGAAATTCTGTAAATTACAAATATCCACAAAGGCTAATTTAATTTACCATTAATCCCATTAATAATACTATATTTGCGATTTAATCCTTGGGTTAAACCCGTAATGGGCATACCCAATTCCAACAATAACAGAAAGTTTTCTTAGAATCAATACAACTAGAGGAGCAATGGGTTTGGGTTCGTATACAAGTGGATCGTATGCAATGGTTGGTAGGTGGTAATAAGTTCTATTTAAAAGGAAACTTTGAGATATACCAATATAAGAGGAAGTCCATCTTACAAAAGGATTGTGTGTAAATGGTTATGGGTAAAACCAATACATTACCAGCAGATATCTCAAAGAGGAAGAAGATGGAGATGGATGATTTGGTGATGACATATATAAAGTTGAGTCTTTTCGAATAAAGTTATATATTAGGTGTCTAAAGAGATGATGAAGAAATGTGTATGGGTGAAGCTTGGGAAACTCTATTTAAAGAATTTACTCACTAATAATTTAATTTTGCGAAAGAAATTCTTTACCTTCAAGATGATGGATGGTACATCATTGAAGGATCACTTAGATACATCTAATTATCTTGTGAGGAAGATTAGAGCTATGAGATTGATAATAGATGTAGAGTATAAGATGATGTTCTTGCTCATATCGTTACCAGAATGGTACACAATATTTGTCAACACTATGGTATATAGTTGGGATGCACTGAGTCTTAAAGATATCAAGGCATGGATTTATATTGCAGAGTTACGAGACCAAATGGCAGGAGTGGTATGAGTAGTGGAAAGTCAGATGATCAGTGTTTATCTAATTCATGTGCTATAGGCCGAAGTGATAAGAATGGTAGAAACATAAGGGGATTAAAGACAAAGAATATGGACATGACTTATTTGTTGTAAGAAACTTGATCATAGGAAAAAAGAGTGTCCAATATGATATATGGGAAAATTTTGATTACACTATTTACGTGTGTTTTATCACCACTGATGTTGTCGTTTAATGGTACGGTTACAGAAGTTAAAGTAGGACAACATAGGTAGCTGACTGGGCTGAGTAGACCCTGGTCCGAACTGTCGGAGCTGAGTCCGAGCTATTACCGGGCTACATTCGGCTTCCTGTAACACAAGGAGCTCGTTAGGAAGGATTATATCTGGGGTCCGACCTAATCCCCTCTGATACTTAAGTCAATTAGTGACTCAAGGAGGCTCGTAGTAACTATGGCCAACCTCTTAGAAGATCAACCGATAGTTATCGCGTCGAACTATGGAGAAAATATAGAATTTAGGTGGAGAAGATACCAGTGTAGGACTACATAGTTGTCAGATGATTGTCTGAGAATTCGTCTGGAATCGTCCCATCTCCCATTGCCCGAGAGACTATTTATAGGCAGGACGTTAGAAGGTAACATCGGAGCCTTTAACTCACATTATTTCTTTTGGCCTGAGATATCGGCATTGATGACGAGCTAACGGTCAGTCAGTGAATGCTTTCATCCTGAGCTAACACCTTAAATAAAGAAACCCAACGGTTAATCAAGCCGTTGTCTTAAATGAGGGAATGATCGACATCACGCGGGGGCCTATGGGCTGTCGGGCCGAAATTGGGCTTTACTGGCGTTGTCTTCTCAAATAAACCACTGATCTATTAATTCAGTTGGCCCAGTACTTTATCAATGGCCCCAATCTATCGAGCTCAAATTCCGTGGTCGTTGAGGTTGGGTAATGTGCAGCGTATTAATTGGACGGACACGGCATTCGAGGCGATGCATTTAATTTTGGCCTCTAAAATACCATACACTGGAATTTGAATGCTAAAGAGGAAGGAACTCGGAGCGTCAGAGCTTTGAGATGTCGACACACATAACAGATCAGACGGCTGAGCTTGCTTCAGGGGGAGTGATGTTCTGCATAAATAGAGAGTGAGGGCTAGAGGAACCTCTTCTTCTGCTCTCTGGACTTGCGCCCACCCTTGCTCTTACATTCTTCTTCGTCTGAACTCATCGATATCTGTGTAAGGTAGTCCTCTCTTTCATTCATGCGTACTTCATCTACTTCTTTCTCAGATTCCATAGTAGCCGAACAGTGGGCCGAGATGGAACAGGTTGAGATGGCCACAATTTCGGTCACCCTACGGGGTCTTGCGGTGATGGCGACTGAGCCCAATACCCCTAGTATATATGAACTTTCTTGGCCAAAGGAGCCTCCATGCTCCAACGACGTGCCTAAGGTGTCCTAGCCCTCGGAGCCAAAGCACGGCCTTGATAAAGTGAATGGCTTAGCTCTCGAGGCCCCAGCTCAAAAGCTCTGATCTTGCAAGCTAGGGAAGTGCAATTTTCAGTACCTGTGGAGGTCATAAATATGGTCTTCTAGGTACCCACTTCTTGGATCCCAAAGGTCTGAGCTGAATTCCTCTGACCTCCTTCCGGGATTAGGGTCCCTCACCATAACAAGAGGATCTGTTTCACCGATAAGTGTGAGGTCGGAGTGTATACAGAGACCTTTCTTCTAGGACTTTGCTTCCCCCTTCATCCCTTCATTCTCATTGTTCTCAATTTTCTTAAGCTCCCTCTTTGCCAATTTACTCCAAATTCAATTAGAGCTTTGGTCGGCCTCATCTTGCTTTGCTTATTTAACAATGTAGAGCCGACCTTAGCACTTTTTGTTACTTCTTCCAGGTGAAGCTCTCTTCTTCTGCGTGTGGTACTACATTAATACTAGGAGGAAGAGACACTGTGTAGTGGTGCTCCTGAGCTCCATTTATGAATGGAAGGAAAAATTTGTATTTGTGACCTTCCCAGGGGAATCGACCTTTCTTACCCATTGGGAGCCGTCTTGGCTCTATGGCTTCGGAAGAAGTGGTACTCTCTTAGGTAGAGAGTGAAGCGGCCAAGCGTTTGCTAGAGCTACCGACCTTTGAGAGGTCTATCTTAGCTCTTGTGACATGAGGTGATGAAGAGCACCGTATAGGCAGAAGGTATGACCGACCTTTAGATCGTGCATTCGTGTTTACTAACCCTAATCTTCTTTCTTTTCGCTAACATGGTCAGACATGAATTCTCCCTTAACCCTAACATAGTGGCCCTTTAGCGCATCAGATTAAGTAAGTTCGGGGGTAGTTTGTCTGGCCAATCGTCGGCCCATCCAGCAAAGAGCTCGACTAAAGCTGCCAGGAGCTTGGCAAAGGCGAGCACCACTTAGCAGCCTACTACTGGTTAGAAGAAGAGGGGGGACCCTCCCTCGGCCAAATCTGATCAGACCAAGAAGAGAAAGAAGAAAGGAGAGGTTGGTCCTCTGAGCTCAGCATCCAAGAACATTGTCGTTGCCAAAGCTACGGCCTCTGGGATGATATTGCCGATCCTTGCCCCAGGCGGCTATAAATATATGTGGCCGTGGGAATGACTTCTCCATTCGAGGTCGAATGCTGGCTTAATTTGTCTTGAGTTTGACCGGGCTCTGGCTATGTATAGGTCGACTAAAGTCGACCTGTAATGTCCATAGGATAAACTTCTCAAGCCCACATATCCGGTGGGAGTCGAGGAGTCGATTTTCTTAGACTGTGACACTGTAGCCCGGCTCATCGAGAACTCCTTCCTTTTATAGGACCACTCCATTCTGCAAAAGGTCGAGCCTAAGCGAATGGCCAGCACTATAGTGTGGCTCAATCAACATGTCGGTGTTAGTCCTTTCTTTTATTGATTTTGCCAAGTGTTAGGTCTGACCTTTTTTCTTCTATTTATGCAGATGTATCGATGGCTGATGAGCTACGTCATCGATTAGTGGTAATGACCAATACCGAGGTGAATCTCACTCTGAAGCAAAGAAAGGTAGTTGATGTAGAGAAGGCCATCGATGAAACGAAGGCCTAGCTAGGGGTGTCGATGCTCAAGGTCGTCAAGCTTACGTCTCAAGTGGAGGAGTTGGAGAAAGCTCTAGCTGAGGAGAGGGCAGCAAGGTCGGCCACTGAGGAGAATGCCGAGGCCAAGGCAGCTTTTAAGAATCATGTCGAGGAGTGGCTATCTGAGAAGAGGGAGAAGTAGAAGATGGAGAAAGTCGACCTCGGGGCTCGGATTGCCAAGCTAAGGGTGATCAACCCAGAGAAAGTCGCTGTAGAGGCTGTGGAGAAGTTTAAAGTAGACATCTTCACCCCTCAGATCACCAAAATGTTCGGCACATGCTTCTTCTGATGCCAGGAGGAGATCGACATGAAATTTTCTAACTCATGGGTTGGCTTTGAACAACTCGAGATGATCCCTGGGGTGGGCAGAGCTCCAAGCCAAGGTATCAGCCCTCCTGTAAATGAGGAGACTGTAGCTGCTGCGCCTAAGACCGTTGAAGCAATGCCTCCTGAAGCCCCAACTCCCAAAGCCATGGCCTCATAATTATCACTTATATCTTTTTTCTTACTTTGTTTGTACAGGCTCAGCCCATTTTCATGTACGGGCTTTGCACTCTTTAATAAAATTTCTTTTATTAAGAAATAAGTCTTAGCTCGTCTTAGTGGAACTCTGAGCTATGTTAAAAGATCTGTCAATACTCTAAGTCTTAGCTCGAAATGTGGATAGCGCGTCTCAGGTCGTTAAGCACCTCTAAGCTCAATAGAATATCTGCATTAAGTAGAAGACTTGGAGAAGCTCCAAGGGTCGAAAAATTCTTGAAAAAATTCACATGTCTCATGTTATAGAGGACTGAGCTCGGTCCCGGTGCCATATATGTGCCCCCTCGATAGCTCGGGCCCATGCGCTGTGATGATGGGGAGTGCGAGATGTGGAAGTGTGTCCCCCTATCCATGGACAAGCATGATATAAAGGAAAAGGCAGCCCCAAACCTTATGGCCAGAGCAATTTGACAAGGATAGTAGAGACAAACTGGACACCAATGGCTCGCTGTAACCAACCATATTGACTTGGCATAACATATAAGAGATGACTCCAGTCGCATAGCTAGATCAGCCCGCGAGGGCGGCTACGTAAGCAACCCCTGATCGTAAAGCCAGATCAACCTGTTAGGTTGGTTGAGAGTGATCCCCGATCTTATAGCTAGATCAGCCCCAAGGGTGTCGATCCCAGATCGTATAGCCTATCAACCCGTAAGGTCTTCTGATAGTAATCCCTAATCATATAGCTAGATCATCTTGCAAGGGCGTCGGCCCCCGATCGTATAGCCGATCAGCCTGCGAGGTCTTCTGAAAGTAATCACTGATCGTATAACTAAATCAACCCACGAGGGTGTAGGCCCCTGAACATATAGCCAGATCAGCCCACTAGGTCTTCTGAGAGTAATGTCCGATCGTATAGCTAGATCGGCCCGCGAGGGCATCGGCCCCCAATCATATAGCCAACCGGCCCGTGAGGTCATCTGAGGGTTATCCCTGATCGTATAGCTAAATTAGTCTGCAAAGGTGTTAGCCCCTAATCGTATAGCCAGATTAACCTATGAGGTATTCTGAGAGTTATTTCTGATCGTATATCTAGAACAGCCTACAAGGGCATCGGCACTCGATCATATAGCTGACCAGCCCAGGAGGTCTTCTGAAAGTAATCCCTGATCACATAGCTAAATCGGCCTGTGAGCGCGTCGACATCTGATCGTATAGCCGACCATCCAGCGAGGTATTTTGAAAGTAATCCCGGATCGTACAGCTAGATCGGCCCACGAGGGCGTCCCCTCGATCATATAGTCAATCAGCCCATAAGGTCTTCTGAGAGTAATCCTCGATTGTATAGCTAGACCAGCCTACAAGGGCGTCGGCCCCTGATCATATAGCTGACCAGCCCATGAGGTCTTCTGAGAGTAATCCCCGAGCGTACAGCTAGATCGTCTTGCGAGGGTGTTGGCCCCCGATCGTATAGCCGACCAGCTTGCAAGGTCTTCTGAGAGTAATCTCATATCTTATAGCTACATCGGCTCGCGAGGGCATCGGTCACTGATCGTATGGCCGACCATCCCACGAGGTAATAGCTGATGTATCCATATTGAACTATTGACCTGTGCACTTAGAGAAAGTAAAGTGGAAAATACCGATCAAATGCTCTCTTGGAATACATTTGTCGAAAGTACATTAGCTTAGCAAGATACAATCTTCTTTAAAAACATAGAAACCGAAATAGAAATAGCACAAGGGTTTGCTTAGTTTACTTGTTTTTTATTAATAATACCTCCGTAGATGTTCTGTATTTCAAGGATGGACAAGCTATCACAAAGTCCTTCATGTTGTCGAGAAATTCCACTGAATTGGTCTGCTCGGTTCCTCGTGCTTTGGTGGAAAGGAGGTAGCACTATCTAGAGTAAACCTGGTTTGCCTTCACTCTTCTAATCCCTAAGGGAGTCTAGAAGTTGATCATCTGGTGGAAAGGGGAAACCACATCTTTGACCAAGTTGAGAAGTGGTCGACCTATTATCCCATTATAGGCGGAGCTGACTTTCACCACAATGAACTTCGGCATGCGGGGGGCTATTTGTGGGTGCTCTCGAGAGTGACTGGTAGAGTGATTATACATGCAATTAGGGTGGTGTGCCCCATGAAACCAACTATGGTGTTTGGAGCATGCCTCTAGGTCAGACGAGTTGAGTCCCATCTTGACATCACGACACAAAGTCTTCATATGTAATAAGCAGGCGTCGCACCTCGGCTAATGATGGCGTTGAAAATGATCGCATCATCATGTGGTAGCTTGACACCCCTTAGATCTTCATCTGGAAAATAGATAGGCGGTGGAGCGTCTCTCTGCCTCTTTTGACCCACACTCGTGGTCAACACTCTTCAAGCATACAACTTTCAGGTCGAGGAGGACAACCTGCCCGATGCTGGTTCACGAAAGATCACATCAATGATCCTAGTTATGGGTTGGGCTATGGAAACTACTTTCCCTCAGACCTCTACCTCTGAGATGCCCTCCCTTTGTCTTGCTTTTGTAGGATCTATGGAAGATGCCTAAACACCTGCACTACTATGGAACACACATTAGAGGTGGGTGCATAGTGTAATGACAGATAAAATGCTAATTATAAAATACTTGCAAATGCAGAATAAAAGCAAGTTAATTAGCAACATCCACAAGTATACAAACAAAAATCGCAAAGACAACGATGTATCTTGCTTTGGCAAATGCCTACTTCAGTCCCACATTATTTCTAGGGTCTTGTGGATTTTCCACTATAAATCCTTTTCCAAGGCAGAGCATACAAATCTTTTCCGAGATAC
This sequence comes from Scilla litardierei, assembly GCA_030789695.1. Taxonomy (NCBI): domain Eukaryota; kingdom Viridiplantae; phylum Streptophyta; class Magnoliopsida; order Asparagales; family Asparagaceae; genus Scilla; species Scilla litardierei. Next base: position 19,549,956 of record CM061136.1, read on the forward strand.
AACTCACACACTCTTTTCCAAGAGCCACACACTTTTCCAATTGCTTACTATCTATTACGAGATATTATACCCTATTCCAAGGGCCACACCTCTCTTTACAGAGAGAACACGCCCATAATCCAGAAGCTAGGTTTCAAATGAAACGAAAATAGATACAATCTTCTGTTTGCCTTGAATAAATGTACGTACTACCGTGAAGTGCAGAGGCAATGAAAGATTGATGTCCATGCACTAAAATGAAGCTTGATGTACTAGTGGACTTCCTTTGAGCTTGGAGTTCAAATCAACATCAAAGAATCTCAAAGAGATTGAGAGAGAAGATGAAAGAATGACAGCTTTTCTCATGTTTTTGGCTCACAAATGATTCTCTATGATGTGTGTATCACTGCCAAAAACTCCCTCAGAAAGGTATATAAATACTCTCTCAATCGGGCACAAAAACCAAGAAAACATCCACTCAAAAAATGTAGTCTAACGGCTATAAACGGGCAGATTTTCTAGCGATCAAACATATGGAGAAGGGTGACCAGACGGCTGATAAGCTGTGCAATCGTCTGGTCATCTTCAACAGACGGCTGTCACGAGATGTCTTAAAAGGATATGAAAACCAATCTCCAAGATAACAGACATCTAAAGAACACTTGTCAGATGGTTGATGCACTATTCAGTCGTCTGGCAAGTATTCTTCAGACGGCTAGACAGAAGTGGGTAAAAAAGACAGAAAGTCATGAAAACAAGAACCCACTGTTAGTCGACTGGAGTTCATCGTCCAGTTGACTGTACCACTTTGTAGACGCCTGGTCCTTGAACTTTAGATGGCTAATTAACCTTATGTTTTGGCCAACTCAAAAAGGGATACGTCAGACATCTGGTGAACGTCTTCCAAACATCTGTCCTAAACCAGAAAGCACTATTTAGAGTGTTTTGACCAATGAACCTATTGGGATGGGTTCTAAGATGATCTTATGGATCTCTAAGATGGAAATAGACATGAATGAATGTGTGTGTCCATATAATCAAGACATACGAATATTCTACTAAAGAAAGATCAAAAATACATTAAGAATCTTAAAATGATTTACAATATACTTCAAGATTCTTCCTGGCTTCAATGTCCATAGCTCCATGTCTTGAGTCCATCAACCCATCACCAAATGTTTTGTTTCCCCATTGATGTAATCAATGTTAATAATCTGAGACTAAAACACTTTGAGACATTAGTTAACACATAATATGGTGATCATCATCAAAACTATATTGGGCTTAAAGGACAATATCCAACAATCTCCCCCTTTTTGATGATGACACCCATTATGTAAAAATAGACATTAAAACATACTAATGCTCCCCCTACTTCTATGCATACCAAAAGTAATCAATTGAAATACCAATTGAAATGAAATGAAGGCAAAATGCTTATAATTGGCATTATGTAAAAACATGCTCACGATACCAATTGTTAGAATTGCAATGCTACAATTGGAATTACAAATGCAAGTATATTGTATTTTTACATAATCACATCTCTATCCCCCTTGTCATTGTCAAAAAGGTGGACACAGGGAAGGTGAACATATATGAATCTCTACCCATAGACTCTCCCCCATTTATCCCTCAAAAAATATAGGACAAATGACATGAGACAAAGAGATATATGATACCAAATAAAGAATTTAAAGTAGATATCAATTTACTATGCCATGCTCCCCATATATCATAGAATATGTCAAAATTTGACTCTATTAGCTAAATACAAATAAGGAGTCATGGACCTAAAAATACATCAATGGATTGATATAAAACATCAAGCACATGTATATTGATAAATGACATTGTTTTAAAGAAAATAATGATACCAATTAAACAATGTCGAGATGAAATTGAAACCATATCCAACAATGTTTGAAAATATTTCAAAATCATCAAGGAGATGAAAATATGCTTCACATTAATTTGATATATATAGATATAGATATAGATAGATAGATAGCTATATATATATATATATATATATATATATATATATATATATATATGTATACATATGTATGTGTATACACATACATATGCATATGTATGTGTATACACATACATATGCATATGTATACACATACATATACATATGTATATGTATACATATGTATATGTATGTATATATATATACATATGTATATACATATACATATGTATATACATATATAGGTCATGGTGGGCGGCGGCGATACAGGCGATCCAAGGATTGAGAACGGCGGTAACTCTAATCAAGGGAGCAACAGCAAGAGCAACGCAAGCCAAGATGGAGAGAGAGCTGAATCTGCGTTAGAGAAGGTTGGAGGCAAACATGCTCATATAAAACCCAACAATCAAGATGATACAGTCAAAGATCGGAATCATGATGCTGACGGAAGCCAGAATGGGAGGATCGACACACGCGGGGGCTTTAAGATCCCGGGATCTAATACTAATGAGCATGAAGGGTGGCATTATGTTACACGTAAGGAGAAGGGGAAGTCCTCTCAGGCTGGGCCGTATAGAGGAGCAGCCCGCAGTCGAAGGAATAACTTTGGAGAGGGTTACCCACGACGGCAACAACAGGACCGTCCCCCTCTCAAGCAACCCTCTAGAGAAGTGGGATTCTCACATGCACCCCAGGTGTTTGATCGGGTGCCGGTGAGACCAACATTTGATATTAAAATAAATACAATGGGTGCAAAGCCCAGTTGGTCGGATGTGTGCGCAAACAGAAGATCTTATGATGATTCTCTGAGGATGACTTACATCCCACCTATCGCCAAAGATGATGGTGTCCAAGTGGGTAGAGTTGAGGGTGTCATGCTAGAGAAGGGTACAGAGCGTTGGCGGAATACCTTAGTTGGTTATGTCCTAGGAGATGTACCTTACTATGGTCAATTGAGGGCATGGGTAGATCGGCTATGGAAGCTGAAGAATGGTGTTAAAATTTTCAGCCGGGAAAACAGTTTCTTCTACTTCAGGTTTAACAGTGAGGATGACTGTGAACGCATACTCTATGGTGGACCATGGCTATTTGATGGGCGTTTGCCTGTATTGCAAAAATGGAGTCCTTCCTTCCAACATGACAGAGTGACGTGCCCCCGGTTTGCAAGCCGTAAATGGCCGGGGGACCCGGTGGAGGTTTAGATATTTGTAACCGCAAGCGCACGGTGTTGTAGTGTGGCTTGGGGGTCGAACACAGGGAGGCGAGGATGTGCTTGGGTCAAAGAGGATCAAAATCACCCCGTGGGTGAGCTAGCCCAGATCGGATGATGGGTTGTCACGGTAAAGGAATGCAAGGTATAGACAATATGAAGGAAAAACCCGGGACTCTGGTTTCGACCCCAACGAGCGGCTCTCGCCGATACAGCCTACGGGTAGGATGGTAATCGGAATTAGGATCTAATGGTGAGACGTTGCCTCTAAAAGTGGTACCGGCATCCCATGGGCCCGATATTCCGGTCGGTGCCCAGGATGATACGCCGGACTTCCCGGGTTCGATCAGTGGGCACTCCCGTGTCCATTAACACTGATCGACTCCGGGAGCACTAAGCTCGCAACGATAACTCCCAACGTCTCGTCCTGCCGCTCCCGCGCGCTAGGACTCGGCGTCTACGCTAAGGGCGTGAGCTATGGCTAGGGAGTCAACCGCCAAGTTTATTCCCCCTTGGCCCAACGGTTAAAGGCGGTCTTTTTCCCACTGATGACAATAAAACACCCCGCATAACCGTTAGATTCCTAATCCCTATCGATTTCCTAACCCTATGGACGTATCGGGAAGAGCCCACGAAGGGGTTTCCGCCAAAATCCCAGATTTGGGAACTACTCACAAATATTCATTAAAAAGCGATCTAAATGAAAATGGACCGTCAAAATCATAATCAGACAATAGAAATGCAATGGTAGTAAAGCAATTAAGATAATACTAAAGTTTTACAAAGATCCGAAAACTTACAAAAACTGGAAAATTACAGCCGTCACAAAATGAAGAAAACAGTAAAAAATAACCAACTCCCGAATCTGGGAAACCTAGGGTTCTATTTATAGAAAACGACATCACCCGACCGGTTGACAAGTCAACCGGTCGGGTGAGCCGCTTCACAAAATCACAGCGCAAAGCGGGGTTTCACCCGGTCAGGATGAACCGGTCGGTTGGAACTTGGTGCGGTCGGTTGGATCTTGGTGCCGGCCGATTGGATCTTGGTGCGGACCGGGTGAAGAGACCGGTTGGATCATCGAGTTTGGGCTGTTGAAATTCTGCTACAGGTGAACCGATCGGGTGAAGGTCACCCGATCGGTTGGCAATCAGCTTCGAATTTCCAGAGACTTTGAGCTTTTGACCCGGTCACTGAACCGACCGGGTGACTTCTCGTGAGCTCCAAGCTGCGCCCGGGTGGTGTACGCGTGCATCACCCGATCGGTTGGTGATGACCAACCGACCGGGTGAGGGGCTGAAAGATGTAATCTTCGTCGTTTGACCCCCTGGATCACGCGTGACTCCTCCCGTTGCTCCGGGGACACATGATATCATCGTTTTATGCCCCAAATGCCAGTAATTTCCTGCAAAACACGGAAAACATGGAAAAGTGAAAGAAAACAAGAAAACACAAGAAAACACGAGAAAACGAATAAAAGACGGCGGTAAAATACGGAAAAACACGGAAGAAAACGTGCGTAAATATATGAAATATAAACACACGTCAAAATCCCCCAAGCTGAACTCGTCCTCGTCCTCGAGGAAGACGAGTGAGAGTAGGAGCTCGGAGGGGAAAAACAGAGAGAAAGAGAGAAAAAGAAAACTCTATATCCTAGATCGCCCGTCAGGGCCAACAAAATAAAAAACGACACACCAAGCAAGCAAACGCCAAATCACATCACTAAACCAAGGAATACGAGTCCAGACAAGTGTCGTGGGCCCATGCGGTGAAGCGCGAGTGAGTGTGGTCGTGCGCTAGCAGACGGTGTCACTATCTACGATGTGCGATAAAGCTCGATATACACAAATCCAGGAAATGACCCAAATATCGATTCGAATTGAATAAAGCGGTGAATATATAGTTCAAGCATGCATGAGAATAGAGAGAGAATCAAAACATATCATGCGTCAGGGACTCCACAACTAGAGTTAAGGAAATCACCACACTACAGCCTAGATAATAGCTAAAAAGTTCCTAAGCCAAGTGTTTTCGAAACCGATGGGGGTTGAGATGATGTGGAGTAGAACACTTGGTGCAAATTCTCGCCTTCCCTTTATTCTCGGTAAGTAGGAAAATATTCACACGGGAATTTTTTTGGGTTTTGGGCATTTATATTTTTTTTTGCTTTTTGGCTATACAAAATTTTTCTTTTCTTTTCTTTTTGGGTTTTTCTTTTCTTTTCTCTTTTTTTTTTTGGATTTTTGGGTTTTTGGCTATACACATGTGTACTCTCCCAAGTGGGAGAACGGTACACGACGAGGGGATTTGCACCAAGTAAAACAAAAAAAGAAATCGGAATCTAAACACTTGGGCAGAGGAAACTTTACTCACTAATTAGAGCATGGGCTAAATGGGTTATCCTAGTCCTTAATTGTGGAATCCCGACACATGCGAAATGAAGTACACGATATATATATAGCATGCAGAAGAAGCAGACAGTAGAAACAAATACCGCATATTCAAATCGAAGCATGATAATCTAGGGGTCATTCCTGGACAGGTATATAAAATAGAATCACAAAGCAGAAGCACACCAAACAGATAGGCACGACACACGACTCACAAAAAGCTAAGTGGACCCACGATGCGTGAAATGCAAGAGAACTCGAAATCCTAGGGTTAGTGAGTGTGATTATCGATGCTATGCTAGGTGTGTGTGATTTTGTGGCAATTCATCATAGGGTTCATCTCTAGGAGAAAGAGATAAAAAGAAGAAAAGAAAAATTAAAAACACGATGAAAACGGCACAAAAACGAAAAAGAAAGACTCAAATGGCGCACAAAGTGCGACTCCCCCAAGCTGAAGCTTGCATTGCCCTCAATGCAATAAGAGTGAGTACGGGAGGGCAATGAAAATGGGGGGGGGGGGGAATACGCACCGACACAAAAAGAAATGAAAAACACAGATACGAAACTTAAAATAAAGAAAAAACAAAATCAAACCACACGACACGAAAATAGAAAAAGAAAGAAGGGAAATGAACAAACTAGACGACACGACACGACACGATCAAACCACACGACACGACACGACAAAAAGTAAAACAAGCTTCCCCCAAGCTAGTCACGACAATGCTAGCAATGAAATATGAGCGTGGAAGTGCAGAAATGTGCAAGGGGGATGTCACAAAAAACAAAGTGAAATCAAAAATCAGGAGAAGGCGAATCCTCGCCCTCCTCGGAAGAGGGTGTGGATGGGTGGGTGGGGGAAACATGGGGTGTGCGGAGAAGCGGGGAAAGAGGTGGAGGAATAGGTGCAGTGGTGGTGTGAACGATGGGAGGAGTGTCGGTGGAGGTGGGTGGTGGTGGAAGGACGTCGATCAAGGCGGTGGTGAAAGGAATAGAAATGGGGGGAGAAGATGTGATGGTGACGGTAGTGGGTGGGGGTGGGAGAGATTTGGAACTCACTGGAAATTTCCTGCGGCGCACATATGATGTGACGGTGGAGGAGGTAGAAGGTGGTGTGGGCGCGACGGAGGTGGTCGTGAGAGGAGAAGTGGATACAGGGATGGGAATGGATGTGGGTGGGGGAGATGATCGCCTAGGTGGGGGTGGGGGAGGTGGGGATGGGTGGGATGGTGGAGGAGAAGAATGTGATGGGGGAGGTGATGTGTGGGAGGGTGGAGGAGAAGATCGGCGAGGTGGTGAAGGTGGAGGTGGTTCGTGGATGTGAGTGAGAAGGCGAAGAATGGTGGCCACGTTCCTCTCAAGTGCGAGGAACCGTGGGTGAGTGAGAAAGGAGGATGGTGATGGGTCCGAGGGGGTAGAGGACATGGCAAGATCACAGAGGGCAGCGACCTCCCTCTCAAGAGCAAGACGGGCAGAGACCTGGCGGCGACCGAAGGAAGTGGACTGACGTGAGGCAGAAGTGGTGCCGGCAGGTGATGTGGAAGTAGTGCCGGTGGTAGTGGTCATGCCGGTACTGGACACAAGGCCAGAGATGGCCACAAAGAGATGCTCAGAAGTGATGGGGCCAGGAGCAGAAACAGGGTGACTCGGGCCAGCCCCAATATCTCCCCGGGATGAATGAATATCCTGCTCGCCTAAGTGGGTGGTAGGGGAAGGTGGTCTGCGTGCGTCCGGGGAAAAAAAGGGAAGGTACAACCCTGCAAAGAACTCGGGATCGGGCGAAAAAGTCCAATCCGCCACGATAGTAACAGTCATGCGAGCGGGGTTGGGGAGAATGGTGTAGGGGCGAGGGGGGTGGCCGTAATTGAATTCGAAGCGACCGTCGGGGCGGGGCTTAATCATATGAATGTGCCGCAGGACGTCAAGATCTAGACGTGAGGGTCCTGCGGCGATAGGAAGACCACGGGGGATATGGATATTAAACGGGGGGTAAGAAGCCATAATAGTGATAATGCCCCCACAGCAGATCTTGCCCTTCCCTGCCCTGCTAATCTCGAGAAGCTTGTAAACAAGCCAATCGCCAGCATGAACATGGACAGTAGGGGCCCTAAAGCTAACTCCATCATCGTCACGAACAAATGGGAAAGTCATGGCCCAGAGAATAAAAAGATCGGGGATAGTCACGGTGCCTGACTCATCCCGCGGGAAAAATGCTGAGGATATGATCCTATGGGCCAGACGAAATATGGGATGGATGATGGAGGAGGCCTTGGCCTTACCCCGGGGATAGCGGGGGAGGATGGTGAGGCGGAACCAAAAGTTATCGACGTCAAATTCCGGGGGATATCCGTAGTGTCGGATAGCGTCATTGCCTAGAATATGGAAACCAAATATACGATTGATGGTATCCAGGTTGGTGCGTATGGTTTGGTTACGCACCCGAAAAGTGACAGTCGACACCGACTCACAAACGAGGGAGGAAAGGAATTCTAGGGTGAGCGATGGGTAAGATACCGCAGAGGCATTCAGGAAGGCCAACCAACCAAGGTTAGCGAAAAGAGTCTCGACCTCGGTGAAGACACCGAGGTCGACGAGTGATTGGGTGTGGGCAAACTTGGTTGACAAATGCCCCCGAGCATCTAGTCTGCGGTAGAAGTCTTTCTGCTCTTGGTTCCTAAATAGGTACCCATGCGGGCCCAACATGGGGTCCACAGGGGGGATGATAGGCGGGGGAGGGGCTAGTGTCAGCTCACGTGTGTGGGGAGGAGGACGTGTTTGTTTACGTCTCTTTCGAGACGGTTCCTCCTCCCGAATGATACTCTTCCCTTTATCTCTCTCCCGGGCCATGTGTGTGTGTGAGTGGTGCAAATGGGTGCAAAGTACTATCAAAGTGCACACACACGAAAACCAAGCAAATCCAATATCCAGGGTAAAAATTGAAATTTGAGAAGTGGAGCGAAGTTACCCCGCAGAAATTAGAGCTCCTCGCTTGTAGATGACCCCAATGCCGTGCAATGGGAGAAGTGTGGAGCCGCGGCACTCTTCTTCAGCAAAAAATTCGAAAGTGGGGTTAGTGTTGGGAATTAGGGCTAGAGAAATGCGAAATAGGAGAGGGAGAGAGAAATAGACGGAGAGATGCAAGGGGGAGGTGGAGAGAGAGGTTAATGAAGGATTTGAGGTTGTGGGAGAGGGGTTTTTGGCAGTCGGGTGGTTGGAGGAGACGAAACGACGGCGAGACGACGAGATCGGGCGAGGGTTTGTGAACGGGTGGATCGGGGGTTATTTATAGGTTTTAAGTCGAACCGGTCGGGTGAGTTTTCACCCGATCGGTTGACCTTAGGTCGAAAATTTGATGCTGAAGAACGCTACAGGCGACCCGATCGGTTGAGAACTCAACCGATCGGTTCGCCACTCCACACATTTTCCCGAGAACTCAGAGTTTCTCACCCGGTCCCTCAACCGGTCTCGCATTTTTGTCACCCGGTCGGTTGACAAATTCTGAAATTTTCCCGAGAGTTTCCCCAGGTCACCCGGTCTGTTCTTTCTTCACCCGGTCGGTTCATTTGGTGACAGACACGGCTGTTAGCTGATACATCCCAACCGATCGGGTGAGTTATCACCCGGTCGGTTGGGGCCTTGTTTTCTGCAAAAACCCAAAAATCGCCTAAGTTTCACGACGGAAGTTGTTGCGGCTGGATTTATTTATAAAAATAGATAAAATAAAGTAGAAAAAAATCCTAAAAAGCGGAAGTAAAAGTTCAGAGCATGGGTTGCCTCCCATGAAGCGCTTTTGTTTAACGTCATTTAGCTCGATGCCCGTTGATGATGTTCATGGTGGGCGATACGGGTGATGCCCAAAATTCGGCATCTCTTCAGCTCCAGAGGTTGTGGCTATTGGTGTAGTCGGCGGCTGTAAAAAGATTTGCTCGACTACCCTCCCTTTGTCGACAGGATCCGGGGGCTTCTCCCTCAAATTGGCGTCCACCGCCATCTTTTTCAGGATCCGGACCTCATCGCAGGTGAGGTCCATGGGTTCTTTCCCTTTTCTCCTCGTAGGAGGAGACTTAGGAAATCCGGGAGGGATCACATGTCGCGCGACCGCCTCATTAGCAACTTCAATCTTTGGGGAGCCAACTTGCTCTCCAAGGTCCCCCAAGCTATCGGGGGGATTCCTCGAGAGCACTTCCCAGGCACTTGTTTCAACAGCTCTATCTTCTTCATTCTCCAGCATACTGACAATAGGATCATCCGGGGGATTTGGATGCTTCATCGACAAGCCTAAGTCAAATTCGACTCTTTCTTGGCCCACATTGAGGGAAAGCTTCCCATTCTTCACGTCTATCAACACTCCGGCGGTTGCCATAAAGGGTCGTCCAAGAATAATTGGTGTATGCTTGTCTTCCGGCATGTCCATCACCACAAAATCAACCGGTACATGTACTCCTTTCACATCGATGGGGAGGTCGTCCACTACTCCCACCGGATACTTGACCGAACGGTCAGCAAGTTGCAATGTCATGCCGGTGGGCTCTAAGTCTCCCATCCCTATTCTCTTGTACAATGATAGGGGCATCAAGCTGATGCTCGCGCCAAGATCGACGAGCGCACTCTAGATTTGCACTTTCCCAATAGAACAAGGGATGGAGAAACTTCCTGGGTCCTTGAGCTTGGGCGGATTTGCGCGCTGAATGAGTGCGCTGCATTCCGCCCTTAACACGACCTTTTCTTTTCTAGATCCCCGTGTCACCAAGTCTTTCAAGAATTTTGCATAGGAGGGGATCGTCTCTATGGCCTCGAGGAAGGGGATTTGAAGGCTTAAATCCTTGACCATGGCAAAAAATTTGCCATACTTCTCGTCGATTTTCGCTTGGGCCAAACGTTGTGGAAAGGGCACAACGGGCTTGGAAACCTTCAAATTCCCTTCTTCTTTCTTCTTCTCTTCTTCGGGGGTTCCCTCCAGAGCCACAATTTTTGGCGACGGGGTACCGTCGTCATCATCTTTTTCAATTGGCCGCTCAACGGCCAGTGGTGCTTCCGGTTCCCTGGGTGGCACTCTAGTAGGAATTTGTGTCCCGCTCCTCAAGACTATGGCGGACACGTTCTCATGCTCATGTGTGAGCGCCAAGGTCCGATTTACCCCCCTAGGGTTCACCTCAGGCTGTGGCGGTAATAAATTCTGTGGTCTTTGCAGGTTAGCCACTTGCAACCCCAGTTGGGTCACCTGATCGGTGAGTACTCTTTGTCCCATCTCCAGCTTCAGATTGATCTTCTCCTGGTTGGCTATATATTGAGTCAAGAGGGACGCAACCGGAGAAATGGCCCTCTGCTGGCCGTATTGCTGCTGGGTGGGCTGCTGATTCCTAGGGGCATACTGTTGATACTGTGGTGGTGGTTGTTGCTGCTGAAATTGTTGCTGCTGGAACTGCTGCTGGGGCCTAGCCGGCTGATAAGTCTGCTGTTGTTGCTGAGCCGGTTGTTGGTAAGGTGCCAGGTAACTAAGGTTCGGATGATTCCGGTTGTTTGGAGAGTAGGCCGGATTTGAGTTGGTTCGTGGTGGAAATGGCGCATTCCCCGTAGGATTGTAAAATAATGCGCTCGCCTGATCCAACGGTGGTGAGATGTCACCACCGTCGAACTCTCCAAAAGCTTCGGACTCTACCGCAGCAATCTGTTGTGTACCGGCACCACCGGCGCCTACCATCAATGCGGAGATCTGGGTTGACAGCAAGTCAAACTTGCTTGACAATTTGTCGACGTCTTCCACTCTATTGATGCACCCAGACCTTGGTGTGGCTCTCTCGTCATACCACCGTTCATTGTTGGATGCCATATTTTCCAAAATTTGTCCGGCATCTTCTTCGCTTCTCGACATGAAGGACCCCCCATCCGCGGCGTCCATGGAAGATTTTAAATCGTCCCTCAACCCATTATAAAACAGATTTATGATCTACCACTTGGGGAGCTCATGGTGGGGACATCTTCTCTGCATCTCCTTGTATCTCGTCCAAGCTTCATGCAAGGACTCGTGGCTGGCTTGGGAGAAGGGGGAGATCCCGCTCCTCAGCTTCATGGTCTTCCCCGGGGGAAATAACTTTGTCAGGAAAGCATTGGAGAGCTTCTCCCAGGTGTTGAATGTATTCGGGTCCTTCCCCCTAAGCCACAACTTGGCTTTATCTCGCAAGGAGAAGGAGAACAGCTTCAGTCAGATCGCCTCAGTTGTGACACCGTTAATCCGGAAGGTGTCACATTTCTCCAAGAAGGAGTCTAGATGCTCGATCGGGCTCTCCATGGGTGCACCCGAAAACTGATCCTGCTGGATCCACGTCACCAAAGATGGCTTAAGCTCGAAGCTTTGGGCCGTAATGGCTGGAGGACGGATGGCGGAGGTGGACTCGATAGAAGGCATCGAGTACTCCAACAAGGACTTGTGAGGCGGGGTGTTCTCCCCCATGGCTTCAGGATCCTCTCTTCTTCGCTTCTCGGCGGCCAAACGCCTAAGGGTGGCGTTTATCTCTGGATCAACGGGGATCAAGTCGTCGAGACTTCTTGAACTCCTGCGCATGAAAAACAACAAACACCCGTGAAGCGACAAGTGGGAAAGAAACAGATAAGATAAGAAATAAAAATAAAAAATAAAAATAAAAATAAGAAAATGAAAAGGACAAAGAAGAATGCGAAAATTATCGCGAGGTAGGGATAGGAGCTAGACACTAGGGTTCATGAGATCCAAAAATAACAAGGACGTTGCCTCCCCGGCAACGGCGCCATAAACTTGACGTGCCCCCGGTTTGCAAGCCGCAAATGGCCGGGGGACCCGGTGGAGGTTTAGATATTTGTAACCGCAAGCGCACGGTGTTGTAGTGTGGCTTGGGGGTTGAACATAGGGAGGCGAGGATGTGCTTGTGTCAAAGAGGATCAAAATCACCCCGTGGGCGAGCTAGCCCAGATCGGATGATGGGTTGTCACGGTAAAGGAATGCAAGGTATAGACAATATGAAGGAAAAACCCGGGACTCTGGTTTCAACCCCAACGAGCGGCTCTCGCCGATACGGCCTACGGGTAGGATGGCGATCGGAATTAGGATCTAATGGTGAGACGTTGCCTCTAAAAGTGGTACCGGCATCCCATGGGCCCGATATTCCGGTCGGTGCCCAGGATGATACGCCGGACTTCCCGGGTTTGATCAGTGGGCACTCCCGTGTCCATTAACACTGATCGACTCCGGGAGCACTAAGCTCGCAACGATAACTCCCAACGTCTCGTCCTGCCGCTCTCGCGCGCTAGGACTCGGCGTCTACGCTAAGGGCGTGAGCTATGGCTAGGGAGTCAACCGCCAAGTTTATTCCCCCTTGGCCCAACGGTTAAAGGCGGTCTTTTTCCCACTGATGACAATAAAACACCCCGCATAACCGTTAGATTCCTAATCCCTATCGATTTCCTAACCCTATGGACGCATCGGGAAGAGCCCACGAAGGGGTTTCCGCCAAAATCCCAGATTTGGGAACTACTCACAAATATTCATTAAAAAGCGATCTAAATGAAAATGGACCGTCAAAATCATAATCAGACAATAGAAATGCAATGGTAGTAAAGCAATTAAGATAATACTAAAGTTTTACAAAGATCCGAAAACTTACAAAAACTGGAAAATTACAGCCGTCACAAAATGAAGAAAACAGTAAAAAATAACCAACTCCTGAATCTGGGAAACCTAGGGTTCTATTTATAGAAAACGACATCACCCGACCGGTTGACAAGTCAACCGGTCGGGTGAGCCGCTTCACAAAATCACAGCGCAAAGCGGGGTTTCACCCGGTCAGGATGAACCGGTCGGTTGGAACTTGGTGCGGTCGGTTGGATCTTGGTGCCGGTCGGTTGGATCTTGGTGCGGACCGGGTGAAGAGACCGGTTGGATCATCGAGTTTGGGCTGTTGAAATTCTGCTACAGGTGAACCGATCGGGTGAAGGTCACCCGATCGGTTGGCAATCAGCTTCGAATTTCCAGAGACTTTGAGCTTTTGACCCGGTCACTGAACCGACCGGGTGACTTCTCATGAGCTCCAAGCTGCGCCCGGGTGGTGTACGCGTGCATCACCCGATCGGTTGGTGATGACCAACCGACCGGGTGAGGGGCTGAAAGATGCAATCTTCGTCGTTTGACCCCCTGGATCACGCGTGACTCCTCCCGTTGATCCGGGGACACATGATATCATCGTTTTATGCCCCAAATACCAGTAATTTCCTGCAAAACACGGAAAACACGGAAAAGTGAATGAAAACAAGAAAACACAAGAAAACACGAGAAAACGAATAAAAGACGACGGTAAAATACGGAAAAACACGGAAGAAAACGTGCGTAAATATATGAAATATAAACGCACGTCACAGAGACATGTTGTCTAAGGTTCCAGTTTGGGTGCAGTTTCACGGGTTACCTCTCCACATGTGGACTTTGGAAATCCTGAATGTGGCGGCTTCTATTGTAGGAATCCCTCTATGTCTAGACAAAGCTACTGTGAAGCTCGAACGTCTGGCGTATGCCAGATGTCTTGTTGAAGTAGATGCAAAAGCGCCTTTGCTTAAGAGTGTTGGATTACAGATGGATGACGGGGCCATTATAAATATTGAAGCCAAATTTGAGGGGGAACCACCAAGATGTGGTCATTGTATTTGCTTTGGCCATTGTGAAACACAATGCCCTGACCAATTGAAGCTCTCTTCAATCCAAAAGAGTGGAGACTCAAATGATGGCAAGAGCACAACATCCAGTGAAGGGGAACAGAGTGGGTTGAATGCTGAAGAGGCCAACACTAATTCGGTTCAAACCCATGACCAGGCAATGGTCCAACAGGAAGAAGCTGCCGCTGCCCATGAAACACTGAGAAATGAAGATGTTCATCCCAACTTGCCCTGTGATATGACATCATCAATAGCAAATGTGACTGGCCAACCTCAGGGGCCAGAAACTAGGGATGCTATTAATCCTAGTGCCCTGTGCAACAAAAACCCAGGCACGAACCCTCTACATAGTAATCAGCTACAGCTGACACCTACAACTACAGAAGCTCTCACTGGAGGCACTAGCAATGAGCAGCGACCCTGTGCTACTATCCGACCACTGCCATCAATCATTGATGAGGGCAGTGACTTGGAAATCGATAAACTGCCTGAGGAGATTACCTATCCAAACAAAGAGTGGGAATTAGAGCTTGAAGAGGCAAGGGTGAAGGTGAATCCTAACAAAAATGGGGACACTAAAAATACCCAGATGGCTGCTGGCGGGAAGATGAGGAAAAGCTCGCGTATCAACGCAGCTGCTGGTAAGAATGCTCTACCCTCTAATTGATTAATGAGTATATATATCTGGAATACTCGTGGTCTTAATAACCATATCAGAAGAAGAGACCTACGAGATAATCTCAAGAGACTAAACCCATCTATGGTGATTTTATTGGAGACTAAGCTTAAAGAAGGCAAGACAAACTGGAAGAAATGCTTCCCCGCTGACTGGAGTGCGGTTGACAATTTTACTTTACATAGAGGGGGTCGGATTCTCTTCGGACTAAATAATTCGATCTGGAATTCTTCATTAATTTCTATTTCCTCCCAACATATCAGCATCCGCTGTACTAATGTGGCAGGGATTTCATTGATTATCACTGGCATTTACGCCTCTTACTCTAGAAGCAAGCGTAACCAGCTCTGGGATCTTCTGAGGTTGGATGCATCAAGAGTTGGCGGTTCTCCCTGGCTTGTAAGCGGAGATTTTAATTATGTTCGCTACTTTAAGGAGAAGGCGGGGGGGGGGGGGGGGGGGGGGGGGGGGGAGAAGATGTGATGGTGCAGGACTGGAAGAATTTAATGATTGCCTTACTCAATGTTCCCTACATGATATCAAAAGTACTGGGAATTCGCTAAGCTGGTGTAATATGAGGGTGGGGCCAAAGCGGATTGCGACAAGATTGGATCGTTCATTATGTAATGCTCATTGGATTGATCTACTGCCTGACACATATGTGGAGTATTTAGACCCTGGAACGAGTGACCATTCACCTATGTTTGTGAATTTACATTCCAAGGTAATTTCCTACCCAAAGCCCTTTAAGAATTTCAATGCTTGGGCACATTGGCTGGGCTACAATGAAGTGGTTAGCAGTATATGGAGCCAACAAATAAATGGGTCTGCTATGCATCAAGTTGTCACAAAGCTCAGAAATCTTCGACTAACTTTAAGAGCATGGGCCCAGGACTATTCAAAGCTAAACAATGTTGTATCTTGCCGACAGGAGCTGGATATTGTTCGCAATTCCGATGCCATACACTCTGACATCAACTTACAGGATCAGGAACAACTATTATCTAAAAAGTTGGCAAATCTTCTTGATATTGAGGAATCTATGCTTCGTCAAAAAAGCTGTGCGGACTGGCTATGTTTGGGTGATAAAAACTCTAAATTCTTCTATAATGCCATGAGGACTAGGCAATGCCGTAATAATCTGAGGCATTTAATTAATGAGCATGGGGACCAAAATAATGCCAACTGTTTGCTCCGAAACAATGCCCCCAAGTTCTATGAAGACTTATATCATCAAGAAGACTACTGGAATGTATTCCCTAACCTAAATCCAAAGAGGAAGCTCACCCCTGATGCGGCGAGATGGTTGGAAAGAAGGATTTCTAAAGAGGAAATCAAAGAAGCAGTGTTTCAAATAGGGGTGGATAAATCCCCTGGCCCGGATGGTTTCAATGGCTTCTTTTACCAACATAGCTGGAACATTATAGGCACTGATATCACAGACGCTGTCCTTTCCTTCTTTCGTTCCAGCTCTCTTATGCACCCCATAAATCACACTTATCTTACCTTGGTGCCCAAAACTACAAATGCATCGGGACTTGGTGACTATAGACCCAAAGCCTGCTGCAATGTCCTCTATAAAGTGATTAGCAAAGTGATTTGTAATAGGTTGAAATTAGTTATCCATGAATTAATTTCTCCTAACCAATCAGCTTTCCTGAAGGGTAGGCTGCTGTCAGATAGTGCTTTACTAGCTCACGAACAAATCAGGGACTTCAGTAACCTGATGGGGGCCAGAGCTTGCCTAAATTTAGACCTCAAAAAGGCTTTTGACAGTGTAAACCGAGAATTTATTTATTATATTATGCAACGTATGGGATTCAACAGAAAATTCCTAATGTGGATCAGGGAATGCATCTCCACGCCTACGTTCTCAGTAATGGTCAATGGATCACCGGTTGGGTATTTTGAAGGAAACAGAGGCCTAAGGCAGGGAGATCCCCTCTCTCCCTATCTCTTTGTCATCACCATGGTGGCATTTTCACTGCTGGTGGAAAAAGCTTTAGCAACCCGACTCATCCATCCTATGAGACGTGCAGGTTCTATCTCCCACTTACTATTTGCTGATGATCTTCTGGTATTTTGCCGCGCTCATATGCACTCTTTTGAGGGACTAAAAGAATTGCTGGAAAAATTCTCTAATCTAACTGGTCTGCAACTTAACTGGGAGAAAAGTACTGCTATTTTCAGTAAGGGTACCAAGAATCCTCAGTGTTTATCCTCCCTTCTGGGCATAAAATGGGGCTCCGCTATCACAACTTACTTAGGTCTTCCTCTCTCCACAAGGTACCCCAAGCCATCAATGTATGTTCGGTTGATTGACAAGTGTAATAAAAGACTAATGGGGTGGACGTCCTCTACATTATCCATCTCTGGGCGGATTGAACTTGTCAGGACTGTCATCTATGGAATGGTCCTCTTCTGGTTGCAAGTATATCGTATGCCAAAATCTGTGTTGCGGGTTATTACTTCATCATGCAGGAAGTTCATCTGGGGTACCTCAAAAATTTGGGCTTGGAAAGATTTGTGCTCTCCAAAAGAAGAGGGAGGTGTTGGTCTTAGATTGCTATCTGACCTCAATACAGCAGCGGGAGTGCGGCTCACCTGGCGTATGTTAACCACCAATGGCCTCTGGGCTAATTATATGCGAAGCCAATATAGAGAGTCGTCGGAATTTTTTGTAGCTAAGGCAAAACCCACGCACAACGGCACAATGAAGTTTCTGCTCAAATGCAGGCCATACTCCAAGAATCTTATCCGAAGAAATGTGAATGATGGGGGATCCACTTATTTCTGGCTTGATTGCTGGTTCACGGGCGGCCCACTCTGTGACATTGTGGAGGTCCCACCAGGTGAACGCATGAAGCTTGTGAAAGATTATTTAAACTCATCAGGTTGGCTTGATATTCCTGCGCTCCACCATGTGAAACACCTTCTACCGAACATCACATTGAAGGCGGGCCCAGACTCTTGGTTTTGGCAGTCACACACCAATTTCTCCTTCAAAAATGCCTGGGATGGTGTTCGGGACAGAGGTACAAAATTCCCTTATGCGAAGCTTGTCTGGTATAGTCCCAACGTCCCTAAAATGTCTTTAACACTGTTAAGGGCTTTCCATCAGAAACTGCTAACGAGAGATATACTTATCAAATGGGGTATAAACTCACAACCTCATTGTGTTTTATGTGGAGATGGGATCAATGAAAATTCTAACCATCTCTTTTTTGAATGCAATTACACAAAGTATATAATAGCCAGAAGTCTTTTATAGCTGGGTGTATCAGACCCCATTGAGCCCCTCCTATCTAAAGTAGGGGACTACTTTATTGATCACTTCGCCAGGAAGGACACTATTAGCTTGCTTGCCCGCACTGCTCTAGCAGCAATAGTGTGGCATATATGGAGGGAGAGAAACAAGAGAATTTTTGAAGGCACCATGAAAAGCAAAACCCTACTATTTGAAGAAATTGTCGCTGACGTCAGGATTATTCTTAGGGACCATGACCCACCATCATCAGAAGCTGCACGGATCATGGACAACTGGGGCTTTAGAGATAATGGTTGACTAATACTTGTCTTTCTTTTGTGGTGGGTGGGGGAGGTTGCTAGTAGAGAGTGACGTCGCTTGTGCCCTCTCCTCTCTCTAACACCCACTCCTATCCCCTTGTATGTTATTATGTACAGATTTTGACACTTAATAAAGGCAAACACTAACTTTCCAAAAAAAAACATATATATATGTATACATATATACATATATATATAGCATAAAATCTCCCCATATTTCATATATATGGTAGAAAAATGCATATATGACATAGAAATCCCCATGTGTCCCATATTTTCATGAAAATGTTTGAAATTTTTTCAAAAACATAAAAAGCACACACAAATTATGGGTATGAATAAAATAAACACGCATGCACAATACACATGCAATCAAGCATATGTGTGGGGAACCTAAGCATTAGGGAACCAACCCCAAGAGGAGTTTGTTTTCCTAATATAATCAAACAAGGTGATCATATCATTAACCAAAGAATTGATATAACTATTCCTCTGTTGCACACTAACATCAGTGGGAATCCAAAGATTCGTGGATTTCCTAAGGAAGGATTTTGCCTTGGCATGCTTATGTTTAGAAACATTTTTCTAGTCACGCAAAATGTGAGGGGCTTGTCACTTGGCATAAAATGAAGAATTATCATTTTCCCTCACCACCTTGTATGTTACATGATTGTTATGAGTGTTGTTGTATAAGAAAGCATGGTGGTTCTTCTTTGGTGTTTTAGCAATAGGTCTTGATTTAACCCCAAAAGAAGATGAAGAGCTTGGTTTAGATGTCACATTTTGCTCAAAACCCAAACCACCTCTATGATTTACTGGATGTTGTTTTCCAAAAAATTATGGAGTGAATCCCTAGCACTAACAAAGCTTTTGAGATTACGGGATTTCTCTTTGCATTTCAACAAAAGTTGTTGATTGCAAGCTTCTAAGTTAAGGTTTTGAACTTTCAAATCATCATTTAATTTGTTCAATTCCTTAGCTTGAGAGAGTAGTATGTCTCTCACACTAGTGTCACATACATGCATGGCATTATCATTTATAATAGTAGAAGTAAGAGCAATAACACTAGATTCCTCAAAATCATGAAATTTAATTATAGCATCATCAAATTTAGATTACAGTGAAGGATAAGCTAACATGAGTTTATTTATATATTCGGCTAACTTGGCATTGCGAAAATTTAGCTCATCATTGGATAGCTCGGGTTCCTCCTCTTCTTCATCCTCACTTAAGCTAGAAGATGCTTCATCGTCTTCGAAAGCCATGAATGCCACATGCTCGATGTGTGCTTCCGAATTTTTCATTTCGTTCATGCCACCGTCATTGATTCTAGGAGGGATGCCACCGTCCTTTCACGATGACCCACTCTTCCACTTTCTTATCGATTGAGCATGAGTAAATAGCATCATCCATTACTATGAAGCAGATTGAATTCCTCATTCTGTTTCCACGCTCATCTTCTTCATCACTTGAGCTATCGAACGACGACGAAGCATCCCAAGTTCCAATCGATGCCGGATTCTACTTTGACTTGTACTTGGCGTTGTAATACTTCTTCCATTTTGTCATATATTTAGTCTCTTTTGTTGGGGCAATTGGTAGATATGTGTCCTATTCCCTGACACTTATAACAAGTAACAGATTTGTTAGACATTTTTGTAAACTTTGTCATATCCTTACCTTGAGCTTCCTTCATGAATTTCATGAGTTTTTGCACAAGCTATGCAATATCTCCATTGACCTCACTCTTCTCATCATTGCCTTCATCATAACTAGTGGGCCATTTGAACTTCTTCATCCACTCAGTTTTGTCCTCTGTGGCTTTGAAAGCGATCCCCTTTGGCTTAGGCCTCTCATTGAATATGGGGTTTTGAGGTTGGACACAATCCTTATTATGTTGAAGCCGCACTTCATACGCCATTAAATTCCTGATGCAATCCTTAACTGTATATGTGCTCAAATCATTTGACTCCTCAATACCATTGGCCTTGGACTAACATTCCGACGTAAGAGATGATAAGATCTTCGCCACTCTATCCTCCATCGAGATTACCTTTCCTAGGGACGGCTTTAAGCACGTTCACAATCTTCATAAACCAGGTGAACATCCCTTTAATGTCATCACCTTCCTGCATCTTGAAAAGCTCATATTTACAACGAAAAACACTAATTTTAGATTGTTTTATTTTTGACGTTCCTTCGTGGGTGACTTGGAGCATATGCCAAATTTCATTTGCAAATTTGCATATTGATATGCGATTGAACTCATTTGGATATAGTGCACAATAGAAAGCTGTCATCGCCTTGGCATTGTAATTGATGGCATCATTCTCTGCCTTCGTTCTCTCCTTTACGGGCATTGTGATATCCACATATTCCTCGTAGGTGACATCCCAAAGGCCTTGGTCTCAACCAAATAATCATCATCTGCTTCCAATAAGGATAGTTCGTTTTGTTGAAGAAGGGTGGTTTGGCGATTGATTGACCTTCTCCATGAAAGCTAGATAAGGGACTCGTTGCCATTGTTCCTAGAGTGCTTCAACCAAGCTCTGAACCAACTGTAGGATCTATGGAAGATGCCTAAACACCTACACTACTAGGAAATACATACTAGGAGGGGGGGGGGGGGGGGTGAATAGTGTAATGACAAATAAAATGCTGATTATAAAATACTTGCAAATGCGGAATAAAAGCAAGTCAATTAGCAAAATCCACAAGTATAGAAACAACAATTGCAAAGACAACAATGTATCTAGGTTCGACAAATTCCTACTCCAATCTCACACTCTTTCTAGAGTCTTGTAGATTTTCCACTATCAAGCCTTTTCCATTGCAGAGCATACAAATCTCTTCCGAGATACAACCCATACAATCTTTTCCAAGAGACACACTTTTCCAAGTGCTCACTTTCTACTCCAAGATAGCACACCCTATTCCAAGGCCCACACCTCTCTTTCCAGAGAGAACACTTCCACAATACAGAAGCTAGGTTTCAAATGAAACGAAAATAGAAATTACAATCTTTCTATTGCCTTGAACAAATGTACTTACTACCGTGAACTGTAAAAGTAATGAAAGATTGATGTCCACGTGCTAAAATGAAGCTTGATGCACTAGTGAACTTTCCTTGAGCTTGGAGTTCAAATCAACATCAAAGAAGCTCAAAGAGATTGAGAGAGAAGATGAAAGAATGAAAGCTTTTATCTTGTTTTGGCTCACAAATGATTCTCTACGACGTATGTATTGCTGCCAAAAACTTCCTCATAAAGGTGTATAAATACTCTCTTAATCTAGGACAAAAACCAAGAAAATGGCCCCTCAAAAACACAGTCTAACGGCTATAAACGGGCAGATTTTCAAGCGACCAGTTGTATGGAGAATGGTGACCAGACGGCTGATAAGCTGTTCAGTCATCTGGTCATCCTTCAATAGACGGCTATCATGAGATGGCTTATGAAGGAAATGAAAACCAATCTCCAAGCAAACAGACGTTTGAAGAACACTTGTTAGACGACTAATGCACTGTTTAGTCGTCTGGCAAGTCCTCTTCAGACGGCTGGACAGAAGTGGGTTAAAAAGACAAAAAGTCATAAAAACAAGAACCCACTGTTAATCGACTGGAGTTTATCACACAGACATCATGTCTGTACCACTTTGTAGATGCATGGTCTTTGAACTTCAGATGGTTGATAATACTAGATTTTGGCCAACTCAAAAAGGGATACACCAGACGTCTAGTGAATGTCTTCCAAACATCTGTCCTAGTCCAGAAAGCACTATCTAGAGTGGTTTGACCAATGAACCTATTAGGATGTATTCTAGAATGATCCTATGGTTCTCTAAGATGGAAATAGGCATGAATGAATGTGCATGTCCATCAAATCAAGGCACACAAATATTTTGTTGGATACAATGTGTAGTTGGATACAACGATCGATGACTTCCTGTTTGATGATAACAAACGTGTGTGAACATTCTGATGTGCGTGCTAAGAGTTTTCAGGTGTGGCAAGCTCGTAAATACTCAAAGGTGGACTTAGTCAAAGTGATGGGGAAAACTTGGTCAAAAGAAGACTTTGTCAAAATTGCAATTCATTTGCAAAGGGAGACTTAGTCAAAGAGATGGAGAAAATTACGACACATAAGAATACTTGGTTAAAGTTGGAGAGATAAGGATGGATCATATTCATATCAAAAGTGATTGAACCAAATCCCATTGCAAATCCTATTACCAATTGCCATGCAATCCAAATCTCATGCAAATCAATTTGTGATTAAATGAGATCATATTCAAATCCAATTCAAACTCCAAATCCTATTGTGATTGAAATAATCTTCCATATGATTATCTCAAATCCTATTCAAGTTTGGATTTCATCCAATCTCCTATTATTAAGGGATTCTCCTAAAGCCTAATTGGTCTCCACCTCTCCCATATAAACCCCCCATCCAAAAGGGAGCATGGTGCGGCCAACACAAAAAGGAAAAAGCCCCTAGCTTCAAACCCTACCCTCATACCTGAATTCATCTTCATGGTTTGAAAACACAAGGCCACAAGTTTTTTATGCAAAGATATACATCCCCTTGCCGCAAGCAAAGAAGCCCTCTCCTCCTCCATTACCGCAAGTTGCAAAGAAGCCCTCTCCTCCTCCATTGCCGCAAGTTGCCAAGAGCCATCTCCTCCTCCATTGCCACAAGTTGCCAAGAGCTTCTCCTCCTCTATTGCTGCAACACCTACAAGGGCGTCAATCTCCATTGCTGCAACATCTACACGGGCTCAATCTCCATTGCCGCGAACATCAAAGGAAGCTCCTTCAACATCTCCAATGCCGCACGTATACAAAGCCACATCCTCTATTGCCTCAAGTATGCAAGGCCACAAACCCTAGTCGCAACTTTGGAGGCCACAAGTTTTGGGGTGCCGCAAGCCACTACAAGGGGAGACAAACACAAGCATCTTGCTAGCCAAAGACATCCAAGCTTCCTACTTTGAGCTTTGCTAGCCATGACTTCCAAGGAGACTGAGAGAGACTTCAGATTCAGAGACTACATCTTGTCAGATCAGGTTTGACCAGAACTGAACGACAGAGACGACATCACATATAGAAATTGAGCTTTTCTAAACTCTATCATTTTATATTTGTGTATTGGTGTGTTGATCTTTGTAGGTTACTTATACATTCGTTTTTGGGGTCTTGCCTAGTCGGTGCTAGACAAGAGGGTCTTAACTAGTCGGTGCTAGTCAAGAGAGAGCGTTTACTAGATTAATAGTGTTTGGCACTTTGGTGAATGCAGTACAGAACCTGGTGAGCATAGAGTAGGTGCTCGTAGCTCTTTACGGTTGTACCCTTGTAACATATTAATGCTAGTAATTGTTTTGGGGCTGGAGTAGGTTGTTGGGGCGACCGAACCAGGATAAATCTCTCGTGCACTCTGTGATTGATTTTATTTACTCTGTGTTTGATTGATGTGCTGAATAATTGCCTATGATATCTCGAGAATTTTTATTAGTCAATTCAACCCCCTCTAGGCTTAGATCCAGAAATAACAAGTGGTATCAGAGTAGGTTAGAGGATCTTGTCTAGAAACCATGAATATATCTGATTCAGCTTTTGCTTAAGGCTAGTTTACAGTTAGACCCCCTAAATTTAATGGCATTGATTTTGCTTACTGGAAAACTAGAATGAGAATATATTTAGTGTCTGTTGACTTGATGTGTGGAAAATTGTTGAAAATGCTATACACCACCCACTTTTGAAATTGAAGGCACTGAAGTTCTAAAACCTGAAGATAAATAGGATGATGCTGATAAAAAACATTTTTCTCTGAATGGTAGAGCTATGAATGCACTTATTTGCTCGTTGGATAAAGCTGAGTGTAATCGTATCTCTCAATGTCAAACTGTGCAGGAAATTTGGCACACGTTTGAGGTGACATATGAGGAAACATTGTAGGTGAAGGAGTCCAGACTTGCCTTGTTGAGCACATAATATGAAAGCTTCCACATGCTTCCATTAGAGTCCATCAAGGAGATGTTTGCGAGGTTTACAGACACGTCTACAAGTCCGTCTCTCTAGGAAAGCCATACTCTACTCTGGAGCAGATAAGGAAGATCTTGAGGGCGCTGCCAAGCTCGTTCTGTCCTAAATTCACAACTATCCAGGAAGCTAAGGATCTCTCAAAGCTGAGAGTGGAAGACTTGATAGGTAACTTGATGTCACATGAGCTTGAGCTGCAGAGTATAGAATCAAGAGAGAAACCAGAGACCAAGGCACCCAAACCACTAGCTCTTCAAGATAAGGATGACGATGACGATGATCTTGATGAGGAGCAATCACTGATGGTCAGAGGTTTCAGAAGATACATCAAGACCAACCAAGGAAGAGCTGAAATGGTGCAAAGGTTTAATCACTCTAATAAATTTAATCCTGCTAGAAATACTTCTGAACAGAATATCATTGATAAAATTCAATGTTTTAAATGCAGGAAGCAGTGACACTTTATGAGGAATTGCCCACAAGAAAAGAATAACTTTGCAGAAAGGAAAGGAAAATCTCTAGCGATAACATGGGATAAGGACAGTGAATATGAAACTCAAGAGGAGACCGCACACTCCTCCCTCTGCTTGATGGGAGAGCATGACAAGGTAAAACGTGCACCAAAGTAGAACTTCTAAATATTTGCAAAGAAATGAAAGATGAATTGTTGATATAAAATCTACTATAGATTGCTTAACACATTCTAACTTTGAACTGTAACAAGAAAATTGTGACATGTCTCGAGAATTTGATAAAATGAAAGAAAAAATTGTTGCATATAAATCTACTATTGATTGCTGAAAAAGGAAAAATCTAGCATGCAGGATAAAATTGAATGCCTTAATTGTCCTACTTTATTAAAAGAAAATAACATATGTAAAGAAAATTTGATTAAACTAGAAACTGAAAATAAAGAGCTTATTGAAAAGATGTGAATGCTAAAAATGAGCTTAAAGGAAAAATGATTGACTCTGTAAAGAAAGCTGAAAATATGAAAAAAAATGAAGAGGATAATAATAATGATTTCATTAGTAAATGCATTTTGCTAGTGAACGAAAATCTTTATTTGAAATCTACAGTCACGAACCTAGAATTGACCATAAAGAAATTTGGTGTGGGGAAACAATCTTTGGATATAATTCTTGAAAATCAAATATATGGCAATAATAAGCGTATACTTGGATATGATTTGAAATATGTTGAAAAGCCAAAATATAAGAGAGTTCACAATGAGACAACCAAAGTGAGAAATATTCATGCAAAGTGCTTTACTTGGGGTAGTGTTGGTCATACGTCTCTTTATTACAAATATAGGAACAAGAATATTAAATTTAAGCAAATTTGGGTTCCTAAGAGTTTGATGACTAACATGAGTGGACCTTGTTAGATTCCAAGGTCACTCATAACAGCTTTCGTGTAGGTAAAATGGAGGGGCGAGGAACTATGGATTGGACGTCGTAGTTGATTAAAAAGTTTCTTAGCCAAACAACAACGCGAATGTATGGTTTCTTCCGTGAGCTTAATGTATACATTCATAGTATTTTTCTGTGTGCATGATTTGTTTTGTTTGTGTGCTAGCGTTTGCTTGTTAGGAGGCTTTAGTTCTTTATAAAATCAAAACAAAAAACAAAAATACAAAAAGCTATAAAAATGGTGCTTAATGTGTATCTTTCTTTTGAATCATTAAATTGGTATTAATGAATGATATTCAATCCATGTAGAAATTGATGTATTATTGTTATAGCTACATGTGCATGTTTGATTTTCTAAATAATCATGACATGTTCAATGATTTGAATAATTAGAGTTCTACACCTACATTTTCACTTCCACAAGTATTAAATAGTGTTGTACATTCAGAGACATCTTTTATGATATATCGGAAAGAAAATGTAGGAGGATAAATTAACTGAAAATCTATGGGATATGATGTGTCTTGCCTTGGATAAAAAATAGAGCTCAAAAGAATTGTGTGTGTGTGTGTGTGTGTGTGTGTGTGTATATATATATATATATATATATGGAAATGAAAAGAGCTCCGTATGAAAAATGGATACGATCCATAGCAACGACACTAGCCACCAGTATCGAACATAAGCTTTAAGAGTAAACTTTGGCGTTGGTGTTATACTCGTCAAGCAATGCCACCCCACATCTAAGAGTCCTCATAGGCTATGTTTTGATTGTGGTAACTTGAACTCATTTTTAATGAGATGGGAAAAATCAATCCTAGATGATATCATATTACATGGAAAGGTGGATTGGTTTTGATTGAATTTCTTGAAAGTTCTCCTTATGTGCTTCAATGTTTAATCATCACACATACACAATGGTGTAGAAGTCTTTGTTATAATCTTCATTGGATTTGACTTGTTTATTCTAAGAATGACTACATGCAAGTGTTTACTATAGTTTATAATACTCTCTTTTTGCATGTGATATGACATTGACTTCGTAAGTACACTTTTGATGATAACAAAAGGGGGAGAATCATTTCGGAAGATTTGGTGTGCTTAAGAATTGGTGTGATAAATGAATAATTGGTATGCTAAATGAATAATGAACATTTGAGTAATGAATATTTGTTCAAATGGGAGCGTAAATACAGGGGGAACATGCATATATGTTGAACATCATTACACATCATTGTATTTGTATTCATTCCTCCATCATCACACTTCACACACACACACATGTCACAATGATATTTATTTGGATCGTTATTGCTCAAATCTTATATATGGTTTAGCATCATCAAAAGGGGGAGATTGTTGGATACAAAGTGTAGTTGAATACAACGATCGATGACGTCGTGTTTGATGATAACAAACGTGTATGAACATTCTGATGTGTGTGCTAAGTGTGTTCCGGAGTGGCAATCTCGTAAATACTCAAAGGGGAACTTAGTCAAAGTGATGGAGAAAACTTGGTCAAAAGAAGACTTGGTCAAAATTGCAATTCATTTGCAAAGGGATACTTAGTCAAAGAGATGGAGAAAATTGCTACACATATGAAGACTTGGTCAAAGTTGGAGAGATAAGGAGGGATCTCATTCATATCTAAAGTGATTGAACCAAATCCCGTTGCAAATCCTATTGCCAATTGCCATGCAATCCAAATCTCATGCAAATCAATTTGTGCTTAAATGAGATCCAATTCAAATCCAATTCAAACTCCAAATCCTATTGTGATTGAAAGATATCTTCCATATGATTATCTCAAATCCTATTCAAGTTTGGATTCCATCTAATATCTTATTATTAAGGGATTCTCCTAAAGCCTAAATGATCTCCACCTCTCCTATATAAACCCCCCATCCAAAAGAGAGCATGGTGCGGCCAACACAAAAAGGAAAAAGCCCCTAGCTTCAAACCCTACCCTTATAGCTGAATTCATTTTCATGGTTTGAAAACACAAGGCCACAAGTTTTTTATGCAAAGCTATCATCCCCTTGCCGCAAGTAAAGAAGCCCTCTCCTCCTCCATTGCTGCAAGTTGCAAAGAAGCCCTCTCCTCCTCCATTGCTGCAAGTTGCAAAGAATCCCTCTCCTCCTCCATTGTCACAAGTTACCAAGAGCTTCTCCTCCTCCATTGCTGCAACATCACAAGGGCTTCAATCTCCGTTGCCACGAACATCAAAGGAAGCTCCTTCAACATCTCCATTACCGCAAGTATACAAAGCCACATCCTCCATTGCCGCAAGTATACAAGGCCACAAACCCTAGCAGCAACTTTGGAGGCCGCAAGTTTTGGGGTGCCGCAAGCCGCAACAAGGGGAGACAAACACAAGCATCTTGCTAGCCAAAGACATCCAAGCTTCCTACTTTGAGCTTTGCTAGCCGTGACATCCAAGGAGACTGATAGAGACTTCAGATTCTGAGACTACATCTTGTCAGATCAGATCTGACCAGAGCTGAACGACAAAGACGACAACACCTACAGAAATTGAGCTTTTCTAAACTCTTTATCATTTTATATTTGTGTATTTTGTGTGTTGATCTTTGTAGGTTACTTATACATTTATTTTTGGGGTCTTGACTAGTCGGTGCTAGACAAGAGGGTTTTGACTAGTCGGTGCTAGTCAAGAGAGAGCGTACTAGATTAATAGTGTTTGGTACTTTGGTGAGTGCGGTATGGAACCTGGTGAGTGTAGAGTAGGTACTCGTAGCTCTTTACGGTTGTACTCTTGTAACATATTAATGCTAGTAATTGCTTTGGGACTGGAGTAGGTCATTGGGACGACCAAACCAGGATAAATCTGTCGTGCACTCTGTGATTGATTTTAATTACTCTGTGTCTGATTGATTGTGCTGAATAATTGCATGCGATATCTCGAGAATTTTTATTAGCCTATTCACCCCCATGCTTAGATCCAGATCAAACATATTTTACTAAAGAAAGAGAAAAAATACATATAGACTCATAAAATGATTTACACTATACTTCAAGATTCTTCATGGCTTCAATATCCATAGCTCCATGCCTTGAGTCCATCAACACATCACTAAGTGTTTTGTCTTCTCCTTGATGTAATCAATGTTAATAATTTGAGACTAAAATACTTTGAGAAATTAGTTACCACATAATGTGGTGATCATCATCAAGACTATATTGGTCTTAAAGGCCAATATCCAACAGCTTTTGGGGCATTGACAAATTTCCTTAAAAGCCCACGATGAATGAAGTGATCGATATCCTTCTTCAGCTGCCAACATTATTCAGTATCATGAACATGGTCTTGGTGGTATCTGTAGAACTTGTCTTCGTCTCGCTTATCAAACTTTCCTTTTATCTTTGGAGGATGTCGGTTGAAGTAGCCCTGGCATATGCCATCACCATGACCTTAGGAGCATTGAGCTTCATAAAGGCCATTTTGGCCCTATCTGACCTGTCCCTAGGACTCATATCTCGTCTTCTTTGGATCATTTGATTTCGATGGGTCCCTTCCTTAGGCCGAACTTCTTTTTTTGCTTCAACCAGAACATTGGAACTGCCCCAATCACGGTCGGCTAATGCTTCCTCTATCATCATACAACGCTATGCCCTGGTAAGGACCTGATTCAAGCTGTGGGGTGGTTTATGATGCAGGAATTTCATCAAGTCTTCACAATGAAGCCCATTCTTTAGTACAGTGATGGTCACCTTGTCAATGCAGCTCTCGACATTCAGCCTCTCGGAATTAAAGCGCTTCAGGAAGCTTCTTATTGTCTCCCACTCTTTCTGTAGCAAGATGAATGGGTGGTCCAAGCACTGCATCCTCCTCCTCCCTGCCAGGAATTGTTGGCAGACGGCTTATGCCAAGCTCTTGAACGACCTAATAGACTGATTGGGAAGTCCATTGTACCACTCTTTCACGGCCATTCGTAGAGTTATTTGGAAATCCCGACAGAGGAGGGAGTCGTCGACCCAAGCCATCATGCTTGTTTATGTCAGGAATCTTGAATCTGGGCGACGACGGGGCGGAGGTGATTCTCGTTTTCAAGGGGGTTTGGCGATTGGATCTCCTGATCCGGTTGTTAGAAGTGCTAGAAGAGTTGCATTAATCCTCATCCGAGCTGTCAGAAGAGCTCAGACGGCAGAGGCTCCCCTAAGTCCAGTTGTAGTTGAGACATGGCCCCCAGTCTCGTTGCCTTGAGGTCCTTCAGGATGAGGGGAGATAGGGCACTGTTGCTTCCAGTGTGGAGAAGAAAGTAAGAGGTATCGACGTTCAGTGTTAGAAGGCACAGTTCCTTGGCCCACCGTGGGTGGCACTTTTGGGTGATGGTGAGAAGGAGTTGGGATGATTGGTGGGCTCACGATTGTCTGGGGCTGCGATTCCGTCAATCATTCTATCATGGCAGTAAGCGCTTGATATCGACGTTCACCTCTTATGAGAATACATGGAACTGCTTTGAAGTCACCAATTACCGCTCAGACATTCCATGAGTGGAAGAACTGGGATCCACGGGGTGTGGCATAGCATCCGCTGCCCTTACGGTAACTGGCCTTTAAGGACCTTAATTGGTGGGTCAAGTCATCGTCAGTATGGTTGAATACGTAGATGTCAACTCGATTTTCCACAGACGGTGCCAAATGTTTACGTGTGTTTTCTCACCGCAAATGTTGTCAGGTAATGGTACGGTTGCAAAAGCTGACACAAGACAACATAAGCAGCTGACTGGGCACTGAACGAGCTGACTGGGCACTGAACGAGCTAACTCCGGGCTGAATAGACCATTGTCTGAGCTGTCGGAGCCGAGTCTGAGCTATTATCGGAAATACACCTTTCATACACTGGGTAGTGTGTTAGTAAACATCTTATGAAATATGATATTAGCATTGCGTGTTAGTATCCAATACAATGTGTGTAATGTCTGCTAGCTTTTAGCGGTTGTTTCTGATAATGCCATAATTCAGTGATACTTATAGTAACACAATAGTCATAATTTAGAGGTTGTTCATGGATTTTACCCAATATTTAGCGATGCAGACCAAGGACGATATGCAGTGTGAATGCGAAGATGAAATGGGCAACTTGCAACGTCCCATATAGTCTAGGTGGCTAACTTTCAGCCAGTTCAATGAAAACAAAAAGAAATGAAAAACGAAAAATACAAACCAAAGAATACTTACATAATTCTTGCGTTGGAGTGACAATCATATAATATTAACATTAAATACGTTTGGGTCAATTGAAGGCTGCGAGCATGTCCAATATATAGACAAGTAGATGGCAAGGCTAAGTAAGAGGAAGCTTTCCATAGCACAATGAAGACGACTAGAAGAGAAAACAAGTGTTTGATCGTACGGATGAAAATACCCTTAGTCTTTAAAAACA
The DNA here is from genome assembly GCA_030789695.1 of Scilla litardierei. Classification (NCBI taxonomy): domain Eukaryota; kingdom Viridiplantae; phylum Streptophyta; class Magnoliopsida; order Asparagales; family Asparagaceae; genus Scilla; species Scilla litardierei. The sequence continues at coordinate 19,581,288 of CM061136.1, forward strand.
CCATGACAGTGAGAAGCCACGAAAGCAACCCACAGGAGACCGAGCTTTGATCCTCAACCAAATCACGTAGGTAAGCAAAGAAAAGAGAGACGCATGCATGCAATTGATTCTTTTTCTGTGCACGCGTTGAAGAAAGGGTTGGAAAAGTTTGAAGGTTCCTCTCACTTTCCTCCTCCCTTCCACGCAGCACTCTTCTTGAAATAGTTGCACTCAAGCTGGAAAGTCTTGTAATCTAACAACTATCAATACGAAACCTTTCTGAATGGATGTCATATGTTTTGGGTTTTAAAGTCACATGGTTACGCCAGCGAGCAATTGCTCAGATGATATTCCTTCCTTTCTTCCTTCTTGGGAAGCTCAGGATCGAGACCCGATCGGCACACGCTTTATTGTGCTTTCTGATGTATCAAAAAAGAAGTTTCACGGTTACTGGTGTTGAAAACGTGTGATACAAACATACGTGCGTTTAACTGATACAAATACACGGGCGTTTCACTGTTGCACTGGCAGTCCGCGGTTGCCAACCGCGGCCAAATTGCACTTATTCTGGCAGGCCGCGGTTGCCAACCGCGGCCTTATTGCTATGAACCCGGACACAAGCAACAACACACATCTGCTGCCTGATTCAGTTCATACCGTGTCCCCAGCTGTTGCCACTACAAACTGCTCTTGCGAGCTTCTCCCAATAACACATCGCATCCCAATCACACAAATCCCAATCAATTATAACATATATCACACATATATATCACATATATATCCGATTTGAGTACTAAATTAAATAATATACATATATTACATATATCCGATTTCATTCCAAAATTAAATAAGATCCCATATAACATCCCACATACTCTCAAATTTACATTCCCATAAAAATCACATATAATATACATAAAATTCAAAAAATATGCGACAGTGAATTCGTCGGTTGGATGCATAATATTGCTTCAGGCATGTTGTCACGTCCGCTCCCTAAGATAACCGATAAGTACGAATCTGTATCAGGTATTTCCAGAGCTACGGGTGTGAAGAAGAAAGACGAAGAGAGAATAGAAGTACATCAGAAAACTCTGCAGGCCACTGCGCACGTGCTGGAAAGTACATACAATACTCCAACTCAATCAACTCAGTCAATACGGTACAGAAAAACAAATAAGAGACAAAAACATAATTCCATTTATACATCACAGATTTACATCATTTCTTTTTTTACAATATTCTCATGTACAAAACATCATATACAACACCTCACAACTCTTACCAAACAAAGTCCAAAAGGTACAACACACTCTCAACTCATCTCACTCACCAACCCAAATCTCAAGATACATAACCCCCGCATAAGCTCTACTGCTCTAGCCCCCTGACACAGCTCCTGCTATCAAACCAGACCTGAAACCACAAGGTAGGACACGTCACAGCATGACCCAGTAGGAAGTCTAACAACACTAGGTAGGGACCAGTCTCAAAGTTGCTCAACACTACAAGAGGACTACCTATCTAAGAAGGATGGTCTACAAAAAGTAAGGTCACAGAGCTTATGAAAGTTTTTACATCCTAAAATGCATGTACTGAAAAGAGAACTTGAAGAATATGCATATGTAGCCATAACATGACATGCAAGTCCGAAAAGTAAACATATGAACTTGTTAACTTAGGGTAATGGTATTAAAATGAACAGAGGTGCAGATTAGCATGAGATGACAACATTAAAGTAAACAGAAGAACAAATAGACATAAGTTAACAACATTTATAATTTAAAAGACAATCACTTTAAGTTAGCTATTCACATATTTGGGAACCCGTGTAAATAATAGGACACTTAAGGAGCAGGACTTCACCCAAGGTGGGTGAAAATTGGTACCTCAACCAGCGACACGGGCACTGGAGGGGCCTCTCATAACTCCCCCTTACATGAGTGAGAAATATATCATCTTGGTTTTTATTGGGACAAACGGAGCAAACCATCAATTACCGCATGGTGCATCACAAGTACACCACCGGCATCTCTAACTCTAGTCAACTCCCCCTTTCGAGAGTGATAAAGCAAGTGAGAAATATATCATCTGTCCGCTTCTTAAGACCTACTCTTTATATGTGTCCCCCACCAAAACCCACATCTAAAGCTTCACCCATTTTAGAATGGACTGAAGACTCCAGATTCTTATCACTCTTCCTCACTCTCAATTTCATAATAAATTCCTCATTTCAATATTTAGTGGTCTCAATTACCGCTCTCACAATGTCATGATTTAACAATGTACATTGCATTATAAATCTCATAAGAAGAATATCACAACACTAAGTACTTCCATGGCTCAAGCATGATTCTCAAATTAACATTGCATATGAACATATGACAAGCTATTAACAAATGAAGTGATATATATATATATATATATATATATATATATATATATATATATATATATATATATGGATCTGTACACACATATACATTGCACTGTATACACATATATAAGGATCTGTACATACATATACACTGCAATGTATACACATATATACGGATCTGTACATACATATACACTGCACTGTATACACATATATAAGGATCTATATACATATATACACTGCACTGTATATACATATACACTGCATAACTGAACACACTTAGTTTATATGTTGTATACACTTGTGTAATATGATACAACATATAGCATACTAACAATTTGATGCTACTAATAAATAGCATACTAACAAATGAAGTTAAACATGATATGTAGCAACATACTAACATGCATAGGACATGGATATAAAGTACCTCCATAGCTGATGTATTGACATAGGCATGTTTCTGCTTAAAATGAAATATAATCATTTACATAATTGAGACATAAAAATGTGCATTATGACACGCTAACATAACATGGATATGTGATATGCTAACATAACATGGATATGGCCTAAACCAACATATTCATGGCATAAATGCTAACATGGAACATAGGAATATATGGAGTTATATGGCCATTTTAGCATGGCATGAGACATAATCTCCATGGCATAATTAACATAATGGAACATTCTCCTTCCTACACAACTTAAAGAATGACACCTAACTAGAGTTGTCAGGAAATCCTACCTCAAGATAATCTTCCTTCTTCAAGCTCTAGCCTTCTTCCTAGCTTCTTCTCTTCTCTATGCTCCTAGAATGAGCAACAACACCCAAGAGACGAAAGGGATGCTACGGGGATGTACAGAGTGGGGGTGGAGTGGTCCTATATGTGCTCAGCCTCCTTGAAGTCTAAGGGGGAGATGCGGCAATGAGCAAGAGGAGATAGAGGGAGATAGGGAAATTTTTGTGTATTTTCCGTTCCTCTTTCCTTTTCCTTTCCTTTTCTTTTCTGTTCTTTAAAAATCATCCATCATCCACCTCATCCCTCTAAATCCTCTCTGAATGGCAAGTGGATATGGGTTAGGTGAGGTTTAACCATGGCATGACACATATTAGGGGTTAGGTGAAGATCATTCTCTAAGTGACACCTATCAAGAAGGAGGTGGCATAACATGGTTAATTAGGGAATACATTAATTAATACTAAGTGTACATAACTCCATGAAGTCTTCTAATATATGTGTGTGTGTTCATATTGTATTATAAGTGTATTCGTATTGTTTATATGTGTGTACAACTATGGTACATACATATACAAGTACTTGAACATACATATATAACAATCTGTACACAGACATACAAGGATCTGTACATACATATATGAAGATCTGTACCCACAAATCTACTACACAAGCATGTGTATACACATATACTCTACATGGTACACACATATATAAGAAACTGTACACAGATATATATATACATAAATGTACACAGATATACAATACACACATATATATACAACCAGAAGCATATACATTGATGTATGCACGCGCGCGCGCACACACACACACACACACTCACATGAAACATATGTGTAATATATTCATAGAACCAAGGGAAAGCCAGTGCAGATAGCCAATGGCACAGACTTAGGAGAGGCTGGGAAGCAGTCACCAAGCACAAGTACAAATAGCCAGCATGCCCGACCCTAGATCAATACAATCAGGAAACCCCTCATGCTCACACAAATACAGCATGTCAAGCAAATAAAGAAACCGCGCGCCAAGCCTCGCCCCCACATACAGATACAAAACCACTACAACCAGCAAAAAATATAACAAGCCAGTTCGGAGTCAAGCGTAGGTCAGCACACTCAAAGCTTCAGGCTACTAAGGCCGGCGAAGGCACCCCCTGCCACAGGTTCTTCCCTCGAGCGCGTAGTCACCTGGGGAGCTACAGGCACATATTTCTCCTTTGGCTTTTTTACCACCCATTTCAGCCACCAATGCCACCCACTCAGGTTTCTCAACAACCATCGGGAAAGGAGGGCAAAGATCACGGGGCCCAGACCAAGGGTCCACAAACTTGCTGCGGTCCCTGGACTCCGCCGATAGGCCAACCGTCGCACAAGTCGGACGCATGCCCCCATCATCACTGGGGGAGGACCAGGAGGCACAGTATCCATGCCACATGGGCGCAGCTCGGCAGAGCGACCAGTGCACACATGACCACCACCAGGTAAGCAAGGAAACTGCAGCCAATCTGCAGCAGCGAGGTCTATAGCCACCCCTCTAAGATCAGTAACAACGATCTCCTCATCCACATCAGAATCCTCCTCAGAAGGGCAGGGATCACGCATAGGGGGATCCCCCAAAACCACCCCGGGGGATCGAGAGTGCCACCAAGAGGCTGCAACGCCAAGGAAGGCAAGGGACGAACCGCATCATGTGCCACCTCCACAGGAACTATTAGGCATTGCCCCACAACATGCCCAAAGCTCATACAATTTACACATCTAGAGGGCTCACTTTCATACTCAACATCTAGGGATGTTGTGGTGCCATCATCAAACTCCAACCGGATAATACGAGGATGAGGTAAATCAGCACTGACCTCAACAAAACATCTAGCAAATCCTAGCATGTTCAGCTTTGTGGTAGCAGTGTCCATGCAGATGGGGCTTCCGACAAGACTAGCAGCAATGTTGAGAATATCCACCGACCAAAGATTAATTGGGAAACTAGGAAATCGGATCCAAACAGGAACTACCTTGAGCATGTCATGGTCTAGGGTAAGATCACTACTCCACCGGCGAAGGATTATGAAACGTCCGTCAAATAACCAAGGCCCCCCATGGAGGACAGCCTCGCATTCATCAGCACTATCAAACCGAAAGAAGAAGAATCTGTTGTCACTCGAGAATATCTGCAAACCATGTTTCAACCTCCACATGCGACCAACAGAGGCACGCATTTGGCTGAAGAAAGGCTGGTCCCCAAGGACGTGGCCCACCAGAGTATTCTCCCACCTCCGAGCAGTGGAGACAATAAGATGGCTAGGCACGCTACCCAAAGGTAGGCCATCAGCACCCAAGAAAGGGGCAATAAACTTCATCTTGTAAGAATCAGCAACGTACCTACCACCCAAGCAAATGTCTCGCCAAGAGGAGGTAGCACATGGGGTGAAGATGAGAGAACAGCTAGGCCGCGTGGACCTACGAGTACAAAAATCAACAGCTTCCTTCGGCACAGGAGGAGGATGTTGCTGATGATTCCGAGGCAACCGACGAGCCCCAAGCGAGCTATGCAAACCTTCTGAGGATACGCCTTTGCCCATGCTAGATGGACGCGGAACCCGGAGAGAACTCCTTTGGGGCATTGAGTCGAGAACCTCATGTGCATCAGGACTGCCATGTGCAGAGGGCCCCTGCCCAGCAACTGCAGGGCCCGGTCCAAGATGGAGGAGTTGGGTCGAGTCCCCCCGACCAGCAACAACAGTAGGCGGCGCAGAATTTTGCCTGAACTATGTTTCTTAGTAACCGCGGACCAACGCCCATCGCTGGGGTCACCGTCAGTCACACCAACCCCCACACCACTCCACGCTCTGGGGAGACGATCAGCAGGCCGAGAGGACACACCCCCATAGCTGGAAGTTGACGACACCAGAGGGGGCGCTGGAAACGGGGTGGCAAGCGACAAGCCAGGATCGCCCAAACACAAACACCAAATCAGGTCTGAACATGATCAGATCTAAAATTAGGGCTACCAACTCCACGAGATTGAAGAAGTCTGATACCAAATGCCGGCCCCGACGCCACCTCTGCGTGAAATATGTCAGAGGAGCAGCCAAACCTCCAAGAATAGGCCGGAGGAGCAGAACTTAGGAGCCGCCGAATCTTCACACACACGGCAGGAACACCTTCCTTCCAAAGGGAGAGGAGGGCCCAGCTAGGCGAAGAAAACGGCGACGGGCACTCCAGCACCGTCGACACCGACCAGGCAGCAGGAATCCCGACGGGAGCACCAAGATGCCGAAGTCGCCCTAAATCACCAAGCAACGGGAGCACGCACACACACACACATATATATGTATGTATATGTATGTATGTATGTATGTATGTATGTATGTATGTATGTATGTATGTATGTATGTATATATATATATATATATATATATATATATATATATATATATATATATATATATATATATATATATATATATATGGGTAAAATGCGCCTGAGCTCGTGCTCAGATGGGATTCCTGCGCTCGACCCCTCCTGACCGTCCGATCCGATCAGTGATCATGGTAATATCTGACCTTTTTGTGCAATTACCAAAACGCCCTTTAAGCTCTTTTTAACGCGCCTCTGTACTAAATTACCTTTAACCCCTTTTGTACTAAAATACAATCGCCACCAATTCTTTTGCTCACTCCCGCGCAAAACGCAGAAGCTGAAGCAATCGCCACCAATTCTTTTGCTCACTCCCGCGCAAAACGCAGAAGCTGGAGCAATTGCCACCAATTCTTTTGCTCACTCCCGCGCAAAACGCAGAAGCTGGAGTAGATCCCCAGTTTTGCACAAGGTCTTCGATTTCAACAGCCCACGCCTAAGATCGCCCCCAAATCCAGGCCATCACACTCTCGTTGATTCCCCTGTTACTCTCCTCCATCGAGGTAAGGATCGTCATCCCTAATTTGTTGGACATCTCATATTGCTCAACGCAAACAACGGGATAAATTTTTGAAGGGTTTTGCGCGGGGAGTACTTTCCAACGTTTGGACGATTAGCCTGGAAATTCCTCTCCGCGCACAACGGGCTAAATTTTTGTCCCGTTTTGCGCAGTGAGTAATTTCCAAACTAGCGAAGTGTTGCGATGGAAATTACTCTCCGCGCACAACCCTTCAAACATCGCACCCGTTGTGCGCGTTTAGCAATATGAGATGTCCATCAAAACTTGCCGAAGCAGCTCATATAACACAACAACATGGAGCGAATGGCGTACATAATAGTGCCCACCGCGCAAAACGGGTGATATGTTTGATTTTTTGATGGATTTGATCCGGTCATCAAATATGATGGTAACAATTAGATCATATTGAAAAAGAATAGATATAATACGCAAGGTTTTAACATGATTAGTAATAGTAGTGTGGTTTCAACTAACATGCTGATGATGATCTACTGATACTTGGATAGACATGTATAGCAGTCATGTTGCGTCAATATTACTGATATTTTTACTTGTTTCTAATGTAGAAAATGAAAATCAAAGAGAGTGAACCCTATGTGCATGATCAGGAGATGCCAAATGAGATTGAAGCTGAAAATGACAGTGCAAACAACATATATCAAGAGGATAGGCATAGTGATAGTGAAAAAGGCAGCCCACATGTTGGAATGACATTTCAAACAGAAGAAGATGCGTATCAATTTTATAATACATATGCAGCAATGAAAGGTTTTGCAACCCGAAAGGGATCTACGGGAAAGGGAAAAGATGGCAATACCACGAGGAGGAAGTATACGTGCAACAAAGAAGGGTATAAAAGCTTAAAAGATAAGAGGGAGATAGGGAGGGACGTTAATCGAAGGAAAAACGAGAGAGAAGGCTGTATGGCTCGAATGACAGTTCATAAAATCACCGGAGGAGTATGGCGGATAAACTCCTTTAATGATGATCATAATCATGAGTTGATAAAAAGCCCAGCGAAGATCCAGATGCTACGGTCACATAAAAGATCGCAGATGGACGGAACATGTAGGAATTTAGTTGATCAGATGCGTGGCTGTGGAGTAGGACCTGCAAAGATTGCAAGGATTCTAAATGCCACGAGTAGTAGTAATGTCAATATTACTACGCAACAATGCATTGATCATGGGAGAGTAGAAAGAAAGAACAACATTGGGAAGGAATGCATTAGAGTAATAGAACAATTTATTAAAAGGCAAGCTACAGACTATCAGTTCTATTATGCTATTGAGCATGATGAAGAGAATGTATGCATGAGTATATTTTGGGCTGATGGAAGGGCGAGGACATCATACAGCCAGTTTGGAGATGTTGTTGTATTTGATGTCACTTATAAGACAAATAGATTCATGTTGCCTTTTGCACCTTTTACAGGTGTCAATCATCATAAACAGTCTATTTTATTTGGATGTGCTCTTCTTGCTGATGAGAAGGAAGAATCCTTTGTTTGGTTATTCGGACAGTGGTTAACATGTATGTGGGATAAAGCACCAGGAGCTATCATTATCGATCAAGACCCGGCAATATGCAATGCAATCAAAAGAGTTTTTCCAAATACAAAACACAGGTATTGCATATGGCATATCAGTCTGCACGAAGATGAGCATCTACGTTCATTGCGGTCTTCTTATAACCCTGAATTTGAAGAAGACTATGCAAACTGGTGTAAGAACAGTCAAAATGTTGAAGAAGCTGAGAATTGTTGGTGCATCTTAATGGAGAAGTACCAAACGGAATTTCAGGAGCCATTGACAGAAAAACAAAAAAAATGAAATGAAAGCCTGGAAGTGGTTGCATACGATGCATGAGAAAGCACAGCATTGGATTAAGGCGTACCTACTGGATACTTTCTTTGCGGGTATGAATGTTAATACGATAGAGATTGGTGTAAAAATATATGATCAAAATAAACTCAGCACATGGTATTCATTTCTTGTTTTGTGTGTAGGCATGGCATCCAGCCAAAGGAGTGAAAGCATGAACGCGTATTTTGATGGATACGTAAACTGTATGACTTCATTATACGAGTTCATTGATCAATATGATAAAGCTGTAAAATTTCAGTGAGACAAAGAGGAGAGAGAAGATACTTTTTGTATGCGGAACAAACCGGAATTTAGCGGCATGCATGAGTTAGAGGTTCATGCCGCAAAGGTATATACTAGAAACATATTTTCCATTTTTCAAAATCGTTTCAAAAATACTTTATACTGTCGGCACGAAAGGGTGAGCACGGATGGGGTTACGAGCACGTATAGAGTAACTATGCGGATTAATGGAAAGAGCTACGTGCATAATGTTCAATGCAATATATCTAAGGGAATGTTCAGGTGTACGTGTGCAAGGGCGGTGACTGAAGGTTTGCTATGCACGCAAATTTTATATATGATGAAGCAAAAGTATGATATGCAAGCCATCCCTGAGAGATATATTTTACCCAGGTGGACTCTAAATGCAAGACATAGCATCATGAGTCTTGGGGCCTCGTCGACTAGCACAGTACACGGAGTGCGTCTAACTTAAATTACTCCACTTCAAGCCTGGAGACTTCGTTCATCATTCGATAAAGTCGTGGAGGCGGTAACAAGAGATCCCCTTCTGTTTGATGTCGTCTTTGGGTGGGCAAACAGTTTTTGGACCAGCATAATATGACTAATAAAGCGCAAACTGCTTCTGAAGAGCCAAGATCACAGGTGGGGTCCAGTGCACCTATCAAACAAGAAGTGGGAGTAAATGATGTCATTATGCATGATCCTGCAAAAGCTAGAACTAAAGGCCGACCACGAGTGGCGTCAAGGATTCCGTCTGGAATACAAGTCTCACAAGAACAAAGTCAAACAAGAACAAGGACATGCAGTGTTTGTGCAGAAAAGGGTCATGACATGAGAACTTGTCGTATGAGCACAGCTGGTAGAAATAAGGTATATATGAGCACAGCTGGTTACTATTTTATATACCAGTATAAATTATTGTAACATCATTGCTCCATAATCTCTGTAGGAAAAATCTTCGCCCGATGACTTAACAAGGCTGTGAATCTGTGATATGAAGGACGACATTTTTATATCCTAAAGGTAACAATTTTGTATCAGCTTGGAAGAAATATACTACATGCATCTGTCACGGACATATCAGTGTAAATGGGTTGTAAGTAAACTGGTTCTCTTTAAAAATGGTCATCTGAAAACGGCAGCCTCCTATATTTTTAGTCCAAAATGCAGCCATCGTGGAGTTGAATTAATAGGGCTGGGGGTCCAAATTGAACATTAAAACAGTAAGTCTTGGTTATAAGCCTATGAGGATGATGCCTATCATTCGAGACCTATATCCGATGCTGCGGATCTCATATCTTATAATTTCTCTGTTGCTGCAGAACCTGACAAATGTCAAGAAAATTAATGGGATTAAGGAGTAAGAAGCAGAAGCAGAAGAGCTGAAGAGAATGAAGATTCAAGAGAATGAGGCATGTAGCTGTCCGCGATGAGTAATGGTGGGTAATTGTATACAGTTTAGCTCCGCGCGTACAACGTTTACAACTTTTACCAGTTGTGCGCGCTGAGCAAAACTTGGTAATTTTACAGGCTTCCTAATAAGCGCACACAACGTTCAATAATGTTACGGATGTGCGCGCTGAGTAATATGGGTAATTGTAAATAGTTAAGCCCCACGCGCACAACGGTTCATAACTTTGACGGTTATGATTGTTGAGTAAATGTTGGTAATCGTAGACAGTTGTGCTCAGCTCGCACAACGTTCAATGTTGTTGCCGTTGGTGCGAGCTGAGTAATTGTGGGTACTTCAAGTTAGCATCACGCAATTTTGTAATGTGATGCAATTGCACCAAATTTAATGACATTGTATTAAGATCTGTATTCCAACATGCTACAACATTTATGCATTCAAATGTACATAACACAACAAAGTAGAAACTACATCTAAACATTTTGCAACATCACAGTTTTTGCCCGACTAAGCAATTAAAGCACTAGACTATACTAGGGATACAGGGATTCCCACCATGAAAAAAATTTAAAGTTTGTTGCCATTTATGAGCTGCTCCATCAGCTGCATCAGCGTCACTTGCTTCTTTGTATCTTGGCCATCCGTCCCCCTGTCTGCGTTGTAGAAGAATCAGTGATGAACACATAACAAAGCATAATTAAGTAAAAATATTGTACGGGTAGACTTAGAATAAGATAGAACATTTATTATCATCGAGCAGTGATGTCTGCAACGAAGTATCAAAGAGCATATACAAGCAGTGAAGAAACGGGTGTGCATGGAAGGTGATAGCTTCAATAACGACAAACAGAACATATGAAGGAGCAAAGAACATCTTCGAATCAATATATATGTGATGTATTCAATTTCTGCATCACGTCACTAGACGCTAGTATATTGTCCATCTTTGAGTGTTGAGGACGTAGCAGTGATGAAGGAAAAAATAGAATGTCGTAGAGAAAATATCATATAACTAGAATAAGATACAATAAGATAGAATAATATCATCAAGAAGTGTAGTGGTTGACGAGGGCTTGTGGGAAGGGAAGCCATTTATAGACGACTTTGGATGCCAATGGATGAGGATGAGACTATAGTATAGTTACTGGGAGGCAACACAAGAGACCCCGTGAGTCTACAACAAATTGCTTGTGATTATACAGAAGAATGCCCGTGAATCTACAACAGATTGATAGGATCCAGTGTTGTTCCCAATAATGTATGACCGTGGTGGTGCGCGTTGAGCAAACAAAATAGCTCAACGCGCACAACCGGCAAGAATATGGCCGTTTTGCGCGGAGAGCAAATAATTTTGGAAGATGTGCGCGATGAATAAAATCTTATGTACATTCACGATCACTGCTTTGTAGACTCACGGGGTCTCTTCTGTAGACTCATCCTCATCCAAGGGCAGTCTAATTCGTCTATAAAATGGCTTTCCTACGCACAAGCCCTCTTCAACCTCTACACTTCGAGTGATGGTTATCAGTCATGAGGAAGGAGTAATGCTACACTCGACTGTAGGCTCATCCTCATCCAAGGGCAGTCCAATTCGTCTATAAATGGCTTCCATACCTACAAATTATATTCAACCACAACACTTCGAGTGCTGTGAAAGGCATGAGAAAGAAGTAACCTTGCTCAAATATTACTCTGACCATATCAAGCAAACCCTTCCCAAACAACCAGAGACCATAGCTTAAACAAACCATCACCGGTTTGCTGCAGCAGTGAAGATGGCCACCCAAACGAGGTTGAAGCTTTTCATAGACAAGGGGATGAAGAGAGTGTTGTTCGCGGAAGCGGGCAAAGATTTTGTCAATTTCCTCTTCAGCCTTTTGGCCATGCCTGTGGGCTCAGTCATCAAGCTCATCACCAAAGAAAAAGTGGCAGTGGTATGAAAAGCATTTATGTAATGAAGCCCATCATTAAATGTTCTGAAAACTGAATCTCTTGAAAGCTGTATCTATGAAAAATGATTTATCTGGTATTTTAGTTCAAAATGCAGCTAGTGTGGCTTTGAATTCCTAGGTCTGCGGGTACAAACTAAAACTTAATACCCAAAGTTTTAATTATGAGAGTATGAGGATGATGCCTATCATTCGAGAAATCTATATGCTGCTGTCGATCTCATATCTTATAATTTATCTGTTACAGCAGGTCACGCCAATTATCAAGAAATCATTCTAGAAATTGTTTCCATTGATCAAAAATAACTCCAAGTACAACGAATAAAAAGGAGAAACAAAAAAGGGTTCGATCCACCTATGATGCAGGAGCTCGAGAAGAGGCGTCCCCAGGCGATTCATCTTCTCCCGAACCAGTAGGGTGACCAGGGACAACCGGAGGTCGGGGAAGCATTCTTCGGCCCCGCGCCTCGAACGCTGCCAAACCATCCCGGAAAGACCTCTCGATCTGAGCAGCAAAAATGGCCAAGAACGCCCGGAATCCCTCACGGATAGACTCCACGATCTTCGGAGCCAGGACATCCCCATAGTCCCTCTGGACCTCAGCTACGATCCGACCATGGGCCACTTCCCGCAGGTCGCCTATATCGGCCCAAAGAGCGCCTTTCGCCTTTCTATGCTCCTCCCGGGCGAGGGACAGTGCATCCTCAGCATACTTGGCCGAACTCTTGGCGACAGCCAGAGCCTCCGTCAAACATCCCACCTCCGAGGTGAGCTCTGTAACTCTCAGTTTGAACTGGTGGGCCTCCTTGGCTGATTGCTCAGCCGCCTCAGCCCTCATGCGCTCCTGTGCCAAGTCCGCCTCAAGACCATCTACAGCAACCGGGTAAACCTGCAAGACCGCAGGGATGAATGTCGCCATCAACAAAACAGCCGTTGAAGAAAAAAGGGTCCGACATGCTGGATATGCCATACCAGAGAGTCTGCCAGTTTCTCCCTGAAGGAGCTGTCACTCGGAAGGACAGCTGGACTACTCTCACTCCTCTTCTTCTTCCTCTCGGGACCTTCAGACCACGAGTGAGAGCGTCTCTTCTTCTCCTCATTCCCGGTTAACACACGGGAACCCTGCTCGACGGCCGCCACGTCCCCCTCTCCGAGGTCGAGACCGGAGGGCGAATCAATCTGATTCGCCACGAAGGGCGAAGGTTCGGCCGTGCCCAAGGGCGGATGGTGAGGAACGTTAGGAACATCTTCACTGAAATCCCGACCCACCATCTGAGCAAAAAGATGAAAATCAGGGTAACGAGCAACGGGTAAAGCAGAATTTAAAAGGAGAAAGGCTTTATACTGAAGGTCCCTTCGAATCCAAGCCGTCAGTATGGGACACGTGTCAAAGTCTCACAGAGGCGGCACTTCGAATACCACTCCCCATGGGCGGGAGAATTCGTTCGACTGGCCTTCATGCAATGCGACCCGGTCCCCGGGATATCCGATAAGTATGAACCCTTATCATGTATTCCCGAAAAGACGAGTGTTTTTACGTAGAAAGAACTAAAAGAAGAGAGCAGAAAGAACACTGTAGGTAGTTCGCACTTGCAGGGAAGTACAAGTAAAACTCCATCACAGATAAAAAGACTGAGAAAATAACACAATATTCCATTTTAATGATACATTGATACATCTTATACATACACCAACATCTTCATATTCACAACTCACTCGAACAAAGAAGGGAAAAAGTACAAGTCTCTCATCATACATCAAATCGTAACACTAACACCCTTAGATGAGGACTACATGCATAAGATGTATTATTTGACACTTTGAATTGATTGTTTTTGTATCTCAATGATTGAATGCACCTCAGTCTTGCATTACACTCTGCCTGTTGCTTGTGTCGATCCATTGTTGTACACCTTGCCTGTTGCACGTGCACGCTTTCACATGTTCATAAGTATAGTTGTTACTGCCTTTACTACAGTAGATGTATATGCCATGACATACACTCTGCCTGCTGACATGCACCATTTCCAAACTTTATGTAAGGACGAGTTGTGACATGGAATTTCTTAACAATTATGCAACGGTGATACGAATAATAAATTTACCCTTTCACATGTAAACGTGGATAGGAAAAAAATGGTTGTGTGCTGTGTGCAATTGTGAGTTTTGAGTGGGCGTGTGCGGAGAGCAATTATAGGGTTTGAGTCGTTTTGTGCGATGAGCAATAAACCCATGCCTTTTCGGCGCCGTACACGGGTTCAACATTGGCCCCCGTGATTCGTTCTCGATTATAAACGCGGATCGAGGCCGACTGATAGGTAATTTCCTTTAATAGGGCACGGCATTCGAAGCATCGAATTTGGATTAAGGCCGCCAAAACCTTTCGCCTATCTCAACCGTTGTTTTTGCCAAAATTCCGACACGTGTTGATCATCTTGTCCATTTGTTTGCGTAATAAAAGAAATTAGAGGTGAGGCCAATGGCTTTAGCGCTCCGAGGAAATCTCATCATCTTATTATTTCTTCCAGAAACAAAAATGGCGGGAGGAGCATATAGAGAGGTTACTTCAGCGATGGAGCGGGCCAATGAAGAAGGCCGTAAGAGGAACAGGGCAGAGGAGGAAGAGGAGGAATGGGAGGAATGGGAGGAATCAGAGGAATCGGAGGAATCGGGGAACCTCATGCTGGAGTTGGGGGAGGCTGGATGCTCCTCAAGTCAAGCTGCGCGGTCTTTGAAGGCGACTCCTTCTGATCCTCGAGTTGGGGGCGCATCGTCCTCCAGCAAGCCACACGACGGGTGGCCATACGAGGACATTGATCCTCAGGTCCCTTCCATCGGCCCCATACCTCCAGAGTTCGGCCACCTTCTGCAGTCGAACCGCATTGGGTCTGGCCATCATGGGGAGATTCACGGGGAGACCTATCGGCCACCGTACATCTTGGGGACGGCCGAGTCGGCCCTCCTGGACTTTGGGATGGGGGCTCGTCTGGCGGAGAATATCACTCTGCCAAGGGATGTCGATTTCCTGAATGGGGTCGACCTTGAGACGATGGCCAACTGCTTCATTCGCAGTGGCCTTCAGGTTCGTTGCCAATGTGCATTACGAATTTTGCTTCCCCTTCTGGTTTTGCTGATTGTCACCATCTGCAGGTGACCATTTTCGGGGCAGGTCTGCGCCGCAGGGCCCGCGAACTGATCGAGGGGCAGCGCCGGGTGGCGGATGCCGAGAACGAGGCTTCTGAGCTCAGAGCTCAGGTGAAGAAGCTGGAGGAAGATTTGGGGAAGATAATGGCCGCCAAGGGCAAGTCGGATTGGGCGGCCTCAGAGGCGACATCCAGCCTCGCCGCCTTGTCAAGCGCCAAGAAGCAGTTGGAAGATCAGTGGGGTAGAGAGCGTTCTCAACTCCGAGCTGATCTTGAGGCATCGAGGAAGGAGGTTGCTGACCTTCAGGCCAAGCTTCTCGAGAAGGAGCAAGAGGTCGACGCTTTCAAATCTCGGGCCACCGCCAAGATGGAAAGGGTGGCGAGAGCGATAAAGGACCTCTTTACAGCCGACGGTGCATCGTCTTCCTAAATTTTGGGAATCGTTACTTTTGTAAGACTGCTGCTCGTGAGCGAGTCATATGTAATTTTTTCAGAATTTAATGAAGGGAATTTTTGCAACAGACGCCGAGTGAGAGCGTTTACTTCCTCCCCCTGATTCCAGGTCGACACCCGGAACCCTGTTGGACGGCCGACACGGCCCCGTCACCGAGGACGAGACTGGCGGGAGAATGACCTTCCGTATATGATCGCGATGAGTAATTGTGTGTACTGTGTAATTGTATACAGTTTAGCTCCGAGCGCACAACAGATTGTTAAATAACACCGTTGTGTGCGACGAGCAAAACTCGGTAATTGTAGAAAGCATTGCTTAGTGCGAACAACTTTCATTTCTGTTGCAAGTTGTGCACGCTGAGCAATTATGTGGGATGATTAATTAGTGTCCAGGGGTAAATGGAAGCTGGTATAAACAAAAGTAGCACTTCTACTAAATAAAAGTCAACAGACGATTTCTCATGAATATACAGAATAATCTTGTACCTCGGGTATTTATTGTATGTATTACACAGATGCTGTTCCCAAATAAAGATCCACTGACGTGCTGAGCGATGTGAGCATAATCGTTGGCCTCGATCAAAATTTCTAAACACGCACAACGTTCACGCCGTTTGCCAGTTGTGCGCGCTGTGTAAATCTTAGTATATTACTTTCACTAATTTTTCCCATTAAATTTAATTGTTGGAATTTGATTTAAGCAAGCATCAATGTATATATCACCAATCACAAGTTTGTAATGGGCTGCAAATGTATCACATTAAATGACATTGTATTAAGGTCTGTGTAATGGGCTGCAAATGTATCACATTAAATGACATTATATTGAGGTCTGAATTCCAACATACTACAACATTTATGCATTCCAATGAACATAACACTCCATCTCCGCCGTTCTCTTGTTCGCTGCATCTTCTGCTTTATACTTCTTTGACTCAAGGAACATCCTTTCAATCTCCTCCTGGGTCTACGTGGCATTTATCGTTAGTGATAGTGATCTTATTTTTCTGCACACATACTTTCCTCTGCAGAGGCATTCAAGATACCGTCGGCATCTATCTCAAGGCAAACCATGACACTTCGAACACCCTTGGGAGCAGGAGGGATACCAGCAAGTACAAACTCCCCTAGGAAAAGATAGAATAAAAAAGTAAATATAATTAGACTTAGATATATATAAGATAGAACAGTTGTTATCATCAAGCAGTTATGTATGCAATGATTCTGAACGGAACTTACGAAGGGTCAAAGAATTTTTGCAAGTTGGCATGGACGACAATGAAGCTGTAATGATTGCAAGAACATCTTTGCCTTCATTTGAGGTTTGCAATGAAGAAGAACAGATCATGCGAAGAGGAGCAAAAGAACATCTTCGCCGCCATATAAAGGTGATGTATGCAATTTCTGCATCACGGCACTTGCCGCTAGTATATTGGCCATCTTTGTGTGCTGTAGACGACGCACTCATGAACAACAACAAAATTACAAATTTGAAGAAAAAACATTGTATTAGAAGAATCAGAGAGAATCAGATAAAGGAACTATATTCACCTGGGGTAGTGGTTGATGAGGTCTGGTGGGTATGGAAACCATATACAGACGAGTTGGACTGACCAAGTACGAGGATGGAAACACCGTAGAGTAACAGTTCGTGCTCGTGAATATATGGCAGATGGATACCAGCCAGACGTTGTTCTAACTAGTATCCGACTGCGGTGGTGCGCGAAGAGAAAAATTACTTGAAGGTATACCTTTTTATACTCAACGCGCACAACGGCAAAAAAACATCTGGTTTCGATTAGCAAAAGAGAAAAATCTAAATACACCGATACTTTTGCGGTGCATGTCCAAGTTTTTCCAAAAAAAACGTACAGCATCATATCAGAAGGCAGTAACTGTGACAAATCACAGTATAGTTAATATTTTTGCTTAGTGGACACAAAGGTCACTACTTTGGACGCAGGGCGGGCTGATTAACTTTGAGCAATAGAATACAGTTTTGCTCATACGACAAGTTCTCATGCCGTGACCGTGTCTCCTGTGGATATTGCAGTTATGAGCAGCTCCAATAGAGATTCTTTACATTTTTGCACTGGTATGAAATGCAATAATGGCACTCGTAAAAAATTCTTCTGAGCATGGATACAAATGAGGATGCACAGTTTCAGAAAAGATTGCGCAGTTTGAGAGCCGATACCTTGGTGGCACCATCAGGCTGATGGCAATGTGAAGCATTCGAAAACATCGTGTGCTTCTTCTGAAGGAGCCAACACCATCGTTGATGATATCTAAAGTAGCAGACTCCATCTTTGATGCCCATATAAATGTGACGAATTCAATTTCAGCATCACGGCAATTGCCGCAAGTTTATTGGCTGGCCATCTTTGTGTGTCGTAGACGAAGCATTCATTAGTAAGAACAAAAATTTAGCATGTAAAAGAAAATATAGTGTATAGGTATAACCATATAGAACACTATCATCGAGAGGAGTAGTGGTTGACGATGTCTAGAGGGAAGTGAATCACTTTATATAGACGAATTGGACTGGGTATGGTCCGCATGGATGAGGCTGAGACTACAGTTGGGTTACTGTGGGCTACAGAAATTGACGCTAACAAAATTGATTGCCTCTAAGAAAATTGCTCAAAGCGCAAAACGGGTAAAAATATGGCAGTTGTGCGAGTTGAGCAAATTATTTATGTTTATACAATATTACTCATAAATCCATTTATAGCGATGTGAACACCTCAAATCAAACAGCGTGACCCATGAGTATCAACACATAGATATAAGTTGTCTTATTCTGGAAACAGTAAGATATGTGTTTCTTATCACTTAATAAATGTCTGTACACCCATCAGTCTGAATATTATTTAATTCTCCCCCAATTTTGTGTTTTCTTTATTATTGGGATTTTTTATTGAACGTTGTGCGCGCTGAGGTAATTAATTATGGGAATTTTGTATAGAACGTTGTGCGCGCAGAGTAATTATTCGTTACGACTGTTTTGCTCAACGTGCACAGCTGGGTGTATTTTGATCTGATGTGCGCGCTGTATTATATATGCAAACTGTATACCTTTATAAATACCCCGCATAATCCGCACTAAGACTCAAATTTAAACAAATCAAAGAAATGTGAATATTTTTGCTATCTTATTCTGTAAACTGTCGGATATGTGTTGTCTTATCACGTAAATGTCTATATACCCATCAATCAACTGCTCCGCATTATATTTGCATCAATTTTGATTTTTTAATCTGGCATGTCAGTCTGAACATTAAATAATTCTCCACCCAATTTTGTGTTTTCTTTATTATTGGGATTTTTTATTCAACGTTGTGCGCGCTGAAGATATTAATTATGGGAATTTAGTATTGAACGTTGTGCGCGCATGGTAATTATTCGTTACGACCGTTTTTCTCAACGCGCACAGCTGGGTGTATTTTGATCCGTTGTGCGCGCTGTATTATATGTCCAAAATGTATACAATTTAAAAACCCCGCACGGTGCGCACTAAAACTCAAATTTTAACAAATCAAAGAAATGTGAATATTTTTGCAGTCTTATTCTGTAAACTATCAGATATGTGTTGTCAAATCACTTAAATTTCCTTACCCCATCAATCAACTGCTGCCATTATATTTGCATCAATTTTGATTTTTTTTTCTTGTATGTCAGTATGAACAGTAATTAATCTACAACAATTTTGTGTTTCTTCTTTATTATTGGGATTTTTTATTGAACGTTGTGCGCGCTGAAGTTATTAATTATGGGGATTTTGTAATGAATGTTGTGCGCGCAGAGTAAGTATTCATTACGACCATTATTCTGAACGCTGACAGCTGTGTATATTTTGTTCCGTTGTGCCCGCTGTATTATATATTCTAAATGTATACCTTTTTATATACCTCACACTAAGGGACAAATTTAAACAAATCAAAGAAATGTATATCTTTTTGCTGTCTTATTCTGCAAACAGTCGGATATGTGTTGTCTTATCAATTAAATGTATTGAACGTTGTGCGCGCTGATGTAATAAATTATGGGAATTTTGTATTGAACGTTGTGCGCGCAGAGTAATTATTCGTTACGACCGTTTTGCTCAACGCGCACAGCTGGGTGTATTTTGGTCCGTTGTGCGCGCTGTATTATATTTTATAAATGTATACCTTTTTATATACCCCGCACTAAGGATCAAATTTTAACAAATCAAAGAAATGTAGATATTTTTGCTGTCTTATTCTGTAAACGGTCTGATATGTGTTGTCTTATCACTTAAATGTCTTTACACCATCAATCAACTGTTGCGCATTAGATTTGCTTCAATGGTAATTTTTTTAATTGGCTGGTCAGTCTGAAGTGACTCTGAACATTAATTAATTCTCCCCCAATTTTGTTTTCTTCTTTATTATTGGGATTTTTTATTGAACGTTGTGCGCGCTGAAGTTATTAATTATGGGGATTTTGTATTGAACGTTGTGGGCGCAGAGTAATTATTCGTAACGTCCACTTTGCTCAACGCGCACAGCTAGGTGTATTTTGATCCGTTGTGCGCGTTGTATTATATATCCAAAATGTATATTTTTTTAAACAAATCAAAGAAATGTAGCTATTTTTGATGTCCTATTATGTAAACAGTAGGATATGTGTTGTCTTATCACTTAAATGTCTTTACACCCATCAATCAACTGCTGCGCATCAAATTTGCGTAAATTTTGATTTTTTAAATAATGTCAGACTGAACATTATTTAATTCTCGCCCGATTTTGTGTTTCTTTTATATTTTGGGATTTTTTATTGAACGTTTTACGCGCAGAGCTATTATTCGTTACGACCGTTTTGCTCAACGCGTCCAGGTGGGTGTAATTTGATCAGTGCTCACAACCTTACCTTATGTTGCCCATATGACGGGATGATTAACTGTGGGTAATGGAGCATGTAATACAGTTTTGCTCAGCACGCACAACGGTCATGTCATCTGACTGTTGTGTGCGATGGTCTATTGTGTTTAATTGCATACAGTTTGGCTCTGTGAGCAAAAGGGTCACATCTACGTCCAGTTGTGTGATTTGAGTAATTGTTGATAACAAGATACTGTTTTGCTCATCGCGCACAGCGGTCAAACAAATCGATACGAACGTTGTGCATGCTAGTAACTGTGTGCACACGTAAATAGTTTATCACAACATATAGCATGAGCCTGTTGTGCGCCCTGGGGAATTTATAGTTCGGTGAACAGTGTTTGATCAGTAATATCTATGTCGGACATTGATTCAAGTAAGCATCAATGTACATATCACCTTATATCAATTTTGTATTGTCCTGTAATTGTATTAAATTAAATGACATAGTATTAAGGTCTGAATTCTAACAAACTACAGCATTATGCATTATAATGTACATAATGCATAAATGTTATTTATAGTTCGGTAAACAATTTTGCTCAGTAATATCAACGTCGGACATATATATCACCTATATCATTTTTGTATTGTTCTACAATTGTATCAAATAAAATGACATTGTATTAGGGTCTGAATTCCAAAATACTACAACATTTATGCATTATTCTGTACATTACACAACAAAGTTGAAAATACAGCTAAACATTTTGCAACTTCACAGTTTGGAACTGGTATGAAATTCAATCATGGGAATATCTTAATGGTACATTGAATCCCACTATGAAAAACTCTTCACAGTGACAGAGTCATGCTGAACAGCTCAAGCAAGATGGCATTTATTATCAACTCCAATAGCACGCACCATCATCACTAGCATCCAGATCGTCCATAACGGTATAAGTAGCCACTCCTTTAACGAAGTTGGCTGATCTGGATTCTTCAGCGCATGCCACTGTATGCGTTGAAGAAGCATCAATTATGAACGATAAAAAGCATATTTAAGTAAAAAATAGGGTATAAAGACATGCAACTTTACGTTTAGGCACTGATATAAAAATATATCACGGTTGCTTCTTCTCTGAAGAATCCGCTGCTGTAGTAGAACATATGAAGGAGCAAATAACATCTTCCAGTACACGTCAATTGCCGGTAGTAAATTGTTCATCTTTGTGTGTTGAAGACGAAGCAGTGATGAACACCGGGAAATATTTAGCATTGTGAAGAAAAAATAGTGTATGAAGTAGAAACAGATAGAATCAGTTAGAATACTATCATTAAGAAGGGCAATGGTTGACAAGGTCTAGTGGGAAGAGAGGCTATTTATAGACGAATTGGACTGGCCCATTGATGAGGACGATAGACTACAGTAGAGTCACTGTGTGTGATATTGTATTGGACATAAAGACGAGTGAATCTACAACATATTGTTACCAGCCAGATGATGTTCCCAAGAAGGTTAGGCCTTTACGGTGCGCGTTGAGCAAACTTGAAGGCCAATAACAAAATTGCTCAACGCGCACAACGGGGAAAATAGTGGCTGTTGTGCAAGTTGAGCAAATTATTTATGTTTGTACAATATTACTCATAATGGAACGTTACAAAATGGGACACCATCAAATCCAACAGCGTGACAGATGAGTATCATTCACAAAGATATATGGTGTCTTATTCTATAAACAGTACGATATGTGTTGTCTTTTCACTTATATGTATACTAGAAATTTCCCGTGCAAATTGTGCACGGAGCAAAAATAATTCCCCATGAACACGATAGCGGTTAACACGTGAAACGGGGAAGGAGAGGAAAGTGTGGGTGTGCGTGTCGTCAGCGTCGGGTGTGCGTGTCGTAAATACGGATGCCAAAAGGACATGACCTAAATACAAAAGGGGAAAGAGTATGTATCTACACCCATCTATTTGCTTCAATGTGGATATATTAAGACTTAAGTGCTAATGCTACCAATTTCAAAAAAGAAAAGCTTTTGTATTCTCCCAACTAATTTCTCTACAATGCTTTTGTGTATTCCCAACATATTTTCTCAATCCAAGATATTTCTCCCCAAAACTTGACATGACACTGCCACATAGGACAAATTCAAAAGCTTTTCTCAATTGTAATATAGAATAGTTTGGCTCCGCGCGCAAAAAGGTCACAATTACATGCAATTGTGTGAACTGAGTAATTGTGGATAATCAAATACGGGTATGCTCACAGCCCGCACATCGGTCAAACACATTATGTGACCGTTGTGCGCGCTGAGTAATTGTGTGCAAACGTAAATGTTTTATCACAACGTATAAAAGGACGGTCACAATTTATGCCCGTTGTGCTTGTTGGGTAAATCATATAACTGTAAAAAGTTTTTACATAGGTAATTTCAATTTCAGACATTGATTCAAGTAAGCATTGATGTATATATCACATATATCAATTTCGTAATGTCATGCAATTGTATCAAATTAAATGACAATGTATTAAGGTCTGAATTCTATCATACTACAACATTTATACGTTATACTGTACATACCACAACAAATTTGAAACTACATTTCGTACATAATGACATAAAACACCAAAGAATATCTACCCACAAACACTCTTCTCTGTCGATGATCAAAAATACAATATAAGACAAGAGAAAGGCTTGTGCGCCAAAGGCCCGGCCACCTCAAAAACCTGGAGGCGGAGGCGGAGGCGGAGGTGGTGATGGTGGGGCAACAGTACGGATGTCTCTAGGAGAGGGCACCAGAGTCTCCATCTTCTCTTGTATGTTCGACATTATGAGCATCATAGTGTCGAAGTCGCTACGCAGAAGTGAGATCGCCAGATTGGTGTTGGAGAGATGGGTTTCAATTTCTCCTAATCTACGAGTAAAGTTCACCGGCTGATGGGAGGATGATGAAGTAGCAGATGCGGGGCTTACATTGCCTATGAGTATATCCTTAAGCTGACGTTGTTCATCTGTAAGTACAGAGACAGACGTAGTAAGCTCCTCGAGTTTGCTACGGAGGTTGTGCAGAACAGAGTCCTGACGGCGAGACATCCCAACCATAGAGAGGAGGCCGTTACTGTTGTCCTCGAGTGGGGCTTTTTCAGCCGGAGATGGAACTGATGAACCTGCATGTAAAGGAGGAAACCCAGGAGGAGGCAACAGCACATTGTGTTCACCTTGAGTTGGACCAAGCGAAAGCGAATCACGCAGAATGGGTCTATTGGCCGGGAACGATGAGGGAAGGGGATCATCGTGTTCAGGTGACGGTGAATCATCATCACTAACTCCCCAAGGGTCAGAAAAAGTCGACTCACGAGATCGTTTTGGCGGCATGAAGAAACCCGAGTACGAAATGCGAGAGTGTTGAGATGAAGAAGAAAACGGAACGACAGACCAAAGGAAAGAGGAATGAAATTTTCCGCGAAACCCCTGGTCTACTGACTCCATATATATATAACGATTGGTTATTTTAATCTCAGCCGCTGGATTACATATGGAAGTGGAACTGACTAAAACGATCTCATCAGACGGCTGGGGTAAAGCATCCGTTCGGATGGGCAAAAAAAATCGTAATGAAGGGCTTACACGGAAACCGAGGTTCTACTTGACTCATTCTCCAATTACCACACGTGAACATTGTTGAGAAGAAAGCAGAATCATTTACTGTCATCATTATGTACCTCCGAAATGAGATTGTACGAGATGGCAGTTGTACTTTCATCATTACGTGGCATACCGATTGCGTCTCGCAACCGATCTATAAATATCTATTGTTTAGTAGCCACTGCACGTTCAGGAGCGATGTGTATTCAAACGGAAAGTAAATGCCCATGAGGTCCACGTATATCGGTCCAGCCTAGAGCCACCGATTGGCATCCGATCTATTACCTCGGGCTCCACCTTTACGGCAGTAGTCCTCTCTATTGACAGGGATTCATGAGTAACAGGCGTAACTGATATAATGGAGCCGGTGCAAAGGCAGGAGCGATGTGTATTCAAACGGAACGTAAATTCCCATGAGGTGCACGTATATCGGTCTAGCCTAGAGCCGCCGATTGGCACCCGATCTATTACCTCGGCCTCCACCTTTACGGCAGTAGTCCTCTCTATTGACAGGGATTCATGAGTAACAGGCGGGAACTGATATAATGGAGCCGGTGCAAAGGCAGGAGCGATGTGTATTCAAACGGAATGTGAATGCCCATGAGGTGCACGTATATCGGTCCAGCCTAGAGCCGCCGATTGGCACCTGATCTATTACCTCGGCCTCCACCTTTACGACAGTAGTCCTCTCTATTGACAGGGATTCATGAGTAACAGGCGGGAACAGATATAATGGAGCCGGTGCAAAGGCAGGAGCGATGTGTATTCAAACGGAACGTGAATGCCCATGAGGTGCACGTATATCAGTCTAGCCTAGAGCCGCCGATTGGCACCCGATCTATTACCTCGGCCTCCACCTTTACGGCAGTAGTCCTCTCTATTGACAGGGATTCATGAGTAACAGGCGGGAACTGATATAATGGAGCCGGTGCAAAGGCAGGAGCGATGTGTATTCAAACGAAACGTGAATGCCCATGAGGTGCACGTATATCGGTCCAGCCTAGAGCCACCGATTGACACCCGATCTATTACCTCGGCCTCCACCTTTACGGCAGTAGTCCTCTCTATTGACAGGGATTCATGAGTAACAGGCGGGAACTGATATAATGGAGCCGGTGCAAAGGCATGAGCGATGTGTATTCAAACGGAACGTGAATGCCCATGAGGTGCACGTATATCGGTCCAACCTAGAGCCGCCGATTGGCACCCGATCTATTACCTCGGCCTCCACCTTTACGGCAGTAGTCCTCTCTATTGACAGGGATTCATGAGTAACAGGCGGGAACTGATATAATGGAGCCGGTGCAAAGGCAGGAGCGATGTGTATTCAAACGGAACGTGAATGCCCATGAGGTGCACGTATATCGGTCCAGCCTAGAGCCGTCGATTGGCACCCGATCTATTACCTCGGCCTCCACCTTTACGGCAGTAGTCCTCTCTATTGACAGGGATTCATGAGTAACAGGCGGGAACTGATATAATGGAGCCGGTGCAAAGGCAGGAGCGATGTGTATTCAAACGGAACGTGAATGCCCATGAGGTGCACGTATATCGGTCCAGCCTAGAGCCACCGATTGGCACCCGATCTATTACCTCGGCCTCCACCTTTACGGCAGTAGTCCTCTCTATTGACAGGGATTCATGAGTAACAGGCGGGAACTGATATAATGGAGCCGGTGCAAAGGCAGGAGCGATGTGTATTCAAATGGTAGTGATCGTTAAGGTAATAGGTGCAGTCAAGAGAAAGGGCTTTCTCCTCTCTTCCAAGAGAGTCTTCAACACACAACACACTTCTCCTTCAAGTTCTACTTCAAGGCATATGGGATTGTAAGTGTTGCTTTCATAATTTCATAACTTTCGTTATTTTGTATTTGTGCTAGGTTTGCGAGAGCGGTTTGCTTACTCCCAAGTTGTAGGAGTGAAGGACATCGATTGTATTCGATTTCACTTGTAGGGTTGCTACAAGTGGGTTTAAAGGCAACCTCAAGTTAGGGTTCTAACTTGAGTATCCGGAGGTATCCGGGTGGAAGGGACGTAGGATAACCGGGAACAAGGCGGGAAGTTACTTGGGTAATCCGAACCCTTGAAACATAATTGCGTTTGCATTTGTTTATTATTTGGGTTTAATTTTAATTCCGCACTATATTTTTTGATCATATATCATATATGTGTGAATTTTGTGATATGGTCTCCATGTATGCTATATCTATATGTGTTGTGATTTGAGACGTTAAGTTTCCTTCGTGTATCTCAATGTTGATATTGGACTTTCGTTCCTATTATCACCTAAGTTTATAATGTGGTTTTATGATTTTTTGGATTATATATATATTTAGATTCTTATTTGGCACGATTGTTGTTATTTTACTCCCGCCTTTTGGATAATGCCATAGGGGGATCGAAATAAACAAACAGAATCATAATGAATGTTCTAGGTATGGTCTAATAAACAGACATACAAAAACTGGATGTAGGTTGCTACACTGTTTTTTTATACATCGGAGGTTGCTACATTGACTCTCCAAATTTGGATGGCCATGTAGAAAACCGGCAAAATGATTCCAGTTTTGCAGGGCGGTTGATGGAGGGAAAACGCCATATTTGGCGTGTTGTTGCAGTGTGGTTTGGAGATGATATAACCGGCCAACTTCCGCTTAGACTTGCATGGAGCCGTCGAATATAGCTTAATTCACGTAAACTAAATATGGGAAAAAATACCTAATTAAATGTCACATCATCTACCAACTAGATTCAATGGGGTTGGATAGTGGGGTGTCGAGACTCGAGAATATATTGTGGGGCCCGCTAAACAATATGTGTACCTTCGCGTTCGAATGTTGTTAACTGGGCAATTTGCAGTAGGTTTCGCGTCGTTCCGCTGTGCTGCGTTGAAAAATTCTATCTTTTTCCCTCTGTGGGCTCCACTTTCATGTGTTACTATTAATAAGACGAAAAGTGATGGTACGTAGAGATGGATGAGGTGGATGAGGTGAGAGGTTGGTGGGACCACAAACAAGAATTCGACCGGT
This sequence comes from Scilla litardierei, assembly GCA_030789695.1. Classification (NCBI taxonomy): domain Eukaryota; kingdom Viridiplantae; phylum Streptophyta; class Magnoliopsida; order Asparagales; family Asparagaceae; genus Scilla; species Scilla litardierei. The sequence continues at coordinate 19,608,944 of CM061136.1, forward strand.
CATCTACTCATCCATCTGCCGAATTTGCTGGTACTTTGTTTGAGAAAAGTTTTTCACGTAAGCGCCATATCAGCGAATATTTGTATCCATTCTGACAAGTAAAACATTTTAGTCGTTTAATATATCTCCTCACACAACTGTATACAGTAATGCCATTTGTGCGCGATGAGGAAATTCGTATAATAAATCCAAATATTCGACCGCGCACAACTATCCCTCATTTACGCATATACTGCGCGTGACTAAATTATGTTTGCTCACCGCGCACAGCGGTTCAAATTTTGCCCCGTTTTGTGCGCTCAGTATTTAATCCGCCGTTTATTACTTTATTTGTACTTGTAATAACAAACGGAAGAGCGAGAGAGTCAAGAAGCAAGATGGCCACACATAATGCCGGACCCGGCAAAAAATTTGAGTTACCGCCAAACTCGGAGTATTAATGTAGCAGACCGCAAAAAAACCCCACGAAGACCCCAGAAAACCCCGCCATGCGTCCGGTCAAGTGGAGGATATTTATCCCGCCAAATTTGGGGATATATCACCATTCGCCATGATTTGTGCCTTCACTACAGATATGGCTGAGAAATCGTGTCAGTGGGACGAAGAAACTTTGCAAGGCCAGTCTTCAGAGGGAAGAAGAGACGGTGACGTAGATGATAACCGTTCCCTTCATGACAGGGGGGATGTGTGGCCGCAGTTGCCTGAGACTCCCCTAAGGGATACGTGGCCATGGGGAGGTCTCGTTCCGGCAGGCTATGTCCCCCCGGCGTACGAGGGGGCATTGCTGTTGAATCCGCCCACTGACGTTCCATCGGAAGGTACTAGGGGGAACCGTCACCGACCCTTCTTCCCCATCTGGGACGGCGAGTCTACATTGGTGGATAGGGGGGTGGCCAGTCGGCTGGTGGAGAACTCCATCCTTCCCATTGACCAAAGTGTCCTGGGTCAAATTGACATTGAAAGGCTCGCTAACTCAGTCGTTTATGGCAGTTACCAAGTTAAGTACTAATGTCGTCTCGTTGTGCTGTTGCCTTACTCTTACAGTCTTACTTATCCATGATTCCCTGCAGACATCATTGGTCGGGGCGGAACTGCGTCGCCGAGTGGTGCAATTGTTGATTGCCGAGCGGAAAAAAGGCGGTTTCCTTTGAATCTCAACTTAAGGATTTGAAGGAGCAGCTGATGAAAGAGAGAGACCGCAGATCTCAGGCGGAGTGGGAGGTTGCAAAAGCTAAAGATCGGGCGGCCTCTATGTCAGCGGTTCGGAAGAGCTCCGAAGAGCGATGGTACGTAGAGAAGAGCAGTCTCCTGGCTCGTATAGCCGAGTTGGAGAGAAACTCGCTTCCTCCAAACTTGATTGCAGACGTGAGGCATGAGGCTGAGGCAAGGAAGCGTCAGCGATCTGGTCGGGAGTCCGGTGGAGGATCGACCCAAACGTAGGACGGTTTGGCTACCAACGCGCCCTCCAGCGAGGCGTCTGTGTGAATCGTGGCCATCTTAGTACCCCAAATGGTTTTCATATTTTGAGAGGTGAACATGTGATGGTTTATACGTTAGTAATGAACCCCGAACATTCAATTGGCAATGAACACCATCTGGTGCAGTCTTTTACCGCTTGTTAGTTTAAATATCTGTTTGCCAACCATTAGAGATCTTCGTACACCGATTGCTTAATTTCTTGTGGATATTAAAACTATTAGCATACATCCATCACAGAAATGGACAAGGATGGTGTGAAATATCGAAGTTGCCCGGGAATATACTTAGTGCACGTGAACTGCGTTGGAATTGAGCTTAGCATCACAGTGTACCAGATATACAATTTTTTTCTCATTGCTCACACCGGTCCCACCTTTTACCTGATGTGTATGGATGAATCTGATTTGTCAGTGTGTTTCATTGGAGTCATTTTCTCGAGCATTCACATAGCCTCTACATGCATCGAGATTGTTACGTATAGAGTTTTCCTTTAAACGAACTTGGGATATTGGACTTATGCCATAGATTCAAGTAGACCATCGTCAAGGAGAGAAAGATTCAAGAATGCGCAGAGGTGGAAATCACTTCATGCAACATAAATAACACATTTAATGCAGTATACGGTCTTCAACATCAATAACATACCAAAGCACACAATTATGAGTCCAACTCTTAGCATTCTCCTTTATGTCCGTTGTGCGCGGTGAGCAAATTTTTAATGCTGTAACATAAATTGCTCAAATCGCACAACGGGCAAAATTATGCCAGTCGTGCGAATTTAGCTACTGTATCCCATAACATAAATGTTCAAAGCGCACAACAAGCAAAGACATGATGGCGCGTTGAGTTCCCGTTGTGCAGAAATCCCATAAATTTTGTACAAAAATCCCAAAACATTCAGTATATTCTTTCATTATAAACTCAGACACTACATTTGCACAAAATTATAAATTCAATGCTCTGATGATACGGTAATTACAGTGGGAGATTTGCCTACATCTTTATAGAATAATGTCTCGAATTGTCGCATCCTCTCTTCAAGGCCTTCCACCCATCCTTCGGCCGCAGGCAGGCGGTTAGCCTTCCATTGCCTTATTACCGGTGGGACCGGGCTTCTATCTTTAAGTTGAATATTTACAAAGTGATTATTATTTACAAAACCTATGGTGAAGGGACCACGTTTCGTACCTTGGTGTGGTCCTGATCTTAACGGAAAAAATGAAAGAAATTGTTGCATTGACAGCAGATGTATTACACAGTTATAACGACTTGAGATTATATGTCCAACTTCAGGGAATGTCATCCAATATTGCATCGGGGGGTGGTCACCCATATAGTTAATTGACACTACCTGTTCTTGTGCACTTTCCTCACCCATCACCTTTGAGTACACATCATAGTGGTCACGCAGCTCTTGAAGCAACTCTCTTCTGACCACCTTCCACTGGTCCTCTCCCATCCCTAGATGTGAAGATATAGCCCTGTAACCACAGTTCCCATCTGCCGTCACATCTGTGACGTTCGATATATATTTTGGCGATTGCAGCGGGGAATTGATCAAGATAAGGTATGCATCCTTGAACGGCTCTAGCGTCCTTTGCTTCATAATTTGCTGCTGCAAATGAAGCTGTAGCAGAAACCCCAGTCATACTGCCAGATGTCGCGGCTTTGACAGTTGGTTTCTTTCTAGCAAGTTGAGGAGGAATTGGTGGGGCAGACGTATTTTTGATCCTTTGGTCGGCTGGACACGACCGACGCTTTCTTGTTTCGATGAGACTTCAGGTGGAATTTGAGCAGAGCAACTAGCCGCATCGGCGAAGTCATGATCAAAATGAGCAGGATGAATGGGGGTGGCTGTATCTTCATTTGTCAAATTATTATCCCTTTTTCTTCTTCCATTGAACACGACATTAACTTGCGGCTCTGTAATCACATTTGTCGCCGGGGTAGCTAGCTCCTTCAACTTAATTAACAACTCCTGCTTCATCGACCCATCAAGTTGAGCATAGAGCTTGTGTATGTGCTCTAATTCAACATGTATAAGCCCATCTTCTTCAGACATCAATTCCAGCTTAGCCTCCATGTCTAGCTGCTTCCAATGAGAATTTACGGCATCTAAGGGAATGGGTCGATTTTCCCTTGTGAATTCGCCAATCTCATTGGCACATGGTACACCATAAATCATTCTAGCTAGACAATCACCTGTGCATTGGTCCGTTCACATATGGTCAGATTTATCAGCTTCCACAGACATTATCTTCAACGCCGCATCGGCTGTAAATCCTATCAGCTCCCTGAACAAGAACCCATGCACATTATGTTGCAACATGATCTTAGATTTCTCGAATGATGCCTTGATCTCGATATGCTGCCCCTCTAATGATTCATGTATGGTTGGCCAAGAAGCGGATAAACTGAAGGCCGATGAATCCAATGCCTTTTTAAGCTTAGAATGTTCAGTCTGGGCTCTTTTGGTCTGTGCTCTGTTGGTACTGACATTTCCAAAGTGGAGATTGCCATATGTCCATACAGAAATAAACTTCTCCTTGTACTTGTCCAACCAAGATGTCTTCACATAGCTCACGACCCTTGTGTAATCTTTGTACTCGGTCTCCAATGCCTTCAGTTTAGCAACATACTCCTCCTCCTTGCGTGCCCCCACCAATAAATTCCAGCTAGAGATGAAACCTAACCATTTTTCTTGATCTTCAAAAGAGGGCTGGCAATTTTTGGCAATATTTTTGGATATGTGCATTCTACATATTTGGTGCACCGCAAGGGGAAATTCATGGCCAATGGCATTCATAAGTGCTGGCTCCAGTGCTGACAAAATTACACGTGACATCATGTATCCATGTAGCAAAGAGCTCAACTTCCCCAAGGCCCACAAGTAGTTCTCCTCACGTACGGCCTCCGTGTAACAAAATGCCGCTGCGAACTGAATATCTGTGGACGTCACCCCATACATCTCCATCAATGGTGGCCTGTTGCGGTTGGTCTTCAACGCGCAGTCCATAACCAGAATCTCTGGAAATTTTCGTAATAACTCAACCGACTGCGGATGTGCCCAAAATATAGTCCTCACTGCAGTTGTCACTTCGTCCACTTCATGATACACAATGTAATTACGCTGTGTTAGTAGATTAAGGAATAGATGCATTTCTGCTCTCCAGGCCATTTCCCCTACCTTCATCCTCTGTCTGGCTTTATAAATAGTGTTGATTGTGGTAGATGTTGCATTATCCTTTTCCTTCAGGTATTTCAAGATTTCCCTTGGCCTAAGCAGTCTATTTGACAAGTCTCTCACCGTGGCCATCTTCCCACCTCCGAACCTCCTCTCATCTGGATGTCGCTCGATGTACATTGCGGGTTTATGGTTGTGATTGCCACGTACAACTGTCAAAATCCACTTATCTGTTGCCACACCATTAGCCCTCAAGTAGAAGGGACATGAACACTTCTTGCTTCGAGTTGATTTTTTGGCCGATATATCCGGCCTGTGTGGCCGATATGTCCCACTTCTTTCACAACAAAAATAATAAGTTGGGACCATATTCCCCTTTGTACTCATATTTGATGATTTTGTAACAACCAAATTCCCGGTTTTCACACCGACCCCTTTTACCCATTTACCAAGCTCTTCTATGCTGGGGAAAATTTTATTTGTTGTGAACTGATTTGTATAATCTTCATTAACCTCTGAGCCTTCAACAATACGCTGAATTAAGTACCAGATACCAATATAGTCACTAAATGTTAAGCTTTATTTTCTAGTAAATTAGTCAGTTAACAAAGCAAAATAATTTCAAACCTTTGCTTCTTTGTCCGCTTCATCCCAGATCCCATCAATGTGTACCGAGCCCATCTCAATCTTCGTAATTTCTACGCAATCATGTTCCAAATGTACATTGCAGCAATCAATTTCTGAAATTATTAAAAAATACCAAATTAATTAGCATCAATTAATGGCTTACCAACTTTACGATGCAATGTGTCCGCAGTCGACTATTTTAGGGCACCCCAACCCAATGCCACAAATCTTTTGCTCTGCCTTAAGGACCTTCGTTTGATATAAGCAGGAACTCTTATAGTCTATATACATCAGCGAATTAGAATAATTTTTGTTGATCAAACCCTATCTCGTTAGCTTTTTCCCGCCTTAGGTCACAAAACTGATCGCATATGGAAGCTGTTATGATGCATTTGTATATATGGATGCGTAAAAATATTGGTTCATAGTGTAAATTACTCATCGCGAACAGTTGGAGGGCAAAAATGTAAAAGATCTCCTCTGTGAACCGTCTAGCAGTTTGCCCACCGCACACAACCGCGCAAAAATCAGAAGTGCTCACCGCACACCACCACGCAAAACTGGGAATTGCTCACCGCCCACAACCACGCAAAACACGGAATTGCTCAGCGCACACAACCACGCAAAACTCGGAATTGCTCAGCGCACATAACCACTCAAACCCCGTAATTTCTCACCGCCCACAACCATTTTGGTCAAGTCCACGTGCACATGTGGACGGGTTATTTGCTAGTAATATTTCAAACTAGACTTGTTTACTTAACCAGCACAACGGGTAAATTATTGTAGACCCGATATGACCCGGTAGGACCCGAAATTGTCCCGTGATACCTTCTGCTCGCAGCGAATTGACAGACAATTACACAGATTGCTCACGGCGGAATTTCAAACGGCACGTATTTTCAAAGATCGCTCCAGTCGCCCAGACCGAAATCCAAAAGCTTTGATTTTTATTTAATTGCTCGAAGGATACATCACTTAGTCAACTGGTGAGATCAAACAAAGAGCTGAATTGAGAGAAATCGATTTAGGGGTTTTGACCTAAATTTATCAACATCAACTCTTTGGTATGTCTATACTTTTAAGTACAGTTTATCTGCCTTTCTTAATTTGATTTTACATGCATTCATCCACGGTTGAGGTTGATGAAGTCGGTACAAAAATCCAAGGTAATATTGATTTATCTTCTCGGTAATAATGCATTAAATCTTTGAGGATCAGGTTATGAATTGTTTGATACAGGATACTATGGATTTTACAACCAACTTTACCACCAATCAACTGTTCAAGGATAGAAAAGAGCTGTTTCAGTGGATACAAAACGTCAGGTTAAGTCATGGGCATGTGATTGTTACACGTTTAGGGAGATTAAGTAAAACGGCCAAAGGGCATCATGCTGTGTACTTTGCGTGTGAAAGAAGCGGTGAGTATCGGGGACACCGAAAGCTAAAAAAGACCAACCGGCCTGTTAAAACCAAGAAGTGTTCATGTCCTTTCTCATTGCGTGGTTATATGGTGGGCGTGGGCGTTGAGGAGTGGAAGGTAACAGTCGTTTGTGGCAGGCACAACCATGAAGCAGCTAAATATGTCGATGGCCATTCTGATGACGGGATGTTGCAGTGAATGGAGATGGAAACAGTGCGTGACTTGGCGAATAGCAAGGTTCGGCCAGCTGAAATTTTGAAAGTACTGAAGGCAAATAAAAACTTCAGTGCTACCTCAATCAAAGCAATTTATAATGCACGAAACCGGTTACAACGGGGGAAGAAGGTTGGTATTGTAAAACAGTTGAAGGAGTTAGCATCAGCTGATAAAATTGTGGGTGCTGAGAATGTGAAGGCTGTGAATAATGAGGGGGAGGATCAGAAGGTGGGGGAGGCGTTTTGGGAGAATGCAGTGCCTGCTGAGTTGCAGGAGGAGGATCATACTGGGAAGATGGGTGGGGAGGATGATAAGGTGGATCGTAATGAGGCGGAGCAGACTGCTGAGGAGGAGCATGATGATGATGAGAATGCAGTGGCTAAGGCCTTTGAGAAGGAGCATGAGGTTCTACGTCTTCAAATTTCTACCCTGGTAGCGGAGATTGCTAAGCAGCATGCTGAGATAACGGATACGTCTACATTGACGTGTAAGCCGGGTAAGGGAAGAAGTAGACCGTTGTGGAAACATACAATAAAGAAGTCGAAACAATCAATTTCACATGATGATAGTGACGAGGACTTGGCTGCCGACATAATAATACCATATTGGAACGCTTTTCCTGAGTGTCTACGACCCCTTATAGTGCATGTCGTAGATGTGAAAGCAGACATAAACTGTGGGTATAGGGCTGTGGCAGCTCAGTTGGGACTGGGTGAGGACGAACGGAGGCAGGTGAAATATGACTTGCGAGAAGAGATGCAGAACCACGACGGCTTGTACCGGTAACTTATGGGTGCCGTGGAATTTAAAAAGAATGTAGTGGCACTGGGCCATTTGTTAGACCGTCCAAAAGCTAAATGGTGGATGCAGATGCCAGAAATAGCACATGTCATTGCCTCATGCTACGACTGTGTAGTACATATTCTTGCACCTCATCAGTGTGTGACATATTTTCCTTTAAGAACTCCTCCAGTACCCCTATCATCCAGACGCCACATAACGTTGGGTCATGTGAACAATAATCACTTCGTTATTGTTAAACTTGCCCCATATGGTCCTGTCTCTCCGACTTCAAGTATGTGGCTAAGATACCGTTCCGATGTGTCAGCCGGATGGCCGGCTGCTTATGAGGATAGGATGCATCAATTCCAGTCAATAGTATTTGGTCACGATATTGCACCCGTTGACGTTATTGAAATATTGTAGGATAAAACGTTGTATCATTTTACTATGGATTGTTTATTTCATATTGACAGATTGGTAGCATGAAATTTTATCATGTCTGCCTAAATGTGCAAATGTTATCATCTGTATGCCGTGCTTTGGTGTATGATATTTATAAGTTATGCTCAACGATAGACCTACTAATCAAGTTTGCCTCTTACTAACTTTTTGGTGAACGGGTACAAACTGATATATACTGGATTTTGAATGCTTAATAACACACGCAATCTATCCATATTTTCTTAAGGGTGTTAATTAATACAACTAATGATAGTTATCACGTTGGTATTATATTATTTTATACGTATCAATAATGTTGTTAACATCGGCATAAGAATATGAGTAATCCAATGGAATAAATATTAAAAACAAAATTTAGAACTCCTCAGCGCGCACCACGGTCAAAATCGTTCTCAGCGTCGCGATTAATAACGATTCCGTTACTAATGTCAATCCTGACAATCCATGTAAGATTACTCAGCGCGCAAAACGGTTCGAATCGTGTTAAAATATAACCGTTGTGCGCGCTGAGTAAAATAAGCCAACTAAACCACCGAATTTACTCGAAGCGCGCAACGGGTTAAAATTTTTACCCGTTTTGACCCGTTAGGACCCTCTTTCATCCCTTGATAAATTCTGCTCACCGCTCACAGCCATAACCTTCCACAGATTGCTCAAGGCGGAATATCAAACGTCAAGTTTTTCGTAGATTGCTCAAGGCGCACAGACGGAAATTCCAAAGATTTGATTTTTATTACTGGGCTCGACATTTACATCACAGTGGCAACTGCTGCGTTCAAACAAATCGGTGAAACGATAGCAATCGATTTAGGGGTTTTCAACCTAAATTTGTCGAAATCGCGATTTGGTAAGTATACAATGTTAAGTACATTTTATTTGATATTCTTATTACAATTACAATGTGTAGAAAGAGGAGGAGAAATTTTTGGTTTTTACTTGCCTGCAGATACAGTTGAGATTGATGGAGATGCTAAAAAATTCTGAGGTAATATTGATTTTTCTTTACGTCAATAATGTAACTAATGTTTGGTTCCCGGTCCAATTAGTTGTATGAATTGTTTGATACAGGTGTATATGGATTATACAGCCGAATTTACAACGATTCAACGTTTTAAAAGTAGAGACAAGCTCTTTTAGTGGATAAAGAGCGTCGGACGACAACAGGGGCATGTGATTGTTACCAGTGCGTTGAGTATGAATAAATCGTCCAATAGGACTCCCGCTGCCTACTATGCATGTGCAAGAAGCGGGAACTACAGGGGACACCGACCAGTACGAAAGAGCAACCGGCCAGTTAGAACCAACAAGTGTGGATGCCCGTTCAAATTGCGTGGTAATGACGTGGGCGATGGCGGTGAGTGGAGTTTAACGGTCGTTGATGGCAAGCACAACCATTAAGCTGTTAAATATGTCACGGGCCATTCCGACGACGGGATGTTGCAGGGAAAAGAGGTGGAAGCATTGCGAGACTTGGCAAATAGAAAGGTGCCGCCGTCAGCAATTTTGAAAGGCCTGAAGGAAACTAAATCCTTCAATGAAACACCAATCAAATCAATTTATAATGCACGTTCCCGATTACTAAGGGGGCAGAGTGTGGGTATGGTAAACAAGTTGAAGGAGTTAGCATCACCGTGTAGAATTGTGGGTGATGAGCTTGTGGTGCATGTGGATAATGTTGAGGAGGAGCAGAAGGGAGATGAGGAGAAGGTGGATGAGGCTGAGGAGGCGACTGCATTGGCTGCTTATTGGCAGGATGATGTGGTGGATCGTAATGCGATGGAGCAGGCTGCTGAGAAGTTGGCTCTTAGTGGGCAGGAGCATAATGCTGCGGAGGAGGATGAGGTTAATGCAGCGGATGAGAATGTGGAGCCGAGGGTGCATGATGTTTATGGGGATGATGAGGCTGAGAATGTAGTGGCTGCTGAGTTGACTGTAGATGATTATGTTATTGGGGAGATGGTGGAGACGGAGGAGACGGTTGCCCTTAACGTGGAGGTGCAGAATGCTGAGGAGGTACTGGTGGAGGATAATGCAGCGGCTGAGACTGTGGAGCCGAAGGTGTATGAGGAGAAGGCGAACGAGGAGGATGATGATAAGGAAGTGGCTACTGATTTGATTGCTGAGGAGCATACTGGGAAGTTGGTGGATACGGCGGGGACGGTGGAACGTAATGTGGCTGACCAGACTGCTGAGATGGATGAGGGGGAGAATGCAGCTGGGGAGAATGAGGAGCCGCAGGAGGATGAGGCGAATGTGGAGGATGTGGAGGATGAGAAGATAGAGGATGCTGGGTTGATGCAAGCTGAGCTTACGTTGGAGTTGGGGGCGACGGTGGAGACGGGGGATCATAATGTGGATGCTCAGACTGCTGGGAGGGAGGAGGAGACGGCTGTGGCCTCGTATTTTGATGAGCACGAGGAGATGGATGGCATGCTTAAACAACTTTCTCCCCTGGTTGATGAGATTTCTGATCATTTTTCGGATGTGACGGAGAAGCCTACAGTTAGGAGGAAGCCTGTTAAGGCTCCACGGTTGCATTCAATTGCGGAGCATACTGCGGCGGCGAAGGAGAAGCCTAAATGGAAGAGGCGGCCTTCGAAGGAAAGTAGTAGGCGTCCGAAACTTCAAATAAAGAAGCCGAAACCTTCGTTTCCCCGTGATGATTATGTTGATGATTTGCCTGCCAACTTCCTCATACCATATTATTTGGATTTTCATCCCAAGCTACAATCCCTCATGGTGGGCGGCGTAGACGTGGATGCAGATGGCAACTGTAGGTACATGGCTGTGGCAGTTCAGTTGGGCTTGAAAGATTCCGATTGGCGGACTGTCAGAGCTGATTTGCTCCGTGAGATGTGGACATACAGCGTCTTGTACAGGTGTGTTCTGAGTGAGGTTTCATATAATAATAATTTGAAGGCAGTGAACTATTTTATTACTGATAAAGGTACAGGAGAGGCAAATTGGATGCAGATGCCAGACATGGGACATGTCATTGCCTCATGCTACAACTGTGTAGTACATTTGATTGCAGATGATATGTGTGTGACATTTTTTTCATTGAGAAGTCCTCCAGTAAACCGAGCCTCCAGACTCCACATAACGTTGGGTTATGTGAACAGAAATCACTTTTTTATCCTTCAACTTCAACCAACAGGTGACGTCCCTCCGACTTCAGTTGTGTGGACAAGATCGCATGACCCTGTGGCTGATGGATGGCCGGCTAGTTACGAGCAGAGGATGCAGTCATTCGTTGATAGGGTAAAAGGTACGAATATTGCTACCGCTGATGCTTTTTAGTATCTGTAAGATAAAACGTTTATCAATGTAATAAGTTTTTTTTGGTATAAAAATGGACCACTTTGGCGGATGAAATTTTATCATGGCTTCCGAAATGTGCAAATGTCATCATCGGTATGGATTGATGTTGTGTATCATACCAATTACACCGAGCGCAACACTGCAGTAATATTGCCCGTTTTGCGCTTTGAGTAATTATGTCTTTACCTACCAAATTGCTCAAGGCGCAGAACTGGCAATATTAGTGCCGGTTTTGCGCTCTGGGTATTTTTAATAACATCAACATTTGTTCCAAATTGTTATGCGATGAGAATGTGTCATTGTTAGTGTGTCCAATACTCGAGAGTAGGGTTATTGTATCATATATGTTATTGTCTGACAAAATTGCTTACCACAAACTCCCATTGATAAGTTTTGCCCGTTGAGCGCCTTTATTAGCCAATTTGTTAGTGGTTACTACAATTGCTCACCATTCACCACGATCAGAACAAATAATTTTGGCCGGTTGTGCGCGGTGAGCAATTTTGTTAGTGCGAAAAAAAACTCCTACTCGTCCACTCAATAAAATTTGCTGATATATCCACATTTATTGCTGCTCGCACCGTGCAAATTTTTAATGGTTAACAGAAATGCTCACAGCGCACAACGGCGATATATTGGAACCTTTGGTCTTACTAATAGTCTAAGAGACCCCTCGAGTCTGCAGATCAGTGTTGGTGAACATACAGAGCAGGGATCGTTAATATACAGTGGATTGCTACCAGCCGGATGTTCTGCTCTATAATGATTAATGCCTGCCTAAGTTTTGCGCGTTGGGATAAACTGTAGCCACTAAAAAATAGCCCAACACGCACAACGGGCAAAATTATGCCCTTAGGCTCGGGCAAAATTACGAGCACAACGAGAAAACAACGAGCACAACGGGCAAAAATTACGCGCACAACGGGCAAAACAACGCGCACAACGGGCAAAAAGGAAAGCCGGTGGTTCGCTTTTTGAGCATATAAATGGTAGTTTATCAACAATTGTTAAACGTGCACACACCTAGTAGCCTTATGCCCAGTGTGCGCGTTGAGCAAAGTTGCGACGATAGCCCATTTGCTCAACGCGCCCCGCACGGACTAATTTTGCCCGTTGTGCGCTTTGAGCATATTTGTTGGATGCTGTAATTTTTGTTCCCACGGTCAATCATTCACACTCCTATTTTCATCATACTAAAATTGTGATTCCGCAATATGCCAACAGTCAAACTTCACTTAGAAACTTTACCTAGTCAATCTGATTCAGAAACTGCATGCAAACCTTTAGATTAACGCTGATACATATTCAAACGGTGACCATTCCAAAATGGCCAACCCATTCTAACATACTGAAGTACGTACAGATACAGATCCAAACAGATACATATCCCTTTACTCTTACAAACTGATACATTTGAGTGTCTTCACAGATGTTTGCAATGAAGTGGTGCGTGATCTGCGTGTTTCCCCCTTCAACTTCCGCGAGTTCATTAGGCGCACATCTTCGTTGCGTTTATTAACGTCCTTGGATAGTTGGATATGAGTGTCGCGTCGTTGTAACCTGCAATCAAGTATGTAGCCGTGTCAAACACAACGCCTGGAACCCCGATTCCCCTGTGGCGATGTACGACACGGGCAATGCGCTCCACATCTACGTTGCAGTTGCCGAATTTCTGCCCTGATCTGCTCAAGATGATTGTCATACCAGATGTTTGCAATGACGTGGAACTTTGTCCTTTGTAGGAGACGCCGTGAATTGGAAATTCGGCAGACCGTTTCGCTTATTACCGTCATTGCTGTCGTCGTTGTAACATGAAGTCAGGACAAAAGACACCGATTGGAACTCCGTTACCGGAGAAGATGTAAAACAACACAGGGTTGGATAAGAAGTTGTGTTTGGGAGTGTAAGAGATCGGAAAGGATAGGATGGAGTGTCTGTGCGTCAAAGATGATGTATAGTGAAACGATGAAGGGTTTGATGGAGGAGATGGAGTGTATAAAGAGGAGATGGAGATGGATATGGAGTGTATAGCAAGACACGCAAAACAAATACATAGCCACAATTCATAATAGGAGGGAATAACAATCTATCATGGTACAACACCCAGCAGCTTTCCTGAAACATGTGAGACAGCATATCCAATATCACCCCAAAAGAATATGGTATGATCATCGTACACATTTTTCATAGTGTTGTTTGGGACAAATTTTCTCAACGCAGTTACAACACCCCCCAGCATTGTCGGGGATGCTTGATTATAAATGGACGATAGCCCTTCGTTGCATAAGTTTCCAACATGAACCATTTACCTTTACGTGAAAAGAGTACTGGATGAATGCTATCGTCCATATCTATATCAAGCATGCACGAACAGCTGAAGGACTTATTGTTTCCATACGGAGGTTGTGTGGGCAAATAAAGAAGATGATAGAAGAAAGTAGACGAAGTTTAGAGAAGATGAGTGCTCGTTGTCCGCCATTTATAGGGGAAATTGGACCAATCATAATGAAGCGTATAAAAATTCTGTGATCCTACAGTAATGCAATGGATCTCGGGAATCAACATTTAGAGCATCTCCAAAGGGGCTCCCTAAATTATTTTAGAATGTGGAAAAAAATAGGTTAATTACTCTCCGCGCAAAACCATGAAACACTACGATTTTTCGCCTTGATCACATAATAGGAAAATTACACTCAACAATACTACTCTCCACCAAGATTTTTTAATACATTATATTCGCCGCGCACACCGGGCTAAATAATACAGAGGCGAGTAACTATCATAATTGCTCACCGCGCAGAACGTTTAGAAAACGAGAATTGCTCAATGCGCAAAACGCAGAACGCATGACAGCGAATTGTATTGATGAGAAGAAGTAGAGTTAATGTGTGGCTACATCGAAGACCCCGTCATGCTACAGAGGGGTTCTCGTGAATATACAAATGATTGCTCATCTACAGCGGATTGATGTCAGACATATGAAGAGACTTTAATTGCGATGGGAGAGAATTGATGTAGCTGGAGCGATTTGAAAGCTCTCAGGGAGACCTTTTACCCGAAAAATGACACAAATGTCCTCAAAAGCAAGAGCAATTGTGACCCAGTGGAGAACTTTGTGGCAGTTCACCCTCACTGCGACAAAATTGGTTGTGTGTGGTGAGCAATTCTGAGGTTTGAGTGGTTTTGTGCGCTGAGCAATTCTGATTTTTGAGAGGTTGTGTGCGACGAGCACTTCTGAGTTTGAGTGGTTCTGTGCGATGAGCAATTTTGAGTTTTGAGTGGATTTGTGCGCTGAGCAATTCTGAGTTTTGAGTGGGTTTTGTGCGGTGAGCTTATTCTGAGTTTGAGTGGTTGTGTGCGGTGAGTAATTCTGAGGTATGAGTGGTTTTGTAGCCGCTTACTTAATTGCTCAACGCTGAGACATAATTGATCAAAGCAAAGAATGAAAAGCCCCCGTATTCGATCTCTCCTCACAATCCCAGGGTGTTAGGGACGATTTGCCTCTAGACACTCCTCCCCTCTCAAAAGAAACCTCCTGTTGGCCCGATCGTTGGATAGACCCTCCTTTGATACCGGACCTCTCCTTCCCGACGAATTCTTCCTCTTACAGGTGGATCGCCAACGAGTTATTACTCTTACACATGGAGCGGCCCGCCTTCCACTCCCCGACTTCCCTTGTAGAACTTACACCAGGGGACTTAGGGCGGACCGCTCCTCCCCTCCAACGCCTACTCCGTGACGACCTCCACCTCCGGGGGAGGCGTCGTCGAAACCTCCCGTTGGCCCGATCGTTGGATAGGCCCTCCGTTGATACCGGACCTCTCCTTCCCGACGAATTCTTCCTTTCTCAGGTGGATCGCCGATGAGTTATTCGTTTTACACATGGAGCGGCCAGCCTTCCACTCCCCGAATTCCCTTGGAGAACTAACACCAGGGGACTTAGGGCGGACCGCTCCTCCCCTCCAGCGCCTACTCCGTGACTACCTCCACCTCCAGTGGAGGCATCGCCGCCCGCGGGGTGTCGGTCCAAATCACCGGTGAAGGCATCGCCATGCCAATCACCCCACTGGGCACCACCGTTCCCAGACAACGGGTCCCTCCGCCATCCAACGGTCTGCCTTCCACTCATCGACCTCCCGTCGCACATCCTGAAGTGGAACGAAACCCCAGCCCGCCATCCAACGGCATGCCTTCCACTCCTTGACGCCCCGTCGCACATCCTGGTGCAGGTTATAGTAAATTGGAACAAAACCCCCGACCGCCATCCAAAGGCCTGCTTTCCACTCCTCGACCTCCCGTCGCACATCCTGATGCAGTTTACAGTAAAGTGGAACGGCCCCCCAGCCCGCCATCCAACGGCCTGCCTTCAACCACTGGCGTCTTTATCGACGTATTGTAAAGAACGCGAAAATGTCCCTCCAAGCAAGTTGTTAAATTCCGTCTATGATAAAATTAACTTGTTTACATGCAAAATTTTAGATTATCTCTGATACATAATCAATCTGAAGACATTTTAGATTAAATCGGCTACATATTCAATCGACTTCGTAAACTGATTGAAAATTTTTAGATTATATCTCATACATATTCCAATTGATGACATTTTCAAAATGACCCCGCCATTCAACTATATGGATGTACATACTGATACAGAACAAAACATATTCATTACCCCATGCTCTTTACAAACTGATACATATGATTGTCTTCGTAAGATGTTTGCAATGAAGGGGCTTTTTACCGGATCTATTGTCGGCGTGATCTGCGTGCTTCACCCTACAACGACGCCTGCAATGACGACACTCCTATGCTGCCTACGGTTGCCGAAAGTCGAAAACGACGTTAACTAACGCAACGAAGCGACCATCTTCGTTGAGTTTATGGACGTGTTTGCCAACTATCTGCCA
The DNA here is from genome assembly GCA_030789695.1 of Scilla litardierei. Lineage (NCBI taxonomy): Eukaryota > Viridiplantae > Streptophyta > Magnoliopsida > Asparagales > Asparagaceae > Scilla > Scilla litardierei. Next base: position 19,625,348 of record CM061136.1, read on the forward strand.
CCGTAGCCCTTATAGGAGTGTCGTCATTGCAGGCGTCCTTGTACCCGGCTGTCAAGTATGACGACGGTTCAAAGACACCGAAAAGAACTCCGATTCCCAAGAGGCGGTGAACACCGACACATGGTTCGTTATAAATAGAATGAGATTTTCATTTTCGAGATCGGAAAGGACAGTAGGAGGAGGTGTTTGTGTGTCTTAGACGATCTATAGTACAAATATGAAGGGGATGGAGGAGAAGATAGTGTAAAAGAGGAGATGGCCGTTCCACGTGAATGCGTGAAAAAAGTACTGGTTGAATTCTATCGTCCATTTTTATATCAAGCATCAGGCCCGAACAGTAGAAAACCATCTCATCTTTACACCCCATATCCATCTCCATCTCGTCCATTTCTACCTCATGCATCATGCTCGAACATAAGAAGACCTTATTGTTTCCAGACGGAGGTTGTGTGGGCAAAAAGAAGAAGATGATATAAGAAATTAGAGGAAGTTGTGAGAAGATGAGGGCTCCTTGTCCGCCAATTTATAGGGGAATTGGACCAATCAAAATGAAACTAAACGGGTTTTCGCCTTGATCAACAATGATGCCAATTGGAAAATTACTCCCAACAATACTAATCTCCACTAATCCTTTTTAAAACATTTTATTCGACGCGCACACCGTGCTAAATAATACAGGAGCGAGTAACAAACTAACAATCAGAATTGCTCACCGCGCAAAACGCATGGAAAAATGGAATTGCTCAAGGCGCACAACGCACAACGCATGGCAGCGATTTGTATTGGTTTATGAGGATGCAATCGAAGTAGAGTTAATGTGTGGCTCCATCGAAGACCCCGTCATGCTATAGGAGGGGTTCTCGTGAATATACAAAAGACTGCACGTCAATCTACAGCTGATTGATACCAGACATGTGCAGTTCTCAAGAATGTTTGACCGACCGGTGGGTTGTGAGCTGGAAAAATTAATAGCCGCTAACATAATTGCACAAAGCTAGGAACAAACAAATTTATGGCCGTTGTTTGCGATGAGCAAATTTTTAATGGTTTAAATAATTGCTCATAGCGAACAACAAGAAACGACAGGTGTAGACGCTTTGAGTCGTTGTGCGCTTTAACATGTGTTCACTTTGAGCATCTAAGGTATTTTATAGACAATGGTTTAACGCGCACAACCAATCTGAAGACATATTCAATCGAATTCAACTATATTGATGTACATACTGATACAGACCCAAACTGATTCATTAGCCTATGCTCTTACAAACTGATACATATGATTAAGCCTGGATGGCGGCCCTTGGTCACATAGGTTGGTGGTGGATGGCTACTGTCCCTCTGAGGCACAAGCACTCCTTCCTATTGTTTTCGATCGCTTGTCTCGCATCCAAATTGAAGAATAAAATGAAGAAGAATCGTGTCGGAATACGGAAAAAGGTGAAATTCATGTTACTATTGATCCAGACGTTCTAGACTGCTTCATTGGATGCGAGCCCTTGCGGGTACATCGACCACGTTTACAGTTACCGTGCTCAGCGTATTTGTCATGCAATCCGAAGGCATCTGCTGATCCCAGTATTCTAGCGTTGAAGCTTCCGGGTCTGGAAAAATCAAACATTTCATCCTGGTAACAAAACAGAATGCTTAATGCCATCATACATACATACGTAGTTTTGAATTATTCAGAGGAAATAATTAGAAAATTTGTACTTACTCCAATGACTAGATCCTCCAGGTTCGGGCAGCTATTCAGCAAGCATGACACGATTGAAAACGTGGTTGTTGTGCAGGGTATCCATCTGAGGGTGAGTTCTTTCATCTTCGGCAAGAGACACCACAGAGTAACGGGCATGATATAGATATCTGATATGGACGATAGCATTCATTTAGCTGTTCGTCCATTTATAAACAGGCATGACCGAAAAAGGGTTTCCAGATGTGAGGATTTCGCCTTCCACGAACAGCTGAAGGACTTACTGTTTCAATAGGAAGGTTGTGGGGGCAAATAAAGAAGAAGATGATGGAAGAAAGTAGATGAAGTTGTGAGAAGATGAGTGCCCCTTGTCCGCCAATTTTATAGGGGAATTGGAGCAATCAAAATGAAGCGTATAATAAGTCCTTGATCCTACAATAATGCAATGGATCTCGGGAATCAACAATTATTTACTCAACGCGCAAACCGCGGAATACCAACGCGAAAATCACGTAATCCTAATTATTTTAGCATCTGGATCAAAATTGGTTAATTACTCTCCGCGCATAACAAGGAAACTCATCGATTTTTCGCCTTGATCAACATTGATGCTTTGACGTGTGTTTATATTTCATATATTCACGCACGTTTTCTTTTGTGTTTCTCCGTGTTTTTCCGCCGTCTTTTATTCGTTTTCTTGTATTTTCTCGTTTTCTTTCACTTTTCTTTGTTTATCCATGTTTGCAGGAGATTGACCGTGTAGGGGACATTTAACGACGATATCTCAAGTCCCCGGAGCAACGGGAGGAGTCACGCGTGATCCAGGGGGTCAAATGCCAAAGAATACATCTTTCAGCCCCTCACCCGGTCGGTTGGTCATCTCCAACCGATCGGGTGATGCACGCGTGCACCACCTGGTCTCAGCCGGAGCTCATATGGAAGTCACTCGACCGGTTCACAGACCGGTTCAGCGGGGGCCTGTTCTCTGTTTTTTCGAGCAGAATTCCAACCGATCGGGTGACTCTCACCCGATCGGTTCACCTGTAGCTGATGATGAGAAGCTGAAGGCACGGGCACCCAACCGATCACTTCACCCGATGGCGCCAAGATCCAACCGGTCACTCCAAGAACTCACCCGACCGGTTCATATGATCGGGTGAAAGCTCGTCGTTTTTTGTATTATCTGTAACGGGTCACCCGATCGGTTGACAACCGATTGGGTGATGCGAGAGTCTATAAATAGAACCCCTAGGGTTCCAGAAACGGGGGAGCTGCTAGTTTTTACTGTTTTCTCCTATTGTGACGGCTGTAATTATTGTTCTTTTGTAAGTTTTCAGATCTTTCTCAAATTTTAGTATTGTCTTAATTACTCTATTACTTCCGCATTCCAATCGTCCGATTATGATTCCAACGGTTAATTTTCATTTAAATCGCTTTTTAATGAATTTTTGTGAGTAGTTCCCAAATCTGGGATTTTGGTGGAAACCCCTTCGGGGGCTCTTCCCGATGCATCCATAGGGTTAGGAAATCGATAGGGATTAGGAATCTAACGGTTACGCTGTGATGTAGAACACGAACCCCCATCACGCGGGGTGTTTTATTGTCATCGACGGGAAAAAGACCGCCTTTGACCGTTGGGCCAAGGGGGAATAAACTTGGCGGTTAACTCCCTAGCCGTAGCTCACGCCCATAGCGTAGACGTCGAATCCTAGCACGTGGGAGCGGCAGGATGAGACGTTGGGAGTTATCGTTGCAAGCTTAGTGCTCCTGGGATCGATCAGTGTTAATGGACACGGGAGTGCCCACTGATTGAATCCGGGAAGTCCGGTGTATCATCCTGGGCACCGACCGGAATATCGGGCCCATGGGATGCCGGTACCACTTTCAGAGGCAACGTCCCACCATTAGACCCTAATTCCGATCGCTATCCATACCCGTAGGCCGTATCGGTGAGAGTCACTCGTTGGAGTGGAAACCAAAGTCCCGGGTTTATTTTCTTATTGTTCATACCCTTTATTCCTTTCCGTGACAACCATCTACCGATTCGTGCTATTTGGTCCTCCTTGACTCAAGCACAACCTCGCCTCCCTGTGTTCGACCCCCAAGCCACACTACAACACCGTGCGCTTGCGGTTACAAATTTCTAAACCCCCACGCGGGTCCCCCGGCCATTTGCGGATAGCAAGCCGGGGCACACGTCAAGTTTATGGCGCCGTTGCCGGGGAGGCAACGTGTTTGTTATTTTAGGATCTCTTGAACCCTCGTGTCTAGCTCTTATCCTTACCTCGCGATAATTTTCGCACTCTACACTTTTAGATTTCACTTGGACATACTGTGGATAGTAATTGTATAGTGCTAATTGACTGAATCACCATGCTTCCATCGCAACTTGCGGTTCCCGTTTATGAAACCTGTGCTTTTGACGTGTTTGCCACTTGTGCAGTTCTCTCTCTCTCCTTTCGTATAAGATCCCGGCCCCACGGCGAGGATGTTGCATGCAGTTTCAGGAGACATCTGGGATCACTCTCACCATATCGGCTGTTTGGCATAGAGCTTAGCAGAATCACTGAATACTTCGAATATACTATCCCTCCTGTCTGCCGCCGTGGAAGGCCAGAGATATCGAGATGCGCAGGAGCACCTTGCCATGGCAACTCCCTTTCCTCACGGTGAAGTGGCGTATATCGACAACCATGATCCCGAATGTAGTGAAGAAGAGTTATCCGCGGAGTTTCGTCAGGGGAGCCATCTGACCGGGTTTTTAGGCAACGCTGGACAGGAATCAATCTATCCCTTGCAGACTTCTATTGAGCGTCCCCGGTCTTTGGACAATGAGGAAGCGAGAAACAGTTGTGGGGAATCATCGATGATTGAAACCTGTTTTCACCTACAAGCCTTCTTCCCGGACAATTATTATGAGTTTGGAAGAGACCCGGTGCCTCCCTCGATCGTTCCCAAAATACCTTGCGAAACTTTGTCATGCGGAGCCACAGCTGAGGGTGAGATTCCAGATGCTGGCTTCCGAGAAATCCACGAAGAACTCCTTTCCCTTGAGGATGCTCAGCTTGAGAAGTATGCGTCAGGGCCTCAAGAAGTTGAGATGAAAGAATTACCGCCGGGGCTTAATGTCCCGCCCCGCTTCCCAAAAATATGGAGGCGAAGCGTGAGAAGGTCCGCTCAGACTTGAAGCTACAAAGCTGCAAGTCCGATAAGCGTCATTCAAATTTAAAACTGCAGGTCCTTGCAACGCGAACGAAACAAGATAATAATAATGAAATGAGACAAAAGAATAATCTCAGAATATCCATAAATATAAATTCCAACATCGCAGAAAAGCCACCAGGCTGAAATAAAAGAGAGTCTAAAGGCCCAAACATGGCCAACAAAAGTACAAAGTACGACAACAAAGTAATGGTGCAAGCACCGACATCTAACAGCAACCTAAAGCAAAAGCAACGCCAACAGCCTCTAAAACTGGTCTCCGGTGTCCACGTACTCCTCGACGAACGTAGGCTCAGTGTCAGCAACTACCTCGTCCGCTACAACTATCTCTGGCTCAGGGTCTAACATGTGACACACAAAGAGAAAGGGGCACATGTCAGCAAGTCTGGAAGACTTGTGCAAGTGAAACTGAAAGTACAAGTAAGAGCAACCTAGCAGTTCTAGCATGATGCAATGACATGGCAGTTAAGGTATGAGTGCAGCAGGTAAAGTAAGGTAAAGTAAAGTACGAGCATGGCATGGCATGGATGACAAGTATTACATGAATCATTCACAAGACAAGTACAAGACAAGGAAAGTAAGCACCTCGTGCACAGGGATTCCATCTTTTGGCTAGAGGGCGGATCAGGCCACTCCTAAGCTCAAGTGAACGTTTATCCCTACCCCTCCACGTGTGTCGAGCCAGGGCCTTACCCCCGAACGGTAATGCTCGCTTCTGGACCACGAGCCAGGAAGTGTTTTACCTTGCTGGTCTAGGGGTGCACCTAGCCAGTCAAGGGAGTACAAGGACAAGTAGTGTAGCGTGTGCTACCAATGCGACATTCAATGCATGGATGACATGGCATGGCAGGTAGTAAAGCGTACAGGTAAGAAAAGTAAACGTGACAGTTTAGCATGCATGATGACAAGTTTAAGGGTTGGATCTAGCTTCGTTGTCAAGCTAGATCATTTAGGTGACGGATCTAGTTTCGTTGTCAAACTAGATCTAGTAGGCGTCTAGCCAGCTATCATTTCACTGACTAGTCTCTTTTACGCTAGGAACAAGGAAGTGGCCTAAAAACATGGCCCTACACAAGAGTTGGCAAGTTTCACTTGCCTGCAAGTACGACGTCTGAGCACACCGTCCAACGAGTCCAAAAATCACAATTATCTACGTGCACAAGTCCACCGGCCTAAAGTCCATATTATTAATCTTGATTAGTGAATTTAAAACATTTAAAATACTTTAAAAACATCAATTTTAGTCTTGATTAGCATGCAATTGGGTTGGGGGTCCTAGGGGTGCAAAGCGTTACCTCAACACGACGCGAAAGCTACACCGGCGTCGGGTAGCGACGCCGGGGGTTGGAATAAAAGATCGCGCTCCAAGTCCAGATTCCAATTAGATTCCTCGCTGGAAAGTTCAGAGCATCAATCGGAGCGACGGTTCCAGATTCCAAAGCTAGCACGTGCGACGACGGGCTACGACGTGCGACGACGTCGTACCCGACGGATCCTCGAAGAGCAAGCACCTAGGTGGGGCCCACAGTAGTCCTAGGGACCTTGGGGACCCACAATAACTCTGGAGAACTTGGGGGGCCCACGGTGGCAAGCGATGCGACGGGTGCGGGGTTGCGACGTATGGCCATCGGTCGTACAGCCTCGGTGCGGGGAGCTCCATCGGTCGCTGCGGGGGAACGGGCTTGTGCGACGCTTGGGGTGTGCAGCAGTGCGGGGCAGCGCTTGGTTCTCTCGGTCGGAGCGGGGGAGGCCATCGGTCGTGCGCTGCGGATGCGAGGGAGCGGGCGCTGCAACGTTGCGAGCGTTGCAACGTTGCGGAGGCGGGCGATCCGCTCGGTCAAGCTCTAGTGGATGCGGGGCGACAAGGCGGGCGCTGAGCGGGGGCTTGCAGCGGGCGGCTGTGCAGCGGGTGCGGGGAAGCCTCTCGGTCTGACCGAGAGGAATCTTCGGTCGGAGCGGGGAGCGGGGTGGCGACAGCAGCGGGGTGCGGGGCTTGCTTGGTGCGGGCGGTGGCCTCGGTCAGACCGAGGGAACGGAGCGGAAATCTTCGGTCGTGCACAGGCGACGGCTGCAACGTTGCGACGATTCGTCGCAACGTCAAATTTGAGGTTTGGAAGATGCTAGGGCTAATTTCTTGCGAAAATAGGTCTTTCTAGGGGTTGCTTATATAGTGTAGATGGGTTGACTTGGTCTAGGGCTAAATCTAATAGGATTAGAAGTTTAAAATAATTTAAAATTTGAAATTAAACTTCTCCAACTCATCCAAGGGTTTGACTTGGTCCAAATGAGCTGGAAATTGGCTCAAAAATTCTTTAAAACGTTTAAAACTTAAATAAATTTTATTTGGCCGAAATTAATTTAAAAATAAATTATTAAAAATAATATAAAACTTGTTAAAAATATAAAAGCGGTCAAATAAACTCTTTCAAAAAAAAAAAAAAAAAAAAAAAAAAAAAAAAAAAAAAAATAAAAAAAAAAAAAATAAAAAAAAAAATAAAAAAAAAAAAAAAAAAAAAAAAAAAAAAAAAAAAAAAAAAAAAAAAAAAAAAAAAATAAATAAAAAAAAAAAAAAAAAAAAAAAAAAAAAAAAAAAAACAAAAAAAAAAAAAAAAAAAAAAAAAAAAAAAATAAAAAAAAAACAACGTTCACAACGGCATATCACACGAAAGTGTTCGCAAACGAACAAAGTCTAAAACAAACACGTGCACGGACAAAAGCACGTGCACGAACAACGTACCACGAAAAGTGGTCGTTACACTTAAATATGAATATTTGGGAGCTGGCTCAACCCTTCCAGTCTAGTCAACTCTTCACTGCCCGAAGACCAAATGACCAAACTTCTTGGTGTTCTAAAAAGATTTAAGGGAGTTTTCGAATATGCAATTGAGGATTTAAAAGGGGTTAGCTTAGGCCTCTGCTCACACAGGATTCTGCTTGAAGATGAGCAAGCCTCCTCGATTGAGCCACAGCGGAGGTTGAATCCCATAATGATGGAGGTTGTAAAGAAAGAGATTGTTAGGCTTCTACATGCCGGTATTATATACCCTATCTCCGATAGTCGCTGGGTTAGCCCGGTGCACGTCGTACCTAAGAAAGGGGGAATGACGGTGGTTCGCAATGAGAAGAACGAGCTAATACCAACAAGGACCGTCACGGGGTACAGGATATGCATTGACTATAGAAAGCTGAACAAGGCTACGAGGAAGGATCATTACCCTCTCCCCTTTATCGACCAGATGCTCGAGAGACTGGCGAAGCATAATTATTTCTGTTTCATGGACGGGTATTCAGGATTTCTTCAAATCCCTATTCATAACGATGACCAGGAGAAGACGACTTTCACTTGCCCATTCGGAACGTATGCCTATAGAAGAATGCCGTTCGGACTTTGTAACACCCCTGCTACATTCCAAAGACTCATGTTCGATATCTTCTCCGACTACTCCCAAGACATCATGGAGGTTTTCATGGACGACTTCTCCGTCTACGGAACCAAGTTTGACTCGTGCCTCAGCAATCTAACTAAGGTCCTGGAGAGATGTCAGGAAAAGGGACTAGTCCTAAACTGGGAGAAGTGCCACTTCATGGTCCAAGAGGGAGTTGTGTTGGGGCACGTCATCTCTTCGAGGGGAATCGAGGTTGACAAGGCTAAAGTTGAAGTGATTGAAAAGCTTCCACCACCGATCAATCTTCGAGGAGTCCGTGGTTTCTTAGGACACTCGGGATTCTATCGCCGCTTCATAAAAGACTTCTCGAAGATTTCCAGGCCGCTGACCCAACTCCTCGTGAAGGACGTGCCTTTCGTCTTCAGCGAGGAGTGTATGGAGGCCTTCCGCACTTTGAAGCAAGCTTTGATTTCCGCGCCCATAATACAGCCACCGAACTGGAATCTACCCTTTGAGCTGATGTGTGACGCTAGTGATTATGCGGTTTGTGCAGTCTTGGGGCAGAGGAAGGATAAAAATCTTCATGTCATTTATTATACGAGCAAAACCCTTGATGCCGCCCAAAGAAATTATACTACCACAGAAAAAGAATTGCTCGCGGTGATCTACGCCATGGATAAATTCCGACAATATCTCGTTGGCGCCAAGGTGATCGTGCACACGGATCACGCGGCTCTTAAATACCTATTGAACAAGAAAGAAGCTAAGCCACGACTAATTAGATGGATTCTCCTCCTCCAGGAATTCGACATGGAATCAGAGACAAGAAGGGGGCGGAGAATGTTGTTGCCGATCACCTGTCCAGGACGCCCACTCTCGATTTAAATGCTACACCGATCGATGATTCACTCCCCGATGAGCATCTCTTCTCTGTCTCTTCCTCCTGGACCCCCTGGTACGCCGACATCGCAAATTATCTGGCTTGTGCCATCGCCCCCCACAACGTGAGTTTCCAGCAGAAGAAGAAATTTTTCCATGAGGTCCGCAAATTTTATTGGGATGACCCCCACCTATACAAAACCTGCAATGATGGGGTGATACGAAGATGCATACCTGAAACTGAGGCGACCTCCATCATTTCCCACTGCCATGGGCAGCAATGTGGGGGGCACGCGAGCACCTACAAGACCACCGCAAAAATTCTCCAAAGCGGATTCTACTGGCCCACACTCTTCAGGGACACACATGTTTATGTCCAAGCCTGCGATAAATGCCAAAGAGCTGGGAATATCTCCAAAAGGAATGAGATGCCTCAACACTACATCCTGGAGATAGAAATCTTCGATGTATGGGGAGTGGACTTCATGGGACCGTTCCCTTCCTCCTCAGGGAACCAGTATATCTTGGTGGCCGTAGACTACGTGTCGAAATGGGTTGAAGTTGTGGCCAGTCCAACCAACGATTCCAGAGTGGTGGCCAAGTTCTTTAAAAGCAACATCTTCCCACGGTTCGGTGTACCTCGTGTCCTGATCAGTGACAGAGGGAGCCACTTTATAGAGAAGAAATTCGAAGCTCTCTTGAAAAAATACGGGGTACAACACCGGGTGGGGCGTGCCTACCACCCGCAGACCAGCGGTCAGGCGGAAGTCTCTAACCGGGAGATTAAAAGCATACTAGAAAAGACGGTGGCCAATTCTAGAAAAGACTGGTCATCGAAGCTTCCTGACGCGCTTTGGGCCTACATGACGGCATTTAAAACTCCTATCGGCACAACTCCCTACCGGCTTGTCTATGGGAAAGCTTGCCATCTTCCTGTGGAATTGGAGCATAAGGCATATTGGGCAGTTAAGAATCTGAACTTCGACACCAAGAAGGTAGGAGTGCACCGGCAGTTACAACTCAACGAGCTCGACGAAATCCGGCTCAATGCCTATGAGAACGCCAAGATCTACAAGGAGAAGCTCAAACGGTGGCACGATAAACGAATCTTGAAGAGGGAATTCAAAGAAGGGGACTTAGTTCTCCTATTCAACTCGAAGCTGAAGCTCTTTCCTGGAAAGCTCAAATCAAGATGGTCGGGACCGTTCCGCGTCACCAAGGTTTTCCCGCATGGGGCTATCGAGATAATGGGAAGGGATGAGCCGTTTAAAGTGAACGGGCAGCGTCTGAAACACTATGCAGTTGGAGAACCAGAATTCTCTCCGGTCGGATCCCCAACGAGCGACAACTCTTCCTCTAACCCTCCGAATTCTAATTGACCACCGCTAGAGGCGTCGAGCTAAACGACGTTAAACGAAAGCGCTTCATGGGAGGCAACCCATGTTCTAAACTTATGCTTCGTTTTGTAGGATTTTTTTTTTCCGCTTAATTTTTCTCTATTTTTATAAATAAATCCAGCCGAAACAACTCCCGTGAAGGAACTCAGGCGGTTCTTGGGTTTTGCAGAAAAACAAGGTCTCAACCGATCGGGTGAGTTCCCACCCGATCGGTTGGGATGTATCAGATACAAGCCGCAACTGTCCCCAAATGAACCGATCGGGTGAAGAATGAAGAGACCGGGTGACAGACCGGGTGAGCTGGGGAGAACTCTCGGGAAATTTTTGGGGAATATCAACCGATCGGTTGAGTTTGAGAGCGATCGGTTGAGGCGACCGGGTGAGCAGCCCTCAATTCTCGGGAAAAATTTGGGAGGCGGCCAACCGATCGGTTGACAAGTCAACCGACCGGTTTGCCTGTAGCTGTTGGCCGACAAGAACTTTCGAAATTTGCCCACCCGATCGGGTGAGAACCTACCCGATCGGTTCAGTTTCGCCCCTATAAATACCCCTACCGCACGGTGATCGCCACCCGATCCCAGAAAATCCCCTTCACGCGGTTTCACGCCCTCCAGCTGTAGAATCGACCTCCTCGACCCTACATACTATCCCTAAACCCCCATCCCCACTCACTCCCATACTTCCCCACCCCCGCCACCTCGCCATCGTCGACATTCCATCATCAAAACCCCCAAACCCTAACCCTAGCCCCAAAATTTTCAAAATTCTGTTTCTTGTCGGATCAGCGAGCGGCGGCTTCCAGAATTGTTTCCTCCTATTACGCAAGACCCCCGGGCACTTGATCTTGCTACATCGATGGGTAACACTCTTCCACTCTACACATCTTTTACTTTATCTGTAATATCCTAAATTGGTGTTGTACCTGCTTCACTTGCTCTATATTCATCTTAGGCACGTCCCCACCTTCATTTTCACCACCCACATTGTCGCCATGTCTAAGAAAGGGAAAGATATTGCATCATCTTCACGCCGTGATCCGCTCTACGACCCCTTTTCCCCCTCTTTCCTTGGCATAAACCCTTCTACAGAAGAGCAGTCTGACCATTTGCGAGCACTACTTCATCGCCCGATGAGACCTACGCTCTTCGCCGATCGCCCCACACTCGAAGCTCTAGGGCTTTCGAACGGCGTCGCCAGAATTTTCAACTGTATCGGGTGCCATACCCTCTCTCACATCCATGCTCACACACACAGAAATCTCACGCTTGAATTCCTCAGTTCCCTCGAGTTGTTTGATGGGGGTTTCTCCTTCCGCGCTTTCAACTGTGACTTTTCTCTGGGTTTCATCGAGTTGAACAATATCCTTAATCTCCGTCACCCTGATCTTAATACTGAACATTCCACCCACGATCGAACTGACATCTACTCTCAATTTCGGGCTGATGGTGTTTGGCAACGATTTACCCGGTACACCACCTTTCCACCCGAGGCTCCTGCCTCCTACATTATTCACCAGTGTTACCGCCTCGCCCATTGCATCCTCGCCAACACTGTTTTCGCCCGCGTGGATGTGTCCACTGTATTTAGGGATGAGCTCTTCTTTCTCTATGCCATGTCCGATGACAGGATCCTTGGGCACATCCCTATGCCCATAAACGCCGCTTATTGGATCGTCCACGAAATTTTTGCCGTTAGCCGCGCCACTTCTGGTTCCATCTGTTGTGGTGGGATGATCACTCTTATTGTCAGCTGTGTTCTGAGAGTACCACCCGACCTCCCTATTTTGCCTGGACATAGCCGTATTGATCGTGATTACTTGATCGATATCAATATGATCACTCCCTTCGGTGAAGATCGTGCTGTCTACCTCTATAGCCCCGCCATCGAACCTTTCGCGATCCTGCCACCTTTGGCCCCTTTGCGGCTACCCTACCCCCCATCTCATCTGCCTTGGAAGTTTTGCCCCGATCCTTGGTATTCTCCATTAGTGCATCTACCACCCTTGGATCCTCCCGATTGGCACCCAACTGTCGGCCCACCTGGTACGATCTTTCTCCACCACAGCCCCCCCGGTGCACATCGATCCTCCCGTGCTCCAGCCTGTCGCCCCTCCTTCACCCATAGGCACACCCTCCTCTTCCTCTGAGGATTCTTTCATTCACTATTCCCCTCCCTCCTCCCCCTCCCCCTACCATTCCAGTACCAGCGAATCCGATTGACTCCCCTTTGCATATCTCTGCATTTCACTGATCATATCATTTCGCTAGCACTGTCAGGTCTAGCTTGGGGGACGTCTTTTTGGTGTGCTGTCGTGTTTTGTTGTTTTTCTCATCTTTGTGTGTGTGCTTGTTTTTCACTTTTTGAGTGTCGTGTCATTTTATTTTATTTTTATTTTTATTTTTATTTTCGTGACATTTGATTTTGATTTTGATCGTTCTTTATTTTCAGTTTCATCTTTGTGTTTTCCTCGTTTTCATTTCTTTTTGTGTCGGTGCGTATTCCCCCCCATCTTCATTGCCCTCCCATTCTCACTCATATTGCATTGAGGGCAATGCAAACCTCAGCTTGGGAGAGTCGCACTGTGTGTGTCGTTTGAGTCCTTCTTTTTCGTTTTTTGTGTCGTTTTCATCGTGTTTTTTTTTCTTTTTTTTCTCTCTCCTCTTCTTTTTAGCTCTTTCTCCTAGAGATGAATCCTATGATGAATCACCACAAAATCACACACACCTAGCATTGCATCGATAATCACACTCACTAACCCTAGGATTTCGAGCCCTCTTGCATTTCACGCATCATGTGTCCACTTAGCTTTTTTGTGAGTTGTGCGTCGTGACTAGCTATTTGATGTGCTTCTACTTGGTGATTTTATTTTATATACCTGTCCAAGAATGACCCCTAGATTATCATGCTTCGATTTGAATATGCGGTATTTGTTTCTACTATATGCATGCTATATTTATATCGTATATTTCAATTCGCATGCGTCGGGATTCCACAATTAAGGACTCGGATAACCCATTTAGCCTATGCTCTATTTAGCGAGAATAGTTTCCTTTGCCCGAGTGTTTATATTTCGACTTCTTTTTTGTTTTACTTGGTGCAAATCCCCTCGTCGTGTACCGTTCTCCCACTTGGGAGAGTGCACATGTGTATAGCCAAAACCCCAAAAATCCAGAAAAAAATAGAAAAAAGGAAAAGAAAAACCCAAAAAGAGAAGAAAAGAAAAATTTTGTATAGCCAAAAAACCAAAAAAATACAAATGCCCAAAACCCAAAAAAAAAATTCCCGTGTGAATATTTTTTCCTACTTACCGAGAATAAAGGGAAGGCGAGAATTTGTACCGAGTGTTCTACTCCACGTCATCTCAACCCCCATCGTTTTCGAAAACACTTGGCTTAGGAACTTTTTAGCTAGTATCTAGGCTATAGTGGTGTGATTTCCTTAACCCTAGTTATGGAGTCCCCGATGCATGATACGCTTCTATTCTTACTCTTCTCATGCATGCTTGAACTAATATTCACCGCAATTTCAAATTCGAATCGGTATTTGGGTCATTTCCTGGATTTGCGTATATGAGCTCATAGCACATTGTAGAAAGCGACACCATTTGCTAGCACACGACCGCACTCACTTGCGCTTCACCGCGTGGGCCCACAACACTTATTTGGACTCGTTTTCCTAGGTTTAGTGGTGTGATTTGACGTTTGCTTGCTTGGTGTGTCGTTTTTGATTTTTGTTGGCTCTGACGGACGATCTAGGATATGGAGTTTTCTTTTTCTTTCTTCCTCTCTATTTTCTCCCTCCGAGCTCCTACTCTCACTCGTCTTCCTCGAGGTCGAGGAAGAGTTCAGCTTGGGGGATTTTGCCGTGCGTTTATATTTCATATATTCACGCACGTTTTCTTTTGTGTTTCTCCGTGTTTTTCCGCCGTCTTTTATTCGTTTTCTTGTATTTTCTCGTTTTCTTTCACTTTTCTTTGTTTATCCATGTTTGCAGGAGATTGACCGTGTAGGGGACGTTTAACGACGATATCTCAAGTCCCCGGAGCAACGGGAGGAGTCACGCGTGATCCAGGGGGTCAAACGCCAAAGAATACATCTTTCAGCCACTCACCCGGTCGGTTGGTCATCTCCAACCGATCGGGTGATGCACACGTGCACCACCCGGTCTCAGCCGGAGCTCATATGGAAGTCACCCGACCGGTTCACAGACCGGTTCAGCGGGGGCCTGTTCTCTGTTTTTTCGAGCAGAATTCCAACCGATCGGGTGACTCTCACCCGATCGGTTCATCTATAGCTGATGATGAGAAGCTGAAGGCACGGGCACCCAACAGATCACTTCACCCGATGGAACCAAGATCCAACCGGTCACTCCAAAAACTCACCCGACCGGTTCATATGATCGGGTGAAAGCTCGCCGTTTTCTGTATTATCTGTAATGGGTCACCCGATCGGTTGACTTGTCAACCGATCGGGTGATGCGAGAGTCTATAAATAGAACCCCTAGGGTTCCAGAAACGGGGGAGCTGCTAGTTTTTACTGTTTTCTCCTATTGTGACGGCTGTATTTATTGTTCTTTTCTAAGTTTTCGGATCTTTCTCAAATTTTAGTATTGTCTTAATTACTCTATTACTTCCGCATTCCAATCGTCCGATTATGATTCCAACGGTTAATTTTCATTTAGATCGCTTTTCAATGAATTTTTGTGAGAAGTTCCCAAATCTGGGATTTTGGTGAAAATCCCTTCGGGGGCTCTTCCCGATGCATCCATAGGGTTAGGAAATCGATAGGGATTAGGAATCTAATGGTTACGCGGGGTGTTTCATTGTCATCGGCGGGAAAAAGACCGCCTTTGACCGTTGGGCCAAGGGGGAATAAACTTGGCGGTTGACTCCCTAGCCGTAGCTCATGCCCATAGCGTAGACGTCGAATCCTAGCACGCGGGAGCGGCAGGATGAGACGTTGGGAGTTATCGTTGCAAGCTTAGTGCTCCCGGGATCGATCAGTGTTAATGGACACGGGAGTGCCCACTGATCGAATCCGGGAAGTCCGGTGTATCATCCTGGGCACCGACCGGAATATCGGGCCCATGGGATGCCGGTACCACTTTCAGAGGCAACGTCCCACCATTAGACCCTAATTCCGATCGCTATCCATACCCGTAGGCCGTATCGGCGAGAGTCGCTCGTTGGAGTGGAAACCAAAGTCCCGGGTTTATTTTCTTATTGTTCATACCCTTTATTCCTTTCTGTGACAACCATCTACCGATTCAGGCTAGCTCGCCCCCGGGGTGATTTTGGTCCTCCTTGACTCAAGCACAACCTCGCCTCCCTGTGTTCGACCCTCAAGCCACACTACAACACCGTGCGCTTGCGGTTACAAATTTCTAAACCCCCAGGCGGGTCCCCCGGCCATTTGCGGATAGCAAGCCGGGGCACACGTCATGCTAATAGGAAAATTACTCCAGACAATACTACTCTCCACTAAGATTTTTTAATACATTTTATTCGACACGCACCCCGGGCTAAATAATACAGAAGAGAGAAACTATTATAATTGATCCTCGCGCAAAACGCATGGAAAATGGGAATTGCTCAATGCGCACAACGCAGATGAGTCAATGAGGATGTGACTGCTGCAGTACCATATTAACTGTGTGGCTACATCGAAGACCCCGTCAAGCTACAGAAGGGTGCTCGTGAATAAGAAAATACTGCTCCTGAATCTACAGCTGATTGATACCAGACATATGATTTTCCCAAGAATGTATGACAAGTGGCAAGTGAGCTGGCAAAATTTATATTTTGGCCGTTGTGCGCGGTGAGCAAATTTTTAATGGTTTAAAAATTTGCTCAAAGCGCACAACAAGTATCGCCAGATGTTCACTTTGACCCGGTGTGCGCGTTCAGCAAATTTGTTATGGCTAACATAATTGCGCAAAGCGCACAATATGCAGAATTATGACCGTTGTGCGCGTTAAGTTCTATAGTTGTGTCGATGACAAATTTGCTCAACGCCCCCACGGGAA
Source organism: Scilla litardierei (assembly GCA_030789695.1). Taxonomy (NCBI): domain Eukaryota; kingdom Viridiplantae; phylum Streptophyta; class Magnoliopsida; order Asparagales; family Asparagaceae; genus Scilla; species Scilla litardierei. Next base: position 19,641,949 of record CM061136.1, read on the forward strand.
TAAATTTGACCGTTTTGCGCTTTGAGCATATTTGTGAATTGCAATAATTTTAATTCCACCGCGCACCAGCGCATTGAATCAATCACATTCTAAATTTCATCATACTTAAACACGCACAACCAGCAGAATTATGCCCGTTGTGCGCGTTTAGCTAAACTGTAGATTAAATCTCATACATATTCTAGTTGATGTTATTTTGAAAATGACCCAGCCATTCAAATATATTGATGTACATACTGATACAGATCCAAACTGATTCATTAGCCTATGCTCTTACAAACTGAAACATGTGATTGTCGGTGTGATCTGCGTGCTTCCCCGTAAACTTCCGCGAGTTCATCGGGTGACCATCTTCGTTCCGTTTATTACCGTCGATGCCGATTTTCTGCCATCATCGGCTGGATATGAGTGTAGTCATAGCATGCGTCGGTGTAAAGTGCAGTCATGTATGTAGCCGTTTCAAAGACACCTAGAGAAACTCCGATTCATATGAGGCGTCGAACAACACCAACAGATCAAAATACTAAACACCGTTGGTCTTTGAACAACTTACAAGCTCAGATGCAGAACTGCATGCGGCGATGTGTTCCAGTAAGAGAATACTAAACCCTGCATGCGGCCCCAACCTCGTCGCATCTCTTCGTTACAACCTCCTCACGATCTGCTAAGGCGCACGTAGGTGGAGGATCTTCGTTGTAGACAATGAAGGTGGATCCTACGGATAACACACTGGCATTTGATGCGTCCATCACCAGGTCAACATTCTTCCGGACGGTTCGACCGGCAGCTAGATCCACCTTTTCGAGGAAGCCCCTTTAAGGAGGCTCGAACTGATCGGTGAAGTAAAAGCTTAATCCAGAGAAGATCTTCACCGCTTGTAAGAGACCAATATGATATGTGCACTACTGGACATGGGCCTCCGCACACGCATACTCAAGGAAAAGTGTTCATATGATGGCTTCCTCCGATAATTATCCAAAGACTCAAATAGTTCAAAACATTTTCCAATTCAAATAGTTCAAAGGCGCGACATGCCGTCATTGGCGTGTCATTACAGTCACTTCCCTGCTCGTTTTGTAATTTCTGTCGCTTTACTTGAGCATCATCAACATCATCTGTTCGGACGAGGAAATGGATGTGTGACTCTTCACATCATTTGATTTTCTGGAAATCTGAGACAACCATGCCTTTTGTGTTTCCGCACAGGTTCCAGGCTTCCAGCTTCTGCATTATGAGACAATTATGATTTGCTTCATCCACAGTCAGATTTGGCCAATTTGCCTGCGAGCCAAGAGATCGAAAAGAAAGGAGGGAGTGCTTGTGTCTCAGAGAGACGGTACCCATGCACCGCCAACCTAATTGACCCAGAGCAGCCAACCAGGGCGCAAAGGCCCGAGGGGCCATTCTTCTCTTCACAGACCAGGGAGAGAAGCATATTAGGGAGGCGACTGCATCAGCCTGTAGTCCTCTGATTTCATACGTTTCTCCAGGGCATTCACGGCATTCACGATCCATTTATCCTACAGTAATGCTAGGGATCTCGGGAATGAACATCTTATTTACTCAACGCGTAATCCCACCGAGAAAAACGAGTAATCCTAAGTATTTTAGGCTCAGCTGAAAAAGAGGCAATTTACTCTCCCCACACGACAAGGAAACTGAACCGTTTTGCGCCTTGAATTACTCTCCGTCAAAGACTCGAAAAATTATTTATTTTCCAGCGCAACAAAAACAATCAAATTGTTTCTGTTATGCTTGCGGGTTAATTGGTTCCACTATAAGCCCTTGTGTGTAATGTGGAGTCCTCAGATGTGAGACCGTGTGTGTACAGCGGTTGGATATTGATTAACACTATGACTTTTAACCACCTCGCACGACGCGCACGACGGCTAATTGATATCAGCCCTTTGTTGCGTTTATTAACGTCATGGCTTGGTAACGGCTATTTAGTACAAATGTATTTTACAAATCACGTGACCAAATTTAATAATTTTAGTACCGATGGAAATATCTCAATTATACTTACTACATGAGACCAATATTGGATATTTTTCGAGCAAATTTAAAATATTTACAATATTACAAGAAATACTAAATACTTAAAAATTAAAAAAAATTAACATTGAAGAATAATATTATTTATAGTTATCTTTCATGCAGAAATAATGTATTAGATTAACCCATTTTAATGATAAATATTTTTCATTAGTAAAGCTTAAACAAAGAGAAAATAGGATTTGAAGATGGTGGGTTGGAGTTGCCCATCCTCAAAAATCGTATCTTTTAGAGATATTCCATTTTGAAAGGGGGTTTTTAGAGAGTTGTGGTGGAGTTGCTATATGGAATTGGAGCAATCAAAATGAAGCTTATCATAAGTCCTTGATCCTACAGTAATGCAATGGATCTCGGGAATCAACAATTATTTACTCAACGCGCAAACCGCGTAATACCAACACGAAAATCGCGTAATCCCAATTATTTTAGCATCTGGATCAAAATAGGTTAATTACTCTCCGCGCATAACAATGAAACTCAACGATTTTTCGCCTTGATCAACATTGATGCTAATAGGAAACTTACTCCCAACAATACTACTCTCCACTAAGATTTTTTAATACATTTTATTCGACACGCACCCCGGGCTAAATAATACAGAAGAGAGAAACTATTATAATTGATCACCGCGCAAAACGCATGGAAAACGGGAATTGCTCAATGCGCGCAACGCAGATGGGTCAATGAGGATGTGACTGCTGCAGTACCATATTAACTGTGTGGCTACATCGAAGACCCCGTCAAGCTACAGAAGGGTGCTCGTGAATAAGAAACTACTGCTTCTGAATCTACAGCTGATTGATACCACACATATGATTTTCCCAAGAATTTATTACCGGTGGCAAGTAAGGTGGAAAAATTTATAGCTGTTACATAAGTGCTCAACGTTCAGTACCAAAAAATTGCTCAAAGCGCACAACAAGTAACGCCAGGTGTTCATTTTGAGCCGGTGTGCGCGTTCAGCAAAATTTGTAATGGTTAACATAATGGCGCAAAGCGCACAACATGCAGAATTGATGACATTTTGAAATTGATGACATATTCAAATTTCATACATATTCAAATTCAACTTGATGACATGCAGAATGGTTAAATCTCATACATATTCAAATTGCTGACATTTTGAAAATTACCCGGCCATTCAAATATATTGATGTACATATAGACTGATACAGATCCAAACTGATTCATTAGCCTATGCTCTTACAAACTGATAGATATGATTAAGCCTGGATGGCGGCCCTTGGTCACATAGGTTGGCGGTGCATGGCTACCGTCCCTCTGATGCAATAGCACTCCCTCCTTTTGTTTTCGATCTCTTGGTTCGCATCCAAATTGAATAAGAAAATGAAGAACAATCGAGTGGGAATATGGTGAAATTACAGTAACCATTGATCCAGACGTTCTAGAATGCTTCGTTGGATGCGAGCCGTTGCGCCCGCCTATGTTCCAGCTTCAAAAATCCATGTTTTTTTAACTTATTGAAACTTCAATAAGTTAAAAAAACATGGATTTTTGAACCTGGAACAAAGGCGGGCGCAACGGCTCGCATCCAACGAAGCATTCTAGAACGTCTGGATCAATGGTTACTGTAATTTCGATACTTCCTGGGCCCGAGGACGTTGTTCGTGCTTCAATCTTGAAGGGTATTCCGAAGGAGCGGACAAAGTTCGATGATCTTAGGAAGGATGAGATGATCCTCGATCGCTAAAAGCGAAAAAATGAACTGTGATCGATTCCTTTCAACAAAAAAACAGGACGCGCAGATCAATCGATTGCATAAGTGCAAGCAAACTCGATCGGACAGATGTAGATGGATCTAGGGTTAGAGTTTAGTTCAGAATTTGGGCGAAGCAAGGGAGAGGAAAAAATTTAGTCATCAGTTAAAAGCTTGGGGGAGGCGTCCATAACAATCTATAACCATCTAGTTACCTCGATCGACCATCGTCGTTACATTTATTATCGTCGTTGCCGACTGTCGGCAACAGTGAAACATGATAGGAGTGTCGTCATTGCACGCGTCGTTGTAACCGGCTGTCAAGTATGTATCATACTTGACACAATGTGCTGGTTATGTCCCCCTGACCAGTACTTCTTGGGTGGCTGACCTGGGTGCCCAGTGTCGGGGACGGTCATATGAAAAAGGTGAAATTCCAGTAACCATCGATCCCGAGGTCATAGCATGCTTCATTGGATGCGAGCCCTTGCGGTGTACATCCTCCACGTTTACAGTTACCGTGCTCAGCGTATTTGTCATGCAATCAGAAGGCATTTGTTGATCCCAGTATATTAGCGCTGAAGCTGCCGGGTCTGAAAAATCAAGCATTTCATCCTGGTAACAAAACAGAATGCTTAATGCCATCATACATACATACGTAGTTTTGAATTATTCAGAGGAAATAATTAGCAAATTTGTACTTACTCCAATGACTATATCCTCCAGGTTCGGGCAGCTATTCAGCAAGCATGACAGGATTGAAAACGTGGTTGTTGTGCAGGGTTGCATTCTGAGGGTGCGTTCTTTCATCTTCGGCAAGAGACACACAGAGTCACGGGCATGGTGGAAGGCGAAATCCTCACATCTGGAAACCCTTTTTCGGGCATGCCTGATTATAAATGGACGAACAGCTGAATGAATGCTATCGTCCATATCTGATATCTATATCAAGCATGCACGAACAGCTGAAGGACTTACTGTTTCAATAGGAAGGTTGTGGGGGCAAATAAAGAAGAAGATGATGGAAGAAAGTAGATGAAGTTGTGAGAAGATGAGTGCTCCTTGTCCGCCATTTTTATAGGGGAATTGGAGCAATCAAAATGAAGCGTATAATAAGTCCTTGATCCTACAGTAATGCAATGGATCTCGGGAATCAACAATTATTTACTCAACGCGCAAACCGCGGAATACCAACGTGAAAATCGCGTAATCCCAATTATTTTAGCATCTGGATCAAAATTGGTTAATTACTCTCCGCGCATAACAAGGAAACTCATCGATTTTTCGCCTTGATCAACATTGATGCTAATAGGAAAATTACTCCCGACAATACGACTATCCACTAAGATTTTTTAATACATTTTATTCGACACGCAACCCAGGCTAAATAATACAGAAGAGAGAAACTATTATAATTGATCACCGCGCAAAACGCATGGAAAACGGGAATTGCTCAATGCGCACAACGCAGATGAGTCAATGAGGATGTGACTGCTGCAATACCATATTAACTGTGTGGCTACATCGAAGACCCCGTCAAGCTACAGAAGGGTGCTCGTGAATAAGAAAATACTGCTCCTGAATCTACAGCTGATTGATACCAGACATATGATTTTCCCAAGAATGTATAACCAGTGGCAAGTGAGCTGGCAAAATTTATAGCCGTTACATAATTGCTCAACGTTCAGTACCAATAATTTATGGCCGTTGTGCGCGGTGAGCAAATTTTTAATGGTTTAAAAAATTGCTCAAAGCGCACAACAAGTATCGACAGGTCACAGGTGTTCATTTTGAGCCGGTGTGCGCGTTCAGCAAATTTGTAATGGTTAACATAATAGCGCAAAGCACACAACATGCAGAATTATGCCGGTTGTGCGCGTTACGCAAAAGTTGTGTCGATGACAAATTTGCTCTCCGCCCCCACGGGAATAAATTTGCCCGTTTTGCGCTTTGAGCATATTTGTGAGATGCTATAATTTTACTCCCACTGCGCACCACCGCAGTTAATCAATCAAATTCCAAATTTCATCATATTTAAACTGTTAAACACGCACAACCAGCAGAATTATGCCCGTTGTGCGCATTTAGCTAAAGTCATGACAAATTTGCTCAACGCCCCCACGGGAATAAATTTGACCGTTTTGCGCTTTGAGCATATTTGTGAGATGCTATAATTTTAATTCCACCTCGCACCAGCGCATTGAATCAATCACATTCCAAATTTCATCATACTTAAACGCGCACAACCAGCAGAATTATGCCCGTTGTGCGCGTTTAGCTAAAGTTTAAATTAAGTCTCATACATATTCTAGTTGATGTTATTTTGAAAATGACCCAGCCATTCAAATATATTGATGTACATACTGATACAGATCCAAACTGATTCATTAGCCTATGCTCTTACAAACTGAAACATGTGATTGTCGGTGTGATCTGCGTGCTTCCCCGTCAACTTCCGCGAATTCATCGGGCGACCATCTTCGTTCCGTTTATTACCATCGTTGTCGATTTTCTGCCATCATCGGCTGGATATGAGTGTAGTCATAGCATGTGTCGGTGTAACCTGCAGTCGGGTATGTAGCCGTTTCAAAGACACCGAGGAACTCCGATTCACATGAGGCGTCGAACAACACCAAATGGTTGCATAACAAATAGAATGAGCTTTTTATCTTCGCGATCGGAAAGGACATGAGGGAGTGTTTGTGTGTCATAGACGAGGTATAGTGAAATGATGAAGGATTTAATGGTTTGGATGGAGTTTATAAAGAGGAGATGGATATGGAGTGTATAGTCGAGGAGTGGAAGGCGAAATGCTCACATATGGAAGGCATTCATCGGGCATGCATGTTTATAAATGGACGATAGCCCTTCGTTGCGGTTATTACCACCATTGCGTAAGTTTCCAACATCAACCATTTATCTTTACGTGAAAAGATAACTGGTTGAATTCCATCGTCCATTTCTATCGTAATCGTCAAGCATTAGGGCTCGCTGAAGGATAACGGAGTATACTCATCAATTTGAATGGTCAATTTCACACTAAATGGACCGTGAATGCCCTGGAGAAGCGAACGAAATCGGAGGACTACAAGCTGATGCTGTCGCCTCCCGAATATGCTCCTATCCCTGGTCTGCGAAGAGATGAATGGCCCCCCTGGCCTTTGCGCCCTGGATGTCTGCACTGGGTCACATAGGTTGGCGGTGCATGGCTACCGGCCCTCTAAGGCACAAGCACTCCCTCCTGTTCTTTTCGATCTCTTGTCTCGCAGCCAAAATTGGAAATCCCCAGGACGAAAGGGACAATTATGATCGGCTTCATCCACAGTCAGATTTGCCCAATTTGGCTGCGAGCCAAGAGATCGAAAAGAACAGAAGGGAGTGCTTGTGCCTCAGAGAGACGGTAGCCATGCACCGCCAACCTAATTAACCCAGAGCAGCCAACCAGGGCGCAAAGGCCCGGGGGGCCATTCTTCTCTTCGCAGACCAGGGAGAGAATCATATTCGGGACGCGACTGCATCAGCCTGTAGTCCTCCGATTTCATACGCTTCTCCAGGGCATTCACAGCATTCACGGTCCATTTATAGTGAAAAACGACCGATCAAATTGATGAGTATTAAGTCCGTTATCCTACAGTAATGCTAAGGATCTCGGGAATGAACATCTTATTTACTCAACGCGTAATCCCACCGAGAAAAACGCGTAATGCTAAGTATTTTAGGCTCAGCTGAAAAAGAGGCAAATTACTCTCCCCACACGACAAGGATACCGAACCGTTTTGCGCCTTGAATTACTCTCCATCGAACACTCGAAAAATTATTTATTTTCCAGCGCAACAAAAACAATCAAATTGTTTCTGTTGTGAGTGCGGGTTAATTGGTTCCACTATAAGCCCTTGTGTGTAATGTTGATTGTGGAGTCCTCAGATGTGAGACCGTGTGTGTACAGCGGATGGATATTGATTCACACTATGACTTTTAACCACCACGCACGACGCGCACAATGGATAATTGATATCAGCCCTTCGTTGCGTTTATTACCGTCATAGCTTGGTAACGGCTATTTATTACAAATGTATTTTACAAGGCACATGACCAAATTTAATAAGTTTAGTACCGATGGAAATATCTCAATTATACATACTACCTGAGACCAATATTGGATATTTTTCGAGCAAATTTTAAAATATTTACAACATTACAAGAAATACTAAATACTTAAAAATTAAAAAAATTAACATTGAAGAATAATATTATTTATAGTTTTCTTTCATGCAGAAACAATGTATTAGATTAACAATGTATGCAGAAACAAGTATCGCCAGGTGTTCACTTTGAGCCGGTGTGCGCGTTCAGTAAATTTGTTATGGCTAACATAATTGCGCAAAGCGCACAACATGTAGAATTATGCCCATTGTGCGCGTTAAGCTCTATAGTTGCGTCGATGACAAATTTGCTCAACGCCCCCACGGGAATAAATTTGACCATTTTGCTCTTTGATCATATTTGTGAGATGCTATAAGTTTACTCCCACTGCGCGCCACCGCAGTGAATCAATCAAATTCCAAATTTCATCATACTTAATCTGAATCCCAACCACGCCTACATCCAAACTTTTAGATTTAAGTCTTATTATACTTGTTCAATCTGAAAACATAGTAGATTAAACCGGATACTTATTCACTCTGACGCAGAAACTACATACAAACTTTAAAAATAAATCTGATACCTTTTCAATCTGAAGGCATATTCAATCGAATTCAGAAACTGCATGCAAAATTTTAGATTAAATCACATACATATTCAAATTGATGACATTTTGAAAATTACCCAGCCATTCAAATATATTGATATACATACTGAATTACTGATACAGATCCAAACTGATTCATTAGCCTATGCTCTTACAAACTGAGGGGTTCTCGTGAATATACAAAAGACTGTTCGTAAATCTACAGCTGATTGATACCAGACATGTGCATTTCTCAAGAATGTTTGACCGGTCGGTGGGACGTGAGCTGAAAAAATTAATAGCCGCTTACATAATTGCTCAACGCCCAGTACCAACTAATTTATGGCCGTTGTGCGCATTGATGATATTTATAATGGTTACTTTAATTGCGCAAAGTGCACAACAAGCACAGCCAGAGCCAGCTGTTCGCTTTGAGCATCTAAAGTATTTTATGAACAATTGTTTAACGCGCACAACCAGCAGAATTTACTCGTTGTGCACGTTAAGCTGATGTTTCATTGATGACAAATTTTCTCAACACGACCACGGGAATAAATTTAATCATACTTATTCTAAATCCCAATCAAGCCTACATGCAAGCGTTTAGATTTAAGTCTTATTATACTTGTTCAATCTGGAAACATTGTAGATTAAACCGGATACTTATTCACTCTGACTCAGAAACTACATGCAAACTTTAAAATTAAATCTGATACTTATTCAAGATGAAGGCATATTCAATCGAATTCAACTATATTGATGTACATACTGATACAGACCCAAACTGATTCATTAGCCTATGCTCTTACAAACTGATACATATGATTGTCTACGTAGATGTTTGCAATGAAGGGCTCGCTGTAGGATAACGGACTTATACTCATCAATTTGAATGGTCAATTTCACTATAAATTGACCGTGAACGCCCTCAAAAATTTCGCTTTGTGTTTGAGATTACCCTCAAAAATTACTCACACCGCAACATCTGTATATACTGTATATTCACGAGCTCAACAACTGTAGACTCATGGGTTCTTTCCATGACTCACAGTAAATCAACTGTAGTCTCATCCTCATCCATGGGCAGTCCAAATCGTCTATAATAAATGGCGTCTCATTCTAAAATGTTGGTAACTGCTAATTTGATTGCAGCATTCAAAAACCTCTCAATAAATACGCAGTTAAAGCCTCGCTTTAATACGCAGCATTCAAAGACTATTTTAATACTCGTTTAATATTTGACCGTTTGAATTCATAACAGCTATTTTTTGAACTCTATTTATATCCCACTGCTTTCCTCAAGAAAATACACGGAAAAATTGCTTCCTCCAAAAATTCTTCTGTGCTTCATCCCGTTCTCCTGGGTAGCTATACTGTGCAAAATCCAAAGTCTCTGGCCAAGTGTGGACGCGGCCAGGGGCTGCTGTGTTAACCTTCGGGAGCAACCGACAACAGCGATTACCACCGAGGTCGCGCCACAGCGGTTTCAATTACATCTGCCAAGTATTCTGCTTCTCGGATCTTCCTCGTATAGCCACGGTATTCTACGTATTTTTCTTACAATATATTTGTTTCTCAGTTTAACCGGACAAATTCTAACCATTGCTTCGTTCTGCTTGATGTAGATATATACCATGGTAAATGGAAGATAAAATTGAAAGTTACTCCTGCTATTTCAATGTGGACCATTTCCTTCATGATGTAGATGCCTGTAAAGAGAATGGGATGGCGGTAGAAGATGACTCCAATGAAATCAGTCTAACTTCGCAACCAAAATGCACCTTCAAATCTTCCCAGAAGATCTCAGCGGTCAGCGTAGTAGCATTTGCAACCAAAATGCACCTTCAAATCTTCCCAGAAGATCTCAGCGGTCAGCGGACCTTCTAGGATACATGATCATTTTCTTCCTTTCTTGGGTGTGAAAGTAGGGATTTTCGAGGTATTCCATTTGGTAAGTATATACTTTTAAATACAATATAGGTGTAATTCTTATTCAATTGGGTGGAAAATGATGTAGAAATTTGGTGATTTTACATGCATGCAGATACGGTTGAGATTGCTCGAGAAGGTACAAAATTCCAAGGTACTATTTATGTCGTAAAAAAATCCAGCGTTCAGTGGAGGTTAACAGTCGTTGAGGGCAGCTGGGCAGGCACAACCATCAAGCTGCTAATTATGTCGAGGGCCATTCCGATGAAGGGCAGTTGCATGGAATGGAGATGGAATCATTGAGAGATTTGGCAAATAGCACGCTGAGGCCGGCTGAAATTTTGACAGTCCTGTAGGAAAATCCTACCTTCCATGCAAATAAATTTATAATGCACGTCACCGTGTAAAAAGGGACAACAAGAATGTTGTCGCTTTGCATGTAAAACTTCCGATAGGATTCCTACTGCCCTTCATCGGAATGGCCCTCGACATAATTAGCAGCTTGATGGTTGTGCCTGCCCTCAACGACTGTTAACCTTCACTCCTCACCGCCAACGCCGACGCCCACCATTACCACGCAATGAGAACAGACATTGACACTTCTTGGTTTTAACTGGCCTGTCGGTCGTTTTTTCCTTTCGGTGTCACCTGTAAACCCCGCTTCTTTCACATGCAAAGTAAACAACTTTGCATGTGAAAGAAGCGGGGTTTACAGGTGACACCGAAAGGAAAAAACGACCGACAGGCCAGTTAAAACCAAGAAGTGTCAATGTCTGTTCTCATTGCGTGGTAATGGTGGGCGTCGGTGTTGGCGGTGAGGAGTGAAGCTTAACAGTCGTTGAGGGCAGGCACAACCATCAAGCTGCTAATTATGTCGAGGGCCATTCCGATGAAGGGCAGTTGCACGGAAAGGAAAAAACGACCGACAGGCCAGTTAAAACCAAGAAGTGTCAATGTCTGTTCTCATTGCGTGGTAATGGTGGGTGTCGGTGTTGGCGGTGAGGAGTGAAGGTTAACAGTCGTTGAGGGCAGGCACAACCATCAAGCTCCTAATTATGTCGAGGGCCATTCCGATGAAGGGCAGTAGCAGGGAATGAAGATGGATCATTGAGAGATTTGGCAAATAGCACGCTGAGGCCGGCTGAGATTTTGAAAGTCCAACCTTCCATGAAAATCAATTTATAATGCACGTCACCGAGTAAAAAGGGACAACAAGAATGTTGATATTGAAAAAAATTCGGTATAAAATTGATGTTAGGTTTTGTGCAAAATAATCACTTGTTGTAAGAAATTAAAAGATATGTTTACCCATATTGCTACCTTCGTATGGAAATTTCACCACACGTGTCACTTGTGCTTTTTAAGCCCCGCGGACGACGCGCACGACGGGGTTAATTTTGCCCGTCGTGCGCGCGAATGGAAAATGCTCCACACTTGTACGTTTTAGCCCCGTGCACGACAAACACGACTGGGGAAAATTTTGCCTGTCGTACGCGTCGATGGAAATTGCTTCACACTAGGTGTTTTAACCCGCGTGCACGACGGGGCGTATTTTTGCCCTTCGTGCGCGCGGCTGGAAAATGCTCTACACTTGTGTGTTTTAAGCCACGTGGAAAACGCGCACGACGGGTTTAATTTTGTCGTCGTGCACGCGGATGGAAATTGCTTCACACTTGTGCGTTTTAACCCCCGCGGACGACGGGGTTAATTTAGCCCGTCGTGCGCCCGGATGGAAATTGCTCCACACTTGTCCGTTTTAAGCCCCGCGCACGACGGGGGAATTTTGCCCGTCGTGCGCGCGGATGGAAATTGGTTTACCCGTTGCGTTTTACCCCTCGCGCACTACGGGGGTAATTTTTGCCTGTCGTGCGCACGTTTGGTAAATGCTCCACACTTGTGTGTTTCCCGCGCACGACGCCCACAACGGGGGTAATTGCTTCACACTAGGCGTTTTAACCCCCAGCGCACGACGGGGTTAATTTTGCCCGTCGTGCACTAGGATGGAAATTGCTGCACAATAGGCGTTTTAACCGACGTGCCCGACGGGGTAAGTTTGCCCGTCGTTCGCACAGATGGTAATTGCTTCACACTAGGCGTTTTAACCCCCGTGCACGACGGGGCGTATTTTTGACCGTCGTGCGCGCGGCTGGAAAATGCTCTACACTTGTGCGTTTTAAGCCCCGCGGACAACGCGCACGACGGGGGTAATTTTGCCCGTCGTGCACGCGGATGGAAATTGCTCGACACTTGTGCGTTTTATGCCCCGCGAACGACGCACACGACGGGGTTATTTTTGCCCGTCGTGCGCGCGGATGTGAATTGCTTCACACTAGGCGTTTTTAACCCCCGCGAACGACGGGGTTAATTTTGCCCGTCGTGCGCCCAGATGGAAATTGCTCCACACTTGTCCGTTTTAAGCCCCGCGCACGACGCGGGAATTTTGCCCGTCGTGCACGCGGATGGAAATTGGTTTACACGTTGCGTTTTAACCCTCGCGCACGACGGGGGTAATTTTTGCCTGTCGTGCACACGGTTGGTAAATGCTCCACACTTGTGCGTTTCCTGTGCACGACGCTCACGACGGGGGTAATTGCTTCACTCTAGGCGTTTTAACCCCCGCGCACGACGGGGTTAATTTTGCCCGTCGTGCGCTAGGATGGAAATTGCTGCACAATAGGCGTTTTAACCGACGCGCCCGACGGGGTAAGTTTGCCCGTCGTTCGCGCAGATAGAAATTGCTTCACACTAGGCGTTTTAACCCCCGTGCACGACGGGGCGTATTTTTGCCCGTCGTGCGCGTGGCTAGAAAATGCTCTACACTTGTGCGTTTTAAGCCCCGCAGACAACGCGCACGACGGGGGTAATTTTGCCCGTCGTGCGCGCGGATGGAAATTGCTCGACACTTGTGCGTTTTAAGCCCCGCGGCCGACGCGCACGCCGCGGTTATTTTTGCCCGTCGTGCGCGCGGATGGAAATTGCAGCACACTTGTGCGTTTTAACCTCCACGGACGACGGGGTTAATTTTGTCCGTCGTGCGCTCGGATGGAAATTGCTCCACACTAGGCGTTTTAACCCACGTGCACGACGGGGGTAATTTTGCCCGTCGTACGCGCGTATGGAAATTGCTTCACACTTGTAAGCTTTAACCCCCGCGGACGACGGGGGTAATTTTTGCCCGTCATGCGCTCGGATGGAAATTGCTGCACACTAGGCGTTTTAACCCACACGCATGACGGGGTAAGTTTGCCCGTCGTACGCGCGGATGGAAATTGCTTTACAGATTGTGTTTTCCCCCTCGCGCACGACGGGGGTAATTTGGCCCGTCGTGCGCACGGCTGTAAATTGCTCCACACTTGTGCGTTTGCCCGCACACGACACGCACGACGGGGGTAATTTTGCCCGTCGGGCACGCGGATGGAAATAGCTCGACACTGGTGCGTTTTAAGCCCCGCGGACGACGCGAACGACGAGGTTATTTTTGCCCGTCGTGCGCGCGGATGGAAATTGCTGCACACTTGTGCGTTTTAACCCCCGCGGACGACGGGGTTAATTTTGTCTGTCGTGCGCTCGGATGGAAATTGCTCCACGCTAGACGTTTTAACCCACGCGCACGACGGGGGTAATTTTGCCCGTCGTGCGCGCGGATGGAAATTGCTTCACACTTGTGCGTTTTAACCCCCGCGGACGACGGGGGTAATTTTTGCCCGTCGTGCGCTCGGATGGAAATTACTGCACACTAGGCGTTTTAACCCACGCGCACGACGTGGTAATTTTGCCCGTCGACGCGTGGATGGAAATTGCTTTACAGATTTTGTTTTCCCCCTCGCGCACGACGTGGGTAATTTGGCCCGTCGTGCGCACGGCTGTAAATTGCTCCACACTTGTGCGTTTGCCCGCACACGACGCGCACGACGGGGGTAATTTTGCCCGTCGTGCGCGCGGATGGAAATTACTGCACACTTGTGCGTTTTAACCCCCGCGGACGACGGTGTTAATTTTGTCCGTCGTGCGCTCGGATGGAAATTGCTCCACGCTAGGCGTTTTAAACAACGCGCACGACGGGGGTAATTTTGCCCGTCGTGCGCGCGGATGGAAATTGCTTCACACGTGTGCGTTTTAACCCCAGCGGACGACGTGGGTAATTTTTGCACGTCGTGCGCTCGGATGGAAATTGCTGCACACTAGGAATTTTAACCCACGCGCACGACGGGGTAAGTTTGCCCGTCGACGCGCGGATGGAAATTGCTTTACAGATTGCGTTTTCCCCCTCGCGCACGACGGGGGTAATTTGGCCCGTCGTACGCACGGCTGTAAATTGCTCCACACTTGTGCGTTTGCCCGCACACGACGCGCACGACGGGGTAATTTTGCCCGTCGTGTGCGCGGATGGAAATTGCTCGACCCTTGTGCGTTTTAAGCCCCGCGGACGACGCGCACGACGAGGTTATTTTTGCCCGTCGTGCGCGCGGATGGAAATTACTGCACACTTGTGTGTTTTAACCCCCGCGGACGACGGTGTTAATTTTGTCCGTCGTGCGCTCGGATGGAAATTGCTCCACGCTAGGCGTTTTAACCCACGCGCACGACGCGGGTAATTTTGCCCGTCGTGCGCGCGGATGGAAATTGCTTCACACTTGTGCGTTTTAACCCCCGCGGACGACGGGGGTAATTTTTGCCCGTCGTGCGCTCGAATGGAAATTGCTGCACACTAGGCGTTTTAACCCACGCGCACGACGGGGGAAGTTTGCCCATCGACGCACGGATGGAAATTGCTTTACAGATTGCGTTTTCCCCCTCGCGCACGAAGGGGGTAATTTGGCCCGTCGTGCGTATGGCTGTAAATTGCTCCACACTTGTGCGTTTGCCCGCACACGACATGCACGACGGGGGTAATTTTGCCCATCGTGCGCGCGGATGGAAATTGCTCGACACTTGTGCGTTTTAAGCCCCGCGGACGACGCGCACGACGAGGTTATTTTGTCCCGTCGTGCGCGCGGATGGAAATTGCTGCACACTTGTGTGTTTTAACCCCTGCGGACGACGGGGTTAATTTTGTCCGTCGTGCGCTCGAATGGAAATTGCTCCACGCTAGGCGTTTTAACCCACGCGCACGACGGGGGTAATTTTGTCCGTCATGTGCGCGGATGGAAATTGCTGCACACTTGTGCGTTTTAACCCCCGCGGACGACGGGGTTAATTTTGTCCGTCGTGCGCTCAGATGGAAATTGCTCCACACTAGGCGTTTTAACCCACGCGCACGACGGGGTAATTTTGCCCGTCGTGCGCGCGGATGGAAATTGCTTTACAGATTGCGTTTTCCCCCTCGCGCACGACGGGGGTAATTTGGCCCGTTGTGCGCACGGCTGTAAATTGCTCCACACTTGTGCGTTTGCCCGCACACGACGCGCACGACGGGGGTAATTTTGCCCGTCGTGCGCGCGGATGGAAATTGCTCGACACTTGTGCTTTTTAAGCCCCGCGGACGACGCACACGAGGAGGTTATTTTTGCCCGTCGTGCGCGCGGATGGAAATTGCTACACACTTGTGCGTTTTAACCCCCGCGGACGACGTGATTAATTTTGTCCGTCGTGCGCTCGGATGGAAATTGCTCCACACTAGGCGTTTTAACCCACGCACACGACGGGATAATTTTGCCCGTCGTGCGCGCGGATGGAAATTGCTTTACAGATTGCGTTTTCCCCCTCATGTATGACGGGGGTAATTTGGCCCGTCATGCGCACGGCTGTAAATTGCTCCACACTTGTGTGTTTGCCCGCACACGACGCGCACGACGGGGGTAATTTTTCCCGTCGTGCGCGCGGATGGAAATTGCTCGACACTTGTGCGTTTTAAGCCCCGCGGACGACGCGCACGACGAGGTTATTTTTGCCCGTCGTGCGCGTGGATGGAAATTGCTGCACACTTGTGCGTTTTAACCCCCGCGGACGACGGGGTTAATTTTGTCCGTCGTGCGCTCGGATGGAAATTGCTCCACACTAGGCGTTTTAACCCACGTGCACGACGGGGTAATTTTGCCCGTCGTGCGTGCGGATGGAAATTGCTTTACAGATTGCGTTTTCCCCCTCGCGCACGACTGGGGTAATTTGGCCCGTCGTGCGCACGGCTGTAAATTGCTCCACACTTGTGCGTTTGCCCGCACACGACGCGCACGACGGGGGTAATTTTACCTGTCGTGCGCGCGGATGGAAATTGCTCGACACATGTGCGTTTTAAGCCCCGCGGACGACGCGCACGACGAGGTTATTTTTTCCCGTCGTGCGCGCGGATGGAAATTGCTGCACACTTGTGCGTTTTAACCCACGCGGACGACGTGGTTAATTTTGTCCGTCGTGCGCTCGGATGGAAATTGCTCCACACTAGGCGTTTTAACACACGCGCACGACGGGGTAATTTTTCCTGTCGTGCGCGCGGATGGAAATTGCTTTACAGACTGCGTTTTCCCCCTCGCGCACGACGGGGGTAATTTGGCCCGTCGTGCGCACGGCTGAAGGGCATAAACATCTACAAACAACAGTGAAACGTGATAGTGAATTGATTGAGATTGTTAGTAGCTTGGCTACTCTTGTCTTGTCCCGATACTTGTTCTCTTGTACTTACTGTTCACCAAGTCTTAATTGTGCACTCATGTTATAACTGACATGTCATGCATACTAAAACTGCTAGGTTGCTAGTTGCCTTACTTTCAGTTTCCTTGCCCAAGTCTTTTAGACTTGCTGACATGTGCCCCTTTACTCTTTTGGGTGACACATGTTAGATCATGAGCCTGAGTACCTTGTTGAGGACGAGGTGTTTGCTGATGCCGAGCCCGAGCTTGTGTTTGACGGGGAGTACGTGGACACTGGGGACCAGTCCTAGTGTCTCCGTTGTGTTTTCCCTTTTGTTTAGACTGCTATTTTGTTGTCGGTGCGTAGCACCTAATACCTTGTTGCGATGTTGTTTTTGTTGGCCTTGTTCTGGGCCTTTAGACTCTTTCTTTTAGCCTGGTGGCTTTTCTGGATGTTGAACTTATTTTCATGTTGGACAATTTGTGAGATATGAGATTTTATTTCAGTCTCTCCTTGTGTTATTATTGTTGTTCCGTTGTGGTTACAGGGACCTGCTTATATTTTATTGACGCTTATCAGGTTTGGGGCTTCACAGCTCCACTTTCGTGCGGACCCTTTCACGTCTCGCCTCCATTTTAGGGAAGCAGGGCGTGACAGGTTTTGTTGGTGGCCCATGCAGGTCCTTCTGTAACTGCGATTATCGGAATAGCGATAATAATATTAGAATGTCCAACAAACTAAGTTCGACGTCCGAGTCATAAGCTATGAGTCTAATCTGATTCGTTTTCTGTGTCATTAAATGGCAGGAAGGCGATTCTCCCGTGGTGGAGGTAGTGGTGCGCTCCCTCATGATGAGGAGCCTGAGCGGGAACCCACCAACGGTGAGATGATGCGGATGATGCTCCTGATGATGCAAGTACAGCAGGGCGTGCTCCTGCAAGTCCAGAATGCTCCACTTGCTCGAGTTGCCCGGGCTCTTCCGGATGCCCCTCGCTCTGAGCCGGGAGCGAAGCAATTTCGGGAGCTGGGTCCCGCATATTTTGATGGTTCTGAGGGTCCTCTGGCTGCCGATGAGTGGATTCGGAACATTGAGGATAATTTGAAGATGGCCAAGATCACCCCGGCTGGATGGGTTGATTTGGCGAAGAGGCAACTCAAGGATAATGCTCGGAATTGGTGGGATGCGGAAGAGAAGATGTTGGTGGAGCCGATAGCTTGGGCTACCTTTAAGTCCAGGTTTGATGAGGAATTCTTTTCGAAGGCTGCTAGGAAGGAGATGCTGCAGCGCTTCATTGATCTGAAGCAAGGGAGCTTGACGGTGGACCAGTACCACCAAGAGTTTACTAGGCTGAGTCAGTTCACGCCGAAGATGGTGCAGGATGCTGATGAGAGGGCTCAGAGGTTCCTACAGGGACTTGCTTTGGAGCTCCAGAGTTTTGTGTCTTCCTCCGATCTGGACTCTTATCAGAAGGTTTTGGTCGCTGCCAGGAGGCAGGAGCTGAACCTGAGTCAGAGGAGAGGGCATGTTTCTGGTGCTGGGAAGAGGCCTATGGAGCAGGCCAGGGCGGTGGTTAGGCCTGGTTTCAAGCCTAATCAGCCAGCTCAGTTTAAGAGGCCAGGAGGGCCTATTCTGAAGACTTGCCATTTCTGCGGCAAGCCTGGCCACATCAAGGAACAGTGTCGGAAGTTTTTGGGCCAGTGTCTGGTTTGTGGTGATGATTCCCATATCGCGAAGGATTGTCGGCATGCGGGTCAGCTGCGGAGGGCGCCTGTTGCAGCACAGCCGTTGCAGCAGCGAGCGTCTGTTCCTGCTGGTCGTGGAGCAGCTCTTGTTCCACAGAGGCAGGCTTTTCAGCCGGCTGTTCCGCCGAGGAGGCAGGCTTTTCTGATGAAAGCTGTGGAGAGCGAGGCTGTGGATGAGGTTATCGCAGGTAATCATCAATCTAGCTGTTACTTTCCTAGCTGGTTTGAATGTTAGATTGTGTTGTTTGCTTGAACATGGTTGTTTGCTAGACTAGGGTTTGATTGTTAATTTCTTATTAGGTGTGGTTTTGGTGTGCACATTTCCTGCACGAGTCCTCTTTGACTCTGGTGCATCGATGTGCATTATTTCTCGGAGCTTCGTGGAGAGGCATTCCTTGTCGACGTCCCCTCTTCCCAAGAGTTGGAATATCGTTACAGGGAATGGCGTGGTCTCGGTGCATCGTGGTTGCAATTCTTGCTCGTTGGTGGTCTGTGGACATGAGCTTTTTGTTGATTTCATTGTCCACGACATCATCAACTACGATGCGGTTCTTGGTATGGATTGGCTTGCGAGCTTCTATGCTACGATCGACTGCAGGAGGAAGAAGGTGGTGTTCGAGATTCCCGGACATCCAGTATTTGAGTTCAGCCGTGGTAGCAGTTCGCTTGGTCCTGTCAGATTTCGGGCCAGGCCGGTGGAGGTTGTGGCTATACAGATGGAGTTGGAGTGGCCAGCTGTAGTGCGTGATTTTGGCGACGTCTTCCCCGAGGAGATGTCTGGGTTGCCACCTGATCGAGCTTTAGAATTTTCTATCGATCTTGTTCCAGGTGCGCAGCCGATTTCGAAGGCGCCGTATCGTATGGCATCTGCAGAATTGGAAGAGTTGCGGAAGCAGTTGGATGAGCTTTTGCAGAAGGGTTATATCAATCCCAGTGTGTCCCCGTGGGGAGCACCGGTGTTGCTGGTGAAGAAGAAGGATGGTTCGCATCGCATGTGCGTGGACTATCGGGAGTTGAATGCGGTGACCATTAAGAATAAATACCCGTTGCCTCGCATCGATGATATTTTTGATCAGCTTGGAGGTTCGAGGGTGTTTTCTAAATTGGATTTGAGGAGTGGTTACCATAATTGAAGGTGAAGAAGGGAGATGTTCCGAAGACAGCGTTCAGGACGAAGTATGGACACTATGAGTTTGTGGTTATGCCTTTCGGCGTAACTAACGCGCCCGCAGTTTTCATGAATCTGATGAACCTGATTTTCTACGACTTTTTGGATAAGTTTGTCGTTATCTTTATTGACGACATTCTGATCTATTCGAAGTCGGAGGAAGAGCATGCCTCGCACTTAAGGACGATGTTGGAGATTTTGAGGAAGCATCGTTTGTATGCTAAGTTTTCGAAGTGCGAGTTTTGGCTGGATAGAGTTGCTTTTCTCGGGCATGTGGTGACTGGAGATGGTATTTCAGTGGATCCCGAGAAGATTAGGGCCATCAGAGAGTGGCCTGTTCCGTCGTCTGCGTCTGAGATTCGGAGTTTCCTTGGACTTGCTGGTTACTATCGGCGATTCATTAAGGACTTTTCTCGTATTGCTGAGCCGATGACCATGTTGACGCGGAAGGATGTACCTTTTGTTTGGTCGGGTGATTGTGAGAGTGCTTTTGGTGTTCTGAAGGAGAGGTTGACGACTGCCCCTATTCTTGTTGTGCCTGATCGCAGCGGTGGATTTGAGATCTTTTGCGATGCTTCTGGCAAGGGTCTCGGTTGTGTGTTGCATCAGCACGGACATGTTGTGGCATATGCGTCTCGTCAGCTTAAGGTTCACGAGAAGAATTACCCGACGCATGATTTGGAGTTGGCTGCCGTTGTGTTTGCTCTTAAGATTTGGAGGCACTTCCTGCTGAGTGAGAAAGTGAAGATTTCCACCGATCACAAGAGCTTGAAGTATATTTTTACTCAGAAGGAGCTCAACATGCGACAGCGTCGATGGTTGGAGCTTATGGCGGATTATGAGATTGATTTGCAGTTTCACCCTGGCAAGGTGAATGTGGTCCGTGATGCGCTGAGTAGGCTTCCAGCGGTGATGATTTTGACCTCGCAGTGGAGATTGCAGCAGGATTTTTGCGAGTCCGGTGTTGAGATTGTCCTTCCTGGGAGGCTTCATCGTTGATGTACATGCAGGTACAGTCGACGATCGTGGATCAGATTAAGGCTGGCCAGGCTGAGGATCCGAAGCTGGTGAAGATTCGGGAGCAGGTGGAAGCCGGTTTGCAGACTGACTTTTTGATTCATGAGGATGGCTCGCTGAGGTTTGGAGACATGTTGTGTGTGCCGGCTGGAGATATTAGAGAGGAATTGATGGTGGAGGCACACAGTTCGCCGTATTCTGTGCATCCTGGTGGTACCAAGATGTACCAGGATCTTCGTCTGAATTATTGGTGGCATGGTATGAAGAGGAGTGTGGCTCGGAGTGTAGCCAAGTGCTTAGTTTACCAGTAAGTGAAGGCGGAGCATCAGCGTACGGCCGGGTTGCTACAACCGCTTCCGATTCCGGGGTGGAAATGGCAACACATCACTATGGATTTCGTGACTGGACTACCTCGGAGTCCGAAGCAGAATGACGCTATTTGGGTGATCGTAGATCGATTGACCAAATCCGCGCACTTTATTCCGTTCCGAGTGGGACAGTCCACTGAGGCGCTGGCGAGGAGATATATGGAGGTAAAATTCTTTTACTCTCCGTTTTTATTTCCTTTTCCTAGTTTGGATAGTGATGTGATGTGAATCGTGCAGGAGGTTGTGCAACTTCATGGAGTCCCCGTGAGTATCGTGTCGGACAGAGACACGAGGTTCACATCTCAGTTCTGGCAGAGTTTGCAGAAGAGCTTGGGTACGCGTCTGAGTTTCAGCACGGCGTACCATCCACAGACGGATGGCCAGTCCGAAAGGACGATTCAGGTTTTGGAAGACATGCTGAGGGCGTGCATGTTGGATTTCAAGGGTTCGTGGGAGGACCATCTACATCTGGTGGAGTTTTCTTACAACAACAGCTTCCAGGCGAGTATTGTCATGGCGCCTTTCGCCGCTCTTTATGGGAGGAAATGTCGATCGCCATTAAGTTAGGATGACGTTGGTGATCGGGAGCTGTTGGGACCTGAGATGATCGTGGAGGCCGTGGATATTGTCAGGAACATTCGGGAGAGGTTGAGAATTGCTCAGGACCGTTCTAAGCATTGGGCGGATGCTAAACGTCGTCCTTTGGAGTTTCAGCCGGGCGACCATGTGTTCTTGAAGATTTCCCCGAATCGCGGTGTGATTCGTTTTGGGAAGCGAGGGAAGTTGAGCCCGCGATACATTGGACCGTTTGACATTCTGGAGAAAGTTGACGAGGTAGCTTATCGCTTGGCCTTGCCGCCATCTTTGGAAGGAGTTCACAATGTTTTCCATGTGTCGCAGCTTCGTCGATACATTAGCGATCCATCTCATGCTGTGGATTTTTCGGAGATTACCGTTCGCCCCGATATGACGTATGACCAGCATCCAGTGCAGATTCTGGACAGGCGTCAGAAGTCACTTCGGAACAAGATTGTCAATCTTGTGAGGGTGATGTGGCGACACAGCTCACCTGGAGAGTCTACTTGGGAGAATGAGGATGAGATGCGAGAGCGTTTCCCACTTTTGTTTCCGGACACGTGAGTGTTTGGAAATTCCGAGGACGGAATTTTTCTTAAGTTGGGGAGGATGTAACGACTGGTTTTCATGTATCTGGATTTATTATATTATAATATATGTTTTGGTGGATTTTCTCCTCGCGTGTGGTTTTCGTCTCCGTAACTTTCATTTTCGATCGTTTCGTGGTGTTTTCTCGTTTCTTCCTTAGGATCATCGATTTCGGAGTAAGTCATTCATGACGGGCTTCATAACGGTCGTATCTTACTATTAGATCAAGCCTAGGAGTCTTAGGAATCGATCCCGGGACTCCGCGCTCCGTATCGGAACTTTTGGTGCTTATTAGCCGGTGTAAGAAGGGGCACCGACCGACTAGATGACGATCCAGTCGGTCGGTAATCCTTCTTGGACCGACTAGTTAGCTTTCTAAATTTCTCAGGAGTTACTGTTTATCGTTAGTCGGTCTAAGAACGTTGGTTGACCGACTAGGTTGCAAACTAGTCGGTCGGCAATGCTTCTTTAACCGACTAACACATCATCTAAATTTTAGTATCAGTACTGTTCACTATTAGTCGGTCTAAGAACGTTCACCGACCGACTAGATGTCAAACTAGTCGGTCAGTAGTTGTTCATCGACCGACTAAACCTAAATTCTATTTTCGTTCAGAAGTTACTGTTTACACTTAGTCGGTCTGCGTTGGTCGACCGACCGACTAGTTGCCAAACTAGTCGGTCAGTGGTTGCTCTTTGACCGACTAATCTATGTTAAAACCCTAATTTCTGGGTAGCCGCCAGCCCATCCTATTTAAACCCCTCCCAAACGTTTTCTTCTTCCTCCACTCGACCCAAAACCCTAGTTTCTCCCCCTTTGAGCCCCCTTCTTCCCCAAACCCTTATTCCTTCATTCCAAGCCCAAGATCCATCATCCAAACCATCCCTCAACACATTCTACCCCTCATCTTCCCCAAAATCTCATCAAATCCCCAAAATCCCCCAAAAACCCTAGTTCTCCAAACTTCTCCATTCGTTCCCAGATCTGGTCCCTAGGTTCTCCGGAGTGTTTCTTCCGTTTCCTCACGGTAAGAAATCGATCTCTTGATGTTTTCATAACCTATTGTGTTTTTATGAAACCCTAATGAAATGAATGTTGTTTTGATGATTGTTTCCCCATAACAGCGATTTCCCCGTAGATTAGCATCCGCGAGACGAACCTTCGTGATCGTCATCCCCGGTGCTAGAAAAGTGAAACTTGCCACTTAGGGTTTAGGCCATGTTTTAGGCCATTTGCTTGTTGTAGGCGTAAAAGAGGCTAGGCGACAAAATGATACTCGCCTAGGCGCAAATTTAGGAACTAGCTTGACAACGAAGCTAGATCCGACATTTATCATGTTGCACAATTACCATGTCATGTTTACTTTCCATTAACTGTACGCAAATTAATTGTCATGTCATTGCATCCTTTAAGTATTTATGTGATTGCGTAGCATCGCTACAATACTTGTGTTTCGTGGCTCGTGACCAGAAGCGAGCATAATGAGTTGCTAACCCCAACGCTCGATATTGAATTGTGAACTTGGAAAACAAGCTCCCGTGCGGGGCAACCCTGGCTCACTTGCTGGGCTCATGTATAGGGACCCTGGCTTGTTTACGTGTGGGATGGGGTAAGAGTTAAGCGGTCATTCAACTGGGGGTCTGCCTGATCAGCAACTGCAGTTGTAAGGCGTAAACTCTGGGGTGGGGTAGTGTTTAGTGCCGATCAGCGTGAATGTTATACCATTTAGCTGAAGGGCGTAAACATCTACAAACAACAGTGAAACATGAATAGTGAATTGATTGAGATTGTTAGTAGCTTGGCTACTCTTGTCTTGTCCCGATACTTGTTCTCTTGTACTTACTGTTCACCAAGTCTTAATTGTGCAACTGACATGTCATGCATACTAAAACTGCTAGGTTGCTAGTTGCCTTACTTTCAGTTTCCTTGCCCAAGTCTTTTAGACTTGCTGACATGTGCCCCTTTACTCTTTTGGGTGACACATGTTAGATCCTGAGCCTGAGTACCTTGTTGAGGACGAGGTGTTTGCTGACGCCGAGCCCGAGCTTGTGTTTGACGGGGAGTACGTGGACACTGGGGACCAGTCCTAGTGTCTCCGTTGTGTTTTCCCTTTTGTTTAGACTGCTATTTTGTTGTCGGTGCGTAGCACCTAATACCTTGTTGTGATGTTGTTTTTGTTGGCCTTGTTCTGGGCCTTTAGACTCTTTCTTTTAGCCTGGTGGTTTTTCTGGATGTTGAACTTATTTTCATGTTGGACAATTTGTGAGATATGAGATTTTATTTCAGTTTCTCCTTGTGTTATTATTGTTGTTCCGTTGTGGTTACAGGGACCTGCTTATGTTTTATTGACGCTTATCGGGTTTGGGGCTTCACAGCTCCACTCTCGTGCGGACCTTTTCACGTCTCGCCTCCATTTTAGGGAAGCGGGGCGTGACACTATTTGTTATTATTATGGAATGATTTTCTCTCCTTGTAGAAAAAGCCATCATATCTCACAAAATACACCCCATGAAGAGGACAGGGGCAATCTCACACCTACTGTTTACGGACGATCTATTGGTCTTTTACCGCGCTAATAGATCCTCCTTTTGGGCATCAGATCATTACTCCAGGAGTTTACCAACTATACAGGTCTACAGGTTAACTGGGAAAAGAGTGCGTTATTGTTTAGCAAGGGTGCAAAACATAAAGAAGACCTGGCGGATTTATTGGGCATCAAAATAGCTTCTACGATCACTACGTATTTGGGGCATCCACTATCTTTGAAATACCCGACTTCACCAATTATAAGAAGTTGGTTGATAAGTGCAAGAAGAGGATGAGTGGATGGACCTCTTCCTCCTTGTCTATAAATGGGCGCATCGAGCTTGTCAGGTCAGTTATATACGGTATGATGGCATTTTGGATGCAAGTATTCGACATTCCAGCTAGTGTTCTGAGAACTATCACGAAGGCATGTATGCGTTTCATATTGGGCCACTCTAGAGCTTGGGCTTGGGAGGATGAGTGCAACCAAAACCAGAAGGCGGGGTGGGAATTAGAATGTTGGAGGAGTTGAATGATGCAGCAGGGGTGCGGCTATCTTGGAGGTATATGAACACGGAGAGCATATGGGCGAAGCACATGCAGAGGAAGTATGGCAGCCCGAGGGGGTTGTTTGCGGCTAAATGTGTTCCCGCACAGTCGGGGACCTGGAAAAGGTTACTCAGCTGCCGCAAAATATCTCAGAAGTTGATTTAAAGAGCAGTTGTTGATGGGAGATCGACACTCTTCTGGCGGGACTTCTGGATCGATGGCGGGCCGCTCGTCGAACGCTTTCATATGCCGCCTGGGTCCGAGAATCATACGGTTGTGGATTATTGGGGGGATCACGGCTGGAGCTTGGACTCGGCACTATGTTGAGTATTGGACTTCTCCCTACTTGGTGTTAATGATGAGCACATATAAATACTTGTGACTAATCCCCTATTTTGCAGTTAATCCATTGCCTAAGCTATTTATGAAGATCTACTAGCAATGGATGACTCACAAACTTCATTGAAGGCAAATGACATGAATTGGCTGATCGTAGATAATGATTGAAGCTCCGTGAAGACTTCAAGCTCATACGATGGAAAGAAGAGATTATTCGTCACTGTATTTTTCTTTTATCTCTTCTAGTATGTAGCTTAGAAGTAGAACTTTGATGGAGCACTCACACACATCTACATTCAGTCATAGGACTTCATTAGATCATGTGTCCTTTGATTCCAATTCATTTCTTTATTGATTGTACTAGGATTGTTTATAACAGTCGACTGCTAAACAATTTATAGTCGCCTGTCTCAAAATAGTCGCCTGTTATGCACAGACTATTGCAATATAGTTTTGGGCCCTCTCTGATTATTTCGCACAGGCTACTGATGAACTATACACAGGCGCCTGTCCAAGTGACAGTCGACTGTGTTTGGTAAATCAGTCGCCTTTCTATCCTTTGCCCAAACTCTGTTTGATCTGACTTTTACGGCCAGTCGACTAATGTTGTATATACAGTCGACTGTCTCTTGGATCAGTCGACTGTCTATGCTGCAACAGTCGTCTGTCTGTGAGTCATTTCTTTGACTCAGCTTTCTGGAAATTTCTCAGGCTTTTGACAGTCGTCAGTTTAAGGATTTACAGTCGCCTGTTCTGATTAACAGTCGACTGTGTTCCTTGCATCAGTCGTCTGTCCTGTTACTTGTGAGATTTCCAGTATAAGTCTAACTTACCCATCTCTCGGCCAGTTGCCTGTCGAAGAAATTACAGTCGTCTGTTGGTTTAACAGTACACTGTCTTTGCTTCATCAATCGACTATCCACGTGGTAAGTTACCATTATGAGTTCTCACCTACCCTTGCTGACTATGCAATAGTCGACTGTGGATTGTTCAACAGTCGACTGTCGCGAGTTCAGATTCTATCCGTTGAGATTTTTATCATGGATTCCAATTGGGTTTTTGCCTAAACTATTTTGTGGATTTGAGAAAACTATAAATAGATCTTTTACTGTTCCATTGGAAGGTTACTCATTCATTGCAAAATCTCTCAAGCTTTCATTTCCAAAGATCAAAACTCTCAAATCCAAAGCCCTAAGTATTTCCAAATCTTGTACTCTTGCTCTCCAACCTAGAACCAAAGAGTGATCTTCTAGGCAATTGGTGCAGTCTAGAGAAAGGGCTTCTCCACTCTTCCAAGAGAGTTCTTCAACAAACATCACACTCCACCTTTAAGTTCTACTTCAAGGCATCGGTGATTGTAAGTGTTGTTTTCCATTATTTCATAACTTTCGTTATTTGAGTTGTGCTCTCAGTTGTGAGAGTGGTTTTGCTTGCTCCCTGGTTGTGGGAGTCAAGGACTTCGATTGTATTCGATTGCACTTGTAGGGTTGCTACAAGTGGGCTTTAAGAAAACCTCAAGTTAGGGTTCTAACTTGAGTATCCGGTGGT
Organism: Scilla litardierei; assembly: GCA_030789695.1. Classification (NCBI taxonomy): domain Eukaryota; kingdom Viridiplantae; phylum Streptophyta; class Magnoliopsida; order Asparagales; family Asparagaceae; genus Scilla; species Scilla litardierei. Next base: position 19,669,369 of record CM061136.1, read on the forward strand.
ATCCAGGTGGTAGGGACATAGGATTACCGGGAACAAGTCGGGAGTTGACTTGGGTAATCCGAACCCTGGAAACATCTCTGCATTTGCGTGTGTTTCATTTTGGGTTGTTCTTCTATTTCGCATTATTTGTTGGATTGCATTTTATTTTTGGTGTAGATTCCTTTTAAATTTGCATAAACACTATTCAACCCCCCTTCTAGTATGTAGCTTAGAAGTAGAACTTTGATGGAGCACTCACACACATCTACATTCAGTCATACGACTTCATTAGATCATTTGTCCTTTGATTCCAATTCATTTCTTTATTGATTGTACTAGGATTATTTATAACAGTCGACTGCTAAATAGTTTACAGTCACCTGTCTCAAAAACAGTCGACTGTGTTTTGTTCTACAGTCGCCTGTTATGCACAGACTATTACAATATAGTTTTGGGCCTTCTCTGATTATTTCGCACAGGCTACTGATGAACTATACACAGGCGCCTGTCCAAGTGACAGTCGACTGTGTTTTGTAAATCAGTCGCCTGTCTATCCTTTGCCCAAACACTGTTTGATCTGACTTTTACGGCCAGTCGACTAATGCTGTATATACAGTCGACTGTCTCTTGGATCAGTCGACTATCTATGCTGCAACAGTCGTCTGTCTGTGAGTCATTTCTTTGACTCAGCTCTCTGGAAATTTCTCAGGCTTTTGACAGTCGTCTGTTTAAGGATTTACAGTCGCCTGTTCTGATTAACTGTCGACTGTGTTCCTTGCATCAGTCGTCTGTCCTGTTACTTGTGAGATTTCCAGTATTAGTCTAACTTACCCATCTCTCGGCCAGTCGCCTGTCGAAGAAATTACAGTCGCCTATTGGTTTAACAGTCGACTGTCTTTGCTTCATCAGTCGACTGTCCACGTGGTAAGTTACGGTTATGAATTCTCACCTACCCTTGCTGACTGTGCAACAATCGACTGTGGATTGTTCAACAGTCGACTTTCGCGAGTTCAGATTCTATCCGTTGAAATTTTTAGCACGGATTCCAATTGGGGTTTTGCCTAAACTGTTTTGTGGATTTGAGAAAACTATAAATAGAGCTTTTACTGTTCCATTGGAAGGTTACTCATTCATTGCAAAATCTCTCAAGCTTTCATTTTCAAAGATCAAAGCTCTCAAATCCAAAGCCCTAAGTATTTCCAAATCTTGTTCTCTTGCTCTCCAACCTAGAACCAAAGAGTGATCTTCTAGGCAATTGGTGCAGTCAAGAGAAAGGGCTTCTCCTCTCTTCCAAGAGAGTTCTTCAACACACAACACACTCCACCTTCAAGTTCTACTTCAGGGCATAGGTGATTGTAAGTGTTGTTTTTCATTATTTCATAACTTTCATTATTTGAGTTGTGCTCTCGGTTGTGAGAGTGGTTTTGCTTGCTCCCTGGTTGTGGGAGTCAAGGACATCGATTGTATTCGATTGCACTTGTAGGATAGCTACAAGTGGGCTTTAAGAAAACCTCAAGTTAGGGTTCTAACTTGAGTATCCGGTGGTATCCGGGTGGTAGGGACGTAGGATTACCGGGAACAAGTCGGGAGTTGACTTGGGTAATCCGAACCCTTGAAACATCTCTGTGTTTGTGTGTGTTTAATTTTGGGTTGTTTTTCTATTCCGCACTATTTGTTGGATTGCATTTTGTTTGGCGTAAATTCCTTTTAAATTTGCATAAACATTATTCAACCCCCTTCTAGTGTTTTTCCCATAGACATGGTCCTTACAATTGGTATCAGAGCGTAAGGTTATATCTATGGCATCTAACAACAACAACAACGTACCTCCGCCTCCTTCGTACAACAATCACGATCGAGATGGAGCGTCCACACTTTTCGAAGGTCAATCTACGGTACGTCCTCCACGTTTCAATGGTACTAATTTTGGCTATTGGAAGTGTAGAATGGAGACATTTCTTAGGAGTGCTTCACTTCGGAGAACTCTCCACAAGGAGTACGTCGAGCCCACCGAAGAGGATTTCGAGAAATGGAAGACTTCCGAGGAGTCCGTCGAAGTCAACAACGCTAAAGCAATGAACGCTCTTCATTGTGCGTTGGACCCGAATGAGTTCAACAAGATATGCACATGTAAGAGTGCATATCAAATTTGGAACCATCTCATCGTTACCCACGAGGGAACGAACAAGATAAAACTTTCAAAGATATATGTTGCCGTACAAAACTTCGATTTGTTTCATATGCAGGATAATGAGACCATTTCATCGATGTACGGACGCTTTACCGACATCACAAATGAATTGGAAGCCCTTGGCCAAATATACACCGAACCTAAAAAGGTAAGGAAGATCATCATGGGGATGACCTCCAAATGGGAAAGAAGAGCTATTGCCATCGAGGAGGTCAATGACTTGAAGAACTACACCGTGGTGAATCTGATCGGGACTCTCATGTCTTATGAGGTTAGACGAGAGAACTGATTAAAGATTAGAGCAATGATGAATCCTTCGGAGGCCAAGAAGAAAGCCTTGGCATTCAACGCCAATTCATCATCCTCCGATAGTGAGGAATCCGAGAACGAGATGGATTTGGGTGAAATGGCCCAAATGGCGAAGAAGTTCCAACGCTTCTTCCGCAAAGGTAAATTTTCCTCAAACAAACGTTTTGAGTCTACTAATGCTACTTCCTCTCTTTGCTATAAGTGTAATTAGCCAGGGCACATCAAGATGGATTACCCAATGCTAAACAACAAAGAGAAATGGAAGGCACCGAAGTACCACAAGTCCGATAAGAACAAGAGAGACAAGAAGAAGGGACTCGTAGGTACCTTCAACGACTCAAGTGATGACTCATCAAGCAATTTCGATGATGAGAAGGGTGAGAGCACCCACATGTATTTCATGGCCCTAGAAGACCCACTCTCTGATGAGAGTGATTCCGACATGGACGACACCGAGGTAACAATGGATGAACTTCGCATAGCTAATGAAGAACTATTTGCTAAATACCAATCTTTAATGCTTAAGTATACTAGCTTAAAGAAATTGAATATTAGCAAGTCATCCATTCCATGCATTATCAACAATGACACCATTGTTGATACTTTAACTGTTGAGAAAGCAAACTTAGCTTCTCAAAATGTCACATTGAGAGATGAGGTCAATTCCCTCAAATCTCATCTAGATCAAACACATCCTAAGGATAATAGTGATCTAGTTACACGTCACACACAATTGAGTTTAGAGAATGATTCTCTTAAAACTCAAGTGCACGAGCTCAAAGCACGGGTGTCCACCTTGGATACCAACATTTCTTCTCTAAAGGAGAAATATGAGCTCATGTCCTCCCGTATTGTGAGATTCAATAAGGGAAAAGGACAATTGGATGATTTGCTAGCAAACCAATTTCTGGCCACACATCGTGTTGGTCTGGGGTTTGTGAAAGCCAATGCATCTAATGATAGCACCTCTTATAGTGGTGTCACTATAGACTTTGTGTGGCCTTCCTCTGGTGCATCCACAAGTGGTGTCAAAGAAACTATAGGTAGCAAACCTACCAAGAAAGTTACCACTTCACCTTCTCTTTCGTTTGGCAAGAAACCCACTAAGGGTGGAAACCAAAAGCAAGGCCATGCTTACATGTACACTAACACTCATCCACGTAGGAAACCTCCTACTTCACAAGTGGATAATTATGACACATTTTATGCTCCGCACCCACGGACACGTACACAACCACACATGAGAAATACTCATGTACGTGCTCCTACACACCCGTATGCTCATACGCATCATTCTTTCATGTATGCTCATCCTCCACATGTCATGCATGATCTATATGCTTCATATAATATGCATGTTCCCAAGCATACATATCATCCTAGAATGTACAATGCATATCCTCCACCACATTTGTATGCTAGAAATCAAACAAGTATGCATGCAACTAGGAAAAGGACTCCCAAGATTTACACTATTTGGGGTCCTAAGAACACTAGTCTTAATAATAGGAATTCTTATGTTGATTCCTATTTTCATGATGTGATTAGAAATAGTAATTATGTTGGGAAGCGGAAGTCCACTTGGACTTGGCTTCCAAAGGGCTAATCCCCTTGGACCCAACAAACATTGGGTACCATAAGCTTATGGTATATCATATATGTACCCAAGAGAAATAAGAAGAACAACAAAGATCTTATTAGCTCTAAAGGGAAAGGATGTATTCTTGATAGTGGTTGCTCCAAACATAAGACGGGAGATCACTCATTGCTCTCCGAAGTGATTTGCATCAAGGATGGTGCAACGGTCACTTTTGGAGGTAATCAAAAGGGAACCATCATAGGAGTAGGTATCGTTGGTAATCTTTCCAAACCCTTAATTACTAATGTTTATCTTGTTAGTGGTTTGTGTCACAATCTCATTTCCATTAGTCGACTTTGTGACAAAGGTTACAAGGTTAACTTTGGAGAATGATTGTGTAATATTGTTGATTGTGATTCAAATGTTTTATTTTCCGGTATTAGGCGTAAAAATATTTATTATTTGAGCTTGCCTAAAACCGTAGAACATTGCTTAGTTGCTAACACAAGTGAACAACTATTATGGCATCGCCGTTTTGGTCATGTTCATTTCAAGCACTTATATAAGTTAGCTAAGCATGATCTAGTCAAAGGTTTTCCTAAGATTGTTTTTAATAAGAAAAACTTTTGTGATTCGTGTCAAAGAGGTAAACTAAGTAAATCTTCATTTAAGCTTAAAGAAGGGATTTCTTCTAAGAGGCCCCTAGAACTTCTTCATCTAGATTTATTTGGGCCAACTAGAACCGCTTCTTTAGGTAATGCTCATTATGGATTAGTTGTCATTGACGACTTTTCAAGATTTACTTGGGTTTCATTCTTAACTAATAAGAATGAAGCTTATGAAGAGTTTACCAAATTTGCAAAGAAGATTCAGAATTTTTTAGGATCCACCATTATCACTATACATAGTGATCATGGAGGAGAATTTGAGAATGAATCTTTTACTAAGTTTTGTGATGACACCGGGATAACTCATAATTTTTCCTTCCCTCGGGCAACACCACAAAATGGTGTTGTAGAGAGAAAGAATAGGACTCTTATTGAGTGTGCACGCACTATGCTCCATGATAGTCATCTTGGACTACAATTTTGGGCAGAGACGGTGCACACGGCATGTTATGTGCTCAATAGGATCCTAGTGAGACCCCGAACGAACAAAACTTGTTTTGAGTGTTTTATGATAAAAAGTCTCAAGTAAAATATTTTCGTGTTTTTGGTTCAAAATGTTTTATAAAGAACACATTTGGTAATTAGACAAATTTGAGCCAAGATCCGATGAAGGAATTTTTGTTGGATATTCCACACGTAGCAAAGCCTACCGGATATACAACAAAACTTCTTCAACAATTGAGGAATCTCTTCACGTATCCTTTTATGAAGATTTTGATTTCCCTCCTGTTGATGATGATAGTGTAGATACTCTTTGTGATTCTCTTAATAATATTAAGATTAATGATTCTATTGTTGAGACTAACACTTCTAACGAAATTGTTGAAGTTGTTCCTAGTGATACAGGTTTACCCAAAGCTTACCCGACCGTTCGCAATCATCCTCATAACCAAATTATTAGAGATATTGGTGTGGGTGTTCGAACGAGATCGAGAATTGAAGAATTCTCTCATTGCGCATTTGTCTCTACCATTGAGCCAAAGAACATCCAAGAAGCTTGTGAGGATAGCTCTTGGATAGTAGCAATGGAAGAAGAACTAATGCAATTCGAGAGAAACGAAGTTTGGGAACTCGTACCTCTTCCAAGTGGTCACCAAGTCATTGGGACCAAATGGATCTTCAAGAACAAGACGGATGCAAACGAGGTAATCAAATTGAACAAAGCAAGGTTAGTAGCTCAAGGCTACCGATAAGAGGAAGGTATTGATTTCGAAGAATCTTTTGCCCTCATAGCTAGATTAGAAGCTATTAGGTTGCTTTTATCTTTTGCATCACATAAGAATTTTAAACTATTTCAAATGGATGATAAAAGTGCATTTTTAAATGGGTTTGTCAATGAAGAAGTTTATGTTTCTCAACCTCCCGGTTTTATTCATGAAAAATTTCCAAACCATGTTTTCAAACTTAAGAAAGCATTGTATGGGTTGAGACAAGCTCCTAGAGCTTGGTATGATCGACTTAAGACCTTTCTTTTGAATTTAGGTTTTAAAATGGGAGAAGTTGATTCTACACTCTTCATTAAAGATTATGAAAATGACATTCTTTTGATTCAAGTTTATGTAGACGATATTATTTTCGGTTCTACTAACTTTAATCTTTGTCAAGAATTTTCCAAGTCTATGAAGGATGAGTATGAGATGAGCCACATGGGAGATCGAGCTCACCTACTTCCTTGGATTGCAAATTCGACAAATGGAGAATGGCACATTCATACATCAAACAATGTACACATGGGGAGCTTATTAAGCGATTCGGGATGGAATCGTCTTCGAGCAAAAGGACTCCCATGAGTACTACTACTCATCTACACAATGATGAAAGCAGAAAAGATGTAGACATTCGTCTATATCGAGGTATGATCGGTAGCTTACTTTACTTAACCACTAGTAGGCCCGATATTATGTTTTCTGTTTGCCTTTGTGCTAGATATCAAGCTAGACCTAAGGAGTCACACTTGATTTTGGTTAAACGAATATTTCGTTATCTCAATCAATCTCTAGACTATGGGTTACTTTACCTTAAATCTAGCACATATGAGTTAATCTCATATAGTGATGCCGACTTTGACGGATGCAAGTCCGACAGGAAAAGTACTAGTGGTACTTGCCATTTCTTAGGAAATTCCTTAGTTTCTTGGTTTTCTAAGAAACAGAATTCGGTGTCACTGTCCACGACTGAAGCGGAATATATTGCCGCGGGTCTTGCATGTGCACAAGTTCTTTGGATGAGACACACTCTTATGGACTATGGTGTCAACTGTGATACTTGCTCGATCATGGTTGATAACCAAAGTGCCATATGTCTTTCCAAGAATCCGGTACACCACTCCTGTACCAAACACATAGACGTGAGACACCATTTTATAACTGATCTTGTAGCTAAGAAGGACATCATCTTAGAGTACATTGAAACCCAAAAACAAACTGCCGACATCTTCACAAAACCTCTTAAAGAAGATTCATTTGTGAGGTAGCGTGGAGAATTAGGAATTATAGGTGAATCTGAAATCTAGAAGCTCAATACACATGTTATAACACTTTTTGAGCTCATATCATCATGTTGCCTGTCTTCTTGTGATATATCATTTATATGTGTGTAAGAAAGGCAAATTGTGATCAATGTGATTTCTTGAGTTTCTTGAGATTGATTCTGGTGATTTGTGTTTCAATTGATGTAGTGTTTTTAAATTGTTTTTATAATGAGTTAATGATTAGAGTATAGGTCCTAGGGTGAGTGTTCGTATCCTTTGGATTTCTATCTCACTGTGCATTTTTGGACCAGGTCAGACGACTGTTTTTCCTTCGACAGTTGACTGCCTTACTCTTTCATCTCTGTCTGAAAATTTGTATCTTTCGCGCAGCCGACTGATGACTGTTTTCCAGTCTACTGTTATTTTAACAGGCGACTGTACTGTAGTCATCAGGCGACTGTTCTCTCTGTCGAAATTTTACAGTGATGTCTGTTGTTTTGATGAACTGTATTGATTCTCAGCCAGTCGACTGCTGAGTATATTACAGTCGATTGTCCAATGGACAGGCGACTGCATGTTACTTTCCAGTTGACTGCCCATCTTTCTGAGCTTTATTGTTATCACTTCATCCAGTCGACTGACTTTTGTTCATCAGTCGACTGTCTACTATTCGTGACCGTTCACTGCTTTGATCTGAGCCGTCGATTTCTTGATCCAATGGCCCAGATTATTTTCCTCTTTCATATATACGTCGAGACTGTTCTTTTCGTCTCTTGCGATTCTCTTGCGGTGAGTATTTCTCTACTGGCATCCTCGATACTGTCGTCCAGGGAACCCACCTTCAGATCACTCCCTCACTCTTAGGGACTATTCTTAGAATTCCCTCTGTTGGTTCCCTTCCCTCTGATATTTGCATCTCCGATATTGACGACCTTGACCAGTCTGTCCTCCGGGATATGTTTCCAGAGGTATCTTTAGCCCTTGATTTGGGTGTCAGGCCATCTATGTTTCTGCGAGAGGTTGGGTGGTTCACCTAGTGGTGAAGTCCAACATCCTGCCGAGGTATGGATCATCTGACCAGCCGTCTCAGGATATCCTAAAGTGTATGTATGCTATTTTCTCTGGCATGCCCGTGAACTGGGCCGGTGTCCTCCTTGATAGGATGTACAAGGTTGAGTTCACGACCTCCTCGTCTCACATTCCTTACGATGGTCTTTTGACTCTTGTCTTCCGTCATTTTGGTATTGATTTGACTCGTTACGAGCCCTTGCCCTTTGGTCCTCTCCTCGACGCTTCTGCAAATTCGAAATCTTCTTCGGCTCTGCAGACTGCCTCGAAGAAGAGGAAATCTATTTCAGCTCCGTCCTCCTCCACTATTCCTCCTGCTGACCTGCCTTCCACCTCTGCTCCACCATCTCGTGATATTCTTTTGGAGAAGGTCTCTGGTCTTTATAGATTGATGTCTCTTTCTTTCCTCCATCAGGGAATACCCTTCCCTGAGGATCTGAGACAGTTTGTTCCCCAGCTTCATGTGCCTCCTCAGCCCACTGATGTTGTTGAGCATCCTGGTGTAGCTTCTACTCAGTATGTTGTTGCTACTGCTGTTGCTGCTACTGTTGCTCCTTCTGACCCTCCTCCACAGGATACACCTGCTGTCACAGAGCCTGCTTCTTCTTCTGCAGCCCCTGGAGACGCTCACTCTTAGATAGGGGTTTGTGTGGTGTTAGCTTGGTGATGGTTGTATTTTGACGTATGATGTATTTTTGTGATGGACATGTAGATGTCCATCCGTTGATGTACTCATCTTATATATATATATATATCTATATATGATGTTGCTGTTTATCTTGTGTCACACTATGCTACACTGCTTATCTTATCTGTGTGATGTATGTTATGTTGTCTCCATGTATGCTATACTCTCTCTGATGCGCTTTTGAGACAATATATGAATTTGATATTCGATTTTTCCATGCTATCTCTGGTATGATGCATGTGTGAAATCATTTTTGAAACTATTTTTGTGTGTACATCTAAAATGTTGATATTGGACTTCAATTCCATTACTCACATGTGTATATGATGTGATTTTATGAGTTTTGATTCTATATATCTTTATACTCCTTGATTGTTGTTAGTTCGCATTTAGCACTGTTATTGTTGTTGTTATTTGCTCCCACCTTTTTGGATAATGCCATAGGGGGAGAGAAATAAACAAACAAGATTCATAATGAATGTGTGCTAAGTATGTTCTAACACTTGAATCTAAGATTGAAGTTGCCTTAGATTCAGGGGGAGTAAGATTACAATGAATAGGGATTGTAATTCCTAGATTTTTTGAATTTATATTCATGCATTTCTTACGCATTTGCTTCAATTGATATGTAGATGCACTAATATTTGTTGACTAACTTGACAGGAATCTATGTAGGGGGAGTAAGTTTTCATTGCGCACAATTATTTATCTTTTTGTTTATGTTTGTTTGTCATCATCAAAAAGGGGGAGAATGTTGAGTATTGGACTTCTCCCTACTTGGTGTTAATGATGAGCAAACATAAATACTTGTGACTAATCCCCTATTTTGCAATTAATCTATTGCCTAAGCTATTTATGAAGATCTACTAGCAATGGATGACTCACAAACTTCATTGAAGGCAAATGACATGAATTGGATGATCGTAGATAATGATTGAAGCTCCGTGAAGACTTTAAGCTCATACGATGGAAAGAAGAGATTATTCGTCAATGTATTTTTCTTTTATCTCTTCTAGTATGTAGCCTAGAAGTAGAACTTTGATGGAGCACTCACACACATCTACATTCAATCATATGACTTCATTAGATCATTTGTCCTTTGATTCCAATTCATTTCTTTATTGATTGTACTAGGATTGTTTATAACAGTCGACTGCTAAATAGTTTACAGTCACCTGTCTCAAAAACAGTCGACTGTGTTTTGTTCTACAGTCGCCTGTTATGCACAGACTATTACAATATAGTTTTGGGCCTTCTCTGATTATTTCGCACAGGCTACTGATGAACTATACACAGGCGCCTGTCCAAGTGACAGTCGACTGTGTTTTGTAAATCAGTCGCCTGTCTATCCTTTGCCCAAACACTGTTTGATCTGACTTTTACGGCCAGTCGACTAATGCTGTATATACAGTCGACTGTCTCTTGGATCAGTCGACTATCTATGCTGCAACAGTCGTCTGTCTGTGAGTCATTTCTTTGACTCAGCTCTCTGGAAATTTTTCAGGCTTTTGACAGTCGTCTGTTTAAGGATTTACAGTCGCCTGTTCTGATTAACTGTCGACTGTGTTCCTTGCATCAGTCGTCTGTCCTGTTACTTGTGAGATTTCCAGTATTAGTCTAACTTACCCATCTCTCGGCCAGTCGCCTGTCGAAGAAATTACAGTCGCCTATTGGTTTAACAGTCGACTGTCTTTGCTTCATCAGTCGACTGTCCACGTGGTAAGTTACGGTTATGAATTCTCACCTACCCTTGCTGACTGTGCAACAATCGACTGTGGATTGTTCAACAGTCGACTTTCGCGAGTTCAGATTCTATCCGTTGAAATTTTTAGCACGGATTCCAATTGGGGTTTTGCCTAAACTGTTTTGTGGATTTGAGAAAACTATAAATATAGCTTTTACTGTTCCATTGGAAGGTTACTCATTCATTGCAAAATCTCTCAAGCTTTCATTTTAAAAGATCAAAGCTCTCAAATCCAAAGCCCTAAGTATTTCCAAATCTTGTTCTCTTGCTCTCCAACCTAGAACCAAAGAGTGATCTTCTAGGTAATTGGTGCAGTCAAGAGAAAGGGCTTCTCCTCTCTTCCAAGAGAGTTCTTCAACACACATCACACTCCACCTTCAAGTTCTACTTCAGGGCATAGGTGATTGTAAGTGTTGTTTTTCATTATTTCATAACTTTCGTTATTTGAGTTGTGCTCTCGGTTGTGAGAGTGGTTTTGCTTACTCCCTGGTTGTGGGAGTCAAGGACATCGATTGTATTCGATTGCACTTGTAGGGTTGCTACAAGTGGGCTTTAAGAAAACCTCAAGTTAGGGTTCTAACTTGAGTATCCGGTGGTATCCGGGTGGTAGGGACGTAGGATTACCGGGAACAAGTCGGGAGTTGACTTGGGTAATCCGAACCCTTGAAACATCTCTGCATTTGCGTGTATTTCATTTTGGGTTGTTCTTCTATTCCGCACTATTTGTTGGATTGCATTTTATTTTTGGCATAGATTCCTTTTAAATTTGCATAAACACTATTCAAACCCCCTTCTAGTGTTTTCCCCATAGACATGGTCCTTACACACTAGACCCTATTCGACCGCTGCTGCAGAGTATTACCCTCTGGCCTGGTGTAGATGGCTAGACATGGCTACCCAGAGAGACTTTCAACTTTAAACAAGCATGGGAGGGTTTGCGCAAAAGATCTGATCCTTTTCCCCTGCAGAAACTGGTTTGGTATCCACATCACGTCCCTAAAATGTCGCTGACCCTACTTCGAGCTCTAAAGGGAAAATTGATGACCAATGATAAGTATTGCCGATGGAACCTACTTGCTTCTTCCACTTGCTCATTATGCGATGATAATTTGGAGGAGAATGTCGATCATTTATTTTTCAAATGCAACTATACTGCCTATATCTTGCGTAGGTCTCTGTTGAAATTAAAAGTGCCAGTTCCCCAACAATCGTCTCTCCCAGAGGTGGGGAAAACCATTCTATCTAAAGGGGGGGAAAGGGATGTTTTAGTTTGCTGGCTAAAACCTGCCTCGCGTCTATGGTGTGGCACATCTGGAGGGAAAGGAATAGAAGAATTTTTGAGAATGAAAAGAGAGATAAGACTATGCTGTTTGAGGGGATTGCCGCTGACATCAGAGTAGCTCTATACAACCAAGAACCCACCACGGAGGAGGAACGTGAAGTATTTGGAAACTGGGATTTCAAAGACTATGGTTGATGGAGAAGGTTTTGTTTTGATTATGGTTTTGTATACTTTTGAATTTGTTTATGGTTTTGTATAGTCTGAGTGTGGCGGGGGGTTCTCTTAGTTGGGAGTGACGGCGCTTGTGCCCTATCCTCTCTAGTGAGTGCTCCCAATCACGCAAAGACTATTGTATTGTGTACACTTATCAATAAAATCTAACGCTAACTTTTCAAAAAAATATATATATGGTAGATGAATATGCATATTCATACATATGTACATACATATTTCACTAACTATACATGCGTATAAATATTATCCAAAATACGTACGTAACATCCGTACGTATGGAGACAGTGTATTACCCATGTGAACCTCTTCCTCGATGAGATGACGCCTACAATATTGGATGAAGTTAGTACACAAGTATTTTCACAAGTACTAAACATGAAATGTGAAAAAGAACATATAATGCTTTGCATAAGGGATTTTGGCAACGTGATTTCTTATGACCGAGCTGATGACAATTGGTGCATCTATTCTGCATGCTTTCCTCACATGGAAGATCCATTGCTCTCCAAATTCGGGTCGATCTTAGCCAACCGGGAGGTCTTTTTTTCTGGAGGAATTAAGCTGGGTCCATCCCAATCCTACCAGTACCTTGTATCAGGTATGTGGTGAAATTTCGGAATATATGAAAGTCGATATTTACTCACACTATACCATGGTGAACAAAACGGCCAATATAATACGTTGGCACCATATTGTTATCTGGACGTTGCGGCGATCACATAGACACATGTCATATGCTGAAGCTTAGGAATATTGCACGTACAAGTGCAACGGTCGCCTTCTATCGTCACGGTATATATGTGGGCATCATTATCCATCACCTGCCACTTAAAGTCACCAAATCGTGTGATGTAGCAATACCAGGCTACTTGCACACGTGCACTAATTATGTTCTCAGTTTTTGGGGTAAAAGTGGTCGTCCAACGGAGTCCATCAAGCCACCGATGATAGAAATACATGTTTAACCTATAAAAGGTTCTTGCAATCAACGCTTGTATCGAAAATGCTCTAGCTCCTTTAAGAATCCCATTGAAGCTCTCTGAACAATTGGTTGGCATTATACAATATCATCTCCTGCCATCTTCGTGCATCGCCCACCTCCTTGTTTCCTCCCCCAAGTCTGTAGTAATCCAATCATGAGCTGCAACAGACTCTGCTTTAATCTTTGCACGAATGCATTATATGTTAGCAAGTCAGATGCATTGCCAACCGCCCATAAGTGGTTTTCCAATGTAACTGTTTGGTATCCATTCAACTTGAAATTTGCAATAATATGTCAAAGACAATACCTATGGTGTCTAAAACCTAGCCATCCCTCTTGTAGTGCTCTCGTAATACCTTTCATTCTATCGAAAATGATGGTAAGCGTTCGATTTCTACGAGCACTCGGTATTGACTCATAGATGCAGCAGAAAAACCATTTCCAATTTTTTACATTTTCAGCCAATACTACTGCAAATGTTAACTGAAAAAGTCCCACATTTGCATCCATGCTTGTAGCCACCAGTAAGCACCCTGCTTATTTCCCATACAAATGTGTTCCATCAATACTTAGGACCGGCCTGCAGTGTTTGAACCTTACAATTGATGGTCCAAAAGACCAAGACACTCCAGTAAACTGTGCCACTCTTGGTCCGATAGTTTCATATGTAATCTTATACACTGTTCCATGATTGATTTCCTTGATGGCCTCTAAGTACTGTGGGAGCCTCTTGTATGACTTATCCTAATCACCAAATATCCCGCTAAAGCCTTCGATCTAGCCATCCATGCTTTGTGAAATGATATTCTGATGTGTAACATGGTATGAATGGCATCCTGTATTTCCGTCGGTGTCATATCAAGCTTTGTCTTCTCCATTGGCATAATTTTCTAACTTATGAAAGTTGATGTGGCTTGACTATGATCGGTATTTAGCATGGGATTGTTGCAGGTAAGTTCCTTACCTACTTTTGTTATCTTGAACCTCCCAATTGTTCTTTTTCCTACCGCTACATAAATCCTCCAAGGACAATTCCTACTCGCCTCATCTTGAGTATTTGGATTCACCTTATGATTCAAGCCATATATCACGGAATAGCAAGTTTTATTTTTCTTGATTAGTCTAAATGAGATATTGTGCTCGATGCTCCATTCCGTAATTTCTTTTATCAAGTCGGTCTTTGTATCATACAGATCACCGACGTCAAAAACTCCACTACTGCTGGGAAGGCTTGGCTCTAGCATATGCTTTTCTTGGGTATTCCTCATAATTGTAGCATTTACCATTGTTCCTCATACTCTCCATCTGGCAACGGCATTGCACATTTGTATTGTCTGCAACAGATTGATGTATCCAGTCTGTATCATCTACATTCAGATCGGAGCAACCTGCATGCTATCCTTCCTCACAACAGGATGTTCATCGTTATCTGTGCCATCACTTTCTTCATCTACCTGTCTTGCCATAGACGTCGATGCTCCAATATATATGGGTCTGTCAATATCTTCAGGAAGCACATTTTCTTGCATGGGCAAGTCCTGGTACAGATGGACTTTGCATATAAGTGAAGTAAGTGCATGACCTCCTTGTCCCGCAACATTCTAACTGCAAATGTCATATGAAAATGTGAAATGTTTAGAATATCGAATTTACTTCATACAGATATAACATAAACTTATTTATTACTTCAAAATTTTCTATACTTACACATCCTCTTATGGGTAATATGAACACACTTCTCCCGTCATATTCTCTATCGGCAGGTACACTTGATTTGGAGAATATGACATAAAGTCAACCGAGTCATTACACATATCCAACATACGAGCAAATGTGTCATGTGGTTCACTCACTCTGGTGTTGATTATTGCTTCTTTTTCCTCATATATTTCAAATGACCGTTTAACTTCACCCAAGCTAACTATAATCTCCATATCACCGTCATCTGATATCTTCACAGCTGTAAACCCATGATCCGTTATCGGCCATTTACACACCAGATACAATGCATACTCCTGCCGGTTTATCCTTGTGCATTGGTATATCCGATCTACTAGCTCGGAATACGTTGACGGTCTTCTCACAGTAATTGGCCCCCCGACATACCTCGGTTCATGATTTTCATCAATCATTAAATCTCCATCAAAATAACATGTCACAAACATCCTTTCACTAGCCATTACTTTAACCCTACACAAAATCGACATTCAGTGGTTGCCTTAAAACCATCAATATTTAAAACCAACAAGATTTGAAATATTTCAAGAACATTTTAACTTATTTTAAGAGATTATAACTTATTTTAAGCTATTATGATGTATATTTCTCACCTCAATTTTCAAGATCACCAGGAAAAGTTGGGTTTTTCGGACGTAGAGAAGCTTGGGGTTTTTGTGGAAGCGGTTGTAATTTGTGTAAGAGAGTAAAGGAAGCTGCAAGGTAGCAGAAGTAGATTCAGATCGGCAGAGGTTACCAACCGCGACCGATTGAATGTGCCGCGGTTGGAAACCGCAGCCAAACAAATTGGCCACGGTTTCCAACCGCGGCAAAAGCCCCATACGTCCTCGTCAGCGTGTGCGCTTGTGGCTGAGCTGAACCAAAGGTGGTCGGTTTTGGTAAAATGTTTTAAACTTGGTCGTTTTTTAAATATTTTTTAAAATTTAGACTAATATCAAAAAAATCGTCCTATTACAAATTCTCCTCCATTTTAATATTTATTATTATTATTATTATTATTATTATTATTATTATTATTATATATGCTATCTATATTATTATATATGCTATCTAGACCATCAAATAACTCCCACTAACACGCACACCTTAGCACATACTTCCAACCAAAAATTACACCTACCATTATGCTTCTCGCTTTTCAGGCTAATTGTCAGAAACATGCCATTTTGTTTCAATATTTTTCCATAATATCACCTTTGTTGAGAGTTGGAAGAACTAGCTAATGGTCTAAGCCATAGCCATACTTATATTCATTAATATAGGGGTTACATCATCTAAACCCCAAGGGACACCCACTACTAAGTGGGTGTAATGGTGGATGGTTAGTGGGTGGAGACCAAAGGTCTCCCCCATTCATAATACTCCCCCATCCATCCATTTTTGGCATATGAATTCTTCAGGATCCAATACGTTAATGTGGGGTAGATATTGCTGGATCCAGAGTTACCGTGCTTGCCTCGTTAAAACCTTAGCTGTGGAAAACGTAGTGGGAAAAGCCATCAGCTTAAGGAAAAAGAGTATAATACACAAGTGACTCCCCCTGATCCGTACAAGCTTCAGGTTTGTAGGTCTTTCAGCTGTCTCATCCCTATATCTTTTACAAACTTTCTAAAAGTACATCTAGGCAATGCCTTAGTAAACAGATCAGCTAAATTATTACAAGATTGAATCTGTCGTACTTCAATATACTTCTGCTCTTGTAGCTCGTGCGTCCAGAAGAACTTGGGAGAAATGTGCTTTGTCTTGTCGCCCTTGATGTAACCAGTTTGTAGTTGAGTTATACAAGCTGCATTATCTTCAAATAAAGTGGTTGGCTCAAGGTCCTCCATCTTCAGGCCGGTCTCACTAGAATGGGATGAATGACTGAACGAACCCAGACACATTCTCCACTAGCTTCATGGATCGCCAGTAGCTCTGAGTGGTTGGATGAGACTACTGTGGTGATCTGCTTTACAGATTTCGAGGAAATGGCCGTACCACCGTAGGTGAAAACGAAACCAGTCTGTGATTTATTGGTGTGTGGATCAGACCTGTAACCTGCATCTGCATAACCAATCAAAGTGGAAGATCCACCTATCGAAAAGTGTAATCCCAGGTCAATCGACCCTTGGAGGTAGCACAAAAGCTGCTTAACTCCGTTCCAATGGTGCTTTGTGGGCACTGAACTGTATCTGGCTAGTAGGGCGACTGCAAACGCTATGTCGGGATGTGTGCAGTTTGCCAGATATAGAAGTGCTCCAATGACACTAAGGTAAGGTATTTCATGACCTAATGTTTCCAACTCATCTTCCAGCGGTCGGAAGGGGTCCTTATGTATATCCAAAGATCTAACGACCATTGGTGTACTTAGAGGATGGCTCTTATCCATATGAATTTTTTTTAGTAATTTCCTTATGTATGTGGATTAGTTTAACAAGATTCCTCCGATGAGGTGTTCTATTTGTAAGCCAAGAAAATATTTAGTCTTGCCTAGGTCTTTCATTTTAAATGTTAGTTTGAGGCTTGCAGATATATCATCAATCTCTGCAGGAGAACCGATGAGGTTTAAGTCGTCTATATAGACGGCTATTAATACGAATCATGTTCCCGTGGTTTTAATGAAAATACACGAGCAGACTTCATTATTGGTGAAACCTTATTGAACAAGGAATTCACTCAGTCTGTTATACCACATTTTTCTCGATTGCTTAAGACCATATAATGATCTTCGAAGCTTAACAGAATAGACGCCCCAATGTCTATCTTTTATTTCTGTTGGTATTTTGAAACCATCTGGAAGTTTCATATAGATATCTTTATCTATATTTCCATATAGATATACAGTCACAACGTCTATGAGCTGCATTTCTAGGCCTTCCATTGATGTTAAGCTTATTATGAATCAGAATGTTATCGCATCCATAACTGAGGAATATGTATCTTCATAATATATCCCTGGTCGTTGGAAAAATCCCTGAGCTAAAAGCCGTGCTTTGTAGCGAACGATCTGATTATTCTCATTTCTTTTCCTTATGAATACCCACTTGTATCTCACAGGTTTTACACCTCTTGGTGTCTAGACTACAGGTCCAAAGACTTTGCGTTTCAAGAGTGAGTCCAACTCTAGTCCTATTACCTCGTTCCACTTTTGCCAATCATCTATGTGTTTGCATTCAGCTAGAGATCATTGATCGATATCATTGTCACATTGAGCGACGTGAACAAAAATATTGAACGTGAAGTCGACGACGACGACAGTGCTTTTTCTGTCCAGTACCTCCCCACTATGTACGAAATTTAATGATATTTCTCCTGCATTGTCCGCTTCAGGGGACTGAAGGAGGGGAGAGGTTACTGGTCTGAGCTCAGCATCCTGTGGTGGGATATTCGTTATTTCTCCAAGTATTTTCCTCTTGCGAAGGAATTTATCCTTGGAGCCAGGCGGTCATCCTCTTTGTATTTGAGGCACAGCCGATTCCGCTGTCGGTGGATTTACTCATCTTTGGGGATGTCAATCCTAGCTGGCGTATTGGCAGCATGGACGTGTGATCTGATAGTTTTCTGGTTATCAGTGAATTTTTCCGTGAGTGAATGTACTGTATTCTGAATGTGAAGGATCTTCAAGATCTCATCTTCACACAGATTAGTACACAGATCATAATGAGACAAAGTCTTAGTGTCCCAAGAAATGGTCTCTGAAGCTTCAGGCTTCTTGGTTTGTGAGCCTAGTTTGGGAAAAGAATTTTCGTCAAACTCACAATCTTCAAGACGAGCCTTAAACGCGTCGCCTGTGAGGGGCTCAATGTATCTAATAATGGAGGGTGAATTATACCCTATGTAGATACCAAGACGGCATTGAGAACTCATTTTAGTCCTCTGTGGAGGTGCTATGGGAACATAGACTGCACAACCGAATACT
The DNA here is from genome assembly GCA_030789695.1 of Scilla litardierei. NCBI lineage: Eukaryota > Viridiplantae > Streptophyta > Magnoliopsida > Asparagales > Asparagaceae > Scilla > Scilla litardierei. Next base: position 19,688,198 of record CM061136.1, read on the forward strand.
CTCTCGGGTGAGAAATATTGGGAGGTGCATCATATGCAAGCTACATCGACGATAAACTATGACCACCAGAGGGTCGTATTCTGATAAGCGAAGCGACATGCAAAATGGCATGTTCCCATGCATCCATAGGCAACTGTGATTGCATTAGAAATGGACGAGCAATCCATTGTAGTCTCTTTATAAGACACTCAGCTAACCCATTCTGGGTATGAACATGAGCTACTGGATGTTCAAATTCAATGCATGTTGCTTGGTAGTAGTCTTGAACAGCTTGTGAAGTGAATTCCCGAGCATTGTCCAGACGTATTTTCTAATCTGGTTATCTGGAAAATGTGCCTGCAACTTTATTATTTGTGCCAATATCTTTGAAAAAGCTAGGTTGCGAGCACACAAACGACCATTTTGAAGATGCATCTATATAGTACCATAAAGTACCGAAATGGACCACTTGATGGGTGAATTGAACCACAAATGTCTCCATGTATTCTCTCCAAGAAACCAGGAGACTCAAATCCCACTTTCAGATGGGATGGTCTCGTGATTAGTTTACCCTTATAATAGGGGGACAAGGAAAATCGCCATTTTGAAGAATCTTCAGGTTCTTCAAATTGTGTCCAAGGGATTGGAAGATGATGTTGTGCATCATAATCGATCCTGGGTGACATAGTCTATAATTCCAGAGACTGAATTCTGGTTATGTTGAACACTGCTGGTGCACCATCAGATTAGCTTCTTTAGGTTGGATGTATGTTTGATAAAGGCCCGACGGGAGTCCTTTATAACGTTCTATGATGGTTTTGATACCATCCTTATGACGAGTAACATACAAATATTCAACGTTATTGAAATCATCAGTTTCCAAGTGATATCCGTTTAAACGGATGTCCTTGAAACTTAGTAGATTTCTGTTTGATTTTGGAGAAAATAAAGCATCTTTTATTATAACTTGTGTTTGGTTTGGGAGCAATACAATTATTTCACTTGATCCTTCTATTATATTATATAGTCTCGAAATTGTAGTGACTGGACCATTATGTAATGCCCTGCTAAGCTACTGCACAAGTACTAGAGGGGGGTGAATAGTACTTTAAAATAATTAAGAGGCTAATTCCTAATTACCTTGCAAACTCTACCAATTAATGCGGAAATGCGGAATAGTAAATAATCGACAACAAATAAACAATCGCAAACAAACGATATTACTGGGTTCAGATCCACCCAAGTCTCCCTGACTTGTTCCCGGTGATCCTACGTCCCAACCACCCGGATCACTTCCGGATACTTGAGTTAGAAACCCTAACTCAAGATTTCCACTATGAAATACTTGTGAAAAACCTTCACAAGTCAAATCATACACAAATGAACTTGTGACTCCCACAACCCGGGATCACAAACACACTCTCACAACCGAGAGCGAATCACTTACAATATCAAAGTAAATTGAAATGAAATAGATTACCACAAAATACCTATGCCTTGAGTATACTAACGAATTAGGGCAAGGATGATTTTGAGGAAGAAGAAGGCACCAAACCCTAGCTCCAAGATGTAGACCAGCTATGGAGAGCTATGAGGTTGATGGTGACCTAGGATCAAGCACTTGGCTTGGAAGGCTCCCAATCAATGAATTTCTCTTTTGAAATGAATGAGGAAGAGATTCTTGAGAGGGAAATGAATGAGCTTTAAATGAGATGAATGATTTCTCTTTGATCTCTAAACTTGTCTTAATATCAGCCTTGAGTGCAATGAATGCAGCTCAACAAGTATATATAGGTTAGAGGAAAGAGAGAGAGAAAAACGTTTCAATTAAAGCTCCAACGGCGCTATTCTGATCACAACTAGTCGGTCAAAGAACAACCACCGACCGACTAGTTCATCAACTAGTCGGTCGGTCAATCAACGTAGACCGACTAATAAGTGAACATGGAATAGGTCGAAGTTCAGAAAAAAGGAACTAGTCGGTCCAAGAAGAGTAGCTAACCGACTAGTTTCACAACTAGTCGGTCGGTTACTCAACTAAGACCAACTAAGAGATAAAACTGAAGTCTGAGCACAAATTGATTTAGTCGGTCCAAGAACAAATGTTGACCGACTAGTTCACCAACTAGTCGGTCTCCAAATGTGCATAGACTGACTAACGATAAAAAGTAAGTCAGGTGAAAATTTGCATGTACAGGAAAACTAAACTAGTTGGTCCAAGAAGGAAAGTTGACCGACTAGTTCATCAACTAGTCGGTCGATCAAAGAACACAGACCGACTAATTATAAACAGTAGCTCAGGCTCTAATTGGCATGTACAGGGAATGCTCAACTAGTCAGTCTAAGAAGCATCACTGACCGACTAGTTCACAAACTAGTTGGTCGGTGAGTCAACGTAGACCGACTAACTGTAAACAGTAAAGAGCTAGAAATTGAGAAGGCAAACTAGTCAGTCCAAGAAGGATTGCCGACCGACTAGATCACCATCTAGTCGGTTGGTTCTTCTTCTTGAACCAACTAACTTGCACAAGAAGTCTTGAATCAAAGCGCGAAGCTTCGGGAAAGTTTGTATGGACTTCTTACAAGATCCTATGTCTAAGATAGGAGAGTTATGAAGATTAAAACTTAAGACCTACTCAAGGCTTAACATTCTACGAAAGAAGCTTAAAAGACTATAAATAAAACTTGACGATACCGTCTTCAAAAGCTTCAATCGAATCTTCATGACTTCTAAAATGGTCCAAAAGCTTCAACGAAGCTTTAGGCATACGATCACATGCTTTGAGAAGTCTCGAGACGTCGCTTTGGATGTTCAAGTGAATTTGGCGACGATCTCCATAACTGCATCCACAAATTGTTAGTTCACAATATATTTATGTTTGTTCATCATCCAAAACCAAATCCGGGGAGTCCAATATCCAACATTCTCCCCCTTTTTGGTGATGACAAACCAACATAAATAATAATAAAAAATAATGATTCAAATGTAATTTACTTACTCCCCCTGCATTGATGACACGTTAATTCCAAAATGAATAATAATAATACGCATCAAGCAGACGAGTAAAGTATAAAAATGAGAATCAAATATTGAAATATCGGATTTGAAATCCAATTTTTATATCTTTACTCCCCCTGAATCTAACATATCAAATTAGATTCTTGGAAAAATGCTTAAATTATCATTTAGCACATGTCATTATGATAGCGGGAGGAGATCAACGACAACAACAATGGCTTCAAATAAAAGCATGGGAGTCGTAGAATACGACCACGGTCTAAATGACACCAAAGGGAAATACGAATTAAATCAAGGCGTGTCAATGAGACCAAAGTCGAAAATCGATAAATAAAATCATCAAAACTCAAATTAATTTTACAAATTGAGTTATGGAATATACTCTCCAATATCAACATTCTTGGTTAATTTAATGCATGGAAAACAATTCTATGTTTTCATAAAATGAATTCTATTTAACCAAGTTAATATCGTCGAGCGACGAAATCAAACATCAGAGACATATAAAAAATTAAATGTGCACAAGATAATGAAATGTCAACATCGATGTATATATATATAAAGCATGAGTACATCAAAAGATACATCCGTCAACATACAAAATGCGATCCAACGATCGAAGCACAAAAGATACAACAGTATATCACACATATATCATCATCAGAGTACACCAAAATATACGAAGATACAACAAAATACATCAAAATATCAAAATCATCCAGAACCCCACTCTATCCTACCTAAACTCTCTCACACTAGACATATCATCCAAGGAGCATCGGAGAGTCCTCAAGGAAGCTCAAGAGGAAGTGTCAGGATATGCAGCAGCAGCAGGCTCTGCAGGAGTGGAGGTGGTCACCGGGTCATCAGTAGTGTCCACAGGAGCGAAGGAAGTGGTAATCTCTGGAGCAGCAACAGTAGTGGCCTCGGGAGCACCAGTCGGAGCATCCACCGCTGGAGCAGTGGCAACAGGTGTGCTCTCGGGGGCACCAGCAGACGAAGCAGCATCATCATCACCAGAAGTGCCCTCGGGGGCACGAGTGGAAACACGAACAAGCTCCTCAATATCCTCCTCATCCAACTCCTCCTCGTCAGAAAATGACGGAGGGATCTCAATATCAAGGTGACGAGCGATACGGCAGAGAATCTCCTCAGAACGAGCCTGACGAGACTCCAAACGTCGCACATCACGAACGAGCTCGGCAAGAGTGGAAGAGGGAGCAGCGGAGGCAGAAGCAGACGCTGACGCTGAAGGTGTCATCCTCTGAACGTGACGGAGCACCGCAAGAGACTTCTTGACGGCCGTCGCGTTTAGAGGAGGACCAAGTGGACGCTCATCGTCAGGAGGAAGTGTGACACGGAAATGGCGAAACACAAGGGTTAACAAGCACGGGAATGGGATATGAGCCGACTTCATGGACTTGCGGATGCACTCGAAAGAATCCATCTTATCGAGTATAATCTGAGCCCAGTTAATCGAGCTCCCCATGAAGATGGCATAAATCAACTTCAAGAAAGGCTGGGACGGCAAAGAGGAGGAGCCGTACTTGGGAAGCAAGCACGACTTCAGAATCAAATTCAGGACCCAGGCAATATGCTTGAAGGACTTGGAGGGAACGCCAATCATGGCGGGAGGAATCTCGTGGAAAATCTGAGAAAGCACGACCTTATCAAGTGAGGATATGTCATCAACAGAAATTTCAGACGGTAGAAGGCCAGACGAGGAGATACCCAAAACCTCTCCTAAGATTTCTGCCGTGAGGACTATCGGAGTCCCTAAAACAGTCGTCTCAATCGAGTGGGACTCGTCGTACTGACCACGAATCCTATTGGCATAGAAGAGTTTCACGAGGCGAGGGTAAGGGTGTAGGTTCGCCTTCGGGTCATATCGAAGGTAATCGAGAAGACCGGACGACGAAAGAAGATTTGCGAGGCCAAGGAAGTCACTAAACTGAACGAAATGCTCCAGAAGCAGCGGGCAGTGTTCGATACGGTTGTAAGCCGCGAGACACATAGGGTCGTCGCGACACAATGAAATATCGACACCGCCAACCGGCATCAGAGCCTTTCCCTTAGGCTAACGGGTACGGGGACGTGAGCTAGACTCAGGCTGCCTAGGAGGAGGTGAGGGTTTCCTACAAGTCTCGGTCTCGGGTATGTACTCTGTGTCGGAATCCGAAGCACCGGGTGGAGTGGGAGCACGAAAATTCACTGGCTTAGGCTTGGGCTGAGATTGGGCACGGGGTTTCGAAGTCGCCGTCCTCTTACGCTTAAGAGGAGGCGAAGACGAAGAGGGTTGGGTGGTCTTCGAACGGCGTCTAGGAGGGGTTCGCGTAGGTTGATCGGCATCCGTAGGGGATGGTTCTACGGTCATCGGCGAAGGGCTCGAAGGACGGATAGGGATGCGTGTTCTTGCCATAAGCGCGACAATACACGACACAATCAAAATTGAAACGAAGAAACCCTAAATCAAAACCCTATCAAACTGAAATGAAGCCCTACCCGTGAGAATCTAACCCTAGAGAGCTAACCCTAACCCTAGGAAGCTAGGAGAGGATAGCGGATCACCTAGGAGGAGAGGTCGATGGTCGGTGACGGAGGGTTTTGCCGGAAATATGATCGGACACGATGGAGGAAGTCGAAGGGTCGGGGGTTTTTCGAGCTGGAGAGAGTTTTTTGATCGACTGGAAGTGAAAGAAATCGACTGGATGGAGTTTTAATCGATCGGAATGCGAAAAGACAAGTTAGTCCCCGTCACAACTAGTCGGTCACAGTTCAAGCACTGACCGACTAGATCACGATCTAGTCGGTCGGTCGATGAGCTTGAACCGACTAGTTGTAAACAGTAACTGAAAGTAAATTTCCTGACAAGAATTAGTCGGTCTAAGCTCATTCACTGACCGACTAGAACTGAATCTAGTCGGTCGGCCAATGAACTTGGACCAACTAAGAGAGTCCAAAAATTGAAAAATTTTGAAATTTGATTTCTCTCCTAACCACACTTCGACGAAACATCAAAATACTCTCATTAATCATTATACTACCCTATTAAACATCGAAAATCTGAAATTTGACGATTACGCACAAATCGAGCGAAAATTCCGAAAATTCAACAAAACAATCCAGAAAATTTCAATTAATCTAGCATGAGCAAATATAAAGAATTGAATAGCATGCAAGATTATTGAAAACATCTTAATCCTAAATCTCGGATTCACCCATAATCCCCAATTCTCGACGCAACCGCACAAAGGAGTCCTCCTTTAGGGGTTTCGTGAAAATATCGACGATTTGCTTCTGGGTTTCAACGTACACTAATATGATGTCCTTTTTAGCAACATGATCATCTAAGAAATGGTGTCGGACATCTATGTGTTTCGAACGGGAATGGTGTACCGGGTTCTTGGAAAGACATATTGCACTTTGGTTGTCAACCATGATAGGGCAAGTATCACATTTTATACCAAAGTCTTTAAGTGTGTGTCTCATCCAAAGAACTTGAGCACACGTGGCACCGGCGGCAATATATTCCGCCTCGGTGGTTGAAAGTGATACGGAATTCTGCTTCTTGGAAAACCAAGAGACAAGAGAATTTCCTATAAAATGGCAAGTGCCACTAGTACTTTTCCTGTCGGATTTGCATCCCGCATAATCTGCGTCACTATATGAGATTAACTCATACGTGCTAGATTTTGGATAAAGTAATCCAAAATCAAGTGTGTAACTTAGATAACGGAAAATACGCTTTACCGCTACTAAGTGAGACTCCTTAGGTTGAGACTGATAACGAGCACATACACATACGGCAAACATAATATCGGGCCTATTTGCGGTAAGATAAAGTAAACTACCTATCATACCTCGATATAGACGAATGTCTACATCTTTTCTGCCCGCATCTTTATCAAGATGTGTAGTCGTGCTCATCGGAGTCTTTTCCCGGAGGCATTCTCCATTCCAAATCGCTTTAGCAACTCCACCATATACTTCGTTTGGTGGATGAAGATTGCATCGTTCATTTGGCGAATTTGGAGACCTAAGAAATATTTGAGCTCACCCATGTGGCTCATCTCAAATTGATCCTTCATCACATTAGAAAATTCTTCGCAAAGAGCAAAGTTAGTAGCACCGAAAATGATATCATCAACATAAATTTGAACTAAAATTATATCATTATTCGAATACTTAACAAATAATGTGGAATCAACTTCTCCCATTTTAAATCCTAAATCCAAAAGAAAATTCTTTAAACGGTCATACCAAGCTCGAGGAGCTTGTCTCAAACCGTAAAGTGCTTTCTTAAGTTTGAAAACATGATTTGAAAAATTTTCATTTATGAAACCCGGAAGTTGAGAAACATAAACTTCATCAACAACATCTCAGTTTAAAAATGCACTTTTTACATCCATTTGAAATAATTTAAAATCCTTACGGCATGCAAAAGATAATAGTAATCTAATTGATATTAATCTAGCTACCGGAGCAAAGGATTCTTCGAAATCGATACCTTCCTCTTGCTGATAGCCTTGAGCTACTAACCGAGCTTTGTTCCGGACGACGACTTGGTTTTCTTCGGTCTTGTTCTTGAAGATCCACTTTGTCCCTATGACGGTGTGGTTCTTCGATGGCAATGGAACAAGCTCCCAAACTTCATTCCTCTCGAATTGAATGAGTTCCTCCTCCATGGCAAGGATCCAAGCGCTATCTTCACATGCTTCAATAACATTCTTTGGCTCTATCGAGGAGGCAAAGGCACAATGAGCGAAGTGGTTGACTTGAGATCTCGTCTTGACACTATCATGAATATTGCCAATGACTTGCTCATGAGGATGGTCACGAACGGTATGAAGCCGTCTGGGAATTCCTTGATCACTAGGAACATTCTCAACAACTTCATTAGTGGGGTTAGTATCAATAGAATCAATAGAATTAATAGAGTTAGAATTACCAATTGAATCACGTAAGACATCCATAGAGTCATCATCATTAGTAATTCTCGTTGGAACAAATCCTTCATTAAATGAAACATGAAGCGATTCCTCGATCGTTGAGGTTCGTTTGTTGTATATCCGGTAGGCTTTGCTACGTGAGGAATACCCAACAAAAATCCCCTCATCGGATCTTGGATCGAATTTGTCCAAACTACCATACGTGTTCTTAATAAAACATTTTGAACAAAAAACACAAAAATGTTTAACTTGAGGCAACCTACCAAACAACAATTCATAACAAGTTTGTTTAGTGCCGGGCCTCAAAAGTATTCTATTAAACACATAGCAAGCGGTGTGTACCGCTTCCGCCCAAAATTGATGGCCAAGTTGGCTATCATCAAGCATAGTGCGAGCACACTCCACTAGCGTCCTATTCTTTCTCTCAACAACACCATTTTGAGGAGGTGCGCGAGGGAATGAAAAGGTGTGTGTAATACCAACTTCATCACAAAATGTCTCAAAAGACTCATTCTCAAATTCACCTCCATGATCACTACGAATAGTGACAATGGTGGTTCCTAAGAGATTTTGTACTTTCTTAACAAAAATTGTGAAGTTTTCAAAAGCTTCATTTTTATTACATAATGAAAATACCCAAGTAAACCTAGAAAAGTCATCAACGATGACAAGTCCATATCGTGCATTTCCTAATGAAGCAACTCTAGTTGGCCCAAATAAATCTAGATGTAATAGCTCTAGTGGACGCTTAGACGAAATGCTTTTCTTAGGTTTAAACGACGATTTTGGAAGCTTGCCTCGTTGACAGGAGTCATAAAAGCTTTTCTTTTGAAAGACTAGCTTAGGGAAGCATCTAATAGAGTTTAACTTGGAAAGCTTAAATAGTGTTCCAAAGTTCACATGACCAAAACGTCGATGCCATAAGTGTTGTTCACTTGTGTTGGCAATAAGACATTGTTCATGTGATCTTGGAAGATCTAGGATGTATATATCCTTATGGTGTGTGCCGGAAAACAATAATTCATTATTATCTTTTCTTAAAATATGGCACATTCCTTTCGCAAAGCTAACTTTGTAACCTTTATCACAAAGTTGGCTTATTGAAATGAGATTGTGGTTTAATCCTTTAACAAGGTAAACATCACATATTAGGGGTTTAGAAGGATTACCCACTTTACCAACACCTATGATGGTTCCGCTCTCGTTGCCTCCAAAGACGACACGGTTTCCATTAGCAATGGGAACCACTCCGGAGAGCAATTGAGCGTCACCCGTCATGTGTTTTGAACACCCGCTATCGAGTATCCAATTTCCTTTGGAGCTAAATTTAAATTTGTTGCTCCTTTTATTTTTCTTTTCCTTGAGTACCTAAAGATAGAAAAATTCATATCATGGTACCCAAGGTCATTGGGTCCAAAAGATTAGACCTTTGGAAGCCAAGTCCAATTGGACTTAGACTTTCCCACATAATTAACATTATCCACAACATCCGAAAAATAAGCATTCATGTAAACTTGTTTTTCATCCATGCTTGTGTCCTTTGGGCTCCAAATTGTGAATATTTTGGGAGCTCTCATCCTATTGGGTGCATGCATGTGTTGTTGGTTTCTACGTGATGCATGACGTGTATAGGCATAAGGAACATGATGAAATGGTGCATGTGGATAATTATTCATACGATGATGTGGGTTGATCACTCCTTATTTTACACCCTTTTTCCGCATATTTGCATGCCATTTAGATCGCCCAAATCATGTTTTTCACGATATATCGACGATATTGCGATGCTTTTCACGATTTGTTGTTTTTGTCGCATTTCAGGTGATTTGGCGCGATTTGGAGTGATCTCGAGATGCGCTTACTCTAGACGGTCACCAACGACCTCCCGAGGGGTATTTTGCTGTTGGAGAGGAGCGGAAGAAGAACGGACGTCGCAGGAGCGACGAGGAGGCCAAAATAAGCAGATTGGGCATTTTTTGTGTCCCACTCGGCCGAGTGGATGAGCCACTCGGCCGACCAGCGAGACACTGCTCGGCCGACCAGAACAGACACGATTTATGTGTGCACTCGGCCGAGCACTGAAGACCACATCGGCCGAGTAACGAGACCCCGTCCGCCCGAGTGGCGCCCAGACGAAGCCCTTCCAAAACATCCAAGTTACTCTTTTTCGGCTGCCTGAACTTCAGAAGACCCACTCGGCCGAGTGGTTAATCCCGTCCGCCCGAGTACTATGAAGCCATCGGCCGAGTGACAACAACTCACTCGGCCGAGCCGCCCCCGAAGTAGAGACCCCTGAAAGCCCCGATTTACTGGAAAATTACAGGGTTTCTCACTCGGCCGAGCGACCTTTGTCACTCGGCCGAGTGCGATGCGCTGCCTGTAGCGAAAACTGCGGAAAACAGGCTGTGCAGGGGTATTTTGGTCACAGTTTTTGGACGATTTTGAGGGCTATTTAAACCCTGTTTTTACCCTAGTTTGGGGATCCTCTCTCTTAGATTTTTTGCAGCTTTTTAGATTAGTTTTTAGCTTTATTCTTGTGATTGGAGAGGAGACAAAGATTGGAATTTTGTTGGATTAATTGAAGAACTCCATTGGTTTGCATCTCTTTTCCTTAAAAATTCTATTTTTATTGCTTATCTCAATATTGTGATGAATTCCATTGCTTATTTCAACGATTATTTTTGTGATCTTGCTATGATTTGTGAGTAGTCTCCACGTCTTGGGGCGTGGGGATGAACCCTACAAGCCCATTTTCATATTTGTGATAAATTGGTAGAAATTGTGCTAGAATTGTTATTAGGGATTAGATTGGGATCAATTTACTACGGATGGCTAGGTATTCATATCAATTGGGATTTGCAAGAGATTGGATCCCAATTTGATAGGAAACCCTAGAAATCCGAATTGGGTTGGAGTCGGATTTTCGAAGCATCGGTTTGCAAGAGATTGGACCGGTACTAGGATTTCCGGTTGCAATTCCGTGCCAATACCCGTTTGCAAGAGATTGGACGGGTAGGAACTATCCCAATCTAGATCGCGAGCCGAGTTTGCAAGAGATTGGGCTCGGTGCGCGATTGGACGATGATGTTGATCCTAATGCTAGCTTCCCTAGGCTAGGGTTTGCAAGAGATTGGACCCAAACCTAGGATAGCTATAGACCGGCAACAGCGCGAGAGCGTGAGCTTGGTTCTACATTCAGTTGCAACTAGTTCATCCAAATTCTCATTCAAGCAATTTTGATACCGATAGACCGCATTTATGAAATATGGTGAGTAGCGGGGATTCCCCATTCCCTAGACGTTCTTTATTTGATTTGATATTTCCGCATTTTTGTCTGACGATTGTGACAGGATCGCCAAAGGCAAATTTCTCTCTTAAATAGCCATGTTGATTTGAACAAGCACGGTCATTCGTCCTCCCTGTGTTCGATAACCCGCTTGCCGTTATACCGTGCGCTTGCGGTAAAACTACAACCGTTCTTTGGGTCACATCCCGGAGCGATCAAGTTTTTAGCGCCGTTGCCGGGGAGGCGATTGCGTTTGATTCTTTCTCACCCTAGCTATTTCCTTTTATTATTATTATTATCATTATTTTTATTTCTTATTTCTTACCTAACCCTTCCACGGTACTAATCATCTCTTTGAAACTCTGTTTTCCCTGTGCATGTACACGAGACCTACGGCGGACCCTGAAGCTATATTGTTTGATCCAGAGATCGAACGTACCGCGCGGAGACTTAGAGCGGAAAGGAGACAAAATCCGGAAGGGCGGTTTATGACCAACCCGGAAACTCCTGAACAATTGGCGGCAAGGATGGCGAGGCTAATTTCTATTCGAGATAGGCTTCGGCCTAAGACCTCTTCTACTACCTCATCCATTGCCGTGCCGGAGTTGGCGGCTGACAAGAACTTCAAGCTAAAGACTGGATTGGTGGTTTTGATGCAACAAGACCCATTTCATGGGAACGCCCATGAGAACCCCCACTACCACATCCAATTATTCTTGTCGAAGTGCGCCACATTTCAGATGCCGGGGGTCTCCATCGATGCCATCAGACTGCGTCTCTTCCCCTTCACGCTAAAGGACAAGGCACTCTATTGGTTGAGGACGCAGGCTGACGGAGTTTTCACCTCTTGGGACGAGTTGGCGAGTGCATTTATTGACAAGTTCTATCCGCCATCCAAGACGGTGAAGATCCGGAGCGCTCTCATGTCCTTCAAGCAAGGACCACAGGAGACGCTCTATGAAGCTTGGGAGCGTTTTAAGGATTTGCAGCATCAATGCCCGCACCACAGCATAGAAGATTGGGAGCTAGTTCATAGCTTCTACAACGGTCTCCAACCGGGGACCAAACAAATTATTGATGCCGCGGCGAATGGTGCTATCTTGTCAAAGACTCCCGAGGAAGCTACGGCCCTAATTGAGGAGATGGCCTCAAATAATCAACAATGGGGCGATGAGCAAGGACACTCCACGTCCTCCTTAAAGCCAACTAGCATCTACGAGGCGAAGGCCGTAGCGGAGCTTACGAGCAAGTTTGATTCTCTCCACAAGGTAGTGGAGAGATTGGAGAAGTTTATCACGGAGCCCCAAGGAGCCCCTTCTACCTCCGCTCCAACGAACCAAATGTGTGATTGGCAAGACCAATCTCAAGCTATGTACTCGGGAGGAGAGCAAGGAGAAGGATCCTTGGAGCAAGTACAATATGTTGCGGGGAACCAAGGATATTGGGCCAATCCGGCCGCAAGAAATCATCTCGGATTCTCTTACGCCAACAATGAAGGAGCTTTGAACCCGCCACAACCGCCACTTCAACAAGCCCGACCACCACTACCACCCCAACAACAAAACTATCCACCGAGGGGGCCTATTCAACAAAATTTTCAACCGAAGCAACAAGTTCCACCATATAGGCCGCCCGGATACAATCAAGGGTGGAGGAATCAAAATCAAAACCCTCCACAAGCTCAACAACGATCCGACTTCGAAACTAGAGTGGAGGCGTTTATGGTCGAGCAAAATAAGGTCAATGCTAGCTTGAAGGCGGGGCAAGACTCTCTTAATACCGTTGTGGCTCAAATATCGGAGCAATTAGCGTTGCTAAATCGGAACACTCAACGATTACCGGCGCAACCCGAACAAAACCCACGGGGCAACACCGGCCACATCAATGCCGTAGTTGCCGTTACCACTAGAGGCGGAAAGGATACCACCCCCGCCATGATTCCTACCGGGGAACCCGTGGAGGAAAGCTTGGATCCAATTGAGCCGGTAGTTGAAGATGATAAAGATAAAGAGCCACAAAAAAAGGAGAAATCTAGAGCGGAACAATTGATCGAGGAAAGGCGCTTCATGCCACCGGTCCCATTTCCCCAAAGGCTTGCTAGAGCGAAAATGGAGAAAAGGCTAGCGAAGTTTCTCGAGTATCTTAGAGGAGTTAGCCTTAACATTCCCTTCCTCGACGCCATCGTGGAAATCCCCACATATGCTAAATTCTTAAAGGATTTGATTTCGGGGAGAAAGAGGAAGGATAAGATTATGCTAGCCGAGGAGGGACTTGGTTTACTAAGAGAGAAAAAGAGCCGGCCAAATTCAAAGATCCGGGGAGTTTTCGGATTCCTTGCACCTTGGGCGGCGTCCCTCTTCAAAAGGCGTTGGTTGATCTAGGGGCTAGTGTGAGCCTCATGCCTCTCTCCATGTTCTTAAGGCTAAACACCGGGACAAAGTTGAAACCCACCGACATGCACATTCAATTAGCCAATGGACGGATAACAAGGCCGGTGGGGATCGCCGAAGACATCCCGCTACAAGTCCCGGGTGGAATATGCTTGCCATGTGACTTCGTGATCATGGACGTTAAGGAGGAGGGAGATACGTCATTGATACTTGGACGTCCGTTCCTCGCCACCGCCGGAGTAATTGTTGACGTGCGCGAAGGTACCCTAACTTTAAATGTCGGCAACATCGAGGTGGAGCTCCACATTCCTAAGGCTATGAAGCACATGCCTTACCACGAGGAACTTGACTACATGGACCTCCTTGATGAGGTGATAGAGGAGGCGATCCCCCACTCAATTGGCGCTCTTTTCGATGAAGATTTAGAGGAAGGCCCGGATTTAGGCCAAGATGAGAAGATAGATGATTCCCCCGACCTCTCCGCTGAAAATGATGAAGGCGACGCTGATGTCGCAAGGATTCGAGAGCTCTGCAAGCTCTCGAAATTGGAGTCTCCGAAGAAAGCTCCGCCGACATGGAGATCGGCGTCACCGGTAAAGCCTTTGACCGGAGCAAATGCTAGCTTGGGGGAGCCTCCCCCCAACACTATTCGAGACAGGAGACCACCGCGGGAGAACACGACGCCGCAACTTCCCAATCCAAGCGTTCTCCCCGAAAAGTTTGATGGGTGCATCTCATATGCGCCAAACAACCCGCATTGATTGAAAATTATAGGGGGTCGAGCTCACGACCTTAAACGAGTGCTTGTCGGGAGGCAACCCGACGGTTTTTCGCATTATTTTCACTTTTTCTTTATTTTCGTTTTAGAAATTTTTAGTGTTTTGAGTCGTTCGCCCAAAAATTTTGTGATAACGGGTCCTATTTTTCTTGACAGGGAGAGGAGATAGGTAGATCCATCATGAGGAGGATGAACGAGACGACGAGGAGCGCCCCAAGAAGGCGCTCGACGCTTAGGAGGAAGATGGAATCGACTGGAGGAAGAAAGACGGAGTTTAGAGCCCAAACAAAGACAAACAGCAGAACACAAGGCTCACTCGGCCGAGTATACTAGTCACTCGGCCGAGTACACTAGTTCGTCCGGCTGAGCCGCTCACGAACGAGGGAAGTCTGCTGTACCCAACTCTCTGTTTATTTTCCTGATTCCAATATAACTGCTACTCGGCCGAGTATATATATTCACTCGGCCGAGTAAAACGGATACCCTCCTAGGGCGAGTCTTGCCGAGTAGCTTGAGTCACTCGGTCGAATGGACTTACTCCACTCGTCCGAGGCTGGCAAGGCCACTCGGCCGATGCGTAAGCGGGGAGGAATTTCCATTGATTCCACTCGGCCGAGTGACCTAGTCACTCGGCCGAGTCGTAACTTCTGCTATATAAGGGGTCGAGGGGGACACGTTTTTCGAAACGCTGAAACCGATTGCGCCCCCCGACCTTTCAGCTCCCCTCGCCCGCTCGCACCCCCTACTCGCCCGACCGCCGTCGCCGCGCCGCCGCTCGGCCTGCCCACCGCCGTGACTCGCCCGAGTCGCCGCCGGCGGCCGCCGCTCCGACCACCTCCGGTATCGCCTTTATTGCCTTTTTCTCCTCTTTTTGAGTATTTTTTGAGGATCCATGTGTTAAACGACCCCTAAACCCAAATCAATTCCCATATCTATCTATGATACCCCTAATGCTCCATACGTTTTGATTATTACCCGCTGACATCTCCATTTCACGCGCAGGTTGTTTTTGGGAGCTTAGGGGAGCCCAGGGGAGCTTCTCGGGACTGATTTGAGCTTCGTGGATGCGCTGACTTCGCACGCTTCCGTTCCTGAGCACTCGCGGCGTGTCTGGGTATACTCCTTCCACTCTTTTTCACACACCGCACTTTTTACACTTTTTCGGCGCGCTCGGGGCCGATATGCCGCCCCGGACACGGCCGCGGTCGAAGAGAGCTTCCGCCAAGCGGAAGCGGTCGGATGTTGCCGGCCCCTCCCACGAGTTGGAGGACTCTCCTCCACCGTCTCCCACACACGCCGTCCACCCAGCACAGCCTGCAGGCCCCGCACACCCCGCACAGCCTGCAGTGCACCCACAGCCCGCACAGCCTCTCCCTGCCGCTGCACAGCCACCACCTCTGGCTCCACTGGTCGGGCCGCTCGGGATTACGTTCCGAGACGACGCACACCGCGCCGTCTTCGACCGTATCTCCCAGCGCTCGATCGTACCCTCCAGGTTTGCACACCTCGCTGACCTAGGACGCCTGGGGGTACTAGAGGGGATGCTCACGTTGTACGACAACGTGGGCTGGCGATATTTTCTGCAGGTGTCGGTGGATACGTTTACCCGCCTGACACTTGAGGTTCTGAGTTCTATCGCCCGGACCGACGAGGGATGCTCGTTTCGGTTCATGGATCGAGAGTGCCAGGTCACTCTCGATATGATGAGAGCATTTTTCTCGTGGACCGTTGTCCCCGGTGCCGATCGCGGTTACGGCCCCACCCATATCCCCCCACCTTCCTTCGACGCCGGTGCCTTCTGGGCCCGGATTACGGGTCTTCACGCTGCCTTTGACCCTAGTAGGGCCAAGGCCTCGGCCATTGTCCATCCCTGCCTCCGCATTGCTCAACGCCTTATGGCGACGACCTTCTTGGCTAGATATGAGCCGGGCACGATGTCTACGCCAGAGCTCTACATGCTCTATGCGATGACACGTCCCAGAGCTCTATCTAGGGATGGCGATGAGCTTGTCCCCACCGTCGTGATTGATGTCGCGGCTTGGTTTTTAGACCGCATCATCGTTTCGGTGGGCGCTCGCTCACCGATATGCTGCGGCGGCCTGATCACCTTGCTTGCTCTTATGACCGGCGAGGACTTCCCCGACGACTTGCGACGCGTCCCGGGCCCCACTTCTCTGTCGATAGATGTTATGGCCCGGATGAAGATGCTTCGTCCGCACGGTGAGCGTCACTGGGTCTGGTTGCACGGCCCTTACGGGGCCGATTACATGATTCTCTCGAGCCCAGCTCGGACTCAGATTGCACCAGCCCAGGCAGACTGGCTCCCTGCGATGGATGTTCTCATCCCCGCTGCTTACGTGCTCGAGGCCGAGGAGGCCGAGCAGGCCCACGCTGCCCCTGTAGACCCTGTTGCACACCCTGCCGAGCCTGCTGCCGAGCCTGTTGACCTTGTGGCCCCTCAGCCCATACCTGATGTTTCCGCTGCTCCTGACACTTCTGTCCCCACTTCTGTCAGTGTCACGAGTACCTCAGCTGAGCCCACTTCCACCACCTCCACCACTTCCGAGGCTGTCACCACCACTCCCACCACCACCACTGGCCCTCTGTCCGTCGAGCCTCTTTGCTCCGCACTCCCCGAGCGCCCGTCGACCTTTGTTGAGAGTGGAGAGCCCTCGTTTGCCGCGGTCGTGGAGACCATGGCTAGCATGATCTCCACTGGGGTTGCGCCTTTTGGTCCACACACTTCCACCCCAGCGGTAGTTACCTCTGTCTCCACCCCTGCTGTATTTTCCGAGAGCGTCGTGGCGTCTGTCCACACTTCTGTGCCACTGACCTCTCCGGCCACCTCGCTGCCATTTTTGCACTCTTCTTTCGCTGCTGCTGCCTCCACTTCCCACCAGCCGGTGCCCCGGCCTCACAGTGAGGCCAGGCCCACATTCACAGGCACAGCACCTTTTGCTCCCTTCCCCGTTGAGCCAGTCACCTACGTGACCCGAGTACGCCAGCCACGCCCTGCACGGCCCCGCCCGGTGCGTCCCTCTGCACCACCTCCCCCTGACACTGTACTTCAGAGCATTCGTGCTCTAGAGGGGGCGGTGAGTGGCCTCAGAGGTGACCTTAGGACCCTGTCCTCCACCGTCTCTGCGATGGCTGGCCGCTTCGACCTGATCCCGCAGATCCATTACTGTCTCACCCAGGTTCTGGAGCGTCTCCCGCGCGTACCCCCACCCACCCAGCAGGTTCCCGCCCACACTTCCACACACACCCGACCTGCTGCCACTCCCACACCCACCCCCGCTCAGCAGCCTGTCCAGCCAGCACCACCCACACGACCTCCGCCTCAGGACGGAGACGGCGCAACACCACCTTCTTAGGCACCCTTGATGCCATCGATTATCCTTGCCGTTGTGCTGCCCGTTTCTGCTGGGTCCTGATGCATTTTTGTCCACCCCCCCCCCCCTCCCCTCACTTATTTTGGGATTCTCTTTTTGATCATATCTTTATATATCTTTTTTGGGAGAGAGGGAGAGTTTTTGGTGCCACTTATATATCTGTATCACTCCTATCTGTGCATGCATCATGTCCGCATCATATTTTCATATCTTTATTTTTCTTTTTATTTTCATCATGCATGCATCCTCACCTGCCCCTCACATTTCTTGTCTATCGGTGTGCCACACTTTGCACATTGAGGACACTGTGCCATTTAGCTTGGGGGAGTGAGTTCTCACGTTTTTTTTCGATTTGCCACCTTTATTTTTAGTTTTTCACACCATTTTTCGCATTTGCACTTATTTTTCATCATTTTTCTTTTATTTTGCCATGCATCACGTTTTTCTTATTTTTTTTCCTGTGTGCCGCATTGTAAATAGTTCTATTTTCCCTTTATCTTTATTTCTTTTTCATCTCATGCTAGAGATGACTTTTCTATGATGATGATGAAGTTGGATTTAGCTTACTCTATATGCATGCTATATTTGTCATGTCTTAGATCTTATTCCTGATATCATATGCTATGACTTGCCTTGCATTTAGAGATAGCAACCCACACTTTATTTTCCGCATGAAAATGGATGAAATTTTATTATTAGCTGAGTCTGAATATTCATGTCAATTGAGCGTCACCCGTCATGTGTTTTGAACACCCGCTATCGAGTATCCAATTTCCTTTGGAGCTAAATTTAAATTTGTTGCTCCTTTTCTTTTTCTTTTCCTTGAGTACCTAAAGATAGAAAAATTCATATCATGGTACCCAAGGTCATTGGGTCCAAAAGATTAGACCTTTGGAAGCCAAGTCCAATTGGACTTAGACTTTCCCACATAATTAACATTATCCATAACATCCGAAAAATAAGCATTCATGTAAACTTGTTTTTCATCCATGCTTGTGTCCTTTGGGCTCCAAATTGTGAATATTTTGGGAGCCCTCATCCTATTGGGTGCATGCATGTGTTGTTGGTTTCTACGTGATGCATGACGTGTATAGGCATAAGGAACATGATGAAATGGTGCATGTGGATAATTATTCATACGATGATGTGGGTTGATCACTCCTTATTTTACACCCTTTTTCCGCATATTTGCATGCCATTTAGATCGCCCAAATCATGTTTTTCACGATATATCGACGATATTGCGATGCTTTTCACGATTTGTTGTTTTTGTCGCATTTCAGGTGATTTGGCGCGATTTGGAGTGATCTCGAGATGCGCTTACTCTAGACGGTCACCAACGACCTCCCCGAGGGGTATTTTGCTGTTGGAGAGGAGCGGAAGAAGAACGGACGTCACAGGAGCGACGAGGAGGCCAAAATAAGCAGATTGGGCATTTTTTGTGTCCCACTCGGCCGAGTGGAGGAGCCACTCGGCCGACCAGCGAGACACTGCTCGGCCGACCAGAACAGACACGATTTATGTGTGCACTCGGCCGAGCACTGAAGACCACATCGGCCGAGTAACGAGACCCCGTCCGCCCGAGTGGCGCCCAGACGAAGCCCTTCCAAAACATCCAAGTTACTCTTTTTCGGCTGCCTGAACTTCAGAAGACCCACTCGGCCGAGTGGTTAATCCCGTCCGCCCGAGTACTATGAAGCCATCGGCCGAGTGACGACAACTCACTCGGCCGAGCCGCCCCCGAAGTAGAGATCCCTGAAAGCCCCGACTTACTGGAAAATTACAGGGTTTCTCACTCGGCCGAGCGACCTTTGTCACTCGGCCGAGTGCGATGCGCTGCCTGTAGCGAAAACTGCGGAAAACAGGCTGTGCAGGGGTATTTTGGTCACAGTTTTTGGACGATTTTGAGGGCTATTTAAACCCTGTTTTTACCCTAGTTTGGGGAGCCTCTCTCTTAGATTTTTTGCAGCTTTTTAGATTAGTTTTTAGCTTTATTCTTGTGATTGGAGAGGAGACAAAGATTGGAATTTTGTTGGATTAATTGAAGAACTCCATTGGTTTGCATCTCTTTTCCTTAAAAATTCTATTTTTATTGCTTATCTCAATATTGTGATGAATTCCATTGTTTATTTCAACGATTATTTTTGTGATCTTGCTATGATTTGTGAGTAGTCTCCACGTCTTGGGGCGTGGGGATGAACCCTACAAGCCCATTTTCATATTTGTGATAAATTGGTAGAAATTGTGCTAGAATTGTTATTAGGGATTAGATTGGGATCAATTTACTACGGATGGCTAGGTATTCATATCAATTGGGATTTGCAAGAGATTGGATCCCAATTTGATAGGAAACCCTAGAAATCCGAATTGGGTTGGAGTCGGATTTTCGAAGCATCGGTTTGCAAGAGATTGGACCGATACTAGGATTTCCGGTTGCAATTCCGTGCCAATACCCGTTTGCAAGAGATTGGACGGGTAGGAACTATCCCAATCTAGATCGCGAGCCGAGTTTGCAAGAGATTGGGCTCGGTGCGCGATTGGACGATGATGTTGATCCTAATTCTAGCTTCCCTAGGCTAGGGTTTGCAAGAGATTGGACCCAAACCTAGGATAGCTATAGACCGGCAACAGCGCGAGAGCGTGAGCTTGGTTCTACATTCAGTTGCAACTAGTTCATCCAAATTCTCATTCAAGCAATTTTGATACCGATAGACCGCATTTATGAAATACGGTGAGTAGCGGGGATTCCCCATTCCCTAGACGTTCTTTATTTGATTTGATATTTCCGCATTTTTGTCTGACGATTGTGACAGGATCGCCAAAGGAAAATTTCTCTCTTAAATAGCCAGGTTGATTTGAACAAGCACGGTCATTCGTCCTCCCTGTGTTCGATAACCCGCTTGCCGCTATACCGTGCGCTTGCGGTAAAACTACAACCGTTCTTTGGGTCACATCCCGGAGCGATCATGGGTGTACATATGCATGTGGAGGAACACGTGCATTAGGGTGTCTCACATTGTGTGCACGTGCCCGTGAACGTGTAGCATAGAAATCATCATATGTGTGAGCCGGTGGAGTAGGACGTGTGTTTCTACGTGGCATAGTATTGGTGTACATGTAGGCATGGCCCTTCTTTGGAGGCCCACCCAAAGTGGGGTTCTTTCCGAAAGAGGGTGTGGACGAGGTGGAAGCACCATTGGTAGATGAACTACCACTAGAGTGTTTGCTACCACTCGTTGAGTCACCGGAAGTTGGCCTAACAAAAGTAGTGGCCGATTTGGATGAACTTCCCATCGTATACCCCCAAGCCAATGTGGTGATTGGCTGGAAGTAAGTCACTTAGGATTTTATCCAAATGGTCCTTACCCTTATTGAATTTATTAATTCGGCCTAATGTGTTCTCATATTTCTCGGTGAGAGAACGCATAGAAGCATCCAAAGTGGATACTTGCGATGTGAGCACATAAACACAAGATTTAAGATTCTCATTCTCAATACTCAAAGTCGAGTTTTGAGAAGTCAAATCCGCTATCTTGTGTTCCTCCGGATCCTCAATGCTAACATGTTCAAGTTGAGTCTTGAGATTAACAATCTCATTCTTCAACCCTTCAACAACGGTGTCGTTGTTGGTGATGATATTTTTAGGTGAGGTGTGAATGCTAGCTAAGTCATCTTTTACTTTAGTATACCTATTTACTAATTTAGTATACTTAGACCACAATTGAGAATTAGGATTCCTAAGGTCATCCATTGTTACCTCATCGCCTTCGTTGTCGCTATCATCGGAGGAGGCATCTTTATCTTGCTCCTTTCTAGCCATGAAGCACATGTGTGCTTGCTCCACTTGCTCATCATCCGACTCTCCGCTTGAGGAATCATCGGAGTCGGTGAAAGTCCCGACAAGCCCCTTTTTGTTTCCTTTCTTGTACTTCTTGGACTTGTCGAACTTTGGCACCTTCCACTTCTCCTTTTGCTTGTTTAGAGGACACTATGCTTTCATGTGTCCTGGCTTGTTGCATTTAAAGCACAAAGAAGAGGAGGCGTTAGAAGAATTGTACTTTGACTTTTTTTTGAAGTTACCTTTCCGGAAGAAGCGATTGAACTTCTTTGCCATGAGGGCAATGGATTCCATGTCCATTTCGTCTTCCGAGTCCTCGTCATCGGTAGAGGTGGATGGAGCCGCCTTGAATGCAATCGCCTTTTTATTAGGCACGTCTTGGTTCAAGTAAGACTTCATCTTCTCTTGTAACTTCACCTTGCTATCCTTGCGTACCTCGTATGACATTAAAGTACCCATTAATTGAACTACGGTATACTTGTTCATATCGTTACCTTCCTCGATGGCGAAGGTACGCTTTTACCAACTAGAAGGAAGTCCTTCGATAAAATTCGAACATTTCTCCTTTTGGGTGTAGGTTTTGCCGAGAGCCTCTAACTCGTTTATGATGTCGACGAAGCGAGCATAATACTCCTTCATCTTCTCACCCTGTAGCATATGAAACATCTCGTAATCTTTATTAACTACAACGAGTTTAGAGTCTATTACCCTACTCGTCCCTTCAAGTAAGATGAGAAGGGAGTTCCAAATTTGATATGCACTCTTACATGTGCATATCTTATTGAAGTCATCGGGCTCCAAAGCACATTGCAAGGCGTTCATTGCCTTGGCATTGCTTACCTCCGCGGCGATCTCCGAGGGAGTCCATTTCTCGAAATCTTCTTCGACGGGCTCGACGTACTCCTTCATCGTGGCCCTCCATAGTGAAGCACTCCGGAGGAAGGTTTCCATCCGGCATTTCCAGTGCCCGTAGTTGGTACCATTGAAGAATGGAGGCCTCGTTGAGGAATGTCCTTCCATCACCGAAGACGCTCCTTCACGGTTCTTGAAGGTGCTATAGTCGGAAGGTGGATGAACGGTCTTGTTGTCGTTGGCAGACATAGCTATAGACTTGGCTCTGATACCAAATGTAATGCCCTGCTAAGCTACTGCACAAGTAATAGAGGGGGAGTGAATAGTACTTTAAAATAATTAAGAGGATAATTCCTAATTACCTTGCAAACTCTACCAATTAATGCGGAAATGCGGAATAGTAAATAATCGACAACAAATAAACAATCGCAAACAAACGATATTACTGGGTTCGGATCCACCCAAGTCTCCCCGACTTGTTCCCGGTGATCCTACGTCTCAACCACCCGGATCACTTCCGGATACTTGAGTTAGAAACCCTAACTCAAGATTTCCACTATGAAATACTTGTGAAAAACCTTCACAAGTCAAATCATACACAAATGAACTTGTGACTCCCACAACCCGGGATCACAAACACACTCTCACAACCGAGAGCGAATCACTTACAATATCAAAGTAAATTGAAATGAAATAGCTTACCACAAAATACCTATGCCTTGAGTATACTTACGAATTAGGGCAAGGATGATTTTGAGGAAGAAGAAGGCACCAAACCCTAGCTCCAAGATGTAGACCAGCTATGGAGAGCTATGAGGTTGATGGTGACCTAGGATCAAGCACTTGGCTTAGAAGCCTCTCAATCAATGAATCTCTCTTTTGAAATGAATGAGGAAGAGATTCTTGAGAGGGAAATGAATGAGCTTTAAATGAGATGAATGATTTCTCTTTGATCTCTAAACTTGTCTTAATATCAACCTTGAGTGCAATGAAGCAGCTCAACAAGTATATATAGGTTAGAGGAAAGAGAGAGAGAAAAACGTTTCAATTAAAGCTCCAACAGCTCTATTCTGATCGCAACTAGTCGGTCAAAGAACAACCACCGACCGAATAGTTCATCAACTAGTCGGTCGGTCAATCAACGTAGACCGACTAATGAGTGAACAGGGAATAGGTCGAAGTTCAGAAAAAAGGAACTAGTCGGTCCAAGAAGAGTAGCTGACCGACTAGTTTCACAACTAGTCGATCGGTTACTCAACTGAGACCGACTAAGAGATAAAACTGAAGTCTGAGCATAAATTGATTTAGTCTGTCCAAGAATAAATGTTGACCGACTAGTTCACCAACTAGTCGGTCGCCAAATGTGCATAGACCGACTAACGATAAACAGTAAGTCAGGTGAAAATTTGCATGTACAGAAAAACTAAACTAGTCAGTCCAAGAAGGAAAGTTGACCGACTAGTTCATCAACTAGTCGGTTGATCAAAGACGCAGACTGACTAATTATAAACAGTAGCTCAGGCTCAAATTGGCATGTACAGGGAAAGCTCAACTAGTCGGTCTAAGAAGCATCACTGACCTATTAGTTCACAAACTAGTCGGTCGGTGAGTCAACGTAGACCGATTAACTGTAAACAGTAAAGAGCTAGAAATTGAGAAGGCAAACTAGTCGGTCTAAGAAGGATTGTCGACCGACTAGATCACCATCTAGTCGGTTGGTTCTTTTTCTTGAACCAACTAACTTGCACAAGAAGTCGTGAATCGAAGCGCGAAGCTTCGGGAAAGTTTGTATGGACTTCTTACAAGATCCTATGTCTAAGATAGGAGAGTTATGAAAATTAAAACGTAAGACCTACTCAAGGCTTAACATTCTACGAAAGAAGCTTAAAAGACTATAAATAAAACTTGACGATACCGTCTTCAAAAGCTTCAATCGAATCTTCATGACTTCTAAAATGGTCCAAAAGCTTCAACGAAGCTTTAGGCATATGATCACATGCTTTGAGAAGTCTCGAGACGTCGCTTTGGATGTTCAAGTGAATTTGGCGACGATCTCCATAACTGCGCTCACAAATTGTTAGTTCACAATATATTTATGTTTGTTCATCATCCAAAACCAAATCCGGGGAGTCCAATATCCAAAACATTATAATTAATGATGCTATTTAAATATCATCTATCTCGAGGGATCGTGTGCGTGGAGGCACTGTCCACCAGGCATTCACACTTCCTCTTTAGAAAAGAACGTAAAACCTTTGATGAAAAGGAAAACAACATTCGATTCATAATTAAGATAAAGAAGTACATGGACATAATTGAAGATACATCAAGCATAAATGAAAAAGCTCAAAAGATAACTAAAACAGCTTCAGTCTAGGAGGTCGTCATTCTCGAAATCCTCGGGGTGAACCGAGTTGGAGGCTATATATCCACCAGATTTGTCTCAGCAGAAGGCTTCAGCCTTGTCTTATACAAATCATGGAGGTGGCATGGAGTACAACAGACCCTGAACCAATGTCCAGCCATGCCACATCTGTGAAATTTGTCTTCCAAGTTTTTCTTGGGAGCAGATGTCTGGCCAGAGGTATTCCTCTTCCACGTATTCTTCTTCTTCCCCTCATTATTATTGTTCTGGGGAGGAGCTCTGGTCTGCTTCTTCGCATTTTTCTCCTTGTTGAATCTGCTTTTGTGCTTGTTCTTCATCTTCTGGGAAGAAACTTTGTGAGCCTCAGGGAGAGGAGCAGAGCCAGCAGGGCATAGGTTATGAGTGACCAGTAGGAGGTCTCTGTTCTGATATGCCATAAGAAGGCAGGAGAGTAACTCAGAGTACCTCGTGAACTTGCATTCACGATACTGTTGCATGAGAATATCATCTTTCTCATGGAAGGATGTATATGTTTTCTCAAGCATGCATGTATCCGAGACTTCTTCACCACACAACTTCAGGCGTGAGGTGATGTTATGGAGAGCTAAGTTATAATCAGATATGGACTTGAAGTCCTGAAGTCAGAGATTCTCCCACTCATAACGTGCATGAGGGAGGATCACATCTTTCTGATGTTTGTATCTGTCCTCAAGTGTTGTCCACAGTTCATGAGGATCTTCCACTGTTAGATATTCGGCCTTCAGTGTCCGATCAATATGTCTGCTGATATAGATAATGAATTTCTTCTTCTCTATATTGGAGACTCTAACAGTAGAAGTCCTTCACCAGATGCCACTGGCGTAGTTGGAGCATGAATTGTGAGACTTAGGCCCTGTGAGCGCATGTGGAAATTCAGATCCAGCTGCCAGCACAAGTAATTTTAGCCAGGCGCATCGAGAACATCAAAATCGATGCTCGCTGTAACGACCACTCCTGTAGTACGTATTCAATACATACATTGATTATGTATTGTATTATGTGTGTATTTCCGCATTGGATTTTAGTTATTAGATTCCTTAATTCATACTCGCGACCAGACCCCGTATTCACGCTTCTCTCAGAGGCGCGACCGCTTCGGTATTTTCTTTATACTTTTTTGGATACCAAGGGGCGAAGTTGTAAAATCTGATTATTAGTATTAGTATTATTTTTAACTCTATTCTTAAATTTCAAACTTTAAAATAATTAACTAACGTTATCTTCTTGAAAACTAATTATAATATCCTAACTAACTAATCCAGTATCCCCACCTACATGTGGTTAACTCCCCCAACACCCCCACATGCCCTCAAGCCCCTCACTCACGTCGCCCATTCAAGCAGTCATCAGCTCGACCCGCATCCCGCACATCTCGCGACCACCTCGCCCGCACGTCGCCCCTCCATGTTTGCCTCTTCTTCTTCTTCTTCTCTCCACCTTAAAACCCATCACGTGCCTCCCCCAAGCCGCATGCAAACCCATTTCCTCCTCCGTTCGAAACCCACCGCCATCCCTTCATCTCTGTAGCATCATTCCCGTCGACCTCCCGTTTCACTGCTCTCGACCAACGCCAAGCACCCCAGTCTGCTGTGCCTCAACTGCCCCCAGATGCCTTCCCACAACCCCACGCTCCCCCAACACCTCCATCGCAGACCGTGCAACCCCGGCGCCTTTCCTTCGTTCACCACCGCCAGGCCGCAACCCCGCCACCGTACGCTGCTTAGACCGCAACTAGCCATGCCACCATCCAAGTCGTTTCTGCCCATCGTTGCACGTCTGCCATCTACAAACCAAACACAAAAGTGATTATATTTGCATGCATGCCATTTTAATAATAATAACTTATGTAGTTAGTAGGTTATTATATATGTATACGAATTATCAGTAAGTAAATAAAATAATTATCAGTAAGTAAATAAAAAATAATGTTAGTATATATTATAACATAGTGTTAGTTAGTAGGTTATTGATGCACCCGAAACTAACACCTAAAAGCCACCTGGCAGTGTCACTAGTGCCAGGCGCTGAATGGTTTCCAAGTATCGGTTCTAGGCTCACGAATGCAAGCGGATGGTGTCAAGTTATAATATAAAAGATATCTATCCCACAGGGAAAGTAGCTGTGTATTGATCTCAGGTTATTTCTAAGTCTCAGAAAGAGGTAGCAGTCGGTTTGAACGATTGGTTGGTTGGTGATGTTTGATCAATATAAAGGGACTAGGGCTTTAGGACTCACCACTAGGACCATAGGTGGTCGATGCTAGGTTAGGACTTGTACATTGCATTGGTTTCATAGGGGGTTGTATCATCTAGAAAGTGTATTCATGTGTCTAGGAATCATGAATATAACATACCGTATTCACCACGCTCTTGCGATAGATGCATACGATATGTGCATTATGGATCTACAATAATCTCACCACTCTCGTGTGTCGAATGATCTCAACGCATACCACTCTCGTGGGTTAGAGTTTCGAGGTATTTTGATGGCTCTTATTGATGCAATGGCGCTAGCCGTCAATTAGTGGTATAGTTCGTCAGTGGATCCCATCAATACACGAGCCGTGCATGGTCACGAGCCTCGGTTGAATCCACTAACTCCCTAATTAAATCCATAAGATACTCCTTATGCTAATCGATTCCACCGACCGTGGGCACGATCTCAATACGAGTTCTCCTACAGATTTTGCAAGATCAACCAAAATATTCCCCTTCTATATCAAATGCAACCTAAAAATCCTAACTTCGCATCTTTTTCCTAAGATCCTAGGGCTAATCCATTAGCCCTAGATAGAACTACTTACACATGGTAGAGAAAGAAAAGAAAGATTGGATTTTTACCATAGAGTTCATCATAATAATAAAAAATATATAAAGGATTAGAATACGTACCAAAAGCGATGTAGATCGATAGCAAGTCAAAGAGGATTAAGATCCAGTAGATTCCAGCCAGAAAACGCAGTAAAAATCAAGTCTTTGTCTTCTACAATCAACGACGGCTCAATAAGAACCTAGATCTAAAAGTCTCAATTAAATCTCCACTTATACTAAAAATCTAGCTAAAACTCTAGATATCCAAAATATTACAGGAATTTTTCTTATATACAAGGGTCATGGACCCCATAAATAAAAATCAAAAATCTGGAAAGTTGGGCCCATATATTGCCTGGGCGCGTCGGCCATTCGACCGAGCAGGTGGCTGCTCGGTCAAGTCGTCTCATTGGTCGCGGTTCGCTACTTCTGCTTGCTTGTTTCTGATGTGGGCTACTCGGTCGAGTATCCCCCCTACTCGGTCGAGTAACAGGGGGTCCTAACTTGCCTCCAAACGCTGCTCTGTCTTTAAGCTACTCGGATCGAGTAGGTGACCTACTCGGTCGAGTAACAGGGTCTTAGGAGAAGCTCGAATCTGTGTTATGAATTAGGTCGAGTCGGTCGAGTCGCTTAGCTACTCGGTCGAGTGGGCGTATCTGTTTCCTGTGCTGTATCTGCTTGTCAGCTCGGCCGAGTAGCTGTAAGCTACTCGACCTGAGTCACCTGGGAAGCTGACTGGGCTGAGGGCTTTTTGATGATTTCTCTCGCTCTCTTGTCCTCTTCTCCTCCAATCTTCTTCTAAACTGCGGCGAACTCATATGGAGCCTTGCCAATGACGTCCTGGACGCCCTAGATGTGTCCATGTCTCGAATCAGCTCCAGTTCGCTCCAAAATACCTGAAAATCCACAAATCTATGCAAAAACTAGAATATGGCGTTAGGAGCGCATATATATATTATTTTTTTGAAAAGTAAGTAATTATATATCTGCTGGTGTGTACAAGTACGGGAACATCACTCCCGCCTTACCTGATTGCAAACATGTGAGAGGCCAGAAAGTAGTCACCAGGTGCACGCAATCAGGCAGACACAGAAAGACCCCAAGCTAGGGCATGGCACAAGCGCCAGCTCCCAAACATCAAACTAAGAAATAGGACCCCAAAACAAAAGCAAAAATGCACAACACTCCCCACAACCAAACATACATGGCCAGCGGCCTACAACACCCAAAACACTCCCCCACCAAACACTATGACAGGCAATGAACCCCCCCATGTCCAGCATAACCATCCAACCATGAACACAAAACCTCCACAACTGAAAGCTTCAAATGGGAAAGCCCCGCAAACGCAGAGCTAGTCACCGTCGCTTTGGATCGAGTGACAGGTGGATCCTTTCTTTTTTTAGTATTCGACTTTGATGCTACCACCTTGGCATAGGCGCTATCAAATAGCACCTTCCACGTCGTGTTCTTAACCGACGACGATTCTGGGTAAATCGGAGGGCTTGAGGCAACCAAAACACAGCTTGGGTTTGGGATCACTATGATGAACCCAGGCTTACAAGCTTTCCCACCTCTAACATTGCCGCCACCACGACCCGACGAGTCAGAAAGGGACTTACAACGTCGGCCACCACCACGTCCTCCTCTTCTCGATGCAGCAACGCAAATGTCGGGGCACCACGTTTTAAAGCTCGAGGCAAAAGCATCATCCATCTCCGTGAACTCGTCGGAGCCCACAAACTCTGTATGCCCCCTGCCCTCCTCATCAGAGTCACAACCCTCACTCTCACTACCACCGGTGTCAGGAAAAGTGGCATCCACAGTAGCAAGAGGCATACCGACCGCCGAATCAGCGAACTCCCTCAAGGGAGGGGCTCCCACCTCAGAAGTGGTAGAGGAGGCAACATCCTCAGTCATCTGTCGGAACAACAGATCCTCAGTCGCCACCCTTCCACCATCAGCCGCAGCCACCAGACTCGCCAAGGCCCCTGAAGGCGCAGTATTGTGCCGGCCAATGGCGGCATCAAGCATAGCCCCAATTTGCTTAGCTAGGACCTCGAGAGTTTTGGCCTTGCTCCCAACAGCATCACCAAGAGCATCCCCCTTATCCCCCTCCCCAGAGGGATAGGGGCATTGTTCCAGCGAGAGACCAAAGGTGCGGCAGCCGCTGCACCTAGGAGGCTTGCCCACATATTCCACGGCCTGGGTGTGTGTGGAGCCATCTTCCAAAAGGAGGGTGATCTCCCAAGGCAAAGGAGAAGCAGCATTAAGCTCGACAAAGAACCTAGCATAGTCAACCCTCTCAAGCTTCACCGTAGCGGCATTCGTGCAAATCGACATTCTGACGAGGCTAGTAGCAATGCTAAGGATGTCGTTGATCCATAGGTTAAGGGGAAAATCCGGAAAGCAAACCCAAACCGAAACACCTTTTGAGAAGGTATCGGTCGAGAGTGACGGTAGGTGTCCAAGGGTGAAGAATGAGGAGCCTCCCGTCGAACAACCACGGTTCCTATTGTAGCACAGCCAGGCAATCCTCTCGGCATCCAAATCGAAAGAAGAAAATACCATTGTCGTGGGCGAAGATGCGAACGAGGTGCCGCAACTTCCACAGACGTCCCACCACCGCACGGAGCTGGCTGTAGAAGGGCATATCCCCTAGCGCGTGTCCAACAATGGTGTTGGCCCTCCTGCTCGACAAGGCCTCCATGAGCTTGTTCCACACCAGACCAAGTGGGAGCCCACCATCACTGGAAACCGGGTTGATAAAGGACAGCTTGTGCTCATCCGAGACGAAGCGAGACCCACCACAGATCTCCTTCCATGAGGCCGGAATGGCAGCTTTGGAGAAGGAGACGGGGACGACAGGTCTGTGAGATCTTTTCTCGAGCAATTGGAGTGCATCGATCTTAGCAGGATGGGAGGGACGAAGCGCTGCCCTCCCAAAGAAGCTAGGGTTGGCCAAACCCTCACCACTAATCAACGAGGGACCCTCAACATGAACAAACAGCCGTTAGGGCACCGCCTGCCTCCTGCCATGCTTCTGCCCAACAAAGTCCAGCCATCCGAAGCCCGAGACGAGGAGGGAAGGCCACTAGGGACAGATAAGGACCCCATGGGAGCAGTGCCATTGAAAAATCGAAATGGCATGGCTGTCGCCATCGACAGATCAGAGATTAGAACTGGATCTGGGGAAGGGGAACGTCGACCACAAGCTGAGCGAAGGAACCCAGAACAAGAGCAAGGACGGCGGCAAAGCAAGAACCACAGAGTCGCCAGAGATCAACGAATCGGAGATCTGACCGGAGGGAGCAGATCTAGATCTGGAGAAAAGGGGGGGAGAGGGGAAGATGACCTCGAGCAGGGGAGGAGTGCAAATATATACATATATACATACATACATACATACATACATACATACATACATACATACATACATACATATATACATACATACATACACACATACATACATACATACACACACACACAGATATATATATATATATATATATATATATATATATATATATATATATATATATATATATATATATATATATATATATACATATATACACACACACACACATATATATATATATGGATTTTGGAGGCAAATATGATATGAAATGAGATGAAATGATGCGGTAAAAACATGAAAAAATGGACACATCAAAATCCACCAAGCTTACCTCTTACTCGTCCTCGAGGAAGACGAATACTAGGCTCATCGAGCGATAAAAATAAGAAATATAAAAATGTATAAAAGATGGAGGGGAGTGCTAGATTATTAGGTCAGATCTCAAGCCTTAGCTACATATCATGATGCTTCGAAATGAATCACATGCTAACATGAATTTCGTATCATTCGCTTAATATAATACTTGCAAGCATTTAAGATCAAAGAAAGGGAATTCTCAATATTCATGTAGTCAAATCATATCAACATCATGCAATTCATAGAGTCTAGTATAAAAAATGTTGGCGATGCACTTTTCAATCAATAGACATAACAGAAGCACATAAGATTCAAATCAAGCATGCAAAAGAGAATAGAAAGGATCATGACATTCATATATTCATTTCAACTCATGAAAAATCTCCATAGCTAGCAGTTTTCATAAAGTTTAAGCATTATCAAAAATCCCCAATTGTGCACAACTCCACTCTAATGTCATACTCACTCATGTGGTCAAATGGTTCACCCCAACCTTAGCTTGAGGCGTCGCATCTAGGGAATAGAAATATGGATTTTTTGGCTTTTTCTCAGGTATATGTGTAGCTCCATGCAAATAGGATATAAGAAATGACTTTTCTTTTCTTTTCTTTTCTTTTTTTCTTTTGAAGGGAGCAATAGAATATACATATTGATTTTGGCTCCTTTATTGGCTTTTCGGATGCTAACTTTTCTTTCGGGATTTTTGGAAAGTGGATGCGGTACAAGTAACTGTAGGGGGTGAAACCAAATGACATGTAGATATTTATAAAGATATGTGGAGAAGGAAATGATATATCACTCAGTTCACTCATAAAACGTGCACAGCGGTTCAACAAGATAATACTCTAACTGAACTCATAAGCAGGCATGGATATTTTCATGCATCTCGATAAATAATGAAGGCATGCGGTAAAGCATACAATCATAGCAGGCATGCGGTAAGAAGTGAAATAAGACAACATGCATATGCTTCAGATATTCTAATGATGCGTGAAGCTCGGTGCATTTCCAACAAGCATATACTAGATACTACTGCATACATTCAGTTTCAATTTATTTCATGCATTCATATATATAGAAATCGGCAAAAGAATATATACGCAAGCATACATGTAGCAAAAGACCGAAATACTCTAACTAGCATGACAAAAGTAATAAGCATTGCAATAGCATACTAAAAGTCAATAAGAGATCATCATGTGGAACATATATAGCAAAAAGGGGAAAGAAAGGCAGAGAAAGTAAAAATAAAAACAAGCATGCAAAAGTATGGAAACGTGATGCTAAATGAGAAAAAGAAAAAGGTGGACCAAATGGGTGGAAAATAAAAGTAAAAAGGCGTAAAATAAATAAATAAATAAATATATATATATATATAATGAAGATAAAAAGCGATAGCGCTCATCCACCAAGCTAAACACAGCCGTGTCCTCATTGCTGAAAACGCACTGGTATGGTGGGAAATGAGGCCAGGGGTGGATGGGTGGATAAGAAAGATAAAAAAATAAATGGAAAATAAAACTGTACAAATAAAAGAAAAAGTGCAGATGCATATGCATGGAGTGATGCAAGAAATGCAAAATATGATATGATGCAAATGCTATATGGACATATGCAAAATGAATATATACATGTACATGATGATGGAGATATGCAAAATGCAAAATGGGTCCTCCCCCAAGCTGTGCAAGACTAGGGCCCCGTATTGACATGTGGGCACTATATAAATGGGGGAGGGACTAAAGAAAAAAAATGATATGTGCATCAGACAACGGCACCACCCTCTGGAGGTGGTGATGGGTCTTGCTGCTGGTGACCAGAAATGGGAACAACAGAAGGCTCGACTAGAGTGTCGATCGGTGGGTCAACAGAATACATGACAAGCTAAGACAATAATGAAATAGCTGGAGTGTCGACAGGTGTAGTACCGTGTGTGTTGGCAACGGGAGTCTCCAACTGAGGTGTAGCCGGCTCAACAGTAGAAGTGATAGGCCCTGTAGAAGCCTGAGAGTGAGGCACAGTGAGCGGTGCAGGGGGGTGCAGGAGGGACATGGTCTGGCCTGGGGG
This sequence comes from Scilla litardierei, assembly GCA_030789695.1. Taxonomy (NCBI): domain Eukaryota; kingdom Viridiplantae; phylum Streptophyta; class Magnoliopsida; order Asparagales; family Asparagaceae; genus Scilla; species Scilla litardierei. The sequence goes on from CM061136.1 coordinate 19,721,683, forward strand.
GAGGGGCTGGTGCAAGGATCACCGGAGGTATGTAACTCCTCCTCAGCATATCTATAATCATGGTAAGGTCATCCTCTACTCTCCTATGGTGTGTGTCGATCGAGCGAGCGAAGTCCTCAAAGTCATGCCTAAGAGTCGCAAGCCTGTCCTTTACGACGGTCAAGCGTGCGTCGAAGACGAGAGAGCTACGGGGAGGATGGGAGCTGCTAGACACCACTCTCGAAGGACGGCCCTGTGAATGAGATCCACGGATCCTATCCTGGAAGACTGGGAGGGTGAGCTAGCAGGGATCTCGGTGGAGGTAGTAGGCTGTGGGGTGGGGACGATATCTGGGGCAGAAGTGGGAGTAGCAGCAGCATCAGCAGCAGAAAAAGGATTCATCGTAGACACAGAAGTATGGACAGACGTCACGACGCTCTCAGTGAATACTGATGATGCCGGTGTGGTGGTGGTGCCAGGTAGAAGGGTTGTCGACTCTAGAGAGGTGCGCAGGGAAACGAGGAGATCCACAGTGACAGGTAGTGTGCTGGTGGGTCCGGCTCTGGAAAGTGTGGTTTGGAGGGCTCGGGAACGGCGGTGACGGCTGGTTCCAAGGTGGTAGAAAAAGGAAGGTCGGGAGCAGCAGGAGCAATCATGCACTCAAATCCAGGCACCGTTGGGGCAGCAGTAGTGACCTCAGGGTAAGAGGTGGAGACAGTCCCTGAGGTCTCTAGGGTGGTGGTGAAGGAGGCGGTGGTGCTCACACTGGTAGAAGTGTGGACCGAAGTGTGAGCATGCGATGGTGGATGGGCAGGCAGCACTGCCACAATGGCAGCGAGTTCAGGATCCTCCTCATCTAAACTAAGCACCCAGTCGTCGTCGTCGTCGTCGATGGGTGCTCCATGGGGCTCGAGGACGTGGAGGGCGGGTAGGGGGTAGACGCGGTCAATCAGCCAACTGAGCTGGACTGGGGCTATGTGGGTGAGGTGGAGGGAGGGAAGCACCATGTACTGCTCGTGGTGGGTGCCAAGGAGGTAGGTCCAGTAGCATGCACCGTACGGCCTGATGATGGACATGCAGCCAAGCACGTCTAAAGTCAGGCGTGTGGGACCGGTGGGCCTCACTAGACCATCATGTAGGTCCAGGCCGAGCATGCGTGCAAAAAGTGTGAAGAAACTGCCACAACAGATATCCGTGGAAGCGTAGGCGATCTGGATCAGCTGATGACACAGCCAATGGGCTGCATCAGAAAGGATGAAAGGGTGGCGGGAGCCATCCGCGTGGCGGCGCTAAAGTCGAGTCATGCCCATAATATGGACAAGCTCAAGAAGGGAAAGTGTCCCGACCTCAGGCCTACAGAAGAGAGTGGTGGCATGGTGGCGTTGGGCATAACGGAGGTAGGGGTGGACTATACAGGAGGTCTTCACCTACTAGGGAGATATACTCCCAGACCTGTAATGCGATGCCAGAACTCGCTGGCATCGAACGTGCATAGCTCGTAGTCTGGGGAGAAGGCTTGGCGGCAGTCGGGTATGGCTGGGAAGTGGAAGAAGGCGCATATCTGGGTGTGCATGACCACTACGTTGTGGTCAAGCAGCCGAAAGTGGATGGCGTCGCCTGCTGGGGTGATCGCAATGGAGCTCAGCACCTCTAGAGTGAGGCGCGTATATGTGCAGGTGTAGGTGGCAAGGAATCGGTCGAAACCGATCGTCTGGTGTAGCCAATGGAATCCATGCAGAAGTCCAAGGCTCCAGAGAGTGGGGAGGTGGATGAAGCGGGTGGGGACAATGGTACGGTAGGACTTTGCTCGGAAGCGCTTTTGGTGAGCATCGTCTCGGAAGACGATGCCATAGGTCCTAAGGGTGGGGGTGGAGGTACGGGACGTGGGGGGGGCGGTCGTGGGGATGGAAGGAGCGGTACGGCGGGCGAGGGGTGGAAGGAGTGGTGCCTCTATGGCTAGAGGTACAGGTGAGGGGGATCGGGAGGAGTCGGACGAGGACGTAGAGTGTTCCATCCACTCCTCCTCCTTGGGTGAGGGGCTACGTGCGCGGTGGGGGCAACGTAACGGTCGGGAAGAGGAAGCGCCAGTTTCGGCATTCCTCTTCCTGGGACGGGGTGGTGGCCTTGGCCTAAGGTGAGGCAGCATCGTGCAGTGGTTGCAAATGACTGACTGTGGTAAAATAAATATGAGAGGAAGGAATATACCCAAGCCGAGAGTCACTGTGAAAGCAATCTGGAAGCACGTGCATGCTGTGAATCCAATATATCCCCCAAGCTTCTCCTGATCCAGATGTCTCCTGAGAACGTGTCGAAGTACTTGCAATAAGATTTGAAAATTATACCAGTGGGCGATCTCAAATACAAATCGAATCGGAGCGCAAAATTTCAAAAATTTAACGAAGAGGGGGTTCGAATTCGGGTGGAAGAAGGTGGGGAAGATGATGAGGGTAATGGGGAGGTGGAGGAGGGGGTAGGGGGTTAAAGAGCTCAGACGCCGCCCGAGCACAGGTGGTGCTTGGGCAGCAACGGCGGTGGCGCGGTAACTCCGGTGATATACCGGAGCGTGGCGATAGGGGACGTTGGGGGGGATAGGGGGAAGAGAGGGGGAAGAGAATGTGTGAAAGTGAGTGGGGGGGATGATTCACCGCCAGCACTGGGCGGCACCGGTGGCGATGCTCCGGCTAATTGCCAGAGCAAGGGTTTGGGGGTGTTTTTAAGGTAGAGTGAGAGAGGGAGAGAGAGAGATAGATAGAGAAAGAGAGGTGAGGAGAGAGAGGGCGGCGGGGCGAACCGAATGGGTGGCTCGGTCGGCGGTACAGGTGACGACGAAGGCGGCGTCGATGGTGGAGGAGGAGTCGAGTAGGGGGCTAGGGCTGGGAGCTCGGGGTTTAGATTAGGTTTAATTCAATTAGGGGTTGGCCGAGTAGGGGTTGATTAATTATAAACGGTGCTGACTCGGTCAGAAATGTGGGCCCAGCTGTTAAGTGGTAGCTGGGGCCGAGCAGCTATAGCTGCTCGGTCGAGTCATAAATGATAAAAAATTAGAATTTAGAAATTAAGCCCAGATTTCACTCCATGTAGCTCGACCGAGTAGGGTAGCTACACAGTCGAGTCGAATTAGAAACAGAATGATGTTTTTGGCTCTTTTCAACACCGACTGTTACTCGGTCGAGTAAACAGCTACTCGGTGGAGTCGTTTAAGACTTCCAGAACGCCGTTTTAGGCCATTTCTCTAACTGACTGTTACTCGACCGAGTAGGGATCTACTCGGCCGAGTTGCTTGTAGCTTTTCTCCTCCAAGCTTGTGCTTCTCTATGGTGCTCTCCCCTTGGTTCCTTTGCCTTCAATTCATCGTGTGGTGCGATCTTCTCATCGTTCAACCTAAAAAAGGAAGAACTCGTCAGTTGTTTATGTTTTGTATTTTTATAGAAGCAAATACGTATTTATTTGGTTTTTTGATGAATAGAGAAAACAAGACAAAAAGTAAAACAAAAGCTAAATGATAGAGGATCGGGTTGCCTCCTGATAAGCGCTTGTTTTAAGTCATTAGCTTGACTCTCTCAAGATTTTCAATGAATATTGGGTGCATACGAGATACGCCCATCATATTTGCCGATGATCACATGAGGCGGTATTTAGCGCGCATCTTCAAGGTGGCTCTCCTCGACCATAGGGATAGGAGCTCCCAGATCTCGATGATTCAGGCGTGTGTCTGGATGCTCTCGTCTAGTACTCGTAGAAAGGCAGCTACCACTTTGTTATGTACGACGTCGATGTCTTCATCAATGCTCATCTTCACCGGATCTTTGGTGAACTCTTCCAAAGCATAGTCATTTGTGGCCTCATCCTCCAAGATCGATAGGTAGCTCGTATCTTCTTGAGGGGCACGTTCCCTCGTAGGCTTTTGTAGATTCCACTTCCATATTGCCCACATTCATAGACAGTGTTCCCTCGCGAACATCTATTAATACTCCGGCCGTTGCCATGAGCGGACGGCCCAATATGAGTTGAGAGCTCCCTTTTTCCGGCATATCTATGATGATGAAATCCATCGGTACGCGAAGCCCAGGCGATATTTGCAAAATAATATCACGCACTATGCCCACCGGATACGTGATGGAGTGGTCCGCCAATTGAATAGACATGTTGGTTGGCTCAAGCTCCGTTCCAGTATGTAGCCTCTTGAAAATGAAAAGCAGCGTCAAGCTAATGCTCACTCCCAAGTCTATCAAAGCCTGGCTAAAAGGGGTGCCACCGATGGAACATGGCACTGTAAAGCTCCCGGGGTTCGGCAACTTCTTCGGGAGATGATTCTTGATAATAGAAGTAGAGTCCTCCAAAATTTTAACTTCCTCATGCTTACATTTCCCCGTTACGAGGTCCTTCATAAACTTTGCATACGTGGGAATCTCTGTTATAGCATCCATGAAAGGAATGTTTAATTGAATACTTTTAAGGAGCTCCATGAACTTAGCATACTTCTTTTCCATCTTCGCCAATGATAACCGTTGTGGATATGGTGGAGGAGGTCGACATGCCCTTTCCTTGGTGGCGTCCCTTGGAGTAGATTTGCTGGAAATAACGATGCTATCCTTCGGTGCCGTGGTGATGGTGGTCAAGGTAGAAGGCGAAGCCTCCCTCTCTCCAATAATAGTAGGCTCATTAATAGCCTTTTTCCTTGTCATTGCCAATTGGAACATCTTCATTTTGAGCTTGAACTGTCGGTTCTTGTCTTGCCTTGCTGTAAACCAACAGAATTACCGTGTCGGTTTTCTCTCCTCCTTGTGTGGTGATGACGAATACTACATTTGCTTGAGCCATAGGGTTAGGCTGCGGTTGTAAGGGTAATCTTCATTGTGTCTTCAAGAGTTGAGACATATGACCCTTATGCTCATCATGGGAGGTATTAATATTCTTGAATTAAGCCGTGGTGTCATTGTTGAACTTGATTTGTCTGCTCATGAATGCTTCCAATGTGGCCTCTAAGTTGGACCTTGGTGGCACCGGTGCATATTGTTGTGGAGGAGTGCGATTGAAGTATCTCGATGGTCTGTAGGGCCCAGATGGCCTAAACCCATTTTGTTGTTGCGGCCCTTGTGGTTGAGGCAGTGGTTGAGGCGACCTTTGAAACTGTGGAGGTTGCATCCCTCTATTTGGATTCCCATAAGATAATCCGGGGTGATTTCTCGCCGTCGGATGCCATTGGTTCCGGCCATCTCCTTGCACAAAATGTACATGCTCAGATGGCATATCTGCTCCATCATACGACCCCTCATTAGGGGCATAGCCTTGCTCTAAATAATCGTCATGGTTAGAGTAGGCTGGAGCGCTAGAGGTGGTTGGAATAGCATCCAACCGTTGTTCAATTCTTGTTACCTGCTTGCAAAGAGCTTCAATGTGAGTATCAAGACGACTAACAATTTTTACCTCAGGATTCTTAATGATGGAGCGCTCCTCACTCCATTGCTGGTTGTTTGCAGCCGTGTGCTCTAGTAGAGATATAGCTTCTTCGGCGATTTATCCAAAAGGGCGCCTTGTGTGACGGCATCTATGATCATCTTTGTGCTCGGCTGGAGCTTGTTGTAGAAACTCTGAACAAGATCCCAAGCCGGGATTTTGTGATGTGGACATTGGTGCTGAAGATCTTTAAATCTCTCCCAGGCTTCATAAAGGGACTCTTGAGGCAATTGCTTGAAGTTGGAGATGACACCTTGAATCCTTACCGTTTTGGACGGTGGGTAAAAGTTATCCACGAATGCTAGAGCCAGTTGCTCCCAAGTGGTGAAGTGGTTGGATGGGTGAGTACGCAACCAGTATGAGGTCTTGTCCCTCAAAGTAAAAGGAAAGAGCCTAAGCTTAATAGCATCGTCGCTTACATCCTTGACCTTGAATGTGTCGTACTTTGCCAAGAAAGTATCAATATTATGATTCGGGTTCTCATGTGGATGCCCATGGAAGGGATCCTGATGCATCAGATTAATAAACCCAGTCTTTAGCTCAAAGCTACTCGCCGCCAGTTGCGGTCTCAAAATAGAAGAAGTGCTCCCATAGCTTGGCTTTATATGGTCCCGGATGGGCCCAGTACGAGGCGGAGTGGTGGTATGCTCTGCCATCGGATCAGAAGATGTCCGACCCCTTGTCAAAGCTCTGAGTGTTCATGCGGTTCTTTCGATCTCGGGATCAAATAGAAATTCCTTGTCAATGTTTCCAAGACGAGTAATCATGCACAACCAAAAAAACTCAGAAGAATATCGTGAGTAGCAAAGTATTAAAAGAGAATAAAAGGATGGAAAGACGAGAGATGGTAAGATTTGCTAACAATATCTTCAAAATAAAAATAGCCTAAGTAACACCGTACAATCCCCGGGAACGGCGCCAAAAACTTGATGCACCCGGAACTAACACCTAAAGGCCACCTGTAACGGCATGTATTTTTCCAATACTTTCAAATTAAGTATTTAAAGAAAATTCAATTTTAATTGTATTTTATAATGGTTTGTTAGGAGTCTTAAACTGATTTCAAAAATTTTCCTATAAAAATATTTTGGGAAGTACCAGACTAGTTATGGAATATTTTGGTAAAATCGAATTTCATCAAATACCTCCAAAAGATCTGATAAAAATTCGTTTTCAGATATTGCAGTTTTAGGTCAATGAATTTATTTTCTATTCAAACGTCTTCAAAACATTTTCAAACTTCTGCAGTAGCATCCTATGGATCATTTGGGGCTTCCCACGATTAATTTCGTAATTTTCTGATATCGTTTCAATAGAGAACCCGCAAACCCGCTTTCTAAACGTTTTGGCCAAAATCTAGTATTTCCGTAGCTCAAACTCTAGAACGGTCTTCGTATTCGCGATCCTCGTGACGATACGATCCCGTGGGTATGTTTTCGTAATTTTTCGGACACGTTTTACTAGTAGGGGGCATTTTCGTAATTTTCGCTTTTTGTATTTTCACTAATGACCTTTTGTTAATTGGGTTTTACCTTGCTAATTACCTAATTACCCCTAATTACCCCTAGCTAATCACCCTAACCCAACCCGTAACCCCCTCATTCCCATCTACCCTCCCATCTACCCCCCCTCATCTACCCCTCCATCTACCCCCTCTAATTACCATTTTGCCATTCACTAACCCTATAATTAAACCCATCCCATTGTATTAACCCACACACAGATACTCTCTCTCTCTCCGTTTTCATTTTGAACCCAGGCGTTCTCCCCCCCGCTCTCCCTCACTCTCTTCTCCCCCTCTCTCGCTCTCCTCCCCCCGTACTCTCTCTCCCCGGAGCTCCACCACCCTCCCCTCCGGCCTCGACCCGCGCTCTGCCGCTGACCGCCGCCTCCGCCGTCATCCGCCAGCCGCAGCGGCGCCCGGAGCACTCCCCCAGCACCGACGAACACCCCACAACACCGCCAGCCTCCGCCCGCCGTCTTCGCCGCCGTTGTCCCGCCGCCGTCGCCGTCGCCGTCGCCGTCGCTCCCCGACGTCGCCCCGAGTCGCCGCCCCCGCTCGCCGCCGAGCCCCCGCCGCTGTCGCCTCCCTCTCTCTCCCCGCATGCAACGACGGCGTACGTAAGCTTCGAATGGCAAACTTGTAAATACGGCGAATATTTCGTATTTTTCGTATTTTTATTAATTAATAAATGAGTTTATTGGTTTTAAATCCATAAGTAATTATATAGGGCCCAGAAAAATGAGTGACTAGTCCCAGAAAATCAGAAACGTCGAAACGAATCCATTGTCGCTAGTTTCGTCGCAATCAGGCAAGTATATTTCTCACAGTGAATTTTTAAAGGCAAAACTTAAATAGGTTAAAATTCTTTTAAAATTCGTAGCTTGCAATTTTTACGTATACGTACGTCCGATAAAAATATATGTTACAGTACTTGTAAATACGATCGTTTTGACATCTTGTTTGCAGAATTCTGATGTACGGTTTATCCGAAATAAATCCTTGATCGAGGGTATTATTAATAATTTCTTGTTTTATAAATCCTTTTAAAATTCATAACCTGTGATTTTTACGTACACCAATGTACGATAAAAAATATATGTCATAGTACTAGTAAATACGATCATTTTGACACCTTGTTTGAAGAATTCTGATGTACGGTTTGCTCTAAACAATTCCTTGAACATATGTTTTAAAAATCATTTCTTGATTTAAAATTGCTTTTTTGGCTATTTAAAATTGTTTTAAAAATTGTTTAAAAATCTTGAAAAATAACTACTAGTCTTAGAAAGTATTTTAAGCTAATTTAAACTCTTTTGCTTGGTTAAAATCATATCTTACTCGTTCTTTATTTATTTAAGTGATACTGATGTTTTCATTTAATCGAGTCGTGAAGTTGTGAACTTTCACGAGACTGTTGTACAGACTATTGGAATACCGAGATTGAATTGACTGAATGGAAGATGGAACTTCAACAATATTGAATGAAAGATGGAACTTTAATAATATAGAATGAAAGATGGAATTTCAATAATAGACAGATAGTACACATTCTTTTGACCGCCACTTGACTTGACCCGGGTTTGGGGGTAGTCTATGATCACAAGTGTTACAGAATGACTGGATGCGCCATACTAAATTACCTCCAACACATTACGGGGGTTAGAACCTTGACCGTTGCCATATCGGAACGGTGGGTAAGCCTCGGAGTTGCTCCCGTCGCAGGCTGCATGTTGGTTATCTCTAGTACTCTTGGACATGGACTTATCACTAGGATAGACTGGTTTTTGACTATTGTTCTAACATCTTTTCTGCAGGTTGCTACGGTGTGTTTATTTAATGCTAAATTGTCACAGGTTGCAAATGGTATTGCAAATTGTTATTGAATGATTAAATTGCTACAGGTTGTAAACGATATTGCAAATGGCTATCGTTGATTAAATTGCTGCAGATTGCAAATGTTTAACCTCTTTAACTGCTTTAACTATTTTAACTGCTTTAAACTGCTTTATCTCTTTTATTGCTTATTTTAAATTAAACTTATTGCTTGTCTTTAAAAGTCCAGCTTGGTTTAATTTTAAAAACGTCTAACGTTTTTGGTTTTGAGATTATCTTGCCGAGTAAACCTCGCTGACGGACATTTCATTTTGTTGTTTTACGAAATGTCCGTCAGGTATCGATAGTGAGTTCCTTGAAGACACTACTGCAGGAGTCGAGCCAGTGCTCGAAAACTACGTGGAGTATCTACCCACAGAAGACTAGACTTTTACATTCGCGTCAGCACTTATATATATATATTTGATTAATGTAATTCGTGTACCTTGTTTGTATTGGCCATGCTAGGCCAAGCTGTATCTTAATTATTGTACACTGGATATGTAATAATGTTGTTTGAGCTGCTTCTTAAACTTGCAAGCAAGAATCTGCAATTTTTATACAGACGCTTAGTGTGTTTAAGCCAAGGAGGAAGAAAAGAAAAAGATTTCAAAAAGAAAAAAAAAGTAACTCCCTCCTTGTTTTAAGCACATCGCGGACCCGCTCGCGTCCTCGCTCCCGGTAGAATGGGAAGCGGGGCGTGACAGGTTTTGTTGGTGGCGGCCCATGCAGGTCTTGCTTATGCAAATACTTTAAGATCGGTTTAAATGACATTAATATCCAAGTATACTGCTAGAATAGATTTATTCTAACCTACCTTACATTGCGGTTTGTTTTAAAGTATATATGGCAGGTCGACCAGATACAGACGACGTCACCAACAACGACATCTTGGGTATCGTAAAGGAAATACCGGAAATTCAACCCTATATTCTCCACGAAGCTGCTGAACCGGTAATCACCAGTATATCTGAATCTTTTCCCTCTATGTCAATTTGACACCCATCGTCTTTATTGTCATTACTAGCATACTTTATCGTGATGTATGTATTTGTCTTCATAACATGTCCACTTCTTGATTTGAAAGTTTCCTATTACTTCTTACCACAAAATTCGCAACGAACTATTTCCATTGAACTTCATTACCTTTTTCGAATTCTTAACCATTGCTTAGGAACTCGTGTTCCATTCTTGGTTATACCCTCCTTAGTAGCCACTTTTGCTAACCGTTATAGTTATTTTCATTGGATGAACCATCTACTCATTTCATCACCTTTCCTTCAGTTGATGATGGCATGCATTTGAATGATGATCTTCCTTCAATGGACCATGATATCGGTCAATGTGCTTGGCTAAAGTCTGTTGGATCAACCTAGCTAGACTGGGCATAAGTGATCCTGGCTTAGTCACTTCCCTGACCGTGTCCGGCTGGACCGCAAGGACGTGAATCATGATTATGTGACGCCATCGATCTTCATCATTATCACCTTCTCTTAGCTTGATGACCTTTCGATTGACCTTCTTAGAATCTTTCTTTAGTCCCCTTGAACTCTAGTTATGGAGGACAGCATTCGAATTTTGGATCATCAGAAGTTCGAGTTCAACCACTGAAGCAAATCGAAGGGCCACACTGCAAGCGACTGTCCTGAGAGGAAGTCTCAGCCTTCCAACTCTGCTCAGCAACGTCAGCCAACAACAAGTGTACCAGCAGACTCGACAACAGGTGCTACCCCAAAGACGCCAAGCTTGTACCATGACAGTAGAAGAAGCTGAGGCTACGGACCAAGTAAATCCCAGGTACGAGATATTCCACTAAGCTACTTACTCTATTATTTAGAGCTTGGACATGTTTCTTATCACTGTAACTGTTAAACCTCTGACTCCACGTTGGATGGTCGAGACCGCTGGCAGTTCCCAGTGAATGCCTCCAATGTTCTATGTGATTTGTAGACGAGGTCTTTTCGCTAAATCCATGGTGATAGAGATGCCAACATTTGATGTTGTTCTTGGGATGAATTGGTTTAAGGACATTTCATGCCACCTTTGACTGTCGTCAAAGGAGGGTAGAGTTCGAAATACCCGACCATCTTAAGTTCTAGTTCCTCCGCAGAAGCAGATCGAAGGACGCTCAGAAGTATTCGAGGATGATACTGAAGATTTTGAGACAAGCCAAACCTAACGTGTAAGTATAGGCTGTTTGCATCTTTTGTGCTCGTGTTTCTCCTCTAGCCCCTACTTCTATCTTGTACCCAATTTCTTTCCCCCAAGGGTTTGATTCATTTCCCACTGACCGCCTTTCCCCCTCTTTATTGTGTTCTGTCCGTTTCCTCTCCTCGAGCCCCGTTCCAGCCTAACACCGATGACTTCGGTGCCCCCCTTTTCTTTTTAACCCATCTCCTTCCTCTGCAAGCCACCCCGTGGCTTTCTCTTTTCGCTCAGACATCACCCCCCTCCCCCGGCCTCTTCCCCAAGCGAGCTCGATCAGACCTCGTGTCGCCACTCCGATCTCCGATCCGCCAGCTTCCGCTTCGCTCCATCTCGTAGGCCCTAGCTCCCCGCCATGGATCGCCAGCCAGTCGGAGCCCTCGTCGCCGCAGATCGCCAGCCGCCGATGGCCCACCAACGACCTTGGGGTCTGTTGGGCCTAGCAGCAACCCTCACCGCCGCCCCTCGCTACCGCCGCTTGGGCTGAGATCTTGGGAAGCCGTGATCCTTGGGCTTCTCTTGAGCTCTCTGCCTTGGGTCTCACCCTCGTGGAGATCCCGTTTAGGCTTCCTCTTGCGTCTACTCCTTTTGGTGTGCGGGGAAAGCGTGTTTTTTGGTTGTTCATTTGTTGGGTGATGTTGGGTGTTGCAAATGTCAAGTATTGGGTCTACGGAAGGAATGATGGCAATGGTTACTGGTATGATATTGGCATTGGGTGTTGAAGTTGGATGTAGGCCTTGTGCTTGGCCTCTGGATGAGAGCATGGATCCTGCCTTATTGTTGGCTAGTATGGAGATTGACGGAAGAAATGCTGGCAGTGAGTACCGACTTAGAGTGTTGGCCTCTGTACTTACCTTTGGGCGGCGATTTGGACGTTAGCATGTGGTTGGGGCATTATGGAAATTGATGGTGTTGGTACCCGTGGATTAGTCGATACGTGCTATATTATGAGCGACATCTTTGATTAAGACCCGAGTAGCACGAATAAACCTTATGTTCTTCCATTTATGTGGTTTAAATAGCTTGCTTCTGGCTTATCACCTTATGTCCCAAGTTCGGATAGATGTCGTCATCATCCTCATTATCATTTCCGAGTAATGCCATTATTTTATGTTTTGCCTACTTGATAAATCTGAAGTAGCTATGGTGATAATAATATATTGGTGACATCCCATATTTTCTTATCACATTTCATGTTATTTACAACCTGATTTACAAAGATTACTATCTTTTCTATCATTTATTTGCTTGAGCTTCTTTATAATATCAATTATTTGTTTCAAAAATATTTTTAAATTCCGAGGACGGAATTATTTTTAAGGAGGGTAGAATGTAACGGCATGTATTTTTCCAATACTTTCAAATTAAGTATTTAAAGAAAATTCAATTTTAATTGTATTTTATAATGGTTTGTTAGGAGTCTTAAACTGATTTCAAAATTTTCCTATAAAAATATTTTGGGAGTACCAGACTAGTTATGGAATATTTTGGTAAAATCGAATTTCATCAAATACCTCCAAAAGATCTGATAAAAATTCGTTTTCAGATATTGCAGTTTTAGGTCAATGAATTTATTTTCTATTCAAACGTCTTCAAAACATTTTCAAACTTCTGCAGTAGCATCCTATGATCATTTGGGGCTTCCCACATTAATTTCGTAATTTTCTGATATCGTTTCAATAGAGAACCCGCAAACCCGCTTTCTAAACGTTTTGGCCAAAATCTAGTATTTCCGTAGCTCAAACTCTAGAACGGTCTTCGTATTCGCGATCCTCGTGACGATACGATCCCGTGGGTATGTTTTCGTAATTTTTCGGACACGTTTACTAGTAGGGGCATTTTCGTAATTTTCGCTTTTTGTATTTTCACTAATGACCTTTTGTTAATTGGGTTTTACCTTGCTAATTACCTAATTACCCCTAATTACCCTAGCTAATCACCCTAACCCAACCCGTAACCCCCTCATTCCCATCTACCCTCCCATCTACCCCCCTCATCTACCCCTCCATCTACCCCCTCTAATTACCATTTTGCCATTCACTAACCCTATAATTAAACCCATCCCATTGTATTAACCCACACACAGATACTCTCTCTCTCTCCGTTTCATTTTGAACCCAGGCGTTCTCCCCCCCCGCTCTCCCTCACTCTCTTCTCCCCCTCTCTCCGCTCTCCTCCCCCGTACTCTCTCTCCCGGAGCTCCACCACCCTCCCTCCGGCCTCGACCCGCGCTCTGCCGCTGACCGCCGCCTCCGCCGTCATCCGCCAGCCGCAGCGGCGCCGGAGCACTCCCCCAGCACCGACGAACACCCCACAACACCGCCAGCCTCCGCCCGCCGTCTTCGCCGCCGTTGTCCCGCCGCCGTCGCCGTCGCCGTCGCCGTCGCTCCGCGACGTCGCCCCGAGTCGCCGCCCCCGCTCGCCGCCGAGCCCCCCGCCGCTGTCGCCTCCCTCTCTCTCCCCGCATGCAACGACGGCGTACGTAAGCTTCGAATGGCAAACTTGTAAATACGGCGAATATTTCGTATTTTTCGTATTTTTATTAATTAATAAATGAGTTTATTGGTTTTAAATCCATAAGTAATTATATAGGGCCCAGAAAAATGAGTGACTAGTCCCAGAAAATCAGAAACGTCGAAACGAATCCATTGTCGCTAGTTTCGTCGCAATCAGGCAAGTATATTTCTCACAGTGAATTTTTAAAGGCAAAACTTAAATAGGTTAAAATTCTTTTAAAATTCGTTAGCTTGCAATTTTTACGTATACGTACGTCCGATATAAAATATATGTTACAGTACTTGTAAATACGATCGTTTTGACATCTTGTTTGCAGAATTCTGATGTACGGTTTATCCGAAATAAATCCTTGATCGAGGGTATTATTAATAATTTCTTATTTTATAAATCCTTTTAAAATTCATAACCTGTGATTTTTACGTACACCAATGTACGATAAAAATATATGTCATAGTACTAGTAAATACGATCATTTTGACACCTTGTTTGAAGAATTCTGATGTACGGTTTGCTCTAAACAATTCCTTGAACATATGTTTTAAAAATCATTTCTTGATTTAAAATTGCTTTTTGGCTATTTAAAATTGTTTAAAAATTGTTTAAAAATCTTGAAAAATAACTACTAGTCTTAGAAAGTATTTTAAGCTAATTTAAACTCTTTTGCTTGGTTAAAATCATATCTTACTCGTTCTTTATTTATTTAAGTGATACTGATGTTTTCATTTAATCGAGTCGTGAAGTTGTGAACTTTCACGAGACTGTTGTACAGACTATTGGAATACCGAGATTGAATTGACTGAATGGAAGATGGAACTTCAACAATATTGAATGAAAGATGGAACTTTAATAATATAGAATGAAAGATGGAATTTCAATAATAGACAGATAGTACACATTCTTTTGACCGCCACTTGACTTGACCCGGGTTTGGGGTAGTCTATGATCACAAGTGTTACAGAATGACTGGATGCGCCATACTAAATTACCTCCAACACATTACGGGGGTTAGAACCTTGACCGTTGCCATATCGGAACGGTGGGTAAGCCTCGGAGTTGCTCCCGTCGCAGGCTGCATGTTGGTTATCTCTAGTACTCTTGGACATGGACTTATCACTAGGATAGACTGGTTTTTGACTATTGTTCTAACATCTTTTCTGCAGGTTGCTACGGTGTGTTTATTTAATGCTAAATTGTCACAGGTTGCAAATGGTATTGCAAATTGTTATTGAATGATTAAATTGCTACAGGTTGTAAACGATATTGCAAATGGCTATCGTTGATTAAATTGCTGCAGATTGCAAATGTTTAACCTCTTTAACTGCTTTAACTATTTTAACTGCTTTAAACTGCTTTATCTCTTTTATTGCTTATTTTAAATTAAACTTATTGCTTGTCTTTAAAAGTCCAGCTTGGTTTAATTTTAAAAACGTCTAACGTTTTGGTTTTGGAGATTATCTTGCCGAGTAAACCTCGCTGACGGACATTTCATTTTGTTGTTTTACGAAATGTCCGTCAGGTATCGATAGTGAGTTCCCTTGAAGACACTACTGCAGGAGTCGAGCCAAGTGCTCGAAAACTACGTGGAGTATCTACCCACAGAAGACTAGACTTTTACCTTCGCGTCAGCACTTATATATATATATTTGATTAATGTAATTCGTTGTACCTTGTTTGTATTGGCCATGCTAGGCCAAGGCGCCAAAAACTTGATGCACCCGGAACTAACACCTAAAGGCCACCTGGCAGTGTCACTAGTGCCAGGCACTGAATGGTTCCCAAGTATCGGTTCTGAGCTTACGAACGCAAGTAGACTGTGTCAAGTTATAATATAAAAGATATCGATCCCACATGAAAAGTAGCGGTGTATTAATATTGGGTTATTGCTAAGTCTTAGAAAGAGGTAGCAGTCGGTTTGAATGATAGGTTGGTTGGTGATGTTTGATCAATATAAAGGGACTAGGGCTTTAGGACTCACCACTAGGACAGTTGGAGGTCGATGCTAGGTTAGGACTTCTACGTTGCATTGGTTTCATAGGGGGTTGTAGCATCTAGGAAGTGAATTCATGTGTCTAGGCATCATGAATCTAACATACCGTATTCACCCTACTCTCGCGATAGATGCATACGATATGTGCATTAAGGATCTACAATAATCTCACCACTCTCGTAAGTCGAATGCTCTCAACTCGTACCACTCTCGTGGGTTAGAGCTTTGAGGTATTTTGATGGCTCTTATTGACGCAATGGTGGTTGCCGTCAGTTAGTGGTATAGTTCGTCGGTGGATCCCATCAAGACACGAGCCGGGCATGGTCACGAGCCTCGGTTGAATCCACTAACTCCCTAATTAAATCCATAAGATACTCCTTAAGCTAATGATTCCACCGACCGTGGGGACGATCTCAGTACGAGTTCTCCTAGGGATTTTGCAAGATTGATCGTCGCCCGGCGTGCACACGCAACCAGTACGAGCGACTCATAGTCTTATCGCAAGCGCACGGCGTAGTGGCGAGCGAGTATCGAACTCAGGTAGGAACAATAACAGTGTCTCATTCTAATCACCTAGCTATGGGAATGGTCAAGAATAATACGGGGTGAAATTGTAACAATCGTTCGTATATCGATGGAAATATCAATGAAATAGAACGCCTAGGGATATGGAATCCCCTCTACAAACCGTATCTCGTCGTTGTGATTCGTAGGTTACACCATTGCTAGACTTGAATTTTAGGTGAACTAGTTGCAACTAAATGTGGAACCAAGCTCACGCTCTCGTGCTATTACCGGTCTATAGCAAACCTAGGTTAGGGCCCAATCTCTTGTAAACCCTAACCTAAGCCGCTAGCATTAGGATCGACATCATCGTTCAATCGTATCTCGAGCCCACTCTCGTGCAAACTCGAGCTACGACCTAGGTTGAGATAGTTCCTACCCGTCCAATCTCTTGCAAACAGGTATTTGTATAGAAATACGATTAAAACCCCTAGCCTTGGTCCAATCTCTTGCAAACCAATTCTAGAAAATTCCAATCGTAAATCTAAATCGAATTTCTAGGGTTTCCTATCAATTGGGACCCAATCTCTTGCAAATCCCAATCGATATGAATCCCTAGCTATCCGTAATAAATCGATCCCAACCTAACCCTAATCAATTCTAGCAATAATTTCACCAATTCATCACAATTCGGAAATAGGGTTCATAGAGTTCATGCACATGCCCTAAGAAGATAAAACTACTCACTAATCATTATGCAATTCATAAGAAATTCAATAGAAAATTCAGCACAAATCATTGTAATAGAGAGATTATCAATAAAAATGGAGTTTTTGACAAGAAAAGAGACAAACCAATGAGAATCTAATAGCATCCAACAAGAATCTCCTTTCTAATCTCTCAAAAAGCCTAAATCTAATTATCTAAAAAGCTATCTAAAAAGGCTGCAAAAAGTATCAAAAAAGTCCTCCTCAACTAGGGCAAAAACTGGGTTTAAATACCCCTCAAAATTGCCCGGAAATTCGTAACAAAAATGCCCCTGCGCAGCTCAAAAATCGCAGTTTACGCTACAGGCGGAGCGGCTCACTCGGCCGCGTGACAAACCCTGTACAATTACAGTAAGTCGGGGATTTTTGGGGTCTGTCTTCGGAGGTGACTCGGCCAAGTAGATTTACTCACTCGGCCGAGGGGCAATTCTTGCTCGGCCGAGTGGAAGCTCTGAAAAGCCTGTAAAATAACAGTAAGTCGGCCGTTTTCGAAGCGTCTGTTCTCATGCCACTCGGGCGAGTAGACTTCCTTGCTCGGCCGAGTGGAATATCGTCACTCGGCCGAGTGCGCGCCCATTATCTTCTGTTGATGCGTGTCCGGTCTGGTCGGCCGAGTGGTATTCTGGCTCGGCCGAGTGAGATGCTGCAAAGGCCCAATCTTCGTCTTTTCGCTTCCTCGTCGCTCCTACGACGTTCTTTCTTCTCCCACTTGTCTTCCATCGTCGAATAACCCTCAAAAGAGTCTCGGGTGACACTCCAGAGTGGGTGCAAATCCTCTTGATCTCAAAATCACTCCAAATCGCTCCATATCTCCTGAAATACGACAAAAACAAGAAATCGTGAAAAGCATCGCAATATTGTCGAATAATCGTGAAAAACGCGATATGAGCGATCAAAGTGGTATGCAAACATGCAGAAAAAAAGGTGTAAAATACGGAGCGATCAAAATCCCCCAAGCTTACCTCTTACTCGTCCTCGAGGAAGATGAGTAAAAAGCGAGCCCGACTGGCAAAATGATGGAAAAGAGGGAAAAATAAAAGAAATGAAAATAAAAACAAAAAAATAAAAATAGAATAGGAAGCGAAGAAGGGGGGTGCTAGATCATTTTTCTCAGGACGTGGGTTTTGCTTACTCATAAAGCATACATCGAATATAAAACACACGTCAAAGACTTTTATTTCGATATCATAGTATAATTGATGCAATCGAAATAGAAAACCCCAAAATATCAATATAGCATGAAGTATGGAATCATTCTAGGATTAACATCATCTGAAGCATCTAAAGTGGTATGCATAACCATAGATCACACACTTTTCAATTGAATGCTTTCTATAAGGAGTATAAGAGATATCACAGGATATGGAATAGCAAGAATAGAAAAGCATGGTTTTCATGAAATGAATGCTAAGTGTCGATTTTCTAGATTTCGTGAAACTTTAGTAATCTCACCGAGTATAGAATATTACTTAGCCTAGGTTGTCATGCACCGTCAAGTAGTCACTCTCTCACACATCATTGGATCCTCTCACCCAAGCTTATCCATAAGCATGGTGGCATAAACAAATCAATATGTACATTCCCCATTTCCTTTGAAGCTCCAAAAAAGGTAAAAATAAAACAAAACAAAAGGGAAGAATGAGAGAAAGAGTATGAGATGGGATCGTTATGAACTTCTTTTTCTCTTTTCTTTTCTTTTTCTCGATATTTTTCTTTCTTTTTTTTCTTTTTTTTCCAATACAATAACAATATATACATAAGCGATCCCAAATCAAAAGAGAGAAGGATATACAAGTATATTTTTTTCTTTTTGATTTTGGGGATTTGGAGCATGGAAATTAATAGCGGGGGAAATGTCGATAATAGACTTGCTAGGGGGGATTCACCAATGAATTTCAAGTAGAGAAATAATGCTCAAGATATGTGGAGAAAGAAATCAATGTATCACTCAGTTCACTCTATATGACGTGCATGACAACTATCAGCAGAGTAATATAATCTACTCAGTTTAATCCCAAAAAGTAAACTAGTCCAGATATATCATCCTAGCAAACATTCAATCAACCTGAAGGTGAAGCGTACAATTCATGCAATAAGAAGTGATATGTGAGAGGAAAGCAATACTCCAAATATAAGCAGACAATGCGTGAAGCTTGGTGCGTTTTCTATGATAAGCATACATATGAATCATCAGACATCAGCTAATAATAGAATTTCATCCATATTCATACAGGAAAAGAGTGGGTTACTATTTCAAAATGCAAAGCAGGACATAGCATATGGTATCTGAAACAAAAGCTATGACGTGACAAAAATAGCATGCACATAGAGGTAAGCTAACACCACGTCATCATCATCACAGAAAAATCATATCTAGCAAAAGATGAAAGAAAACAAGGATAAAAGGAAAATAGAACTATATACAATGCGGCATACAAAGAAAATAAGAAAACATGATGCATGAGAAAAAACGAAATAGTGGTGAAATTAAGTGCGAAAGTGGAAAGAAAACGTGAGAAATCAAAAATAAAGGGTGGCAAAAATGAAAAAGTGTGAGAACTCACTCCCCCAAGCTGAAGTGAACAGTGTCCTCAATGTGCAAAGTGTGGCACACCGAGAGACGTGAAGTGGGCGGGGAGGGTGAGGATGCATGCAGGATAAAAAAGAAAGAAAAATAAAAAGAAAATAAGATGCGAATGAATGGGATGCATGCAAAGATCAGGATGATGTAGATATGAGTGTCTCCAAATAGGTCTCTCCCTCACTCCCAAAAAGGTATATAAATATATGATCAGGTAGGTATCAAAATAGTACGTGGAGGAGGGGGGTCAAAAATAAATCAGGCCCAAGAACAAACGGGCAGCAAAACGATAAAAATATCCGAGGCATCAAGGGTGTGCCTAAGCTGGTGGTGGTGATGCACTAGCACCGTCCAGTGGCGGAGGTGGTGGCGGAGGTGGTGGTCATGGTGTCTGCTGGGTGGGTGGGTGTAGTGGAGGCAGGTGCGCCAGAATTTGATTCAGGCAAGCCTGAATATCGGGAAGCATGGCGACGCGGGACTGCACAATACTGACCGCAGTAGAGAGAGCCCTGAAGTCTCCTCGGAGGCCACTAACAGCCCCCTCAAGAGTACGAATGCTCTGAAGTAGAGTGTCAGGGGGTGGTGGAGCCGAGGGACGCACAGGTCGAACAGGTGAGGTGCGGGGCTGTCTCTGGCGGGAAGCGTATAGGATGGGGCCAGCAGGGTAGTGTGGAAGGGGTGATGTGCTCGGTAAGTGATGCCCAGCCTTGGTGCGAGGCTGGGATGTATGCTGGGTCGAAGCGGTAGCAGCAGCATAAGTGGAAGGCAAATTATGTGACGAGGCAGCGGGAGAGGTCGGTGACACAGAAGTGGGGACAGAAGTCACGACGCTCTCGGTATACACAGGGGCGGTGGAGACTGTAAGGTCGACGACTGGGGAAGCAGTGTAGGGCACAAAAGTGGACTCCCCAGGAGCCGTCGACAGCAATCGGGAGAGGGTCTCCACAGCAGCAGAAAAGGAAGACTCGCCGCTCTCTAAAATGGTGGTGGGACGCTCAGGGCTAAGAGAAGTGATAGGCTTGACTGACATAGGCTCAGCGGTGGAGGAGGAGGTGGTGGTGGTGGACTCAGCAACGGTGCTCCCGACACTGACAGAAGTGGGGACAGAAGTGTCGGGAGGTGCAGTCAGTGCAGGAGCATGTGCAGGCTGAGGGATCACGGGGTCCACTGGTGGTGCAGGGGGTGCCTACTCAGCATCCTCAGCCTCAAGTACGTAGGCAGTAGGGATAAGTAGGTCCTTCGCTGGGATCCAATCCCCGTGGGCCGGTCCTATGTGTGTCCGAGCGAGGCTCGGAAGAACCATGTAGTCCGCACTAAAGGGACCGTGCAACCACACCCAGTGCCTGCGATCGTGAAGACGAAGCATCTTCATCCGGGCCATAACATTTATCGAGAGTGCAGTGGGGCCTGGGGCTCGACGCAGGTCGTCAGGGAGGTCCGCGCCGGTCATAAAGGCTAGAAGTGTGATCAGACCGCCGCAGCAAATAGGTGAGCGAGCGCCCACCGAAATGATGATGCGGTCTAAAAACCAGCTATCAATATTGATCTCGACGACGGGGACCAGGTCGTCGCTACCCCTATCCAGAACTCTAGGGCAAGTCATCGCGTAGAGCATGTAGAGCTCAAGCGTAGACATCGTCCCAGGCTCGTACCTCGCTAGGAAAGTGGTCGCCATGAGGCACTGTGCAATGCGGAGGCAGGGGTGCAGGATGGCTGAGGCCTTGGTCATACTAGGGTCAAAGCCAAGTGGGGATCCCGTGATCCGTGTCCAGAATGTGGAGGTGTCGAACGACGGTGGTGGGATGTGCGTGGGGGCGTAGGCACGGTCAGGGACAGGGACAGCGGGCCACTGGAAGAATGCACGAAGCATGTCGAGAGTGACCTCGCACTCTCAATCCATTAGGCGAAATGTGCATCCTCCAGGGGTCCGGTCAATAGAGCTCAGGACCTCTAGTGTCGGACGGATGAAAGTATCCGCCGACACCGCTAGAAAATCACGCCATCCCACGTTGTCGCACAACATGAGAAGCCCTTCGAATACCCCTAGGCGGTCAAGGTCAGCTAAGTGGTGAACCTAGAAGGTACTATCGAGCGATGGTAGATACGCTCGAACCTGGCGCGGTGTGCGTCGTTTCGAAACGTGATCCCCATCGGCCCGACGGTGGGAGCGGGTGGAGGGACAGGATCGGCTGGGATTGGCTGTGTGGGTGGTGGTGGCGGTGGCAGGCTAGGTGGAGGGGAGTCCTCCCTAGCGTGAGAGGGAACGGGGTCATCGATCCGCCTCCGCTTGGGGGCAGATCCCCGTGTACGCGGCCTAGTGCGCGGCGGCATGTGTGCCGCAAGACGTGTCCCAACTAAATAAATAATCCGGAGTGCTAAATAATGGAACGAATGTACCTGAACACGCCTCGAGAGCAATAAGTGATGCGTACGAAGAGAAGTCTCCGCCGCGAAGCTAAATGCGCGTCCAAAAGCTCCCCGAAGCTCCCCCAAGCTAGCCTGCAAATCAAACGATCAAATCAGTCGATAATATTCAATATGTATGGGGGAGATGGGGGATAATAGATAGATATGAAAATTAATTAGGATTTTGGGCTCAACGGGTCTACGGATCAAGAGAAACGAGGAGAAAAGGGGGTTTTGGGGCAAACCGAGGTGAATCGGGGGCGGTGGAAGCCGGCGCCGGCGAGAGGGAACGGCAACCGATCGTCGGCGAGGTGAGGACAGCGATCGCCGGTGGGGTGGTCATGATTCGGGCACGGGGGCGTACGCAGCAGGTGAGGGAGGTGAAAAGGCAGCGGCTCAGGCGAAAAATGGAGAGATTTGGGGTTTTAGAAAATCGTGCCGCCTCTCAGTTTATATAGAAATTGTTACGACTCGGCCGAGTGGAAATGTCACTCGGCCGAGTGCGTAAAAGAAATAAATTTTGAAAATATCGTTCCCACTTACGACTCGGCCGAGTATCTTTGCATCACTCGGCCGAAGGGAGAAACTCCATTCGGCCGAGTGGCTTTGCCACTCGGCAATTTTTAGGCTAGGAGGGTATCTGTTTCACTCGGCCGAGTGACAAGTCACTCGCCCGAGTGGCAATTAAGACTAAAACTTACAGAAATTGACAGAGATTTGGTCTGCAGAAACTTCCCTGTTTGGTGCTCCACTCGGCCAAGTGGAGTCTTTGCTCGGTCGAGTGGCATTTGCTACTCGGCCGAGTGACGTGCTGTTTTCTGCATCTGCACTCCATTTTCGCTCTGGTTTCTGTTTTTTCTTCCTCCAGTCTATTTCTTCCTCCTCCTAAGGCCTGAACGCATTTCTGGAGCGCTCTTCCTTGCCTGTATCTTCCTCCATATGATTGATCTCCCTTTCTCCTTCTCCTGTCATGAAAAATAGGACCCGTTGTCACGATTTTCATGGACTAAAAATCCTAAAAACTAACAAAACGCAAAACCAAAAATAAAAATCAAATAAAAACAACGCAAAAACCGTCGGGTTGCCTCCCAACAAGCGCTCGTTTAAGGTCGTGAGCTCGACCCCTTAAGATATTCGTTTAGCTCGCGATGTTGGGTGCATACGAGATACACCCGTCAAACTTGTCGGGAAGGCCGCTTGGGTTCGGGTCGTGATGTTCATCGGTCTTCCTTGACGCCTCCTCCTTATGGATAATGTTGGGGGATGAGTCCCCCAAGATAGAGCTTGTTCCTATCTTCTTCTTGGCCGGTGACACCGATCTTCCGTTCGGTGGAGCTTTCTTCGGATTCTTGGCCTTTGAGAGCTTGCAAAGCTCTCGTATTCTTGCGACATCAACGTCGCCTTCATCACCATCCGTGGAGCTATCTGGAGGGTCCTCCAATTTCTCTTCTTCGCTCGAAGCTTGGCCTTCTTCGAAGCCATCGTCATGGAGAGAACCAATAGAGTGGGGGATTGCATCTTCAATCACTTCATCGAGGAGATCCACATAATCTAACTCCTCGTGATATGGCATATGTTTCATGGCCCGGGGTATGTGAAGCTCGACTTCTATATTGCCGACATTCAATGATAGAGTTCCTTCACGCACATCGACGATAACGCCGGCGGTTGCGAGGAACGGGCGTCCAAGTATGAGTGAAGTGTCGCCCTCTTCCTTGATGTCCATTATAACAAAATCACAAGGCAAGCATATACCTCCCGGTACTTGGAGTGGAATATTCTCTGCGATCCCTACCGGCTTAGTAATCTGACCGTCCGCAAGTTGAATTCTCATGTCGGTCGGCTTCAAGTCGGTGCCCGTGTTCAATCTCCGGAACATACTAAGGGGCATAAGGCTCACACTAGCACCCAAGTCTACTAGAGCTTTTTGCAAAGGGACACCTCCTAGTGTGCAAGGGATGCGGAAACTCCCGGGATCCTTAAATTTCGCCGGCTCCTTCTCCTTCCGGGTAAACCAAGTTCCTTGCTCCGCAAGCATGATTTTTTCCTTCCTTTTCTTTCTCGAAATCAAATCTTTCAAGAACTTTGCGTAAGACGGGATCTCAACAATTGCATCTAGGAAAGGAATATTGAGGCTTACTCCCCTCAAGTATTCTAGGAACTTGGCGAGCCTTTTCTCCATCTTGGCTCTAGCTAGCCGTTGTGAAAATGGTACCGGTGGCATGTATCGGTGCTCATCAAGTGGCTCCACCACTTTAGGATTTCCTCCTTCAATTGGCTCCTTTTTGCTCTCTTCTTCAATTGCCGTCTCATTTTCTTCCAAAATTTCCACCACGGGTTGCTTGCTTTGGGTCATAGCGGGAGTGGTATCCTTCCCGCCCCTTGTCGCAACTGCAACCACCGCATTGATGTGTCCGGTGTTGCTCCGTGGATTGGGCTCGGGTTGAGCCGACAATTGTTGGGCGTTCTTGTTAAGCAACGCAAGTTGCTCCGAAAGTTGAGCGACGATGGTATTTAGTGAGTCTTGCCCCGCCGTCAATTGATTCGGAGTGAATATTACGTATTTAACCCCCTAATTAGTCCTATTTTGTGCTCATATAATGCTTAATTGATCTCTAATGCGTTCGTATTTTTCTCATCATCATTTATTAGAGAAATTACTCTATTTGTGCACAAAACGTGAATTTTATTGAGTATTTCTGCATTTTTATATTTTTCCTAGCATCGTCTCGATCTCACGATTCCAACGACTATTTATTTGTATTTTTCTGAGATCTGTGCTAATTTTGGTGAATTTTTGAATGAAGAATACCATTTATTGACAAATAAATAATGGTGCACGAATCTTGGCGGCCACGCGGCCGCATCTCGCTAATTCCCGCTTCATCCGACGGCGCACAACGAGCGGCTACTTGGAATTTTCTCCCATCTTGATCCAACGATCCTGAGCGATCGCAGCGTAGCGGGCGACGTGGAATGAGGCTGGCCGTTGGATCTCAATCCAACGGCCCGCACGCGAAGCGAAAACCGCTGAGCGCTCGCAGCGTAACGGGGAAACGTGGCGCAATACAGACCATCGGATGCGCATCCAACGGCGGAGACCGACGCGATGACGCGAAGCGGAGCGCACCGTTTCGGAGCTACGTAGCGCAATCGCGGCGAGCCCCCGCGCGATCTAACGGCTAAAATCGAAGCGGAGCGAAGCGAGATAGAAGCGGAAATTTATCGAGCGACGCGGCATCGTATGCGCCGTTGGATCTCGATCCAACGTTCGATAGAAACTCCGATTTGAACTCGAAGCGGGCAGCGGGCACACGAATCTCAAAGGCCACGCGGCTATCTCCCATTCAATCTCGCAAAGATCCAACGGACGAGGATTGAGGCAGCTGTGAATCGGGTTTTAAGCGTATTTGGATGCGGGTTTCAAACCCGTTAAGCGCCCCAAACCCGCAATGCTTATTATTTAAGCGTATTCTAGGGTTTTGGGGCGTATTCTGGCGTATTTTGGGACTTTTGGAGCGGCTACTGTGCGTATTTCTCCAGGGGAAAATTCTGAAAAATTCCAGAGGCTATTCTTCCTATTCTAAGGTAGTTTTGGGTTCTAAAGTGGAGATTTGGTGATAAATTCTTGAACTTATATCCCGTATTTGGTGTATTTCATTGTATTTTGGCTATTAAAACGATGTATTTGGCTATGAAATCTGATTTTCTTTACACCATGCGTGGCTAATCTCCTTGTGCTATGGTTGTGATGTAGTTAGGAGTATTTATTTGCTAAATTTCATGTCTTTAGCCCTATTATCATGTCAAAATTGCTCGTAACATTGATTTCTACAACGTATTTGTTGGGTATTTGCTTATTGTCGATATTGTTTACACCCCATATGGCTAGGCCCTGACAAGGCTAGACAACTCATGTTCACTAATCTGAACTTATTGTTGCGTTTATCGTTCAATGAAATCAATGTTGCTAATGATACGTCTACGACTATTTTGACTAGTTTTTATCGATTCATCTTCCGACGCCTTCACGCCTTGACCGGGTGAAGCATTGAGTTATATAAAAGACATGATATTTCAGCGATTATTAACTCCTAATGAAATCACAACCGTAGCACATCCACTTCATATGTGTTGGTGTTGACGTAGTTAGGGTGTCGTATTCATTAATTTCTATATCTTTTCGCCCTATTTGCACGTGATTAATTCTTTGGCACGCTTTTATATACTTGAACACCATACTTTCCGACGTTCTCGTGCCCTGACCGGACGAAATGTTGAGTTATAGAAAAGGTGTTGATAATCATTGGTTGCACACACCCTAACGAAATCAAACCCAACACATACTCCCCATACTTGTATCCCTACCGAAGTCACCTAAATATCGTAAGATTTTCTTTTGCTATTGGAAACTCTTGATCCTATATCTTTGTGTTTGATAGGTGGTTGGTTCTCATCGTATTATTACTCTTTGCAGATTGACATTCGTAGTTTTGCAGGTCAGTTGTCCCGTGGATTCGATACCTGGACTCACCAGGATATTACTTGCACGATCTCCTGCGCTTGGGAGTAGTTCTCACATCAGTTGAGACGAGGCAAGTTTTTGGCGCCGTTGCCGGGGATAACAGTACTTGTAAGCTACGATTTCAGTTCGTTTGGAGGAACATTCGGTGAGATCCTTCCATCTTATAGTCTAGGATTTTTTTATTTTTTTTATTTTCTTATTTTCTCTTTTAAAAATGGAGTATATGGAATACATGAAATTCTATTGCACGAACAATTTGTATGATGCAGAATATGATAAGGCACACAAACATAGGATGGAGAAGCTCAAGATTGTTAGTTTTAATCAGACTGATTGTGAAACTTTCTTTCAGGCCTGGAGGAGATTCCCAGACATAATATCGAGCTATCCGCAGCATGGGTACATGAAGAAAGAGCTTATGGAGTCCTTCCTAGGTGGACTACGACCACAGCTGCAGGAATTCTTGGGAGTCATGACGCCGACAGAGGCGTGGAAGTACATGGAGTCTTTACAAGAGAACGAAGAAATCATAAAAGAGACTTCAGAGTGTGATTCAACGGAGCCTTCGAGCCTTGATCAAGGAGAGAAAAGCGTAGACGTGCCTTTGCAACACTTGAAAGAGGAAGTTCAATTGCTTATTCAGACACAGGAGGCCACGTCCCATCAATTCCAAGAGAAATTCCTCGCTCGGAGTCGGCAGATTCAGCAATCTATTGAAAATCTTAAGCTGATTTCCACTTGCTTAGAAGAAAATAAATCTTTTGAAATTCAATTTCCAGAATCTAATGTGAGTTTATCTTCTATTGCAGGTATATCGAGTGAGCCATGTCACGATGAAGTCACGAATGAAAGCATTGACATGGCAGGAAGTGTGTGCAAAGTAGAGGATGAGTGAGCAATTTTGGATGAACGGGAGGAGGAGACGACTAGGGACATTGGTTTAAAGAATATCGCTATGGAGCCCGAACCATTCCCTTTCCCAGTTTTCTCCCAAAATCATTTACCCCTCTCCACATTGACTGAGCATCATACCGAGCGTAGTGCACATTTTTCAGGGAGTTGTCATCACCATGCTCTATTTTACTGCACCTATTTTAATGACTATATTTGGAATGTGTTTATGGCGAAGAATTTTAAAATAAATTGGATTGACGTGACTCATCTCTTGCAGGATACAGGTGATCGGATTATAGAGATGCTGGGAGTTACGTTGCTGGAGTCCAATTTAGCCTTTGGAGGAAGTATACTCGCCGAGGAGCGCAAGGAATAAATTGAACAACTTCCTCCACCATTAAAGATTCAGGATCCGCCATTTGAATACGGAGTGTTCTTTCCAGTAGCATAGAATTTTATTTGCTTTCTAGGATGCTTGCTTGAATAAACTCGTACCCCTTTCGACATTGAGGACAATGTCCATCTTTAGTTGGGGGGTGTGTATGAGACCTTAGGATTTTTTTTTCAAAAGTATGGCATAAGGAAAGAATGAACCACCAATCTCACCATTTTAAACTCCTTCGTATTCCTCAAATGCGGGTGATTATGCGTTAACTGAGTTCTAAAAATTGTTTATGGCTTGAATTAATTTTTTTGCTTCATGAATTACCGTTCATATGCTATTCATGAAAAATTTTCAATTGCCATGATTAATATCTCAAAATAGTTTGAACTTATGCCATGCATGCTAATGTGATGAAAAAGCTTAAGTATACACGATTTTTTTTGAAAAGTCTTCAAGTTGAAGAGGAATTTGGCCTTGGTTATTAATGCTTTGTTCAAAAAAATAATGGGTATTGAGTTGCTAATGAAAAGAAGAAAAAAGAGGAAAAATGAAAGAAAAATGAAGGAAAATGAATGAATAAGTATGTCACTAATAAATAACTTGGTTGGCTCGAGTAGTACAGTCCGAGGGGTCCTTTTTGGCCTAATGCCCTATTATCGTCTGATTTGGGAGCCATTGACAGGAAACTCACTCATTTGATGGAGCGATCCAAGTTATACATTTTTCTGCGAATGTTGCTTGATGCGCGTTACACGGAACGAATAAAAGAAAAGAAATGGTGAATATATTAAGCAACTTCAATACCCATATCTTGAATGATTGTTTTGATTGGCCAATTCCTTGGAAACAAGAGAACTAGAGAAAAACGACGTGTTATACTTTCGCTTGCGCAAAACGATGCTTGCAAGTTATTTATTCAAATTAAAGTAGAGAAAATATCATGTGATTGATTTTGTTCATGGGTGTGTATATTGATGGTCAAGATCATGTTGGAATGCGTATTATTGAGCCATGCCATGAGCAATTTGATAGAATTATTTTTGTATTGATCATCCGTATTTATCGCTCTTTTTTGCTAGGGACCAGCAAAACGCTAGTTGGGGGGTGTGATTCAGAGTGAATATTGCGTATTTAACCCCCTAATTAGTCCTATTTTGTGCTCATATAATGCTTAATTGATCTCTAATGCGTTCGTATTTTTCTCATCATCATTTATTAGAGAAATTACTCTATTTGTGCACAAAACGTGAATTTTATTGAGTATTTCTGCATTTTTATATTTTTCCTAGCATCGTCTCGATCTCACGATTCCAATGACTATTTATTTGTATTTTTCTGAGATCTGTGCTAATTTTGGTGAATTTTTGAATGCAGAATACCATTTATTGAAAAATAAATAATGGTGCACGAATCTTGGCGGCCACGCGGCCGCATCTCACTAATTCCCGCTTCATCCGACGGCGCACAACGAGTGGCTACTTGGAAATTTCTCCCCCGTTGGATCTTGATCCAACGATCCTGAGCGATCGCAGCGTAGCGGGCGACGTGGAATGAGGCTGGCCGTTGGATCTCAATCCAACGGCCCGCACGCGAAGCGAAAACCGCTGAGCGCTCGTAGCGTAACGGGGCGACGTGGCGCAATACAGACCATTGGATGCACATCCAACGGCGGAGACCGATGCGATGACGCGAAGCGGAGCGCGCCGTTTCGGAGCTACGTGGCGCAATCGCGGCGAGCCCCCGCGCGATCTAACGGCCAAAATCGAAGCGGAGCGAAGCGAGATAGAAGCGGAAATTTATCGAGCGACGCGGCATCGTATGCGACGTTGGATCTCGATCCAACGGTCGATAGAAACTCCGATTTGAACTCGAAGCGGGCAGCGGGCGCACGAATCTCAAAGGCCACGCGGCTATCTCCCATTCAATCTCGCAAAGATCCAACGGACGAGGATTGAGGCAGCTGTGAATCGGGTTTTAAGCGTATTTGGATGCGGGTTTCAAACCCGTTAAGCGCCCCAAACCCGCAATGCTTATTATTTAAGCGTATTCTAGGGTTTTGGGGTGTATTCTGGCGTATTTTGGGACTTTTGGAGCGGCTACTGTGCGTATTTCTCCAGGGGAAAATTTTGAAAAATTCCAGAGGCTATTCTTCCTATTCTAAGGTAGTTTTGGGTTCTAAAGTGGAGATTTGGTGATAAATTCTTGAACTTATACCCCGTATTTGGTGTATTTCATTGTATTTTGGCTATTAAAACGATGTATTTGGCTATGAAATCTGATTTTCTTTACACCATGCGTGGCTAATCTCCTTGTGCTATGGTTGTGATGTAGTTAGGAGTATTTATTTGCTAAATTTCATGTCTTTAGCCCTATTATCATGTCAAAATTGCTCGTAACATTGATTTCTACAACGTATTTGTTGGGTATTTGCTTATTGTCGATATTGTTTACACCCCATATGGCTAGGCCCTGACAAGGCTAGACAACTCATGTTCACTAATCTGAACTTATTGTTGCGTTTATCGTTCAATGAAATCAATGTTGCTAGTGATACGTCTACGGCTATTTTGACTAGTTTTTATCAATTCATCTTCCGACGCCTTCACGCCTTGACCGGGTGAAGCGTTGAGTTATATAAAAGACATGATATTTCAGCGATTATTAACTCCTAATGAAATCACAACCGTAGCACATCCACTTCATATGTGTTGGTGTTGACGTAGTTAGGGTGTTGTATTCATTGATTTCTATATCTTTTCGCCCTATTTGCACGTGATTAATTCTTTGGCACGCTTTTATATACTTGAACGCCATACTTTCTGACGTTCTCGTGCCCTGACCGGACGAAACGTTGAGTTATAGAAAAGGTGTTGATAATCATTGGTTGCACACACCCTAACGAAATCAAACCCAACACATACTCCCCATACTTGTATCCCTACCGAAGTCACCGTAAATATCGTAAGATTTTCTTTTGCTATTGGAAACTCTTGATCCTATATCTTTGTGTTTGATAGGTGGTTGGTTCTCATCGTATTAATACTCTTTACAGATTGATGTTCGTAGTTTTGCAGGTCAGTTGTCCCGTGGATTCGATACCTGGACTCACCAGGATATTACTTGCACGATCTCCTGCGCTTGGGAGTAGTTCTCACATCAGTTGAGACGAGGCATCAATCTCGCGTTGATCTTCCGTTGCTCCACCATAAATTCTTCCACCCTAGCTTCGTGGTCCGATCGTGGTTAAGTTTGAGGTGGGTTGGGAGCTCTCCAACCTTGGTTGTACCCGGAGGGTCTATATGGTCCCACTTGTTATCTTGGCGGGTAGTTTTGTTGGGGTGGCCCCCTCGATTGATATTGAGGTTGTGGTGGTGGAGGCCGAGCTTGAGGAATTTATTGTGGCGGGGGGTTTAAAGAACCATCATTGTTTGCATATGAGAAGCCCGGATGGTTTCTAGCAGCCGGGTTGGCCCAATATCCGGAATTCCCCACGACATATTGTACTTGCTCCAAAGCTCCTTCTCCATTGTCCCCTCCTACATACATGGCTTGAGATTGGTTTTGCCAATCACTCATATTGCTTGTCGGCGTAGATGTAGAGGGTGCTCCATGGGGCTCGGTGATATATTTCTCCAATCTCTCCACCACCTTGTGGAGAGAGTCAAATTTGGTTGAAAGCTCCGCCACGGCCTTGGCCTCATAAATGCTAGTGGGCTTCAAAGAGGATGAAGAATGTCCTCGCTTGTCCCCACATTGTTGGTTATTTGAGGCCATCTCCTCTAACAAGGCCGTAGCTTCATCCGGGGTCTTTGATAGTATGGCTTCATTGGCGGTTGCGTCAATAATTTGCTTCGTGCTCGGTTGGAGTCCATTGTAGAAACTGTGGACAAGCTCTCAATCTTCTATACTATGATTGGGGCATTGGTGTTGCAAGTCCTTGAAGCGCTCCCATGCTTCATAGAGGGTTTCTTACGGTCCTTACTTAAAGGACATGAGAGCACTCCGTATCTTCACCGTCTTGGAATGAGTGTAAAACTTGTCAACGAAGGCGCTTGCCAACTCATCCCAAGTGGTGAATGTCCCTTCCGCTTGCGTCCTCAACCAATACAAAGCTTTATCCTTGAGTGTGAAGGGGAAGAGTCGCAGTCGAATTGCATCAACGGAGACGCCCGGCATTTGGAAAGTGGTGCACTTGGACAAGAAAAGTTGGATGTGGTAATGCGGATTCTCATGGGCATTCCCATGAAACGGGTCTTGTTGCATCAATACTACCAATCCTATTTTTAGCTCAAAATTCTTGTCCGCCGCTAGTTCCGGCATGGCGATGGATGATGTGGTGGAAGAAGTCTTAGGCCGAAGCCTATCTCTAATGGATATGATCCTTGCCATTCGTGCGGCTAGCTCCTCCGGTGTCTCCACACGGTTCATACAACCGTCCTCCGTAGCGTGCCTTCTCTCGGCTCTAATCCTCCTCACAGTACGCTCGATCTCCGGATCAAATAATATTTTCTCGAGGTTCACCGTAGATCTCGTGTACATGCAAGGGAAAACAGAGTTTCAAAGGAAATGTTAGCACGAATAAGGAGTAAAAAGATAAAAATAATGAAACAAAAAGGAAAATACTAGGTAAAAAGAATAAAACACTATTGCCTCCCCGGCAACGGCGCCAAAAACTTGATCGTTGCCCGGCGTGCACACGCAACCGGGACGAGCGACTCGTAGTCTTACCGCAAGCGCACGGCATAGTGGCGAGCGGGTATCGAACTCAGGGAGGAACAATAACAGTGTCTCGTTCTAATCACCTAGCTATCGGAATGGTCAAGAATAATACGGGGTGAAATTGTCACAATCGTTCGTATATCGATGGAAATATCATTGAAATAGAACGCCTAGGGATATGGAATCCCCTCTACAAACCGTATCTCGTCGTTGTGATTCGTAGGTTACACCATTGCTAGACTTGAATTTTTGGTGAACTAGTTGCAACTAAATGTGGAACCAAGCTCACGCTCTCGTGCTATTGCCGGTCTATAGCAAACCTAGGTTAGGGCCCAATCTCTTGCAAACCCTAACCTAAGCCGCTAGCATTAGGATCGACATCATCGTTCAATCGTATCTCAAGCCCACTCTCGTGAAAACTCGAGCTACGACCTAGGTTTAGATAGTTCATACCCGTCCAATCTCTTGCAAACAGGTATTTGTATAGAAATACGATTAAAACCCCTAGCCTTGGTCCAATCTCTTGCAAACCAATTCTAGAAAATTCCAATTGTAAATCTAAATCGAATTTCTAGGGTTTCCTATCAATTGGGACTCAATCTCTTGCAAATCCCAATCGATATGAATTCCCAGCTATCCGTAATAAATCGATCCCAACCTAACCCTAATCAATTCTAGCAATAATTTCACCAATTCATCAAAATTCGGAAATATGGTTCATAGGGTTCATCCCCATGCCCTAAGACGATAAAACTACTCACTAATCATTATGCAATTCATAAGAAATTCAATAGAAAATTCAGCACAAATCATTGTAATAGAGAGATTATCAATAAAAATGGAGTTTTTGACAAGAAAAGAGACAAACCAATGAGAATCCAATAGCATCCAACAAGAATCTCCTTTCTAATCTCTCAAAAAGCCTAAATCTAATTAACTAAAAAGCTATCTAAAAAGGCTGCAAAAAGTATCAAAAAAGTCATCCTCAACTAGGGCAAAAACTGGGTTTAAATACCCCTCAAAATCGCCCAGAAATTCGTGACAAAAATGCCCCTGTGCAGCTCAAAAATCGCAGTTTACGCTACAGGCGGAGCGGCTCACTCGGCCGAGTGACAAATGTCACTCGGCCGAGTGACAAACCCTGTACAATTACAGTAAGTCGGGGATTTTTGGGGTCTGTCTTCGGAGGTAACTCAGCCGAGTAGATTTACTCACTCGGCCGAGGGGCAATTCTTGCTCGACCGAGTGGAAGCTCTGAAAAGCTTGTAAAATAACAGTAAGTCGGCCGTTTTCGAAGCGTCTTTTCTCGTGCCACTCGGGTGAGTAGACTTCCTTGCTAGGCCGAGTGGACTATCGTCACTCGACCGAGTGCACGCCCATTATCTTCTGTTGATGCGTGTCCGGTCTGGTCGGCCGAGTGGTATTCTGGCTCGGCCGAGTGAGATGCTGCAAAGGCCCAATCTTCATCTTTTCGCTTCCTCGTCGCTCCTACGACGTTCTTTCTTCTCCCACTTGTCTTCCATCGCCGAATAACCCTCAAAAGAGTCTCGGGTGACACTCCGGAGTGGGTGCAAATCCTCTTGATCTCAAAATTACTCCAAATCGCTCCATATCTCCTGAAATACGACAAAAAAAAGAAATCGTGAAAAGCATCGCAATATTGTCGAATAATCGTGAAAAAATGCGATATGAGCGATCAAAGTGGTATGCAAATATGCAGAAAAAAGGGTGTAAAATACGGAGCGATCAAAGATCGACCAAAATACTCTCCTTTTATATCCAATGCAACCTAAAAATCCTAACTTCGCAACTTTTTCCTAAGATCGTAGGGCTAATCCATTGGCCTAGATAGAACTACTCACACATGGTAGAGAAAGAAAAGAAAGATTGGATTTTTCCCATAGAGTTCATTATAATAATCCAAAACATATAAAGGATTAGAATACGTACCAAAAGCGATTGTAGATCGATAGCAAGTCAAAGAGGATTAAGATCCAATAGATTCCAGCCAGAAAACGCATAAAAATCAAGTCTTTGTCTTCTACAATCAACGACAGCTCAATAAGAACCTAGATCTAAAACTCTCAATTAAATCTCTACTTACAACCTAGATCTAAAACTCTTAATTAAATCTCTACTTACACTAAAACTCTAGCTAAAACTCTAGATATCCAAAATATTACAGGAATTCTGCTTATATACAAGGGTCATGGACCCCACAAATAAAAATCAGAAATCAGGAAAGTTGGGCCCATATGTTGCCTGGGCGCGTCGACCACTCGACCGAGCAGGTGGATGCTCGGTCGCGTCCTCTCATTGGCCGTGGTTCGCTACTTCTGCTTGCTTGTTTCTAATGTGGGCTACTCAGCCGAGTAGCCCCCTTACTCGGTCGAGTAACAGGGAGTCCGAACTTGCCTCCAAACATATGCATGGAACTTGAATAAATTGTTATTGCGTCACTTGCACACAAGAATTACCATGATTATAGTTTTGTACTATCCTTTAGAACTGCTATGCTCAGAAATGCTTTACTTTAAATCTTTAGAATTGTCATGCTCATAACTGTATTGCTGATTAAAATGTATAACTATGATAATAAAACTGCTGATATCCTCTTAATCTGTTTTAATAATTCGTACACCTAGCCTTGGGTCATCTCATCTCTTATTTTCCAGACCCTTGCTGACATAAATTCATATTTTTTGAATGTATGTCAGATCACGAGGCAGAGTACCAGGAGCAGGAGTTGTTTGAGACGGTTGGCCCAGTGAGCCAGGAGTTTGTTGACCAAGAGTCGCTTCCTGTGGAGGACTAGAGACATATTCTGTTGCTGCTTTAGATTTGCTTTAGTACCTTGTAGTGGAGTATGTTCCATGTTGTAGTTCCTTTGGCCATGCTGAGGCCGTGTTGTTTTTATTTTGTGTACTAACTTCTAGATAAGGCTTTGAATGAATGAATATTCTATTGTTCTAAATGCATGCACGAACCCTGCGATGTTGTTGTCACAGACGCTTAGTGAACTCGAGCTTCACTACTCCTGTTCATGCGGACCTTCGTAACGTTCTCGTTTCCATTGCCTTTGGAAAACGGGGCGTTACAGGGTTTTGTGGTGGCCCATACAGGTCTATGCATCTGCAAAAATTAAGAATAATAAGAATGTTATCATTAGCCAAACATCTAGAGTAATTACGTGCACGAGATTGATTCGAGGTTTTCTTGTCTCAGAATGGCCAGAAGACATAATACTCGACCTAGAACCGGTTCTGCTGGAGACAGAGATGGTGACTTCCACCAGCTGTTTGGAGTCATGAGAGAGAAGCTAGAGGTTCAGCACCATTTGGTCTAGTAGGGACAGCAGGCTGCACCAGCTGCACCACCTCATCCCCACTTTGAGCATGGGGCCAATCAATTCCGGGAGATGCATCCGAAGAGCTTCTCCGAAAGAGAGGGTCCACTAGGGGCCGAGGAGTGGATTCATAGCACTGAGGACGACTTAGGTCTTTCCTGAGTCAATCCGATCTAGTGGATGGAACTAGCCAAGAAACAGTTGACGAATAATGCTCGTAACTGGTGGGATGCTGAGGAGACCAGGCTGATCAAGCCAATTCCATGGACTACTTTTTGACTGAGGTTTGACGCTCAGTATTTTTCCAAGGCTGTGAAGAGAGAGATGCAGCAGTGATTCATCAACTTGGTCTAGGGCACCATAACTATTGATGATTATGAGGCTGAGTTCACCATGCTGAGTCGCTTTGCCCCTACTCTGGTGGCAGACCCAGAGCACTGTGCTCACCGTTTCCTACATGGTTTGGATTTGGACATTCAGGCTTCGATGTCCTCGATCAATCTTACAATGCATGAGGAAGTCCTGGTGGTATCGAGGAAGCATGAGCTAATCGTGAATCAGAAGAAGGCGTATCAGGAAGGCAAGCACCCGATGGAGTTGTAGAGGAGTGCACCTAGGCTCATGGTTCGTCCAGTTCAGACCATTCAGTTCAAGAGGCCAACTGCACACATCCCTAACCGAGCTCAGCTGACTTGTCATTACTACGGCTAGTCTGGACATGTGAAGAAGGATTGTATGAGGCTGCTGAATCAATGCATTGTCTGTGGATTGCCTGATCATACTGCAAGGGACTGCCCTGCAGCACTCGACCTGTACCTGCTGGAGCACATAGACCTGCTCAGCGAATAGTACCTACACCTGGACATCGTTGACCGCCTCTGGTTCCACAGAATCAAGCCTTTCAGCAGGCCAACCCCCGAAGCATCGGGAATTCACCATGACAGCTGTAGAGGCTGAGGCTGAGGATAATGTGATCACAGGTAACATCTAGACTTAGTCTTTATCTTGCTTATACACTCATGTTTTCTTAGTTAGATCACCATGCTTAGTTATATTATATTTTTGGTGCCATCTTAGTATCATCACACCCAGCCCTGACCCTGTTTGATTTTGGGTCTTCTATGTGCATCTTATCCCGGAAGTTTGTAGTTGAACATTCGATTCCCACTTTCACTCTTCCCAAGTGTTGGAATATCACTACTGGAAATGGTGTAGTGAAGATTGCATTGGGATGCAGACCATGTCCGTTGGTGATTAGTGGACATGAATTATATGCTGACTTCATTGTTCACGATCTACCCAACTTCGACACCGTTCTCGGTATTGATTGGTTAGGAGCTTTCTATGCCACAATTGACTGTCACAGGAAGAAAGCGGTATTTGAAATTCCTAATCACCCGGTGTTCGAGTTCGTCAGTGGAGGTCGTTCGCTTGGGCCTGTCAAATTCCGGGCCCAGCCAAGCGAATTGATTGTTGCATCTTTGATAGCTAAACCTGAGAAGCTTGCAGTAGTGAGAGATTTTGAAGACATCTTCCCTGAAGACATTTCTGGATTGCCGCCCGATCAAGCGTTGGAGTTTGGCATTGATCTTATGCCAGGAGCTCAACCGATCTCGAAGGCACCTTACCCTATGGCTCCTGCTGAGCTGGAAGAGCTAAGGAAACAATTGGATAAGCTGTTGCAGAAGGGTTTCATTCGTCCCAGTGTATCTCCCTGGAGTACACCTGTCCTGTTGGTGAAGAAGAAAGATGGATCGAGGAGGATGTGCATTAACTATCGAGAGCTGAACAAGGTCACAGTGAAGACCAAGTACCCATTACCTCGCATCGACGATATCTTCGATCAGCTTGGTGAATCGAGAGTATTCTCGAAGTTGGATCTCCAGAGCGGATACCATCAAGTGAAAGTCATGAGTGAAGATGTTCCCAAAACAGCTTTTCGAACCAATTACAGGCATTATGAGTTTGTTGTCATGCCATTCGGTGTGACCAACGCCCCTGCGGTGTTCATGAATCTCATGAATCTTACCTTTTATGAGTTCCTATATAAGTTAGTTTTGATTTTCATGGATGATATCTTGGTATATTCGAAGAGCGATGAGGAGCATACCGAGCATTTGAGGATGGTCTTGGAGACGCTCCGTCGACATAGTTTATATGCCAAGTTCAGTAAATGCGAATTCTGGCTGGACAGAGATGCATTCCTTGGACATGTGGTATAAGGAGCTGGCATTTCAATGGATCTGGAGAAGGTCAAAGCAGTCAGTGCATGGCCTAAACCTCGATCAGCATCGACCATTAGGAGTTTCCTTGGATTGGAAGGATATTATCGTAAATTCATCAAGGACTTCTTGAGGATAGCTGAGCCTATGACGAGATTGACAAGGAAGGATGTCAAGTTCAGTTGGTCAGATTCTTGTGAGCAAGTCTTTAGCACTCTGAAGGAGAGGCTGACTACTGCACCGGTCTTGGCTATTCTAGATAGAAGTGTAGGCTTCGAGATATTTTGTGACGCCTCAGGCAAGGGCAGTGGATGTGTCTTGCACTAGTACAATCATGTGGTCGCATATGCTTCGTGATAGTTGAAGGTTCATGAGAAGAACTATCCGACCCATGATTTGGAGTTAGCCGATGTCGTCTTTGCATTGAAGATTGACGACATTTCTTACTGAGTGAGAAAGTGAAAATTTTCACTGATCACAAAAGTTTAAAATACATATTCACTCAGAAGGAGCTAAATATGAGGTAGCGTAGATGGTTGGAGTTGATGGATAACTACGACATCGAATTCAGTATCATCCGGAGAAGGTGAATGTCGTACCTGACGCATTGAGTCGACTACCAGAGGTGATGATTCTTACAGCTCGGTGGAAGTTACAGCAGGATCTGCAGGAGATGGATGTTGAAGTTGTTCTACCGGGAGTCAGCTCATCATTGATGAACATGCAGATTCAGTCGACGATTGTAGATCGGATCAAGGCTACTCAAGTTGGAGATGTTAAGTTGCAGAAGATCAGAGAGCAGGTTAAAGCAGGACTCCAGACTGATTTTCTTATCCATGAGGATGGATCCATGAGATATAGCAGTAGGATCTACGTACTTGCAAGGAATATCAGAGAGGAATTGATGAATGAGACACACAGTTCACCTTAATTCTGGTGGTAAGAAGAAGTACAATGATCTTTGTCAGAATTTCTGGTGGCACAGGATGAAGAGAAGCGTGGCACAGAGCGTTGCCAAGTGTCTTATGGGTCAGCAAGTGAAGGCTGAGCATCATTACACTGTTAGACTGCTACAACCTCTGTCGATCCTGGAGTGGAAGTGGCAGCATATCATGATGGACTTCATGACTGGCTTATCTCGGAGCACCAAACAGAACGACACAATATGGGTCATCGTTGATCGATTGACCAAGTCTGTGCACTTCATACCATTCCGAGTGGGACAATCCACGGAGATACTGGCAAGGAAATATATGGAGGTAATGATCTGACCCATACCCTAATATTTCCTTCTAGTACGAGTTGTAATGTGAAACTTGTCGTGTAGGAGATTGTACGACTGCATGGAGTTTTCGTGAGCATTGTATCTGACCGAGATACGAGATTCATGTCTCAGTTCTGGAAGAGTCTGCAGACCAATCTGGGTACCAGTCTGAAATTCAGCACTGTGTATCACCCGCAGACGGATGGACAGTCAGAGCGTACCATACAGATCTTGAAGGATATACTCAGAGCCTGCATGTTGGATCTCAAAGGCTCATGGGAGGATCATATACATCTGGTGGAGTTCTCTTACAACAACAGCTATACGGCGAGCATTGGCATGACGCCATTTGCTACTCTCTACGAGAGGAAATGTCGATCGCCACTGATTTGGGATGACATTGGTGATAGAAAGCTATTGGGACCTGAGATGATAGTCGAAGCGGTTGATGTTTTGCAAGATATCAGGGACAAGCTTCAGATCGCCCAGGACCGTTATAAGCATTGGGCGGATGCTAAACGGCGTCCTCTAGAATTTCAGCCAGGGGATCATGTATTCCTGAAGATCTCCCCGAATCGAGGAGTGATCCACTTTGGAAAGCGAGGTAAGCTTAGTCTGAGATACATTGGACCCTTCGATGTGCTAGAGCGAGTTGGAGAGGTAGCTTATTGCTTAGCACTGCCACCATCGTTAGAGGGAGTCCATGACATCTTTCATGTATCTTAGCTCTGTCGTTATATTAGCGATCCTTCTCACGCTGTGGATTACTTAGAGATTACAGTTTGGCCGGATTTGACGTATGAGTAGCAGCCAATACAGATCATTGATAGACATCAGAAGATACTCAGGAACAAGTATGTCATTCTTGTTAGAGTGATGTGGCGGCCCGATTCTCCAGGAGAGTCCACCTGGGAGAGGGAAGAAGAGATGAGAGAGCGCTACCCTCATTTGTTTCCTGATATGTAGTTGATAGAAATTCCGAGGGCGGAATTTTTCTTAAGGTGTGTAGGATGTAACAACCACTCCTGTAGTACGTATTCTGTACGTATATTTTTTAAGTTTTGTATTATGTGTGTATTTACACGTTTGATTTTAGTTTTTAGATTCATTAACTTGTACTCACGACCAGACCCCGTATTCACGATTCTCTCGGAGGCGCGACCGCTCCGGTATTTTCTTTATAATTTTTGGATGCCAAGGGGCAAAGTTGTAAAATCTGATTATTAGTATTAGTATTATTATTTTTAACTTAATTCTTAAAATTCAAACTTTAAAATAATTAACTAACGTTATCTTCTTCACAACTGATTATAATATCCTAACTAATAATCCCGTATCCCCACCTACATGTGGTTAACTCCCCCAACACCCCCACATGCCCTCAAGCCCCTCACCCATGTCGCCCATGTAAGTAGTCATCAGCTCGACCTGCATCTCGCACATCTCGCAACCACCTCGCATGTATGTCGCCCCTCCACGTTCGACTCTTCTTCTTCTTCTTCTTCTTCTCTCCTCCTTAAACCCCATCACACGCCTCCCCCAAGCCACCTGCAAACCCACTTCCTCCTCCGTTCAAAACCCACTGTCGTCCCTTCATCTCCGCAGCATCATTACCGTCGACCTCCCGCTTCACCACTCTCGACCAGCGCCAAGCACCCCAGTCCGCCGCACCTCACCCCGCCCCTAGACGCCTTCCCACAACCCCACGCTCCCGCAATGCCTCCACCGCAGACCGCACAACCCCGACGCCTTTCCTTCGTTCACCACTGCCAGGCCGCAACCCCGCCACCGTAAACTGCTCAGACCGCCACTAGCCGTGCCGCCATCCAAGTCATTGCTGCCCATCACCGCACGTCTGCCATCTGCAAACCAAACACGTAAGTGATTATATTTGCATGCATGTCATTTTGATAATAATAACTTATGTAGT
This sequence comes from Scilla litardierei, assembly GCA_030789695.1. Taxonomy (NCBI): domain Eukaryota; kingdom Viridiplantae; phylum Streptophyta; class Magnoliopsida; order Asparagales; family Asparagaceae; genus Scilla; species Scilla litardierei. The sequence goes on from CM061136.1 coordinate 19,762,747, forward strand.
TAGTAGGTTATTATATATGTATACGAATTATCAGTAAGTAAATAAAATATAATGTTAGTATATATTGTAACATAGTGTTAGTTAGTAGGTTATATTTATAGCATGTTATGAATATCACCCTAGGATAGAAAACCTAATAAAAACAGATTACTATTTAATATTTTGATTATGTTAGGACGAACCTAATTCAGAGATATGTTTAATCAAATCAGAGAACCAATCATGCCATAATGTAGTGCTCGTCAAGATGAACCCAACGACAGCAAAATCACCGAAAACAAGCAAGTGTGCGAATTTATATAAGTTATTGAAGTTTAATGCTTTTAAATCGCTTTTCTTTTAAAGATGAATTATGGAAAATTGACCCGTGAAATGACGCTCACACAAAATTACCATGATAATCTACACTTATTATGTGACACGTTGATATAAAGTTTTGTATGTTTAGGATTTAAGATTTGACAATGAAAAATACTTGTTTGCAGCATGTTTATTAATTAACCCATTAATTTCCTTATTTTAAATTGTTGCAATTGTTGTAACATAAGAAAATGTTGATGATTAACATGGCTCACATCATGCTTGTATACACTTATTAGGATGGACATTAATAGAACATCGTGAAAGAACTTGAATTCGTGAACTTGCGCCATCGATGGCGAAATCTTGAATTCGTGAACTCGTGAACTTGATTAGGCTGCCTCGTGTTCCAGCACAACATTTGGGTGGGGTTAGGGTTGAGCGGCCGATAAGCGTGTGTGAAAGGGTCCCCTTCAAGAGCACCACCTATACGGTGGGTGGCATCAATCACGATTATACCCCGTGAGAAGGATTGATTCACTCACCATGACTTAAAGGCGTGAACTCTAGGCATGATAGAAAACATATGCATGGAACTTGAATAAATTGTTGTTGCGTCACTTGCACACTAGAATTACCATGATTATAGTTTTGTACTATCCTTTAGAAATGCCATGCTCAGAAATGCTTCACTTTAAATCTTTAGAACTGCCATGCTCATAACTGTATTGCTGATTAAAATGTATAACTGTGACATTAAAACTGCTGACATACTCTTAATATGTTATAATAATTCGTACACCTAACCTTGGGTTATATCACTTCTTACTTGCCAGACCCTTGCTGACATACATTCATGTTTTTTTGAATGTATGGCAGATCACGATGCACAATACCAGGAGCAGGAGTTATTTGAGACGGCTGACCCAGTGAGCTAGGAGTTTGTTGACCAGGAGTCGCTCTCTGTGGAGGACTAGAGACTTTTTCTGTTGCTGCTTTAGATTTGCTATAGTATCTTGTAGTCGGGTATGTTCCATGTTGTAGTTCATTTGGCCATACTAAGGCCGTGTTGTTTTTATTTCATGTACGAACTTCTTGATGTGGCTTTGAATGAATGAATATTCTGTTGTTCTGAATGCATGCAAGAACTCTGTGGTGTTGTTGTCACAGACGCTTAGTGAACTCGAGCTTCACCGCTTCTGTTCATGCGGACCTTCGTAACGTTCTCGTTTCCACTGCCTTTGGAAAACGGGGCGTTACACTCGCAATCTTTACCATTTATCTAAGCAGGAAATAAGCATGAATTAATTATTTTTAAAAATTAAAACATGCATAATAGTAAAACAAATTAGTTGTTGGGATCGGCCAGTCACCACCAAAAATAATAAAAGTCCAAAGTCCATAATACAATCCGAAGTACGAAAAATTTAAAGTTACAATTTGGAAACCCTTGGGAGTCCTAGCTTTAGCAATTTGGCCACCGTCTTTAAGGTAAGTATCTATGGGCTTTGGCTTTTACAATTAATTCCTCACTACATTTTCACTCGAAAAAAATGCGAGGAAAATAAATAGTGGTGACTAAAAACGGCCGATACAAAAACCACAACACAGTTTTACTAGCATTCCAGGCAGTTTATATAACATTTAAACAATTATGCAACTTCACATGCATAAAAAATTTAATTTATTCAACATCGCAAGCAATTTATTGGAGAAATATTAAATTTATGTTTAGTAGTTACTTGGGCCACATGGAAATGTCATTACCTTTAGGTTAGGTAACTAACGACAGAGCGGTCTCAAGATCCTTGTAATTATTAAATCGTGAATTAATAATTAATTTAATCCAATTTTTATAAATTGCAAGATGTTGAAATTAACAGAAAATGGACCAATAATTAATTTTATTAACAAAAACCATCCCAAAGGTAATATCTTAATGCCACACATTATTATCTCAATTATCCAAAATAATTTAGAATTTTCCAGTAATTTTCTGGTTTTTTCTGATATTTATCGAGATTTAATTGATTTTTTATTATTTTAATATAAATTTAAAACAGAATTATGATATACCCAATTTATTTATAAAAAGCCTATGGGCCTGAAGTCCCTTAGGCTTGCTACGGGCTTCAGGCCCAACATCCAAAAATTTTATTTACATTATTTTTTTAATAAAGGGGTTAATGGTGTAATTTTAGCCTGTAAGGATCAATACACTAGAGGGGGGGTGAATAGTGTATATAAAAAAATGTCGCAAATAAAATGTTAGTAATATTTGCAAAGATGGCACAGAAATAAAAAGACAAGTACTGAAATTAAATCAATCGCAAATACAGAGATTTATCCTGGTTCGGATCCTTGTGATCCTACTCCAGTCCTCTACCCCGTAGAGATTTTCAATCCACTATAATCACTTGCCCCGCAAGCACGAACTTACAAAAATGGCGACACTCCCCGTGTCCCAAACTTTGTACAATCTCTAACAGAGATTCAAACCTGTAAAATAATGAAAATAGAAAAAACACCTTTAGCCTTGTTATAAATTTCAGAGAATGAATTCAAGGATGGTGTTTTAGAAGAAGAACTTCAAGATGTAAAAGATATGTAATGAAGAGCAACACTTGAAGTTCTCTGGTTCATAAAAGAAGAGAGAGATCAATCGATTTCTTCTTGCAATTATGAACACAAACAACTTACCAAAATGATGTTGAAAAATCCAAGTTCTTCCGTTCGTAAATGAAGAAGGAAATCTAATGATTTCTTCTTACAATTAAGAAAAGAACAACTAATGGCCTAAAGCTTTAGAAAAGAGAAGACTTGATTCCAACAAATAAGAGAGTAAAGAAGAGGAAAGTGTGTGAAAGAAAAGAGAGGGTCTACCCCTTTATTTATAGTGTTTAGGGATGGTTGGGGACTGTAGTTAACGTTGGAAAACGGGCAGGAACCGTCCCTGAAAATTTGGGATCAAAACGGCTAGTTTTGACATTGGTCAACCAAAAGGACAAATTGGTCGACCAAAATTTAGAGAGGGAATTTGGACCGTTAGAAGACATTTCTAGAATCTACACGGTTAGGGGAGTTTGCATATGCAATCCCATAACCAAATTCGAAGGTTTAAAATTGGTCGACCAAAATGGGGTTATTGGCTGCCAATTTTCAAAGTTGCGAATTTTCGAAATTGGGAAGTGTAGATCTCTGAGTAATGGAACCTAGATGACTACGATATATTATCACAAGGCTTTGTGACTCTTAATAAAGTAAATTTGACAATGATTACATAAAGCCGTAGATAGGACTGCATCTGCAACTGAATCTGAGAAGCTTCTTTGCAGGAGATCCTTATCAAGTGATTATATATCCAAGTCGTGGATTAGGTGCCTTTGTCTTTCCAGCTTCATGATTGATATATCTGATTGAGTATGCATGAAGATATCTGATTTGTGTGGAACTCAGCATTGATATGTATCTGCATACATAGAGTTAGTAGCACTGAATGTGTTTGTCATATCAAAACCATATGGGAATAGAAATATGGAATTATGAAATTCCAACATTCTCCCGCTTTTTGATGATGACAAACAAGAAAAAAATATATATAAGTAAAAGTCAACATATCAGATATACTCCCCCTGAATATGTGGAGGTTGTGAATACTCCCCCTGAGTAGATGAAATATATTCTCCCCCTTTGGAATCCTCAAAAAGAGGCAAAGTAAAGAGTAGGTAATACGGGAAAATATTCGGGGAATAGAAAATGCGGTCAAAGGAGATAGCCTATTAAAAAATTGAACCGAATTTGGCCAGAGTTGGAAAATGAGGTGTATGCCAAAAAAAAATATGGAGGCCGTAATATTTAAGTGAGGCCTAAGGGAAATAATGAACAAAAATATGGTCATTGGCAGTGGCCGGAATTTGCCTTTTAAAAAAATAATTAATGTACAAGGCAGCAGTAAAAATGTATAATAAGGCAGGCCGAAGTATTGAGTATATGTGTATTTTTAAAAAATGAACATAATATAACGTGGAGAAACAAAGTCCTGTGAGTGATGAGGAACAAAAGTGCACAGCAGTAAAAGTTGTCAAAACAAGCAAGCAATGAGAACAGTAAAAAAATTGTCTTAACAGATAGTCTGAATATATTGTGCGAAGGTTGTGTAGAAAATGTAGAAAGATACCATAAACAGAACTTTAAAAGAGAGGATAAAGGTGCAAAAGTTAAATTAGGCAAGAGAGCCACATATAGAACTAAATGTGAAACGGAAGAGAAGGCCCTAAAATAAAAATGTAGAGAAGACAAGATAAACAGAGAACAATGAGGGAAATAACCATGGAATATAACCAAAGTAACTGTACAGAACCACGAGAAGAAAACAGAATAAAGAACCATGTATACCAAGGTTACATAGGCCAAATGAACAATAGAAAACAAGTATACAAATGATCAGGAGAATATGCACAAAACTTGTCCAAATGAACAGAATATGCAATGGAATAATATAACAACCATTGTAATAATAGCCAACAAAGGGAAAAACAATCAACATACAAAAATTGAAACAAACAGCCATATAGTGAAGTAACCAAAAATAGCTGAGTGGCTGAACAACATACAACAGATAAACCAGAGGAATCACAACAGAACAACAAAAAGAACCACATTATTATACCAACATAACAACAAGTGACAACAAAACACCCACTGACATAATATCCAAAGAAGCATACAAGAACGAAGACTAAAGGATATTTAGGCATGAACAACAATACCATATAGCCCACATAGCCAAGTACGCAAAATAGCACATAGTCCTAATCAACAGATATCCCAGATACAACAAACTAAACAGAGCAACATAACCAACAAAACCATAAAGTCCCCAAAGTGCCTAGCAACAACTCAAGTAACGATCGTCAGAAATATCACCAAAGTGCCTATGGAACAGAGTATCCAGAAGAACCAAACCAACCAGCAAAGAACCAACAGACAACCGACCGGAAAACAGCGAGGAACAACAGCAAACAGGAGCCCTGGAAGACTATTGCCGAGAGGAGGAGCCAGGCCCGGTAGGAGACATATCGGACGAACGTCTAGCGACCCGAAAGTGGAGCGACTCAAAGTGGTTTGCCAAAGAGGCAACAGCTGTAGTAAGGTCATCCATCCACCTGTTATGCTCCTGTAATGTAGCATCACCAGAACTCAAGTGGGTCTGAATGCCACGAAAACCATCGTGCATCTCACCCTGAATATCCTGAAATCCTCGAGTCACCGAATGAAGCAACGCACGAATTTCACCCAGAATAGCATCATGACCAGACGACGGAGTAATAGGAGTGGTAGGAGATGCCGCCGACTGAGAATACTGTTTCTGAACCGGAACACGGCCACGAGTGCGAGAAGAACCGGGAGTATGGGATGTGGGAGTGGGTCAGGAAGTAGGAGTGGGACGAGATCGCGGAGAACGAGTACGAGTGCGTGGAGAGCGAGACATGGACCTAGTGACTGGACGGGAGGGAGTGGGAGAGGTGGCAGGGTCAGCGGCATCGGCATTGGAACCATCATCAGAGGCAGAAGTGTCAGATATGACCAATTGCATATGAGTAAGTGTGGCAGAAGTAAAATCAACCGGATTGAAAATAGCGGCAGAGTTGGCGAATGGAATCTGAAATGCCTCTAAAATCCTAGTGATCAGTGATGGAAAAAAAATATGAGTCTTAACAGGCTTGGCCAATGTGTCAAGTAAGACAGATCCCCAGAATACGGGAAGTTCGACCATTAAAGCATAGAGACAGCGTGTTGTGTTGTTACTAACATAATTCAGAGAACCAATCTTAGGGGCGAGGTTGGTCAGAATAATCTTGACCATCATTCTAGAGGGCGGATGAAGAGTCGTAGCGGACCTGTTGGGACGAAAATTAGAAGACAGAAGCTGTTTAATCGAGGGGTCGTTGAGTGTGTCAGGGAGAGGCTGAACATTGTGTGAGGGCAAGTGCAGAAGAGAAGAGAGCACAGGACCAGTAAGTCGAAAAAAGAAACCATTGACGATAGTGGAAATAGAGAGCATACCGGTCTGTTTGGAGGAATCCAGGTTCGCGTAGAACTCACGAACGAGGGCCGGAAAGTAGGGTGTGCGGTTCGTAGTTGACCAGAGACCAACGAGGCCGGTGGAATGGAGAGGGGCCAAGATCCTAGAGAAGCCGTGGTCACTGAAGTCCACGTGACGTTCAGGATGGAATGGGAGGCGCTCCAGGAGGCGGAAATGCTGTGAAGCCACCGGAGAACGGAAGTAGGCCGGTGCTGGGGTTGCAATGAAATCTGGAGGGGGCTGAGCCATCGGGAATGAAGTCGAAGGAGGACCGAACGAGAGGCTTTCGAAGCTGTGCGCGGAAATAGCGGCGAGGAGGATGGAGTAGGGGGTGGTCGCCGGCGAAGACGGGATCGGATCCGTTGAAACCGAAGAATCAGGCGGCCTAGGAGAGCGGTGGAGGATCGATTGAAGGGAAGAGGCGGAGGATCGGCCACGGGCGAGTTGATGGAGGGAGGCACCGGCGGGTTGATGGGAGGACGGTGAAGATTCGGGAGAGGTCGGCGGGTTTCTTAGATTAAGGAGAAGGGGTGCATTGGGAAAGAGAAAGAAATGGGCAGAGATATTTTGTGGGGACTTAACATTTCCCTAGGCAAGAATTAAATAGGGAAGAAAATCAGTTAAGGGTAGTTGTTGGAACGGATAGAATTCCAATCGGCAGAGAAGTTTAAGAAACGAATCCCACCAAAATTTGAAAACGAAAGGATGGGTTCAGTTTCTGAAACAAAAATGGAGGGAACGGATAACGAGAACAAGCGGGAAGACGAAGTAGTTACCGAAAAAAAATTAAATATAATAAAAAATTCGAAAATTGGCGACCAATATTGGTGAATTGGTCGACCAATTTCAAAAAGAGCCAGAAAAATTTGAAAAAATTTGAGAAAAATTCAAAAAAAATAAATAAGAATGTGGCATAAATCCGATTCACTAATAATCCCTAAATTCCTACGAAGCTTAATAAAAGTATCTTCTTTCAATGGTTTGGTTAAAATATCAGCTGTCTGATGTTCAGTAGCTATAAATTTAAGAACTATATCTCCTTTCTGAACATGATCATCCAAAAAATGATGACGTACATCAATATGTTTTGTACGAGAATGATGCACAGGATTTTTAGAAAGATTAATAGCACTAGTATTATCACACATAATAGGGCAAGTAGAGCAATCAATACCATAGTCAGATATAGTTTGTTTCATCCATAAGATTTGAGCACATGCTAAACCGGCGGCAATATATTCTACCTCGGTTGTAGATAATGAAACGGAGTTTTGCTTTTAGCTAAACCAAGAAACTAAAGCATGACCTAAAAAGTGGCAAGTACCACTGGTACTTTTACGATCTGATTTGCAACCAGCAAAGTCTGCATCACTATAGGATAATAAATCAAATGTGCTTGACTTGGGATAAAATAAACCAAAATCAGAAGTGTGCTTAACATATCTAATAATCCTTTTTACGGCAGTTAAGTGTGAAACTTTAGGATCTGCCTGAAAACGTGCACATAAACATACTGAAAACATAATGTCTGGTCTACTAGCAGTTAAATAGAGTAGAGAGCCAATCATACCTCTGTAAATACGTTGATCAACACTCTTACCATTTAAGTCTTTGTCGAGAGATGTAGATGTACTCATTGGAGTACGTTTTTCTGCAGAACTTTCTAAACCAAAACGCTTGATGAGTTCTTTAGAGTACTTGCTTTGGTGAATGAAGATTCCTTCCTTCAATTGTTTGATTTGAAGACCGAGGAAGTAATTGAGTTCACCCATGTGACTCATCTCAAATTCTTTCTGCATAATCTTAGAAAAATCTTGACAAAGAGATTCATTAGTAGAACCAAAAATAATATCATCAACGTATATTTGAATAATGATTATGTCAGATTTAATATTTTTAATAAAAAGAGTGGAATCTATTTTACCAATATTATAACCAGAATTTAAAAGATAGATTTTAAGCCTTTCATACCAAGCACGAGGTGCTTGTTTGAGACCATAAAGAGCTTTCTTTAATTTGAAAACATGATTTTCAAAATTTTCATGATGAAAACCAGGAGGTTGTTCAACATAAACTTCCTCCTTAAGAAATCCATTTAAAAAAGCACTTTTGACATCCATTTGAAATAATTTAAAATCTTTAAAACATGCAAATGATAACAACATGCGAATGGACTCAAGACGAGCAACTGGTGCATAGGTTTCATCATAATCAATACCTTCTTCTTGATTATAACCTTGTGCAACCAGTCGTGCATTGTTTCTAATTACCTGACCAGATTCATCCAATTTATTTTTGAATACCCACTTGGTACCAATAATTGAATGATATGTTGGTCTGGGAACTAATTCCCAAACATCATTTCGTTGAAATTGATTGAGTTCTTCCTGCATAGCGATAATCCATGAACTGTCTTCACATGCATCGTTGATGTTCTTTGGTTCAATGGATGAAAGGAAAGCACAATGCGCCATTTGTTCAATTTGATGACGAGTTCTAACTCCATCTGTAATATCTCCAATGATTAATTCTGATGGATGATTTGGAACTTGTGCAAAAGCCTTGGGAAGATCTGTATTATCTGAAATAGACTCAACAGAATGATTAGTAGCATCAATTTCATCAAGTTTGATATTATCTAAAGAATTAGATAAAGGTAATATATTTTCTTCATCATCAACAATGGGAGAATTAGATGAGGAATTCTCATCAAATGTGACATGTAGTGATTTTTCAACTGTTGAAGTTCTTTTGTTATATACTCTGTAGGCTTTGCTACGTGTTGAGTATCCAACAAAAATACCTTCATCAGATTTAGAATCAAATTTATCAAGTGCATCTTTAGTATTAAGAATAAAACATTTACATCCAAACACTTTAAAATATGATACACGTGGAATACGATCAAAGAATAATTCAAAACATGTTTTATTAAGCAATGGCCTTATGAGAATTTTATTCATAATGTAACATGCAGTTGCGACAGCTTCAGCCCAAAAATATTTTGGTAAGTTACTATCACAAAGCATTGTTCTTGCACATTCTTGTAAAGTTCTATTTTTCCTTTCAACTACTCCATTTTGAGGAGGAGCACGAGGAAAAGAAAAATTGTGAGTAATGCCATTTTCATTACAAAACTTGGTAAATAATTCATTTTCAAATTCTCCTCCATGATCACTACGAATAGTGACAATGTTAGAGGATTTGATTTTTTGTATCTTTTTACAAAATATTGCAAATTCTTCAAATGCATCATTCTTGTTTTGTAAGAATATAACCCAAGTATATCTTGAATAATCATCAACAATGACAAATGCATATCTACTTCTATTCAAAGAAGCTACTCTTGAAGGACCAAACAAATCTAAGTGTAAGAGTTCTAATGGTCTCTTTGTTGAGATAACATCCTCTGATTTAAAAGAAGATTTGTGCATTTTTCCTTGTTGACAAGCATCACAAAAATGTTTGTGTTTGAAAGAAATATTTGGCATTCCATTTACTAATTTGTGTTTCGAAATGTGTGCTCGATTTTTGAAATTAGTGTGTCCAACACGTTTATGCCATAAAAGTGTATCATCAGATGTAATCATTAAACAATGATTATTTGTGGTAACAGACATGCATAAAATATAAATGTTATTTTTACGCTTACCACGAAACAAAACAGATGACATATTAGAATCATAAATAATGCAATCATTTTGTTCAAAAACTATTTTGTAATTTTTATCGCATAACTGACTAATGGAAAGTAAATTATGTTTCAAACCGTCAACCAGGTGAACATTCTCAATGATAGGCTGATTTGTATTGCCAACTGTTCCAGTGCCTATGATTTTTCCTTTCTTGTTGTCACCAAAGGTAACCGTGCCTCCATCTTTATATTTAATGTTTGAAAGCAAGTTGATATTTCCTGTCATATGTTTTGAACATCCACTGTCCAAAATCCATCTTTCTTTCCTAGGTTGAAAAATAAAACATTAAGCATTGGTACCCTTTGTTTGGAGGGTCCTTGGGATTAGATTTTAGGAAGCCAAACCCAAGTGGAATTTGGCTTTCTGATGTAATCACTAGAATGAACAATAGAATGCATAAAATGAGAAATATAATAATTTCTACTTTCTAAGCATGTATTCTTAGGAACACATACACTAATTGTAGTAGGTTTCCTAAGAGATGAATTTGAAATGTTAATAACATTTCTTTGTATAGAAGAAGCAGGAATGTTTACTTTCTTTGTGTAAATAAATGCATGATTCTTCTTTTGTGTTTGTCATATCAAAACCATATGGGAATAGAAATATGGAATTATGAAATTCCAACAAATGGGCCACTAGCACATATGTTAAGTGCAGTCTTATATTACCATAACCCTAACCCTAGGGTTTAGGATTAGATCCAGCCCCAAAAGAACAAAAGAGGCCACCCCCTTCAGGGAGGCTGCCATCATAGTGAGACCCCCTTCAGGGGGGTGGAGATCTGGCGAATGCCCCCTCCGATGGGGGGCGTTTGTGGCGGTGCACAGGGAGGACCCCGGACAGGGGGGATGCAGTGCCCTCGAGAAGGCCCCCGAATGAGGGGGTTGCGCTGCTAGGAGGCCCCCGACAGGGGAGCGGCGCTTCGAAAGTGCCCCCGGAATGGGGGGAGACACAGTGATGAGGGCCCCCGACCGGGGGAGCTGTGCATCCGAAGCCCCCCCCCCACCCCCCCAAAAAGGGGGCACAAGGGAGGACCACCCCTGACTAGGGGCTAGCATTGCGGCAAGGCCCACCCTGGTCGGGGGGGCGTCGTGAAAGACCCCCCCTCCCCCCCCTCCCGGGGGGGTTTGCGAAGCAAGGTCCCCCCCCAACAAGGGGGTTGGCACCGATTAAAGATCCCCTCTTCGGGGAGGTGCCGTTAAAGATTCTCCCTTCTGGGGGTGGTGTGTCAGATCAAGGCCCCTATCAAGGGGGTTTTGGGAATGAGGCCGGGAGGCTGCAGGCCGGGAGGCCGCAGGCCGGGACGAAGAACCGCTTCAGGCAGTTGATGATTGTTTTTTTATTTGTTATGTAATTTAAAGAGATATGCACTGAATATGTATGATCTAATTTGGTCCTTGTAATTTGATTTAAACACAATGAATATATATAAACTATATTTAGATCTAGAAGTTTTAGTATTTACCTCTAGATCCGTTAGTTCTAGGGAAGATCGGAAAGCGAAAAATCCGCAGTAAATGATCCCAGGATGTAGGAAATTCAGCGGATACGCAAATGATCAAACTCCTTGTGTTGTAGGCTAACAATCCGCCAACAGATATAAGATTCCTTCGCCTTTTTTGTTTATTGGAATGAATTTATGTAGAGAAAAATTTCAAGAGGCAATCGTGCATGATAACATGTTGAGAGTTGGAAGAACTAGCTAATGGTCTAAGACATAGCCATACCTAAATTCATTCATATAGGGGTTATATCATCTAGACCCCCAAGGGACACCCACTACTAAGTGGGTGTAATGGTGGATGATTAGTGGGTGGAGACCAAAGGTCTCCCCCATTCATAACAACCTTTGAGTTCTTAAATAATAGAATATTATCATCTTTATGTGAATGGATAATACCGAGTTGGTTAGGATCACGACTTATCTTGTAGATAAGACCATATCTATTGTATCTTATCTATGTACACTCCTCTAATGCTATAAATAAAGAGCTGGGGGTTCCTCCCCCCAGATGATGATTTATAACACGTTATCAACACGAGACTCTAAATAAAATTTCCACACAAAATCGATCGTTGCGAAAGCGAAGGAAGGCGGGAGATCCACGCGCACGACGTTATCCACATCAAATGAGCGTCGTCATCCGCGTAGGCTTCGTTCAACCGTCGCTATATCCGGAGGACGGATATAGAGGTAAATCTGGCTAAAATGTCATTTTTGTCATACGTTTGATAGTTTTATCCATAGATCTTGCAAGATCGGAGTGGAAATAGGGCTAATGCCCAAATCGACGATTTTTATTGTCTAAAAATCATGTTTTTAACATGTTTATAATCTGTAATATAGTAAAAATAGGATTTTTATCCTCTCACAGCCTCGCTGACGGCCTTGCCGCCAGCCACCGATGAACCCCCACCGCCCCAAAGGCAATATGACCCCTCTCCTTGCCCCTCGTAGAGGGGGCCGCTGTCCTTGCAACCCCCGCTACGACGGAGGGTTGCATGTCGTCCCCTCCAACTACTGCAGGGGGCCACACCGCCGTCCTGGCCTCCCCCGCTACGGCGGTGGGTTGCACGCTGTCCCCCCCTCGAAACGGCGGGGGGCCGCACCGCCGTCCCCACAGCCCCTCCCCCGTTACGGCAGGGGGGTACTATCCCCCCACCCCTTCCCGCTATGGCGGCAAAGGGGCCGCTGTTCCCCCACCCCTCCCCGCTATGACAGTAGAGGGGCAGCTGCCCCCCCCATGCTCACTACGAGCACGGGGTGCTACTGAATCCACAACATGGACGACGGCGACAAACCCTCGCCGCCGCCGCCGCCCCCTCCATCTACTTTGCATAACCAGTGGGCCTGAAGCCCACTTACTCAAAAAAATTACTGGCGTGGGCCTGAATCACGCAGCCACACTGGGGGCCTCAGGCCTGCAGGCCGATTTTCTGAAAAAAAAATCAGAAAACAGAAAAATATGGGTTTGGGGGCTAAAAATAGATTTAAAAGGCTTATTGAGGACCTAAAAATTCATGAAAAATCATGATAAAATATGGGACATTAATGTGACTTTAAGGGGACATTTGTAGACATTTGGGGATCAATTGGGGATAATTTAAAAGCAAAACTTCCTCCTTTCAAGAAGAACATGTTATTATTTGGGCTCTTTTCAAACTTTTTTGAATAATCCCAACTAGCACAACCTTTGCATTATATGATACCTTTGCAGGATCATAATTATATGCTATGCATCATTTTTAATGGCGTATTCTGTGGATAAACTGATATTTGATTGTGCAATATTAAACTTAATAATTAGGAAGATCCCGCGACCGTTCTGCTGTTAGTCACCTAACCTAACGGTGTATGACATTGCCTAGTGGTCCAATAATTATTAAGTAATTAAATTGTTTATCCTCCTGTGAATATAAATGCATGTGATGCATGTGATGAAAATGTCTGCTGAAAATGTTTGATAAGCAAAATTTTTTGCATGGATGGCTATTGCGGTTTTTGGATCGGTTGTTTAAGTCCGACATTTTCTTTCCTGTACTTTTATTTTACTTTTTGAGAGAAATTGTAGTGAGGAATTTATGTAATGTCCAAGACCGAATACTACTTTCCATGGAGACGGAGGCCACACTTGAATCTGAAGATCTTATATGGGACCCACGGGGTTTCCAAAGTTGAAATTTGTTTAACGCTTTCATTTGTGTAATATGGACTGTAATGGGACTTTGGACTTTTTATTTATGTGGGACTGGCCGATCCATGCAATTATTTAAAAATTGCTTCTGCATGGAAATGTTTACTGTTTAAATTATTAATTCATGCAAATTTGTGCTCTGCTAGATAAAATGTCTAAAATTGCAAGTGTCGATTTCGAAGTGCTGGATGCATCCGGAAGAAACTATCTGAGCTGGCAGCTCGATATGAAGTTTCATCTGCGGGGCTAAATCCCTCATTTTTGCTGTAAGATGAAAATGTAAGCGATATAGAAAAGACGCAAGTCATTACCTATATTCGCCGCTGTTGCGAGTCAGATCCGCACATAATGAAATTTGTTTGGAGTGAGAATCACGGGTACAATGATTTACAAGTTTTTAGGTGATGGCGAGGTTAGCACGACTCTGTGCTCGCCTCAGAGGTAAAGGATCCAATGTCGCCTGGGGATCACCTGAAGGTCGCCTTCTCTCGGTAGCTGAGGCGAGCTTCCTGCGATAACAACTAGTCAGAAATGCAGGGCTGGCTGTCAACCCGTAGCCTCTCCGATGCCTAAGTTAGCTGATGACGTAAAATGTAGGCGCTGGGCACACTTGGCGACCTTCAGACAGATCGACGAAGTGCGACGGGCTTATGAGGAAGGTGTAGATATGTGGAAGATATCTGGCCTCTTGTATTGAAATGAGTTAGAAGATTTAACTGACCAACCCCCTCTATGGAGGCATAAGGGTGGTATTTATAGAACAGAGAGGCGGTTGTTCGCCATCTTGTTAGCTGTCGAATCTGTTGGTAGCAATGATCTATGAACTTCGTGTTTGATGATAACAAACGTGTGTGTTAAGTGTTTCAGGAACGGCAAACATGCGACTAATTCACGGAAGGACTTGGTCAATATGATGGGAATGAGGAGACAATCAAATGGTTTGATTCATATTTAAAAGTGCTCACACAAGATCAAAATCAAACCAAGTCCAAACTACAAACCCCTTTTTGAAATCCTCACAAAAGAGTTTTTTTTCAAGGCCCAAAAAAAAAGAGGAGCACTCACGCATGCCGGCCTTCTTAACAAAAAATTTACTCACGCATGCCGGCCCTCTTAACAAAAATTTTGTTAAGAATTGGTAACAAAAAGAGGAGCACTCACGCAAAGGCCTTCTTAACAAAATTTTGCACACGTTAAACTTTGGTCCCTGTTGAGAATTGTTTGATAGGCCGGCCTTCTTAACAAAATAATCCCATGGGCAATCAAGGTGTGCAACATTTTTTAAGAAGGGGTTTCGTTCTCTTTTTTTCAGGCGCGCCGCAAAATAAAAACCATAGGCTGCCGCTTTAATTCCTGAGAGAGCTCATCATCAAAATTTTGGAGAAGAGGCGCACGCACAACAGAGTTTCATCTTCCCCCTTCTGCAAGTTCCCAAGAGCGCGTCATCAAAAATCTTTTGAAGCTGCACGTTTTGTTTTTAAGGGCAAACAAAAAAATCAAAAGAGAGCACAGACGAAATTTTTTTTTCTCCTCTTGAGCATCCGCACATCATCTTTCCTCCTTGAATAATCTCAAATTCCAGGCACAAAAACTCTTGTTTGCTTTTCTTTCCTTGAAAAATCCAAGCACAGGCCATTAACAAACTCACCAAGGGGCACACACACAATTCCTTTTCAATTCCCAAGCCAGCCAACAATTTTTTTTAAAAAGCCAATCAAAGAGCTCTTCACGAAAAATCTTTTTGGCTTTGAAATTTCGAAGCACAGGCGCACCTCTGTTATTTTTTTTATTTGCAAACTCAAAAATCAAAGAGCCGCACTCTGTTTCATGATCAAACCCTATCGGCCGATTTTTTCTCAGTTTTTTTTAGCCGCATTGTTTTTGGGGTTGATCTCTCCTATGTGCGCAAATTTCCAAGGGAGGGGTTTTTTAAGAGCAGATTTTTTTTCCTCCATCATTTTTCATGCGCACAAAGTATCATCACTAAATTTCTTTTGGGAGGTGCCGAGAATCATTTGAAGAGCATGCCGAATTGTTTGAAGAGCACTTATTAAAAAAATATCCAGGCCCTCTTCTTCTCGATTTCTAAGAGTGCAGGTGAACTTGTTTGATATTTTTTTGCAGCCGCACTTTTGATGGCAGCCGTACAAAAATCATAACAGGGCCGAAACTTGTGACTGCTATATCATCCTGCCGCACAACAAAAGGGGAGAAGGCCTGATTTTATTTTGCATATTCTAATGATCTCATATTGTTTGGGTTTTGATTCTTTGGTGCAGGCTTGTGAGCAAATAGAAGGCAGCCGCAACATTCTTTTTCCCAAAAGAGCTCACGAGCCAAGGTGGCACAAGTCTCATCAAGAGGGGAGCCAGACTGTTGAAGGGACATCAGAGACTACTACTTGTCAGATTGATCTGACCATGCGCTGAACGACAAAGACGACACACCATTACTGAGCATTTCTAAAACTCTATTTATTTATCTTTGTATTGGTGTAGCGATCTTTGTAGGGGAAACATTACCTTCTGTGTTATTTTTGGGGACCTGACGACTTTGGGAGTCGTCACGGAGGAGAGCATCTGACTAGATTGAGAGTGTAGAGCACGTGGTGTGCGTACGAGCTAGGTGAGAGTAGATTTGGGATCTTGACTCATTGTAGCTGTACAGGATTACATATCTATCTAGTATTTGCTTTCGGGGGCTGGAGTAGGTTGTAGGGACGACCGAACCAGGGTATATCTATGTGTACTCTGTGATTGCTATTTTATTGCCCAGTCTGTGCCTATAACTGCGTGGGATTTCTCATGGGTTGCACGAGAATTTTTATTAGCCTATTTACCCCCCCCCCCCCCTTAGGCTACGATCCAGGTCCAACAAGTGGTATCAGAGCCAGTTTAGAGGATATAGTCTAGATTTTTAGATGACCATGAATATATCTGATTGTGCTTTTGCTGAAGGTCAGTCTATAGCCCGTCCCCCTAAGTTTAACGGTGTAGACTTTGCATATTGGAAGGCTAGGATGAAAATCTATTTGGTGTCTGTAGATTATGATGTGTGGGATATTGTTGAAAATGGTTATAGTCTACCCACTATTAAAATTGAAGACACTGTTTTGATTAAGCCTAAAGACAAGAGGGATTTAGCTGATAAGAAACTTTATACTCTTAATGGTAAAGCTATGAATGCGCCTATATGCTCTCTTGATAAATCTGAGTTTAATCTTATCTCACATTTGTTGGATATTGGACTCCCCGGATTTGGTTTTGGATGATGAACAAACATAAATATATCGTGAACTAACAATTTGTGAGCGCAGTTATGGAGATCGTCGCCAAATTCATATGAACATCCAAAGCGACATCTCGAGACTTCTCAAAGCACGTGATCGTATGCCTAAAGCTTTGTTGAAGCTTATGGACCATTTTAGAAGTCATGAAGATTCGATTGAAGCTATTGAAGACGGTATCGTCAAGTTTTATTTATAGTCTTTAAGCTTCTTTCGTAGAATGTTAAGCCTTGAGTAGGTCTTACGGTTTAAATCTTCATAACGCTCATATCTTAGCTCTAGGATCTTAGTAGAAGTCCATACAAACTTTCCCGAAGCTTCGCGCTTCGATTCGTGACTTCTTGTGCATGTTAGTTGGTTCAAGAAGAAGAACTGACCGACTAGATGGTGATCTAGTCGGTCGGCAAAGCTTTTTGGACCGACTAGTTCTTGTCAGTCAATTTTAAGCTCTTTACTGTTTACAGTTAGTCGGTCTACGTTGACTCACCGACCGACTAGTTTGTGAACTAGTCGGTCAGTGATGCTTCTGTGACCGACTAGTTAAGCTTCCCCTGTACATGCACATTTGAGCCTAAGCTACTGTTTATCATTAGTCGGTCTGTGTTCATTGATCGACCGACTAGTTGATGAACTAGTCGGTCAACTTTCCTTCTTGGACCGACTAGTTTAGCTTTACTGTACATGCCAATTTTCACCTAACTTACTGTTTATCGTTAGTCGGTCTATGCTCATTTGGCGACCGACTAGTTGATGAACTAGTCGGTCAACATTTGTTCTTGGACCGACTAAATCAATTTGTGCTCAGACTTCAGTTTTATCTCTTAGTCGGTCTCAGTTAAGTAACCGACCGACTAGTTGTGAAACTAGTCGGTCAGCTACTCTTCTTGGACCGACTAGCTCCTTTTGTCTGTGCTTCAACCTTTTGGCTGTTCTTCCATTAGTCGGTCTACGTTAAATGACCGACCGACTAGTTGATGAACTAGTCGGTCGGTGGTTGTTCTTTGACCGACTAGTTGAGTTCAGAAAAGAGCCGTTGGAGCATTTAATGACTCGAATTTCTCTCTCTCTCTCTCCTCTATCCTATAAATACTTGATGGGCTGCATTCATTGCAGTCAAGGCTGATATTATTACAAGTTTAGAGATCAAGAGAAATCATTCCAAGCTCATTCAAAGCTCTTTCATTCCATTCAATAATCTCTCCTCAGTCTTACTTCCAAAGAGAGATTCATTGAGTGTGAAGCCTTCCAAGCCAAGTGCTTGATCCTAGGTCACCAACAACCCCATAGCTCTCCATCGCTGATCTACATCTTGGAGCTAGGGTTTGGTGCCTTCTTCTTCCTCAAAATCATCCTTGCCCTAATTCGTAAGTATACTCAAGGCATAGGTATTTTGTGGTAAGTTATTCTATTTCATTTACTTTCATTTTGTAAGTGTTTATCTCTCGGTTGTGAGAGTTGTGTTTGTGATCCCGGGTTGTGGGAGTCACAAATTACTTTGTGTATGATTTGACTTGGTGAAGGTTCTTCACAAGTATTTCATAGTGGAAATCTTGAGTTAGGGTTTCTAACTCAAGTATCCGGAGGGGATCCGGGTGGTTAGGACGTAGGATCACCGGGAACAAGTCGGGGAGACTTGGGTGGATCCGAACCCAGTAATATCGTTGTTTGCGATTGTTTCTTTGTTGTCTAACATTTACTTTTCCGCATTGTTTGGTAGAGTTTGCAAGTAATTAGGAATTAGCCTCTTAATTATTTTAAAGTACTATTCACCCCCCCCCCCTTAGTACTTGTGCAGTAGCTTAGAAAGGCATTACATTTGGTATCAGAGCCAAGTCTATAGCTATGTCTGCCAACGAAAACAAGACCGTTCGTCCACCTTCCGACTATAGCACCTTCAAGAACCGTGAAGGAGCGTCTTTGGTAATGGAAGGACATTCCTCAACGAGGCCTCCATTCTTCAACGGTACCAACTACGAGTACTGGAAATGCCGGATGGAAACCTTCCTCCGGAGTGCTTCACTATAGAGTGTAGGATCCTGTCCAAAACAGAGTTAGGATCGAAAATTAAAGTTGAGACTTACGCTTGCGTACGCTGCACGGTAGTCTACGAACTTCGCCTTCGGATTCGCCACGACGGATCGAGACTACTCACGAACGGAGTAAGGCTACTAAATCCACAATCTAAATCTCTACTTTAGATTAAGAACTTGGATAGAGGGAGAGGAAATATTTCTGCAGAGCTTCGCTAGGAGGAAGATGCATGCATGAATTTCATGCAAAAGGTGTAAGGAAAATGGCTACCCTTGGGTCTTATTTATAGCCCCCAAGGTAGTTATTTTAGGGTAAGTTGTTCCTTTGGAACAACTTAATTAAGGTGTACCATGATGCATGGCACATTATAAGCTTAAGTTGTACCATATGCATGGTACAATATAAGCTTAAGATATTCCCCCTTTATTAGCCATATGTCGCATGCATTTATGCATATATAATGCGACTTTCCCACTCATACAGAGATCCTCTCCGCAAGGGAACAGATTCCCTTTGCACACGACTTCGTGTGCGCGACGTTCGAGGTCCGTATTCCCTCGTACATCCCCACAAGGGTGTACAAACGTCTTCCATATCCAACATCTCCCACTCACACTTGAGGGGATTGTAAGAGAACGTCTTTCCCTTAGTTCTTTCATCTATCATACCGAGAAATAGACCGTGCGACCGTCATGCGCGTAGAGTCTGTTGTTGTGCACTTGTTAGAGATACACAACGACCTCGAAGGTGCAAAGTTGAGTAGTTCAACGCATGCTTTACCCTAGATTATTTCTTCACATTTCTTGTACTTTATATTCAACAATTGAATCCCATCTGGATTACAATTGGCTGGCCAGCTTTGAATCACTAAAGTCCAAATGCGAATATGAAATCAATCTTCCTCTTCTTGCGAACCTTCTGATCTTGACTTGATTCGCTTTTCTAACGTGCCCCGCCGAGCCGAATTACCATAGCCCATTAGTAACACGCTAAGATAGCGATCATCTCGTCAAATCTAAAGGAACCAATTGGAGTCCTTGAGGGTAAGAGTTAAGACCCGTATGGCCTTTGAGTCTCACATAATAGCAAACACTATTGCTACTAACTCAGTGGTCGAAATGCATACGTGGTATGAACACGTATTACAACATCACTCCTTTCCCAGGGAGAGTATGTCTTAATGATGTTGTACGGATGAAAGATCAGACACCACAGTGCCTATCTTTTGAGTCCCCTTACTACTCCGGAAATATTCCCGGACTCTCATCCTGCATAAGACAGATAGGATTATAAAATCCAATGAGATCTTTTTATCCTTGTGATACAGATCTCAGATCTTTTGTAAGCATCCATATGATGCAGATCTTTCATTCGACTAACTTTGTTAAAGTCATGACTCTAAATCATTCGTCAAATGATTTTGACTTTAAACTAGTCTCATCTCTATCTTATCCATCTGATAAGATAAGGCGGTTGCTCATGTGAGAGAGCCAACCTTAATCTGTCCGACATACACACAATTCAGCTGAGATTTCAAAAAAAATGTACACAAACATTTCTTTAAGAAATTCATATGCAATGCTTGAAAAAGAACTTATTCTTTTATTAAATTTGATCTTTCTTAGACATGGGAATATATATTTGTACAACTCAGCTCATACGCAATCCTTGGGATGATAAGTGTTCATAAAACACATTTCTGGGTATCGCTTTCGTAAGCTGATCCTCTATCATCTCATGCGTAGATATGTACCTTATGTCTACCTTCTTGGTTTTATCAGTCTTTTGCAAATCTGCAGTTCCTTTAAGATACTGCATTATCCTCTTAACCGCTTTCCAGTGTTCTTGCCCTAGGTTGGATTGGTAACAGCTTACCATTTCCAACTGCAAAAACAGATGTCCGGTCTCGTACACACCATAGCGTACATAAGACTATCAACTGCACTGGAATATGGAACTTTTTCCATAATTTCTTTTTCCTTTTGGTTCTTTGGACACGATTCCAGATATAAATTATCGCATATGCTTATATGAATATCAATGGACTTGCATTCCTGCATATTAAATCGTTCTAGAACCTTCTTTATATAAGTCTCCTGTGAAAGAGAAAGAAGTTTCTTCGAACGATTCCTTGAAACCTTAACTTCAAGGATATATGCGGGTTTTCCTATGCCTTTCATCTCAAATACTGATGAAAGCCAAGCCTTGATACTCATCACAAAGCCCTTGTCATTTCTTGCTATTAAAATGTCATCTACATATAGAGACATGATAATATACTTGCTTTTAATCCTCTTGATATATACTCAGTTATCTTCATCAAGCATGGAAACAACCATTTGATAAGACAACTTCTTGAAATTGTATATACTATTGCCTCGAGGATTTACTTAAGATCATATATGGATTTACGAAGTTCACAAACCTTATGTTCGTTTCCTTCTTTTACAAACCCTGTTGGTTGTTCCATATAGATCTCCTCGTCCAATTCTCCATTGAGAAAGGCAATCTTTACATCCATCTGATGTAATTCGAGGTATAAGCAAGCTACCATTGCCAGAAACATGCGAATCAAGGTAAAATGCACAACAGGTGAGAAGGTCTCTTCGTAGTCTATCCCTTCCTGTTGCGTAAAACCTTTCGCGACAAGGCGAGCTTTATATCTGTCAAATAGAGCTATCAGCCTTATGCTTGATTTTGAGAACCCATTTGTTCCCAATTGCTCTATGTCCTCTGGGTAAGTTAACTAAGTCCCAGACTTGGTTAACTTTCATGGATTTCAATTCCTCCTTCATCGCTTTCATCCATTTGTCTTTCGCAGGGCATGATGCGGCATATTTGAGATTCTTCAAGTCCTTGTTGACTCGAATTAAGATCAATTCTAATATCACTCCCACTTGAAATGTTGTTAGAATTGCTCCCACTTGGATCATTATTCCCGTATGGAATAGGATAATCGTCATTCGTATAATCCATTGGTGAAGGTTGAAACGTATTTTCATTTTCACCAAGAATTCTCCCACTCGAATGAGGTAATCCTTCTTGATCATAAATCTCAAATAAAGATAAGTCCTGACTTATCTCGCCCTGTCTTGAAAACTCGTTTTCCAAGCAAGTGACATCCCTCGACTCAAACTCAATTAGCCCACCATTGTCTTCCTGACTAACAAAAAACATAACCTTTGGAGTTTTCTGCGTATCGTATAAAGATACATTTCCTTCCCCTTGGCCCAAGTTTGCCATGCTTATGGGAGGAAATATGTGCGTTGAATGCACAAACTCAAGGTAAAAATGTTTAAGTCAGGAGACCTTTGGTTCCACAACTCATAAGGAGTGGAGCTAACTGATTTCGAGGGTACGCAGTTTAAAATGAAAACGGTTGTCAATAATGCATCACCCCAAAAGGTGATTGGCAAGTTAGCTTGCGCCATCATTGAACGGACCATTTTTCATTAAAGTCCTATACCTCCTTTCTGCAACACCAATTTGTTGAGGAGTATAAGGCATAGTTACCTGATGTAGTATGCCTTTTTCATCACAAAGTTTCTTTAAACTTGTTGATTGATATTCACCGCCCCTATCGGTTCGCACGACCTTAATCTTGTGATCTAATTGATTCTCCACTAAACTCATATAGTTTTTAAAGCAGGTTTAGTGCTTTCACTTTTGTGGGATATCAAATAGATATGACCGAATCGGGTGAAATCATCAATTAAAAGTGATGAAATAAGACTTCCCGCGTCTTGTCTTGACATTCACCGGACCATATATGTCCGAATGGATAAGCTGTAATGGAACCTTGGCCCTTGTGCCGGTTCCAAACGGCTTGCGACAAGATTTCCCTACAAGGCAATGTTCGCAGGTCGACATTTCAACCTTTGAAACATTGGATAGAAGGCCACGTTTGGCAAGTCTATCCATACGCGTTGGTCCAATATGACCAAGCCTTGTGTGCCAACAAATTATATTAGACTCATTAGTCAAAGAATTTGTCACAAGGAAATTTTCATTACATGAGGAATTATACATTGTACTTATTACAATAAATCCTTTGAAATACAAACCCCAGTACCAATAAAGGAATTATTACAAAATTGGTCCATATTACAATCATGAAGGAACCATCTATAACCAAGACCCATTAAATTGACCACAGTATTAATATTCCTTTGAATATATGGAATGAAGAGAACATCATAAAGTAGGAGAGTGTGGCCGTTGTCCAAGTCTAGCTTGCAATTCCCAACGCCTTTCTCTACAACACGTGAGTTGTTTCCTACATCGATCCACTTCATTCCATGGTGTATCCGGTGATACTCCACGAAGGACCGTCTGTCCTTTGCTATGTGGTCGGTGGTACCTGAATCAATTATCTCATAATGGATTAGATTCCACAAGAAATATTGAACTAGAAACACATATGTAACTAGTATTACATGTTACCTCGTCACTTCCACTCGTACACGAACGAGCATAGTGACCGAGTTTGTTGCACTTGAAGCACTTGATCCTTTTCAAGTCTTTCTTCTTGTGCCATTTCTTGTGCCCACCCTTATGTTTGGGTTCCTTGGTAGACTCAGGTTGCTTATTACGTTCATTAGAAGACTTCGAACGATCTTTACGTTTCTTTCCCCCGTGTGAGGAACTAGCAACCATGTGCACTTCTGCACTTGGCTTGGCAGCCGCAAGCCGCTCTTCCTCTAATTCGAGGTGCTTGGAAACGTCGTTGAAGGTCTTGATGCTCTCATTATGAGTGAGATGCATCTTCATCTGATCCCACCCATTTGGCAGGGAACGTATGACTGCTTGGATTTGTTGCTCATCCGTGAGCACATGACCTGCGTCCTTTAACTCTGAGATAAGGTTCGCCATATGTCGCAGATGTTTCCCCATGGAATGATCTGGACGTTTCTTATATGTATCAAACCTTATAGTTAAGGCGCGAAGTTTGGACACCAATGTGCCACCGAACTTCTCCTCTAGCTTGGACCATATGTCCATGGCTAGGTCATATTCTCGGAAGATGTGCATTATGTCATCAGCCATACTGCTTAATAACGTAATGCGCGCTATGTTATTCTTCCGAGACCAAGCATCAAAAGCTTCCTTGTCTCGTCTGTGTTGGGCCGTAGTGCCCAACTCGGGTTCAATCATTACGTTCTTTAGAGTTTCGAGCACTTCTTGCTCCTCTAAAACGTATTGTATCTTAATGGACCAAAGTTTGTAATTATCGCCGTTGAGTTTTTCACCTTTGTTTAACTCAGCGACGATATTCTTTGAAGCAGAAGACATTTTACTTTTAAAATGCTGCAAAAGACACAAAACCGAAGGTTCGATCAAAACATTGCATAAAAATTCTTAAAATATAACTCCCACTTGAAATGATAATAGAATATCCCATTTGGATAGTTCTAAAATTCAAAAATCCACTTGGAATTATATTATATTTGATAAGTTACTTTCGAAAAATATTGAAGATGTTGTTCTAGAATCGAAAAGGTCTATGTGATTCCAATCACCATCTAGAACAACCTTCAATATTCCCCCATCACTTATCAAACAATAGTACTCTTATAGTACTAGCAGCGGAAAACGAGTATTTGATAAGTTACTTTCGAAAAATATTGAAGATGTTATTCTAGAATCGGAAAGGTCACTATGTTTCCAATCACCATCTAGAGTAACTTTCAATATTTCTCCCTCACTTTATCAAATGTTAGTACTCTTATAGTACTTTGCAGCGGAAAAGCGTTTTTGAAAACGTATTTTTCAAAACGAATTTAAAATACATTGGCTAATCTCCGTAGAGTAGAGCACAACGTCATAAGTTCATTGGCTAATCTCCGTGGAGTAGAGCACAATGACATGGCTAATCTCGCATGAAGTAGAGCATTACGGCTAATCTTCAAGGAGTAGAGCACAATTACATAAGTACATTGGCTAATCTCCGTAGAGTAGAGCACAATGACTTAGCTAATCTCGCATGAAGTAGAGCACTATGGCTAGTCTTCAAGGAGTAGAGCCCAAGTTAAAAAAACTTCATTAAAACGTTAGTCCCGTATGAACTAGTCGGCACTGTGGTTAGCCCCGTATGGACTAATCGACACATTCGAGTTTGACCAATGCCTTTTGTCACCCCGTATGGGTCAGTTGGCAAGTTTGCAGTCGACCCAGACCTTCTGCCAGATTGGTCGACCAAAAACACCAAATTGGTCGACCAATATTCAAACTGCAACTTCTCCCGGCCAGGGCCTCTGCCCTGGCCGGTGCTTGGCCAAGGGCCGGCCAGGGCCTCTGCCCTGGCCGGCCAGGGGGGCCGGCCAGAGGCCCTGGCCCCCTCGGCCAGGGCCGGCCAGGCCCTGGCCTCTGCCAGGGCCGGCCGTCCAGGCAACTGGCCGGGGCCAGGGCTCCTGCCCTGGCCTCGGCCAGGCCCTGGCCTGAGGCCAGGGCGCCGCCCTGGCCTCTGCCAGGGCGGCCTGGCCGCTGGCCGGGGCCAGGGCTCCTGCCCTGGCCTCGGCCAGGCCCTGGCCTGAGGCCAGGGCGCCGCCCTGGTCTCTGCCAGGGCGGCCTGGCCGCTGGCCGGGGCCAGGGCTCCTGCCCTGGCCTCGGCCAGGCCCTGGCCTGAGGCCAGGGCGTCGGCCCTGGCCTCTGCCAGGGCCGGCCTGGCCCTGGCAGTGGCCAGGGCGCCGGCCCTGGCCTCTGCCAGGGCCGGCAGGCCGGCCAGGGCCGGCCCTGGCCACTGCCAGGGCCGGCCTAGCCGGCAGGCCTTGGCCAAGGCCGGCCACTGCTGGCCTGGCCTTGGCCGGCCATTGCCGGCCTGGCCATGGCCGGCCATGGCTTGGCCATGGCCGGTCATGGCCAAGGCCATTCGGCGTTGGCCGGCCATGGCCCCTTTGGCCATGGCCGGCCACCCCCTTTGAATGGGGTTGCCGCACTTATTCCTCCCCCTTGATGGGGTGGTCGCCGGTGGTTATTGGCCGTAGCCAACCCCTTCCGCTTGGGGAGGGGGGTTGCATGGCCTTCATAGCCCATTTGGCTATGGTGCACATGCACCAAATTTCCTCTTACCCGATGGAAATAACTACCATCATCTTCCTCGATGAAGCACCCGTTCGTCGATGAAGCACCCGTTCGTCGAGAAATTAGTTATTTCCTAATGGCCGTGTGCCAAAAATGAAAAATAACATACTACGTGAACGGTCGGTTCTTCCCGTCACGGAGAGTTCCTACCATATCCGTAATGATAGGAGACCCTAACGTGAAAAGAACAACCGCTGCGTTCTCTCCGTCACGAAACGTTCCTACTATATCCGTAATAGTAGGAGACCCATTCGTGAAAAAGACAACGACTCGTTCATAGTTTCGACGGGGCGGTGGTTTGACCGGGGCGAACCCATATGGCTCTGATACCAATGTAGGATCCTGTCCAAAACAGAGTTAGGATCGAAAATTAAAGTTGAGACTTACGCTTGCGTACGCTGCACGGTAGTCTACGAACTTCGCCTTCGGATTCGCCACGACGGATCGAGTCTACTCACGAACGGAGTAAGGCTACTAAATCCACAATCTAAATCTCTACTTTAGATTAAGAACTTGGATAGAGGGAGAGGAAATATTTCTGCAGAGCTTCGCTAGGAGGAAGATGCATGCATGAATTTCATGCAAAAGGTGTAAGGAAAATGGCTACCCTTGGGTCTTATTTATAGCCCCCAAGGTAGTTATTTTAGGGTAAGTTGTTCCTTTGGAACAACTTAATTAAGGTGTACCATGATGCATGGCACATTATAAGCTTAAGTTGTACCATATGCATGGTACAACATAAGCTTAAGATATTCCCCCTTTATTAGCCATATGTCGCATGCATTTATGCATATATAATGCGACTTTCCCACTCATACAGAGATCCTCTCCGCAAGGGAACAGATTCCCTTTGCACACGACTTCGTGTGCGCGACGTTCGAGGTCCGTATTCCCTCGTACATCCCCACAAGGGTGTACAAACGTCTTCCATATCCAACATAGAGGACCACGATGAAGGAATACGTCGAGCCAACCGAAGAAGATTTCGAGAAATGGACTCCCGCGGAGGTCGCCGTGGAGGTAAGCAATGCCAAGGCAATGAACGCCTTGCAATGTGCTTTGGAGCCCGAGGATTTCAACAAGATATGCACATGTAAGAGTGCATATCAAATATGGAACTCCCTCCTCATATTACATGAAGGGACAAGTAGGGTAAGAGACTCTAAACTCATTGTAGTTAATAAAGATTACGAGATGTTTCATATGCTACAGGGTGAGAAGATGAAGGAGTATTATGCTCGCTTCGTCGACATCATAAACGAGTAAGAGGCTCTCGGCAAATCCTACACCCAAAAGGAGAAATGTTCGAAGCTTATAGAAGGACTTCCTTCTAGTTGGGAAAAGCACACCTTCGCCATCGAGGAAGGTAACGATATGAACAAATATACCGTTGTTCAACTAATGGGTACCTTGATGTCTTATGAGGTACGCAAGGATAGCAAGTTGAAGTTGCAGGAAAAGATGAAGTCTTACCTACAACAAGAAGAGCCAAAGAAGAAAGCTATTGCTTTCAAGGCCGCTCCATCTACTTCCACATCAACCGATGATGAGAACTCGGAAAACGAGTTGGACTTGGAGTCCATGGCTCTCATGGCCAAGAAGTTCAACCGGTTCTTCCGGAAAGGTAACTTCAAAAACAAGTCAAAGTTCAATTCTTCTAACGCCTCTTCTTCTTTGTGCTTTAAATGCAACAAGCCAGGACACATGAAAGTGGAGTGTCCTCTAAACAAGCAAAAGGAGAAGTGGAAGGCGTCGAAGTACGACAAGTCCAAGAAGTACAAGAAAGGGAACAAAAAGGGGCTTGTCGGGACTTTCACCGACTCCGATGATTCATCAAGCAGAGAGTCGGACGATGAGCAAGTGGAGCAAGCACACATGTGCTTCATGGCAAGAGAGGAGCATGATCAAGGATCTTCCGCTTCCGATGATAGCGACAACGAAGGCGATGAGGTAACCATGGATGACCTTAGGAATGCTAATTCTCAATTGTGGTCTAAGTATACTAAATTAGTAAATAGGTATACTAAAGTAAAAGATGACTTAGCTAGCATTCAAACCTCGCCTAAAACTATCATCACCAACAACGACACCATTGTTGAAGGGTTGAAGAATGAGATTGTTAATCTCAAGACTCAACTTGAACATGTTAGCATTGAAGATCCGGAGGAACACAAGATAGTGGATTTGACTTCTCAAAACTCGACTTTGAGTATTGAGAATGAGAATCTTAAATCTCGTGTTTATGTGCTCACATCGCAAGTATCCACTTTGGATGCTTCTATGCGTTCTCTCACCGAGAAATATGAGAACACATTAGGCCGAATTAATAAATTCAATAAGGGTAAGGACCATTTGGATAAAATCCTAAGTGACTTACTTCCGGCCAATCACCACATTGGCTTGGGGTATACGATGGGAAGTTCATCCAAATCGGCCACTACTTTTGTTAGGCCAACTTCCGGTGACTCAACGAGTGGTAGCAAACACTCTATTGGTAGTTCATCTACCAATGGTGCTTCCACCTCATCCACACCCTCTTTCGGAAAGAAACCCACTTTGGGTGGACCTCCAAAGAAGGGGCATGCTTATATGAACACCAATACTATGCCACGTAGGAACACACGTCCTACTCCACCGGCTCACACATATGATGATTTCTATGCTACACGTTCACGGGCACGTGCACACCATGTGAGACACCCTCACGCACGTGTTCCTCCACATGCATATGTTCACCCACATCATCGTATGAATAACTATCCACATGCACCATTCCATCATGTTCCTTATGCCTATCCACGACATGCATCACGTAGAAACCAACAACGCATGCATGCACCCAATAGGATGAGGGCTCCCAAAATATTCACAATTTGGAGCCCAAAGGACACAAGCATGGATGAAAAACAAGTTTACATGAATGCTTATTTTTCGGATGTTGTGCATAGTAGAAATTATGTGGGGAAGTCTAAGTCCAATTGGACTTGGCTTCCAAAGGTCTAATCTTTTGGACCCAATGACCTTGGGTACCATGATATGAAATTTTCTATCTTTAGGTACTCAAGGAAAAGAAAAAGAAAAGGAGCAACAAATTTAAATTTAGCTCCAAGTGGAATTGGATACTCGATAGCGGGTGTTCAAAACACATGACGGGTGACGCTCAATTGCTCTCCGGAGTGGTTCCCATTGCAAATGTAAACCGCGTCGTATTTGGAAGCAACGAGAGCGGAACCATCATAGGTGTTGGTAAAGTGGGTAATCCTTCTAAACCCATTATATGTGATGTTTACCTTGTTAAAGGATTAAACCACAATCTCATTTCAATAAGTCAACTTTGTGACAAAGGTTACAAAGTTAACTTTGCGAAAGGAATGTGCCATATTTTAAGAAAAGATAATAATGAATTATTGTTTTCCGACACACGCCATAAGGATATATATATATCCTAGATCTTCCAAGATCACATGAACAATGTCTTATTGCCAACACAAGTGAACAACACTTATGGCATCGACGTTTTGGTCATGTGAACTTTGGAACACTTTTTAAGCTTTCCAAGTTAAATTCTATTAGAGGCTTCCCTAAGCTTGTCTTTCAAAAGAAAAGCTTTTGTGACTCGTGTCAACGAGGCAAGCTTCCAAAATCTTCATTTAAACCTAAGAAAAGCATTTCTTCTAAGCGGCCTCTAGAGCTATTACATCTAGATTTATTTGGGCCAACTAGAGTTGCTTCATTAGGTAATGCTAGATATGGACTTGTCATCGTTGATGACTTTTCTAGGTTTACTTGGGTATTTTCATTGTGTAATAAAAATGAAGCTTTTGAAAACTTCACAATTTTTGTTAAGAAAGTACAAAATCTCTTAGGAACCACCATTGTCACTATTCGTAGTGATCATGGAGGTGAATTTGAGAATGAGTCTTTTAAGACATTTTGTGATGAAGTTGGTATTACACACACCTTTTCATTCCCTCGCGCACCTCCTCAAAATGGTGTTGTTGAGAGAAAGAATATGACGCTAGTGGAATGTGCTTGCACTATGCTTGATGATAGCCAACTTGGCCATCAATTTTGGGCGGAAGCGGTACATACCGCTTGCTATGTGTTTAATAGAATACTTTTGAGTCCCGGCACTAAACAAACTTGTTATGAATTGTTGTTTGGTAGGTTGCCTCAAGTTAAACATTTTCGTGTTTTTGGTTCGAAATGCTTTATTAAGAACACGTATGGTAGTTTGGACAAATTCGATCCAAGATCCGATGAGTGGATTTTTGTTGGATATTCTTCACGTAGCAAAGCCTACCGGATATTCAACAAACGAACCTCAACGATCGAGGAATCGCTTCATGTGTCATTTAATGAAGGATTTGTTCCAACTAGAATTACTAATGATGATGACTCTATGGATGTCTTAAGTGATTCAATTGGTAATTCTAACTCTAATGATTCTATTGATTCTATTGAGACTAACCCGTCTAATGAAGTTGTTGAGAATGTTCCTAGTGATCAAGGTATTCCCAAACGGCTTCATACCGTTCGTAACCATCCTCATGGGCAAGTCATTGGCAATATCCATGATAGTGTCAAGACGAGATCGCAAGTGAACTACTTCGCTCATTGTGCCTTTGCCTCCTCAATAGAGCCAAAGAATATTAATGAAGGGTGCGAAGATAGTGCTTGGATCTTAGCCATGGAGGAGGAACTCATTCAATTCGAGAGGAATGAGGTTTGGGAGCTTGTTCCATTGCCATCGAAGAACCACACCGTCATAGGGACAAAGTGGATCTTCAAGAACAAAACCGATGAAAACCAAGTCGTCGTCCGGAACAAAGCTCGGTTAGTTGCTCAAGGCTACCGTCAAGAGGAAGGTATTGATTTCGAAGAATCCTTCGCTCCGGTAGCTAGATTAGAATCAATTAGATTACTATTATCTTTTGCATGCCATAAGGATTTTAAATTATTTCAAATGGATGTAAAAAGTGCATTTCTAAACGGAGATGTCGTTGAGGAAGTTTATGTTTCTCAACCTCCAGGTTTTATAAATGAAAAATTTCCAAATCATGTTTTTAAACTTAAGAAAGCTCTTTACGGTTTGAGACAAGCTCCTCGAGCTTGGTATGACCGTCTAAAGAATTTTCTTTTGGATTTAGGATTTAAAATGGGAGAAGTTGATTCCACATTATTTGTTAAGTATTCGAATAATGATATAATTTTAGTTCAAATATATGTTGATGATATCATTTTCGGTGCTACTAACTTTGCTCTTTGCGAAGAGTTTTCTAATGTGATGAAGGATCAATTTGAGATGAGCCACATGGGTGAGCTCAAATATTTCTTAGGTCTCCAAATTCGCCAAATGGACGATGCAATCTTCATCCACCAAACGAAGTATACGGTGGAGTTGCTTAAGCGATTTGGAATGGAGAATGCCTCCGGAAAGAAGACTCCAATGAGCACGACTACGCATCTTGATAAGGATACGGGCGGTAAGGATGTAGAAATTCGTCTATATCAAGGTATGATAGGTAGTTTACTTTATCTTACCGCAAGTAGGCCCGATATTATGTTTGCCGTATGCGTATGTGCTCGTTATCAGTCTCAACCTAAGGGGTCTCACTTAGTAGCGGTAAAACGTATTTTCCGTTATTTAAGTTATACACTTGATTTTGGATTACTTTATCCAAAATCTAGCACATATGAGTTAATCTCATATAGTGATTCCGATTATGCGGGATGCAAATCCGACAGGAAAAGTACTAGTGGCACTTGCCATTTTATAGGAAATTCCCTTGTTTCTTGGTTTTCCAAGAAGCAAAATTTTGTATCACTTTCAACCACCGAGGCGGAATACATTGCCGCCGGTGTCGCGTGTGCTCAAGTTCTTTGGATGAGACACACACTTAAAGACTTTGGTATAAACTGTGATACTTGCCCTATCATGGGGGACAACCAAAGTGCAATATGTCTTTCCAAGAACCCAGTACACCATTCCCGTTCGAAACACATAAATGTCCGACACCATTTCTTAGATGATCATGTTGCTAAAAAGGACATCATATTAGTGTACGTTGAAACCCAGAAGCAAATCACCGATATTTTCACGAAACCCCTAAAGGAGGACTCCTTTGTGCGGTTACGTCGAGAATTGGGGATTATGGGTGAATCCGAGATATAGGATTCATTTTTATTCAATATTCTTTCATGCTATTCTATTCATTATATTTGCTCATGCTTGAAGTATTGAAATTTTCTGGATTTTTGTTGAATTTTCGGAATTTTCGCTCGATTTGTGCGTAATCGTCAAATTTCAGATTTTCGATGTTTAATGGGGTAGTATAATGATTAATGAGAGTATTTTAATGTTTCATCCAAGTGTGATTAGGAGAGAAATCAAATTTCATAGATTTTCAATTTTTGAACTCTCTTAGTCGGTCCAAGTTCATTGGCCGACCGACTAGATTCAGTTCTAGTCGGTCAGTGAATGAGCTTAGACCGACTAAATCTTGTCAGGAAATTTGCCTTCAGTTACTGTTTACAACTAGTCGGTTCAAGCTCATTGACCGACCGACTAGATCGTGATCTAGTCGGTCAGTGCTTGAACTGTGACCGACTAGTTGTGCCAGGGACTGATTTGTCTTTTGAGCTCCCGACCGACTTAAACTCGATTCATCCGACTTCTTCCGCGATTATCGATCTTTTTCCCCTCTCTCCAGCTCAAAACACCCGACACTTCGACTTCCCTCCTCCCTCTCCGTCGTGTCCGGCCCGATTCCGACCAAACCCGCCGTCGCCGACCGTTGCCCTCTCCTCCTAGGTGACTCTCCTCCCTCTCCTAGCTTCCTAGGGTTCGGATTTGCTCTCTAGGGTTAGATTTTCAGCAGCTAGGGTTTCATTTCTAGTTGTTTTCGATTTCTAGGGTTTGAGTTTATGGTTTCTTCCATTCGCTCACTTGCGACGTGTCGTGCCGCGCTTATGGCTCGTACACGTATCCCGATCACTCCCTCTGGCCCTTCGCCCATGACCGTCGACTCGCCACCCTCGGACCCCCCTCCTCCGAAATGCCGTTCGAAGCCTACCGAACCCTCTTCGTCTTCGCCTCCTCTTAAGCGTAAGAGGACGACGAAAGCGAAGCCCCGTGCTCAACCTAGAACCCAACCCAAGCCTAAGTCCATGCCCAAGGAACTTGCATCTCGCTCTTCTTTCCATACTCCTCCCGATTCCGATTCCGAGTATATACCCGAGACTGAGACTCATAGGGAACCCACTCCTCCTACCCATCCTGAGTCTAGCTCCCGACCATGTACATCTACCCGTAAGCCTAAGGGAAAGGCTCCGATGCCGGTAGGCGGTGTCGATATCTCGTTGTGTCGCGACGACCCTTTGTGTCTCGCGGCTTACAACCGTATCGAACACTGTCCACTGCTTCTGGAGCATTTTGTCCAGTTTAGTGACTTCCTAGGCCTCGCCGATCTTCTTTTGTCCTCCGGTCTTCTTGATTACCTTCGATATGACCCGAAGGCGAACCCTCACCCCTACCCTCGCATAGTAAAACTTTTCTATGCCAATAGGATCCGGGGTCAGTACGATGTGACCCACTCTGTTGAGACGACTGTTTTGGGGACTCCTATAGTCCTCACAACAGAAATCTTAGAAGAGATTTTGGGTACTCCTCGTCTGGCCTCCTCTCCTCTGACATTTCTGTTGATGATATCACCTCCCTTGATCAGGTCGTCCTCTCTCAGATTTTCCACCAGATTCCTCCCGCCATGATTGGTGTGCCCTCTAAATCATTCAAGCCTATTGCCTGGGTCCTAAATTTGATTCTGAAGTCATGCTTGCTTCCCAAGTACGGCTCCTCATCTCTACCGTCCCAGCCTTTCTTGAAGTTGATCTATGCTATTTTCATGGGGAGCTCGATTAACTGGGCTCGCATTATACTCGATAAGATGGACTCTTTCGAGTGTATTCGCAAGTCCACGAAATCGGCTCATATCCCCTTCCCGTGCTTGTTGACTCTGGTATTCCGTCACTTCCGTGTCACATTGCCTCCTGACGATGAGCGTCCACTTGGTCCTCCCCTGAACGCGACGGCCGTCAAGAAGTCTCTTACGGCGCTCCGTCACGTTCAGAGGACGACACCTTCAGCGTCAGCCTCTGCCTCTGCCTCAGCTGCTCCCTCTTCCACTCTTGCCGAGCTCGTTCGTTCTCTGCGACGTTTGGAGTCTCGTCAGGCTCGTTCTGAGGAGATTCTCTGCCGTATAGCTCGTCACCTTAATATTGAGGTCCCTCCGTCTTTTTCTGACGAGGATGAGTTGGATGAGGAGGACATTGAGGAGCTTGCTCGTGCTTCTACTCGTGCCCCCGAGGGCACTTCTGGTGATGCAGCTCCTGCTTCGTCTGCTGGTGCCCCCGAGAGCACACCTGTTGCCATCGCTCCTGCGGTGGATGCTCCGACTGGTGCTCCCGAGGCCACTACCATTGCTGCTCCTGAGATCATCTCTTCTGCCATGCCTGAGACTTCTGCAGTCGCTCCCGTTGACTTTCCAGCTGATCCAGTTACCACCTCCGCTCCTGCAGAGCCTGCAGTTGCTTCTAATCCTCCCGCTGCCTCTTGAGCTTCTTTGAGGCCTCTCCCGATGCACATTGGATGACATATCTAGTTGTGCGAGAGATTGGGTAGGATATTGAGGGTGGATATTTTTTTTTGGATCATTTTGATGATGTATCTTGATGCATTTTGATGATGTTGTATGTTTTGTGTCACTCTGTTATCTGTGTGATATGATGCTGTCTTTTGTGCCCCGATCGTTGGATCGATGTTTTGTATGTTGACGATGTATGATGTTGTTGTATCATGGTTCATATATATATACATCGCAGTTGACATTTCATTCTATTGTGCACAATTTATAATTTTCTTTATGTCTCTGATGTTTGATTTCGTCGCTCGACGAAAATAACTTGGTTAAATAGAAATTTCTTTATGAAAACATAGAATTGTTTTCCATGCACTAAATTAACCAAGAATGTTGATATTGGAGAGTATATTCCATAACTCAATCCGTAAAATTGATTTGAGTTTTGATGATTTTATTTATCGATTTTCGACTTTGGTCTCATTGACACGCCTTGATTTCATTCGTATTTTCCTTTGGTGTCATTTGAACCATGGTCGTATTCTACGACTCCTGTGCTTTTTATTTGAAGCCATTGTTGTCGTTGACCTCCTCCCGCTCTTTTTGCTTATGCCAAAGGGGGAGAGATATAATAATAACGATGTGCTAAATGATAATTTAAAGCATTATTCCAAGAATCTAATTTGATATGTTAGATTCAGGGGGAGTTAAGATATATAAATGGATTTTCAAATCCGATATTTCAATAACCCACATTTGGTATTCGATATTTCAATAATCGATTCTCATTGATATACTTTACTCGTCTGCTTGATGCGTATTATTGTTGTTTAATTTGGAATTAACGTGTCATCAATGCAGGGGGAGTAAGTAAATTTCATTTGAATTATTATTGTTGATTATTATTTATGTTGGTTTGTCATCACCAAAAAGGGGGAAAATGTTGGATATTGGACTCCCCGGATTTGGTTTTGGATGATGAACAAACATAAATATATCGTGAACTAACAATTTGTGAGCGCAGTTATGGAGATCGTCGCCAAATTCATATGAACATCCAAAGCGACATCTCGAGACTTCTCAAAGCATGTGATCGTATGCCTAAAGCTTCGTTGAAGCTTATGGACCATTTTAGAAGTCATGAAGATTCGATTGAAGCTATTGAAGACGGTATCGTCAAGTTTTATTTATAGTCTTTAAGCTTCTTTCGTAGAATGTTAAGCCTTGAGTAGGTCTTACGGTTTAAATCTTCATAACGCTCATATCTTAGCTCTAGGATCTTAGTAGAAGTCCATACAAACTTTCCCGAAGCTTCGTGCTTCGATTCGCGACTTCTTGTGCATGTTAGTTGGTTCACGAAGAAGAACTGACCGACTAGATGGTGATCTAGTCGGTCGGTAAAGCTTCTTGGACCGACTAGTTTTTGTCAGTCAATTCTAAGCTCTGTACTGTTTACAGTTAGTCGGTCTACGTTGACTCACCGACCGACTAGTTTGTGAACTAGTCGGTCAGTGATGCTTCTGTGACCGACTAGTTGAGCTTCCCCTGTACATGCACATTTGAGCCTGAGCTACTGTTTATCATTAGTCGGTATGTGTTCATTGATCGACCGACTAGTTGATGAACTAGTCGGTCAACTTTCCTTCTTGGACCGACTAGTTTAGCTTTACTGTACATGCCAATTTTCACCTAACTTACTGTTTATCATTAGTCGGTCTATGCTCATTTGGCGACCGACTAGTTGATGAACTAGTCGGTCAACATTTGTTCTTGGACCGACTAAATCAATTTGTGCTCAGACTTCAGTTTTATCTCTTAGTCGGTCTCAGTTAAGTAACCGACCGACTAGTTGTGAAACTAGTCAGTCAGCTACTCTTCTTGGACCGACTATCTCCTTTTGTCTGTGCTTCAACCTTTTGGCTGTTCTTCCATTAGTCGGTCTACGTTAAATGACCGACCGACTAGTTGATGAACTAGTCGGTCGGTGGTTGTTCCTTGACCGACTAGTTGAGTTCAGAAAAGAGCCGTTGGAGCATTTAATGACTCGAATTTCTTTCTCTCTCACTCCTCTATCCTATAAATACTTGATGGGCTGCATTCATTGCAGTCAAGGCTGATATTATTACAAGTTTAGAGATCAAGAGAAATCATTCCAAGCTCATTCAAAGCTCTTTCATTCCATTCAATAATCTCTCCTCACTCTTACTTCCAAAGAGAGATTCATTGAGTGTGAAGCCTTCCAAGCCAAGTGCTTGATCCTAGGTCACCAACAACCCCATAGCTCTCCATCGCTGATCTACATCTTAGAGCTAGGGTTTGGTGCCTTCTTCTTCCTCAAAATCATCCTTGCCCTAATTCGTAAGTATACTCAAGGCATAGGTATTTTGTGGTAAGCTATTCTATTTCATTTACTTTCATTTTGTAAGTGTTTATCTCTCGGTTGTGAGAGTTGTGTTTGTGATCCCGGGTTGTGGGAGTCACAAATTACTTTGTGTATGATTTGACTTGGTGAAGGTTCTTCACAAGTATTTCATAGTGGAAATCTTGAGTTAGGGTTTCTAACTCAAGTATCCGGAGGGGATCCGGGTGGTTGGGACGTAGGATCACCGGGAACAAGTCGGGGAGACTTGGGTGGATCCGAACCCAGTAATATCGTTGTTTGCGATTGTTTCTTTGTTGTCTAACATTTACTTTTCCGCATTGTTTGGTAGAGTTTGCAAGTAATTAGGAATTAGCCTCTTAATTATTTTAAAGTACTATTCACCCCCCTCTAGTACTTGTGCAGTAGCTTAGCATGGCATTACAACATTGTCTAACTGCACAGGAAATCTGGCATACTCTGGAGGTGACACACGAGGGAACATCGCAAGTGAAGGAATCCAGACTTGCTTTGCTTTGCACAGAATATGAGAGCTTCCGCATGCTACCAACAGAATCTGTGAAAGAGATGTTTGCGGGGTTCACAAACATCGTCTACAAATCCAGTTCCCTCGGTAAGCCTTACTCTAGCCATGAACATGTACGAAAGATCTTAAGGGCACTACCAAGCTCGTTCAGGCCTAAAGTCACCGCCATTCAAGAAGCTAAGGACTTCTCAACAATGAAAGTGGAGGACTTGATAGGCAACCTAATGTCACACGAGCTTGAGTAGCAGAGTATAGAAGCCAGAGAGAAACCTGAAGAGAAGACCAAAGCTTCCACACCATTAGCTCTTCAAGCTAACGATGACGATCTTGATGAAGAGCAAGCCCTAATGGTCAGAAACTTCAGGAGATACATTCAGACTGATCAAGGAAGAGCTGAGATGGGAAAAAGGTTCATTCGTTCTAATAATTCTAATTTTGGTAAAAATTCCTCTGATCAGAAAGCTATTAATAGAAGCGAATGTTTTAAATGCAGGAAGAAAGGGCACCACATAAAAGATTGCCCTCAACAACACACAGCTCAAGTTGCAAAAGGAAAAACGAAAGTACTGACGTGGGACATGGATAGCGAAGCTGAGGATGAGGAGGAGGAACATGAAGCCCAATCCTGCATGGCATTAATGGCCAAACACAATGAGGTAGAATCTCCCACTAAAGCTGAACTTATAGAAATTTGTAAATGAATGCAACATAGAATTGATGAGCTAGATGCTGATGTGGAATGTTATATGAACGATAACTTTGATTTGCAACAAACTGAGTATGACATATCTATAGAAATGAAAAATATTAAAGAAGAGCTTGTTACATGCAAATCTACCATTGCCATGTTAGAAATAGAGAAAGCTAGCTTGCCTGAAAAAAACTGATTGTCTTTCGTGTCCCTCTTTATTAAAGGATATTAGCATGTATAAGCTAGATAAGATAAAGCTTGAAGCTGAAAATGAATTGCTTTCTGAAAAGATTAACATGCTAAATCTTGAACTTAAAGAAAAAATGAGGGATTTTGAAAAGAATGAAGAGAAAAACAAGAGAGCTTTCATTAGTAAATGCACTTTGCTTGTGAATGAAAACGATATCCTGAAATCCAAAGTCACAACCCTAGAGTTGTCATTAAAGAGATTTTTCATTGGAAAACAAAATTTGGACATTATTCTTGGAAATCAACTTTATGGCAATAATAGACGAGGACTTGGATTTAGCGCTAAAAATGTTGAAAAGCCTAAGTATAAAAAATTTCACAATGTGCCTTCCATTGCTAAAAATGTTTATGCAAATTGTTACGACCTAAAGATCGTGATAGTCCGACCTTCCATCCCAGACCGCCTAAATACCCCGCCGGCTCGTCCCTCCCTCTGGAAGGACGGCCGACCCAGCGACAGGGTGCTCCACACCCGAACGATAGAGGGCCACAGGGCGCCTATCGATTCTAGAGTCTGACACGACTATGGGAACGGCGCACTCTGCCTCGGCCGCTGATAGCCAGTGATGACCTCTGGTGAGCTATGGGGGCCGAGCTACGGTGACGGGCCGAGCTAAGGGGGCCGAGCTACGGTGACAGGCCGAGCTAGGGGGGCCGAGCTACGGTGACGGGTTGAGCTACGGTGACGGGCCGAGCTACGGTGATGGGCCGAGCTAAGGGGGCCGAGCTACTGTGACGGGCCAAGCTAAGGGAGCCGAGCTACGGTGACGGGCCAAGCTAAGGGGGCCGAGCTACTGTGACGGGCCGAGCTAAGGGGGCCGAGCTACGGTGACGAGCTACGGTGACGAGCTACGGGGCCGAGCTAAGAGGGCCGAGCTATGGGGCCGAGCTACGGGACTGTTCTTTGGCACATTGGACACGATAAACAACCTAGTACAAGGACGCTACTGACACTATCGCCGCCTGACCATCTGACAAAGCACCCACTGGCCGCTGCGCCCCCCTGACACTTAATGCTTTCGGCCCTGACGCCCTGACACCCTGACAAAAGCACCCCAGACCGCTGCACCGTCTGACAAAAGCGTGGCAGGCACTCCTGTTCCTGACATCCTCGTCCGAAGCTTCCGCTGACAGCAGGGCCAGCTCAGCATGCCAGGTCAGCCCTACCAAACCGCCTCCCATCAGGTATAAATACCCCCTCACTTCTTGCGGTGAAAGGGGGAGAAAATTCACTCTCAATCTCCTTATTCACACACAAGAGGCAAGAGCAAAGGTCGTCCACATCTTTGTTCTTCTACTCATAGCTCGTCACGTACGGTCGACTCACCCTCAGTTCGACCTGCGTGCCTAGCCCCCGCTTTAATTCCTATTACTGACTTAGGCATCAGAGAGGCTAAGGGTTGGACCCCAACCCGGCCTTTCTGACGAGTTTCTCCTTGCGCAGGTTAGCTCGTCATCACCAGTCGTGCTCGCCCTCAACCTAGGCAGTTCGGCCCCTTCTCTGCATCCTGTCGGATTCGATTCCGTGGTCTGCTCCAACGACAAGCATAGCTGTATCACCCCTCTAATCACCTGTCAAATAGCCTACCATAATCCCTTCCTTAACATAACCACCGTGCCCTTGGTTCCCCCTAATACAAATTCATTGTACGCGAGTTCTACCCCGCAACAATTGGCGTCGTCTGTGGGAACGAAGGGTCACACCCATGTCAAATCCCATACCAATCACCGAAACCCTGACTAAGGGTTGGACCCCAACCCGGCGATCAAGTGAGGACCTCCGGGGCAGCTCGTCAGCTCACCACCCAAACTGGAGGGGCAAAATGCGGGGGAGGCTTTGGCCACTCTGTACCCGCTATCTTGCAGACCTCCGGGGCAGCTCGTCAGCTCGCCACCCAAACTAGAGGGGCAAAATGCAGGGGAGGCTTTGGCCACTATGTACCCGCGATCTTGCAGACCTCCAGGGCAGCTCATCAGCTTGCCACCCAAACTGGAGGGGGAAATGCGGGGGAGGCTTTGGCCACTCTGTACCCGCGATCTTGAAGACCTCCAGGGCAGCTCGTCAGCTCGCCACCCAAACTGGAGGGGCAAAATGCGGGGGAGGCTTTGGCCACTCTGTACCCGCTATCTTGCAGACCTCCGGGGCAGCTCGTCAGCTCTCCGCCCAAACTGGAGGGGCAAAATGCGGGGGAGGCTTTGGCCACTATGTACCTGCGATCTTGCAGACCTCCGGGGCAGCTCGTCAGCTCGCCACCCAAACTGGAGGGGCAAAATGCGGGGGAGGCTTTGGCCGCTCTGTACCCGCGATCTTGAAGACCTCCGAGGCAAGCCTAAAACGCTTCGCCTCCCAAACTGGAGAAAAAGGGCATGGCCGAGCTACGACTCCCTCCCCCCTACGAAGACTCTGGGGCAGGATCTGTCCCTGCCACCCAAACCAGAGAAGGGGACGGGCCTAGCTACGTGCTCGTTCCCCCTCAAGTAAAGACTCCAGGGTAGGTAGATCCAACGCGCTATTCCCAGGAGGGAAGGTGATACGTCATCCGCATCGAGCCGGGCTTCCAACTCGAGCCCGGATGACGAGGGCAATTGTTACGACCTAAAGATCGTGATAGTCCGACCTTCCATCCTAGACCGCCTAAATACCCCGCCGGCTCGTCCCTCCCTCTGGAAGGACGGCCGACCCAGCGACAGGGCGCTCCACACCCGAACGATAGAGGGCCACAGGGCGCCTGTCGATTCTAGAGTCTGACACGACTATGGGAACGTTGCACTCTGCCTCGGCCGCTGATAGCCAGTGACGACCTCTGGTGAGCTATGGGGGCCGAGCTACGGTGACGGGCCGAGCTACGGTGACGGGCCGAGCTAAGGGGGCCGAGCTACGGTGACGGGCCAAGCTAAGGGGGCCGAGCTACGGTGACGGGCTGAGCTAAGGGGGCCGAGCTACGGTGACGGGCCGAGCTAAGGGGGCCGAGCTACGGTGACGAGCTATGGTGACGAGCTACGGGGCCGAGCTAAGAGGGCCGAGCTATGGGGACGAGCTATGGGACTGTTCTTTGGCACATTGGACACGACAAACAACCTAGTACAAGGACGCTACTGACACTATCACCGCCCGACCATCTGACAAAGCACCCACTGGCCGCTGCGCCCCCCTGACACTTAATGCTTTCGGCCCTGACGCCCTGACACCCTGACAAAAGCACCCCGGACCGCAGCACCGTCTGACAAAAGCGTGGCAGGCACTCCTGTTCCTGACATCCTCATCCGAAGCTTCCGCTGACAGCAGGGCCAGCTCAGCATGCCAGGTCAAGCCTACCAAACCGCCTCCCATCAGGTATAAATACCCCCTCACTTCTTGCGGTCAAAGGGGGAGAAAATTCACTCTCAATCTCCTTATTCACACACAAGAGGCAAGAGCAAAGGTCGTCCACATCTTTGTTCTTCTACTCATAGCTCGTCACGTACGGTCGACTCACCCTCAGTCCGACCTGCGTGCCTAGCCCCCGCTTTAAGTCCTATTACTGACTTAGGCATCGGAGAGGCTAAGGGTTGGACCCCAACCCGGCCTTTCTGACGAGTTTCTCCTTGCGCAGGTTAGCTCGTCATCACCAGTCGTGCTCGCCCTCAACCTAGGCAGTTCGGCCCCTTCTCTGCTCCTGTCAGATTCGATTCCGTGGTCTGCTCCAACGACAAGCTTAGCTGCATCACCCCTCTAATCATCTGTCAAATAGCCTACCATAATCTCTTCCTTAACATAACCATCGTGCCCTTGGTTCCCCCTAATACAAATTCATTGTACGCGAGTTCTACCCCGCAACACAAAGTGTTTTACCTGTGATAGTATTGGTCACACATCGTACCATTGCAAATATAGGAACTCCAAAATTAAATTCAAACAAATATGGGTTCCTAAATCTTTGTTGACTAACCCCAGTGGACCTTGTTAGATTCCAAGGTCACACATGACACCTCTTTTGTAGGTGGATGGAAACTTGACGAGGAGCGATAAATTGAATGTCTCATTTTTTTGCTCCTTAGTCAAATAGCGACGCAAATGTATGATTTCATATTTTTGGTCTTAATGCATACCTTTATAGCAATTTTTTTTGTTCGCTCTTTTTGTGTGCTTGAACTTTTTTCTCTTGTGTGCTAGTAGTTGCATTGCTATGTGTGCATGATTTTTTCTTTGTTTGTGTGATTGCATCTCATATTTGCTTTAGTACTTCATGCATTAAAAAAAAGTAAAAAAATTGGTGCTTAAATGTGTATCTTTTCTCTTTGATTCATTATTGAAGTATGCACGAATGATTTTCATATCTATGTAGAAATTGGTGTATTATTGCTTTTGCCACATGCGCATGTTCATCTCTCTAAATATTCATGGCATGTACAATGACTATGAATAACTTGATTTTTACACCGACTACTTCACTTCCACATGTATTATTATTGTTGCACATTTGGAGATATCATTTATGAAGTATGGAAAGTGAATGTAGGAGGAAAACTTAACTGAAAATCTAAGGAATATGATATACCTTGCCATGGATAAAAATTGAGCAAAAGAAATTGTTGTT
Source organism: Scilla litardierei (assembly GCA_030789695.1). NCBI lineage: Eukaryota > Viridiplantae > Streptophyta > Magnoliopsida > Asparagales > Asparagaceae > Scilla > Scilla litardierei. The sequence goes on from CM061136.1 coordinate 19,805,981, forward strand.
ATAAGTATTTTATTAAAAAAATTTGAAAACAAAAGATAATTGCTCCGTATGGAAAATGGATACAATCCTTGGCAACGGTATTACCCACGAGTATCCAACATAAGCTTTATGGGTAAACTTTGGCGTTGGTGTATTTACTCATCAAGCAATGCCACCCCCACATCTAAGAGTCCTTATAGGCTATGTTTTGGGGTGTGGTACCTTGAAATTATTTTTAATGAGGTGGGAAAAATTAATCCCAGGTGATAGAACGTTATTTGGAAAATGTGGATTGGTTCTGGTTGACTTTCTTAAATGATTCTCCCTTATGTGCTTCAATTTTAATCATCACACGTACACGTTGGTTTTGAAGTCATAGTCATTTAATTTCATTGGATTTTGCCTTGATTGTTCTATGATTGTATACAAGCAATTGTTGGTAATGGGTAATAATCCTCTCTTTTTGGCATGGTATATTATTTTGACTTCGTGATATGACTTTTGATGATAACAAAGGGGGAGAAAAATTTGGGAAAGATTTTATTGTTTGATTAAGGGGGGTATTAATGAAATTTGGGAAGCACTAAAATAGTGGGAGCATGCTCATTGTTAAAATTTGCACATCGGTGTTTGCACATCATTGTATCATATTGCATGTCACCCACTATCGTCACACTTTCACACACACTATTTGGAAAGCTAATGTTCAAATCTTATACTTAGTTTGTTATCATCAAAAGGGGGAGATTGTTGGTAGCAATGATCTATGAACTTCGTATTTGATGATAACAAACGTGTGTGAACGTTTTAACGTGTGTGTTAAGTGTTTCAGGAACGGTAAACGTGCGACTATTTCACGGAAGGACTTGGTCAATATGATGGGAATGAGGAGACAATCAAATGGTTTGATTCATATTTACAAGTGCTCACACAAGATCAAAATCAAACCAAGTCCCAACTACAAACCCCTTTTTGAAATCCTCACAAAAGAGTTTTTTTTTTCAATGCCCAAAAAAAGAGGAGCACTCACGCATGTCGGCCTTCTTAACAAAAAATTTACTCACGCATGTCGGCCCTCTTAACAAAAATTTTGTTAAGAATTGGTAACAAAAAGAGGAGCACTCACGCAAAGGCCTTCTTAACAAAAATTTGCACACATTAAACTTTGGTCCCTGTTGAGAATTGTTTGACAGGCCGGCCTTCTTAATAAAATAATCCCATGGGCAATCAAGGTGCGCAACATTTTTTAAGAAGGGGTTTCGTTCTCTTTTTTCAGGCGCGCCGCAAAATAAAAACCCTAGGCTGCCGCTTTAATTTCTGAGATAGCTCATCATCAAAATTTTGGAGAAGAGGCGCACGCACAACAGAGTTTCATCTTCCCCCTTCTGCAAGTTCCCGAGAGCGCGTCATCAAAAATCTTTTGAAGCCGCACGTTTTGTTTTCAAGGGCAAACAAAAAAAAATCAAGAGAGAGCACAGACGAAATTTTTTTTTTCTCCTCTTGGGCATCCGCACATCATCTTTCCTCCTTGAATAATCTCAAATTCCAGGCACAAAAACTCTTGTTTGTTTTTCTTTCCTTGAAAAATCCAAGCACAGGCCATTAACAAACTCACCAAGGGGCACACACACAATTCCTTTTCAATTCCCAAGCCAGCCAACAATTTTTTTTAAAAGCCAATCAAAGAGCTCTTCACGAAAAATCTTTTTGGCTTTGAAATTTTGAAGCACAGGCGCACCTCTGTTATTTTTTTTATTTGCAAACTCAAAAATCAAAGAGCCACACTCTGTTTCATGATCAAAATCTATCGGCCGATTTTTTCTCAGTGTTTTTTAGCCGCATTTTTTTTGGGGTTGATCTCTCCTATGTGCGCAAATTTCCGAGGGAGGTGTTTTTTAAGAGCAGATTTTTTTTCCTCCATCATTTTTCATGCGCACAAAGTATCATCACTAAATTTCTTTTGGGAGGTGCCGAGAATCATTTGAAGAGCATGCCGAATTGTTTGAAGAGCACTTATTAAAAAAATATCCAGGCCCTCTTCTTCTCAATTTCCAAGAGTGCAGGTGAACTTGTTTGATATTTTTTTTGCAACCGTACTTTTGATGGCAGCCGTACAAAAATCATAACAGGGCCGAAACTTGTGATTGTTCTATCATCCTGCCGCACAACAAAAGGGGAGAAGGCCTGATTTTATTTTACATATTCTAATGATCTCTGGGTTTCTATATGATCTTATATTGTTTGGTTTTTGATTCTTTGGTGCAGGCTTGTGAGCAAATAGAAGGCAGCCGCAACATTCATTTTCCCAAAAGAGCTCACGAGCCAAGGTGGCACAAGTCTCATCGAGAGGGGAGCTAGACTATTGAAGGGACATCAGAGACTACTACTTGTCAGATTGATCTGACCATGCGCTGAACGACAGAGACGACACACCATTATTGAGCAATTCTAAACCTCTATTTATTTATCTTTGTATTGGTGTAGCAATCTTTGTGGGGGAAACATTACCTTCTGTGTTATTTTTGGGGACCTGACGACTTTGGGAGTCGTCACGGAGGAGAGCATCTGACTAGATTGAGAATGTAGAGCACGTGGTGTGCGTATGAGCTAGGTGAGAGTAGATTTGGGATCTTAACTCATTTTAGCTGTACAGGATTACATATCTATCTAGTATTTGCTTTCGGGGGCTGGAGTAGGTCGTAGGGACGACCGAACCAGGGTATATCTGTGCGTACTCTGTGATTGCTATTTTATTGCCCTGTATGTGCCTATAACTGCGTGGGATTTCTCGTGGGTTGCACGAGAATTTTTATTAGCCTATTCACCCCCCCCCCCCCCTCTAAGCTCGATCCAGGTCCAACAGAATCAACCCAGTAGGCACTCTAGTGGTGAGACTGCGTCAAGGATATTTACCGCATTAATGGTGTCAGGAGGTGTCAGGAGCATTAATGAGATGCGAGTAGCGGCCATCAGTTCTCACCCTTAACCCCTGGCATTAATGGAGAGTTGGTGAGCCTACGTCACACTGTCAGAGATATTTATGCGTGGTCACCCTCAGGGGCAAGCCATAGATCGAATAGAGAGCTCGGCTCCTCCGGACGATGCTTATTGTTGGAGGGTAGGCCAGCTTGTCCTCGGCATGGTGAGCTTGTAGGTCGCACCGGCAGGCTTCTTAGTTGACCTTGGAGGAAGTTTGCGGGGGGACGAGGCGAGCTTCTCTGAGTCGAGGCGATCTTCAGCTCGACTAGTGTCCCATCAGGAGAGTCGGTGAAGTGTTTGCTTGGGCCCTCAGTGCATACGGGCCTTAATTTCATGGGCCGGCCTTTAGGGCGTAGTAATTGCCCCCATCATTCAAGCTTGACGCGGCCAGCCCATCTTCTGCTTGGATGACGAATCGCATTCCCCTCGGACGAAGGCAGGTCAATTGCATTCAATGAACTCTGACTGCCGAATCTCAGAAATCATGATGGCGATCCGACGACGGGGAGAGTTCGAGGCGTCCATCTGCTAAACAGATGACATGTGGCTGAGGTGATTGGAGGAGAATTCGAGGTGCTAGCCCAGACCTGCCGGATCTCACCACGTGGCCCATGACAGACGGTGGTGATCGCCTGTGTCTTCTCATAAATAGAGTCGGAGAGGGAGCGGGAGAGGATTTTGTCAGAATTTTTCGAAACTTCATATTCCCCCCTTACATCGTCGAGAGAAGCTGTCGTCAATCGCCATCGTTTGTCAGAGCTTCATTCGTTCATTCTTTAGGTACACTCTCAATTCCAGCAATGCTTTCATCTGCTTCTTCCATGGCTTCTTCTTCTTCAAATGTCCGCGTCAAATAGCACTTCGGGGAGGTTGGCGAGGGTGACGCCACCGAGTCGGAACCAGTGGTATCAGAGATGTCGTCGATGTCCAGGCCGAAGGGAGTTGAACATGAGATCGCTTCATCGTCAGTGATGATGAGGGACCCCAAGAAAGGGAAGGCGTCCAAGTCGACCGCCAAGGCCACCAAACCCGCCATGGTCACAGGTGACGGTGGAACCACGGCTCGTTCCCTGCAGAAATTCTGGCCCAAATTTCTTTGCCGATGCCCACCAAGATCACAAAGATCCGTGTTAAGTTCATCCGGCCCCTACACAGTCCACCTCCCCGAGCTCAAATGAGCGGGTTTGCTCCCCCGAGACTACGAGGTCGGCGTGTACTACCCGACCTTCACCTTGGATCTCTGCTTCCCGCTACATGCCTTCCTTCTCCTCATCCTCCACTTCCTCGAGCTCCCCCTCTTTCAATTGATGCCAAACTCGATCAGCGCGATGGTCGGCTTCCTCGTGCTATGATCTGCCCACATAATAAGCCCGACACTGCCGCTCTTCCAGTACTTCTTCGGGGCGAAGAAAAAGGAGGACTACTATTACGTCGGCGTGAAGAGGGGCAGGACGCTCGTCATCGAGCTGTTGGGTAAGGTGAGGGACTGGAAGGAGAGATTCGTGTTTGTCTCGACTCTGGTGGATCTGGCTCTGAGGTAGAACTAGGGGACACTGAATTCTGTAATGAATGCCCAAACTGCCCTGGAGGGGAGCGACCTGGACAATGCCACGATCCCAAGGGAGAACAGGGTCTTCAAAGAACTAGTCACGGACGAGATGGTCGCCCAGCACGTCTGGTTTGAAGGTACTTCGTGTGCCGCGAACAACATCTGAAAAGCTCACCCTGATCTGTTCTCTTTTTACAGGGGCAGCCATGAGCATGTCCATAGAGGAGGTGATGAGGAAGGTGAGGGAGGCATCATCAAAGCCACTGCCGAGCAAGGGCAGGGGCCAACAGCCTGCCTTGAGGAGCTTGACGTAGGCCGGGCAGAAGCGGAGTCTGAAGGCATCCGTACTACTCGGGGAAGGAGGCTGTGGCCACAGATCATCAATCTCGCTCGAGCAAGGTGGCAACTGACGGAGTAGTCGACCTCGACCTAGAGGAACCCGCGGTTAGCACTGCGACCGCCGACTACCAGGGTCTGCCGATCAGTGCCCCTGTTGATGTCTCCACTAGTCCGGCCGCTCCACTGAGACCTCCAACGGCGTCAACCTCCACCGGCCATCCTGCAGTGGTGACATGGCCCTACGGATGCCCGTTGTACGGGCTGGGGAAGCCGGGCCATTCCAGCTGCGAGGCCGCCTTGACAACTTCAAGTCGACGAAGTAGGCAGTTCTCGCCATCCCACCAGAGACAATCGTCGCACCGTGCTACCCAGTAGGGGCCCAAGAGTTTGTCTTCGACGCGACCGGTGTGGCAGCCCGCCTGGCAGAGAATAGTGTGCTGTCGAGGGACCGAGAGGCCTTGCAGGATGTTGGTGCTGAACGCCTTTGTGACACGTCCATCTGGCATAACATCTAGGTATGTCGCCCTTTGCACAATATGCTGAGCTTCTTCTCTCTTAAATATGCTTATTACTTGATCTTCTTTGTAGGTGGTTCGCACTCTTGTGTCCCTCCAATGACACTAGCCGGAGGTTAACCGGCTCGAGGTGATGCTCGAGAGGAAGGTGGTCGCCTTCAAGGGCACCGAGGCAAAGCTGAAGGACTCCACCGAGAGGCTGGCAAAGGTCTATGGGGATTATCAGACCTAGAAGGACGAGACCGCCAGGCTAGGGAAAGCCTTCAGGGAGATGCAGGAGAGGGCCCGTGAGAAGAGGCCTGGAGGGTCGCCGCCGAGAAGCTGCTGGCCTCAGAGAGAGAGAGGCGACTGGAGCAAAGATCATCGAGCTGGAGCGGCAGAATTTTGAACTGGCAAACATCGACCTAGACCGGGTCAGGGTCCAAGCAGTTCTTCAATACCAGAACAATGAGCTCGTCCCCGCACTGACGGCCATGAGGGCGAAGGGATTTGATGACGGCCTGGAGACCGGCTTTAAGAGGGTGAAGGCGAGGTTGGGGAAGCTCTACCCCAGCATGAAGATCGAATTCAGCCGGCTGTCAGCGGCATCTGATGATGAAGCGGATGCTTCAATCGCTTCTAAGGCCGAGGCGGCGGAGATTCCAGGCGGCGGTGATTAGGAAGGCGACCGGGTGGACTCGTGGGCCCTGAAGGGCGGTGGTCAAGGGAGTGGTAGCCGAGTCGAGGCACCATAGACTAGGGCAAAATTATATGGCCAGCCCTGGGGCCGAGCCTGGAGTCTTGTATTTGGTCTTGACCCTGAGATGTACAAAGTCAATATAAATAAAATTTGAAATTTTTCCTTACTGTTGATGTTTGTTCAATCTGTCTGTTGTGTGAACTGTGCTATTGTATGTGTATGCCACCAACATTCTGCTGTTGACGAGAGCAAGGCTGAGGATGAGGAGAATGTTGTGGAGTTACACATCAGCTCTGGTTTTGAAGGCGAGCTGCTGAGAGGGGGGCGATAGGGAGGAGCCGACACCCGCGGCCTCTGTTGGCGACGCACTGCCCCGGAGCTCTTTGAGAGGGCGAGAATTGGGCCGTCACCGACCCTGCATGACCACTCCAGATTTGAAGGCAATCTGTCAAAGAGGGGGCGATAGGGAGGAACCGACCTCGCAGCCTCTGTTGGTGGTAAACTACCCCAGAGTTCTTTGAGAGGGCGGGTATTGGGCAGTCGCCGACCCCGCAACCTCAATTCGGGCGGGTATTGGGCCGTCGTCGACCCTGCATGACCACTCGGATTTAAAGGCTAGCGGCCATAGAGGGGGCGATAGGGAAGAGCCGACCTGCGGCTATGTTGGTGGCGCACTGCCCCGGAGTTCTTTGAGAGGGCGGGTATTTGGCCGTCGCCGACCCTGCAACCTCAATTCGGGCAGGTATTGGGTCGTCGTCGACCCTGTATGACCACTCCAGATTTGAAGGCTAGCTGCCATAGAGGGCGCGATAGGGAGGAGCTGACCCCGCGGCCTCTGCTGGTGGCGCACTGCCCCGGAGTTCTTTGAGGGGGCGGGTATTGGGCTGTCCCCGACCCTGCATGACCACTCCAGATTTGAAGGCTAGCTATCAGAGAGGGGGGCGATAGGGAGGAGCTGACCATGCAACCTCTGTTAGTGGCGCACTGACCTGGAGTTCTTTGAGAGGGTGGGTAGTAAGCCATCGCCGACCCCGCAACCTCAATTCGGGTGGGTATTGGGCTGTCGCCGACCCCGCATGACCACTCCAGATTTGAAAGCTAGCTACCAGAGAGGGAGGGCGATAGGGAGGAGCTGACCTGCGACCTCTGTTGGTGGCACACTGCCCCGGAGTTCTTTGAGAGAGCAGATATTAGGCTGTTGCCGACCCCACAACTCAATTCGAGCAGGTATTGGACCGTCGTCGACTTCGCATGACCACTCTGGATTTGAAGGCTAGCTGCTAGAGGGGGGGCGATAGGAAAGAGCCCATCTCGTGGCCTCTGTTGGTGGCGCACTACCCTGGAGTTCTTTGAGAGGGTGGGTATTAGGCCGTCGACGACCCCGCAACCTTAATTCAGGCGGGTATTGGGTCGTTGTTGCCCCTGCATGACCACTCTGGATTTGAAGGCTAGCTACCATAGAGGGAGGCGATAGGGAGGAGCCAACCCCGTGCCTCTGTTGGTGGCGCACTGCCCCGGAGTTCTTTGAGAGGGCGGTTATTAGGCCGTCGCCGACCTCGCATGACCACTCCAGGTTTGAAGACTAGCTACCAGAGAGTGGGTCGATATGGAGGAGCCGGCCCTACGACCTCTCTTGGTGGTGCATTGCCCCGGAGTTGTGTGTTGCGAAGGCTTGGGCTCCGAGAAGGATGGCTGACCTTCGCCAAATAGGGGAGGGCTGAAATGCAAATCCAGACAATGCACTGAGTGTACAAACACAGTGGTTTATTAAGAGTATAATATTGACTGAATGTACAGGTGCATTTACTGAAAAAATTTGAGCAAGTGCTCAGCATTCCAGGGATGGGCTAGGTCCTCGCCCTCCATGTTTGACAATATGTATGTCGCCAGTCCCATGACGTCTGTTATGGTGTAGGGACCTTTCCACTTTGCAGAGAGCTTGCCTCGTTGGCCGATCTCGGGCCTTAAAGTGGAGTCCTGGAGGATGAGGTCGCCGACTATGAAGCTTCGCTTCCTGACACGGGAGTTGTAGTATCTCGCCATCCTTTGGCTGTGTTTGATTAAACTTATTAGCGCACGATCCCTTACCTCGTCGACGAGCTCAAGATTGATGTCGAGACCCTCTTCATTAGCTTCTTCGTTGAAGTACTGGAGCCAGAGAGTCTCCTTGCCGACCTTCATCGGGACGACAACCACTGCCCCATAAGACAGCATGAAGGGGCTCTTGCCAGTTGACGCCTTGTAGGTCGTGCGGTAAGACCAAAGGATGCCAGGTAATTCGTCAGGCCAGGTCCCGAGGGCACTGTCGACCTTCTTCTTCAGCGGCTCCAGGATGCACTTGTTCGCGGCTTTGGCGAGGTAGTTGGACTGCGGATTCGCCACAGAGGCGAAATGGAGGTTGATACCCCAATCCGAGTAGAAGCTCCTGAAGTCCACGGAGTCGAATTGCTTCCCATTGTCCGTTACTATGGAGCGAGGTATCCTGAAGCGGTATATAATTGACTTCCAGACAAAGTTCTTCATGCCCACAGAGGTGATGCACGCCAGTGGCTCTGCCTCGATCCACTTTGTGAAATAGTCGACGACGACAACCATGTACTTCCTGCCTCTGGTTGCCATCGGGAGAAACGGTCCGAGGATGTCGAGGTCCCACTTGGCAAATGGGACCGGGCTGAGGATAGGAATTAGATCATCTGGCAAAGCCATTGTATGTTTGAAGAATCTTTGGCACTTTCCGCATCGTTTGACATAGTTAGTCGCATCCTTCACCATAGTTGGCCAATTATAGACTTGTCGGATCGCCTTGTGTGCCAGGGTGCGTCGTTCATAGTGGTTCCCGCAGAGCCCTTCATAGATCTCACGGATGACCTCCTCTACCCTCCTGGGCCCAAGACACTTCAGATAAGGCAAGATGTCGTATCTTGCACGGCGCTTCCGGTATAGCACATCGTGGAAGATCACGAACGTCAAAGCTCACCGCTCGATCGTTTGTGCATCCAGTCTGTCCTCTGGAAGGGTTCCACTTTCCAGATAGACGACGATTGGGCTCATCCACGACAGCTCTCGATCGACGCATAGAAGCTCTCCCTCCCCGAGAATTGGTGTGAGCAGATTCTCGATGTAGATGGCCTTCTCAATCTCGGCTGGCAAAGAGGATGCTAGTTTCGAGAGGGCATTGGCACGGAGGTTGTTCGACCTTGGGAGGTGCTGGACTACAACCTTCTTGAATTTTAGTAGCTCGGCTCGGGCACACTTTAAATATAGCTTCATCAGATCTTCCCTTGCTTCGAAGCTGCCCTCAATCTACTGGACGACGAGCCTTGAGTCGCTGATCAACAGCACATTCGTCTCCCCTAGCGCCCTGCATAGCTTTAGCCTATTGATGGAGGCCTCGTATTCTGCGACATTTTTGGTCGTCGGGAAGTTGAAGCGGAGGGCGTACTCCAGCAAGCTTCCCTCTGGGGTCTCGATCACTATGCTAGCTCCGCAACCTGTCGCCGTGGCCGACCCATCGACATGGACGATCCACAGCTCGCCTTCGTTCTGGGCAGAAGTAGATGGAAGATTCTCGCCGACAAGCTGTGACTGGTGTGTGTCTGGTTGGTCGTCGGGCGTTGCACCGCCAATCTCTTCACTGGTTCACTCCTCCACGAAGTCTGCCAACGATTGGCCCTTGATCGCTGCACTGGGCTTGTATATGATGTCAAACTCGTTAAGCTCGACACTCCAGTTCAGCATCGTGCCCGACCTCTCCAGCCTCATTCTTCTCAAGCGACAAGTTGGTGTAGACAACGATGGAATGCGCTTGGAAGTAGGGGCGGAGCTTCCTCGCCGTCAGCATTAGACCATATGCGACCTTTTCGATCGGGCTGTAGCGGGTCTCTGCTTTTCAGAGCACCTGGCTTGCATACTAGATCGGCTGCTGAATCCTCCCTTCCTCTTTGATCAAGACCGAGCTAACAGCTTCTTCGATGGCGAAGAGAGAGAGACCAAGCTGCTCTCCTTCCTCCGGCTTGGCGAGCAGCGACGGGATCTGCAGATAGGCTTTAAGCTCGTCAAAGGCTTGGGCACAGTTATCATCCCATTTCACTCCCTTCTACATGCCTTTCATGACGTCGAGTGCCTCCCTCAAGATTTTGAAAAGGGGGAGTGACCTTTCAGCGGACTTTGATAAGAATCTCTCCAGTGCGGCGATCCGACCATTTATCTTATGCCAGTCTCTGATCGTCTTTGGCTCGCTCATGTTGATGAGGGCGGATATCTTGTCGGGGTTAGCCTCGATTCATCGCTTCGTGATCATGAAGCCGAGGAACTTCCCAGACTGGACGCCAAGATGCACTTTGCTGGGTTGAGCCACAGATTGTATCGTCGCGCTTTCTGTAAGGTCTCCTCATGATCGGCGAGATGGTCCTCGGCCTTCTTAGACTTCACCATCAGATCATTGATGTAGACCTCCATGCTCCTGCTGACCTGGTGGTGAAAGATCTTGTCCACCATCTGCTGATAAGTCACCTCAGCATTCTTCAAGCCAAAAGGTATCTTGGTGTAGCAGAATGTCCCTCGGCCAGTGATGAACGACGTTTTCTTCTCGTCGTGAGGCACCATCTGGATCTGATTTATAGCCGGAGAAGGCATCCATGAAGGTTAGCAATTCATAACCGGAGGCGTTGTCCACCAGATGGTCGATCCTGGACAGCAGGAAGCTATCTTTTAGGCATGTCTTATTAAGGTCAGTGAAGTCCATGCATATCTGCCACTTGCCACTGGGCTTCTTCACATGACTACATTGGCGAGCCACTCGAGGTAGCTTACTTCTCTAATGAATTTGGCCTCCAAAAGTCGCTTCACCTCCTCCTCCACTACCAACTTCTTTTCGCCTCATGCCCCTCTCTTCTTCTGTCGAATGGGGCGTGCTTCAGGGTCCACATGTAGCTCATGAACGATCACGTCTGGGTCGACTCCGGGCATGTCTGAGGGAGACCATGCAAAGATGTCTGCATTTTCCCTGAGGAGGTCAATTAGACTTGCCCTAAGCCCCACGGTGAGCTTCGTACCGATTGACATTGTCTTGTCCGCTTCCTCCGTCACCGGTACCTCCACTACGTCCTCCACAGGAGCAGGTCGTTGATAAGCAAAGTCCTTTCGATCGTCGAGGAGGTCGATCGGCAAGGCTTGCTCGGACCCCTTGTGCTTGGTGGAGCTAACGTAGCAACTTCGGGATAGCTTCTGTGACCCCCACACCAGTCCAACTCTGTGCAGATTCTGGAACTTTACCATCTGATGTAGGAGTGAGGGGAGAGCTTCGACGGCTATTATGTAAGGTTGCCCTATCATGCCATTGTATGCCGAGGTGACGTCGACGACAACAAACTACTTCATTCGAGTGACGACCTTAGGCCTCTACCCCAAAGTGACCGGCAGCGTGATTATCCCAACAATGGGTACTGAATGTCCGATGAAGCCGACAATTGGGCCTAAGCTTCCGCCCGGTCCAGCCCCATCTTCAGAATCGTGGACAAAAGCAAGATGTCACACGAGATGTCCGTATTAATCAGGAGCCTACTAACAATCGCCAGCCCGACGAGAGCTTCATTGACAATGACATCCTCATGGGGCAGCTCGACCCCCTTCAGGTCGTCATCAGATAAGGAGATAGGGAGACGAGCCACTCTCCTTTGCTTTTCCCCCATGCCAACGTCCGTCGTCAAGACTTGTCGAGCATATGCCTTCCTCATCGACATTGATGTGCCACCCTGGGCCGGCCCGCCATATATGACATCTACACACACAACCGGATCGGTCCTATGGTAGGCCACTTGCTCGGCATCGTGGGTCGGTTGACCAGGCCCTGCAGCTGCTCTTCTCCTGCGGTCGGGTCTTTCTGGGTCGACAAACCTCCGGAGATGACCGCCCTGGATCAGCCGCTCAATATCTCTCTTCATGGCGAAGCAGTCATCGGTATCGTGGCCATTGTCACAATGGTACCGGCAATATTTCTGCATGTTCTTCCCGTCGGTTCTTGTTCTTATCTCGGGGGCAGGTCTCTGAGGAGTCTGCTAGACATGGCCGTCGCCATCACTTCGGCCAGGGGGTGTTGAACCGGGTGTAGTGTATCACCTCATGTGCTCTCTCTAGCCCGCCTCTCAGAGCGGGGTTTCTGGGAGCAAAGAACCCCTTCAGAGGTCCGAGGTGATCTTGCGCTCGAGGGCCCCCTGGTCACGCTCTCGGGGGCGGTCTGGGTCACGACCCCTGTTGCGGTCCTGGTCGCGCCCTTGGGGGCATTTGTCCCGCCTCAACCGCTCATTGGGCCGTGCTTCAGCATGGGGGGAGGCGACGGTTGGGGCCTTCGGCATCGTCCCCAGGGCCTCCTCACTCAACATAAACTTCTCTGCCCGAGTGAAGAGGGTGGAGACATCGACGGGCGGTTCTCGGAGCAGCGACTTGTGAAGACTTCTGTTAGTCAGTCCCTTCTTGAAGGCTGCCATGAGGAGCTCATCACCGCAGCTCGTCACGCCGAGTCGCTCGTTGTTGAAGCTCTGCAGGAAGTTATGGATGGTCTTCCCCTCCTTCTGGACCACCGTGAACAGGCAGTCTGATGCCTTCTTCTTCCTCCGCCCCGCCATGAATTTGTGGTAAAACTTCTACTAGAGGTCGCCAAACGAATCAACGGAGCCACCGGGCAAGCCTTTATACCACTCCACTGTCGCCTCCTTCATGGTGGTTCAGAAAGCTCGACAAAGGACGGCATCGCTTGCCACAGGGATCTCCATAACTCCCCGGTATAGCTGCACATGCTCCACGGGATCGCCCGAACCGTCATAAATTTCAACATGAGGTAGCTTGAACCTATGGGGTACCAAGGTTGAGATCACCCCGTGAGTTAGTGGATTGGCCTCTTCGAGGCTGTGGGAGGTATTGGCTCTCCATCCCATTGGTTGGAATCACCGGATGAGCCACCTCGGTGCTCAGAGGTGTTCCTCCCCTTCTCCTAAGGGATAGGACTGCGGTCACGGCTCCTCCGTCGCCCGTCTCCATGTCTAGGAGAGTGGTGATCTCACCGGGGAGGGGCTTCTGTCACGAAATTTGCGCCCCCTTGCCTCGGGCTAGGTGATCTCCCACGATGGTAGATTTCAACGGGATGGTCCAGCAGGGCATCCCTCCGCACCATCGAGGCCGATGCCAAGGGGATTCCTTAGCTCCCCTCTTGAAGCCTCTCTCTCTCCGCATCGAGGAGGCAAAGCTGTCGAAAGGACGCTTCCTCCTGTAATCGCCTATGCTGAGCAGCCTCTTCCTCTATGTCGATCTCCCTCTGCAGGGTGGCTACCTCTACTTCCTTGAATCGCCTCTGCTGTGCTACTGCTTTCCCATTGAACTGGGAGAGGAGGTCTCTCCTCACATTGCAGAGCTCGAAGGGGCCTTCTGCCCAAGATGGTCCCACTTGCCGTGCAACGGTCCACTCCTCCATCATTCTGGTGAAGCCCTGAAAGCTCTTGTAGATGCCGAGGGCCGCGTCCTGAATGGTCGCGACCAACCCCTCAAGGGGTTGATTCACTGGGGAAGTTCTTCTTGGAGAACGAGGCCCTTCGGCCAGAGGTCGCCTCAGGGCGTCGTCGATCATGGTCTCAAGTGGACCTGTCCTCCTGAGAGACGGAGGGGGTGTGATGTCAGGTGACTTACCATGGAGATGATTGCGTTGAGGACGTGTGGATCCCGACATAGGTGTAACCCTCGTTCACACAGACGGCGCCAACTGTTGCAGGTCAGATCCGAACACAATGAAATTTGTTTGGAGTAGGAATCACGGGTACAATGATTTACAAGTTTTTGGGTGATGGCGAGGTTAGCACGACTCGAAGCTCGCTTCAGAGGTGAAGGATCCAAGGTCCCCTGGGGATCGCCTGAAGGTCGCCTTCTCCCGGTAGCTGAGACGAGCTTCCTGCGAGGATTAACAACTGGTCAGAAAGGCGGGGCTGGCTGTCAGCCCGTAGCCTTTTCGATGCCTAAGTCAGCTAGTGACGTAAAATGTAGGCGCCGAGCACACTTGGCGACCTTCAGACAGATCGTCGAAGTGCGGTGTGCTTATGAGGAAGGCGCAGATATGTGGAATATATCTGACCTTGTGTATTGAAATGAGTTAGAAGATTTAACTGACCAACCCCCTCTATGGAGGCATGAGGAGCGTATTTATATAGCTAAGAGGTGGTTGTTCGCCATCTTGTCAGCTGTCGAATCAACCATGTCACGCCCCGCTTCCCAAAAACATGGAGGCGAAGCGTGAGAAGGTCCGCACGGACTTGAAGCTGCAAAGCCGCAAGTCCGATAAGCGTCAAATAAAACGAAGTAGCAGGTCCCTGTAATGTGACTCAGAACAACAATAATAATAATAGCAAGAGAGACGAATAACATAACATTTATTCAACTCATAGTCCAACAAAAATTCCAACAACCAGAAATGCCACCAGGCAATAAAAGAGTCAAAAGCAAAAGGCCCAGCATGGACAACAGAGTCTAACAAAACGGTGCTACTCACCGACAACCACAGCTAACAAAAGAAGAGTACGGAAGATCTCTAAGATTGGTCACCGGTGTCCTCGTACTCCACGTCACCAACAGGTTCGGACACGAACTCCACGAACTCGTCACCCTCCGTAACTGTCTCTGGCTCAGCAACTAACATGCGTCACCCAAAGAGAAGGGGCACATGTCAGCAAGTCTAAAAAGACTTGTGCAAGGAAACTATAAAAAGTAAAGCAACCTAGCAGTTCTAAATTAAAGTATGACATGGATAAAAAATGACAAATGACATGGCATGGCAAGTAAACAAGTAAAGGCAAGTACTGGAATTGTAATCACGTTGTGCACAGAGATTCCGTCCTTTGGCTAGAGTGGCTGTACGGGCCAACTCTTACACTCAAGTGACCGTTTATCCCTACCCCTCCACGTGTGTCGAGCCAGGGCATTACCCCCGAACACGGAATGCTCGCTTCTGGATCATGAGCCAGGAAGTGTTTTTAACACGGATGGCGTAGGGTTATGCCCGCATAACGGGTGCCTAGCCGGTAACACGGAAACATGGATTGTACAAGTAGTGTAGCGTGTGCTACGATGCAAGTTTAACTAGGATGACATGTATGATGCGATGCATGGCAGTTAACAATTCAAATGCGTACAGTTAAGAAATTTAAACATGACAGATATCAATGCATAAATGACATGGCAAGGTGTCGAATCTAGCTTCGTTGTCAAGCTAGATCACAAGGTTGCACCTAGATCGCTATCATTTCACGATCTAGTCTCTTTCACGCTAGTACAAGGAATTGGCCTAAAAACATAGCCTAAAGAAGTGTTGGCAAGTTTCACTTGCCTGGTACCGAATTGTTGATCGACGTGAGTTACGAGAACGGTGTCCTACGGTAGATGAATTCGCTGTTATGGCAAAATAAAAGATTAGACGAAAGGTTCTAAATCGTTTTGCATTGGAATCCTACGTCTAGTAATCCATTTTTAATTTAGGGTTTCTAATTTACGGTGTGGGTTAATAGAGATTACGAGATTAGGATTACTAACCGTAGAGTTGCGGATGGAAGACACCAAAACCGGTCGTGTTTTGGCGACGAAGAACAATCCCGTGAAGCTACGGCCGAAAAACGAGATCTCGGCGACCTAGATCGGTATCCGGCGCAAGATACGGCGAGAAAGAACCTCCGAGGATGAAGGAAATGATTTGGGGAAGGTTGGGGATGATTTGAGAATGATCTTGGCTCAGGAAGAATGAATGAAGAATGATAGAATCGACGGATTAAATAGAAATAAAAATGGCTGCTAATAATAGATCTAGGGTTTCGGGGTCAATTAGTCGGTCAAAGAAGAGTGGTTGACCAACTAGTTTAAGAACTAGTCGGTCGGTCGTCTAACTTAGACCGACTAAATGGCAAACCGAGAATAGGTTTTGGTACAGGTCGACTACATTAGTCGGTCAATGCACAACTGGTGACCGACTAGTTTAAGAACTAGTCGGTCGGTCGACCAACATTGACCGACTGAAAGATCAACCCAAAAACTAAATGAAGAGAATTAGAACTAGTCGGTTGAAGAGCAACTCTTAACCGACTAAAAATAAAGGTTATACAAGAATTAGTCGGTTGAAGAACAATAGCTGACCGACTAGTTTGCAACCTAGTCGGTCGAAAATCGTTCTTAGACCGACTAACGACAAACAGTAACTTTACTGTACAGTGAGACTCAGAATTAGTCGGTCTGAGTACAATGCTTGACCGATTAGTTTGAGAACTAGTCGGTCTAAGGATGAACTTAGACCGACTAACGACAAACAGTAACTCAGCTATTTTTAATATGTTGAACTAGTCGGTTCCTGAAGGATGGGCGACCGACTAGATCTCATTCTAGTCGGTTGGTTCTCCTTCGTAAACCAACTAAGATGCACCAGAAGTGCCGAAACAAAGCGCGAAGCTTCGGGAAAGATTCTATGGCTTCTAGGATCGTTCTAACTCTAAAATTACGACGTTATTAAGCTAAAACGTGAGGATTCAATCGAGAAAACATACAAGGAGGGGAAAATTCAATATCATTCATATAAAATAGTCATTACAAACACCGGTCGTTACATCCTCCCCACCTTAAGAAAAATTCCGCCCTCGGAATTTCCTCACACTCACGTGTCAGGGAACAAAAGTGGGTAGCGCTCACGCATCTCATCTTCCATCTCCCAAGTAGACTCTCCTGGCGAGCCGTGTCGCCACATCACCCTCACAAGATTTACGGTCTTGTTCCGAAGTGACTTCTGACGCCTGTCCAAAATCTGAACCGGTAGCTGGTCATACGTCAGATCAGGGTGAACGGTGATCTCCGAGAAATCCACAACGTGAGACGGATCGCTAACATAACGACGAAGCTGCGACACATGGAAGACGTCGTGAACTCCAACCAAAGATGGCGGCAAGGCTAAGCGGTAGGCTACCTCGCCAACCCTCTCCAGAATGTCAAACGGTCCAATGTATCTCGGGCTCAGCTTCCCGTGCTTCCCAAAGCGAATCACTCCTCGATTCGGGGAAATCTTCAGAAACACGTGGTCACCAGGCTGAAACTCCAACGGACGCCGTTTAGCATCAGCCCAATGCTTAAAACGGTCCTGAACAATCCTCAGCCGCTCCCGAATATTTCTGACAACATCCATAGCCTCCACGATCATCTCAGGTCCCAACAGCTCCCGATCTCCAACATCATCCCAACTCAGTGGCGATCGACATTTCCTTCCGTATAGCGCTGCGAATGGTGCCATGCCAATACTCACCTGGAAGCTGTTATTATAAGAGAACTCTACCAGGTGTAGATGGTCCTCCCACGAACCATTAAAATCCAACATACACGCCCTCAGCATGTCCTCCAAGATCTGAATCGTCCTCTCGGACTGGCCATCCGTCTGTGGATGGTACGCCATGCTGAAACTCAGACTCGTACCCAAACTCCTCTACAGACTCTGCCAGAACTGAGACGTGAATCTCGTGTCTCTGTCTGACACGATACTCAAGGAACTCCGTGCAGTCGAACGATCTCCTGCACGAACACGTTACATCACTAACTATTCTAGGAAAGGAAATAAAAATGGAAAGTAAAAGGATTTACCTCCATATATCTCCTCGCCAACGCCTCAGTGGACTGTCCTACTCGGAACGGAATAAAGTACGCGGATTTCGTCAATCGGTTTACGATCACCGAAATCGCGTCATTCTGCTTCGGACCCCGAGGTAGTCCAGTCACAAAGTCCATAGTGATGTGTTGCCACTTCCACTCTGGAATCGGAAACGGTTGTAGCAACCCCGCCGTACGCTGATGCTCCGCTTTCACCTGCTGGCAAACCAAGCACTTGGCCACACTCCGAGCCACGCTCCTCTTCATCCCATGCCACCAGAAATTCAAACGAAGATCCTTGTACATCTTGGTCCCACCAGGATACACAGAATACGGCGAACTGTGTGCCTCCACCAACAGCTCCTCTCTGATATCTCCTACAGGCACACACAACCTGGCTCCAAACCTCAGCGAGCCATCCTCGTGAATCACGAAATCAGTCCGCAGACCCGCTTCCACCATCTCTCGAATCTTTACCAACTTCGGATCACCACTCTACCCAGCCTTGATCCGATCCACGATCGTCGACTATATCTGCATACACATCAACGAAGAAGTCTCTCCAGGTAGAACCACCTCAACTCCAGACTCGCAAAAATCCTGCTGCAATCTCCACTGCGAAGTCAGCAACATTGACATGCGTTTATATTTCGTATATTCACGCATGTTTTCTTTTGTGTTTCTCCGTGTTTTTCGCCGTCTTTTATTCATTTTCTCGTATTTTCTCGTTTTCTTTCAATTTTCTTTGTTTCTCCATGTTTGCAGGAGATTGCCCGCGTAGGGGACATTTAACGACGATATCGCAAGTCCCCGGAGCAACGGGAGGAGTCACGCGTGATCCAGGGGGGTCAAACGACGAAGATTTCATCTTTCAGCCCCTCACCCGGTCGGTTGGTCATCTCCAACCGATCGGGTGATGCACACGTGCACCACCCGGTCTCAACCAGATCAAGTGGAAGTCACCCGACTGGTTCACAGGCCGGTTCAACTGGGGCCAACTCTCTGTCTTCTCGAGCCAAATTCCAACCGATCGGGCGACTCTCACCCGATCGGTTCATCTGTAGCTGATGCTGAAGAGCCGAAGACACGGGCACCCAACCGATCACTTCACCCGATGGCGCCAAGATCCAACCGGTCACTCCAAGAACTCTACCGACCGGTTCATATGACCGGGTGAAAGTTCACCGTTTTCTGTTATTATCTGTAACGGATCACCCGATCGGTTGACTTGTCAACCGATCGGGTGATACGAGAGTCTATAAATAGAACCCCTAGGGTTCCAGAAACGGGGAGCTGCTAGTTTTTACTGTTTTCTCCTATTGTGACGGCTGTAATTACTGTTCTTTTGTAAGTTGTCGGATCTTTCTTAAATTTTAGTATTGTCTTAATTACTCTATCACTTCCGCATTCCAATCGTCTGATTATGATTCCAACGGTTCATTTTCATTTAGATCGCTTTTTAATGAATTTTTGTGAGTAGTTCCCAAATCTGGGATTTTGGCGGAAACCCCTTCGGTGGCTCTTCCCGATGCATCCATAGGGTTAGGAAATCGATAGGGATTAGGAATCTAACGGTTACGCTGGGTGTTTCATTGTCATCGGCGGGAAAAAGACCGCCTTTGACCGTTGGGCCAAGGGGGAATAAACTTGGCGGTTGACTCCCTAGCCATAGCTCACGCCCTTAGCGTAAACGCCGAATCCTAGCACGCGGGAGCGGCAGGATGAGACGTTGGGAGTTATCGTTGCGAGCTTAGTGCTCCCGGAATCGATCAGTGTTAATGGACACGGGAGTGCCCACTGATCGAATCCGGGAAGTCCGGTGTATCATCCTGGGCACCGACCGGAATATCGAGCCCATGGGATGCCGGTACCACTTTCAGAGGCAACATCTCACCATTAAACCCTAATTCCGATCGCTATCCTACCCGTAGGCCGTATCAGCGAGAGTCGCTCGTTGGAGTGGAAACCAAAGTCCCGGGTTTATTTTCTTATTGTTCATACCTTGCATTCCTTTCCGTGACAACCATCAACCGATTCGGGCTAGCTCGCCCACGGGGTGATTTTGGTTCTTCTTGACACAAGCACATCCTAGCCTCCCTGTGTTAGACCCCCAAGCCACACTACAACACCGTGCGCCTGCGGTTACAAATATCTAAACCCCCACGCAGGTCCCCCGGCCATTTGCGAATAGCAAGCCGGGGCACATGTCAAGTTTATGGCGCACGTCAAGTTTGCGAATAGCAAGCCGTTGCAGCTAGTGGGCTGCGCCCGTTTGCCTTGCCTATGGGCTTTTTAGCCCAGTGGGTCTAACCCACTTCGCCTTGGACTGTTTTCACGTTTCCTGGCTTGTTTGAGCTCCGATTTGGACACGGTTTGAACCTGTGTTTAGACTGGGACGATCCCGTCATCCAGGTAACCCTTTCCAACATATTTGTTCCTACTAAATTTGTCGTAACCAATTTACGACACGTTTAATCATAGTTTGCATCAAATACAACGTTTGTCCCTATTGCTATTGCGACTAACTTTCACAACAAGCTTTGTGAATATCATCAAATGATATCTCTCTCTCTCTCTATTCTATCTTCCTATTACTAAGACACGAACACTACTCGGTGTGGGACCCTACAGCCTGACCTTACTACAGGTTGGGGCTCGGAACCCCTAGACGACGGTCACTACGAGCAGTAGCTGTCGTCCCTGTTTCAGAATCATCATAACGTGATCGACCATTTGACAAAAGTATCATTGGGTTTGTATTGGCTGTGTTAGTGATGAACTCCGTTAACCGTAGTCCCTTCGTCAAGACTGTGTTTCTGTTGGCCTAGGGTATGGTTTACTGTCAACCCTATTGGACAACATTGGTCAGTATACGGCGGTCTTTATTGTATACACGTTGTACTTCTTACAACGCACCCCAGACGAGGATTAACATAAAGACCGTACTGAGCCTGTAACACTAACTTCCCTTTAACGGAAGTGACGAATCCCATATTAGTCATCTACTCGCCTCGAGAGCTTCGAGTGCAGCTCAACCTAAGATCTTTCAGCAGGCCTAGCCTCGAAGCTAGATCATAGGTCTAAGCTACACCGTTCACTCACAGGTTTGTACAAATGACTTCATGTTTCCGACTTCACCAAGTCGAATGACTATGAGATCATCATTACCCTAAGGTAAGACTAAGACACAATGGTCTATCCAATGTGTCGATATCCAGTTCTCGACACATCTATGACCACGAACCGTTTAAGACTTATGTTTACTTACGGTCGCTTACTTACTCATAATCGAGATCTCATCTAGATACGTAAGGACCTAACTATAAGTCTATGGATATTATCTAAGTATATTAATACGAACTAATTATACTTAGAATAATAGGTACCATATACAGTATGAACTAGACGTATACTAATGGATAAATGCCTTATGGGCATATATTCTCTTACATCTCCCACTTGCACTTAGGTTATTTATTTCGGTATCTCATACCGCTATAGCATATCAGTCACATTGACATTTATATGACAAACCTAAGAGTGGTTTTACTAACGAGTATCTACAACGAATTTTAATGGATTAATAAATACATCTCTCGATCACACAGGGTTGATCCTTTTGAAAAATGATCTGGATCAATTTTTCCTATCTTTGTATAGCTAATAATTAGCTTATACAATCTAGATGTAGAGTCTAACATTATAATCTATAAGTCAGTCTCAGCTCATTCCACTTTCTTTGTGTCAATATGTCAAGTATATACATGACACCCTGAGTCTCTATATATTCGATTAAATCAAAACAATTTTGATTCAATGTTCTATATAGATGATTTATTTAAGGTGGAAATCCTTTTTACTTAGTCCAAGAGACCGGAACCAAGTATACGAGCTGGCTCCCACTGACTTTAAGAATTACCTGGTTGAATACTTCAATATTATATCTAAATCATATTTAGATTATATATATGAAGATATAACCATTTTATAAGTGCTTTTGATGGAATGTACTAGTGTCAGGTTCGGTTTGACGAATGAGTCAAGTCAAGATCGGTTTAAGGAATCTTGACATTGACTCGCTCAATCAAAAACGTCCTACACTGTACTTTTCCCTTAACCAACATTTAATATTAACTCTTTAATAACTAAATGCGGTTTATCAAGAATTAATCTTAATATGCGTATAATTGTGATCGCACACAATATATACGCACTTGGAACCTATACTTAACTACCAATTGACTATAACATTAAGTCAGCTCAAAAATCAACATTTTCCGAAGCTTCGCATCATCATTCGAGAATTTCGCAACCATCTCAGAAAGCCACAATCACCGAAAATTTAAGCCAATCAAATTTCAACTCAAAAACGCAATTTCCGAGACATTCATTAAAACAACGTATTCATTAAGATGAACCGTAATTTGTTTTTCCCATAAACTTTGAGTGCAGAACACTCAATCATTGTTTTCCACTTTCAAGAAATGATACAATTTATTCAACTAAAATTAGTATCATCTCCGTCTTGATCATGTCTCTTGAAGTCGTTGAACGGCCCTAGCAGCAACGATTGCTCAGATTGCCGACCGTCCTCCGCACTTCTCCCAATCTCCGCTTCATATCAGCCACCTGTATACATTATACAGATGTCTTTTAGTATCTCATACTATATGATTGGAAATAATTACGTTTTATGAAATTGAATTTGTACCTGAGGTGGAGGCATCCGTTTGCCCCTTCTTCTTCTCTGCAAGATAGATCTTACAGTTCCTCTTCCAGTGGCCAATCTTGTGGTAATGGAAGCACTCAGATTTCGACGGGGCACCTTTAGTCTTTTTCTTCCCTTTCTTCGCCTTCGCAGGTTGCGGGACCTGCCTCTTCTTACCCTTGCCTTTTGGCTGGTCGGAAGAAGCAGAGCCAACAACCAATGCAGTCGGCTTCTTCTCAATCTCCTCAAATTGCCTAAGTATATTGAGGAGACCAGGAAGATCTGTTTCAAGACTGTTCATTAAAAAATCAGTGATGAAAGGCTTAAACTCAGGAGTCAAAGACTTTAGGATAATGTCTATGGACATCTCATTATCCAGGACAAATCCTAACTGGGCGGCGTCCTCTACGTACTCGATCATCTTGATAACATGATCATGTACGGGCCCTGCTCCCATCTTTATGCCCCAGAGGTTGCTGGTGGCTTCGAACTTGGCAGCTCGAGATCGCTTGCCGTATAACTCTTGTGCATCGAGAAGCATACTTTGAACATCCATATGTTCATGCTTCCTCTGCAACTCGTTACTCATCGAAGCCAGAGTAAGGCACCTGGCCTTCTCTGCATCCCTCTGGTACAATTTGTAGGCTTCCTTTTCCTCGAAGGTCGAATCTTCATCGGGCTTATCTGGAGCGTCCTCGAACAGTACGTATCCTATCCCGGCTAGGGAAAGGACCAACTTAATGTTCCTAAGCCAGTCTTTGTAGTTCGTTCCATCCAGCACGTTCTTCTCAACCATATATCTAAGACCCGAATCCATTCTGCATTTTATAGATACTTTAGTCAGTATATGTTCGTAGTATAGTTTTAATGGTTTTTATAAAACTATATTCTCCCACTAAATTTATTAAAGCCATAATAAACAATTTATTATAAAATAACATTTGTGAGAGAGGGATCCGACTATCCCGAGTCTGACAACCTTAAGTGTATCTCAACAAGTTGTCCGACTCTGTAGTCGATAGACGAACTCGTCGTCAATCATATTAACTATGATTCCCTATCGATTTTTACCCCTAGTCATTTGTGATCATGAGTGTGCTCAACCGGATCACAATGGCTAGCCTAGTTGGACCCTTGTTTTCGTGTCTAGCCTGACTTGCCCCGCCGCTCGGTGTATGCATGACACGTCGGTTTGCGTCAGGACTTAGACTACATTCTTGGTTAGACTTACGCCGATGCTCGAAGGATGAGACAACGGTTTCAGTCAGGTCAAGATGTCAATCAAGAACTCGGTTTCTATAAGATTGACATATCACGGCTTGAGTGTAGCTCAACAACCGTAACATGTTTCTTTCAGTTGCCAACTCCTAAAACAATGAGGGCTACGATTTATCTTGACAAGATTATTATCGTATTGACTTAGGTATAGTCGATGGACTTACATAGTCATGAATCGACTCCTTGCGATCCAGCGGACGCGGCCAGGAAATTGACTAAGCTAGGACCACTTGTTACCCAGTCTAGCTAGGTTGGTCCAGCAAACTTAGCCAAGCACATTGACCGACATCATGATCCATTGAAGGAGTTTTCATCAATTCTACGTTTTCCAAACAACTAAATGGCTTTTAATTAAGAAGACTAGTTAATCCTTATCAACTAGTGGATCCTAAAATTCGAAATTTTTATGGATTGGTTGAACAATTTTTATTAAGTCATTATCAACTATAAGGTCTATTCGTTCAACGTGCTACCTCAATCTAATTAGGATTTTATAAAACAATTCAACATTTGTCTTTTATGAAAATCATCAATTAAACGTTTTAATGAAATGATTAACAAACAAAGGGACTAACCTAATCTGGTATTAGGTTTTGATGTTGTTTTGATTTATCAAACATAACATGTCACTAGTTAATTAAAATTTCATCTCATAAAATTTTAAACCTTTAATGGCTAACCTAATAAGGTTTATGAATACATTATTCAATATGTCCATTAAAATTGAAACAACTACTTTATCCGCATAAATGAAAGTTTCATATTTGTGACATTTAACGAGTATTTGCAAGTTTAAAAATTAAAACACGCAAATCTAAGATTTAACAATTAAATTCAAAGATAAAATTTTTAAAGCTTCATAACATTTTATCACATAAAACTAGGTATAAATTATCAAATAATTATAAAACCTAGGCTTTAAAATTTTAATCAATTATTTCTAAAATTAAAATATCGCATAAATAATTTTCAGAAACTTTTAGGTAATTTAAAAGAAGCTAATATATCTTTCATCTCATGAAAATAAAGTATTTCTATAATTTACATATCCTTTAGAACAATTTTAAAACACTTTTAAAATTATTAGAAGCCGATTTAAAAGCTTTCAAATAAAGTTTTTAAAATTTCTAATCTTTATGTAACTTAAGAAAAATTAAATTTCAAAAATAAAATATTTATTAAAATTACATAAACATTTAAATGCTCGAAATTTATATCTTATATAAAAATTTTATAAAGCATTTGAATATTCGAGATTCATTTAAAAAATTATCGCATAAAATTAAATCATCTCAAAAAGAATTCCCGTGTTGTAAAAACAATTTTTAAAACACAAAAAACAATTTTAAACTAATTTAACATAAAGCGAAAATAGTTTGTATGTTCAATATTAAGCAATTTTTAAAGATTTAAAAAGTCGCTATAATAGATCTATATCATAACCGTGGCTCTGATACCACTGTTGGGGTTTTGGCGGACCCCCAGAGCTCGGATCTGTGTCCGTCCTTAGTCGGACGGACCACAGAGGCACAAAAACGCAGCGGAAATAGAAAATCAAAATTTTCTACACTAGCTAAACTATTTAGATAGGCTCTGAGGGAGCCAGAACCTAGCCCGATCTATGCCAACTTGGGGTGGATCTGACCACCCCAAGAGGGATCTACTCTAAAGCGAATAATTAAATCTACACTAAAATCAACATAACCACATACCCGGAATCTTGGCCCTGGAGCAGGCAAGATGTATCGCACCATCTTGAGAAGCTCCTCGTAGCTGAGCCGCTTCGACTCGATCCGCCTGAGCCGCCTCGCACCCTCGCACCGATCCGCCCGAGCCGACTTTCGCCTCCGAGCCGATCACACGCGGTAGAAAGTTTCACTTGAGAAGAACACGCGTCTTAGACGTCCGGATCAAAATCCAAACCCCCTTCGTAGTCTTGCTAGGACTACTCCGGAGAACAGGAAGAGAGAGAGAGAGAGAATAATTTAGTCGCCGATCGAGCTTGCTCTAAAAGTCTGGAGCTACTCGATCGATGACTTGGTATGTATTTTCAACGAAGAGAGTGCACCCCTATTAATATAGGGATTCGGCACTCACTCCTTCGTTGCGAGCAATGTGGGACATTCGCAAAATGGGAGAAAAATAAATTAAGCCAATTTGGCTTAATTTCTAGTTTAAGTGAGCTTTTCATAAAAGCAAACTATAACTAATTAATTCTCTTTACACATTAAACCTTAGACACCAAACAAGCTATCAATCCGAAGAGCTTCGAATGGTGAACGCGTAGGAACCGACGGCGACGAATTTCGACTTCGTTTGACCCCTCAAACAATTGCTCAAAGTTGAGCAAATTATCAAAATTCGTAGCCGTCATTTGGGGTTTCAAAAAACCTGAAATGACTTAAGTTGCGGGCGCGCCCGCCCAAGGGGGCATAGGCGGGCCGCACGCCCGCTGGGCAGTGGGCGTGCGCCCGCTGCAAGCAGCGAGCGCTGGCCCGCTGCATGCGCTGCAGCTAGCGGGCTGCACCCGTTTGCCTTGCCTATGGGATTTTTAGCCCAGTGGGTCTAACCCACTTCGCCTTGGACTGTTTTCACGTTTCCGGGCTCGTTTGAGCTCCGATTTGGACACGGTTTGAACCTGTGTTTAGACCGGGACGTCCCGTCATCCAGGTAACCCTTTTCAATATATTTGTTCCTACTATATTTGTCGTAACCAATTTACGACACGTTTAATCATAGTTTGCATCAAATGCAACGTTTGTCCCTATTGCTATTGCGACTAACTTTCACAACAAGCTTTGTGAATATCATCAAATGATATCTCTCTCTCTATTCTATCTTCCTATTACTAAGACACGAACACTACTCGGTGTGAGACCCTACTGTTGAGTATTGATTCCCCGGATTTGGTTTTGGATGATGAGCAAACATAAATATCGTATACTAACTATTTGTGAGCGCAGTTATGGAGATCATCGCCAAAAGAATACGTACATCGAAAGCGACGTCTCGAGACTTCTCATACGCGTGATCGTGTGCCTGAAGCTTCGTTGAAGCTCAAGGAGTATTAATGAAGTCAAGAGTGAAGATTGAAGTTTTGAAGACGGTTCGTCATGTATTATTTATTGTCTTCTAGCTTCATAGATTAGAATGTTAAGCCTTGAGTAGGACTTACATTATAATCTTCATTTCGCTCATATCTTAGAGCTAGGAATATCATAGAAGCCATTAGAAACTCTCCTGAAGCCTATCGCTTCTTCCCTCGGCTTCTAGTGCATGTTAGTTGGTTTAAGTAGAAGAACCAACCGACTAGATGACGATCTAGTCGGTCGGCAATTCCTCTTGAACCGACTAGAATGCCTTGCTCATTTCAGCCCAGATTTGTTGATCAATTAGTCGGTTAAAGAAGAGTCACCGACCGACTAGATGACGATCTAGTCGGTTAGGAATCCTTCTTAGACCGACTAGTTAGCCCTCTCTGTACAGCCATTGTTACTGTTTATCGTTAGTCGGTCAAAGAACGTTTGTCGACCGACTAGTTGAGAAACTAGTCGGTCAGCATTTGTTCTTAGACCGACTAAATTAACTTGTATCCAGCCTATTCGATTTCATCTGTTAGTCGGTCAAATAACACTCACCGATCGACTAGTTGTGAAACTAGTCGGTTGGCAAGTCTTCTTAGACCGACTAGTTCATGTTGCCTGGAACTTCCTTGTTTGGCTGTAAGCCTGTTAGTCGGTTCATGAAGAATTACCGACCGACTAGTTGGCAATCTAGTCGGTCAGTGATCCTTCTTAGACCGACTAATTGCTTCAGAAATATGATCGTTGGGAATCTTTTGAACACGATTTTTTCTTGCCTCTATAAATTCAAACCTAATTCGTTTGAGGCAAAGTTAGAGGTCCATTATCCAAGTATTTTCAGACCTAAGAGAAGAGTTTTCTCAAGCTAATTCCAAGCTCTCTCTTCCTCACAAGAATCTCTCCCTTCACTCTTTGAGCCCTAATCCTCAAGAGAGATTCTCTCCATTGTGAGCATTCCAAGCCAAGGAGCTTGAATCAAGGTCACCATCTCCACCCTAGGTCTCCATTGCTGGTCATCTTCTTGGAGCTAGGGTTTGGTGACATCTTCCTCATCAAAATCCTTCTTGCCCTAATTTGGTAAGTTATACTCAAGGCATAGGATTTTATGGTAAGTATTTCATATTTCATTTCAATTGATATTGCAAGTGTTTGTCTCTCGGTTGTGAGAGAGTGTGTGATCCCGGGTTGTGGGAGTCACATGTTCATTGTGTATGATTTGGTCTTTTGAAGGTTTTTCACAAGAATTTCATAGTGCAAAATCTTGAGTTAGGGTTTCTAACTCAAGTATCCGGAGGGGATCCGGGTGGTTGGGACGTAGGATCACCGGGAACAAGTCGGGGAGACTTGGGTGGATCTGAACATGTTACATGCTTTGTTTGTGTCTGTTAATTCTTGTTGATTGTTGTTTATTCCGCATTGTCGTTTGTTCATTGCACAATAGTTAGGAATAACTCTCTTCATAATTTTAAGTACTATTCACCCCCTCTAGTACGTGTGCAGTAGCTTCGCAGGGCACTACACCTACAGCCTGACCTTACTACAGGTTGGGGCTCGGAACCCCTAGACGACGGTCACTACGAGCAGTAGCTGTCGTCCCTGTTTCAGAATCATCATAACGTGATCGACCCTTTGACAAAAGTATCATTGGGTTTGTATTGGCTGTGTTAGTGACGAACTCCGTTAGCCGTAGTCCCTTCGTAAAGACTGTGTTTATGTTGGCCTAGGGTATGGTTTACTGTCAACCCTATTGGACAACATTGGTCAGTATACGGCAGTCTTTATTGTATACACGTTGTACTTCTTACAACGCACCCCAGCCGAGGATTAACATAAAGACCGTACTGAGCCTGTAACACTAACTTCCCTTTAACGGAAGTGACGAATCCCATCTTAGTCATCTACTCGCCTCGAGAGCTTCGGGTGCAGCTCAACCTAAGATCTTTCAGCAGGCCTAGCCTCGAAGCTAGATCATAGGTCTAAGCTACACCGTTCACTCACAGGTTTGTACAAATGACTTCAGGTCTTAAAGACCAGCTAACCTATCATCACCCTAGAGTTATTAAAGACATTTCAGTTAAAGTCAACCATTTAATAACTCTTATGTGGTCGTTCAGTGAACTCATTCTCTAATGAGCACCTGTGTCTCGTCTCCGACTTCACCAAGTCGAATGACTATGAGATCATCATTACCCTAAGGTAAGACTAAGACACAATGGTCTATCCGATGTGTCGATATCCAGTTCTCGACACATCTATGACCACGAACCGTTTAAGACTTATGTTTACTTACGGTCGCTTACTTACTCACAATCGAGATCTCATCTAGATACGTAAGGACCTAACTTTAAGTCTATGGATATTATCTAAGTATATTAATCCGAATTATTTATACTTAGAATAATAGGTACCATATACAATATGAACAAGACGTATACTAATGGATAAATGCCTTATGGGCATATATTCTCCTACATTCACGTATCATATTGCCATATACATCGCAAAAGCGATGATATTTATAAAATATCGTTCCATACTCCATTGCAAAAATGCAAACGTAGAGATTGACCAAATATGGAACGAGGCAATAAAAGATAAGCTGGACTCACTTATGAAACATGAAATGTTCAGACCTGAAGTCCAGACACCAAAAGGTGTAAAACTTGTGGGTAAAATAAGTATTGCATACATAAGAAAAAATAAAAAACCGTATGATATAAGTTACAACCTATAGCCCAAGGATATTTTCGCTGAAACTAGGGAATGAACAAATTAAAATGAGCATGATTCATAAATGATGCATCAGATTCCCTAAGTTATCAAAAGCGAATACCTTACGATTTGGCAACGTGAATTTTGGATATGCTGCTATTGGATGTTGTGACTGCATACCTTTATGGATATCTTGGTAAAGATAAATTCCACATTTACTTAAAATGCCTGAATAGACTTCGGGGCGTCTATTCTATTGAAGAAGAATAATAAATAATGTACAACCAAGAGAATCACTTTCCAAAGCAATGATTCGCACTAAGGGTCGCCTTTGCAT
Organism: Scilla litardierei; assembly: GCA_030789695.1. NCBI lineage: Eukaryota > Viridiplantae > Streptophyta > Magnoliopsida > Asparagales > Asparagaceae > Scilla > Scilla litardierei. Next base: position 19,835,788 of record CM061136.1, read on the forward strand.
CTGAGCAAAGGACATGATTTGAGATCATAGTTGTAAACAACTTAAATCCATCTGATCTCCTGAAGAGAAAACTGAAATATTTGTTCAAGTCTAACTATTAAACATGATATGAAATACCTAGGCAAAAATAAATTAAGTCATGGCTCACAGATTTATTATTTTAGTAGAATCTTGTTACTCACACCCAGAAGTGCGTTGAAGAAATTACAAGGACCATTGTCATCCAAAGTACACCTATGGTAGTACACGCTATGGATGTACAAAAAGACCACTTCCGATCGCTGGAAGAAGGGGAGGATATAATTGGTCCTAAAGTCCCTTATCTAAGTGCAATCAGGCACTCCTGACTAACTGCATGCATCCCGATATAGCAGTTGCAGTAAACTTATTAGCCAGAGATAGTTAGGCACTTAACAAGGGCCATTAAATCGGATTTCTGTGCTTCCTCCAAGGGTCGAAAGATTTGTGCTTACATTATAAAGTATCATCCTCCATGTTTATGCAAATGCAGGTTACAGGTCTGATCCCTATACTGAGAAATCAAAGACTGGGTACCAACAGTGGGATGTTCATCTACTACAGATCTGCAAAGCAAAGTATGATGGCAACATCATCCTATCATTTCGAGATCCTCACCATTCCAGAAACACACCAATGGTGTATTTGAGGGCGCTTGGTGGTACATCACATCCCTGCGACGACTGGGATAGAGGCTGGTATTGTTAAGCTGACCACATAATCTGAAGACCACATCAGAGGCGACGAAACTTAGCACACCCCTCCAGAGCTTCTGGATTCAGCAGCTGCTTAATGGTGATAATATTTGTAATCTATGTATATTTTCGGAATGTTGTAAATAGGAGTGATGAGATAAGCCTAAGAGATCTGAAAGCCTAAAAGCTTTTACAGATCAGAGGGAGTTGATGGAATTTGTACTCTTTTCCCTTAGCTATGGTTTTTCCCACATGGTTTTCCATAGCCAAAGGTTTTAACGAGGCAAATCACATCAACTCTGGATCCTGAAGTATCCACCCCTTTGTAACGCTCAGAATCCCGAAGTGTTCATGAGCAGAGTCGCTTAAACAAATCAGGGGAATTAGAGAGCGTTTGTACTCTTTTTCCTTAACTATAGTTTTTCCCATAGGGTTCTCCATATCTAAAGGCTTTAACGAGGCAAAACTCACCAACTCAGGATCCTGAAGTATCTACCACATGCGAGACTCCTTCTACACTCAGAATCCTGAAGTATTCATGAGCGGAGTCCACACCTATGGCTGGATAAGGGGAGTGTTGTGAATGGATAATACCGAGTTGGTTAGGATCACGTCTTATCTTGTAGATAAGACCATATCTATTGTATCTTATCTATGTACACTCCTCTAATGCTATAAATAAATAACTGGGGGTTCCTCCTCCAGATGATTTATAACACTTCTTTTTTTTTACTTTTCCTGATAACATTAAAGGTAGTTTTATAAGGAAAATACCCTACATTTTACTAATTTTAAGGTAGCATTCTCTTATTTCCACTTGAAGATGGTATTATAGAAAAATGTTAAAACATAAAGACAGTTTAGTGGAAATTAGCCCATTTTTCATTAACTATTAACTATCATTTATCCAACCCGGCCAGTCTTCCCACCCACCTCTCACTCTCTGCAAATAAGAAAAACAAAAGAAATAATTACCCAAAAGGGGGAACTTCTTTGCATACATGCAGGTTTATTCTGTGCACATAACACTTATTTACAAGTTTGTCATTGAAATTACTCACTGCGCATTCCCAGTGCCAAATCTTCGCAAATGCCACTGGGTGTGCGTGGTGAGTAAAATGGCCGAACAACGGCAAGCGACGACATCGTCCCATCTTCTGACCTCCCCCCGCAGCCCGCCCTCCGCAGCCCCCCCTCCCCCGACCACGTCAGCCTCTCTCCCGCTCTTTTGACCTCTCCACTTCTCTCCCATTTTCGATCTCCGCAGCCCTTTTCTCACTCTTTTTTATCGTTTATTTCAAACCCTAGTAAGCCGTCGTTTGAGTCAACGTCGTCAGAGAAGAACATGGGTATGTATGTACACACGAGGTAATTGAACGGCAAACTTGTAAGAGATATGTGCGCGTGAGTAAAACGGTAGGTGCTCAAAGTAGGTCCCAACAAAACCTCCCCAATCTCTCTCACTAAAAACAAAAACTTAGTCCCCTTTCTCTCTCTCTAACATATTATTCGTCCCATCTATAAAAATCCACTCTCCTTCCCTCTTCCTTCTCTCTCTCACCCCCTCTTTTGCGGAATCTCATCTCAAAGAGCAAGACATCAAAAAATCAGCATAAAAGTCACGATCCCCTTGCGCCCCTGCCCTGCGAACTGAATCGGACCGGGTCCCGATGAACTCGGCCAGCCCGAACCGCCCAACACGCCGGCGGCCCGATCTCTCCCTCCCCCTCCCCCAGCGAGGCCCTTCCCTCGCCGTTCCCCTTCCCCTCCCTCCTCCCTCCTCCGCCTCAACCACCCCCGCCTCCGCCCCCGCCTCCGCCTCCGCCGCTACTCCCTCCATCTCCGACCTCGACCGCCTCCGCCGCATAGGCTCCGGCTCCGGGGGCACCGTCTACATGGTCCGCCACCGCCCCACCGGCCGCACCTACGCCCTCAAGATCATCAACGGCCACCACGAGGACTCTGTCCGCCGCCAGATCTGCCGCGAGATCGAGATCCTCCGCACCGTCAACAACCCGTTCGTGGTCCCCTGCCACGCCATGTACGACCACGCCGGCGAGATCCAGATCCTCCTCGAATACATGGACGGCGGCTCCCTCGAGAACCGCCACATCACCTCCGAGCCCTTCCTCTCCCACGTCGCGCGCCAGGTCCTCCGCGGCCTCGCCTACCTCCACAGCCGCAAGATCGTCCACCGGGACATCAAGCCCTCCAACCTCCTCATCAACAAGGACCACCAGGTCAAGATCGCCGACTTCGGCGTCTCGCGGATCCTCGCCCAGACCATGGATCCGCTGTGCAACTCGTCGGTGGGCACCGTCTCGTACATGAGCCCCGAGAGGATCAACACGGATTTGAACGACGGGGCCTACGACGGCTACGCCGGCGACATATGGAGCTTCGGGCTGAGCATCCTGGAGTTCTATCTCGGGAGGTTCCCTTTTGGGGAGAACCTGAGGGGGCAGGGGGATTGGGCGAGCTTGATGTTCGCCATCTGCTTCTCGAACCCCCCTCAGGCGCCGTCGACGGCGTCGAGGGAGTTCCAGAGCTTCATTTCCTGCTGCCTCCAGAAGGAGCCCGGCAAGAGGCTCACCGCTCAGCAGCTGCTTCAGCATCCCTTCGTCGCCAAGTCCCATCACCAGCACCTTCAGATTCATCCCTCCGGCTCCGTCTCTGTTTGATGGATTGCTAATTACTCCCAATTTGATGGTTGGCTGGCTGACGACGACGATGACGATGAAGAAGAACAAGGTTTGCATTTTTTTTTTTAATTTTCCCAAAAAAGAAATATCCCCCTTTCTTCTTCTTGAACTTTATGGTGATGATAATATAGTGGAATCTGTTGATGAATATGTATTAGTGAGATTATTGGTGGAAAACAAAAGAAGAAGAAGAAGAAGAAGACTGTGCTATTTAGATTAGAAATATAGTTATTTGTTGATGAATATGTATATGGGATTTTCTTATCTAGGCCGCGGCCAAAAATGGGGTTTTTTCTGCTGATTGTTGTATGTTTCTGCTCCCCGAACTGTCAATGATGAATGATTGGTGATAAAAAAGGAAGGGTTCAGTGTTATGGGCAGCGTTGGTTTTAGATTTGGGTGCCTGCTGCTGCTGCTGGCGTTTTCGCTTAGATTTGCTTGCTGCTGAGCGAGCTTTCCACTGTTCCACAGCACAGCACAGCAACAGTGCCCATAAATGTGAATGAGTGAAGCATTGAAGCAATGAAAAAAAGCTCTTTTTATGGAAACAGAAAGAAAATGGATAGAATTTTGTTATCATGAAAGAAGAAAAAGAGTGTGATAGTGGGTTTCAGTCTCCATTAATGGCCTCTGCTCTCCTTCAGCAGCAGCAGCACGCTGCTGCTGCTGCTGCTGCAAGTTGAGGGGTGTGTGTGTGTGTTTTGGGAAGAGTTAAAACTTGGCAGGGACTACATACACCCCTAAACATAGGGGTGCATGTAACTTACTTTTTCAAATTTGGAAATTCTATGCTCTTATTTGACATTTCAATCATTTATTTTTACTATTTTAAGGAAAAGTGGGCACTAAAAGCTATGTACACCCCTACTCATAGGGGTGTATTTAGCACATACCTAAAACTTTTGCACAGCAAACATCATCCGTTTCTTCATAAAAGGGGCACTGGCACGCGCAGGAAAAGCGCTGGCTGTCTTGTTTTGCCGCTGCTTCATTGATTGGATGGGGGCATAATGGGAATGATTATTACCTGAAGAATAGGAGGCCCTAAAAAATGATCTAGTTATAGCCTGATGAGAGGACAAGCTGGGGACTGTTTTGGGAATCCAAAGAAGGGCCCCGGCTTTCTGATGATGATGGGATTAGATTTTGCTAATCATGGGTTTATTAGCTAATGCCCTGGTCTTAAAGTTTCACAGTTAGTACTTCTTTTAACTCTTGAGGTTCTGTTAATTGAGGTCCAGCTAATATATTTTTTTGACCACTTTCAACTGTAATTAGAGCAGTGCAATCTTTTTTAATTTGATAACTGCTGTAGAGAGAATCATTTGAATTAGCCGAAGAGTAGGCTTTTTTGGGCATAAATGCATATTCTAATGAGGCACGTGTGACATAAATAATCGGTTAATTAGGTAGGTAGTCACAAATCTAGGGTTTATGCCTGCTATTGTCTTTATCTCTATCTTTGTTATTCAATTTGTTGACGGATAAATTCGTCGAACAGTGAGGTGGAGCTGACGAGGATGCCTTCGGTAACATGTCGCTTCGTCGGCTGAGGAGTGGGACCCGAGGTAGCTTGAACCGGTTCAGGGAGAGCTAAGTTCGAGTTGTTGGGAAGAAGCCCGACCTAACTCCGAGTTGTTCCGAGCTATCTGCAGCATAGACAAATGATCAAGGGGGTCGGATCTGGGTTTCGACTCAAATCCTCTCAGATACTTAAGTCAGTAAGAGACTTAAAAGAGGCTCGGAGCAGCTAGGTCTGACCTATTGGGAGATCATCCTATCACTGTCACACCGAGCTATCGAGGAAGAAATGTAAAGTGGAAGTTAGGAGACTGAGTTGTCAGAGTACCGTAGTATTGGGTATCTCTATAGCCTTCTCATGTCCCATCGTCACTAAGACTATTTATATGCAAGGGTTGCCGTTAGTAGATAACGGCTTTGCTGTAATTGTGGCATGATTTGTCTCTGAAAAATCGGTATAACTGCGGTCGACTTACCCCGCCATTAATATCAAGCCCACCACTAACCAATCCCTTGAGGCTCAGAAGTTCAACGTGCAAAACGTGACTTGGCTTTGACGGGGTAAGTGGTTCGCTTTCCCTGAGTATTTCTTAGGCCTCACTTGCAAGGCCTCATGTTCCTTGCGGGCCTCTTCATTTGGCTGAAATATTCTCTTTCCTCTTCGTGGTCCGTCCCAATGTAATAAAAATGGCCCCCATTATTTGAGCTTAGACGAAGCGTCAGTTGAGGTCGAGTTATGTGATGTCTCATTAAATAGGCACGGTAGTCAAAGCTAGAATCTTTTATTTTGACCGCTAAAACCCTTCCCTTTGATTTGGCTGTTGCGTTGGTACGAGGCTCCGGTTGCGAACGCCCGTAGATCATCGACACTTGCCACCTAATCAGAGGATCGGGTTCGATTGTAGCCCTCAGTAGAAGAAGGAAATGAAACGAACTTTCTTGTTTGATCATTCGAACGATACACTTCGCTTTCTTTGTTGTTATCGCTCTTCTTCAATTTGAGAATCTCTCTCATGGTTTCTCCTTCGACATCTGGGTCCGATGACCAATGGGAAGAGATGGGAAAAGCAATGCTGGCTTCATCCCAGATCTCTCGCCTCGAAGGTACTTCGAATGTGGGTTAATTACAGGCAGACGCTAACCCTTCAGAGCAGTCGGTAGAGAAAGGAAAAAGCTTGGCCCTTGTCTCGGTCAACCTTGAGGCCCTAATCCCGCGAGATAATAAAGGGAGTCTCGTCGTAACTGACATAGTCGCCAACCAAGCCTCTGAAGTATCGGCTGATCAGCTTTGTGCACTTCAAGAGGATTACGTCCGATGCCTCTATCAGATTTGGATTCCCCTCGCGTATGAAAGGGTTTGCTTCCCTAGGGAGTGTGAGGTGAGAGTGTACACAACAGCTTCCATATGCACCCTTTCATTCCTCAAGTGTTGAATGTTCTGGGGCTCTCCCTCTGCTCGCTGATGCCCAACTCTGTGGGTTGTTTGATCAGCTTCATTGAGCTTTGCATGATGATTGGAGTAGAGCCGACACTGCAGTTGTTCAACCACTTCTTCAAATTGAAAATCCATGCATCCTCCACGTGGTATTATATCACCGCCAAAAGGAATAGACAGCTAATTAGGGATATCCCTAGATCCAACCGAGGATGGATAGAGCAGTTTGTGTTTGTGGCTTTCCCCGGCTTGGCGATCTTCCTTACTCATTGGGAGTGACCGAGCTTTGCTGCAAATGAGGAAGTGCCCCTCTCGGGAGATGAGCTAAGGGTTGCCGAACGCTTACTTGCTCTGCCAGAGAGCCTCAGATCTGTATCGAAGCCTTTCGACATAGAAACTCCGTTAAAGACTGTTTGCGCGAAAGGTACGATGCTTTCTCAGGCCTTGTGTTTGCCTCTGTTTATTCGCTGACCCTTCTTTTTCCTTTTATAGACGTTGTCGGCCAAGAGTATCAAGAAGAACCTGAGCTTCAAGATGCATTTCGAGCTTCTCTTCAAGAAATTCAAGGATGCTCGCCTTCTCAACAAGTGGGCCGACCGGAACGGATCTTGGATGAGGCCATTAAGGACTCGCCTCAAACGGCTCAGGCTGTTTCTCATGAAAGACATTGCATAAAAAGAAAAGGTTATGCACCCTGGCTGAAGCTAAAAGAGCTAAACTCCAATAGAAGAAGATGAGAAATGAAATCGTCATCACGAGCCCGAGCTCCCCATTCATGGATGTAGCCGAGGCTCTGGTCGTGTCCCCTAAGCGGGTTTGTGCCCCCGCTCCGGAAGAGTCTTCAAAGGAATTGACTCCGCCTCATGAACCATACCTTTATAAGGACACTTGGCCATGGGGCGGTCTCCAACCTCCAGAACCATTGGCCAACGAGGTTCCTCCAGAGTTCAAGTCAATCTTCTTGGCAGACAGGTCACCTCAAGTTCCTCCAGAATGCCCGGAGGACAAGCTTCACCGATTCATTTACCCAGTGGTAGAGGGTAAGCCAGCTTTACTGAATTATGGGGCTGCTTTCTGGCTTGTGGAGAACTCGATTCTTCCTCGGGATAGGGCCATTTTGCAGAAGACTGACTACAAGTGGCTGGCTTCTTTTATGGTTCGGTAAAGTTACCACGTGGGTAACTTCCTTTCTTTCTCATTAATGTCAGGTAGCAATTTTAACCTCCCCTCTTTACCTTTTGATACACAGTTGGCTTTGGTGGCATCCGAGTTACGTCGATGCTCGTCGGCGGTGGCTAATTATGAGGCCAATTTAGCTTCAAAGCAAAAATGGATCACCACCGTCCTGAAAGCCATCGACAAGGCAAAGATGAACTTGGAGAAATCAAAGCTTCGCAAGGTCAAGCTCACTTCTCGCGTGGAGGAGATGGAGAAATAATTGGAAACGGTCAGAACGAAGGCCGGAGACGAGGCAGCCCTTAAGAGGCATGCCGAGCAGCAGCATCTGCTTGCGGAAGTCGCCCTTAGGAAGCAGGCCGAGGAACGGCTGCTTGAGGTGGAAAGGAGGTGGAAGGCGATGGAAGCCGACCTTCGAGCCCAACGGTTTGAGTGGGAAATGAAGTAGAAGGCGGAGGAAGCCGACATTCGAACTAAGCTGTTTTTGTCAGAAGGGGTCGACCCTTTGAATATTGCAGAGGAGGCAGTGGAGAAGTATAAAGAGAGCCTTAGCCCCATCGATGAATAATATAATGCAGGCTTCTCACGATGTCGGCTTAAAATCGAGCGCAAATATTCCCCACTTCGGGGATTGACTTCGATCATCTGATGTCGGATGCCGAGTTCGAGGAGGAGAACAACGATGCTCCAGCCAATGGGAATGATCACACCTCTGCTGAGGAAGCTGCATCCTCTGAGGCTGACTCATGATTTTACCTCTCAGTTTTGGATATGTAGCTCGACTTCTGTACTTTATAAGCAGACTAAAGTTTATAATAAGAAATAATATCGTCTTGTCATGGAATACCTCTGAGGTTATCTCGTCCACGGGGTATCATATTGTATGCCTGCCCCCTCAACATCACAGACTTGTGCATGCAGATGATGCTTAGTGTGGGCTGTTGAGCAACGAACACCTTTCTTAGTCGGAGGGTCACATGCTCCTTGTCATAGGTAGTCCCTCTCCCAGCTGGTAAAGCTAACTTAACCCCTGAGGGAGTGGCTTTCATCATGCTAATAGGCTAGCCGATGCGAGTGTACCGATGGTTAGATGTTTCATCCCCCGCTCGTATAGCTGGGTTGGCTCGCGAAGGGGATGCTCCTTCGTTCGTATAGCCGAGCAGCCAAGCTCGTCTCCGATCATAATGCTCAGTCAGCCCGCGAAGGGAATGCCCCTCCATTCGTACATCCGAGCGGTTTGCGAAGGTTCTTTTTGTAATTAGCTCATCCATGACCATATTCTCGGTCGGCACGCGAAGGGGATGCACATCCGTTCATATAGCCGAGCGGCCCACGATGGTATTATTAGCTCGCTCCCGATCGTATAGCTTGGTCGGCCCGCAAGGGGATGTCCCTCAGTTCGTATAGCCGAGCGGCCCACGCTGGTATCATTAGCTCGTCCCCGATCGTATAGCTCGATCGTCCCGTAGAGGGGATGCCCCTCCGTTTGTATAGTCGAGCGGCCTGCGATGGTATCATTAACTCGTCCCTGATCGTATAGATCGATCGGCCTGCGAAGGGGATGCCCCTCTGTTCGTATAGCTGATCGGCCCGCAAGGGTATCTGCAATGCCCCTGTGTGAGTTATACGTGTATGTATATTGGGTATATTTTTGTATGTACTTATACATGGATGTGTGTATGTGTATGCATTGGATATGTGTGTGTAGGGAGAGACATGCTAGTGTGAAGAAGGGTTCGGGGTTAATGGCATCCTCGTGAATTTTTGGAAAGGTGAGGGACAAAATGGTCATTTAGGCAAATGAGGGGTGTGTGTAAAGTAAAGATGTGTGTGCATAGGGTAATTGGCATAATTGTAAATATTTAGAAGTAGATGGGCATTTGGGGGAGGGCATAATGGTCATTTAATAAATAGATGGCTTCTTGAAAAGCCAAGAAAACTCTAGAAGAGAGAAAGCTTCTCTCCTTTTCATTTCTTTTCATTTCTCATCCTTATCCCCTCTCCCTCTCTTCCCCTCCACCCCAATTTCGTGCTCATCTCATCCCCCTCTCAATTGGCTGAAGTCTCATAAAAAAAAGGAGAAAGAATGAAAGAGAGAAAAAGAATGAAAGAAAAAATATAAAGATAAAGATAAAGAGAAGTGAAATCCAAGGAAACCCAAGGAGAAGAAGGAAGGAGGAGAAAGAGAAGAGAAGTTCTCTCATCTTGAATTGAGGTAGGAATCCCTTCTCTAGTGGTTTATTATGCAATCATGGTTTAATTTTAATAAAACATCATCGTTGGATTGAAGACTAGTTAGCAACATGAACCCTTAAACATAAATGACTAGCAATTGAACCATTTTTCATAGAGTATTATTATAGGATCAAAGCAACATGAACGTAGAAGCAACATGGATTTTGTTAGTAACATGAACTCTACTATATGGCAACTTGAACCTTGTTAGCAAGCAACATACATAACTAGCAATCCACTTAAAACATCTTTGTGGGATTAGAAGTAGCATGTCACATGACCCAATTTCCATAAGGCATCATTGTGAAATTAAGAGCTAGCATATAACATAACCCACTCTCCCAACATAAACACAACCTTTTTAGGGTTCAATTGCACCATGAATCATTTTTCATGTAACCTCATTAACCATTTTTCCTTGCAACATACACCAACCTCTCATGCAACACCAATTCTTAAGAGAATGGCATACCACATAACCTTCACCACACAATATACACCATTTTCCATCAACATTTACCATTTCCCAAAACATAGCATAAGCCTCTTTTGAGAATTCTTACAACATTAAATGCAAGCTTAAGCCACATTTGATACAAACTTATATTTACCTTAAAAGCTACCAACTTTAACTAAATTTACACAAGGGCAACCAACATTTAACCTTCGAATGCAACTTTACAAAATTACACAAGACTTGCTTCCAACAATTTACTTTAACTAAGAATGCATGAATGTATAACAAATTGGTATCAAGATGGTAACTACAGTTACGTGAGGGTATGAAAGATGTCATCTTGGCATAAATGAAACCTATCCCTTAAGAAAATAACTTGCTTTTACTTTGAACTCAACTAAGAACGCCATCTTCCATTAGGAACTCAATTAAACCTACAATTTTCTTATTAATTATTGCTACAAATCACACAACAAGCCCAAATTAAAAATTTAGTTTCACAAGTGGGGAATCCTACAAAGAACTACAAGTGGGCAACATGCATGCATAAATAGTTATCTGAAGGGAAGGAAACACAACATCAAACCCAAGTACAAACTACTAGCGACTACCAAAAGGGAACCATGTCACAACATTCATTCCACAAGCCACAATTATGTGATGCTTATGATGGCATGCCTAGGGATCCCATTCCTATGCCGGCGTGCAAGTGCAAAGTGATTTTACTCCGTTATCAATGTGGAGTCACCTAATGGATCAAGAGGTGGCCCATGGCGAATTCTCTCGCCTCCTACCGCGGCGACTTTGTCCATGCCCGTGCACTCCATCTTCGTGTCCCTAACAACATCATAACATAACCCATAGGAATGGGTATTACTCACATTTCTTGCATTTTTCTTCACTTGAGCATTTGCATAAGCAAGATAATCACACATCCTTTCATTTATGCATTTCCACAAACATGTGATGAGCGTCATTAGTATGGCCACAAGCACATTGGTATATCCATTAACAAACAATCATAATAAACTCTCTTTCATGTAACAACAATAATCATGTACAATAGAATTAAGATTAGCAACAATACACAATTCAAAACACCACATAAGCAATTCAGCTTGCAGAAAAGTGCAGACAACCATAAATAGTGGCGGTTATCATCTATTTATTTTATGAATTTGATGAAACTTCCTAAATGAAAGTTGTAGATATGGAAGTGCTGGATTCACATATACAATTTTATACAGAAATACAAACTAGGTGATTTACGGTGAATTGTTTGGTGAGACCTGACGAAACTATTTTTCAGACAGATTCTGTGGGCTGTATCAATTGCTGTTTTAAGTCATATTGCAGTTAGAATCTCGAAAACATGTAATAGGATAAAGTTGTAGAGCAGGTTGTTAACTTTACAACGAGACGAAAATCACTAATTTCTGTGTTGTATGCAGGTACTGAGATCAATTTTGCTCAATTGTATCCAGATTGGGTTACATTCAGACATGTTTTAAAGAAAGGATTCTTACTCCTAATTACCGAGCTGAAGATATATCAAATTTTATATGATTCTGGGGTATGACTTCAAGATCTACAAGTGTATATTATTTCGGGAATTTATTCAAGTCTAAATTAAGAGATATTACCACAGGAACAAGCTACAGAATCTGTCTACAAATTCAGCCAAGGGATTTGCATGGAACTAAATTATTTTAACATAGATTAGGATAATAAACCACTTGAGAAGGGATTCCTACCTCAATTTAAGATGTGAGAACTTCTCCTCTTTCTCCTCCTTCATTCTTCTCCTTGGTTTTCCTTGGATCTCTCTCTCTCTCTCTCTCTCTCTCTCTATTCTTTCTCTCTTTCATTCATTCTCCTTTTTTTTGATGAGACTTCGGCCAATTGAGAGGGGGAGGAGAGGAGCACGAAATTGGGGTGAGGGGAAGAGAGGGAGAGGGGATAAGGATGAGAAATGAAAAGGAGAGAAGCTTTCTCTCTTCTAGAGATTTCTTGGCTTCTTCAAGAAGCCATCTATTTAGTTAATGTAACGACCCGCTCTCGTGGGCACGTTACTTATTTGATTTATTTACAGGTCTGCAGTAAACCAGTGAAAACAAAATAGCCACGATGCTACAAAAATACCCAAATAGTGTCCAATTATTACAATCCATACTGTACAAAAATGTTCCAACAAATGTACATGAAAGAAAAGAAGTACAACTGAAAATAACTCTGAAAGTCGCTGTCTCAGGGTCGAATTCTGGCTCAACAACTCAGGAGCATCTATCTCAACATGTATGTCGTCTGCAGTGCCATGAAGATGGAACCGTACGTAAGTCACAACAAGTCTAAATATAGAAAAGAAGCAGTGCACAAGTATGACAAAAGTAACTACGTACGAGCAGACCAAAGTGAAAAGTAAAGTACTGAGAAATAACTGAACACAACTGAGTAGTAAAGGTAAACAAACTGAAAGGAGAGAATAATTGTACTGTGGTAGTGCAAGTGTAAAGCAGGCTAAGCAAGTGAAACATGCTACTGTTGTAGCTAAAAGTACGACAAGTAAAGTACTGGTGACTGCACAGGTGTAGTAGGTAAATTGTATGCACTGTGTAAAATATAGGTGACTGTGCAAAAGTAACTGTACTACGTGACTCAAGTCAGAGAGTACAATATGTGACCATTGAGTTCATCTCTTGCCCGAATGCGCTTACCCAGACGAATGCCGAAACGCAGGCATCGTTACATGTATTTTGCTGAAACTCAGACAGCAGGACATGATGCCAAAACTCAGGCGATGGGACGGGAAGATGAACTCCAGTCACTCCCACACTCTCTCAAACTATGAGTTACCGCAAAAACCCCAGTGAAGTGTCATGTGTTATACGGGATGTTCCACAAGATGTTCCATATAGTGTTTCACGTGATGCTAGTCGAACCAGGACAACTGGTTGACTTTCTTATTGAAAACCAGAAATTAATAACTCATTCCAAAGCAGAATGTGTCAAAGCGAACCGAGGATAAAGACAAGTCCAAAAACTGTAATACCGATTCCATGCTTTGAGCATGTGGTGGGTTCGTTAGCACACAATTTACCCAAGTTGATGGTTGTGTGTTACAACCACCAAAGTTGAAAGTTGGCAAAGTAATCTGTAGTTAATTACTTTCCTATTAGATTTGGTATCTAGTTTGGTTCAAGGCCAGTAGCCGTTTTGAGGCTATAAGTAGTGTTCTTAAGTTCGTACGATGACATTAACTAGTTTTCTAATTTTTAGAATTCGTCGTGACTTGCCGATTTCGAGGTGTTCGTAACAAGTTGGGACTAGATCTATGGCTTCCACTAGAGTTGGTGCACAAGAACTGGTACCTGCAATCACAAAAATACTCAGTTAGTGAATACACTTATTTTCTTTGATCGTTTCGATTTTATAAAAGATCGAAACGGTGTCGAAAAACATTCTAAATTTTTATATAGGCTAGATATGAAGAAAATAATTTTACTGCAGGAGGAAATATTTTTCAGAAGCTTCTGTTAATTTTTATAATTTTTTAAAGCTCAAAAATTAATTTACAAAATAATTTTAATTCGGTAACATGTTTATTCAACAATTTCTTCTAGGTGCAATACATATCGGAATGGTTCAAGTGAGCTGTCAAAATGACCGTCTTGAAGAGTGATACAACAAATATTTTTCTCACGTATCAGTTTACGTGAAAATAAGAAGTTACAGATTTTTAAAAGAAATTTACGTATTTAAGTTTTAAGGTTAAAAATTTATTCTGAAAAAACTAAGCGTCTGATTAAGATGAAACTAGGACCATTGGGTCCAGAATATCATTTCTAATTTTCTGGATCTAGTCTTGCATTTTTCTGATCTGTATATAATTAATTATGAATTTAAAACGAATTATCCCTATATAATATATATTACCATATACTAATATACGCATGTATATACGTATCCGTATATGCCCCTTTTAATACGTACCAAAAATCCTCACCCTCTCTCTTTTGTTCTCTCCTTCGTTCGATGACAGCGGAGTCATCGGAGCGGCCTTGGCAGGGCGGCACTCGGGCGGTGGAGGCCGTGGGTCGAGGGCAAATGCGGTGGTGGCGGGCGACGAGGCTAAGGGGCGCCGGAGCAGCAGGGAAGAGGGTGTTGTGGTGGCTTGGAGCAAGGTGAGGCGGCAGTGCTGCCTTCGTGGCAGGCTCGGGGTTGTAGCAGGCTCCGTCGAAGAAGATGGTAGTGTGGGATGTTGGACAAGGCAGCGGGGTGCTCCAGCGGTGTACGGCGGTGGTTGAGGCCTGTGGTGGTGCCGTGACAATGACGAGCGGTGGACAGCGAGCTTAGCTCGCTGCTGGGCTTTGGCAGAGCTTTCGCCTGGGCTTCTCGTCGGAGTGGTGGGGTGAAGATGGAGGGTGGTGGTGACGATGGGGTGGTCACTGCGAGGTGCTGGGGGGTTTCATCGGAGCTTGACGGCGGCAATGGAGATGCGAGGAGGGAGGTGACAGGAAGGCTTGCTGGTAGTGGTGAAGGCCTCAGGGGGCTCCGGCAAAGGTGGGGCGGACGAAACTGAACGACGATGACGAAGCTAGAGCATGGGTTCAGAGCAGAGAGGAGCGGGGAGCTGGGGCTTTGTTGTGGTGGTGTGTGGACGGTGTGACGTCGGGGCATCGTCGAAAGGTAGAGAGGGCATCAGGGCTTGGGTCAATGACATGGGAGAGGCCGCTGCGAGTGTGGGTTGTGGGTTTTGCATGTGCGTGGGGCTGAGAACGAGATGAGAAGGTGAGAGAGAGAGAGAGAGAGAGAGAGAGAGAGAGAGAGAGAGAGAGAGAGAGAGAGAGAGAGATATAGATATAGATATATATATATATATATATATATATATATATATATATATATATATATATATATATATTGGAGAGGGGGAGGCACTAGGTGTGTGGGGGGTTCGGGTCTTGGGTGCGTGTGTTGCATGGGTTAGGGTTAGTCCGAACGAAAAGAGATGTGCGGGCTTGGGTGGAGTGATGCGGGTTCGGGTCTGAGAAGCGAGGAAGACAGCTTGAGGGAGAGGGGAGAGGTATTAAGGGGTTTAAATACTAAAATAATACTAAGTATGTATTAAATACTTAGTCAATGGGATTTAATGTTGTTAGGTATAGGATTGACTAAATTTAGAAATGAGATGATGCGTGTGTTGAATCCTGTGGATGGCAAACAACACTAGAAGGGCGAGGGGGATGGGGGGTTGAATAGTGTTGTATAAAAATAAACTTCTTCTTTCTAATTGGTTAGCATAATTCAAAGCCTTCTAATGTTGCCTAAGAAACCAAGTAGAGTGATCTACGCTTAGTTCCTAATCAACTTAAGTAATCTTAAAAGCAGATCAGAGATACAACTTTTCTGGTAGTCGACTCCCTAAGAACAGTAGTCGACTCCTAGAGGGATATTATGCACAGCTCAGTTAAAGGAATACTTAATGAAGATATAAAAGATTACACAGAAATATAAGAGAGAATCTTTTATACTGCAAACACAAAAAGTGATCTTGCAATGTAATATAAATGAGTTACAATATAATACCCAATGAATCAAGATAAACAGATAAATAAACAATCACAGAGAGTGCAAACGTAAACACAACGATTTTTATCCTGGTTCCCCACAATATTGGGTACGTCCAGTCCCCGACCAATCCGGTACAAGATTTCCACTATCTGCCTTGGCAAATACAATGACCTAACTCCACTCGTTAGGATTTTTCCACACACCTAGCCTTGACCTGGATTTCCGATTGCAACACTGCAATATCTCAACACCTAGACTTGTCTAGGGTTTCACACACCCTTACAACAAAGGGCAAAACACAAAATGAAAATTGATATCCAACTCACCACAATATTTGGTGGAGTTTGGATTTACACCCAAATTTTATAGCCAATAGTAAGAGATAACAATGTGTATTTGTCGCTTAATAGAATCTGATTTTAGATCACACAAAGATACGAATTAAGTCTTTGTGATCTAAATCAATGTTTTCAAAAATCCTTTCAAATAAAAATCAGAGAATAGAGAGCATGGATTTCGAAAACAATAGCAAAATAAAAGGTTGATCTCAGAAAATAATATCTTAAAGAAAAGAGATCAGAATTATAAAAACAGATTTGGCTTGAAAGACATGAGAGCTGAAAAATTAGAGATCCTTTAGAATTTTGCACAAGAGAGAATTTTGATTTCAAGTATGTGTGTTTTGATCTCTCAAAATAGTTCTCTATTTATATGTAAAATTGGAGGATCCAAATTTCAAATTCGTTTGACTTTTGCCCCGAGAATCATGGGAGCAATAAGTTAGAGAGATAACAAAAGTCTGGTCAAACGTTGAATTTCGACATATGGTAGTCGACTCCCTTAGATTGGTAGTCGACTCCCAGTGTGTTTCAAGAGAAAACAATTCTCAGCTGGTAGTCGACTCCCACTTCTTGGTAGTCGCCTCCCAGAGGAGTTTCTTCTGAAACTTTGCTAGTAAGACATGTAGTTAGCTCCAGGGTGTAATGGAGTTTAACCACCAAGATAATAAGTGACTAGCAAAAGCTCTCAATAGTTTTGAAAATAATTTTAAAAGTATTTAAAATATATAACTTCGAAATCATTTGTGTATATGTTATCTATACTTTTGGCTATAACATATCCCTAAGATAGACACAACTCACACACTGTAGACTCAGGACACGTCTTCAAAAGCTTGATCAGATGATGATGTAGCTGCGAGCTTCTATTTCATTCGAGCTTGAGTTTCATCATCGAGCTGGCAACATTCGTCCTTGTCTTTGCTGAGAGAGTGTAGATTGCGCTTCTTTGGAGTATGTATAAAGCTGCGTAATCTGCACACTTTAATTGTAGTGTAGTTAGTACACTAACTTCATTTGGTGTGCTCATCATCAAAACCACTTGGGGGTGGAATTCAATTTCCATCAGCATGAACCTCATGTTTGCTTACGGGTAGGGGTTAGGTAATATAATTAATTAGGTTAAAGCGTAATTAAGAATTAGTAAATGGTAAAAACGAAATTGAATAGAAACATGAAAATTACGATTTTGCCCCTGTAGTTAAACGACTCCGAAAAATTACGAAAACATACACACGGGTTTATATCGATGCGAGGATCACGAATACGAGATCCATTTCGGGGTTTGAGCTACTGGGATACTAGTTTTAGGCAAACACATTTAGGAAGCGAATTTACGGGTTCTCTATTGATTTGACTTCGGAAAATTACGAAATTAATATGGGGAGCCCTAAATGATCATAGGATGATACTGTAGAAGTTTGAAAATATTTTGATGATGTTTGTATAGAAAATTAATTCATTAAGCCAAAACAGTAATAATTAGAAATGAATTATTATCAAAATTGTTTAGAGGTATTTGATGAAACCCAAACTTACTGAAATATACCACAACTAGTTTGATGCTTCAAGATATTTTTATAAGAAATTTTGAAATCACTTAAAACTCCTGATCAACTACTATAAAATACTCTTTTAAAAATGAAAATACGTTAAAAATGTATTGAAAAATACGAGTCATTACATTAAATGACCATTATGCCCTCCCCCAAATGCCCATCTACTTCTAAATATTTACAATTTTGCCAATTACCCTATGCACACACATCTTTACTTTACACACACCCCTCATTTGCCCAAATGACCATTTTGCCCCTCACCTGTCAAAAAATTCACGAGGATGCCATTAACTCTGAACCCCTCTTCACAGTAGCATGTCTCTCCCTACACACACACATATCCAATGCATACACATACACACATCCATGTATAACTACATACAAATATACCCAATATGCATACATGTTTACACACATAGATAGTACCATACACATATAACTCACACAGGGGCATTACATCCTACCCACCTTAAAAATAAAGTCCGTCCCCGGACTTTCTTGTCCAAGGGTCAACGTAAGGGTGAACACATCTAGACATTAACGTATCATTAGCTTGCCCCCAAATCGTATAGCTCGGTCGGCCCGCGAAGGGGATGCCCCTCTGTTCGTATAGCCGAGCAGCCTACGAGGGTATCATTGGCAAATGCATAGCCATGAGTACTTGGGAGGAAAATAAGGTCGACAAAAGTGGCCCTTGCCACAATACAATTGTCACATGTGCATTAGCTCTACGTAATAGAATTATGGCAAGAAAAGAAACTTTATTCATTGATTCATAAAAAAACGACAATGGAAATCCGTACAAATGTTTATTCAATGTGAGGCTTGAAGCGTCGCCCTGCACATCCTTAAGCTTCCACCGATAAAACCTCCTTTGCAGCTCATTCAACAACCCGGATGATTGGTGAGTCAAGCATGACCCCTTGTCCTTTGTTTTTCTATTTTAAGGTCCCCTCAGCTACCCTTGTCTGCGAGTTGTTGACAAATTTCTTCAAGTGGTCATGTTTGATCAATGCTTCAATATCCTTTTTCAGTGTCCAGCAATCCTCGGTGTCTTGGACATTATCTTGGTGATACCTACAAAAATTGAGGTAATCCATTTTGTCATAGTAACCTTTTAGCCTGGGGGAGGTCGGTCAAAGTATTCCTCTCCCTTTGCATAGGTCAGTACTTCGGCCTTGGAAGTGTTCAGTTTGGTGAATGTCTCGGCAATCGCACATGAACGACCCTTGGGGCTCCTTTCTTGTCGACGTCGGTCTTTAGGCTCTCGATGAGAGACATCATGGGGTCGAGCTTCTCTCTTTACTTCTACAGGGGGCTTGATAGAGCTTTTCTTCTGGGCGGCCAGTGCTTCCTCCGACAGCATGTACCGTTCTGCTCTAATGAGAAGGTGGTCAAGGCCGCGTAGCAGTTGCTGATGCAGAAATTTCACCAAATCCTCACAGTGGATTCCTTTCTTGAGAGCTGCAGTGATGGTATCATCTTTACAACCCTCGACATTCAGCCTCTTATTATTGAACTCGTGAGGAAGTCCCGCATGGTTTCCCCTTTCCCTTGCCCCAGTGTGAATAAATGGTTCGAACTTTGTTTCTGCCTATGCCCCGCCATGAACTGCCAGCAGAAAGCTTGGTATAAGCTCTTACAGACCCAATGCTACAATTGGGTAACACATTGTACCATTCATTTACTGCCTTGCTCAATGTCGTGTGGGAAGTTCGACACAGGAAAGGTTCGTCCGCCCGTGTATTTCCATCACACACTTGTATTATTAGACGTGCTCGCGAGGGTAGCCCATGCCATCATATTTGTCTAGGTGCGGTATGTAAGGTCCCTGGCTATGAGAAAAACATTAGAAGCGGGGGTTGAATAGTTTTTATACAATTTAAAATGATAATTACACCAAATTAAATTCCTAACCAACAATTAATGCGAAATGAAAATAAACCCTAAAAATGAAACAATGCAAACACAAAGATGTTTCAAGGGTTTGGATTACCCAAGTCAACTCCTGACTTGTTCCCGGTAATCCTACGTCCCTTTCATCTGTATACCACCGGATACTCAAGTTAGAACCCTAACTTGAGGTTTCCTTTAAACCCACTTGTAGCAACCCTACAAGTGAAATCGATATACACTCGATGTACTTGACTCCCACAGCTTGGAAGCAAGCAAAACACTCTCACAACCCGAGAGTTAATCTAATAACGAAAGTTATGAAATATTGAAATGACAACACTATAAATCTAACAGGCGACTATAAATCCTTCTACAGGGGACTGGCCGCAATATGGGTAAGCTGAGAAAGTCTCGAAAAATTCTGGGAAGACCGGACAAGCGACTGATGTGGAACACACAGGCACGTGTGCCATGGGCATGTGACTGTGAAACCAACATCAGTCGACTGTCACAAACCCTGACATTTTCCAGAGAGCTGAGTCTGCATAGAGCTCAAAGACAGACGACTGTTGATGCATTAATAGGCGACTGTTTCATGGACATGCGACTGTAAATACAACATCAGCCGACTGGCACTAGAACTAGAAATATTCCAGAGAGCAAGTTCTGTAGAGTAATCATGGACATGCGACTGTTGAAGAATTTACAGTCGACTGTGCCTTGGACAGTAGATTGTAAATACAACATCAGTCGACTGGCCAGATGAAAAGAAAAATTGATCTTTGGGATGAAGATAGACATGCGACTGATTAACAAATCACAGTTGACTGTCTCTTGGACAGACGCTTGTAAAATGTAAAGCAGTCGCCTGAAAGAGTTAAAGCTTAGAAAGCCTAAAAATCAACTGATTAAGTATGTGCATAACAGGCGACTTTAGAACAGAACACAGTCCACTATTTTTAGACAGGCGACTGTAAATCGTTCAGCAGTCGACTGTTGAAATCACAATATGCACATTCTTGAGAATTATGAATTGGAGTTTAAGAAAAATTGATCTAATGATTTCCTTAGACTGAAATGAAGATGTGTGTGTACTCCATTATAATTCTACTTCTAAGCTACATACTAAAAGAGAAAAGAAGATTACATTATGTAGAACTCTCTCTTCTATCCAAAGTATTAGCTTGAAGTCTGCTAGGAGATTCAATCACCATCTTTGATCATCCAATCCACTTTTCTTGCTTTCATTGATCTCTGAGTGACATCCATTGCTAATTGATCTTCAAGATATGCTAGGCAATGGATTAACTGCAAATAGGGGATTAATCACAAGTATTTATGTTTGCTTATCATTAACACCAAGTAGGGAGAAGTCCAATACTCAACATTCTCTCCCCCTTTGACGATGACAAAGAACATGAACAAAAAGATAAATAATTGTACTTAAAGAAAACTAATTCCCCCTACATAGATGCCAATCAAGTTAGTCAATGAATATAAGGGCATCTATAGATCAAATGAAGCAAGTATGTAAGATATGAATGAATGAAATTATTTTCATGAAATCTTGAAATTTAGGATTTTATAATCCAAGTTCATTATATCTTACTCCCCATGAATCTAAGACAACTTCAATCTTAGATTCAAGTTTAGAATTAGAATTTACTTAGCACATAATTATGATATGTTTATTTCTCTCTCCCTATGGCATTATCCAAAAGGTATGTGTAGAATAACTACAACAATACTGCTAAATAATAACTAAAAAATCATGAGAGTCTAAAGATAGGATGTATAGCAAAAGTGATGCCAACAAATTTTCGGAGAAAAGATAATCACAAAGGGGCATCTCGAATATATACATACCAAAAAACTCATAAAACACAAGAAATCTAGTTGACTAAAAGAACGAGAGTCCAAAATCAACATTATAAACCAAATGAGAAAAAAACGTCTCATAACACATCATATATATGATATAGCATACAAGGAGACAATTTCACAATTTTCACACAATTAACATAAACAATAAGACAAAGTGTGAAGCCACTAATGAAGTAAAAGCAACATCATATATATATATATATATATATATATATATATATATATATATATATATATATATATATATATATATATATATATATATATATACTAGTCATAACCCGTGCCCTAATGGCACGGTTCATGAAAAATACTGTTACGACTAATTTGGACCAGCCCGAGTTACAACGGCCCACGGCCCAGCCTCAAAGGGGACGCCAACTAGAGAAGACGGGCCCGTCCGGAAAGGCCCACGGACGGGGTTGAAGGCCCTGCCACTCCACCCTCGGGGGCACCCGACTAGCCCCCATTCGGCCCGATTAACCGCCCCTCGGAATCCGCGATCCCATAATGGCCATTAACGGACCCGTTAATGGGCCACCCCTCCACTACGCACGAGTGGGAGGAGGCGGAGGCGGATCGTAGGGACGTGAGAGGAGGCGGGACGTGGGGCAATCACGAGGGACCCTATAAGGGGAAGGCCAGGACGACGGAGAGAGGGATCGAGACTCAGGTAATCAACAGAGAGGTACTCCATCAACGACCTAGGCATTCACCACTCCATTTCCTCCCTCCCCCAAACTTGCGCCGCCTGGGTTCACGTTCCAGCTTCCTTACAAGCCGGATCTCCCCCGTCGAGTATCCCTTCAGACCTTGATCTGACTTAGGCATCGGAGGGGATTTGGCCGGAACCTAGGTCCGGCCTCCCTGACGAGTTTCCTCATCTGTCCAGGAAGAAGACATCTGAGGCACCGAGGCTACCCCTCAGCGTCGGTCGGCTACCCCCATCGCAGTCGTCAGGTGGACGGCTGCTCAAGAACCAACCCACTTGCAAGGCACCAAGGCTACCCCTCGACGCGGATCCGACCGAGGCCGAGCGCCACCCAGCCGAGGCCAAGCGTGACCCACCGACCCGAGGCTTCTCCTCAGCTCCCCGAAGGCAGAGGATCGACGCTACCCGGGGACTCCCCCGTCTGCACCCGACCCTCCTTCCTCCCATGCAGAGAACAAGCGGGCTCGACGATCCCAAGGGACCCCCAAGTCGGCCCCTTGACCACGTTGACCACACAGCCGACGGTCAACGAACTATGGTGAGAAAACACCCGTAAACATCTGGCGTCGTCTGTGGGAACAAACTAACACCAACGTCAAACCACCAAGATGGAACCCATCAGTAATGGCCTAGGGCGCATGCCACCCATCCCGAAGGAGGGCGCATACCATGCCCCCGTCAAGAACCCGAACGGCTGCGCTGCCGGAGAGACCGACAACGCCTGGCTGGCCACGCAGGGGCAACTCCGAGCCTACGCGCAGGAGACCAACACCAACATCCAAACTTTAGTCACGACGATTCAACAGCTTGTTAGCAGCACTCCCACCCCCGAGGGTGGGGAGGGACAGGCCTACCGCCAGGGAGAGGATCGTCGACCTCCTCGCTCTGCCGTGGTTACCGACCAAGGAAAAGGAGTGCAAAACATGGAGAGGAGGTTCATCATGCCCAGTTTTCCCTGGCGCGGTCTCCCACTCCCACCTCGTTCAGAGAGGGAAATGGGAGGGACTCGGAGCGGACGGACAGCGTCTCGAGGACGGCCTCGTCCTCACGCCAGGCATCGTACAAACGTAGGCGGGATGATCGCCGGTCAGCGAGCGTCCGGTCTTACCAGAGCGGAGGCAGCCAACGGACAGGGACCCACCACCAGAAGAGCCGGAAGGGAAGTTCGTGCCGATCGAGTCCAGCACCCAAGATGGCGAAGGCCCAAGAGGAGGTCAAGCGTCCGTCGGCCCCCCCGTTGCGGCCGAACGGCCAAGAGGCGGGCGAAGGGGAGCGACCCGGGTGCATCAGCAGAGAACGATGCCCCTGACTCGGAGGATAACCGAGGCGTGGATACCCTCGAACTTCAAGGTACTGACACTTGAGAAATACAACGGCATCAGCGACCCCGCGGATCCTGTGATGGACTACGAGTGGGTCATGGCGTTCCAGGGGGCCGATGACACCCTGCTCTGCAAGGGCTTCTACTCCATCCTACGGGGAGCCGCATGGACCTGGTACCTCAGCCTGCCTGATCGGTCAATAGACAGCTTCGAGGAGCTCACCCAGTTGTTCTGCAAGCAATTTATGGCCGGGCGGCAGGTAAGACCTGATTCGGAACACTTGTTCAACGTGGTACAGGGACCGGCCGAATCTCTGAGACACTTCATGCATCGCTTCAATGTGGAGTGATTGAGCGTGGATAGCTGCCCCGAGCTGGTTGTGAAGGCGGCCCTGAAGAAAGGCCTGCGACATAGGGGCTTGAAGAAATCACTACACAGCGACCCCCCGAAGGACCTCACCGGAATTATGGCCCGAGCGAAACGTTTCATGCTAACGTTCCGGAATTATGGCCCTGGCCGTCGATGAAGGTAAGACCAGGCACGGGACCAAGCACGATGATAGCGAGCGTTGTGGCACGGAGGAGAATCGACAAGAGAAGAGGCTCAGAGGAAGACCACGGAGGGAAGAGCCCCGGCACTCCTCGGTGACCGCCACACCGGACGTGATCCTAGTGCAAGCCCAGAAGGAGGGACACATGAGCCGACCTCCCCCAAGGATGAAGAAAGGCGGGAGGGATGAAGAGAAGTACTGCAAGTACCACAAAGACAACAGCCACGATACCGACGACAGTTGGCATCTGAAGAAAGACATCGAGAAGCTTGTGAGTTGGGGGCATATGAAGAATGTCTCCAACGACCCCGCCTCAGGAGAAGGAACGTCCAAATAGCAGGACAAAGGAAAAAGGGTGAACGCGGTCCAAATGGTTACGCGTGTCATCGAGTGAGGGGATAGTGTAGACAGCCGCCGCTCCGCCGGGGGAGGGCTATCCTGCCAGAACCTCCCCTGTCTTTTGTCGCCTTTTTCTTTTTCATTACTCCAAATGTATTGTCTCATGTGAATGAAGGCATACTCTGTCAGTGCAGATTCAATCACCTGTTTTGAGCAGACGATTCGGGACACATAGGAGGACTCAATCAAGGCAACCACGGTTAACCATTAAGTGGGAGGAATGCCGCTCCCCAGAGAGTTCGCCAGTCGAGCCCACGGACCGAGCGGATCGCCCGCTCGTAAGGCCGGGGGTAACTCCCCCAGCCAAGGAGCACGACGACCGGTCATAAGCCGAGGGGTACTCACCCTCGCAGACCGAGCGAACCGCCCGCTCGTAAGGCTGGGGGCAACTCCCCCAGCAGACGGGCACGATGGCCGGTCATAAGCCGAGGGGTAGTCTCCCCCGCAGACCGAGCGAACCGCTCGCTCGTAAGGCTAGGGTCAACTCCCCCAGCAGACGGGCACGACGGCCGGTCATAAGCCGAGGGGTGATCACCCCCGTAGACCGAGCGAACCGCCTGCTCGTAAGGCTGGGGCCAACTCCCCCAGCAGATGGGCACGACAGCCGGTCATAAGCCGAGGGGTACTCTCCCCTGCCGACCGAGCGAACCGCCCGCTCGTAAGGCTGAGGGCAACTCCCCCAGCAGACGGGCACGACGGCCGGTCATAAGCCGAGGGGTACTCACCCCCGCAGACCGAGCGAACCGCCCACTCGTAAGGCTGGGGGCAACTCCCCCAGTAGACGGGCACGACGGCCGGTCATAAGCCGAGGGGTACTCACCCCCGCGGACCGAGCAAAACCGCCCGCTCGTAAGGCTGGGGGCAACTCCCCTAACCGGTGAGCACGATGACCGGTCATAAGCCGAGGGGTACTCACCCCCGCGGACCGAGCAAAACTGCCCACTCGAATGGCTGGGGGCAACTCCCCTAACCAGCGAGCACGACGGCCGGTCATAAGCCGAGTGGTACTCACCCCCACGAACCGAGCAAAACCGCCCGCTCGAAAGGCTGGGGGCAACTCCCCCAGCCAACGAGCATGACGTCCGGCCACAAGCCGATGGATGACCTCCCTCGTGGACCGAGTGACCCACTCGCTCGCCAGGCTGAGGACAATCACCCCGACAGACAGAATCGGCGGGAAGAACGACATCCTAAGCCAGACGAGCCCAGGACAATACCCCTAGACGAGGGCGACGACGCCGGTCCGGTCTAGGAACATTGAAGGCTATTCCAAAGGGAAGAACCCCCGAAAAAGAGACCAGTGGCGGAAGAAGAACTGACTAGAAGAAATCGTTTTCGTTAATGGTATGGGTTACATATCACTCAACAACATCCTCTCAAGCAATGTTGTTGACAACAAAATTTGTCACCCAAGAAAAGAAAAAAGGGGACAAGGTACAAGGGCTCTTCAGGGGTCCAGAGCGCGAGAGATAGCATCATCTGGGGCCTCGCCTTGCTCCGAGCAGCGGGGGTCGGTGTGTCCCGGTGGAGGGGGGATCGGCTCCCGAGCGAGCTCCGCGAACTGCCTGAATGATTCCCTGACGACCTCCACTATGCGAGGGGCGAGGAGGTCCTCATAAGTCCCGAAGACCTCCCTCGGGACCGACGCAATCCTCGGCCTTATGGCCGTGTCGACGCCCTTCTCAGCCTCCTCGGTGAAACGGAGCCGCCGACGCAGCTCGGCGAGTTGGCCCCAGAGATCCTCCCTCTTCCGCTGGAACTTTTCTTCCGCTTCTCGGCTCAAGTCATGGACATCCACAAAATCTCGTTTGAGATCATGTACTTGAGACTCGAGCTCGTCGGCACGACGACGTTACTGTCGAGCTTCCATGCGGGCACCTTGAAGGGCTACGTCAGCCTCCCTAGCCCGAGCGCGCTCCCAATTTAGGGAATCCTCGAGGTTCCTCAATCGGGTCACCCGACATTGCGCCTCAACAGCTATCGCGGTGGCCTGAAAACGAAAGAGAGGTGGATTATATCAAGGAGGATCGAAGGGCAGGGCAACTATCCAAAAATGACAGGAATTCGAACCTGTCGGAGATGACCGACCAGAGAGTCTGACAATATGTCCACGGGGGACAACTCCAAGAGGGAACGGTCCCCCGAAAGGACGGAGTCCGTCGCCGGCCGATTCACCAAGGCCATATCAAGGGGCACCGAGTCCCCAGGGGGATCAACAGGGCCCGTTGAGGCGCTCGGCAGGACGCAGAAAGCCCCCAAGACCGAAGGGGTAGCCGAGGGAGTGACGACGGCGTGGGCGGCAGGGTCGACCGCGACGGTCAGCACGATTGCCTTGCAGGGATCTGTCGGCGCGACGGCGGGAGCCGGAGAAGCGGCGCACCCGCCGTTCTTCCGTGAGTTCTTCCCGTTGGGGCCAGCGGTAACTGGGGGAGAGCACTCAACAAGGCGCTCAGCGGTAACTCCTGCCCGCGGACGGCCGAGGAGCCCATCTGGAACCCTCAACAAGGAGGGGGTCGATCCCAGTGACTTCTCCTCTGGGGGACCCGATGCGACCTGTGGGGGAGACTTGGCATCAATCCTCCCAGAAGGAGGCTCGGACCGACGCAACTCTTCATCTACAGAGCAACAAGGTGCCCGTCCGGAAGAGCTCCCACGGCCCCGGCGAGATCCCAACC
This sequence comes from Scilla litardierei, assembly GCA_030789695.1. Classification (NCBI taxonomy): domain Eukaryota; kingdom Viridiplantae; phylum Streptophyta; class Magnoliopsida; order Asparagales; family Asparagaceae; genus Scilla; species Scilla litardierei. Next base: position 19,862,933 of record CM061136.1, read on the forward strand.
GAATAAGCTCGTCAAAATCGTGGGTGAATTCGCGGCCAGCCATCCCTGCGAGATGAAGTGAAATCAGGGTGAGCCAGAGGTTAAACAGAAGGAAGGGAGACAACTTACCGGAGGACCACAGAGTACACTTAAGAAGTAGGTTGTCCAGCAAATGCCAGGCCGACCACTCCTCAAGAGAAAGTGACGACAGGAGGCGGACCGCGGCCCGCTCGGCCTCGGATAAGGTTATCGCCATGTCGGTTTGTTGCAAACTCCCCCAACATGTCAAGATCACCGAGACCCGGGGAAAGACAACGAAAACAAAGCTAGAGTCCCAGTTCCCCGACCAAGGGGGCAGACCGATCAGGCACACCCGCCCCGCACGGGCTCGGAGGTGTAGCCAAGATCCGAGGCCAACCGTCTGGATCCGGTAAAAGTGAAAGAGGAGGGGGAGGGATGGCTCCAGGCCGTGAGTGATACAAAGCATAATGAACCCGGTGAGCACCGCGATAGAGGATGGTGTTAGCTGGCACATGCGACTTTCAAGGAATCCGTGAATTGAATGATAAAAGGGTGGAGGGGGAAGCGGAGCCCCAGATGGAACATCTTGATGTAGACGCCAACCTCGTTACTCTGTAGGAAGCAGATCCGCTCATCTCCAAAGGGAATCCGGACGTCATAGGGATGACATAAATACCTCTCCCGTATTTCCCTAGTGACTAAGAAAGGGGCCATAGATGACGACCGGAGGATCGACGGAGGGATGCCTAATCGCTCAGAAGACGAGGCCACATCGTCCCCAACGGGATCCGGAAAAAGTTTTCCTTTCCCTTTATCCGGGACCCCCGGGGGCGGCGAAGGAGCTTTGAGCCGCGAGGGATGGGCACGATCGGGACCAGGCGTCGGTCCGCCAGGATGTGTATCACCTATTCTAAGCATGGCCATAGCCCGAGTTAAAGAGTGGGAGAATTACCTTAATAAGAGCTGGGAAAAAGGCAGATGTCGGCTTCCTTACAACGACCTAGGCATTCAAGACTAAGGTAATCAACAGAGAGGTACTCCATCAACGACCTAGGCATTCGCCACTCCATTTCCTCCCTCCCCCAAACTCCCGCCGCCTGGGTTGACGTTCCGGCTTCCTTACAAGCCGGATCTCCCCCGTCGAGTATCCCTTCAGACCTTGATCTGACTTAGGCATCGAAGGGGATTTGGCCGGAACCTAGGTCCGGCCTCCCTGACGAGTTTCCTCATCTGTCTAGGAAGAAGATATCCGAGGCGCCGAGGCTACCCCTCAGCATCGGTCGGCTACCCCCATCGCAGTCGTCAGGTGGACGGCTGCTCAAGCACCAACCCACTTGCAAGGCACCGAGGCTACCCCTCGACGCGGATCTGTCTGAGGCTGAGCGTGACCCAGCCGAGGCCGAGCGTGACCACCGAGCCGAGGCTTCTCCTCAGCTCCCCGAAGGCAGAGGATCGACGCTACCCGGGGACTCCCCTGTCTGCACCCGACCCTCCTTCCTCCCACGCAGAGAACAAGCGGGCTCTGTGATCCCAAGGGACCCACAAGTCGGCCCCTTGACCACGTTGACCACACAGCCGACGGTCAACGAACTGTGGTGAGAAAACACCCGTAAACAAATACATCCCCACAAAAGCCTAGATATCCTAATTTTAAATGAACAATAAGTAAAGCACAACAATTGTTATTTCTTTTTCCAAAAATTTTAGGTTCCCTCACAAGTTAGTTTCCACCAAAGAATTTAGTTCTCTCAAAAAATTTTGTTACCCCAAAAAAATATAGCCCCTTAGGGCACAGTTCATTTAAAATATTACTCTCCTCAAAATCCTTGATCCCCTAATTTTAAACGAATAATAATTACAACATTATCATTGTTATTTAGTTCATCCAAAAAATTTTAGTCCCCACAAAATTTAGGTTCCAGTTAATTTAAAATATCCCCCCCTCGAAATCATGGATCCGCTAAGTCTAAACGAACATCAATATTTAAAGCGCAATAATTGTTATATAGTTTATCCCAAAAATTGTAATTCCTCCCCAAAATTTAATTCCATCCCGATTCATTGTCCCCAAAATTTAGTTTCGAGAGAATTTAATTCATGAGTTTTTTCATTTGTGGTTGCTCAAAAATTTGTCTATGTTCACCCTGGTATCGCTATGGTGTTCATCATGCTTCTGATCCAGTGTTCATGATGGATCCCTACATGAGTATGATCATGGGCACCGCTCTGTCAAATTTTGTATTGGCAAAGTGAAACCTGTCAATGGTTAAGGCCAATATCACAAAGTTAAACCAACATTTTAGTTTCAAGAACTAAACGAAAAAGAGTTCTTTGAACCACCTAATTGTCGTCCAGAACATCTCCAGTGAGTGGTATATCAAAGAAGATGATATAGACATAGATAGAGATAAAAATATGCAATCTTGATAATGGTAGAGCATGCTACCAATGTTGGGCGGCATGAAATCTGTTTTCATCATCTATGCACAAAACGGGGGGGTGGGGGGGGGGGGGGGGGGGGAGGAAAAAACCATTAAGCAACATCATCATATTCATGAGCTGCTTCAACCCCAAAAAGGAATCTATGTCAGAAGCTTTCACGATCAGCCTTCTTAAGATGGCGCAGTGCAGCATCTTAGCGATAATTCATTTTTACACTTAACGTTCTATTTACATTAACCTTATTGAAAAGTGTAAAAGTAAACGAAAAAATTTAAAAGCTCCATTATTATTAACCTTCTCTATGAATTTATTTTTAAAAAAAGACTATCATAACAATACATGTCTCTGTTTTGCGTTTTCAAATTGGTTTATGCAACTTCTGATAACTAAAATAGTTCTTGTTTCTTTAGGTGGACATCCTTCATCTTGTTACCTTCCACTTCTGGAGCCTGCATCAGAAATGCAATTTCTTAAAAAGATAATGGAATTACCAATATTTACATAGCGATATCCAAGCTCAGTAAGCCCAGTTGACCCCAATGCATCAACTATAAGGAAAATCAGGCAACAAAAGATTAGCTTAGGTGACAAAAACAGCCATATGGAATCAAAGTCATATGTCCAAGAATGCTACGAAAATCTCATAGTTTCTCTTTAAATATTATATAAAATCTTATATTTTCTCTTTACAATTCAACACATACAATCAAACAACTATTACCTTTATCAAACATTGCGGTCATCCCCTTTGCAACATGCAAGATACCATTTTAATTTATAACTCAAAATTCTCTAACAATTTCATACCTTTTCGGTTGATTTATTTAAAATCCATCATAGAGATATCCTCAACACTTTGGATAACAGCTCTCCTATCGCAAAAAAACTAATTGAATCCTAGAATTTATCGCGAGAAAAGAGTAGCACAAACCGAATCGTGTGAACTTTTTTACCAACCCAAATTTCCCAATAATCTGATCCTAAAATTTTAGCATGTAAATCATTGCCCAAAACATGTGAGAATAAAGCAGATCCCTGCAATTCCCTATGTGAAGACTCCAGTTTTGTTCCTCGCAAAAAGTGTGAGAAGAACACGGAGAGGTCTCTCTCAACCTACTGCTGCCAGTGATGCATTTGCCATTGCTAGAGAGATAACTGTCGTAAGATGAGAGGGGAAGGAGGTTGTTGAATGCCTCGTCATCCATCGAAGAGATTTGATGATCATGATTTAAAATGAAAAAAACAAAACAAAAATTATCCAATTGAAATGAATATGATCATACATGCCCCTTTAGCAGCAACATTTGCAACTAATGACATAGGCACATTGTACCCATTTACTCCCAGTTTCAACAAATTAAAAGATTTAATGATAAGAAAATAGGATTAATACTCAGGAAATGTTTAGGATCCATCACACTGCTAAATAAGATGGAACTGATAAAACCACGTCAAATGGTAAATTTGGGTTTTTAAACAGATAATAATGCATAACTTTATGCAATGCATTGAGTCTTTTGAATTGTCCTTGGATAGAATATGTATATTACCATAAATTACAGACAATAAAAAACAAATAGACATCTCTGTTTTTAAAGAACAATGATGTTCAATGGGAGATGAAATCTATCTAGATCTGAAAATGGGTCAGGTTAGGGAAGACACCACCACCACATCACACAGGCCACTATCCAGCAGAACCAGCAGCTCACTATGCCCTGAAAATACCAACGAAAAGGGAGTGAAAACCCCGAAAAAGGGGATGAAAAAACCAAAATTTCAAGAAGAAATCAATTAACTTAAATCAGTCAATTATTTTTGGAAATAACTCAGTCCCTAAAGTTTATAAAAAGTATAGCATATTACGAATGTCTCATGTTCAGATAATGTTACATCGACTTACAATTTGGTGAAAGCATGCAAATTGTTTCTCAAGAAAGGTTTTTTCAAGTAGAATTTTAAGGTTAATTGATTCCAGCGATGTATATATTCACATGTATTGAAGTTATAAATGAGAGAGGGTGCCAGTAACCATCTCACAAATAATTTCAGACGTAACCAAAACTAAAACTCTTGCTAAATTACAGCCACATTCATGATGTTTTAAATTAAAGTTTTGAAGCATATTTGCTTCATACTGTACTATTGAGGGTTCATCCACCTTTGGAGTGAGTGCTCAATTTTATCAAGCTTTCAGTTTAATAAATTTCCACCACCTCGCTGACATTTTTTTCTTTGATATAAACTTCCAAGTTAGGATATGAGTTGATATTCATTTTAACATTTTTGCCAAACATATAAGATGAGGATGCCCAAGCTCAAAATCTTCGAAGGGACTCCATTGGAAATGCAATCATGCATATTCCCGAAATTTATGTTATCGAACTACCTGTAGGTGACATTTTCATCTGTATCAAGTTTAAGGAATTGATATTAAACTAAATTAGCTTCAAGTCTATATGTAAAGATAGGTTTGGCATACACACCAATAACTGCATGCATGGTATCAAATAAAAACATGAAAATTTAAACAATTATTTCTTTGCCTAACAACAACTTCATATTTGTTCATGTAATGATCATGATTTGCCAATTTTTAAAGCCTAGAAACAATCAAAAAATTTGAAAAGATAAAATTCAATAACACACAGAAAAATAAGAGGTATCATATCATTCAAAAGAAAAATAGAAAAAAGTTATTTAAAAAGTAGATAATTGAGAGACAGAAACAGAGGGGGTTAAAAAACATCAAAGAATTGATCTAAATTTGCAGACTCCAAATTATGAGTCACATATAGAACTTCCAGAGTAATATTTATATAATCAAACACGTTAGAAAACTTCTTTCCATAAGAACTTAAATGGCATAAGAACACTTGCCATGAAGCTACATAATTTAAGCATATCAGACACACATCAGACACATATAAAACCATCACCATGAAGTTGCATAATTTAAGCATAAACAAAATTTTACAATAAATAAAATGAAAGAATGATGATGATGATAAGATCATATCACCTTGAAAGGCCCATAGTCAGTTCTATTTGATTTTCAAGTTGCATGAACTTCCCTGCACCTTGAAAGGCCCATTGCCAAATTGGGAAAACTCTGCAAATCAAACAGAAGAGGAAAATAAAATGGGTCTTAAAAAAATTAAAAAAAGTTCTAAAAGATAGTGATTTTTACCTGTTTACGGGTGTTTTCTCACCACAGCTCGTTGACCGCCAGATGTGTGGTCAACGTGGTCAATGGGCCGGTTTGGGGGTCCCTTGGGTTCGCCGAGCCCGCTTATACTCGGCGTGGGAGAGCTGAGGGGAAGCCTCGGCTCGGTAAGTCGCGCTCGGCCTCGGTCGTATCCGCATCGAGGGGTAGCCTCGGCGCATTGCGAGTGGGTCGGTGCTTGATCAGTCGTCCTCCTGGCAACTGCGACGGTGATGGCCGACCGACGCTGAGGGGTAGCCTCGGCGCCTCAGATGTCTTCTTCCTGGACAGATGAAGAAACTCGTCAGGGAGGCCGGACCTAGGTTCCGGCCAAAGCCCCTCCGATGCTTAAGTCAGATCAGGATCAGAAAGGATACTCAGCGGGGGAGATCCGGCTTGTGAGGAAGCCGGAATGTCAACCCAGGCGGCGCGAGTTTTGGGGGAGGAGGGAAATGGAGTGGCGAAAGCCTAGGTCGTTGATGGAGTACCTCTGTGTGGGTTACCTGAGTTTCGATCCCTTTCTTCGTCGTCCTGGCCCTTCCCTTATAGGCTCCTCCCTGATTGCCCCACGTCCTGCCTCGTCTCACATCCCCACGACCCGCCTCCGCCTCCTCCCATTCGCGCGACGTGGTGAGGTGGCCCATTAACGTGTCATTAATGGCCATCATGGGATCGCGGACTCAGGGGGGCGGTTAATCCGGCCGAATGGGGGCCGGTCGGGTGTACCCAAGGGCGAGGTCGCTGGGCCTTCTGCTCCGTCCGTGGGCCTCCTTTGGGAGGGCCCGTCTTCTCTTACGGGCTTCTCCTTTGAGGTCGGGCCGTGGGCCGTTGTGCTTTGGGCTCGTTGATATTAGTCATAACAATTACCCCCATCGCCCAGACCGTTCGGCTTCCGTCGGTTCGGTTCGGGTGATGTGACTCTTTCGTGACCCGATGGATGCGTCAGTCGAGGCCCTGCTATTAAATGAACGTCATTATTGCCGCTCCGTTTGAACTTCTGTTGGTGCGGTTTTCGAAGTATCGCCGCCGTTTTGATGTCGCCACATGCCTTCTCCTGACGGTTCAGATTCCACCGTTGCCCTCTATATATACGTTCCAATCCCTCTGGCTTCAACTCTTTCGCGCTCGTTCCCTCTTGTTCTTCGTTCTGCCAGCTTCTTCTTCCAGTCATCTGTCCTCTTTCCCGCTCTTACCAAGGTAAGTCCGCCATTCTTTAACTCGGGCTATGGCCAGGCTTAGGATAAGTGATACCCATTCCGTCGGAACGGCTTCCGGTCCCGATCATGCCCCTTCCTCTAGGCCCAAAGTTCCGTCGCCGTCCCCGGACCCGGGGGTCCCGGGTAAAGGGAAAGGAAAGCTTTTTCCGGATCCCGTTGGAGACGATGTGGCCTCGTCCTCCACAAGATTAGGCATCCCTCCATCGATCCTCCTATCGTCATCCATGGCCCATTTCTTAGTCACTAGGGAGATACGATGATGGTACCTATGTTATCCCTATGACGTTCGGATTCCCTTTGGAGACGAGTGGATCTGCTTTTCGCGGAGTAACGAGGTCGGTGTATACGTCGAGATGTTCCATCTGGGGCTCCGTTTCCCCCTCCACCCTTTTATCATTCGATTCACTGACTCCTTGAAAGTTGCCCTATGCATGCTAACGCCATCCTCTATCGCGGTGCTGACTGGGTTCTTTATGCTTTGTATCATTCACGGCCTGGAGCCGTCTCTCCCGCTTCTCTCTCATTTTTACCGGATCCAGACGGTAGGACTCGGTTCTTGGGTGCATCTCCGAGCCCGTGCGAGGCGAGCGTGCCTGCTCGGTATACCCCCTTGGTCGGGGAACTGGGACTCTAGCTTTGTTTTTGTCGTCTTTCCCCGGGTCTCGGTTATCTTGACTGGTTGGGGGAGTTCGCAACAAACCGACAGGTCGGCAACTTTATCCGAGGCCGAGCGAGTTGCGGCCCGTCTCATATCGTCACTTTCTCTCGAGGACAGGTCGGTCTGGCATTTGCTGGACGACCTTCTTCTGAAGTGCACTCTGTGGTCCCGTGGTTAGTTGTCTCCCCTCCCTCTGTTTAACCTCTGGCTCACCCTGATTTCTCTTTCTCTCGCAGACATGGCTGGCCGTGAGTTCACCCATGACGTCGATGAGCTTATTCGCCTGGGATCCCACCGGGGCCGTGGAAGCTCTTCCGAACGGGTGCCTCGTCGCTCTGTTGATGAAGAGTTGCTCCGGTCCGAGCCTCCTTTGGAAAGGATTGAGGCCAAGTCACCCCCACTGGTCACATCCGGTGCCCCCGGAAGGGAAGTCTCTGGAGGCGACCCCTTCACTGTTGAGGATCCCGGATCGGCTCCTCGACCGTCTGCGAGCGGGAGTCGCAAGCGCTCCCCTCCAGCGATCGCTGCCCCCATCGGGAAGAAATCACGGAAGAACGGCGGGCGCGCCTCTTCCCCGACGCCTGCCGTCGCGCCGACGGATCTCGGCAGGGCGGTCGCGTCGACCGCCGCCCCCGGCCACGCCGCTGATACTCTCTGCGCTACCCCTTCGGTCTCGGGGGCTGTCTGCGTCCTGCCGAGCATCTCAGCGGTCCTCGCTGATCCTCTCAGGGGTTCGGTTCCAGGTCTTGATTTGGCCTTGGTGGACCGGCCGGCGGCGGACGCCGTCCCTTCGGGGACCGCTCCTTTTTGGAGTTGTCCCCCGTGGACGTACTGTCGGATTCCCTGGTCGGTCACCTCCAACAGGTTCAGATTCCTGCCCCTTTCAGATGATTGGTTTGCCTTTCGGTCTTCCTCGGTATAATCCACCTCCATTTTATCTACATGCCACCGCGATGGCTCTCGAGGCGCAGCGTCGGGTGACCCAGTTGAGGAGCCTCGAAGATTCTCTAAGTCAGGAACGCGCCCGGGCCGGGGAAGCTGACGTAGCCCTTCAGGGTGCCCGCATGGAGGCTCGGCAGCAACGCCGTCGTGCTGACGAATTCGAGTCTCAAGTGCATGATCTCAAGCGGAAGCTTGAAGATGTTCATGACTTGAGCCGAGAAGCGGAGGAGAAGTTCCGAGGAGATGTTCATGACATGAGAGGAAGGATCTTTGGGGTCATCTTGCCGAGCTGCGTCGGAGGCTCCGTTTTACCGAGGAAGCCGAGAAGGGCGTCGACACGGCCATAAGGCCGAAGATTACGTCGGTCCTGAAGGAAGTCTTCGGGACTTACGAGGACCTCCTCGCCCCTCGCATAGTGGAGGTCATCAGGGAGTCGGTTCGGCAGTTCACGGAGCTCGCTCGGGAGCCGATCCTCCCTCCTCTGGGACATGTCGATCCCCATGGCTCGAAGCAAGGCGAGGCACCAGACGACGCTATCTCTCGTGCTCCGGACCCCTGAAGCGCCTTCGTGTCCTGTCCCCTTTCTTGGGTGACAAATTTTGTTGTCATCAACGGTGCTGTGGACTCCTGGCGACACTGTCTCTTGCGCTCCGGACCCTTGTAAAGCCCTTGTATCCCGTCTCCTTTCTTGGGTGACAAATTTTGTTGTCAACTGCTGTGCTCGTGAGGACGTTGTTGAGTGATATGTAACTCATACCATTAATGAAAATGATTTCTTCTAGTTAGTTCTTCTTGTGCCACTGGTCTCTTTTTTCGGAATGGCCTTTATTGTTCCTAGGCCGGACGGGCGTCGTCGCCCTCGTCTTGGGGTGTTATCCTGAGCTCGCCCAGCTCGGTGTGTCGTTCTTCCCGCCGAGTCTGTTTTTCGGGGCTATTGTCCTCATCCAGACAAGCGAGTAGGTCACTTGACCCGCGAGGGAAGTCATCCCGTGGCTTGCGGCCGGCGGTCATGTTCGTCGTCCGGGGAGTTGCCCCAGCCTTAGGCGTGGGCGATCTGCTCAGTCTGCGGGGGTAGGTATCCCTCGGCTCAGGATTGGCAATCGCGTTCCTCGGCAGGGGGAGTTACCTCCTGCCTTATGAGCAGGCGGTCTGCTCAATCCGCGGGGGTAGGTTCCCCTTGGCTTATGACCAGCAGTCGTGCTCCTCGGCTGGGGGAGTTTCCCCCAATCTTGCACGCGGACGGTGTGCTCGGTCCACGGGGGCAGGTTCCCCTCGGCTTATGACCGGCAGTCGTGCTCCTCGGCTGGGGGAGTTTCACAGCCTTATGAGAGGGTGCTTCGTTCGGTCCGCGAGGGTGAGCACCCCTCGGCCCACAACTGGGCGTTGCGCTCGTCAGATGGGAGAGTTGCCCCCAACCTTGCGAGCGAAAGCTTCGCTCTGTCTACAGGGGTGGGTACCCCTCAGTTTACGGTTGACGAAGGAGATTTGGCGGCGAGGGGAGTCATCTCCCGACTCTTCGGCCTACAAGAGAGGTTCGTTTGGTGGCGAGAAGAGTGGCCCCTCGGCTTACGGCCGACGAAGGAGATTCGTTCGGTGGTGAGGGGAGTTGCCTCTCGGTTTACGTCCTGCAAAAGAGATTCGTTCGGTGGCGAGGGGAGTTTCCCCTCGGCTTACGGCCGACGAAGGAGATTCGTTTGGTGGCGAGGGGAGTTGCCCCTCAGCTTACGTCCCGCCAAAGAGGTTCGTTCGGTGGCGAGGGGAGTTGCCCCTCGGCTTACGGCCGACGAAGGAGACTCATTTGGTGGCGAGGGGAGTTGCCCCTCAGCTTACGTCCTACAAAAGAGGTTCGTTCGGTGGCGAGGGGAGTTGCCCCTCGGCTTACGGCCGACAAGGAGATTCGTTCGGTGGCGAGGGGAGTTGCCCCTCGGCTTACGGCCGACGGAGGAGATTCGCTCGGTGGCGAGGGGGGTTGCCCCTCGGTCACCGGAGGAGATTCGCTCGGTGGCGAGGGGGGGGTTGCCCCTCGGCTTACGGCCGATGCGATTCGGGCTGGTCCATATCAGTCGGACCGCGGTTGCCTTGGTTGAGTCCTCCTACGCATCCTGAATTGTCTGCTCAAGATAGGTGACAAAGTTTGCATTGTATGACTTCATTTCTGTGAGACAATACATTTGGAGTAATGAAAAAGAAAAGGTGGCAAGACACGGGGGAGGTTCTGGCAGGGTAGCCTTCCTCCGGTGGATCGGCGGCTATTTCTTTCTGTCTCCTCACTCGATGATCCGCGTAATTGTCTGGACCGCGTTCACCCCTTTTCCCATGTCCTGCTGTTTGGACGTTCCTTCTCCCGAGGTGGGGTCGTTGGCGGAGTTCTTCAGGTGCCCACGGCTCACAAGCTTCTCAATGTATTTCTTTATGTGCCAACAGTTGTCAGTATCATGGCCGTTGTCCTTGTGATACTTACAGTATTTCTCTTCATCCTTCCCGCCTTTCCTCATTCTTCGGGGAGGTCGACCCGCGTGTCCCTCCTTCTGGGCTTGCGCTAGGATCACGTCCGGGGCGTTGGTCACCGAGGAGTGCCGGAGCTCTTCCCTCCGTGGTCTTCCTCTAGCCTTCTTCTCCGATCGATGCTCCTCCGTGCTGCGACGCTCCTTCTCACCGTGCTTGGTCTCGCGTCCGATCTTTCCCTCATCCTCGGCCAAGGCCTCTTCTGTCAGCATGAAGCGTTCCGCTCGGGCCATAATTTCGGCGGGGTCCTTCGGCGGGTCGCTATGTAGCGACTTCTTCAAACCCCTGTGTTGAAGGCCTTTCTTCAGGGCCGCCTTCACAACCAGTTTGGGACAGCTATCCACGCTCAATCGCTCCACATTGAAGCGACGCATGAAGTGCCTCAGAGATTCGGCCGGTCCCTGCACCACATTGAATAAATGATCCGAATCAGGTTTTACCTGTCACCCGGCCATAAATTGCTTGCAGAACAGCTGGGTGAGCTCGTCAAAGTTGTCTATCGACCGATCGGGCAGGCTGAGGTACCAGGTCCGGGCGGCCCCCCGTAGGGTGGAGTAGAAGCCCCTGCAGAGCAGGGTGTCATCGGCTCCCTGGAACGCCATGACCGCCTCGTAGTCCATCACATGATCCGCGGGGTCGCTGATGCCGTTGTACTTCTCCAGCGTCGGCACCTTGAAGTTCGAGGGTATTCGTGCCTCAGTTATCCTCCGGGTCAGGGGGCATCGTTCTCCGCTGATGCACCCGGGTCGCTCCCCTTCGCCCGCCTCCTTACCGTTCGGCTGCAACGGGGGGGCTGGTGGGAGCTTGACCTCCTCTTGAGTCTTCACCGGCTTGGGTGCCGGGCTCGTTCGGCGCGAACATTCTTTCCGGCTCTCCTGGTGGTGGGTTCATCGGCTGCCTCCACCCGTTCAGACCGGACGCTCGTTGATCGTCGATCATCCCGCCTACGCTTGTTTGACCTCGGACGCGCGGACGAGGCCGTCCTGGAGAGGTCGCCCGTCTGCTCCAAGTCCTCCCCATTTCCCTCTCTGACTGAGGTGGGAGTGGGAGATCATGCCAGGGAAGAGCCAGGCCTGGTGAACCTCCGTTCCATATTCTGCACTCTTTTTCCGTGGTCGGCGACCACGTCAGAGCGAAGGGGTCGACGTTCCCCTTCCTGGCGGTGAGCCCGTCTCTCCCCACCTTCGGGGGTGGGAGTGCTGCTGACGAGCTATTGAATCGTCACGGCTAAAGTTTGGATGTTGGTGTTGGTCTCCTGCGCATAGGCTCAGAGTTGCCCCTGCGTGGCCAGTAGGGCATCGTTGGTTTCCCCGGCAGCGTGACCGTTCAGGTCCTCGACGGGGGAGTGGTATGCGCTCTCCTCTGGGATGGGTGGCATGCGCCCCAGGCCATTGCCGACGGGTTCCATTTTGGTGGTTTGACGTGGGTGTTAGTTTGTTCCCACAGACGGCGCTAGATGTTTACGGGTGTTTTCTCACCACAGCTCGTTGACCGCCAGATGTGTGGTCAACGTGGTCAAGGGGCCGGTTTGGGGGTCCCTTGGGTTCGTCGAGCCCGCTTATACTCGGCATGGGAGAGCTGAGGGGAAGCCTCGGCTCGGTAAGTCGCGCTCGGCCTCGGTCGTATCCGCGTCGAGGGGTAGCCTCTGTGCGTTGCGAGTGGGTCGGTGATTGATCAGTCGTCCTCCTGGCGACTGCGACGGTGATGGCCAACCGACGCTGAGGGGTAGCCTCGGCGCCTCGGATGTCTTCTTCCTGGACAGATGAAGAAACTCGTCAGGGAGGCCGGACCTAGGTTCTGGCCAAAGCCCCTCCGATGCTTAAGTCAGATTAGGATCTGAAAGGATACTCGGCGGGGGAGATCCGGCTTGTGAGGAAGTCGGAATGTTAACCCAGGCGGCGCGAGTTTTGGGGGAGGAGGGAAATGGAGTGGCGAAAGCCTAGGTCATTGATGGAGTACCTCTGTGTGGGTTACCTGAGTTTCGATCCCTTTCTTCTTCGTCCTGGCCCTTCCCTTATAGGGTCCTCCCTGATTGCCCCACGTCCTGCCTCCTCTCACGTCCCCACGATCCGCCTCCGCCTCCTCCCATTCGCACGACGTGGTGAGGTGGCCCATTAACGGGTCATTAATGGCCATCATAGGATCACGGACTCAGAGGGGCGGTTAATCCGGCCGAATGGGGGCCGGTCGGGTGTACCCGAGGGCGATGTGGCTGGGCCTTCCGCTCCGTCCGTGGGCCTCCTTTGGGAGGGCCCGTCTTCTCTTGCGGGCTTCTCCTTTGAGGTCGAGCCGTGGGCCGTTGTGCTTCGGGCTCGTTGATATTAGTCGTAACATTACCCAAAATTCCATTCAGCAAAAATAATAGGACCAATGCGGAGGTGAGCAAACCAGATCATATCTCCCATCAAAGTAGTACTTAAAACAACAACAACAACAAATTAAATTGCTCACTTGCAAATAAAACAAATATTATAAAAACTTGAATTTTTGTAAATTATTTATTTATTGGTTAGGAGGTGGCTCATGCCCATTCCAAAACACATAAGTCACATAAGTCTGAATAACATCCAAGCCCCCTTTTGACACAATTTCTTCTCGGGCTTCTTCGCCCCTATCTTCACTAACAAATTGTAAAAAAATTAAACACATGAATGAAGCCGTTGAGGGATGTTTTGTTTTCCACTCTAACTCATCAATTTAACTCATCAATTGTTATATCAGAAATAGTAAGTTCACCAATTGTTATATCAGAAAGTGCATGAACAAAAATTGGAGCACATTACTTCTTAGATAAGGGTAACCTTAAATCTCCTTTCCATATGATCAGCAGACTAAAGATGTAAAATTACTCCCCAAATAGGTAATTAGTTGTTAATCCATTTCCAGCATTATCTCCAATCAAACTCATATTCTCTCTGTTAGTCTGAGCCAACTTCATTGTCAATCACTATATTGTCAAACCTTAATTCTGATGTTATGAAGTATTCTGTAACCAAAGATAGCTAGTGATACTGATTCAAAAGTGACTCTTACATGCATGGCAATGTTTTTGCTGGTGAAAAAATCCAGTACAACCACTGAATTTGTTTCTATGTCATGTTAGAGTCCATGCGTATTATTTCATTAATAACAACAAAAGAGTAAACAACCACATATTTAGCATCATTCGAAGTAGTCTAGTACAGACGATAATTTTCCCATATCAAGTTTCACCACACACATGATGAGCCATTCAGGCTATGAACCATGAAGACTAATAAACACAGAATCTCAATAACATAGTTAACTCAAATGAAATTTAAGTATGTCATTAAGCGAGAAGGAAATTAAGGTGATGAAAAGTTTGTATATCATTTAGCTAATAATGCACAATGTTCACAATTTTATTCTTCAGTTATTCATGCATGTTCATTCAGAATAGGCACATAACAATTGTTTGCACGTTCAGATGTATCACATCAAAATCACAAAACTTGTTAGGGATGTTCTATCTAGATGCGAATGGCATACCAAAATTTTAGCACTTCCAAAATCACAAAGCTTGACTTGGTAAGTAAGAGGATCGACATAGAGAATGCAAATTAACAACAGAAGGTCAAAAGAAATAAAACACATTTCTTGATACACGATCATGAAATACAAAACTTCCATGAGCATACCAAAACATTTTGTGGCTTCACATCCCTATGAAAAACTCATGGAACAGCATGAATATAAGCCAGTGCTCTAAAAATCTGCAAAACCACTGAAGAAACCAAAGGATACATGATAAGTGTATAACTTCATAAATATACGTGGCATCTTCTGGTTTATAACACTATAATGCTTCAGAACCAGGTACAAAGATATCGTCACGTACTCCAAAACCAGATTGAGGAAAAGCTCGTCTCTGCTCGAGGTCGAAAATAAGTAGTGCTTCAAACAAACCACATTGGGATGATCCATCGTGCGCATCAATTTAAGCTCCATGTTCTTGTATCTCTTATCCTGCAACACCTTTAAGGCAACCGTCTCCCAGGTTTCCAGGCATTTAGCCTACAACAAAATACCCACCATATTAAGCCAAAAATCAGATTTTCTTCATCATTACAAACCAAATTAATGATGAAATTTCAATACCTGAAAGACAATTCCAAACCACCCAGTGCCCCCGATTCGAAGCATGCTCAGTATACATGTATGTTATTTTCAGGATGAAAGGGTACATGCTAGATATGATATGAACTGTTACATGCTTCATATCAGTATGCATGTAGCATATCCGTATGCATCTAACATTTCATCCCAAAATAATTCGAAGCATGTAATTTTTAGAGCAGTCTAGTGATTCCATCAACATTCGAAGCATGTATTTTTCAGAATTAACAAAAATAAACATGGTCTGTAAACAACAAAGCATTAAAATTTTTATTCTTAGGCACATTTCTCGTTCATTAGAAATTACATGCTTATAAAAAATTTCAATTTCTTTCTCATTACATGCTCATAGATATTACATGCTTCATATCAGTAAATAACATGCTCATATAAATAACATGCTCATAGAAATTACATGCTTGATATGAAATGAAATGTTACATGCTTCATATCAGTAAATTACATGCTCATAGAAATTACATGCATCAAGCACTTATCAGGAGGTAACATTTCTAGCATATCAGAATGCTCTTGAAAATTACATGCTCAGTATACATGCATGTAATTTTCAGGATGAAAATGTTACATGCTTGATATGATATAAAACATTACATCCCAAAATAATTCAAAGCATGTAATTTTCAGAATAGTCAAGTGATTCCATCAACATTCGAAGCATGTAATTTTTGGAGTTAACAAAAATAAATGGTCTGAAAACAACAAAGAAGCATAAAAAAATTTATTCATAGGTACATTCTCAATCATTAGAAATTACATGCTCATAAATTTTTTTTAGTTTCTTTCTCATTCCCCCAAAACAGGAACATAAAGAAGCATCATGTCAAACAACAAAGAACATCATGTATTTAACTCACATAATGCATATTGGAACATCATAACATGTAATTTCTTCAGAAGATTTTGATGTTCAGGGGTTGTAAATTTATTCAGATGAAGTTGATGTTCAGTAGGCACATATGGGACCATCATAACATGTAATTTAATTACAACCCCTGAACTCTTTAATTATATGGGAACACCAAGTGAATACATACAGTATGGGGAAACAAAGAAACATAAAACACCAAAGAAACAAACCTAGTTTTGATGTTCATGGCTGAAAAAATCAACAATGAAACAAACCTAGTTAACATGCACCGATTTTTTAACAGGCACATTTTCAAGAACAAACATTAGGGGGAAACAACGAATAACATGAAGACGGAATAACATGAACTATACAACCATGAACTATACAACTATAAAAGCGCTGCTTGAGCATTCAACAAAATAATGTAGCAGACAGGAGTCTTTTTTACATGCATGAACCAATTACATAAAAACATCAAACATATCTTGGAACATGAACCAATTACAAAAAAATATCGAACGATTCAACGATGTCAGGTTATGTTTTTATACTTGAAAAAACTTGGGCTAATGAGAACAACCTGGCATTTTCCAGGATAATCGTTGGATTCTTTCATGTGTAATTAGACTAATGGTTGGAATAGAACTGATTTAATTTTGCAACTGCATGTGAAATATTTGAGTTATCACTGCATGTAAAAATCATTGATTTGCTTTTTCATATATTTTAGTTATCATTGTTAACATGATATTCCCTCACTGTTAAATTTGATTGAAATAGAGCTCACTCTATTTACATCAATGAATAGAACTATATTTTGATATTCCCTCACCCTATTTCAATCAGAACTATATTTTTCATTTATTTTGTGTTATGATACCATAGTTAAGAATAACGAAGAGAAATCATATCATCCAAAATGAGATCACAACATACTTCTGAAACAAATAATATTGTAAAATTTACATAATGTGTAATAAAATCTACTTGACAAACAAAATGATGAATCCAAAATCCTAAATTTACACCAAACAACCCATAAAATAGTTCAGCCTTTTATAGATCATTATAAAATTTGACGCTAATTGAAACCCAAGATCATAACAAATTCAAGAAATTGATTACCGAATTTGCCAAAGTTCCCTCCACCTTTATTCCACCTGTAAATAGTATTCAAAATTTAGTCTCTAGTATGTTATCTTTGACAGTTGCACCGACCTAATAGTTGCATCCAGTTAGACACCAAAATATACCTTCTGCAACTTCTATTGCTACAGCAACATCTTTGTTTGACTCCAAATATTTCTCCTGTGACTTCTCCCAGCAACAACACTTTTTGCTAATCTGCCGTTGGTGCCTCTATCGATATCTAGTCATGATCTGCTACTTGCAAGCTCTAAAAGTGTTCCTTCTACTGTCAGCAACAAGATGATGAAAATTCCTGCTCTAGCCTGTGTTTATAGACAGTATCACAGGCCGTGTCCTCAGTTTTCAGTTTGTCCATCTCAAATCTAGTTGAATCAGCCATGTCTTTTGTAACACCTGATCAATTGTTGCACGCTACTCCCTTTGCCTTTCTTACATCTCAGCAATTGTAATCAAGCCCTAATGATGTTGAGTTTAAACCACACGAAGCAAAGAAAAAGACATTTCTATTAAATTGCACCATCAAAGTTCAAAGAGCCAATACTGTCCCTATTTTGTTTAGAATGGGTTAAGACCCTATTTTGATCAAAAAAAACCATTGCCCTCAGTTACACCAATTTATATTGTCGTACTCAATTTTTTTACAAAAAAACATAATAAAACATAATAAAAATCAAAATTTTCACACTTAAAGGTCTTCTTCACCTGACCATATTTTGATCAGCATCGGCCATGAGCCTATTTACATCAAAACACCATTGCCCTCAGTTACACTTCCAATATCTATTGCAGTACTCAATTTTTTTACAGAAAAACATTCCAAAATGATAATTATTGCAATACTACTGACACATTAGAGCCAAATGGGTTGATAATCATTGCTTATTTTATAGAGAACACTACAGTCCATTTCAATTTTAGTCATTTTCTTTGCAGAAATTCTTATTGTTACAGAAAATAATATTGAAAGATAAAAGTGCAAAGGTGCCTTTGATCTACATATACATGAGCACATAAACATAGACATTTGTTTAGTTCATATAAGAATAGGCCTATAACTCTTTAAGCAATGATGCTTCATTTGATCCAGGATCGCGAAATTCTTGCAAAATCGAAATTATTACAAAATCAAAATTCAAGCAAAACTGAACTCTTTAAGCAATGAAATTTTATTCTAGATTTTCTGAAATTTCTTAGCCAATTCTTGTCCATGAACAGTGTACTTGTACATGTTTTAATATTATCTTCGATTTTATCAATTGAATTGATTCAATGTTTTCATCTTAGTTGCTTGAATCCTATTATTGTTCAGGATTTGTCATTTGTAGATAGAGATGCATTCACACAGTCAAACAGAATTAGCCATGATTATGTTTATAAGTGTGATGTTTCACAAACATTTCCATTCACTTTAACTTGCATGTGTCATAAACACTTACTGTAAACAATGACACTATGTGTTTATTTGTAGGATGTAATCACCCAAAAAAATGTAAGCTCAAACTATCATGGTGAAGCTCAGATCCAGCAGAAACGATGGAACCGTGATGTTCATCTTGCCCTGAATGTTAGTCAAGCTTGGTCCTTCGCAATACAACAAAACTCTGTCCTCGTTCAACACACTGTTCAGATTCATCTGGCTCTTTGTCGATTTAAAAAATGCTATGATCTAGCATCCATCAAATGAACAAATTTAACACATTATAACATATCCAATAACAAATTATATTAGCAAACTTTGAAATTGATTTCTTGCAAAAAAATACTAAACCTGTATGTACAAAACCTGTATGTATATACTTGCCATACAATCTTGAATGGCAAACTTTTGCAAATCCCCACTATAAATCTTGAATGGCTAAACATGTATGTACAAACCTGTATGAATCTTGAATGCTAATAAAAGTATGCACATGTTTAGCCTTAAAGTCGATAAAGTTCCAGAAAAGAAATGCAGAAAAATAAATTGACCTTAAAGAAACATATATGAAATGTAGCAAGGATCTGTTATAAGATTCAGATGTCCCTCGCTGAAAAAATGGAAGAAAATGACAGGCACAAACATCTTTTGTTTACTACATAATTAACAAATTTTCTGTGACAAAAACAAATGAAATTATATAAATGGACATTACTAAACAGGAATTAGTAAATTGGATTTCCTTCCTAAAGTATAGGAACACAATTTGGCATGGACATTAGTAAACAGAAATTAGTAAACAAATAAAATTATATAACAACATGGACATTAGTAAACAAAAATCATTTGGTATGGGAGAGTAACACAATTATTCAGTTTCTCCCTGCTAATGTTGATAAAATTTTTTCCAGAAACAGAAACTGAGATTTAAAATTGTCCTATTCACAAATTTGATGTGTCTCATCCATAAAAATGCAATCATAACACTTGATTAAAAACCACACAATGGAATCAACATTTGCATGAACTGATGAAGCATCGGAAGACATTGCTTATAGAGATGCCAATTTTCAACCAAAAACAAACAAAAAAAATTAATTTTCTTCTTTGAGGAATTACTACAAACACTTGGAGGACAGCATGAAGACCAACCTTGTGGCATATGCCCCTGGTGGCACTGGTGATGAAGAAGGCCACAGGTTCTCGAGATGGTTGGCTTGGAAGAGGAAATCCTCGATAATCTCGTATGTGTCTCGATCTTTGAACACTCCATAAGCGTTGTAGCAGATGGGTTGACCAGCTCGGTCCTCGTCGTTCATGTAGGTGATGACCCCTTTGAGCTCTCTGAAACCAAGCTCCTTGTCGATGATGCCATGTGCATTTGAGTGGGATCAGGTGACGTTGACGTCATGGGCACGGAGGAACTTAAGGAGGAGGACGTCATGGCCAAGAAGGGACTGATGCTGATGAGGAGGCTCTTGAGGTCTTTAAGGGATTTTTATTCGGTGGGCTTGAGGTTGAGGGAAAACAGACCAGCACAAGGTGAGGCCGAGGATAGCTGGGGGAGAGAATTTCAAATTAAGCAAAATGTGAGGTGTGAAAGATTCAAATGAAAAAATTCAAATTCATTTAGTTCCCCCCATTTCAAATACTTACCCTCCAAATATATTTCAAATCATTCCTAAACCTTGTCCTAGTCAGCATTTATCTTTTGTCCCAGTCAGCATTTTGTGGCCACGTAGGACAAACTTTATCATAGTAGGATAAAAATTCAAAAAAGGTCCTCTTTTATAGTGTGTGTGTGTGTGTGTGTGTGTCTATATATATATATATATATATATGATCCCAAGTAACAATGAGTACAAAATAAAGCAACAACTCCGAGTATAACAACAAAATGACCAAAATACAAACATCATCCATACAACAGTACTCAAAAGAAAAGGATACAGACAGACACTCAAACCAAAATAACAAAAAAAATCCTATGTTGAGTCTATCAAGAGCAGCATCAGTTTGCATCAGTCAATCTGGATGAAGGATGGGTCTGAGGGGTAACCAGACCGACAGAACTCAATCTAGTAGAGCGACGAGTAGGGTACACACGAGCCTTCTGCTTGGATGACGACGCACCAGTAGCAGGAGACTCCACATGAACAGGTACAGTGGGCTGTACATCAGTAGACAAACGATCAAAGCCTGGAGGAGGAGGGACAACAGAATGTGAAGTATCCTTGGAGGGAGGAAACATGGCCTGGAGGGCGACCGAAATAGGAAAGATGTGAAGTAGGAGCGACTTATATTGAAGCTCAAGGGGAAGCGAGCGCTTCTGATCCATGATGGTAACATGCGCTTCGAGCGAAGACACTCGGTCACACAGCTGAGCGAGGAGGAAATCATCGAGCAGAACAGACGGTGGAGGAGAGGGTGGCTGGTCAGCATGCGGAGGAGTGGGCTCAGCGACAGAGGCTGAGGGAATAGGGTCAGCAACGAAGATGCCCAAATACTCCCCTGAAGACGGTGGACTAGCAGGTTCCATGAAGATTGATCGAAAGAGACTAGGGCAAAAACGAACGATAATCGACGAAGATACCTAATCTGAGAAGATTGACAGAGAAGGAGACAGTCCACCTAGCAATCAAATGATAGGAAGGAGTGATCAGAGACTGGAGCTTCGAGATGGAGAGAAATCGATGACAACCGTGGAATTCAAAAGGTGGAATACGAGGGAACTGAGTCGGATGAGAGAGAAAATATCTGAACAAATTGACGGTTCCCGAAGTTAAATGAAGGGGTCCAAAGAATCTGGGCCGTTGGATCGAAAAATCGACGGCTCAGATCAAGTGTGCAAACCGCCACAGAATTAGACAGTCGACTGATGAACAAATGTCAGTCGACTGGTCGATAAGATAGAAAATAGGCTTGAGTTGACAGAAAGTCGACTGTTGGGTAATTCGCAGTCTCCTGTCGGAGAGACGGTCGACTATAACTCTCACAAAAGTCATCTGACAGAGAATCAAAAAATATGATGATAAAAACAGAGACCTCTGAATATTTGGACAGGTGCCTGATAACCAAATTACAGTTGCCTGTCACAGGGAAAGTCGACTGTAAAATCTTCATCAGTCGCATGTGCGAAAAATACAGTATGTTGTATGAAAATATAAAGATGGGCAGTCGACTGTCGAAGGAATGACAATCGTCTGTCCTGGTCCAGAAATGCACAGTAAGGCTAAAATCCAGAGGATAGAGACAACTCACCCTAGGATATATACTCTAACACAAATCTAATCAAGAAATCATTATCAACATATTATAGATTTTCATAAAAGATTTGTAAATCAATCCAAAACTATCGAAATCATCAAAATCTGAAATACATCTCCTAAAACAAATATATGTGAAACATATAATTTATCAAATGAAGAGAGGTAAAAATGATGATATGAGTTCAAGCATGATATAACATGAAAGTATGAACTCCTACAATTCAGATTCACCCATAATCCCTAATTCTCCAAGCAACCTCACAAATGAATCTTCTTTAAGAGGTTTAGTGAAGGTATCGACGATTTGTTTTTGGGTTTCAATGTACTCTAAGATGATTTCCTTCTTAGCTACATGATCATTAATAAAATAGTGTCTCACATCTATGTGTTTGGTACGGGAGTGATGTACCGAATTCTTGGAAAGACAAATTGCACTTTGGTTATCAACCATGATATGGCAAGTATCACAATTGACACCATAGTCCTTAAGAGTGTGTCTCATCCAAAGAACTTGTGCACATACAAGACCCGCAGCAATATATTCCACTTCAGTCGTGGACAATGATACCGAGTTCTGTTTCTTGGAAAACCAAGAAACTAGGGAATTTCCTAGAAAATGGCAAGTGCCACTAGTACTCTTCCTATCGGATTTGCATCAGACAAAGTCGGCATCAGTATATGAGATTAACTCATATGTGCTAGACTTAGGGTAAAGTAACCCATAATCTAGTGAATGATTGAGGTAATGAAAAATTCGTTTAACCGCAATCAAGTGTGACTCTTTAGGTCTAGCTTGATATCTAGCACAAAGGCATACGAAAAACATAATATCGGCCCTACTAGCAGTTAAGTAAAGTAAGCTACCGATCATACCTCGATATAGACGAACGTCTACGTCTTTCCCGTTCTCATCATTGTGTAGATGGGTTGTCGCACTCATGGGGGTCCTTTTGCTTGAAGATGATTCCATCCCGAATTGCTTGATAAGCTCCCCGGTGTACTTGGTTTGATGTATGAAAGTCACATCCTTCATTTGCCGAATTTGAAGTCCAAGGAAGTAGTTGAGCTCACCCATATGGCTCATTTCGAATTCATCCTTCATAGACTTAGAAAATTCTTGGCAACTATTAAAGTTAGTAGAACCAAATTTAATATCGTCTACATAAGCTTGAATTAAAAGGATGTCATTTTCATAATCTTTAATGAAAAGAGTTGAATCAACTTTACCCATTTTAAAACCTAAATCCAAAAGAAAGGTTTTGAGTCGATTATACCAAGCTCTATGAGCTTGTCTCTATCCAAATAATGCTTTCTTAAGTTTGAAAACATTGTTTGAAAATTTTTCATGTATGAAACCGGGTGGTTGAGAAACATAAACTTCTTCATTAACAATACCATTTAAAAATGCACTTTCAACATCCATTTGAAATAATTTAAAATTCTTATGAGATGCAAAAGATAAAAGCAATCTAATAGCTTCTAATCTAGCTACGGGGGCAAAAGATTCTTCGAAATCAATACCTTCTTCTTGCCGAAAGCATTGAGCTACTAACCTTGCTTTATTTCTTGTGATGACCTCGTTCTCATCGGTCTTGTTCTTGAAGATCCACTTGGTCCTAATCACTTGGTGACCACTTAGAAGAGAAACGAGCTCCCAAACTTCATTTCTATCAAATTGCATGAGTTCTTCTTCCATTGCAATTATCCAAGAGCTATCTTCACTTGCTTCTTGGATGTTCTTTGGCTCAATGGTAGAGACAAATGCGCAGTGAGAGAATTCATCAATTCTTGACCTCGTTCGAACACCCCCACCAATATCTCCAATAATTTGGTCATGGGGGTGATTACGAACGGTTGGGTACGCTATGGAAATCCCTGCATCACTTGAAATATCTTCAACAATCTTATAAGTATTGTTAGTCTCAATAGTAGAATCATTAATTTTAACATTACTAAGAGAATCACATAAAACATCTACGCTATCATCAACCACATGAGGAAAATAAAAATCTTCATAAAAGGATACTTGTAGTGATCCTCAATCGTTGAAGAGGTTTTGTTGTATATCCAGTAGGCTTTGCTACGTGTGGAATATCCAACAAAAATTCCTTCATCGAATCTTGGCTCAAATTTATCTAAGTTACCAAAGGTGTTCTTGATAAAACATTTTGAACCAAAAACACGAAAATATTTAATTTGTGGCTTTCTGTCAAAAAATAACTCAAAACAAGTTTTGTTTGTTCGGGGTCTCACTAGGATCCTATTAAGCACATAACATGCCGTGTGCACCGCCTCTGCCTAAAATTGTAGTCCAAGATGACTATCAAAGAGCATGGTACGGGCACACTCAATAAGAGTCATATACTTTCTCTCTACAACACCATTTTGTGGTGGTGCACGAGAAAAAGAAAAATTGTGAGTAATCCCGGTGTCATCACAAAACTTTGTAAAAGACACATTCTCAAATTCTCCTCCATGATCACTACGAATAGTGATAATGGTGGATCCTAAGAAATTTTGAATCTTCTTTGCAAATATGGTAAACTCTTCAAAAGCTTCATACTTATTAGTTAAAAATGAAACCCAAGTAAATCTATAGAAGTCGTCAACGAAAACTAATCCATATGGAGCATTACCTAAAGAGGCGGTTCTAGTTGGCCCAAATAAATCTAGATGTAGTAATTCTAGGGGCCTCTTAGAAGTTAGGCCTTCTTTAAGTTTAAAAGATGATTTACTAAGTTTACCTTGTTGATATGAATCACAAAAGGTTTTCTTACTAAAAGCAATTTTTCGAAAAACCTTTTAATAGATCATGCTTAGCTAACTTATATATGTGCTTGAAATGAACATGACCAAAACGGCGATGCCATAATAGTTGTTCATTTGTATTAGCAACTAAGCAATGCTCTACGGTTTTAGGCAAGCTCAAATAATAGATATTTTTATGGCTAATACCGTTAAATAAAACATGTGAATCAAAATCAACAATTTCACACGTATCCTCTTCAAAGTTAGCATTGTAACCTTTGTCACAAAGTTGATTAATGGAGATAAGGTTATGACATAAATCACTAACTAAATAAACATTTGTAATAAGTGGTTTGGAAGGATTACCGACTTTACCTACTCCTATGATGGTTCCCTTTTGATTACCTCCAAAAGTGACCGTTGCACCATCCTTGATGCTAATCACTTCGGAGAGCAATGAGGGATCTTCCGTCATGTGTTTGGAGCAACCATTGTCGAGTATCCATCCTTTCCTTTTTGAGCCAATATGATGTTTACTACTCTCTTTCTTTTTCTTGGGTACCTACATAATATAACATAAGCTTATGGTACCCAATTTTTATTGGGTCCAAGGGGATTAGCCCTTTGAAAGCCAAGTCCAAGTGGACTTCCGCTTCCCAACATAATTACCACTATTTATTACATCATAAAAATAGGAATCAACATAAGCATTTCTATCATTTAAGCTAGTGTTCTTAGGACCCCAAATTGTGTATGTTTTGGTTGTCTGACGTGCGTTTATATTTTATATATTCATGCACATCTTCTTCGTGATTTTCCATTGTTTTTCGTTGTTTCGTATATATTCTTTTGTGATTTTTAGTTTCTTTTCACTTTCTTTGTGTTTATGTGCTATTTCAGGAGATTTGCCACTGCAGGGGACATATAAAGCAAATATCATGAGTCTCCGGAGCAACGGGAGGAGCCACATGAGATCCCGAGGGCCAAACGGCAAGTTATGTCATGAATCAACCCTCAACTGATCAGTTGGATAGTTCCAACCGATCAGTTCGTGCACGCGTATCCGACCCGACGTGGAGTAGCAATGAAGCGAGCCCCAACCGATCGGTTCAGAAATCGGTTGGTGGCGACAGTGTTCTTTGTTTTTCTGAGCTGAATTCCAACCGATCGGTTGACTTGTCAACCGATCGGTTCACCTGTAGCCGATCTTCGCAAGCTCTAGAGCTCCACGCCCTCAACCGATCGGTTCAGTGATTGGTTGAGAATTATCGCGATCTCAACCGATCGGTTCAGCGATCGGTCAAAAGCTGAAGAACGATTTCTCTGCTGCCTCAACCGATCGGTTGATGTTTCAACCGATCGGTTGGATGTTTAATTTTGTATTCTTCTGGGAATATCCCTGGCATCTTGCCAGATTGTATATATAGCCCTAGGTTTCCCAGAAAACGAGGATCCCCAGTTTTTAACAGTTTTTTAGGGATTTTGGCTGTTGTTAATTAAACTTGTTTTGTAAGTTCTCCGATCGCTTTGATACTTTGATATTGCGTTAATACTATTATTTGCTTCTCTAATCTATTGCTCGATCTTAATTTTGATGGCTATATTTTGTTGCATTGAATCTATTACAATGATTAGTGAGTAGTTTCCTAATCTGGGACACTGGTGGAAGCCCCTTCGCGGGTTCTCCCTAGAACGACCATAGGATTAGGGTTTCGATAGGATATAGGGATTTAGATGGTTACGCGGGGTGTTTTATTGTCATTGGCAAGATAAAGACCACCTTTGACCGTCGGGCCAAGGGGAAATAAAACTGACGTTTGATCCTCTAGCCACAGCTTACACCCCTAGCGTAGACATTGATTCCTAGCGCGTGGGAACGGCAGGATGAAATGTTGGGAGCAATTGTTGCGAGCTTATTGCTCCCGGAGTCGGTCGATGTTGGACATGGGAATTCCTACTGTCCGAACTCGAGTAGACCTAGCGTATCATCCGGGGCATCGACCGGAATATCGGGCCCATGGGACGCTAGGTATCACTCTTAGAGGCAACGTCTCATCCACTAAACCCTAGAATGCGATAGTATTCCTATCTGTCGGTCATAATAGAGAGAACTCATGATAGGGTGGAAACCAAGGTCCTGAGTTACTTTTTATATCTTATATCTTCCGTAGTTTCATACCGTGACAACCAGTTAGCGATTGTGCTAGCTCACCCACAGGGTGATCTGGTTCCTCTTTGTTGACAAGCACATCACACGCCTCCCCGTGTTCGACCCCCAATCCACACTACAACACCGTGCAATTGCGGTTATAAATTTTAATTCTGGTACTCCCTGATCCGCTTACACATTTGTGCCAAAACAAGGGGACGTCATGCTTTATGGTGCCGTTGCCGGGAGGCAACGTACTTGTTTCAATTAGAACCCAGTGACCCTCGAGACTAGTTCATATCTCAACCCCGTGATACTTTTCACATTCTATATTTTTTATTTTTTATTCTTTATTCTTTATTTTCTGTTTTTATTTGTCATTGTCCCACACGCGCTTCACAGGTATAGCTGATTTTTGATGCGCAAGAACTCAAGAAGTCTTGACGACTTGGTTCCTCTAGATCCTGAGATTAACACAACTGTGAGGCGTCTGAACGCCGAGAGAAGGAGAATGGAAGAGATAGCTGCCATGGGAGAAAATATTACTCCCCAGAAGTCCTTGCTTGAGTACTCAATGCCGTCCATTGGGTCCACGTCTAACATCTGACCTCCGGCCATTACGACCGGAAATTTCGAGCTGAAGCCATCATTGGTGGCTTGGATCCAACAAGAACAGTTTTTAGGAGCTCCTATGGAGAACCCGATTGAGCATCTAGACTCATTTCTGGAGAAGTGTGAGACTTTTCGAATCAATGGCGTGTCGACCGAAGCAATTCAGTTGAGGTTGTTCCCATTCTCTCTGTGGGACATAGCAAAATAATGGCTGAAGGGGAAGGACCCTAATACATTTACAACCTGGGAGAAGATCTCAAATGCCTTCCTGAACAAATTCTTCCCTCAGGGGAAGACAATGAAGCTAAGGAGCGATATCTCCTCCTTCTCACAGGGCAGCCATGAATCATTACATGAAGCATGGATGAGGTTTAAGGAAATGCAACAGAAATGCCCTCACCATGAGCTCCCCCGCTGGCAGATTATAAACTTTTCTACAATGGGCTCAGAACAACTTAAAGTTCTCAATAGATGCCGTAGCAGGAGGATCCTTCATGTCAAGAAACGAACATGATGCCGGTAATATTTTGGAAAATATGGCATCGAACAATGAAAGGTGGAGCGACGAGCGCGCCACACCAAAATCAGGAGGAATGCACCGGGTGGAGGAAGTCAACAAACTGTCTAGCAAATTTGATTTGCTTTCCACCCAGATCTCGTCATTCTTGGTAGGGGCCGGTGGCGCCAACACTCAACATGTAGCAGCGGTTGAAACTGAACCAATGGGAGAATTTGTTAGTGGAGATATATCGGCACCGGTGGATCAGGCGAGTGCACTATTTTACAATCCTACGGGGAATGCACTGTATCCACCAAGGACTAGTTCCAACCCAGCATATTCTCCTAATAACCTGAACCACCCAAACTTTAGCTACAGGGCACCGTATCAGCAACCTCAGCAGCAGCAGCAGCAGCAGCAGCAGCTATATAGCCCCCTCCACCTCAGCAGCAGATATATCAGCAGTACCCTCCTAGAAATCAGCAGACCCCACCTCAGCAGCAACAATACACCAACGGGTGGTCTCTCCTATCGAAAACATCCTTACTCAGTATATATCAAATCAGGAGAAGATCAACCTGTAGCTACAGATTGGGTAAAAGACTTTGGCAGATCAAGTAACCTAACTGAGGTTACAAGTGGCAAACCTTCAGAAGGCACAAGGACAGCTGCCGGGGCAGCCAGAGGTAAACCCAAGGGGACCCAACCAAACACTAGCCTTGACGCATGGTCAAGAAAACGTCTCGGCAATAGTCTTGAGGAGTGGTACACAGATTCCGGCGCGGGAAGCCGTGAAAGAACCTGAAGCTCCATTGGTAGATGAGAGACCAAATCTGAAAGTAAATGACAATGGAGCCTCGACGTCAAACCCCGTGACTCTGGAGGGAGTCTCTGAAGAGAAGAAGAAAAATGAGGGAGACAACTCAAGGGTATTCAAACCTACAATTCCATTCCCACAAAGACTTGCAAAAGCAAAAATCGATGAAAAGTACGGGAAATTCTTCGAAATGGTGAAGGACTTGAGTCTACAAATCCCCTTTCTGGAAGCTATAGAAACCATCCCCTCATATGCAAAATTTTTGAAAGACCTAGTTACGGTAGGGACGAGAAAAGAGAAAGTTGTCCTCACGGCAGAGTGCAGTGCTCTAATTCAACAAGCTAATCCGCCAAAGCTCAAAGAACCCGGCAGTTTTTCTATCCCATGCTCAATTAGGTAGGTAGCAATCAATCGAGCGCTTGTCGACTTGGGTGCGAGCATAAGTCTGATGCCCCTCTCACTTTACAAGAGGATAAATATGGGTGAGCTTGGGCCCACAGGAATGACTCTGCAGCTGGCAGACAGATCAGTAAAGTACCCGGTTGGGGTAGTTGATGACTTACCGGTGAACGTCAGCGGTGTGCATGTGCCAGTTGATTTTGTAGTTATTGACATGCCTGAGGATAATCACACCCCGATTATCCTCGGGAGACCCTTCATGGCAACCGCAGGCGTACTCATAGACGTCAAGAAAGAGAAACTGTCCCAGAACATCGGAGACCAGAAAGTAGAGTTTGACTTGGCGTTATCAATGAAGTCACCACCGGAAGAACATAGATGCAATCTGCTGGACGTAGAGGAAGAGAGAATTATTGAAACAAGAGATTGGGAGGTTCTCTCAAGGAACCCCCCTCGAAGGATTGAATGGGCTCGAGGAGCAAATTGGGTTGAAAAAAGAAGATGTCGTTGAAGAAGTGTGTGTCTCTCGGACGACCCCCCTGGATTTGTGAAGGTTGCTCAGAAAAAGAGCAAAGGAAAGGAGCCTCTGGGCTCACAGCTGAGGAAGTCTGAGTTCTGAGAAGAATGGTGATTGACGCCAATATGAGAAAAAAGCCCCTGGACATCACCAGCAGGAAAGTTGTCGAGACCATTCATCTGCTGTCGCCGCCAACAATTAGGAACCCTGCCCCTACAGCTGCGAGGATGCCGATCACTAGGCATCATTACCAACCCCCCTGAAGATCATATATCGGGAGTCGAGAAAACGACTATAAACAACAGCGCTTCATGGGAGGCAACCCATGTTCTGAACTTTTGTCGCTGTTTATAGGATTAGTTTACTAGTTTTTGCGAATAAATATTACCGTGGGAATTTTCATTGGGATACTTAGATGATTTTTTTTGTATTTATGCAGAAATTACCCCAACCGATCGGTTCATGCATCAACCAATCGGTTGGTCTGTATCTGTAAGTGCCCGATTTGAACACACCAACAAACCGACCGGTTGACAAAAGCGGCGATCGGGTGGCAGATCGGGTGGAGATGACAGAGCTCTCGGGAATTTTTAGGGAAAGTTCAACCAATCGGTTGATAAAAGAGACGATCGGTTTGCTGACCGGGTGGAGATGAATGAGCTCCCGGGGATTTTTGGGGAAAGTTCAACCGATCAGTTGATAAAAGCGACGATCGGTTTGCTGACCGGGTGATGATGACAGAACTCTCGGAATTTTTTGGGGAACGGTCAACCGATCGGGTGAAAACTCACCCGATTGGTTCACCTGTAGCTGCTATCCAACAGTTGCCTTTCGAAAATCAACCCAACCGATCGATTGACTTGTCAACCGATCGGTTCGCCTAACCCTATAAATACCCCCTCACCCGACTTCATTTCACCCGATCCCTAAATTTTTTCTTTCGAACGGTTCATTTCCTCTCCATTCAAATCGATATCCTACTTCACTCCCACTACTTCCAATCGCCTTTCCAGACTTCCTCCGCCACTCTTTGACCTTCCGAACCCTCCATTAACCACGTTCGATCCAAAAAATCGCCCAAACCCTAGCCCAAACCCCCAAAATTTTCGAAAAATTTGTTCTTGTTGGAATAGCATGCCGCGGTTCCCCAAATCCCTCCATCATATAGTGTGGGATCTTTTGGAAGCTTGGACTTACTTCAGTACTGGGTACACTCGCTCCTTAGCTTTATTTTTACATTGCCCAAGTATTATTATTTTGCTCATTTGTCATTGGTTGTGTGCACACTCTATAATCTTGCATATCACACTACATCGCTACACAATCATGCAAAAGATAAGGACAAGGGTAAGCGCATCATGGCGGAAGAGGATCCGTCTTGCAAGAGATACAAATCCACACGTTTCACACACGGACGCGTTCCTCCTCCGCCGCCTACCCAACCATCACCCCAACCCATCATACCCGTGGTGGACCCACTGATGGGACCGCAGGGAGTCCGTTACATGAGTCAGGAACACAAAGACTTCTATCTTCGACTCGGGCAAAGATCGCACTTAGCCACCAAATTTGCAAACAATAAAACCCTACTCGATCTCGGGGTTTTCTCCGGAGTCGAGTCACTATTTGCAAACTTAGGTTGGCTAGGTTTCTTACACTTCCATGCACAATCTTACCCCTCACTCACCCTAAAATTTCTATCTACCATCAAAACTGAGGAGGGGTCAATTATCGAATTTCGTCTTAGGAATTGAAACTTCCATATATATTTGACCACGATCAACAATATTTTCGGTTTTCCTAATCTCGAAAACAGCATCTGCCCTATGAATTTCATCCTGACTTCGATGTCGACCGTTTTTGGGGAAGCCTCACTCTTCACGATCATTTTCCTCGAGGCAAGGCCAAGGCCTCTTCCATCATTCACCCTGTTTTCCGTCTCGCCCATCGCATAATCTCTAGCACTTTCTTTCCGCGGGATGAGTCCGGTACTGTGACCATCCCCGATCTTTTCATCCTTTGGGCAATGACTTTCCCCTTCATTTTTGGTGTTGACGGGATTACCTTCGAGGCCCCGCAGGTGCGCATTAATGCCTCTGTGTGGCTAATTCAAAAGCTCATTGATATTAGCCGCGCAGGAAAGGGTAAATATTGCTGCAGCGGCCTCATTACTCTGATTGCCTTACACCCCCCGTTCAACATCGTGATCCCCGTCGATTTGCCGCGTGCCCCAAGATCTACATATCTCAATTTTGATGTCCTGAGGCACACCCATATGATCCGGCCGCGAGGCAATGGTCGGTTTGCTTTTTACTATGGCCACCCCCCTGCACCATATACTATCCTGCCAAATCCAGGACGCATGTCTATTCATCTTGAGGCAGATTGGTCGTTTCCTCCTGATCCTGAGTTTGTAGGGGGTTACATTTACAGTTTCCTCTCCCTGACGCACCGAGACCTGCTTCCCCTGCCGTCCATTTGGGCGAGAAGGACATCCCTGCGTTCAGAGGAGACCCCGGGGCTGGACCTAGTGGCGCCACCCCGGCTGCTTTCGCTGTTTCTTTCGATGCACTTACTACTGCCCTCTTTGGCCTAGCCTCCGGTGCCGGCACAACCACTACCACCGGCACCACTTCTGCTGTCCGCCAGGCCACCTCAGCTCGCCACGCTCTTGAGGCTGAGCTTGCTTCTATATGCGCTGGCGTATCCTCCTCGACCTCCTCGGATCCATCTACTTCCTTCTTATCACATCCATGTTTCCTCGCACTCGAGTGAAACGTCGCCACCATCCTCCGCCTTCTTACACACATTCACGGTCTCCCACCACCTACTCCACCCCCGTCACCTCCTCCATCACCGCCTAGGCGATCATCCCCTCCTCCCACCACCACTGTTTCCCTTCCCGCCACTTCTTCCCCACCCATCACCACTAACCCATCACTGCCACTACCCTTCACTTCCGTCATCACCGCCTACTCGCGTCGCAAGAAGCCCGCTGTGCGTGCGAGATCCTTACCCACACCCACCTCATTGATTGTCGTATCCATCCCACCTTCTATTACCACCGACACTCCACCCATCGTTCACACCACCACCGCACCCATCCGTCCACCATCTCCACCCCTTTCTCCACTTCTTCACACGCCCACACCTCTCCCACCCACACCCCTCCATCCTCTTCTGAGGAGGGTAAGGAGACTGCCTCTCCTGCATATTGATTTTCCTTTTTCTGATTCTCCCCCTAGCCATTTGTTCTGCATCATCTTGATCATATCTTTTTTCTAGCATTGTCTTGATCAGCTTGGGGAAAATCAATTTTTGTGTGATTTTTGTCATGTCATGATTGTCGTGTGCTTGTTTATATGCGTCATGTGCATGTGTTTTATATAGTTGATTTGAGTGTTTATTTTCTTTATTTCTCTATGTTTCATTTCTTGTGTTTTTCATGTTTTCCCATTTTCTTGTCGATGCGTACTTCCCTCCCATCTATCGTTGTCCTCCCGCTATTACTTCTATTGCATTGAGGGCAATGCAACGTTCAGCTTGGGGGGTCGCAATTTGTGCGTCAGTTTTGTCTTTTTCTCGTTATTTTTGAGTCGTTTTCATCGTGTTTTTCTTTTTCTTTCCTTCTTTTTTATTCTCCCTCTTCTAGAGATGACCCCACATGATGAACTGCCACGAAACCACACACACATAGCTTAGCTACGATAATCACTTCCACTAACCCTAGGAAGCCGAGTCCTATTGCATTTTATGCTCCGTGGGTTCACTTTGCTTTTGTGTGAGTGGTGTGTTGTGACTAG
The DNA here is from genome assembly GCA_030789695.1 of Scilla litardierei. NCBI lineage: Eukaryota > Viridiplantae > Streptophyta > Magnoliopsida > Asparagales > Asparagaceae > Scilla > Scilla litardierei. The sequence goes on from CM061136.1 coordinate 19,896,289, forward strand.
CTAGTTGGTGAGCTTCTACGTTGTGATTTTGTTTTATATGCATGTCCTTGGTTGACCCCTAGACTATCATGCTTCAATTTTGAATATGCGATATATGCATCCACTGTCTGCTTCTTTATGCATGAATAATATATATATTACTCTTCAAAACGCATGTGTCGGGACTCTACCAATAGGACTAGGATAAACCATTTGCTTATGATCTGATCTGCAAAATTTTTTTCTTTTGCCAAGTGTTTAGAATTCGAATTCTTTTTTGTTTTACTTGGTGCAGACCCCCTCGTCGTGCACCGTTCCCCCATTTGGGGGAGTGCACACTTTTCAATACCCAACTTCTATATATATGTGTGTATGTATGTATGTATGTATGTATGTATGTATAGCCAAAAATCCAAAAAAATATACAAATATCCAAAACCCAAAAAAAATTCCCGTTGTGAATATTGCTCATATCTACCGTGAATAAAGGGAAGGCGAGAATTTGCACCTAGTGATCTCCTCCACACCTACTCAACCCCCTTCGATTTCAAACACGCTTGGCATAGGAATTATCTAGCGATCATCTAGGCAGTCGTGCGGTGATTCCCTAGATCCTAGCGGTAGAGTCCCCGACATATGATATGTTTTCTATTCTTATTCTACTCTCACGCATGCTTGAGCTAACATTCACCGCTAATTCGAATTGAATCGATATTTGGGTCACTCCTTGGGTATGTGTATATGGAGATTTATTGCACAATTTAGATAGTTACACCATCTGCTAGCTCACGACCTCACTCACTTGCGCTTCACCACGTGGACCCACGACACTTGTATGGACTCATATTCCTTGGTTTAGTGATGTGTTTATCGCATGCTTGCTTAGTGTGGTGAGTTGGCTTTCGTTGGCTCTGACGGGTGATCTAGGATTCCCTTTCTTTTTCTGTTTCTTCCTTTCTATTTTTCCCTCAGAGCTCCTACTCTCACTCGTCTTCCTCGAGGACGAGGAAGGGTTCAACTTGGGGGATTTTGACGTGCGTTTATATTTTATATATTCACACACGTCTTCTTCGTGAATTTCCGTTGTTTTCCGTTGTTTCGTATCTATTCTTTTGTGATTTTTAGTTTCTTTTCACTTTCTTTGTGTTTGTATGCTATTTTAGAAGATTGCCAGTGCAGTGGACATATAAAGCAAATATCATGAGTCCCCGAAGCAATGGGAGGAGCCACACGAGATCCTGAGGGCCAAATGTCAAGTTATATCATGAATCAACCCTCAACCGATCGGTTGGATAGTTCCAACCGATCGGCTCATACACGCGAATCTGACCCGACGTGGAGCAGCAATGAAGCGAGCCCCAACCGATCGGTTCAGAGATCGGTTGGTGGCGACAGTGTTCTCTGTTTTTCTGAGCTGAATTCCAACCGGTCGGTTGACTTGTCAACCGATCGGTTCAACTGTAGCCGATCTTCGCAAGCTCCAGAGCTCCACGCTCAACCGATCGGTTCAGCGATCGGTTGACAATTATCACGATCTCAACCGATCGGTTCAGCGATCGGTCAGAAGCTGAAGAATGATTTCTCCGCTGCCTCAACCGATCGATTGATGTTTAATTTTTTCTTCTCCTGGGAATATTCCCTGGCATCTTGCCAGATTGTATATAAAGCCCTACATTTCCCAGAAAACGAGGATCCCCAGTTTTTAACAGTTTTTTAGGGATTTTGGCTGCTGTTAATTAAAATTGTTTTGTAAGTTCTCTGATCGCTTCGATACTTTGATATTGCGTTAATACTATTGTTTGCTTCTCTAATCTATTACTCGATCTTAATTTTGATGGCTATATTTTGTTGCATTGAATATATTGCTATGAGTAGTGAGTAGTTTCCTAATCTGGGGCATTGGTGGAAGCCCCTCCGCGGGTTCTCCCTAGAACGACCATAGGATTAGGGTTTCAATAGGATATATGGATTTAGATGGTTACGCGGATGTTTTATTGTCATTGGCGGGATAAAGACCGCCATTGACCTTCGGGCCAAGGGGAAATAAAACTGGCGTTTGATCCTCTAGCCACAGCTCACACCCCTAGCGTAGACATTGATTCCTAGCGCGTGGGAACGGCAGGATGAAATGTTGGGAGCAATCGTTGCGAGCTTAGTGCTCCCGGAGGCGGTCAGTGTTGGACATAGGAATGCCCACCGTCCGAACCCGGGTAGACATAGCGTATCATCCTGGTCATCGACCGGAATATCGGGCCCATTAGACGCTAGGTATCACTCTTAGAGGCAACGTCCCACCACTAACCCTAGAATCCGATCGTATTCCTTTCCGTCGGTCGTAATAGAGAGAACTCATGATAGGGTGGAAACCAAGGTCCTGGGTTACTTTCTATATCTTTTATCTTCCGTAGTTTCATACCGTGACAACCACTTAGCGATTGTGCTAGCTCACCCACAGGGTGATCTGGTTCTTCTTTGTTGACAAGCACACCACACGCCTCCCCGTGTTTGACCCCCAAGCCACATTACAACACCGTGTACTTGCGGTTATAAATTTTAATTTTGGAACTCCCCGATCTGCCTACATATTAGTGCCAAAACGAGGTGACGTCAGTGTCCTTTTCCTAGTTGCATGCACAATTGATTGATTTCTATGTGGTGTGTGCTTCCTAGGAACATACGTTCTAGCATATGAAGAAGGAGGTGGATAAGAATTGCACATATGTGGGTTGTATGCAAACTTAGAAACATGCATGTTATATGAAACAGATGGGGCATGCATAACATGCGGTGGGTGTGCATACATGGAAGTATGATGCATATGAGAATATGAGCGTGTAGGGGCACGTGCATGAGTATTTCTCATGTGTAGGTTTGCACGTGTCCGTGGGTTTGGAGCATAAAAAGTGTCATGAGTGTCCACTAGTGAAGTAGGAGATTTCCTTCGTGGATGAAGGTTGGTGTACATATAAGCATGGCCTCTCTTTTGGTTTCCACCCTTAGTGGGTTTCTTGTCAAAAGAAAGAGATTGTGAAGTTGTGGCTTTCTTGGTAGGTTTGCTGCAAATAGTATTTTTGACACCACTTGTGGATGCACCAGAGGATGGCCTCACAAAATCTATAGTAACACCACTATAGGAGGTGCGAGAGTTGGATGCATTTGCTTCCACAAAACCAAGTCCAACACGAAGTGTGGTCGGGAATTGGTTTGCAAGCAATTCATCCAATTGTCCTTTCTCTTTGTTAAATCTCATAACTCGGAGGACATGAGCTCATATTTCTCCTTAAGAAAAGAAATATTGGTATTCAAGGTGGACACACATGCTTTGAGCTCGTGCACTTGGGTTTTAAGAGAATCATTCTCTATACCCAATCGTGTGTTTTGTGAAGCTAGATCACTATTATCCTTAGAATACCTTTGATCTAGTTGAGATTTAAGGGAATTCACCTCATTTCTCAATATGTCATTTTGAGAAACCAAAGAGGCTTTCTCAAGTGTTAGTGTGTCAACAATGGTGTCATTGTTGATAATGTATGGTATGGATGGTTTGCTAACATTTAATTTATTTAAACTAGTATATCTAAGCATTAGATATTGATACTTAGAAAATAGTTATTCGTTAGCAATACAAAGTTCATCCATTGTTACCTCGGGTTCATCGATGTCGGTATCACTCTCATCGGAGAGTGGATCTTCCCGAGCCATGAAACACATGTGGGCACTTTCACCCTTCTCATCCTCGGATTCGCTTGAGGAATCTCCACTTGAATCATCAAATGTACCGACAAGTCCTTTTTTCTTATCCTTCTTGTACTTGTCGGACTTGTGGTACTTCGGAGCCTTCCACTTCTCTTTGTTTCGGAGTATTGGTCAATCCTTCTTGATGTGCCCTGGCTTATAACACTTAAAACAAAGAGACGAAGTGTTGTTAGTGGAATCAAATTTATTTTTGGAGGGAAATTTACCTTTGCAAAAGAAGCGTTGGAACTTCTTCGCCATTTGCGCCATTTTCTTCAAGTCCATCTCGTTTTCTGATTCTTCACTATCGGAGGATGAAGAATTAGATTTGAATGCTAACGCTTTCTTCTTGGCCTCCGTAGGGTTCATCATCGCTCGAATCTTCAATCGTTTCTCCCGTCTTACTTTGCAAGACATGAGAGTACCGATGAGATTTACGACTGTGTAATTCTTCATGTCGTTGGCCTCCTCAATGGCGATATCTCTTCGTTCCCATTTGGAGGTCATTCCCATTATAATCTTTCTCACCTTCTCTTGTTAGGTGTAGACTTGTCCAAGAGCTTCGAGTTCATTGGTGATGACGGTGAAACGTCCGTACATCATTGCTATGCTCTCACTATCCTGCATGTGAAACATATCGAAATTTTGTACAGCAACATATAGTTTAGACCGTTTTACCTTATTCGTTTCCTCGTGGGTAACGACTAGATGGTTCCAAATTTGATATGCACTCTTACATGTGCATATCTTGTTGAACTCATCTGGATCCAACGCACAATGAAGAGCACTCATTACGTTGGCGTTGTTGACTTCGGTGGACTTCTCGAAGGGCGTCTATTTGTCAAAATCCTTTTCGGAGGGTGATTCGGAGCAAAAAGTGTATATTTATACCCACTAACTACCCCTATTTTGTGCTAAGAATTATACTTAATCTTGCTCTTTTTGGGTATATTTTCATTTCATGTCATTTTGGAGCTTACTCCCATTCTTGGCACAAAATATGGATTTTATCGTCTTTATTGGCTTTTGATATTTTTCATATGCTCCTGGTATTATTGTGATAATATTGTCAATTTTTAGAGTTATTTGAGTAAAAGATTATTTTATATGATTATTGGAAGTCAATATTGTGTTTTAATAGTCATTATATTCATTTCATAATCAAATGGACTAATTTCTCCTTCTCATATTTTTCAGGTACTCCTGGGGGTCTTGGAGATTATTCAGATTTTACTGGGAATTTTCCGAGACTTCTGGGTATTTTTGGTGGATTTTGGAGGAGAATTGGGGATTTTTGGAGCTAGAAAGGAATTTCTGGGTTTTTAAAAAGAAAAAACAAAAAAGTACAAAAAGGCCCGCAGGCCAGCGGCCCGCTCAGATGCGGGCCGCTGCGAAAATTAAATAAAAAAGGGGGGAGCGGCTCGCTCTTGGAGCGGGCCGCTTGTTCATTTTTTTAAAAAAGAAATGTAAAAAAACAAAGGACGCGGGCCGACCCAGCGGCCGGCCCCTCAGCTGCAGGCGCGCACAACAAAATTTTAAGCGGGCACCGATCGCTTTGTTTGAGAGCGGGCTGCCAGCGCGGGTCGGGCGCCCATGCGACCCGACCCGTAAGCCCAGAAGTGCGAATTTGGGTTTATTTCGGCCCATGTTGATTTCCAGTGAGCTGTTCTTGGTTTTTTTGATTTTTTTTAGGGCTTGGGAGAGAGTTTGGAGGGCATGGGGGAGGATGATGAAGCTTGGAGCTTGGAGGAGCATTTGGGAGAGGAAGATTCTCATCTTGGAGTGACACTTGGGTGAAATCTCTCCATTCTCTTGTGTATTTTGATTTAGATTTTTGTGTTGTAATTGGATGATTGTTTTGAGTAAAAACTTCTCCTTTTCATATGAATTTCTGAATATTTCTTGTGTGGTTGTGTTGTGCTTGTTGTTGTTGTTGGGTTGTGAATTTCATCTCTAGCATGTGTTTATCTTCTAAATCGGTGGATGAAACTTGAGTTAGTATGTTTATTGGAACCCTAAGGGGAAATCCAAGAAGAGGATCATCCTAGCGAACCCTCTCTAATGCGCTCATTGTCTAGTACTCGCATGGGTTTCATTCATTACTTATTGCACCCCACTTGTTCGATGAAATGCCGCATTTTTCGATTGAGCTTCCTTAGCCGGATAATCAATTGAGTTATATTTGGGATGATTTTTTGTGCCCACGGCCTCATTCACATGCACACCACATGAGTCCTCCTCATTACTTGCCGATTCGGCTCTCCACCCTTAGTGCTAGGCTAGAATTGTAGATTCAACACATGTTTTCCCCACACTTTTCCACCGTTAGAGAGGTGGTTGTAACACACATTATTTTTCTTTACCGATCAAGTTTGTGAATATAGAACGACTTGTCTCTGTGATCCGACCCGGTACTCACCGGTTATTTATTATTGCATTGACGCTCTTACGCTTGGGAGTGGAAGGCGTGCTCCTTGCGCATCCTCCGGTTCAATCAGAGGGTTCTATGTATTCCTTGTGGATGGTTCTCCAAAGAGAAGCACTCCTCAGAAACGTCTCCATCCGGCATTTCCAATAATCGAAATTCGTACTCGAAGATGGTGAACGCACCATCACGGTCGTGATTATTGTACGAAGTCGGTGGAGAAACATTGTTGTTGTTGGATGCCATAGCAATAAACCGGCACTCTGATATCAATTGTAAGGTCCATGGCTATGAGGAAAACCCTAGAAGTGGGGTTGAATAGTGTGAAGGGTTTTCTAGGACCCTTAGGGCACAAAAACTCTATTCTCGTCCTAAGTCGGACGGAACATAGACAGAAAAATAGCAGCGAAAAAATATGTTACTCTAATTAACATGCGGCCCTAAGGAACCAAACCCTCTTAGCCAGGATCTCTGCCAACTTGGGGGGGATCTGACCACCCCAAGAGGGATCTAAACTACTGCGAATAATTAAAACGAAAGCTTATGAAACACATACCCGGAATCTCAATCCTGGGGCGGGCAAGATGTTCTGCACCGTCATCTGAGCTGATCCCCGTCCCACGCCGAGCCGCTCCTCGAACCGCTCCCGGAACCGCTCCGCATCCTAAGGCGAGCATTAATCCTCGTGTCGTCGAACCAACCACGCCTCGAAGAAAGTTTCATGCGGGTGAAAGCATTCGCCAAGATTTCGGATCCGAATCCGAACCCCCTCATGGCTTTGCTAGAGCCCTCAGGAGCAAGGCAGAAATATATGGAGAAGAAGAATATTAATTAAGTCTAGTTCCGAGCGTGCCAACATTTACGAGAGCCGCTCAGATCTGGAGCTTGGGACGAGTTTGGAAGAAGGTGGAGGCCCCTATTTATATAGGCGGCGGACTCTCCCCTTTTCCGCACAACCGATGTGGGACTATTAAATGGGGTTAATAAATTCAATTTAGTTTGCCTTTCACAAAGGCTAAACTTTCGTGAATTTTTACTCCCTCACCGTTGAGCTTCATGATTGATACAACCTATCAATTCGAAGGGTGTTCAACGGTGAACGCATAGGAAAAAACGGTGTGACCCTCCAATTGATCGCCCAAAGTTCAGCCCAAGGCTTGTTTTTCGCAAAAACTGAGCCGTCAAAAATGCCCACTGCCCTAGGGTTCTGCACCCTGTGGTGGGGCCCAGTCTGTGGGCCCCACTGGTCAAATTTTACTGACTGGGCGCCGGGCCCAGACCTGGGCACAGTCACCCCGGCCTGGGCGCAGGCACCCAGGCGCCAGGCGGGTGCCTGGGCCAGGCGCCCAGGGCGCCCGGCCCATGGTGCCTGGGCGCCTGGGTGCCTGGGCAGGCGCGCAGGCAGCTGGGCTAGGGTGCCAGGCCCATGCCCAGTGCGCCTGGCACCCAGGGCCCCTTGGCCCTGGCTGGCCAGGTGCCCAGACCAGACCCTAGTCTGGCCTGGGTCGACCTGGTTTGACCCGGTCTGATCCATGGGGCTGTTTTGGGCGTATCTTGATCATCTGGCGTCCGATTTGGACACCGTTCGAATCTGGGCGTAGACCGGGACATTTCCGTCTTACCCGTGAACTTTTCTATGTGTTTATATTATTAAATATGGTCTTAAAAAATTTAAGACATATTTAATCTCTTTTGCATCATATGCAAATTAGTCCCCTATCTAAGATTAAATTATCATTTGCATCAAAATATAATTTCCTCTTCCTTTGCATCAAAAGCGAATTATTCTCCCTAACTAATTTCCACCTATTACTAGATGAAGGTCGCACTCTATGTGAGACCCTACAGCCTGACCCTTACAATAGGTTGGGCTCGAAGCCCTATACAGCAGTGACCACAAGCAGTGGTTGCCGTCCCTGCTTCAGAATAAGAATTATGTGGTTGACTCATCGACATGAGTATTGTCGGAACCACCCTGACTGTTTCCGTGATGAATTCCGCAGTTATAGTCTCTTCGTCTTAACTATGTCATGTAGATCAAGTCTAGGGTACAATCAAACTGTCAATCCCAATAAGTTGACTCCGGTTAGTTTCTATCGATCTTTAGTCAACTAATGTTGGACTTCTTCCAACATACTCTGATCAGAGATTTTACTAAAGATCAAACTAACTCTACGACACTAACTCCCATTTACCAGGAGAGACGAATCCTCTCTTGGTCATTGCTCTCCTCGTACGCTTCAAGTGACACCCGATCAAAGACCTTTCGACAGGCCTTGCCTCGAATCTAGGTCAGTGATCTAAGTGGCACCATTCGCGCACAGGTTCGTAAAATGACCTCAAGTCGAAAGACCAACTTGTCTATCATCACTGAGAGTTATCATTGACAGATTGGTCAATATAACCATATGATAACTCTTGTGGATCATTCAGTGAACTCATTTTCTAATGAGCACATGTGTCTCGTCTTCGACTTCGCCAAGTTAAACAATTATGAGATCATCGTCACCGCTAAACGGTGAAGACTAAGACACAATGGTCTATCCGATGTTTCGATATCCTTGTCTTGAAACATCTACGACCACGAACCCTTTTAGACTTATGCTTCAGACGGTCAAACATTTCTCCATGATCGAGATACCCATCTCGATACCTGTTTAACCTTGCATAAAGACTCAGGACTTTACCTAAATTAATATCTAATGTTTATGACATTATAAAATAACTAAGATAAATTATTACCAAACAGCTTACTTTTATTTCGAACAAGACGTTTGTGCTATACACACAGAGATCAATAGCCTCGAGGGCATCATCTGTCTACATCTCCCACTTGCACTCAAGCCCATTTATACCGTTTACACATAAGTTTTTCAAGACTTCATATAGTAGAGCCTTCGTGAGTGGATCTGCTAAACCGTCTACAGCATAGACTTAAGGGGTTTTTATGTTCATGTTAGACCAACCATTTGAATCGCATTCAAATAATTCTCTTGGTCTGTCGGAATCCAAAATATTTTATTTCCCTGGATCTTATCCAGTTCATCGTACCTTACGATAATAATTTAAATTAGTTACTGGTCATTTCAAATGGCTCATATCCATTTCTGATAAAGTATCAAACTTTTGATTACTTTGTCAAAATATATGTTCCATCCCTTTGATGCCTCGCATGTAATTACTTTGCTCCCACTGACCTTGAAAACTCTCTGGCTAATTCATATAAGTTGGTTCGTCTAAATCACATTTAGAAAAACCAACGTATAATCGAATGTTCCAGTTTTCATGGTCATCATGAGCACTTGCATCGAGTTCGGTCCAAGTAGATCTGTACACATCTACTGGCGAGACGGTTTCATCATAATCTGTTTTATATGAATTAGGATGAAAATCGTTCTCGACCAATATGATTGTTCTTCACTATTTTCTTTCTGCACCATTCTTTCAACTTAAAGATTTACTTGCAGAAAGTGAGGAAACATTTTCCTTAGGCACGTAAACTAAATTTCAAAACTTTTTTACGCACACGGACCTATTCTAAGTGCATCAAGTTATAAATCGGAGTTACTACTCCGAATTTCATCACGAAAGTTGACTAAGTCATCATCAGTTATGATGTCTAACTCGACTCTTTGTCTCACAAGATTCGAGTAATTATACAATTCTTAATGATCGATTTAATGAATATCTTTTTAATAATGTCCTCAGAGAATGTTATCAAAACCAAGGCATTACTATCTGGGACTTAACCCAGAGGGAGGACTTAACTCAGAGTCACTTGCTATGGATCGCACCAAGTCTAACCAAGTGTGATTCATACCCTCTAACACACGGATGTGTAAACAGCCTTGACCTGAGAGAAAATCATATTTTCTTTTAATTACACAAGATTTAATATAGCTAAGTATTTCACCATTCGATCTAATTGAATCAGTTTAAATACTTTAGTCATTTCGTTCTTTATTTTATCAAACTTGTGTTTCATCAAGAACACGTGTCTTAATAAAACATGAGAATACCTTATTTTGGTTAATCTAGACTCGGGTACATCAGTATGTACGAGACTGAGTTCGATAACTCATTCTCCCACTGTCTTACAGATGGGTTTGGGCATCCAAGAGGATAAGATTCACAAGTGTCCGTAGACTTCATAATACAAGAGGTCAGACCCCTCTTTATGTGACTTGTGAAGCTTAGTCTCTCGATACAGCCTAGTCTATTTTTCCATATAATTTTGCTACTATCTTGTGTATTTATATATTAACATTTAATATATTATAATTAATACAAATTACTAACACAAAACATTGCTTCAGAACTAAGGTAACGACATTCGTCAAAATGTGTTAGACGTCTTTTGTATAACAATTATTCTTAAATCGTGAAATCAAAATATGTCACATTTTCATTTCCTCCTACTTATGCCTTTACTAATGATAAATTAAACTATTTAACTCGATTGACTTTACAGAGTGCCTTCTTCCTTTTTCTAAATCATATTTACATATTAAATAGCCCAACATAAATGAATAGCTATGCAAGCATCTCATGTATCCAAACGCCTGAGCTTTGCAACAAGTTGCTCGTCTCAATATCCGGTTGAGATACATAGTCTTGCACCGCTCATGCACTCGTATTCGACTCAAACGGTTTGATCGAATTCTCAAACTTTGCGGATCAAAATTGTTTTTCCATACAACCTTGAGTGTAGCTTGACAAGTTGTAGGGAGAAACATACTTCGAATATCCTATATGTTCAAGCTGCCCCCATATAAAGGCGAGTGACATGTAGCGTGAATTTATTTGTTGGACCCAGAACTTAATGAAATCATATTTCTTAAGTCTGTTCTTTAGAAGGTCATTTTAATGTCAACGAGAATATAGTTTCATTCTATCAATTAGAATTTAACTTGATATTCAATTAGTCAACCTACTTGACCAGTTAACTTATTTCATTAAAATATTATATTTTGATTACTTTAGTAAACAGAGTTTTGCCCTAGTTTAGCATATGTTCAATATTAAATATAGGTAGATTGGTTTTTATCTATCTATATCCTCCCACTATTTTTACGATCATTTTTAAGCCTTAACAATGAACGATTTAATCGAATTAAATAAATGGGTAAGAGATCCAATCACCCTGAGCCTAACAACCTTGCATGTAGCTCAACAAGTTGCTTGACTCTGTAATCGGAAGATGACTCTTCATCGATCATATCAGATATGACCCTCTTATCGGTTTTTACCCCTAGCCATTTGTGATCATGAGTGTGCTCATCCAAATCACAATGTCTAGTCTAGTCGGACCCTTGTTTTCGCATCTAGCCTGACTTGCCTGGGCGCTCGGTGTATTCACGAGCCGTCAGTTTGGATCAGGTCTTAGACTATATCTGGTCAGACTACATCATTGACTTAACTTACGTCGGCGCTCGGTGTATTCCCGACACGACGGTTTGGGTCTAGTCAAAATTTCATCTTATGTATTTAAGGAGTTGGTTTCCACACGGTTGCCATGTCACAGCTTGAGTGTAGCTCAACAGCTGGAACACGGGTCCTATAGTTGCCAACCCCTAGAACAAGGAGGGCTACAGCTAATCTTGAAGAAGATTACTAACGTATTTGACTTAGATATAGTCCAAGGTGTCATACAATCTTGATTCGCGTCATTGCAGTCCAGCAGAACACAGCCAGGGAATTGACTACGCCAGGACCACTATCCCTTATAAGGTGATCCAACAAACTTAGCCAAGCACATTGACTGGATCATGGTCCATTGAATGCAGCTTGTCATTTTTATATGCGTGCCATAGACTAAAAGGCTTTTATTAACAACTAATTAATCCTATCAACTAGTTGAATCCTTAAATTCAAAATTTTAGGATTTGTTTAATAACTTTTATTAAATCCTTATCAACTATAAGGTTCACGTGCTATCTGTAACGGTCACATTCCGACCGTACGTATTTTAGCGCGTAGCCGTGTTTCGTGTGCATTTTGTGTATTTGATTTTTATTACTGATTTACGTAGTTCAGACGCACGACTGGACACCGTATTTGCGATACTCTCGAAGGCGCGATCATCCCAGTATTTTCATTGCAATTTTTGGATGTCGAGGGCCCAATCTGCTTAACACATTACTAAGTTATAATATATTTTCTTATATAAAATTTGAAATTTTAAGAAGTGTTGTACGTGTTAATGCAAGCTTTACTTGTTAATTAAATCCAAACTAACTGTTAATAGCCTAACGTTAAAAAAAAGGAAACAGAGGAAACCTTCGAAATTAAGTTGGTTTAAAACAAACTGATTAATTTTACAAATCCTAAACAAATCATTTTGAAATCTTAACAACCCCATCTATCCCTACTCATTCTCCCCCACGTCAGCCCACGTGATCTCCCATGATTCGTTTAACTGCCCACGTACTCCCCTTATTTTTCCCCTTCAAAACCCATGCATGGGCAAACACAGAGAAAAACAAAATATAAGATAATAAGTCTCCTCCCTCTCTGATCTCCTCCCAAATGCCGAACCCCGTATCACCCCATCCATCGTTCTAAACCCAGTCCGCCCTGCCTCAGACCTCACCGCCGACCATGAGCCTCTCCCCGGCAGACATGAACGCCCCACCCCACTCCGTCCGACGCCCTGCAATCGCGGCGTACTCTTCCTTACGCGCTGCAACCCACCACCGACCCCAAGCCTTGCCGTCCGCCGCACCTCCCTTGGCATCAACTGTCCGCCCGTCCCCTCGCCGCGCGTCCACCAACCGCAAGCTGCCATATCAAAGTCGTCGTTGTCGCCGTTCCACCTGCGAGCACGTCGAGGCGCCTTCACCCGGTCGCCACTCGGCTGCCCAAATCAACCACCTCCACGTCGTTGCCACCGCACCGAAGTCGCGTCCCCCACATGCAACAAATCGCAACGGCAGACTCTTAGCACCATGAGTTCTAAAGCTGCTTTGGTTATATTTATTATATTTATAAGCAGTTGGCACATAGGTTAGTAGTGCATAGGAATTGTTAGTAAACATTTTTGTACTGCCCATTTCAGTTTCTAAATGTTAATTAATTTAACCCTTATAAACTTTAGCTTGAAACATGTTGAATTATATAGATAACGTTGGTAGATTGTAATATTAATGTAAGTGTTTTAAAGAGTTTAATCTGTGAAACATTATCACACTTAGTTTGAGGTATAAAATATGTTATGGGCCACTTAGTTAACTGTGTACCATATATATTATAAAGGTTATTTTAGTTAACTAAATAAGGTACTATATTTCATAGAAAAATTTGCTCTGAGGAAACTCTGATATCTTTAGTAGGAAACCATGAGTTAGTACTTTGAACGGTAGTTGTGGTACCACTTTTGTTACTTAATGATAATGTTGTAAAACACATAATTTAGTTATGATGTAAGCTAGTACTCAACCCGTCTTATAAATTTAACAGGACATTGATTTTCTGCAACCAAGTCAGATTGGTTGGTTCATGGGGATTAGTATACTTGTACCTCAAAATTGATAATAAAGGGATGTGTTATCTGCATAAACCAAGTAATTCATGAAATGGCATATGTTTTTATGCATAAATCACACATTCATACTGCCACTATGCAGGTGCACACAAATAAAATATAATAGAAAAGCATAATAAACAGAATGATAATGCAAACATCAGCCAAAGAGAATTGCCTCTGCAACCATTTAGTCTATGCTTGGAAATGAATATTTCTTGTACCTTTGAGGTAACAGTGTTTTATGAGTGTTGGTGATAAAAATACATTTATTATTAATAAGGTATAATATGATATGAAAATCACCTAGTATAGACAACCTACCAAAACAGATCATTATTTTAACATTTTAAATTTTGCGGACGAACCTAATTCGGACAATGTGTTTAATCAAAACAGAGAACCAGTCGTTCCATAGCGTAACGCTCGTCGAGACGAACCCACGACAACGGATATTACCGGAAACAGGCAAGTGATACTTGCCAGTGTTGTTTAGGCCACGTTTAGGCCAATTTTGTGTACTAGCGTAAAAGAGACTAGGCGATGAAATGATAGTCGCCTAGACTCCCTACTAGATCTAGCTTGACAACGAAGCTAGATCCGACACCTTTACCATGCTTTCATTCATGCTGCCATGTCACGTTTACATTCGATTAACTGTACGCATTCTTATCTGCATTTTGCCATGTCATTCATGCATCGAAATGTCATCATGATTGTGTAGCACACGCTACGATAAAATTGTTAACCATTGAGGCTAGGCACCTGCTTTGCAGGCACAACCCTATGCCAATAACACTTCCTGGCTCGTGGTCCAGAAGATGGGCGCCAGTCCATATACACGTGGAGGGGTAGAGTTAAACGGTCGCTTAAGCGTAGAAGTGAGCCCGTACAGCCACTTCAGCCAAAAGACGGAAACTCTGTGCACAAAGTGATAATCAGTGAATAGCAGTGTTTTGAAAACCGGACCGAACCGGCCGGTTCAACCGGTTGGACCGTGAACCGGCCAAGGTCTGGTCCATTATAGCCCTAGAACCGGAAAGATTGAAAAACCGGGTTTGAACCGGTGAACCCGTCAAAAACCGGTGGTCGGACCGGTTGAACGGTTCAGATTTAAAACTTTAATTATCTTTAGATTTTAATTTTTAACCCTTGACTCTTGACTCTTGGGTGACTCTTAATTTTTTAGAGCCGGCCCTAATTTAGATATCAAGCCTACGACCCTCTCTCGTCTCCGGCGGCCCTTTCGTCTCCCACGGCTTGCTCCAACTCCAGCCATTATGGTATTTGATTTTGTTTCATATGTTATTTTAAAGAAATATGGTTATATGTTATGTCATTTTTAACTTTTAAGTGAAGTTCACATTTTAATATTATAAAGTTATTAATAGAGATCATCTGTGCATAGCCTCCCAAAATGGGTTGGTGCAGAAAAGAAAAGAGGTCAACTCCTTATATATTATACCAAAAATAAAAAAATTATTTAATTATCACTGGTTCAACCACGGTTCAACCACGGTCAGACCATTGAACCTTGAACCAGTGCCTTGACCGGTTCAATGACCGGTTCGGTTTTAAAAACATTGGTGAATAGTGAATCGTGAAATAGTGTTTTCGTAGTTTTCGCTACGACCTGTGTGTTTGCTTCATCATGTCATTTTAATTATTGCATCTTTAAATGCCATGTCCTCTCATTATATTAGAACTGCTAGCCACTTTGCTTTTATTCGTATTCTTGTACAAAAGTCCTCCGTTTTCCTTGGGAGACTTTTGCTGACATGTGCCCTCTTCTCTTTGGGTGTCACATGTCATGTTCTGAGTCAGAGGTAGTTACAGAGGGCGAGCAGGTTACAGACACTGACTTCGAGGTACCTGTGGAGACCAGGTTCGAGGACACTGGTGACCAGTCCTAGACCCACTTGGTGACTTCCTTTAGTGGTTGCTGTTAGATTTCGATGCGTAGCACCTATCTCTCTGATTATGTATCGGCCATGTCTTAGGCCTTTTGTTTCAGACGATGTACTTCTTTTGTGACTTCACTCTGTGATGTTGGAATATTGTTTGATGTTGTTGGGGGATAATTCTATATCTGCTTTTATTTATCATTGTTGTTGTTTCGTCGCATTGCAAGGACCTGCCATTATTATCGTACATAGACGCTTATCAGACTGCATCTTCACAGCTCCAAGTCTGAGCGGATCTCCTCACGTCTCGCCTTCCATACTTGGGAAGCGGGGCGTGACACTATCCTAATCATTATTAGGATTTTAATAAATTTATTAACAATGCGAAAAGCGAAGTCATTTAATGAGAATTAATATCATAACAATTAGAATTAAAATTTCATTAAAGGGACTACCCTAATCAGAAATTAGGTCTTAAAGTGTTGTTAATGTTTTATTAAAACATAGCATGTCATTAGAATTTATCTCATAAATTTTAGCGAGTTCTTTAGTGGCTAACCTAAGAGGTTGTCTTGTGTTATCAAATAAGGGACAAGATAACATAGACATTAACATAAAGTTACACTAATTTTATCGCATAAAAGAGTGTCCAACTATTTAACAATTAAATATAATAACATTTATCAAATAAACAATTTTAGCATGCATACTTAAATTTAACATTTAAATTTAAAAATATGATTTTTAAAACATTTTATTTTATCTAATAAAAACTTGTTTTAAAATATCACAAAAATTGCATGCTACTTAAAATATTTATCGCATAAAAAATTTTAAACTTTTAAAATCAGTTTTAAAATTATCACATAAATTTAAAACATCATTTTAAAATTTTCATGCTTAAAAATTTATCATATAAAATTTTTAAACATCTAAAATCATTTTAAACTTACCGCATAAATTTTTTAAAGTTTTAAAATCAGTTTTAAAATTATCACATAAATTTAAAACATCATTTTAAAAAAATATGATGTTTAAAATTTATCATATAAAATATTTAAACATCTAAAATCTTTTTAAACTTATCGCATAAATTTAAAGAAAACATTTTTATGAATTTAATAGCGTTCAATTAATTATCGCAGTCCTAGATCAGCATACAGACATAGATCTGATACCACTGAAGGGTTTTCTAGGACGCTTAGGGCACAAAAACTCTATTCCCGTCCTAAGTCGGACGGAACATAGACAGAAAAATGGCAGCAGAAAAATATGTTAATCTAATTAACATTCAGCCCTAAGGAACCAGACCCTCTTAGCCAGGATCTCTGCCAACTCGGGGTGGATCTGACCACCCCAAGAGGGATCTAAACTACTGCGAATAATTAAAACGAAAGCTTATAAAACAGATACCCAGAATCTCAACCCTGGGGCGGGCAAGATGTTCTGCACCGTCTTTCGAGCCGCTCCCCGTCCCACACCGAGCCGCTCCCCGAACCGCTCCGCATCCCGAGGCAAGCAATCCTCGTGTCTTTGAACCAACCACGCGCCGAAGAAAGTTTCATGCGAGTGAAAGCCTTTGCCAAGATTTCATCCGAATCCGAACCCCCTTACGGCTTTACTAAAGCCCCCAGGAGCAAGGCAGAAATATAGGGAGAAGAAGAATATTAATTTAAGCCTAGATCCGAGCGTGCTCCAACATTTACGAGAGCCACTCAGATCTGGAGATTGGGACGAGTTTGGAAGAAGGGGGAGGCCCCTATTTATATAGGCGGTGGACTCTCCCCTTTCCCGCACAACCGATGTGGGACTATTAAATGTGGTTAATCAATTCAATTTAGTTTGTCTTTCACAAATGCTAAACTTCCGTGAATTTTAACTCCCTCACCGTTGAGCTTCATGATTGATACAACCTATCAATTCGAAGGGTGTTCAACGGTGAAAGCATAGGAAAAAATGGCACGTCAATCGGAGTCCGTTTGACCCTCCAATTGATCGCCCAAAGTTCAGTCCAAGGCTTGTTTTTCGCAAAAACTGAGCCGTCAAAAATGCCCACTACCTTAGGGTTCTGCACCATGTGGTGGGGCCCAGCCTGTGGGCCCCACTGGTCAAATTCTGCTCACTGGGCGCCTGAACCAGGCCTGGGTGCAGGCGCCCAGGCACCTGGCGCCTGGTGCAGGCGCCCTGGTGCCAACCTGGCGCCTAGCGACCTGGCGCTAGGCGGGTGCGTGGTACGGGCGCCCAGGGCACCCGGCCCATGGCGCCTGGGCCCTGGCGGGCCCAGGGTGCCTGCACTGGGTGCCTGGGCAGGCACCCAGGTGGCTGGGCCTGGGCGTCGGGCCCAGGCCCAGTGAGCCTGGTGCCTAAGGCCCCTTGGCCCTTGCTGGCCAGGTGCCCAGGCCAGATCCTAGTCTGGCCTGGGTCAACCTGGTTTGACCTGGTCTAATCCATTGGGCTATTTTGGGCGTATTTTGAGCATCTGGCTTCCAATTTGGACGCCATTCGAATCTGGGCGTAGACCGGGACATTCCCGTCTTGCCCGTGAATTTTTCCTTGGTTTATGTTATTAAATATGGTCTTAAACAATTTAAGACACATTTAATCTCTTTTGCATCATATGCAAATTAGTCCCCTATCTTAGCTTAAATTATCATTTGCATCAAAATGTAATTTCTTCTTCCTTTGCATCAAATGCAAATTATTCTCCCTAACTAATTTCTACCTATTACTAAACGAAGGTCGCACTCTGTGTGAGACCCTACAGCCTGACCCTTACAGCAGGTTGGGCTCGAAGCCCTATACGGTAGTGACCACAAGCAATGGTTGCTGTCCCTGCTTCAAAATCATCATTATATGGTTGATTCATCGACATGAGTATTATCGGGACCACCCTGACTGTTTCCATGAGGAATTCTGCAGTTATAGTCTCTTCGTCTTAACTATGTCATGTAGATCAAGTCTAGGGTACGGTCAAATTGTCAACCCCAATAAGTTGACTCCGGTTAGTTTCTATCGATCTTTAGTCAACTAATGTTAGACTTCTTCCAACATACTCTGATCAGAGATTTTACTAAAGACCGAACTAACTCTACGATACTAACTCCCATTGACCGGGAGAGACAAATCCTCTCTTGGTCTTTACTCTCCTTGTACGCTTCAAGTGACACCCAATCAAAGACCTTTCGATATGCCTAGCCTCGAATCTAGGACAGTGATCTAAGTGGCACCATTCGCGCATAGGTTCGTAAAATGACCTCAAGTCGAAAGACTAACTTGCCTATCATCACTGAGAGTTATCATTGACAGATTGGTCAATATAACCAGATGATAACTCTTGTGGATCGTTCGGTGAACTCATTCTCTAATGAGCACCTGTGGCTCGTCTTCGACTTCGCCAAGTCAAACGATTATGAGATCATCGCCACCGCTAAACGGTGAAGACTAAGACACAATGGTATATCCGATGTTTTGATATCCTTGTCTTGAAACATCTACGACCACGAACCCTTTTAGACTTATGCTTCAGACGGTCAAACATTTCTCCTATATCGAGATACTCATCTCGATACCTGTTTGAACTTGCATAAAGACTCAGGACTTTACCTAAGTTAATATCTAATGTTAACTACATTATAAAATAACTTAGATAAATTATTACCAAACAGCTTACTGTTATTTCGAACAAGACGTTTATGCTATACACACAGAGATAAATAGCCTCGAGGGCATCATCTCTCTACATAGTGTTTATCCAATTTAAAATGATAATTACACCAAATTAAATTCCTAACCAACAATTAATGCTGAATGAAAATAAACCCTAAAAAATAAAACATTGCAAACACAAATATGTTTCAAGGGTTCGTATTATCTAAGTCAACTCCCGACTTGTTTCCAGTAATCCTACGTCCCCTCCACCCGGATACCACCGGATACTCAAGTTAGAACCCTAACTTGAGGTTTTCTTTAAACCCACTTGTAGCAACCTACAAGTAAAATCGAAGTACACTCGATGTCCTTGACTCCCACAACTTGGGAGCAAGCAAAACACTCTCACAACCCGAGAGTTAATCTAATAACGAAAGTTATGAAATATTAAAATGACAACACTTACAATCATATATGCCTTGAAGTAGAACTTGAAGGAGCAATTGTGTTGTGCTGATGTCTCTATTGGAAGATAGGAAAGCCCTTTCTCTTGACAGCACCAATTGCCTAGAAGATTTCTCTTTGGTTCTAGGTTGGAGAGCAAGAGATTGAAAGATAAGAATTCTAGGGCTTTAGGATTTAAGAGCTTGAGATTGAAGGCTTAGGGTTTCAATAGATGAGTGAGTAAAGTGAGTAACCTCTCAATGGAACAGTAGAGACTGTCTTTATAGGTTTCTCAAATCCCACAAACTGAATCCCCAAAACCCCCATTAAAATCCGAGGAGAAAAAGCCAACGGATAGAATTTACACACGCGACAGTCGATTGTTAAACAAAATACAGTCGACAGCTGCACTGTGTCAGATGATAGGTGAGAATTCAAACGGTAACTTACCACGTGGAAAATTGATTGATGAATAGAAGACAGACGACTGTAAATCCAACAGGCGACTGTAAATCCTTCTACAGGTGACTGGCCGCAATATGGATAAGCTGAGAAAGTCTCGAAAAATTCTGGAAAGACAGGACATGCGACTGATGTGGAACACACATGCGCCTGTGCCATGGGCAGGCGCATGTGAAACCAACATCAGTCAACTGTCACAAACCCTGACATTTTTCGGAGAGCTAAGTCTGCAGAGAGCTCAAAGACAGACGACTGTTTCAGCATTGACAGTCGACTGTTTCATGGACAAACGACTGTAAATACAACATCAATCGACTGGCACTAGAACTAGAAATATTCCAGAGAGCAAGTTCTGCATAGTAATCATGGACAGGAGACTGTTGAAGAATTTACATTCGACTGTGCCTTGGACAGGCAACTGTAAATACAACATCAGTCGACTGGCCAGATGAAAAGGAAAAATGATCTTTGTGTAGTGACCCTGTGCTATGAGGAAAAAACACTAGAGGGGGGTGAATAGTGTTTTATAGAATTATAAGGAATTTACGCCAAATAAAACCCTACTTAACCAACAAATGCGGAATATAAGAAATGATCAACAACACAAGCAATAAAGCAATGCTAACATGCAATCTACCCTGGTTTGGTGCCACCCAAGTCTCCCCGACTTGTTACCGGTGCCCTACTCCAGCAACACACGGATCCCCTCCGGATACTCTAGCAAACCGCTAGAGATTTTCTTTAGCCCACTTGCGGAAACCCCACAAGTGCAATCGACCTACAATCGATGTCCGTGTATCCCACAACCCGGGAACATGCA
Organism: Scilla litardierei; assembly: GCA_030789695.1. Lineage (NCBI taxonomy): Eukaryota > Viridiplantae > Streptophyta > Magnoliopsida > Asparagales > Asparagaceae > Scilla > Scilla litardierei. The sequence continues at coordinate 19,917,228 of CM061136.1, forward strand.
AAACCTTAATCCCACAACCTGGGACTAAGCAAACTCTCACAAACCGAGAGTAAAATGAAATCTTGACTCCCACAACTTGGGATCAAGCCAATCCTCTCACCACCGTGAGTATACAACAATTAAGAAGTATAAAGAATGAAATATAAAACTTCTTACCACAAAATCCTATGCCTTGAGAAATACTTACCAATTTAGGGCAAGAATGGATTTTGAGGAAAGATAAGATCACCAAACCCTAGCTCCACCAAGATGAGCAGCAATAGATGGCTAGGGAGGAGTTGGTGACTTGGATTAAAGCTATTAGCTTGAGAAGCTCACAAGGAATGAGAATCTCTCTTGAGGAATTAGGCTCAAAGAGTGAGGGAGACATTCTTGTGAGATGAGAGAGCTTGGAATTGGAGTTGAATGGCTCTTCTCAAAGGTGTGAAAATGTCTCTAATTTCAGCCTTGGATCCCTGGTTAGAAGCACTCAAACTTATATAGGGAAGAGACAAAACGGTCACAAAAATCGTGGCATTAAATGCCCAACGGATCTATTTCTGAAGCTGCTTAATCGGTCTAAGAAGGATAATCAACCGACTAGATTGACAACTAGTCGGTCAGTGAACCTTCTTGGACCGACTAGATGGTTGACAGAGAAGATGGTGAAATCTGGGTAAGAACTAGTCGGTCTAAGAAGGATCATCAACCGACTAGATTGACAACTAGTCGGTCAGTGAACCTTCTTGGACCGACTAGATTGGCTTTTAATGCATTAACCATCCTTCTTGAACCAACTAACTGGTCAACAGTACAAAGGTCGAATTTCACAAGGAAAACTAGTCGGTCTGAGAAGAAACACCAACCGACTAGATCGTCATTTAGTCGGTCGGTGAGCCTTCTTGGACCGACTAATTGGTCAATAAATTGTCTTCAATTGATTAGGATAACTAGTCGGTTTGAGTAGGATTTCCAACCGACTAGATCGTTATCTAGTCGGTCGGTGAACCTTCTTGGACCGACTAATTGACCAACAGAGAATGTGCTGAATTTAACTAGGATGTCTAGTCGGTTCAAGAAGAATTTCCAACCGACTAGATCGTCATCTAGTCGGTTGGTTCTTCTACTTGAACCAACTAAGATGCATACGAAGCCGAGAAAAGAAGCGATAAGCTACGGGAAAGTTTCTAATGGCTTCTAAGGCAATCCTAGAGATAAGATATGAAAGTTATGAAGATTTCTAGGCAAGTACTACTCAAGGCTTTAACATTCTACTTAACTGAAGCTAGAAGACAATAAAAGTAAACACGACAAACCGTCTTCAAAGCTTCAACATGGAGAATCCGAATCCCTTGACTTCATGAATACTCCTTGAGCTTCAACGAAGCTCCAGGCACAACGATCACGCGTTCTGAGGAAGTCTTGGGACGTCGCTTGAGATGAACAAAGTACTTTGGCGACGATCTCCATAATTCTTCATGAACTTGAGTCTTTTAGTTGAATGACTTGAACGTCATAGTCTTCAAAGCTTTTGACTCATCCATTCCTTTCTTCTCTTTGGATTGAATCTCCATTCATTTGTTGATGCCATTGGCTTGAGGTTTGAGATAGCCTTTGAGTTCTTCAAGCCAATGCTTCACCTTTGTTGATCTACCAAGTCCTTCACTTGAATCAACATGTGTAGTCAATTTTGATCTTCTTGAATCTAATTGGTGACTTTTTAGCTAACTGCAAACACAAGAGTTAGTCACAATGATTTGTGTTTGATCATCATCAAAATCAAGGTGGAGAGTCCAATACTCAACATTCTCCCCCTTTTTGATGATGACAAACCAAATATAAACAAAACAAATAATTGTGCATTAACTATACTTACTCCCTCTGCAATGATGTCAATCAAGCTAATATCAATAATCAATAGCATCATTCAGTAGTTAATAGTGTGTGTATCACATGTGGTTGTGTATATATCGCCTGAATGACCAGATATAATATGCATACACAATACAAATCATATAGGTGATACACATCATAAACATGAGCATGATTACCAATATATATATATATATATATATATATATATATATATATATATATATATATATATATATATATATATAATGTAATCAATATAAACCAATGCTCCAATGCTCCCCCTGAATCATATACATGAACGATCATACTTAAAGTCTATATGATTCAAGGTAATGTTTAACACTCAACATTTAATAAGCCATCCTTTGTTTATTTCTCTCCCCCTTTGTCATAAACAAAAAGATATGGGGGTATAGAAACAACAAATGCAATAATAAAGTGGAAAACATAAAGCATATGTAAGAATAGTGATATCAATTGTAGAGATGGGGGTATATCTAATGTAGAGATATCAATTGTAAAGTTCTCTAATGTAAAGTTACCAATTGAAAACTAGATATCAAAATAAAGATATCAAATGTAAGAGCACATATCCAAAAACAACTCAACCACCCTCAATTATCACAAAAAGATAAGCAAAAAGCATATGTGATAAAAGATTACAATAGATACTAATTGTAAAGAGTAGTGTGAACAGTGTTAGAAAAGTGACAATTGCAAAAATCATGACATTACTTGTGAAAGAAAAACAAGTGATCAAATAGTGTCAAATACCCCAACAAACTCAATTATCACAAAATTTATAACATTAAGCATAATGTGATAGACTGTCCTTGAGCAATGAGCAAGAGAAATGACATGAACATGATTAAATACATCATGGTGGAATCAAAATCATCATATTGACATAGATCAATATTTTAGCAAATTGAGTGCATGGAAAACAATTCTATGTTTTCCTACAAACAAAGCTATCAAATCAATATAATCGTCGCGCGACGAAGTAAATATCAGATACCAATTGTGGAAATATCATTTATAACCATGTGTACAAAGTCATGTTATGAAATAATAACACAAATTAAGTATAATGGCATGTGATATCAATAGTAGACATACCAAGTCATCTCCAAAAGTATCTTCAGCTAAACTCCACAAAGAATCTCCCAAATTAAGCATACCTAATATAAGTGAAGTGTGCGATGTGGGGTGACAAGGTGATACAATGAAAATGAATATCAAATATCTATATCACGCAAAAGTGTTATGCCAAAATAGAGATAGTAACATCATAAAACGTATGGCATACACAATTCTAGCACCCTAGGAAACTAATTGAAACAATGTTCAAAAGAACCATAGTACTAGCATGCATTCCAAAATAGATACTCACATAATGAGTCAAAGATAAGCATGGAATGCCATGAGCATAAGGAAGATAAGCACTATATCATACGCTCAAAACTAGCATCAAACAAGATCATGTAAAGATGATATCCAATATAAATAGTCTAACAATTGTAAATATGATACCAAATGTAAATATGATATGTAGAGATGATACCAATTGTAATATAACAGAGTATGGCAAGCAGGCAAATACTGTCAAAATCATGATATTACTTGAGAAGGAAACCAAGTGAATAAATAGAGACATGATTTCATCCAAGCTTAATTATCACAAAGGATTCAACATGAGGCATAATGTGAAAAAATATATTTTGAGCAAAGGCATGAAGATAGTCTACGATCAAAGTCATAAGGTAGGACATAAACAAATAAAGTTATCATGAACATCGCAAGCATGCATACCAATTGTGCGAATAGAATACTAAAAACTTGAGTAAGCACAATATAATTGGATGTAGCATCAAAGAAGTCATAGTGCATCAAGATATATTCACGGAAGAATATCTATGACAGAATATACATATCATCAAACACAATATAAAGCTTATGTGATCGAGTATAACACAAGTTATCTCTAACATCTCATAAAAATAGCATACAATATGAGCATGAGATGAGAGATGACATAATGAGAAATATAGCTTGAAGATCACTAACTAATATGAATGAATGTTATGTCACTTGTGAAAAAAATCATACATGAAAGATTTAGCTATAGACATGAAAGATCTCTTGAATAAAATTATTGCTAGACATCAGTCATGAAGTAATTAAAAATGACAAGTAACATACATTGATCACCCCAAATCATATCAATACGTCTCATAAAGATAATCAAACAAACAATAGGAAAAGTATGAGATGTGTGGTGATACAATGAACAAATATGCATAAAGATCCTAAATCATTAATCTTATACATGGCATGAATTATGTATAACATGATGAAGTATAGCATGCCAGCAAGAAATGAATCTTAAATGAAGGAATTGAAAAAATTTCAATGAAGATTAAGATCAATATACTTAATACAGTCTAATAAACAAGCAAGCATGTTATACATATCAGTTATCATATCCAGAACATATAACAATCTTCACACAGAAGCATGCATGTGAGGAATACGATGTGTGATGACAACGTGTTCCAAATATATGAACGTCAATAAACAACTAACCAAATCATTATATGAATGTTATAGCTACCATGATACATGAGTCGTAATAAGACATACATGACATACATGAACATGGCAGTCACATAAACAAACAATTTTCATGAGGCTGTGACAAGAATGAGCTAATGAAGAAGCATGCTATATTCCACAAATCCAATATATATTAAAAATACTAATTGTAAACATGGTATAAAAAACCAATATATTAACATACCAATTGTGCAAAACACATACTTACAACTATTTAGCTCTCCCTATATGTGTGCATCTCCAATGCACCATCCTTTCCTTTGAATTGATCCATCATTTGTAAACCAAGGAGAGTGTAGGGTAGGCATCTTGCACAACAATCTGACAATTCAACAATTGGTGGTATCCAAAACTTTTTGGATCCAATAGGTTAAGGAACAAAATCAAGTAGTCCAATAACCAAACATTTACCAATTGTAAATAACACTCATCAATAGAAATGCATGACATGCATTAATAAGAGTTATTATAATCATGAAAATCATACATATCAGGAATTAACAATTCTCAATCATTAGAAATTAGAAACACCTAGACTAATAATTCCTATGCATATGATTTAGTCAAAATACATTAAACAAGCAATCATCATTATGAATACACACATCTAATACAAAAGTGTGTGCAAGAAAGATTCCGCATTCAATATGCATATGTGCACAAAATAAACATTCACGTCACATGCATATTGGAGGAAGGCATGAAAAATAATACCACAACGAGTGTGCATGAAAAGCACAAAGTATTAATTTTCATAACCAAATTTCTCTTTCCTTTGGCATATCAACAAGATAGAAAGGTGCAAATTGATAATATATCACCAAGGGTTAGAGAAATCAACTAATCTATATGCACAACATAATATGAATGAAATGCAATGACATATAGATGAACATAACATGATAGCAATCAAAACAATTCATACTCCCACAAAATCATACAACAATGCAAACTTGGGAGTAAGGGACGAACTCACTCACTCACACACACACACACACACACACACACACACACACACACACACACACACACACACACACACACACACACACACACACACACACACACACACACACACACACACACACACACACACACACACACACACACACACACACATATATATATATATGGGTACAAAAAGTTATCATACAAGCATGGTACCCAAGCATGAAGTGCAATATGAGTGAGTAAGCAAGGTGGAAATAAAATAAAGATTAGAGTTTGATTTTCATATATAGTCGCAAGAGAATATGTCATTCCTAATATACGATTCTATATGTGTGTTCATATCGTGCCTAGAAACAATCTTAGGAATCCAAACGATAGTGATTTGTGATTCTTAAGAAGAGGAGGTGGCATGAGTATGAAGTTGGGATGCACGCTTGTGAAGTGGAACATAAATATAAGCGTGTCCCGTGTGTGAAACATGCAAATGAGCATTAGTTCTATCATGAAAATTTTTAAGCCACATGTTATAAATAATCCTCGAATAAACATATGAGTAAGGATTATGAATACACAATGCACATTAGTCAAGAATTTGACACACGTGAAATACATAGACATGAATGACATACAAGACACACAATATGCAAACATAGGATATGCATGAGATAGTCTCAAACATAAAGTGACATCTACATGCATCCAACACACATGGATACCAAATGTAAGAATATACTTACTACATTAAGCTCCCCCTACTTTGGTACATCACTTAAGCACCAACAACTCCATTTGAATGAAAATCTTTGCAAATCAAAGAGTTGGTAGGGTTGGTATCCCAATGTGGATTGTACCTAGAAAACATCATTTTGGTATCCAAAAACCTTTTTGGATCCTATGGATTAGTCAACAAGTTTAACAAACTAAATTCAAATTATTATAACTCATATCTTAGTGTAATCATACACAATATTAATGAAACATGCAATCATGTTACAAGATAAATATTTAACAAAATACATGCATATACCAATTGTACCAAAAATAAGTATATATATATTATAATCCAAACACATGATATGTATCACATGCAACAAAACATGAATATGAGCCAACACATGTGTTGCAAGAAGAAATATTAAATATTCTAAACATGAAAATAAAAAACACAATGATTTACAAATAATCATGCGATGGAAATCAAATTCAATATGAATTTACGTTTCTAATCACACATGAGCATCTAAGACCAAAATGCATACAAAAGAATAAACCAATTCTAAACAAAAATGCTTTGGAACCCATAAAATGAAAATAAACTTATGGCACCAAGCAAATGAAGGGTCAACGGAAACTAACCCTTCGGAAACCAAGTCCAAGAGAACCGTGATTTCCCAACATAATCATCATTCAAAATAATATTATGAATTTCATATTATTTTGCTATTCTTGGGTTTCTATTTTGAATGCACACATATGATTGTGATATCGAGATAAAAATCGTTGGCATGTGTTTTATATTCGCCGTGTGCTATATGAGTAAGCGAAACCCACGTCCTGAGAAAATAATCTAGCACATATCCCTCTTTGTTTTCTTTCCTATTTCCTTTTTCTTTTTCCTTTTCATTAATTTTCTCCACCGAGTTCGCCTTTTTCTTGTCTTCCTCGAAGACGAGTAAGAAGTAAGCTTGGGGGATTTTGATCACTCCATATTTTACACCTTTTTTCTGCATGTTTGCATGTCGTTTTGATTGCTCATATCGCATTTTTCATGATTATTCGACGATGCATTGCTTTTCACTATTTCTTGTTTTTGTCGTATTTCAGGAAATATAGAGCGATCTGGAGCGAATATGAGATTGAAGGATTTGCACGCGCTTAGGAGTGTCGCCCAGGGATCATTCGAGGACTTATCAGCTATAGAGGATGAGCGGAAGAAGAAGGAAATCAATAGGAGCGATGAGGAGGCGAGAAGAAGAAGAAATGAGCTCAACAGCACACCACTCGGCTGAGTAGAATACTCACTCGGCCGAGCAAGAAGACTTACTCGGCCGAACGGAACGGATACGCACACGATGTTTTTAGCGTATACTCGGCCGAGCAAAGGAAGCCCACTCGGCAGAGTGAGAAAGTTCACTCGCCTAAGTGGTACAGGGAATTCGTCCAGAGAAAGGCCCAAGTTACTGGAATTTTCAGAGATCCTGAGGAGGCCCACTCAGCCGAGCATGAATGCTCACTCGGCCGAGTGAATAAGTCCACTTGGCTGAGCCACCCTCGAAGACAGACCCTGAGAACCCCCGAAGTTACTGTTTTTCTGCAGGGTTTGTCACTCGGCCGAGTGACAAGGGTCACTCGGCCGAGTGACCCTCTCCGACTGCTGTTAGGGCTGCGAATCCTGGGCTGCGTAGGGGCAGTTTGGTCACAATTTTCTGGACGATTTTAGAGGGTATTTAAACCCTGTTTTTGCCCTAGTTTAGGGAGACTTGAACCATATTTTTTTAGACTTTCTTTTAGGATTTTGACGGCTACTCTTTTGTGAATTCTCAGCTGGAGATCGTTGGCATCGACATTGGTTTGTCTATTCTTATTAAAAACTCAATTTTTATGCATTATTTCTCTTTTGCAATGAATTGTGCCGCGATTTATTGTTGTTATTTCTGAGATTTGCATGATGCTTAGTGAGTAGTGTCGTCGTTCTAGGGTATGTGGATGAATCCTATGGACCCTATCTTTGAATTGTGAAAAATTTGTTGATTTGTTGCTAGAACTGATAATGGTTAGGTTGTGATTGATTGATTACGGGTAGCTAGGAATTCATATCGATTGGGATTTGTAAGAGATTGGATCCCAATTGATAGGAAGGCCTAGATATTCGATTTAGATTGACAATTGGATTTCTCTAGATTTGGTTTGCAAGAGATTGGACCAAAGCTAGGATTTTTAATTGTAAATCTATACTAATATTCGTTTGTAAGAAATTGGACGAATAAGACCTATCAAAACCTAGGTCGTAGCTCGAGTTTGCATGAGAGTGGGCTCGAGATACGATTGGACAATGATGTCGTTCTTCACGCTAGCGGCTTAGGCTAGGGTTTGCACGAGAGTGGGCCCTATCCTAGGTTTGCTATAGACCGACAATAGCACGAGAGCGTGAGCTTGGTTCTACATTAAGTTGCATCTAGTTCACCTATATTTAAGCTTAGCAATAATGAAATTTATGAATCACAAGGATGAGAGACGGTCCGTAGTGGGGATTTCCTATCCCTAGATGCTTTTTATTATATTGATATTTTATTGATACTTGAACGATTGTGACTATTACACCAAACTATTCTTGTTCTCTTGATAGCTAGGTGATTTGAATAAGACACGGTCATTTGTCCTCCCTGAGTTCGATACCCGCTCACCGCTACACCGTGCACTTATGGTAAAACTACAAGTCGTTTTCCGGGTGTACATCCGGACGCGATCAGTGGCACCCTTTCTGGTATGTAATTTCATTCGTACATACACACTCTAGATATCTTCATGTCATAACCTCTTCATTCCCTCCTCACGGATTCTGTTTTAACCCTCACCCATGAATATATGCTAACTCTGTTTATGTCTTTGGTAGGTTAGATTGATTGTTTTATTCAACCCTTACAATGCATGAGCTTAGGTCTTCCAATAGTGTTGAGTGGTCCTTAGTTCGATAGAAATTGGTTATGGATATATTCTAGCGTAAGCCATGTGTGGTTGGCATGCTTCGAAAAAAAGAAGAAATAATTAAAAGAATTAAAAGAATTAAAAAAGAGAATGTAGAATAAGTGCATCGTTCTTCCAGTCCCACCAATTAGCCGGGTCTCTTTGCCTCAGGAAACATTGGAGACTCACGCCGAAAGGTGAGATTTGGGGAGTGCATTAGATTGAAATAATTGGTCGTAGATGATTTGAGTGAGTAGGCCCGAGGGGTCCATCTTGACCTAATGCCCTAGATTCGTCTGAGTCGGGGGGCCATTGGCTGAAATCTCATTGCATGGATCACCTAAGTCCCAAAAAAGAAAGAAATAAAAACAAAATATAAAATGTGTGTGTGTGTTAACATTATGTCGAGCATGCCTATCACCATGTCTTGTGATGCACTAGCTTGTCAAGGCCAACCCTGGAGAATTGAGAGACTACGACGCGCTTTTGGGTTCTTGCCTTTGCAAGTGTAGGACATAGGTTGAATTCCTTCAATCTAAACATATTAGGAGAGATATCCCGCTGACCTTGCATTTTTCTTGGGTGAGTGTGTTAAAATTGAAGCCATGTTGGAAATTCTTATTTTTGAATCTTACGCCATGATTTATCCATGGGGTGAGTTCTAATTTTTTTGTATATATGAGTTGTATGCATGATTAACTTGAGATGGTGATCTTCTATTCTCATTAACAAATTTCTCCACATTCTTCATGTCTTTGTCTTGTTGAGGACGAGCAAGAGTTTATCTTAGGTGAATTTGTTAGGCGTGTTTTATACACTTTTTCCACCCATCCCCCCCTGTGTTTTCCCCCTTTATTTTATATCATTCTAGTTATTTTACCCATTTTCATCCATTTTTGTCCATTTGATGCTTCGAGGATGTCTTTTGTGTATTTCAGGGAATTCAGGCATAAATCGATACAATTTGGTTATAGAAGAAGCATGTGAGAGAAGATGACAAAGAATAACAAAAGATCGAAGATCAAGGGAAGAAGAGAAATGGCCAAAATGCAGGCAACACGATCGTGCATGCACATGCACGACCGTTTCATCATATCAACTAAGATGAGAAGATGAGGTTCGGCGATACGGTCGTGCGACACGGCCGTGTTGGATTTAAAACCGAATGAGGACTGACAACACGGCCGTGTAGTACAGCTGTGCACCCAGAGTTCCTGGGGCATTAGAAGCTAAAGGCAGCACGGCCGTGCCAATTTGCGGCACGGCCGTGTCAACCTCAGGAGCGAAAGAGCCACGATGCTACAATGAACGAATTTCTTATCTCAATCCTCCTGATATTTCTTCCCCAAACTATTTTTAAATGATAGTGCACGTTGTGACGATTCCAACACATATTTATTTGTAATTTTCTGAGTTTGATGTCATTTAATACATTTTCTGGAAGTCTGGGCTGTAAAGCTGGAATTTTGACACGGCCGTCAGATTTTTAGCACGACCGTGTCATTGCATTTCAGTTTTCAGAAGCTGAAATTGTAGCATGGTCGTGCTGCTTTCGAGCGCGACCGTGTCACTTCGTATTCCAGTTTCAAACCCGATTCGTTAAATGGTTTTCAGACCTTATGGCATGCTCATAATCAGAAGGGATCGGGTTCGACCTAAGAGGAGAGATGATTCCCTACAGCCACCTATCTTCACGACCTAGGGATCCCAGGGGCAACGACTGGACTTCAGATGCAATGGCCTAGTCGGTGAGGGCATCACTTGAGGTGGAGGATGGAAGGCATGTCTCGCCCTTCGCCTTCTTTCTCTCTGCCCTATCAGGCCCGGCCGGAGATTGGGACCTCTTTCTTCTCTGAACCATCCGCGACCCCTGGTAAACCCCCGACGATCTTGGTCAGGCCTTTCACAGCCTAGGCAGGACTACCGATGGCTGAAACCGAACCAGACACCTTTGGCTGGACGTACAAGGCCATCTTGGGTTTCTTTGACCCCAAACCTGATGGGAGGGGCCACCAGGAGATGCGACTGCTGATGCTGCCAGATTGCGTGTGCAAGAATCAAAGAGCATCAAGGCAAGCAGGAACAAACAAAGAAAGTCAGGGCGATTGATATCAAATGCAAGGTTCGAGGGTCAGCCTTACCTTCGGACCACATGGTCCTCCTCATAACGTCATCCGACAAAGGGAAGGACCGCTCAGATCTTGGCTCTGACAATAATCTGCTAGCTGCCCCAATTTCTATGTCGGTGAGGCTCTTTTCCTCCAAAACCACCAAACCCAAGCGGCCCCAATGAGTGAGAAAGCTCGCCTCCTCGGAGAGAATTACAAACATGTTGTTCTCCTTCCAGTCTTTGATGGAGCTCGGGAGCCCCTATACGAGGTTCTTCTTCCTCTTGGAGGTTATGTAGGACCATACGCCTGACCTATGGAGGCCCAGATAGAATATGTGACAAAATAGAGATATAGTCGAATCTATCCCATTAAGCCAGCACAATACGGTGAAGCCGACAAAGGACCCAACAGCATTAGGGGTGAGCTGGCGAGGGATAGTTCCAGGGAAGCAAGGATCTGTAGGATGAATGGATGAAGGGGGAAGTGGAGGCCGTGCGAGAAATTCTTCACTTATACCATAACCTCGCATCTATCGGTAAAACAAATCCTCTCATTCGGAGCAGAGCCATAGCCCTATAAGGGGGATGGAGGTACATGGAACGGATCATAGAAATCGAGGTGGCGGAGACTACGAAGACCATGTCCCTTATCGTATCGGTCACCTGATGGAGATCATCCTTGGCCCGTAAGATCGGAACAGTGGGGCTGGAAGGTATAAGAGCTAAGGCGGCAGGATTGTATGGCTGCTCTTGTTCTGTACGATCCGTCTCAGACATCAGCTTTCTTATCTCGAAGTCGAAAGATGAAGACGATGATGAATGCAAGGGAGGAGCTACAACCTGACAGTGACAACTATGGATTCAGATGGAGGGGAGGAAAACCACGGCTGAGTAAGGCACAATTCTCTTAAGAAAAAGACAAAAGGATTTTTCTACCAAACAATCCCTGCTCGTGCAAAGCTACACACCCTCATCAGGTCGCACTCAACCATTTGATCTCAGGCACGTGTTGACGTCCCAAGATGGTGCATCCTCGAATTTTGTGCCCGAATGGCGGGAGAATTTTGGTGTTCTTTGCCTTGATGGATTTTATTAAATGCATCGTCTCGACTGTCGATCCCACCCATACCGTCACATCACCCTACCTCAACTCGTACAACGGTTGAGCTTGGGAAATGGGGGCCTTTGTCACGGCGTTGAGCCGGCCTGGAGTTAATTACTCGCTTAAATGGGCCAAAGACCCATGAGCCAAGGGGAGCCAATCATCTCGGCCCAACTATCGAGGAACCTGCACACAAGGCATGGTACAATTTCATTTAAAGCTCCAATCAAGTCGACCGCTGGGATCCTTAAACCCGAACCGAGCTTGGTGCCCACCATCAATGGGAACATTCATGTTTGATCAAAGGACCCTCAATCAGAGGCTGTAACGACCCACTCTCAAGGATACCCAGGAAGTACGAATCCGTCCCAAGTCTTTCCAGATCAACGAGTGTTACGTAGAAAGAGCGAAATGAAGAGAGTAAAAAGAAAACTGCAGGTCACTGCTCACGTGCTAGGAAGTACAAGTAAAGTTCCATTACAGATATAACATGAGAACTAAACATTTCATTTTATTAATACAATGATACATCTTTACATACACCATCTCTGAACTGAGTACAAAAGAAGAAAACAAGAAAATCCCCGAAAGAATCCCAAAAGGAAAAACACTCAACCTCTGTACAAGTAAGTCTCACTCTCTTACTACCCCTAGAAGTACAACTGGACCAAACTATCCTCTAAGGCTCCATCTCGAGATCCTGAGTCTAACTCTGCGCTGACAATCCTGCTTCTAGACCTAGAAAAGTAAATGGGGCACGTCAATGCATGACCCAGTATGATTCCTGACTAAGCTAGGTAAGACCTAGTTTAGAACCCGACTACCTATCTAAGAAGGGTGGTCTAACATGTAAGGGTTACAGTGCTGACAAAAGTATTCACAACATTACATGCAGGTATTAAAATGGAACTTGGCAAATGTGCATAAGTAACCATATTATGTCATGCAAGTGCCGAAAGTAAACATAAGAACATGTTGACATGGGGTAATAGCATTAAAGTAAACAGAGGAACAAGTAAACCAGAGATAACATCATTTACATATCAGAAGAACAAGTTAACATATTGTAGCAGCATTTATGAATTAAACGGAAACTACTTTAAATTATCACTTTACATGTTTGGGAACCCATGTAAATAATAGGACACTTAAGGAGCTGGACTTCACCCAGGGTGGGTGAAAGGTGGTACCTCAACCAGTGACACAGGCACTGGAGGGGCCTCTCGTAACTCCTCAGAAGGGAGTGAGAAATCTCGGGTTTTTAGTGGAAAATGGAGCAACCCATCATTTACTGTCATGATGCATCACGAGTACACCACCGGCCTCTCTAACTCTGCCCACTCCCATGCCTACTCACAGGAGTGCGAGTGAGAATCAATTTATGTCCACACTTAGCCAACTCCTTTGCTCAGGAGTGCTAGTGGGAGCCTCAGTGCCCGCTCCTTAAGACCCACTCTTTACACGTGTCCCCCCCCCCCCCAAAAAAAACCCACATCTAGAGCTTCACCCATTTTAGAATGGACTGAAGACTCCAGATTCAATCATCCTCTTCTCACTCTTATTTCATCATTTCGTACTTCATTTTAGTGGTTTTAATACCACTTCCACATGTTATAATCCATCGTTTCATGTACATCTCTTTAATGATCATTATCCATTTCCTTGCATTATTCATATAAACATTCAATATAAACATTCAATATGACCTTTCCTACCTGAATTGTAAGATCCCATCAGGCGATGATAGAGGATCGAAAGAGAGGAGACTTACGTTAGCGTACGCTTCGCTATAGTCTCTGAACTTCGCCCTTGGATTCGCCACAACAGTCGGTACTTTGTCACAGAGGATCAAAGCAGCGTTTCACCGTCTAAATCTCTACTTGGAAGAAGAACTTAATGGAAGGGAGAAGAGGAAAGTAAGTTGCCTTATGCAAACTTATAGCATGAAGGATTAGCCTTAAAATCCATACCCTTGGGTCCTATTTATAGGCCAAGGGGGTAGTTATTGTAGGAAATAACTACATATAAGCTTATTAGCCTATATTAGCACCATGCCTTATCCTCTTCCTTATGCACTTATCAAGTGCCTTTATGCACTTATAAAGCGACTTTTTCCACTTATCGAGTAATCCTTTTCACACATGAAAAGGTTCCCTTCGCACATGCTTTCATGCACACGACATCTGAGGTCCATAGACCCTCATACATCCCCTCATGGGTGTATACATGTCGTCCATATCCAACATCTCCCACTCACACTTGAGGGGATTGTAAGAAAACATCTTTTCCTTTAGTTCTTCTGTTTATCATACTGAGAAATAGACCGTGTGACCGTCATGCGCATAGAGTCCGCTGTTGTGCACTTGTTAGAGATACACAACACTCCTTGGGGTGCAAAGTTGAGTAGATCAACGCATGCTTTACCCTAGATTATTTCTTCACATTTCTTTTACTTTATATTCAACAATTGAATCCCATCTGGATTACAATAGGCTGGCCAGCTTTGAATCTCTAAAGTCCAAATGTGAATATAAAATTAATCTTCCTTTTCTTTTGATCCTTTCGATCTTGACTTGACTCGCTTTTCTAACATGCCCCGCCGGACCGAATTGACCATAGTCCATAAGCAACATGCTAAGACAGCGATCACCTAGTCAAATCTAAAGAAACCAATTAGAGTCCATAAGGGTAAGAAGTTAAGACCCATGTGGTCTTTGGGTCTTACATAATAGTAAACATAATTACTATTCTAACCCAATGGTCAAATGCATACGTAGTATGAATACGTATTACAACATCACTCCTTTCCCAGGGAGCGTATGTCTTAATGATGTTGTAAGGATGATGATCAGACACCACAATGTTTGACTTTGAGTCCCTTTTATTACTCATTAATTTCCTGGACCCACATCCCGCATAAGATAGATAAGATGTCAAAAATCCTCTTAGATATTTTGTAAGCATCCATATGATGCAGATCTTTCATATGACCATTTTGTTTAAGTCATGACTAAATCATCCGTCTGATGATTTTGACTTTAAACAGGTCTCATCTTTATCTTATCCGTCTGATAGAATAAAGGCGGTTGCTCATGTGAGAGAGCCAACCTCAATCTATCCGACATACTAGAAAATATAGCTGAGATTTAAAAGAAATGTACACAAACATTTTCAAGAAACTCATATGCAATGTCGAAAAGAACTTATTCTTTTATTAAATTTGATCTTTCATAGACATGGGAATATACATTGATACAACTCAGCTCTTACGCAATCCTTGAGATGATAAGTGTTTGTAAAACACATCTCTGGGGATTGCCTTCGTAAGCGGATCCGCTATCATCTTATGTGTAGATATGTACCTAATGTCTACTTTCTTGTTCTTATCATAGTCTTTTGCAAATTTGTAGCGGATATCAATGTGTTTGGTCTTACAATGGAATTTTGGATCTTTGACATAGGCTATAGATGCTTGACTGTCACTGTACATTGGTACAGCACCTGAGTCACTTGCATCAATTAGCTTGTCTAAGAACCTCCTAAGCCAAACAGCTCCTTGGACCGCCATGCTAAATGCTACAAATTCGGCTTCCATAGTTGAAAGTGCGATGCAGGATTGCTTCTTGCTACTCCAGGATATTGCACCAGATCCGAGTAGAAAAACATGTCCTGAGGTCGATCGTCGCTCATCGAGATCACCCGCCCAATCAGCATCGGTGTAGCCTTCGAGCCTCAAGGCATCTCCTTGATAGCATAAAGCATAGTCCGCAGTCCCTTTAAGATACCGCATTATCCTCTTAACCGCTTTCCAGTGTACTTGCCCTGGATTGAATTGGTAACGACTTACCATTCCAACGGCAAACCAGATGTCAGGTCTTGTACACATCATAGCGTACATAAGACTACCAACTGCACTGGAATATGGAACTTTTTCCATAATTTCCTTTTCTTTTTGGTTCTTTGGACACATTTTCAGACATAAATTATCGCATTTGCTTATAGGAGTATCAATGGACTTACAGTCCTGCATATTAAAACGTTCTAGAACTTTCTTTATATAAGTCTCTTGCGAAAGAGAAAGAAGTTTCTTCGAAAGATTCCTTGAAATCTTAACTCCAAGGATATATGCGGCTTCTCCCATGTCTTTTATCTCAAATACTGATGAAAGCCAAGCCTTGATATCCATCACAAAGCCCTTGTCATTTCCGGCTATTAAAATGTCATCTACATATAGAGACATAATAACATACTTGCTTTTGATCCTCTTGATATATACACAGTTATCTTCATCAAGCATGGTAAAACCATTTGATAAGACAACTTCTTGAAATCGTATATACCATTGCCTCGAGGATTGTTTAAGAGCATATATGGACTTACGCAGTTTACAAACCTTATGTCTGTTTCCTTCTTTTACAAACCCTGTTGGTTGTTCCATATAGATCTCCTCGTCCAATTCTCCATTGAAAAAGGCAGTCTTTACATCCATTTGATGTAATTCGAGGTCTAGTAAGCTACCAAAGCCAGAATCAAGTGAATCGAGGTAAAACGAACAACAGGTGAGAAGGTCTCTTCGTAGTCTATCCCTTCATGTTGCATAAAACCTTTCGCGACAATGCGAGCTTTATATCTGTCTATAGAACCATCAGCCTTATGCTTGATCTTAAGAACCCATTTGTTCCCAATAGCTCTACGTCCTCTGGGTAAGTCAACTAAGTCTCAGACTTGGTTAATTTTAATGGATTCTAATTCCTCCTTCATCGCTTCCATCCATTTGTCTTTTGCAGGGCATGATACGGCCTGTTTGAAAGTAGCAGGCTCGTCATCTTCTTGTAGTAAAGTCACGAAGGTTTGTGGGAATTCATCCTCAAATCTTAGAGGAGATAACCTTGTACGACTACTACATTGCATTTGAGATTCTTCAAGTCCTTGTTGACTCGAAGTTGGATTAATTCTAATATTACTCCCACTTGGAATGTGATTAGACTTGCTCCCACTTGGATCATTATTCCTATATGAAATAGGATTCGCATCATTCGTATCATCCATTGGTGAAGGTTGAAACGTATTTTCGTCTTCACCAAGAATTCTCCCACTCGATTGAGGTAATCCTTCTTGATCATAAACCTCAAATAGAGATAAGTCCTGACTTATCTCGCCATGTCTTGGAAACTCATTTTCCAAGAAAGTAACATCCCTCGACTCAAATTCAATCAGTCCTCCATTGTCTTCCTGACCAATGAAAACATAACCTTTGGAGTTTTCTACGTATCGTATAAAGATACATTTCCTCCCCCTTGGCCCAAGTTTGCCATACTTATGGGAGGAAATATGTGCATAGGATGCACACCCCCAAGGTTATAAAATGCTTAAGTCAGTAGACCTTTGGTTCCACAACTCATAAGGAGTGGAGCTAACTGATTTCGAGGGTACGCTGTTCAAGA
The DNA here is from genome assembly GCA_030789695.1 of Scilla litardierei. Classification (NCBI taxonomy): domain Eukaryota; kingdom Viridiplantae; phylum Streptophyta; class Magnoliopsida; order Asparagales; family Asparagaceae; genus Scilla; species Scilla litardierei. The sequence goes on from CM061136.1 coordinate 19,934,989, forward strand.
TGAAAGCAGCCGTCAATAATGCATCACCCCAAAAGGTGATTGGCAAGTTAGCTTGCGCCATCATTGAACGGACCATTTCCATTAAAGTCCAATTTCTCCTTTCAGCAACACCATTTTGTTGCGGAGTATAAGACATAGTTATTTGATGAAATATGCCCTTTTTATCACAAAGTTCCTTAAAACTTGCTGATTGATATTCACCGCCTCTATCGGTTCGCAAGACCTTAATCTTGCGATCTAATTGATTTTCCACTAAACTCATATAGTTTTTAAAGCAGGTTAATGCTTCACTTTTGAGGGAAATCAAATAGATATGTCTGAATCGGGTGAAGTCATCAATAAAAGTGATGAAGTAGGACTTCCCGCGTCTTGTCTTGACATTCATCGGACCACATATGTCTGAATGGATGAGCTGTAATGGAACCTCGGCCCTTGTGCCGGTTCCAAATGGCTTGCGACAAGATTTCCCTACAATGCAATATTCGCAAGTCGACATTTCAACCTTTGAAACATTGGATAGAAGGCCACGTTTGGCAAGTCTATCCATACGTGTTGGTCCAATGTGACCAAGCCTTGCGTGCCAACAAATTACATATGACTCATAAATCGAAGAATTTGTAACAAGGAAATTTTCATTAAAATTTGAGGAATCGTACATCGTATTCAATACAATGAATCCTTTAAAACATACCCAGAACCAATTACAGAATTATTACAAGACAAATCCACATTACAATTATGAAAGAACCAACTATAACCAAGACCCATTAAGACGACCACAGATATTATATTTCTTCGAATATCCGGAGCGAAGAGAACATCATGTAGTAAGATAGTGTGGCCGTTGTCCAAGACGAGCTTGCACATCCCAACGCCTTTCACTTCAACACGTGTGTTGTTTCCTACATATATCCACTTCGTACCTTGGGGTATCCGGTGATACTCCACGAAGGACCGTCTGTCCCTTGCTATGTGGTCGGTGGCACCTAAATCAATTATCCAAAAGGGATTAGATTCTGCAAGAAATATTGAACTAGAAACACATATGTAACTAGTATTATTACAAGTTACCTTGTCACCTCCATCCGCACATGAACGGGCAAAGTGACCTAACTTGTTGCACTTGAAGCACTTGATCTTCTTCAAGTCTTTCTTCTTGTGTCATTTCTTGTTCCCACCCTTTTGTTTGGGTTTCTTGGTAGACACTGGTTGCTTTTTATGGTCATGAGCAAACTTCGAGTGATGTTTACGTTTCTTTCCCCAGTGTGAGGAACTAGCAACCATGTGCACTTCTGTACTTGGCTTGGCGGCCGCAAGCCGCTCTTCCTCTAACTCGAGGTGCTTAGAAACCTCGTTGAAGTTCTTGATGCTCTCATTATGAGTGAGATGCATCTTCATGTTGTCTAATTCGATTGGTAGGTAACGTATGACCGCTTGGATTTATTGCTCATCAGTGATCATATGACATGCATCCTTTAACTCTGAAATAAGATTCGCCATGTGTCGCAGATGCATTCCCATGGAATGATCTGGACGTTTTTTGTAATCGAATTTTATAGTTAAAGAGCGAAGTTTGGTCACCGAGGTGCCACCAAACTTCTCCTCTAGCTTGGACCATATGTCCATAGCTAGGTCATATTCTCGGAAGATTCGCATTATGTCGTCGGCCATACTTGACAACAATGTAATGCGAGTAATTTTGTTCTTCCGAGACCAAGCATCGAAAGCTTCCTTGTCTCTTCTGTGTTGGGCCGTAGTGCCTAACTCAGGTTCAATCATTATGTTCTTCAGAGTTTCGAGCACATCTTGCTCCTCTAGAACATATTGTATCTTCATGAACCATAGTTTGTAATTATCGCCATTGAGTTTTTCACCTTTGTTCAACTCAGCGACGATGTTCTTAGTAGCGGAAGACATTTTAGTTTTAAAATGCTGCAAAAGACATAAAAAGAGTTCGATCAAAAACATTGCATAAGTTTTACATTCGATAAGTTACTTTCGAAAAATATTGAAGATGTTGCTCTAGAATCGGAAAGGTCATTACGATTTCAATCACCATCTAGAACAACTTTCAATATTTCCCCATCACTTAACAAACAATAGTACTCTTATAGTACTTGCAGCGAAAAAGCGATTTTGAAAACGCATTTTTGAAAAACATATTTTTGCAAACGTATTTTGCAGCTGGAGGTAGTGGCCTGCCCCGGCCATTGCCGGGGTCGAGCCGTGGCCATGCCAAAGCCGGATTCCCCCTGCAGGGGGCTTTGCCGCAGGCAACTGCCGTCGGTCCCGTATGGGCCGGCCATGTAGGCACTCCCTTACTCCTTGGTCGAGGCCGGGGCACGGCGGCCCTAGCTTGGCCAGGGCCGGGCCTCCTCGGCATAGCCCTGGCCAAGGCCAGGGCCTCCTCGGCCTGGCCTTGGCCCTAGCTGAGGCCCGGGCCGGCCAGGGCCCTGGCCCCTCGGCCAGGGCCTCTGCCCTGGTCGAGGCCCGGGCCGGCCAGCGCCCTGGCCGAGGCCAGGGTGCCTCGGCCCTGCCCCTCGGCCAGGGCCTCTGCCCTGACCGAGGCCAGGGACGGCCCTGGCCCTGGCAAAGGCCAGGGCGCCTCTGCCCTAGCCTCTGCCAGGGCCGGCCTCGGCCCTGGCAGAGGCCAGGGCTGGCCCTGGCCCTGGCCGAGGCATTGGCCGACCGGCCGGCCTCCTTGGAGTCCGGCCGCACTCCCCCCCATGGGGGGTGGTCTTGGTTGTCATTGGCCGTGTAGGATACTGTCAAAACAGAGTTAGGACCGATAAATGAAGTTGAGACTTACGCTTGCGTATGCGGCACGGTAGTCACAGAACTTCGCATTCGGATTCGCCACGACGGATCGAGTCTTCTCACAAACGGAGTAAGGCTACTAAATCCACAATCTAAATCTCTACTTTTAGATTAAGAACTTGGATAAAGAGAGGAGAAGGATTTCGGCAGAGCTTCGCTAGAATGAAATGCAAGGCAAGAATACCATGCAAAAGTGTAATGAAATGGCTAACCCTTGGGTCTTATTTATAGCCCCCAAGGTAGTTATTTTAGGAGTAATTGTTCCTTTGGAACAATTTAACTAAGGTGTACCATCATACATGGCACATTATAAGCTTAAGTTGTACCATATGCATGGAACAACATAAGCTTAAGATATTACCCCTTTATTATCCATATGTCGCATGCACTTATGCACATATAATGTGACTTTCCCATTAATCTAGAGATCCTCTCCGCAAGGGAACAGATTCCCTTTGCACACGACTTCGTGTACGCGACGTTCGAGGTTCGTATTCCCTCGTACATCCCCCACAAGGGTGTACAAACGTCTTCCATATCAACATCTCCCACTCACACTTGAGGGGATTGTAAGAGAACGTCTTTCTCTTAGTTCTTTCATCTATCATACCGAGAAATAGACCGTGCGACCGTCATGCGCGTAGAGTCTGTTGTTGTGCACTTGTTAGAGATACACAACGACCTCGAAGGTGCAAAGTTGAGTAGTTCAACGCATGCTTTACCCTAGATTATTTCTTCACATTTCTTATACTTTATATTCAACAATTGAATCCCATCTGGATTACAATTGGCTGGCCAGCTTTGAATCATTAAAGTCCAAATGCGAATATGAAATCAATCTTCCTCTTCTTGCGAACCTTCTGATCTTGACTTGATTCGCTTTTCTAACGTGCCCCGCCGAGCCGAATTATCATAGCCCATTAGCAACACGCTAAGATATCGATCATCTCGTCAAATCTAAAGGAACCAATTGGAGTCCTTGAGGGTAAGAATTAAGACCCATATGGCCTTTGAGTCTCACATAATAGCAAACTCTATTGCTACTAACTCAGTGGTCGAAATGCATACGTGGTATGAACACGTATTACAACATCACTCCTTTCCCAGGGAGAGTATGTCGTAATGATGTTGTACGGATGAAAGATCAGACACTACAGTGCCTATCTTTTGAGTCCCCTTACTACCCATGAAATATTCCCGGACTCTCATCCTGCATAAGACAGATAGGATTTAAAAATCCTATGAGATCTCTTTTAAATATCCTTGTGATACAGATCTCAGATCTTTTGTAAGCATCCATATGATGCAGATCTTTCATTCGACTATCTTGTTTAAGTCACGACTCTAAATCATTTGTCTAATGATTTTGACTTTAAACTAGTCGCATCTCTATCTTATCCATCTGATAAGATAAGGCGGTTGCTCATGTGAGAGAGCCAACCTTAATCTGTCCGACATACACACAATAAAATAGCTGAGACTTAAACACAAATGTATAAAATCATTTGTAAGAAACTTGTATGCAATATATAAAAGAACTTCTTCCTTTTATTAAACTTTGATCTTCTATAGACATGGGAAATATTACATGATACAGCTCAGCACCTACGCATTCCCATAGATGATAAGTGTTTGTAGAACACATCTCTGGGGATCGCCTTAATAAGGGGATCCGCTATCATCTCATGCGTGGATATGTATCCTATGTCTACTTCCTTCCGTGTGTCATAGTCCTTCGCAAACTTGAATCGAATATCAATGTGTTTGGTCTTACAATGAAATTTAGGATCTTTGACATAGGCAATCGAGGCTTGACTATCACTGTATATAGGAACAGTGCTTGAGTCAGTGGCATTCGTCAGCCTGTCTAAGAATTTCCTAAGCCAAATAGCTTCTTGGACCGCCATGCTGAATGCTACGAATTCGGCTTCCATGGTTGATAGGGCGATGCAGGTTTGCTTCTTGCTGCTCCAGGATATTGCACCATTCTCGAGCAAGAAAACAAAGCCTGAGGTAGATCTTCGCTCGTCGAGATCACCTGCCCAATCAGCATCGGTATAGCCTTCGAGTCTCAAGGTATTGCCTTGATAGCACAACGCATAGTCCGCAGTCCCTTTGAGGTACCTTAATATCCTCTTCATCGCTTTCCAGTGTGCCTGTCCTGGGTTGGATTGGTAACGGCTTACCATACCAACAGCATAGCAAATGTCCGGTCTGGTACACATCATAGCGTACATCAGACTCCCGACAGCACTGGAGTATGGAACCTTTTCCATAGCTTTCTTTTCTTTTGGATCTTTGGGACACATCTCCAAACATAGACCCTCGCCTTTGCTTATTGGAGTATCAATTGGCTTGCAGTCCTGCATATTAAACCGTTCTAAAACTTTCTTTATATATGTCTCTTGAGAGAGAGAAAGAAGTTTCTTGGAACGATTCCTTGAGATCTTAACCCCAAGGATATATGCAGCTTCACACATGTCTTTCATTTCAAAGATGGATGAAAGCCAAGCTTTGATATCCATGATAAGACGCTTATCATTTCTGGCTATAAGTATGTCATCTACATAAAGAGACATAATTACATACTTGTTCTTAATCCTCTTAATGTATACGCAGTTGTCTTCATCGAGCATGGAGAAAGCATACGACAAAACGACTTCTTGAAAGCGCATATACCACTGCCTTGAGGATTGTTTAAGACCATATATGGATTTACGAAGTTTACAAACCTTATGTTTGTTTTCTTCTTGTACGAACCCGTTTGGTTGTTCCATGTAGATCTCCTCATCTAGTTCTCCGTTAAGAAAAGCAGTCTTTACATTCATCTGATGTAACTCGAGGTCCAAACAAGCCACCATTGCCAGAATTAAGCGAATGGAGGTAAAACGCACGACAGGAGAGAAAGTCTCTTCGTAGTCTATTCCTTCCTGTTGCGTGAAACCTTTCGCAACAAGGCGAGCTTTATATTTCTCGATGGAGCCATCAGCCTTATGCTTGATTTTGAGAACCCACTTGTTCCCAATGGCTCTACGTCCCTTAGGTAAATCAACCAAGTCCCAGACTTGGTTTGTTTTCATGGATTGAAGTTCTTCTTCCATCGTCGCTATCCATTTATCTTTAGCAGGGCATGTGACGGCCTGTTTGAAATTTCCAGGTTCGTCATCATCTTGTAGTAATGTCATGAAAGTTTGAGGAAATTCATCCTCAAATCTCAGAGGTGTTAGCCTCGTTCGATTACTACGTCTTGCTTGAGTTTGATCACTCCCACTTGGAATGACATCACTCCCACTTGGAATAACATCACTCCCACTCGGAATAGAATTGGTATCGTTCGTATCATCCATTGGTGAAGTTTGAAACGTATTTTTCTTCTTCATCAAGGATTCTCCCACTTGAACGTTCCGATCCTTCTTGATCCCAAGTCTCAAACAAGGATAAGTCTTGACTTATCTCACCCTGTCTTGGAAACTCGTTTTCCAAGAAGACAACATTCCTCGATTCGAATTCTATTAGACCCCCATTGTCCTCTTGACCGACGAAAACATATCCTTTGGAGTTTTCAGCGTATCGGATGAAGATACACTTCCTCCCACGTGGCCCAAGTTTGCCATATTTGTGAGAAGATAAATGTGCGTAAGAGGCACAACCCCAAGGTTTTAGAATGCTTAAGTCTGGAGTTCTATTGTTCCACAACTCATAAGGAGTAGAACTTACCGACTTCGAGGGTACACGGTTTAAGATGAATGCTGCCGTCAATAATGCATCACCCCAAAAGGTGATGGGCAAATTTGCCTGAGACATCATTGATCGGACCATTTCCATCAACGTCCTATTTCTTCTTTCCGCGCAACACCGTTTTGTTGCGGAGTATAAGGCATAGTTATTTGATGAACTATGCCTTTTTCATCACAGAGTTCCTTAAAACTCGTTGATTGATATTCTCCACCCCGATCGGTTCGCAAGACCTTTATCTTGCGATCTAGTTGATTTTCCACTAAACTCATATAGTTTTTGAAGCAAAATAAAGCTTCATGTTTGTGGGAAATCAAATAAATGTGACCGAAACAGGTGAAGTCATCAATGAAGGTGATGAAATAGGACTTCCCGCGTCTTGTCTTAACATTCATTGGACCGCAAATGTCCGAATGGATAAGCTGTAATGGAACTTCGGCCCTTGTGCCAGTTCCAAACGGCTTGCGACAAGTTTTCCCTACAAGACAATGTTCGCAAGTTGACATTTCAACTTTTGAAACATTAGATAGCAAGCCACTTTTGGCAAGTCTATCCATTCTAGTTGGTCCAATGTGACCAAGTCTTGCATGCCAACAAATGATCTCAGATTCAGAATTAGAAGCATTTGTCAAATGGAAACTTTCATTAATAGAAGAAGAATCATCATACATAGTGTTTAAAACAATCAATCCATTACAAACATTACCCGACCCAACTAAAGAACTATTACAAACAAGGTCAACATTTTGTTCATAGAACCTCCATTCATAACCTAAAGACATTAACATGACCACGGATACGATATTCCTTCGAATATCTGGAGCAAAGAGGACGTCGTGCAATAATAGAGTCCGGCCGTTGTCGAGAACTAGCTTGCATGTTCCGACGCCCTTGACTTCAACACGAGTGTTGTTGCCGACGTATATCCACTTTGTTCCTTGAGTTATCCTTCGATACTCTACGAAGAACCTTCTGTCCTTCGCTACGTGGTCTGTGGCCCCTGAATCAATCAACCAAAAATAGTTAGATTCAGCAAGAAACATGGAACTAGAAACACATATGTAACTAGCCCTACAAGTTACCTTATCACTTCCATCCGTACACGTATGGGCAAAGTGACCGTACTTGTTGCACTTAAAGCACTTGATCTTCTTCAAGTTTTTCTTCTTTGAGTGCACTTTCTTTTGCCACTTTTTGTTCTTAGTCTTCTTTGAGGTTTCCGGTTCTTGCTTTCGTTCGTTCATAAACCTTAAGCGTTTATCCTTCCGCTTCTTTCCTCCATGTGAGGAACTAGCGGCCATGTGCACTTCGGCACTAGGTTTTGCGGCTTGAATCCGCTCTTCCTCGAGTTCGAGGTGTTTGGATACATCGCTTAAAGTTTTAATGCACTCATTATGAGTGAGGTGCATTTTCATGTTATCCCAGCTATCTGGGAGTGAACGAATGACTGCTTGGATCTGCTGTTCGTCAGACACCGTAAGACCCGCATCCTTCAATTCAGCTATGAGATTCGCCATGTGGCGGAGATGCTTTTTCATAGATTGATCTCGCCGCATTTTGTACGAATCAAATTGAATATTTAAGGAGCGGAGTTTGGTGACCGAAGTTCCACCAAACTTTATTTATAGCCCAGACCATATGTCTTTGGCTAGGTCGAATTCCCGAAATAGACGCATTATGTCATTGTCCATTGCGGACAATAACGTAATACGTGCTATTTTGTTCTTTCGAGTCCAAGTCTCATAAGCTTCTCGGTCCCTCTTGTGTTGGGCCGTATTGCCCAACTCAGGTTCTTCCATTACGTTTTGGAGTGTTTCGAGCACATCTTGCTCCTCCAAAACATATTGGATCTTTATTGACCAAAGTTTATAATTGTCGCCGTTGAGCTTCTCACCTTTGTTAAGCTCGGCGACAATGTTCTTAGAAGCGGTAGACATATTCGAATCAAAAAACTGCAAAGAAAATGAAAAACACGATCAAAATTCTGTGCATAAAGTTTCGATTCTTTAAACACTTGATAAGTTCCTTGGATGCGCTGAAATGTTACTCTAGAATCGAGAAGTTCACTCGTTCACAACTACCATCTAGAAGTAACTTTCAAAGTATCCCTCTTACTTATCTCATGTAAAAAGAAATCAGAAATGATACCCGTATGGTACCAGCAGCGGAAAAATACTTTTGAAAAACATATCTTTCAAAATGGAATAGGTGAGAGTTTGCGCAAAGAATTTTACCGCAACAATTGCCAAGCCACGAGACCTGTTCTACACACCCATGGGTTAGATGACCATGGTCGGATCGTGGTAGGACTTGGAATTCTAAATTGCGCTATCCCGATTAAGGACGGGACATAACCTATTTGAAAACATCTTTTTCAAAAAATTTGAAATACATTGGCTAATCTCCGTAGAGTAGAGCACAACGTCATATGTACATTGGCTAATCTCCGTAGAGTAGAGCACAATGACATGGCTAATCTCGCATGAAGTAGAGCACTATGGCTAATCTTCAAGGAGTAGAGCCCAAGAAAAAACTTTATAAAATGTTAGCCCCGTATGGGCTAGTCGGCACATTCGTGTTTGACCAAGGCCTTTTGACACCCCGTATGGGCTAGTCGGCAAGTTCGTGATCGACCAAGACCTTATGCCGGATTGGTCGACCAAAACACCCAAATTGGTCGACCAAAAAATTGGTCTTCATCACTCCCGGCCAGGGCCCCTGCCCTGGCCGAGGCTGGCCAAGGGCCTCTGCCCTGGCCCGGCCAGGGGCGGCCTGCGGCAGCCCTGGCCACTGCCAGGGCCGGCCAGGCCACTGGCCTGGCCTCGGCCAGAGGCCGGCCAGGCCTCTGCCTGGCCTGGCCTAGGCCAGAGGCCCCTGGCCGGGGCCAGGGCCCCTGCCCTGGCCTCGGCCAGGGCGGCCAGGCCCTGGCCTGGCCGCGGCCAGGCCCTGGCCAGGCCGCGGCCAGGGCCTTCAGGGCCGGCCCTGGCCTGGCCTGGCCGCGGCCAGGGCTCTCTGGCCCTGGCCGTGGCCGGCCAGGGCCGGCCGGCCATGGCCCGGCCAAGGCTTATTGGCCTTGACCTTTGGCCATGGCCCTTTGGCCATGGCCGGTCTCCCCCCTTCATGGGGTTGCCGCACACCCCGTCGGAGGGGTGGCCGTGGTGGTTATTGGCCGTAGCCAACCCCCTCCGCATGGGGAGGGGGGTGCATGGCCTTCATAGCCCATTTGGCCATGGTGCACATGCACTAAAATTCATCTTCCCCGATGGGAATAACCACCATCTTCTTCTCTGGTGAAGCACCCGTTCGTCGAGGAAGTAGTTAGCCTCCAATGGCCGTATGCCAAAAAATTAACCCACTTCAAAAATTCGTAAACTACGTGCTCCACATGAAGAGAGCGCCCATTCCCTATGAATGGAGACTCAGCATCCATGAAGAGAGCGAGTTTGACGATATGAACGGTCGGTTCTTCCCGTCATGGAGAGTTCCTGCCATATCCGTAATGACAGAAGACCCTAACGTGAAAAGAACAACCGCTGCGTTCTCTCCGTCACGAAGCGTTCCTACCATATCCATAATGGTAGGATACCCATTCGTGAAAAAGACAACGACTCGTTCATAGTTTCGAAGGGGCGACGGTTTGACCGGAGCGAATCCGTATGGCTCTGATACCAATGTAGGATCCTGTCAAAACAGAGTTAGGACCGATAAATGAAGTTGAGACTTACGCTTGAGTATGCGGCACGGTAGTCACAGAACTTCGCCTTCGGATTCGCCACGACGGATCGAGTCTTCTCACGAACGGAGTAAGGCTACTAAATCCACAATCTAAATCTCTACTTTTAGATTAAGAACTTGGATAAAGAGAGGAGAAGGATTTCGGCAGAGTTTCGCTAGAATGAAATGCAAGGCAAGAATACCATGCAAAAGTGTAATTAAATGGCTAACCCTTGGGTCTTATTTATAGCCCCCAAGGTAGTTATTTTAGGAGTAATTGTTCCTTTGGAACAATTTAACTAAGGTGTACCATCATACATGGCACATTATAAGCTTAAGTTGTACCATATGCATGTTACAACATAAGCTTAAGATATTACCCCTTTATTAGCCATATGTCGCATGCACTTATGCACATATAATGCGACTTTCCCATTAATCTAGAGATCCTCTCCGCAAGGGAACAGATTCCTCTTTGCACACGACTTCGTGTACGCGACGTTCGAGGTCCGTATTCCCTCGTACATCCCCCACAAGGGTGTACAAACGTCTTCCATATCCAACAGGCCGAAACCAACCCCTTCCCAAATGGGGAGGGGGTGCATAGCCACCATGACCAGCATGGTCGTGGTGATCATGCACCAAAGAGATATGCTATTGTGTAATACCCCGTTTCCATATGTACGCGTATTTATACGTATTTTGGCTTAAATGCGTATTGGGAGTATTCTCGTATTTTTTCTTTAAATATTTTGGTGTAGGAATTATTTTTAAAAGATTTTAAACTCATCTTTTGAATTTAGTAAATAGGAGTATTTGGATGAATACTTGTATTTATGGTGTATATGGTATTTCAACATGTATTTTTATTTTTGCAAAATACAAATTCCAAAATTGTTTTACCATGACACCTTAGCTTATTAGGTGTCATCTTGCTAATTAAGAAGGAGACACATGGCTTAGACTTTGACTAAATGAAAGGATGAGAGCATTTTAGGGAGACCTAAAATCTAGGCAAAGAAAAAACAAAAAAACAAGAAAATCCCATATTCTCTCACTCTCCCTCTCCTTCCCAATTCTGGCCAAAATTTTGTATCCCCCTCTTTCACTCATTTGCTTCATTTTCTCTCCACCAAGAACTCTTCCAAGCACCCCTCTCATTCCTCATCATTCCTCCATCAAAATTCATCTCAAAAATCATCCCAAATCCATCTTTAGAAGCCAATTTGGAGCTTGAAGATAGGAGATTGAAGAAGGAGGCCCAAGAATTCTTCAAGGACTAAGAAGGGCCAAAGAAATTTTGGAGGATTTTGGAGGTAGAAATTCCTTTCACTTAGGTAGAATTTAGTTTTAGGACAAGGAGAATTGAGTTAACTTTTTCATGCTGAAATTTGATCCAGAAAAACTGAAACTTTGACTAAGTGCTTGGGTTAATTGGCTAATGGAAATGCTTTGGAAATTTTATATGTTGGGTATCTCATTGTTATGAACAACTTTCATTTTGATCATTTTTCCAAATTATAGTCGTATGATTTTATAAAATTTCGGATATGCAAACTGGTGTTTCAATCAAAACTGTTCTGAAATTCCAGTATTTTTATTCTCTGTTAAACTGAGAATATCTCCCAACGTAGATAAAAGAAAAATCTGAAAAAAACTATATTCATGTAGATCTCGACGTCCTACCCCAACATCATATAACATATGATATATGTTCAATTCAAAATGTAGAAGAAATATGACTTCTTCTGCAACTTGTCCAATTTCTGGTAGTTTTGACACTTTGTATTAAAACCAAGATTTCGGCCACAATTCTTATTAAAATTAGATGTTCTAGGACATTTTGGACAACTACTCTTCAAGATGCACAATACGCAATTTTTTATTTCATCCATATCTGCTTGTAACTGGGAGAAAAGCACTGATGAAGTTGATGCAATGTTTCTGTTTTTTTTTTTGTATTGTCATCAGTTACTAAACTGATCACAATTAATCATCCATATCATATTATTTTCTGAAATTTGGTATGGCAATGCAAAACACCCATATCTACAACTTTCGTGAATGGACCAGAGACAAATTCTGACTGTAGATAGGCTAAAAGTGATATTATTTCGGTTGTAACAGTTTTGACAGGTTCATATGCTAATTTTGCTTAGTACTTATCAAGGTGTAGTTTTGTTTGAAGTTAAGTTTGTTTGTGCTAATCATGTTCTCAACGACATGCTCTTGATACATGTAATTATGCAGATGGTTCATGAAATATTCGTTATGTTAATAATGTTTAAGTTCAATTTGTTTATGCTTTTGTGCTCACATTAGTATGTTCATAACGATGAGTTTGTGATGATATTCCATGCAATTCTTTAATTGAGGAGATGATGGTGATGATGATGATGATGATGATGATGATATTTTTTAAAAGTTGGTTAAAAGCGGTATTCAAGACCGCTAGATGATTCGTTGACAAACGAAGTAACATCTTAAAAACTGAGAGTGAGAATGAGGAATGTATCAGTCCTCCTAAAGGAGGGTGACACGGGTTTGGGGAAAACGGGTAAACTTTAGGAGTTAAGGAGCGGACGTATGAATTATGATTTCTCGCCTGATGTGTTGCCCCCAGAAGGGGAGTTGGAGAGGGCTAGAGAGGCCGCTGGTGTACTCGTGATGCACCATGACGGTAACTGATGGTTTCCTCCGTTTGTCCGACAGAAAAACCGAGCTGGTCTCGCTCCAGTACCTTGCCCCATTCGGGTACGGAGTTGCGAGAGGCCCCCTCCGGTGCCCGTGTTGCTGGTTGGGGTACCACTTTTTCACCCACCCTGGGTGAAGTCCGCTTCCTTAGCGTCCTACGGTTTACACGGGTTCCAAATATGTGAATCAACAACTTATAGTAATTGTCTTTAATTTATAAATGTTGTTATCTCATGTCTCCTTACTTTTGTTTACTTTAATGCTGCTATCCCATGGTAATATGTTCTTATGCTTCCTTTCAATATCCGAGTTTCATAATATGGTTTCTATGCATGTTTTGCACGTTCTCATAACTAGGTTCGCATGTTGGAATATGATTACTTTTATGCACCATGAACCTTACTTGTTAGACCACCCTCTCTAGATAGACAGACCAATTCTAAAACTGGGTCCTACTAGAGTGTTAAGAGTTTCTACTGGGTCACGCGTTGACGTGTCCCCGTTAACTTTCACATCATGTGAGTTGGAGGTTGGAGAAAGCGGCTGAAGCTTTGGAGTTGGTGATCTGTTGTAGTATTGGGTGGTGAGGGGTATGATGAGAGACTTGTACTTTTGGTGTTTCTTTTTCGGGTGGAACTTTGTACTTAGAGTTGTGAATATGAAGATGTTGGTGTATGTATAAGATGTATCAATGTATCAATAAAATGAATATTGTACTTTTGTTATTTTCTCAGTGTTTTTATCTGTGATGGAGTTTTACTTGTACTTCCCAGCACGTGCGTAGTACCTGCGGTGTTCTTCCTACTCTCTTCTTGCTTTCTTTCTACGTAACACTCGCCTCTTTGGGAATACCTGATACGGATTCGTACTTATCGGGTATCCCGGAAAGCGGGTCGTTACATATTGCCATACTACATAGTGACAATTCACCATGCCCTTCCATGGCAATCTTCTTCTCCGATGAGAAGTTTTGTAACCACCATCTTCTCCGATGAGACACCCATTCATCGAGAAAGTGGTTATGCTTTAATGGCCGTGTGCCAAAAAAATAACACACTTTCAAGGCCACAAACTTCACGATCTACATGAAGAGAGTTCACATTCCCTATTGAATGGAGACTCAGCATCCATGAGGAGTGCGAGTTTGGCGAGATGAACGGTCAGTTCTTCCCGTCACGGAGAGTTCCTGCCATATCCGTAATGGCAAAAGACCCTAACGTGAAAAGAACAACTTTTGCGTTCTCTCCGTCACGATGGCTCCTACCATATCCATAATGGAAGGAAACTCATTCGTGAAAGAGACAACGTGTCATTCATCGGTGAGACCGGGGCGAACCCGTGTGGCTCTGATACCAATGTAGGATCCCATCATGCGATGATAGAGGATCGAAAGAGAGGAGAATTACGTTAGCTTACGCTTCGCTATAGTCTCTGAACTTCGCCCTTGGATTCGCCACAACAGTCGGTACTTTGTCACAGAGGATCAAAGCAGCGTTTCACCGTCTAAATCTCTTCTTGGAAGAAGAACTTAATGTAAGGGAGAAGAGGAAAGTAAGTTGCCTTATGCAAACTTATGACATGAAGGATTAGCCTTAAAAGCCATACCCTTGGGTCCTATTTATAGGCCAAGGGGGTAGTTATTGTAGGAAATAACTACATATAAGCTTATTAGCCTATATTAGCACCATTCCTTATCCTCTTCCTTATGCACTTATCAAGTGCCTTTATGCACTTATAAAGTGACTTTTTCCACTTATCGAGTGGTCCTTTTCACACATGAAAAGGTTCCCTTCGCACATGCTTTCATGCACGCGACATATGAGGTCCATAGACCCTCATACATCCCCTCATGGCTGTATACATGTCCAACATGAATAGCATAAACATGAACATGCATAGCATAAGAACAGCATCATGGTACTATGGTACTCTGACATTCAACGTGGATCCTTTGAACAAGTAAAATTGATTATCATACTTTCAACATAAATGGGCAAGTAATTTCATTATATGATTAACAGCTATACATAGCAATAGTTTAATAAGAATAGCAGCAAAATAAATAATTAATAGAGCTGTCATCTTTCGTTACTAATTACTTGCTTTAATTATTTTCCAGTTCTACTTGAATATCAGATAAGAATAATTTCTACACTTCAATACACATGCCTTATAAGAATCACATGGATTTCTAAATAAACAAATTGAAGCGTAGTTATTAACATCCAAAAATTGTATTATTAAAGCATATGAATAAACTAAATTAAATAAGATGCAGTTCTGTAAGAAATATGGAAATGACAGGGCCACATGGCCGTATGGTGAAATCCATATGGCCGTGTGGATTTAATAAGGAAGGCTGAAAGTTCCACACGGCCGTGTGGCAAAATCCATACGATCGTGTGGATTTAGTTGGATACGATCGTATGTTTTTGTGACACAGCCGTATGGTTTTGGCCATACAGCCGTGTGGAGCCAAGGTTATGTTCATGGAGCTACTGACCACCATACAGTCGCGTGAAAAGGGTCATACGGCCGTGTGCTCTCGTTTACTGTCAAATTCGACAGCATCGGAGATAAATTCTTTGCAATACCAATTGAATCATATCTAACCAAGTTAGAATCCTACCTGAGATGTCCATCAGTTAAATCTGGGGTCCTTCTTCTCCTAGATGACCCCAACAATCTCGTGTTCTCCTTCTTCCTTCTTCAATCGAATCCAAGGGGCTAGGGTTGTGAAGCCGTGGAGTTGACTTTGGGAATCTGAAGCAGTAAGTAGGATGTGTGTGTGTGTGTGTGTGTGTGTGTGTGTGTGTGTGTGTGTGTGTGTGCGTGCGAAAAGACGAGGAGATGAAGCTGGGAATATCTTCAGAATTTTTCTTTATAACTTCCTTTTTTTCTGATTTCCTCATATTTTTCTTTCTTTTAATCTTCCCTGGGCCATCTCAAGCTTCCCCAAATCATTCCAGTCATGCCACTTAATGAAGGTTAGGTGAAAATCGTCAGGAGGATGCCACTTCTCAAGGAGGAGGTGGCTTAAGGGGATAAATTATGATTTAATCTTTTAGTTTAAATAGGAATACCCCTGTATACCATGTATACTCCTTTAATACAAGTATATCCTTATTTAATAATTCCAAAAGCTGTTATAAAATTCATTAAAAATAATTTTAATCTCACAAAAATCAAAGAAAATTATACATGTCTCCCAAAAATTTATACGCATGTTTATACACCCAGGATTATGTATTAATACGCGTATATGAATTTTGGGGTCATTACATTCTACCCATCTTAAAATTAAGACCGCCATCGAACTTCCTAAGATTATGGTTTAACTGAAGATCGAATAGACTTAAGGGTTACCCAACCTTATAGTCATACATGTATCACATTGCCCATACATAACTTATAGGTTTGTATACACAAATACATCATGTCTATATCTATTATATATAGTAATATATCATACATATATCACTATTCATACATACTTCAGTAAAAAGTGTATCATATAATACCAATACACATGCTCATTCACTCCTAGAGGCTTCTGTCATTATACATCCTATCTCAACGATACATATCATTCCATACATTACTAAAATATGAAATTTACATGCAGTAGGCATTTATTCATTTCATACAATGTCAATTCAATACATTGTAGTTATATATGTCTGAGCTACATCCAATACATAGCATCACATATATATACTAATTCACACATATGCCTTCATTCATATTATTTCATTTATTCACTTATATCATACTCATGCAATAGTCCTATATAAACTTATTTTTTACATAAGCATAGATCGATACACTCGTATTCATAATGGCAATACATAATTACATATTCAATATGCATACCACTACATATCTATTTATAGGTTACTATAACCAGTAGTGATATATATAATTATCATGACATCCAAACACAAGTATACACACTAAGTATACTTATGACATATAAATATGCAAGCACCCATGTAATAATCATATTTATTCATATGAGTTCACATATATAAAGATCCACGTATACATATACATATATCCTTCATTCACATTTCATACTGATATACTTTATTTATGTATACCTACAAATATCTTTATATAGATATCATATAGTACACCTATAAAACCAAATATACCTCTGCATAGCACTATTTATACATTCACCTCTTATGCACTAACATAGGGTCATACAATATATGTTCAAGGATACATGCTATATTTAAATACTCATATGGGTATACTTAGACACTTGCATTTATGTACAAAATCACATGACACACTACATATGTATACATATATACACATATATGCTAACAATCACTTCATATACACTCAATGTATTTACCGACATAACAATCACTTCATAAATCTAAGTGCTAACATATCCATACATATACATCTTTATAATTATACTTAGTTATATCCGGGTATAATTTACAAATATATAATCAAAGATGCATCTATTTATAAATTCTAGTATCACTAATAAGGGTTGCTTAATGTCAACTGTAAGTATGCATACTATTACATACATCATATTCAATCCACACAACACTTCCCTAGTATACATATGTCAAATGTTAATACACATATAGTACATATGCCCTTATTCATACATTCGGATATGCTACACCATACATTTATTGAATAATCATACACAATGAAATCACCTAAGCATACATATAAACATTTACACTCATACACACATTCATTACATCATTCATACACATGGCATATATCATCACATATCTATCACCACATATCTATATGTAACACACATTACACTAGCATACCCATAATATGTATACTACTATGTAAATGGTACATACAATTTCATTTATGATCCCATACATAATGTACATACACGTAACTAAGTACATCCTAATATTGATATACATGCACCAATATTTTTGCTAACAGATGGACTTTATCATACAAGCATCAATACTCCCAATTATATGTAGAACCATAGTCATTCATCCCTAAAGGCATACACATCATTTGTCACTACATATTCATACACTAGTATACTATGGTATACCTACTCACACACAAATGGTATGTATAAATCCATACATAGACTCACATACATTGTACGTAATGCATACATGTTAATCCGTATAAATAATTCTACACATCTTATAACTCATCTACATAATAACCAACATAAAGTACATGTTTAGAAGCAACCTGACAATTATTTATAAAAATATTTCACATACAAATATAACTATAAATAATATTCTAGTACCTCGAAAAATATACATGGCATAGTCACATAATCAACCAGATATATATAAACAATTTTTCTTATTGTCATCCCGATATCCTTATATCTCACGCTTCCTAATATCAGGGTTCTATTCTAAGACAAAACACCTACCCACCTAAGACTCATTTACCTCTGTGGAACATTACATGTACTACCTTACGCACGTCGTAGTGTGAAGACCTGCATGGGCCACCAACTGTAACGACATGCTCTCCAGGATACCCTGGAAGTACGAATCCGGCCCAATTATTTCCAGATCAACGAGTGTTACGTAGAAGGAGAGAAAGGAAGAGAGTAAAAAGAAAACTGCATGTCACTACGCATGTGCTGGGAAGTACAAGTAAAGTTCCATCACAGATATAACACTGAGAACTAAACAAGAGTATAAACATTTCATTTTATTAATACAATGATACATCTTTACATACACCATCTCTGAACTGAGTACAAAAGAAGAAAACAAGAAAATCCCCCAAAGAATCCCAAAAGGAATAACATTCACCCTCTGTACAAGTAAGTCTCACTCTGTAACTACCCTAGAAGTACAACTGGACCAAACTACCCTCTAAGGCTCCATCTCTGAGTAGATCCTGAGTCTAACTCTGCTGTGATAATCCTGCTTTTAGACTTAGAAAAGTAAATGGGACACGTCAATGCATGACCTACTATGATTCCTAACTAAGCTAGGTAAGACCCAGTTTAGAACCGGACTACCTATCTAAGAAAGGTGGTCTAACATATAAGGGTTACAGTGCTGACAAAAGTATTCACAACATTACCTGCAGGTATTAAAGCGGAACTTGGCAAATGTGCATAAGTAACCATATTATGTCATGCAAGTGCTGAAAGTAAACTTAAGAACATGTTGACATGGGGTAATAGCATTAAAGTAAACAGAGGAACAAGTAAACCGGAGATAACATCATTTACATATCAGAAGAAGAAGTTAACATGTGGTAGCAGCATTTATGAATTAAACGGCAACTACTTTAAATTATCACTTTACATGTTTGGGAACCCGTGTAAATAATAGGACACTTAAGGAGCTAGACTTCACCCATGGTGGGTGAAAGGTGGTACCTCAACTAGCGACACGGGCACTGGAGGGGCCTCTCGTAACTCCTCAGAAGAAAGTAGGAAATCTTGGTTTCTCAGTGGAAAACAGAGCAAACCATCATTTACTGTCATGGTGCATCACGAGTACACCACCGGACTCTCTAACTCTGCCCACTCCCTCGCTTGCTCACGGGAGTGCGAGTGAGAATCAAGCTATGTCCACACTTAGCCAACTCCTTCGCTCATGAGTGCTAGTGGGAGCCTCAGTGCCCGCTCCTTAAGCCCCATTCTTTACACTTGTCCCCCCCCCCCAAAAAAAACCCCACATCTAGAGCTTCACCCATTTTAGAATGGACTGAAGACTCCAGATTCAATCCTCCTCATCTCACTCTTATTTCATCATTTCGTACTTCATTTTAGTGGTTTTAATACCACTTCCACATGTTATAATCCATCGTTTCATGTACATCTCTTTAATGATCATTATCCATTTCCTTGCATTATTCATATAAACATTCAATATGAACTTTCCTATATGAATAGCTTAAACATGAACATGCATAGCATAAGAACATCATCATGGTACTCAGGTACTCTGACATTCAACGTGGATCCTTTTAACAAGTAAAATTGATTATCATACTTTCAACATAAATGGGCAAGTAATTTCATTATATGATTAACAGCTAGACATAGCAATAGTTTAATAAGAATAGCAACAAAATAAATAATTAATAGTGTTGTCATCTTTCGTTACTAATTACTTGCTTTATTTATTTTCCAGTTCTACTTGAATATCAGATAAGAATAAAATTCTACACTTCAATACACATGCCTTATAAGAATCCCATTGATTTCTAAATAAAAAAATTGAAGCGTAGTTATTAACATCCAAAAATTGTATTATTAAAGCATATGAATAAACTAAATTAAATAAGATGCAGTTCTGTAAGAAATATGGAAATGACAGGGCCACATGGCCGTATGGTGAAATCCATATGGCCGTGTGGATTTAATAAGGAAGGCTGAAAGTTCCACACGGCCGTGTGGCAAAATCCATACGGCCGTGTGGATTTAGTTGGATATGGCCGTATGTTATGTAAGCTACACGGCCGTATGGTGAAATCCATACGACCGTGTGGATTCCAAAGTGCATGAATAGATTCCCAAAGTGCATTCAAAGTGTGACACAGCCGTATGGTTTTGGCCATAAGGCCGTGTGGAGCCAAGGTTATGTTCATGAAGCTACTGACCACCATACGGTCGTGTGAAAAGGGCCATATGGCCGTGTGCTCTCATTTACTGACAAATTCGACAGCATCGGAGAAAAATTCTTCGCGATACCAACTGAATCATAACTGTAACGACTAGATCTCATGTATTTGGATTTATTATAATATAATATGTGTTTTGGTGAATTTTCTCCTCATGTGTGGTTTTCGTCTCCGTGGCTTTCATTTTCGATCGATTCGTCGTATTTTCTCGTTTCTTCCTTAGGATCGTCGATTTTCGAAGTATGTCATTCGTGACGGACTTCATAACGGTCGTATCTTACTATTAGATCAAGCCTAGGAGTCTTAGGAATCGATCCCGGGGCCCCGCGCTCCGTATAGGAACTTTTGGTGCTCATTAGCCGGTATAAGAAGGGGCACCGACCGACTAGATGACGATCCAGTCGGTCGGCAATCCTTCTTGGACCGACTAGTTGGCTTTCTAAATTTCTCAGAAGTTACTGTTTATCGTTAGTCGGTCTAAGAACGTTGGTTGACCGACTAGGTTGCAAACTAGTCGGTCGGCAATGCTTCTTTAACCGACTAACACATCATCTAATTTTAGTATCAGTTACTGTTTACTCTTAGTCGGTCTAAGAACGTTCATCGACCGACTAGATTCTAAACTAGTCGGTCAGTATTTGTTCATGGGCCGACTAAATCTAAATCCTATTTTCGTTCAGAAGTTACTGTTTACACTTAGTCGGTCTGCGTTGGTCGACCGACCGACTAGTTGCCAAACTAGTCGGTCAGTGGTTGCTCTTTGACCGACTAATCTGTGTTAAAACCCTAATTTCTAGGCAGCCGCCAGCCCAACCTATTTATACCCCTCCCAAACGTTTTCTTCTTCCTCCACTTGACCCAAAACCCTAAAATCTCCCCCATTGAGCCCACATCTTCCTCCAAGCCCTATTCCTTCATCCCAAGCCCTAAATCCATCATCCAAACCATCCATCCACTCTATCTACCTCTCATCTTCCCCAAAATCCCCAAAATCCCCCAAAAACCCTAACTCTCCAAACTTCTCCATTTGTTTCCAGATCTGGTCCTAGGGTTCTCCGGAGTGTTTCTTCCGCTTCCTCTCGGTAAGAAATCGATCTCTCGATGTTTTCATAACCTATTTGTATTTTTATGAAACCCTCATGAAATTTCATGTTGTTTGATGATTGTTTCCCCATAACAGCAATTTCCCCCGTAGATTAGCATCCGCGAGACGAACCTTCGTGATCGTCATCCCCGGTGCTAGGCAAGTGAAACTGGCCACTTAGGATCGGAACCCGGGCCGGGCCGGCGGACCGGCATGCCCCCGGGCCGTTTTAACACCATGAGTTTAGGCCATGTTTTAGGCCATTTGCTTGTTGTAGGCGTAAAAGAGGCTAGGCGACGAAATGATACTCGCCTAGGCGCAAATTGGGGAACTAGCTTGACAACGAAGCTAGTTCCGACATCTAGCATGTTGCACAATTACCATGTCATGTTTACCTTCCATTAACGGTATGCGAATTAATTGTCATGTCATTGCATTCTTTAAGTGCTTCGGTGATTGCGTAGCTTCGCTACGAATGCTTGTGTTCCTGGCTCGTGTTCCAGAAGCGGGCTATGTGTTGGTTGATAGCCAATGCCCGAATTGCTTGTTTCCGTCTAGGTGCACCCCTACGCCAAATGTTTAGAATGCGAGCTCATGTGCGGGGCAACCTCGGCTCACTTGCTGAGCTCATGTGCGGGGACCCTGGCTCCATTACGTGTGACAAATGTTTATGAACCGTGAACTAGAATGCGAGCTCATGTGCGGGGCAACCCCAGCTCACTTGCTGAGCTCATGTGCGGGGACCCTGGCTCCATTACATGTGGGTATTGGGGGTAAGAGTTAAGCGGCCATTCAACTGGGAGTCTGCCCGATCAGCAACTGCTGTGGTAAGGCGTAAACTCTGGGTTTTGGGGTAGTTGTTAAGCGGCCACTCAGCGTGAATGTGAAACCGTTCAGCTGTAAGGCGTAAACATCTACAAAACAACGTGAATAGTGAATTGATTGAGATTGTTAGTAGCTTGGATACTCTTGTCTTGTCTTGTCTTGTCTTGTCCCAATAATTGTTCTCTTGTACAAATTGTCTTGCCATGTCTTGTTTGTGCACTCATGTTACAACTGCCATGTCATGCATACCATAACTGCTAGGTTGCTAGTTGCCTTACTTTCAGTTTCCTTGCCCAAGTCTTTTAGACTTGCTGACATGTGCCCCTTTACTCTTTTAGGTGACACATGTTAGATCCTGAGCCTGAGTACCTTGTTGAGGACGAGGTGTTTGCTGACGCCGAGCCCGAGCTTGTATTTGACGGGGAGTACGTGGACACTGGGGACCAGTCCTAGTGTCTTCGTTGTGTTTTACTTTTGTTTAGACAGTTGTTGTTATCGGTGCGTAGCACCTATACCTTGTTATGTCGTTGCTTTTGTTGGCCTTGTTCTGGGCCTTTAGACTCTTTCTTTTAGCCTGGTGGCTTTTCTGGATGTTGGACTTATTTTTCATGTTGGACAATTTATGAGATGTGAGATTTTATTTCAGTCTCTCCTTGTGTTATTATTGTTGTTCCGTTGTGGTTACAGGGACCTGCTTATGTTTTATTGACGCTTATCGGGTTTGGGGCTTCACAGCTCCACTCTCGTGCGGACCTTTTCACGTCTCGCCTCCATTTTAGGGAAGCGGGTCGTGACAGGTTTTGTTGGTGGCCCATGCAGGTCCTTCTGTAACTGCGATTTTTGGAATAGCGATAATAATATTAGAATGTCCAATAAAATAAGTTCGACGTCCGATGTCATAAGCTATGAGTCTAATCTGATTCGTTCTCTGTGTCATTAGATGGCAGGAAGGCGATTCACCCGTGGTGGGGGTAGTGGTGCGCTCCCTCATGATGAGGAGCCTGAGCGGGAACCCACCAACGGTGAGATGATGCGGATGATGCTCCAGATGATGCAAGTGCAGCAGGGCGTGCTTCCGCAAGTCCAGAATGCTCCACTTGCTCGAGCTGCCCGGGCTCTTCCGGATGCCCCTCGCTCTGAGCAAGGAGCGAAGCAATTTCGGGAGCTGGGTCCCGCGTATTTTGATGGGTCTGAGGGTCCTCTGGCTGCCGATGAGTGGATTCGGAACATCGAGGACAATCTGAAGATGGCCAAGATCACCCCGGCTGGATGGGTTGATTTGGCGAAGAGGCAACTCAAGGATAATGCTCGGAATTGGTGGGATGCGGAAGAGAAGATGCTGGTGGAGCCGATAGCTTGGACTACCTTTAAGTCCAGGTTTGATGAGGAATTCTTTCCGAAGGCTGCTAGGAAGGAGATGATGCAGCGCTTCATTGACCTGAAGCAAGGGAGCGTGACGGTGGACCAGTACCACCAAGAGTTCACTAGGCTGAGTCGGTTCGCACCGAAGATGGTGCAGGATGCTGATGAGAGGGCTCAGAGGTTCCTGCAGGGACTTGCTTTGGAGCTCCAGAGTTTTGTGTCTTCCTCCGATCTGGACTCTTATCAGAAGGTTCTGGTCGCTACGAGGAGGCAAGAGCTGAACCTGAGTCAGAGGAGGGGGTCTGTTGTTGGTACTGGGAAGAGGCCTGTGGAACAGGCGAGAGCTGTGGTTAGGCCTGGTTTCAAGCCTAATCAGCCAACTCAGTTTAAGAGGCCAGGAGGGCCTATTCTGAAGACTTGCCATTTCTGCGGCAAGCCTGGCCATATCAAGGATCAGTGTCGGAAGTTTTTGGGCCAGTGTTTGGTGTGTGGTGATGCTTCCCATGCCGTGAAGGATTGTCGGCATGCGAATCAGCTGCGGAGGGCACCTGTTGCAGCACAGCCGTTGCAGCAGCGAGCGTCTGTTCCTGCTGGACGTGGAGCAGCTCTTGTTCCGCAGGGGCAGGCTTTTCGGCAGGCTGTTCCGCCAAGGAGGCAGGCTTTTCTGATGACTGCCGTGGAGAGCGAGGCTGTGGATGAGGTTATCGCAGGTAATCCTCAATCTAGCTGTTACTTTCCTAGCTGGTTTGATTGTTAGATTGTGTTGTTTGCTTGAACATGATTGTTTGCTAGACTAGGGTTTGATTGTTAATTGCTTGTTAGGTGTGATTTTGGTTTGCACATTTCCTGCACGAGTCCTCTTTGACTCTGGTGCATCGATGTGCATTATTTCTCGGAGCTTCGTGGAGAGGCATTCCTTTTCGACGTCCCCTCTTCCCAAGAGTTGGAATATTGTTACAGGGAATGGCGTGGTCTCGGTGCATCGTGGTTGCAATTCTTGCTCGTTGGTGGTCTGTGGACATGAGCTTTTCGCTGATTTCATTGTCCACGACATCATCAACTATGATGCAGTTCTTGCGATGGACTGGCTTGCAAGCTTCTATGCTACGATCGACTGTCGGAGGAAGAAGGTGGTGTTCGAGATTCCCGGACATCCAGTATTTGAGTTCAGTCGTGGTAGCAGTTCGCTTGGTCCTGTCAGATTTCGGGCCAGGCCGGTGGAGGCTGTGGCTATGCAGATGGAGTTGGAGTGGCCAGCTGTGGTGCGAGATTTTGGCGACGTCTTCCCCGAGGAGATGTCTGGTTTGCCGCCTGATCGGGCTTTGGAATTTTCTATTGATCTTGTTCCAGGTGCGCAGCCGATTTCGAAGGCGCCGTATCGTATGGCACCTGCAGAATTGGAGGAGTTGCGGAAGCAGCTGGATGAGCTCTTGCAGAAGGGTTATATTAATCCTAGCGTGTCTCCGTGGGGAGCACCGGTGTTGCTGGTTAAGAAGAAGGATGGTTCGCGTCGCATGTGCGTGGACTATCGGGAGTTGAATGCGGTGACCATTAAGAATAAATACATGTTGCCTCACATCGATGATATTTTTGATCAGCTTGGAGGTTCGAGGGTGTTTTCAAAATTGGATTTGAGGAGTGGTTACCATCTGTTGAAGGTGAAGAAGGATGATGTTCCGAAGATAGCGTTCAGGACGAAGTATGGACACTATGAGTTCGTGGTTATGCCTTTCGGCGTAACTAACGCGCCCGCAGTTTTCATGAATCTGATGAACATGATTTTCTATGACTTTTTGGATAAGTTTGTCGTTATCTTTATTGACGACATTCTGATCTATTCGAAGTCGGAGGAAGAGCATGCCTCGCACTTAAGGACGGTGTTGGAGATCTTGAGGAAGCATCGTTTGTATGCTAAGTTTTCGAAGTGCGAGTTTTGGCTGGGTCGAGTTGCTTTTCTCGGGCATGTGGTGACTGGAGATGGTATTTCTGTGGATCCCGAGAAGATTCGGGCCATCAGAGAGTGGCCTGTTCCGTCGTCTGCGTCTGAGATTCGGAGTTTCCTTGGACTTGCTGGTTATTATCGGCGATTCATTAATGACTTTTCTCGTATTGCTGAGCCGATGACCAGGTTGATGCGGAAGGATGTTGCTTTTGTTTGGTCGGGTGATTGTGAGAGTGCTTTTGGCGTTCTGAAGGAGAGGTTGACAACTGCCCCTATTCTTGTTGTGCCTGATCGCAGCGGTGGATTTGAGATCTTTTGCGATGCTTCTGGCAAGGGTCTCGGTTGTGTGTTGCATCAGCATGGGCATGTTGTGGCGTATGCGTCTCGTCAGCTTAAGGTTCATGAGAAGAATTACCCGACGCATGATTTGGAGTTGGCTGCCGTTGTGTTTGCTCTTAAGATTTGGAGGCACTTCCTGCTGAGTGAGAAAGTGAAGATTTTCACCGATCACAAAAGCTTGAAGTATATTTTCACTCAGAAGGAGCTCAACATGCGACAGCGTCGATGGTTGGAGCTTATGGCGGATTATGATATTGATTTGCAGTTTCACCCTGGCAAGGTGAATGTGGTTCCGGATGCTTTGAGTAGGCTTCCAGCGGTGATGATTTTGACCTCGCAGTGGAGATTGCAGCAGGATTTTTGTAAGTCTGGCGTGGAGATTGTTCTTCCTGGGGAGGCTTCGTCGTTGATGTACATGCAGGTACAGTCGACGATCATGGATCGGATTAAGGCTGGCCAGGCTGAGGATCCGAAGCTGGTGAAGATTCGGGAGCAGGTGGAAGCCGGTCTGCGGACTGACTTTTTGATTCATGAGGATGGCTCGCTGAGGTTCGGAGCCAGGTTGTGTGTGCCAGCTGGGGATATCAGAGAGGAGTTGATGGTGGAGGCACACAGTTCGCCGTATTCTGTGCATCCTGGTGGCACCAAGATGTACCAGGATCTTCGTCTGAATTATTGGTGGCATGGTATGAAGAGGAGTGTGGCTCGGAGTGTAGCCAAGTGCTTGGTTTGCCAGCAAGTGAAGGCGGAGCATCAGCGTTCGGCCGGGTTGCTACAACCACTTCCGATTCCGAAGTGGAAATGGCAACACATCACTATGGATTTCGTGACTGGACTACCTCGGAGTCCGAAGCAGAATGACGCGATTTGGGTGATCGTGGATCGATTGACCAAATCTGCGCACTTTATTCCATTCCGAGTGGGACAGTCCACTAAGGCGCTAGCAAGGAGATATATGGAGGTAAAATTCTTTTACTCTCCGTTTTTTTATTTCCTTTTCCTAGTTTGGATAGTGATGTGACGTGAATCGTGCAGGAGGTCATGCGACTTCATGGAGTCCCCGTGAGTATCGTGTCTGACAGAGACACGAGGTTCACATCTCAGTTCTGACAGAGTTTGCAGAAGAGTTTGGGTACGCGTCTGAGTTTCAGCACGGCGTACCATCCGCAGAAGGATGGCCAGTCCGAGAGGACGATTCAGATTTTGGAAGACATGCTGAGGGCGTGCATGTTGGATTTCGAGGGTTCGTGGGAGGACCATCTGCATTTGGTGGAGTTCTCTTACAACAACAGCTTCCAGGCGAGTATTAGAATGGTGCCTTTCGCCGCTCTTTATGGGAGGAAATGCCGATCGCCTTTGAGTTGGGATGACGTTGGTGATCGGGAGCTGTTGGGACCTGAGATGATCGTGGAGGCCGTGGATATCGTCAGGAATATTCGGGAGAGGTTGAGAATTGCTCAGGACCGTTTTAAGCATTGGGCGGATGCTAAACGCCGTCCTTTGGAGTTTCAGCCTGGAGACCATGTGTTCTTGAAGATTTCCCCGAATCGTGGTGTGATTCGTTTCGGGAAGCGAGGGAAGTTGAGCCCGTGATACATTGGACCATTTGACATTTTGGAGAGGGTTGACGAGGTAGCTTATCGCTTGGCCTTGCCGCCATCTTTGGAAGGAGTTCACAATGTTTTCCATGTGTCGCAGCTTCGTCGATACATTAGCGATCCATCTCATGCTGTGGATTTTTCGGAGATTACCGTTCGCCCCGATATGACGTATGACCAGCATCCAGTGCAGATTCTGGACAGGCGTCAGAAATCGCTTCGGAACAAGATTGTCAATCTTGTGAGGGTGATGTGGCGACACGGCTCACCTGGAGAGTCTACTTGGGAGAATGAGGATGAGATGCGAGAGCGTTTCCCACTTTTGTTTCCGGACTCGTGAGTATTTGGAAATTCCGAGGACGGAATTTTTCTTAAGTAGGGGAGGATGTAACGACTGGTTCTCATGTATTTGGATTTATTATAATATAATATGTGTTTTGGTGAATTTTCTCCTCATGTGTGGTTTTCGTCTCCGTAGCTTTCATTTTCGATCGATTCGTCGTATTTTCTCGTTTCTTCCTTAGGATCGTCGATTTTCGAAGTATGTCATTCGTGACGGACTTCATAACGGTCGTATCTTACTATTAGATCAAGCCTAGGAGTCTTAGGAATCGATCCCGGGGCCACGCGCTCCGTATCGAAACTTTTGGTGCTCATTAGCCGGTATAAGAAGGGGCACCGACCGACTAGATGACGATCCAGTCGGTCGGCAATCCTTCTTGGACCGACTAGTTGGCTTTCTAAATTTCCCAGGAGTTACTGTTTATCGTTAGTCGGTCTAAGAACGTTGGTTGACCGACTAGGTTGCAAACTAGTCGGTCGGCAATGCTTCTTTAACCGACTAACACATCATCTAATTTTAGTATCAGTTACTGTTTTCTCTTAGTCGGTCTAAGAATGTTCATCGACCGACTAGATTCTAAACTAGTCGGTCAGTATTTGTTCATGGACCAACTAAATCTAAATCCTATTTTCGTTCAGAAGTTACTGTTTACACTTAGTCGGTCTGCGTTGGTCGACCGACCGACTAGTTGCCAAACTAGTCGGTCAGTGGTTGCTCTTTGACCGACTAATCTGTGTTAAAACCCTAATTTCTGGGCAGCCGCCAGCCCAACCTATTTATACCCCTCCCAAACATTTTCTTCTTCCTCCACTCGACCCAAAACCCTAAAGTCTCCCCCATTGAGCCCACATCTTCCTCCAAGCCCTATTCCTTCATCCCAAGCCCTAAATCCATCATCCAAACCATCCATCCACTCTATCTACCTCTCATCTTCCCCAAAATCCCCAAAATCCCCCAAAAACCCTAACTCTCCAAACTTCTCCATTTGTTTCCAGATCTGGTCCTAGGGTTCTCCGGAGTGTTTCTTCCGCTTCCTCTCGGTAAGAAATCGATCTCTCGATGTTTTCATAACCTATTTGTATTTTTATGAAACCCTAATGAAATTTCATGTTGTTTGATGATTGTTTCCCCATAACAGCAATTTCCCCCGTAGATTAGCATCCGCGAGACGAACCTTCGTGATCGTCATCCCCGGTGCTAGGCAAGTGAAACTGGCCACTTAGGGTTTAGGCCATGTTTTAGGCCATTTGCTTGTTGTAGGCGTAAAAGAGGCTAGGCGACGAAATGATACTCGCCTAGGCGCAAATTGGGAAACTAGCTTGACAACAAAGCTAGTTCCGACATCTAGCATGTTGCACAATTACCATGTCATGTTTACCTTCCATTAACGGTACGCGAATTAATTGTCATGTCATTGCATTCTTTAAGTGCTTCGGTGATTGCGTAGCTTCGCTACGAATGCTTGTGTTCCTGGCTCGTGTTCCAAAAGCGGGCCATGTGTTGGTTGATAGCCAATGCCCGAATTGCTTGTTTCCGGCTAGGTGCACCCCTACGCCAAATGTTTAGAATGCGAGCTCATGTGCGGGGCAACCCCGGCTCACTTGCTGAGCTCATGTGCGGGGACCCTGGCTCCATTACGTGTGCCAAATGTTTATGAACCGTGAACTAGAATGCGAGCTCATGTGCGGGGCAACCCCGGCTCACTTGCTGAGCTCATGTGCGGGGACCCTGACTCCATTACATGTGGGTGTTGGGGGTAAGAGTTAAGCGGCCATTCAACTGGGAGTCTGCCCGATCAGCAACTGCAGTGGTAAGGCGTAAACTCTGGGTTTTGGGGTAGTTGTTAAGCGGCCACTCAGCGTGAATGTGAAACCGTTCAGCTGTAAGGCGTAAACATCTACAAAACAACGTGAATAGTGAATTGATTGAGATTGTTAGTAGCTTGGCTACTCTTGTCTTGTCTTGTCTTGTCTTGTCCCGATAATTGTTCTCTTGTACAAATTGTCTTGCCATGTCTTGTTTGTGCACTCATGTTACAACGTCCATGTCATGCATACCATAACTGCTAGGTTGCTAGTTGCCTTACTTTCAGTTTCCTTGCCCAAGTCTTTTAGACTTGCTGACATGTGCCCCTTTACTCTTTTGGGTGACACATGTTAGATCCTGAGCCTGAGTACCTTGTTGAGGACGAGGTGTTTGCTGACGCCGAGCCCGAGCTTGTATTTGACGGGGAGTACATGGACACTGGGGACCAGTCCTAGTGTCTTCGTTGTGTTTTACTTTTGTTTAGACAGTTGTTGTTATCGGTGCGTAGCACCTATACCTTGTTATGTCGTTGCTTTTGTTGGCCTTGTTCTGGGCCTTTAGACTCTTTCTTTTAGCCTGGTGGCTTTTCTGGATGTTGGACTTATTTTTCATGTTGGACAATTTATGAGATGTGAGATTTTATTTCAGTCTCTCCTTGTGTTATTATTGTTGTTCCGTTGTGGTTACAGGGACCTGCTTATGTTTTATTGACGCTTATCGGGTTTGGGGCTTCACAGCTCCACTCTCGTGCGGACCTTTTCACGTCTCGCCTCCATTTTAGGGAAGCGGGTCGTGACAATATCTAACCAAGTTAGAATCCTACCTGAGATATCCATCAGTTAAATCGGGGGCCCTTCTTCTCCTAGGTGACCCCAACAATCTCTTGTTCTCCTTCTTCCTTCTTCTATCGAATCCAAGGGACTAGGCTTGTGAAGCCATGGAGTTGAGTTTGGGAATATGAAGCAGTAAGTAGGCTGTGTGTGCGGAAAGACGAGGAGATGAAGTTGGGAGTCTCTTCAGAATTTTTCTTTCTAACTTCCTTTCTTTTTTCTGATTTCCTCATATTTTTCTTTCTTTTAATCTCTCTGAGCCACCTCAAGCTTCCCCAAATCATTCCAGTCATGTCACCTAATGAAGGTTAGGTGAAAATCACCAGGAAGATGCCACCTCTCAAGGAGGAGGTGGCTTAAGAGAATAAATTAGGATTTAATATTTTAGTTTAAATAGGAATACCCCTGTATCCCATGTATACTCCTTTAATACAAGTGTATCCTTATCTAATAATGCCAAAAGCTGTTATAAAATTCATTAAATAATTTTAATCTCACAAAAATCAAAGAAAATTATACACGTCTTCCAAAAATTTATACGCATAGTTATATACCCAAGATTATGTATTGATACACGTATATGAATTTTAGGGTCATTACATAGGCGGAGCCCTTGGTCAAACGTAATTAAGCACCTTTAATGCTCGGGTGTCCCCCCGAGAACATTCGAAGGAGACCATCGCCTATAAATAGCTCCTCCAATGAGGAAGGACGGGACGAATCTATGAAATCTAATACTCAGGTACTACTATACACTCAATCTGATCCACCAAATATATTTCTTCCTCCATATAGCTCGGTCGAAGAACTATTGAACAACCTCTAAATAGGTCAGAATCAGTCCCACAGAGCATTCTTTTAGTCACGAACTGACCTAAGTATCGGATGGGATTTGGTCGAAACCCAGATCTGCCCCCCTGACGAGCTTTCTGTCTTACAGATCGCTCAAGAGATAGCTCAGTCGAATATCTCTTCGGTATACATTGCTTGGCTCGGAACATTGTTAGGCTCGGAGGTCACTCTTCACAGAGTTAGCTCGGTCGGCACCCCGAAGGTCGGCTTCATCTGCCACGTCAGCTATGTCCTTCGGGCTTCCCATCGTCCAGTGAAAAAACACCATCAAACACTAATATTGAGTAAGCAGACATGACAAACCAAACCTTAAAATTTTACAGCAAAAAATAAAATTAATTGAATAAGCTAAACTTAGAGAATGAAGAAGACACTAATTGGGGTTGGATTGAAGTTATCTTAGCATCTTGTGTTAAATTGATTCTGTAATTAAAAAGAATGTGTTAATCGGGCAAAAAGTCAAGGCAAGATCAACAAACAATAGGCGAAGGGTAATTTGGTCCATCTTTGTCAAGTGTAAGCGCTAAGAAAAACCCCGACGATAACAATCCCAAAACCCTACCCCTTTCACCGTCTCTCACACTCAAGAGATCTAATTCCGCCGCCGCCGTCGCCGCCGTCGCCAAACAAAAAACAAACAAACCCAAACCCCAAGCAGCAGCGGCATTTTCCTTTCCTATCTAGTTCAGTCATCAATTGCAGCAACGACATAGAATATTAGTTTAAGGGAGTCAGTCAAGTATTTTTCTTATCGATAATTGTTTCATAATTCTTATTATTTTTTCGCCATTTATTTATTAATGGGTTTATTTAAGTAGATTAGGTGTTTAATAAATTCAATGTTGATAATAAAGCAGTTATTATTATTATTATTATTATTATTATTATTATTATTATTATTATTATTATTATTATTATGTGATGAATGGACCTTGACCTTTGGTATCCACCATTTTGTAACGTTTAAATCATATTAATAAAAGAGCTATGACCTCCACCTTAGACTATGTTTTTCTCAACTCTCAACACGTTATTCGCACGAACCATGCTCGTAGAGAAAGATATGATGCAACGAAGCTCTGACAAATTTTTTCACGACAGCTTGATAGAGGAGTCGATGTGCGGATCGTGATGAAAAGATTCGTAGGACGACGGATCTAGAAGTATTCTAGATTTGTGTAAAGGTTCCTATTTTTTATTCATGATGTTGATATTGATTTTCTAGATCTAAAAACATGATTTTTAGGCTTTAGAGACCTAATCTAGAAATCTCATGAAATAAATAAATATTAGAAGCATTGCTACTCATGTCAGATCCATAAATAAATATTTAGATCTATCGAACAAAATGTGTCATCTTTTGAATGGAAACAAAAAAATTCAACAGATCAACAAATCAAAGCAAAGATCTGAGTGGAGATCTAAACGGATGCACCATAAAGAAAAATATATTACTGTTAAACTATAAACTAAAGTCATTTTTTGATAAGTAAGACAAGAATTAACATATCATAGTCAAGATCCAACCCATATTGGAAATATGCAAAATCATTTCTTTTAAACAAAAAGATCAAATCAAAATTAAAAAAATTGCAAAAACATGTGCCCTATGAATGAGATCTAGATTCAACTCAGCCTCAGTGAGCAGCATGTCGGCACTGGGGTTCCTCTAAAACATGAACTCCCTCTCACCGTCGGCCCTCAGCGTGACAAACGCAAGCACGGAGCGGGCCCCGGAGTCAAAGCAGATCCAGCCATCAATCACCCTGTTTTCCTTCAGGATGGCCGCCAGCATCCGCCCAAACTCGTAGTCTCCTAGCTTCCCGACGAACGCCGACCAGTCGCCAAGCCAGCTGACGGCGATGGCCACGTTGGTGGGGGCCCTGTCAGGGGCCTTCAGGAACCCGAGGGCCTCGACGAGGGACACACCGGAGACGGTGGGGACGAAGTCGATCATCATCTCCCCAAATTTGATGATGAGGCAGGAGTCGCCGCCGACGAAGTTTTTATAGCCGTTGACTGAAGGTGCCATTAAGATTAATGTGAACTTTCTAGAGGAGAAAGGGGGATGGGTTTCCCACCGAATGGGATTCAGCCCATTAACTTTATGTATGTATGTATGTATGTATGTATGTATGTATGTAAGATATTTCATATGTGGGCCTGAAGCCCACGTCAGGCACACATGCCTTAAAAATGGGGCAGAAATAAGCCTAACTGGCCTGAAGCCCGCGGCCAACCCACGGGCCTCAGGCCCGCAGGACAAATAAATTTTAATATGTTCTGAAAATTAAAATTAAGTATATATATTTATATTTTTAAATATATTTGTATATATATTAAATTCAGAAAATACCATAAATTTTAAAAATTCCCAGAAAAATTCTGAAAAATTATAGAAAAATCAGTGAATAAAATGGGAGGGGATTGATATTATAAATGTTTTTGGGGGCACATGTTGCTTGGGGAGATCGATAAATATATGTTTTCGGGCTCGTTCGGGTTTAAATTTTTTTCTGATCATGACGTGATTGACCAGGTGCATACCGCGGGCGGCCCGAAGCCTCCACTTCCACCACATACCCCCACCAAAATTTCTTTTTTGGTTTAAAGTCACACAAAATTCTTGGAGACGAGTCATATAAATCAAGGCTTCTTAATAACAAAATATTAATTGCACAATTGATCATAATTATTTATATATTTTTCATGCCTCATTTAGGATTTCTTTTCATGCTTCATATAAACTTCATGTGATGACATTTTTTGAGCATATTATTTTGCTTAAATGCTTTATATTATATGCATGATATGTTTATTACATGTTATATACTTCATGTAAATGCTTATAAATATAATTATATATTATGGCACACAAATAAATAATTCTTCAAAAGTTCAAAATCATTTATCAATACCCTTCCGACCAAACAAAATACGAGCGATTATGCGAAACTTTTTATGCCATCTTATTAAAGATGTGCACTTTGCAGTATATAGATCTCACGGATCTATGGTCTACATAGACTGATATGGACATCAGAAGTATGCCATAATATCGCTAAAACTCTTTTAGAGTAATCTCACTTTACAAGGAAAAATTCTTGAATCTAGCCTTGCGTATAAGTTCACTCCTGAAGTCGTGACTTAATATATAAGTGAGAAGTACATTGTGAAATTCGCACCCACGTATTTATTCCCTTTTCGCATGTTTCTTTATCCACGTAAAACCTGAATGACTGAAGAAAATAATGGTCTGAAGACCATACTTGATCATTCAAATGGACTTAAAAAAGTCCCGCTTAAATTTGTAAAGTGGAAGTAGAGAAACAAGCTATTTCCCTTGTATATGTCTCCTTAGAGAGATTACTATTCATTCTTCCTTATAAATAACAATACGAAAGACTGAAAAGAGGGGAAGTCCAGTACCAACTATGTCCAGATATAAAAAGGAGAAAGGGTAGAAATGATATACCTCGACATGGAATAAGCTATGGTAAACCAAGATCAGACCCATAAGTTCTGATAAGACCCATAATGCTCTTGCATTATGAATGGTCATTGCAATAGAAATATATAAACAAAATTAGTCTACATGACGAAATTCGATCTACCTATTGTATACTTAGCTACCCCCCAGGACAAATAAACTTTGAAAACAAATTTAATATGTTGCCATAACATAATTATTAATGAGTATTTTCAAACATAATTGTAGATGTATGCTTTCAAAAGCATTTCACTCTAATAATAGTCCAGTAGAAAACTATTTTTGGGACGTCTTACTTGAGATTCAGGATTAGCAAACCCGAATACTCTATATGAGGATGCCCCGTACTCTTTTACAAAGAAACTTACAAATTTTCGATGGATATTCGTCAAAACAAAATCCTTAATGAATGACTCAAGATTATACTGGCCGGAAGACCATACATGAGCATTCCAATGGACTTTCAGATGTCTGACATAAATTCGAAAAGATGAATTAATTAAAACACCTGAAGTGCCCAGAATCGTCCAATTTTTAATTTTGGAACGATACTATATACCATCCGGGATTGACGATGCAAGACATCATTAACCAATCCTATAAATCTGAAGAACACGAATTTCTTTACAAGGGTGCATTTTCGTTATCCTATTTAACGGAAAAAAGATTACGAGATCGTCTCCATTACACGTGGACATTGACTCTCAAAACTTCCTCTAATAGAATTTAAAATGATATATTTACTATCATCGTTAAAATAATAAGACCTCTTATTCTCTTGAGAGTACTTGAGGGATAAAAGTGGACTTATCCACTCCCTACATAGGGCTGATGATATAGATTAGTGTACTCATCCATATACCTTCTAAAAATGATCATAATCAGACCTATTATCCACCGCAGTCCAGCTTTTTCACAGCATATAGGACACATAACTAAATGGTGGGAACATTGGATAACACTGGGAAATCAAACATTATTTACAACTGGAATAAAGTCGAATACCTTGAAGTTTGTGTTCACACCCAAAAATAGGTTATATGAATAAATCATAAAAATGATTTAAACGGATTACTCATCTGTTAAAAATTCAGTTGCTTGTGACTGTATAGGGACATGCAATTACACTACAGACCATCATAATGCTTCTTTAGAACCTATTTATATGGGCCTTATCACCCTATATAAACAGTTTTCGAGAACTCCTAACGGGGAAGCGTTTAGAGCACATCTTAAAGATTGTGTCATGATGTGTCCACATCCTGTTAAGGCCAAAATTGACCGAGACAGTTGTCAAGCTGATGTAGACTGTTGGTGCTGAGTTGGAGCCTCGTCAGCAGATGAGGTGGGACTCTAGGTTGGGAGAACTCGAGTCGATGGATGGTCATTGGTGATGGTGCGATGCTCGATCGACCTTCGAGCAGCAGATGCGTCGATCGTTCGAGGCTAGGAAACTTGATGACGGCCCTCGATGCTGGATGATGATCGTCGATCTGCACCAGATGGATACGTCAGAGGGTCGGATCGGGGTTCCGACCCAAATCCTCTCTGATGCTTGGTACGTGAACTTAAGGAAGAGAGGGAGCTTGGTGCAGCTAAGATCGACCCACGGATGTTCGTCTCAGATCTGGCGACGCAAGCTCTATAGCGTAAGAAGTATAAGCTGATAAAGTGGAGTTCTATGTCTTAGACCTCGTACCTTGGAATCGGAACCCTTCCTCGTATTTATAGGCATTCAGGGTCATTTTGGAGATGTTGGGGAGATAAAGGCTTCCCATTATGGGCCTCGATCCTCCCCCTTTAATAGAAGTAAATGTTATACACGTTCCTGCGAATTACGAGCCCGTCTTTAATCCCACGTTCGAGTGTGGGGAATGCAAGGTCGACTGGTCGATGGGCTTTGACTGAGTCGGGCCTGACTTCTTTTGTGGGCCTTGTGGGCCTTATTCATCCATCGGTCGAGTCACCCCGAGTGCCGGCCCAATGACTCAACAATTGCCCTCGTCGTACGACCTCAAAGGGACTGCCTGTTGAAGTCAAGCGACGTTACATCGCATTAATGGGGCACGGCAGTTGAGAAAATAGCACTCAAGTTCCAGGCGCCAAAACTCCCGTTTCGTCGATTCAGATGTTTTCTCGGTTCGAAACCCAAGGCACTCCGAGCCTTTGGATCTTCGATGTGTGTTTCATCATGCGGTTGTCGCCATGCCTATATAGGATGGTTCCAGCAGTAGAATGCGGACGTATCATCTTCATTCTCTTTGATTTAGATTTTCCTTCCCCCGAAAGAAATGGCTTCGTCCTCCAATCCCACATCTGAAGGGAGCTTGGTCGCCGTTATGCAGAAGAATAAG
Source organism: Scilla litardierei (assembly GCA_030789695.1). Classification (NCBI taxonomy): domain Eukaryota; kingdom Viridiplantae; phylum Streptophyta; class Magnoliopsida; order Asparagales; family Asparagaceae; genus Scilla; species Scilla litardierei. The sequence continues at coordinate 19,972,394 of CM061136.1, forward strand.
GATGGGGTTATGGAGCCAGGATTGCTCGCGAATATGAGGTCCAACGTCAAGGCTGGCTAGATCCCTGAGCTTCAGAGGCGTTATGTCAGTCTTGATTACCAAATCTGGGTGCCTAGGAGGGACGAGAGGGTCCATCGTCGTGGCGACCAGGAAGCGGGGGTATACGTCAAAGCCTTCGAACGTGATCTTCGATTCACCATGCACCCCTTCATGCGGTACATCATGTGTACCCGAAACATCTTTGTCTGCCAATTGAAGCCAAATGCCATTGGCATGCTGATGGGCTTCATAGCTCTGTGCGTGACGAAAGGGATTGATCCCTTGACGTTGTTCAATTACCTTTTATCGATCCGCCCTTAAGACGTCGGGCTGGTACTCGATAATGGCTCGTCGAGGTAGGAAACTGCTTGAAGACTTCCCACCTCCAATCCCAAGTGGAAAGATGTGTTTGTGTTTGTGGTTTTTCAAGGGGAGGCAAGCTTCTACACTGGTTGGTTTACCCCAGACTTGGGCCCCTCCGAGGATAAACTACTGACTAACGAGGAGAAGAAAGCCGACAACGCATTGATGAGCATGCCCGAGGATATGAGGCCGTTCAAGTGGCTGTGGTCTAACGACGTACTACGTCAGCAAGTGTGGATGAAAGGTTGGTTCGATCGTGCCCGCCAACTACTCGACCTTCGTTCTTCGACCTAACTTATTTGTTGCTTCTGCAGGTATGGCTGGTGTGGATTATCAAGTGGATCCTACGCTGAGGGAAGCAGTCAAGGCTTCCATCAGAGAGGCAAAGGTAGCATGTTGTCTCCTCAGGTGCCGACTGGGGTGGAGAGGATGGCCCCACCATCGGAGGATCAACCCGTCGTTATTGAGAGGGTTCCTCAGGTGGCCCGCCCTCAGAAGAAGAAGAAGAAAAAGCCCGCCTCCGAATTTGAAGTAGTTGCACTTGACGGTGCTAAGAGGAGACGGTGACTCGTTCTCAGTGACTCGGAGCCGTCTAGGTCGAATGCAGCTGTGGAGTAGGTCTCCCGGCCAGGGAGGGATACTCTTCACGAGAAAGATTCGGGGAGGACTCAGGTCCCACCAGAGCTTCTCATGCACAAGAACTCCTGGCCTTGGGGGGTGTTCCCTCCTGTAGGGTTGTCTGAAGACATCTCCGACGAATATAGGTCAATTTTGCTGGAGAGCCAATCTCCTCAGGCCCCATTCGACTACTCTGATGAGGAGCTCGTCTGGGTGGAATTTCCGTTGAGGCGGGGAGATTCCGCTCTTATTGACTGTGGAGCTACATCCCGCATTGCTGAGAATGCGACCCTCCCCTGGGACAGGGCTGTCGTGAAGAGGGTCGACTACAAGAAGCTTGAATCAATAGCCGTTCATGCCAGTGTCCAGGTAATTATTGCTCTAGTCTTCCTCGTAGGTGATGTAAACATGTATGTTGACCATCGTGTGTTGTGTGCAGGCTCTCGTGGCCACCGCGGCGTTGCGTCGTCACGCTCCGGAGGTGGCCAATCATGGTGTCACCCTGGAGGTCGTTAGGTCAGGCGTGTAAAGATCTCAAGTTAAGCTGACTAGACTCAGCCTTCTCTCTGAGACGAGATTGAATCGCATGCGAAAACTCGAGCATAAGTTAAGCAAAGTTCGTAGGAAGGAGACTGAACAAACTGCCTTGAGAGATCGAGCAGAGGACGCTCTATAGGAGGAGAGAGACGAAGCCGAGGTTATAGCAGAGAGGGCGGTTCAGGAGTTCAAGGATTTGTTTCCCGACTTCGACGAACTATACAAGGAAGGCTACGGACGATGTCGATTGGAGATGAAGAACAGATTTCCTGACCTCTCTGTTGAGATCGACGAGATCCCAATGATTTTTTCAGACCTTGGCGATGATGAATCGAGCCAAGGCACGGAGGATGCTACTCCCACCGACGATGCTGCCATCGTGGCTAATGCAGGAGCGGACGCTACGAGGGACCCAGAGCCCACGGCCGTGCTGGATGGAGACCAAGGGCCTAGCCAGCCGTTGTAGGGTCTCGGCACCCTTTTTACACATGTTTTTAGAAAATTTTAAATGTATAGGGGTGCCAGAAGAGTAAACGAAAACATTTTTTTGTAATATGAGTGCCAGAAGAGTTGGCCCTGCATATCCATGTTTGTCGTTGCATCTCTTTGTTTATTGTCTTGCATGTGGTGTGGTGGTCGTAACGCCTGATGGTCCCTCGATGAGTTAGGCGCTGCTTCAGGATGATCGAGGATAAACCAATGACCCATGTTTAGAAGTTGATCACCACGTTCATGGTGAGGGAGCGATTTCCTCGACTCACGACTGACAGCACGGGAGTTGTTTATTGACGAAGGGGTGGCCCTTCGACTTTCTGCTAACGACATTTTGGGAGCATCGTTAAGTAGCGGAGTGGTGGCTCTTCGACTTACACCTGGCGAGGCTTTGTAGGAGGGCCATTCAGTGGCGAAGGGGTGGCCCCTCGACTTACGGTTGATGGTGTTTATATGGGCCGTTCAGTGGTGAAGGGGTGGCCCTTTCGACTTACGGTCGACGACCGTTAGGCGAGTCGTTCAGTAGGGAAGGGGTGGCCCCTTCGACTTACGGCTGACGACCGTTAGACGACCGTTAGGTGAATCGTTCAATAGCGAAGGTGTGGCCCCTTCGACTTATGGCCGACGACCGTTAGGCAAGTCGCTTAGTAGCGAAGGGGTGGCCCCTTTGACTTACGGCCGACGACTGTTAGGCAATTCGCTCAGTAGTGAAGGAGTGGCCCATTCGAATTACGGCCGACGACCGTTAGACGAGCCGTCCAGTAGCGAAGGGGTGGCCCCTTCGACTTACGGCCGACGACCGTTAGGCGAGTCGCTCAGTAGCGAAAGGGTGGCCTCTTCGACTTACGACTGACGACCGTTAGGCGAGTCATTCAGTAGCAAAGGGGTGGCGCCTTTGACTTACGGCTGACGACCGTTAGGCGTCACTCGGACAGATTTTATCAACATGAATTTAGTTTTACCTAAGCTTCCCAAGGATTGTATCCTTTTAGAGGGGAGTTTTAATGGGATTGTTTTTTGTAGACTTCATGAAAGCTTAAGGAAACAGAACTTAATTTGATGAAAAAGACATGATTTATTGAAAGGAGTGACAAAAAACAAAATGCGTACATGTGTTTTCGAACTTTATCGGAGTTGTTGCTGTCCAACGCCTCTTGATTCTCTCCGAGCTCAGATGGCTTGCTAGTCGATCACCTTGGTGACAGGTGATCCCGTCATCTTTCTCTTCTGCTTCGAGGATCCCTCCTTGCGGGGTTGATTGTTAGCCGGGTCTTTGGGGTGTCCTCGCTTGACTAGTGCATCGATCTCTTTTTTGAGAGCCCAACAGTCGTTGGTATCGTGTCCATAGTCGTTGTGGTATTTGCAAAATTTGAGTTCATCCCTCTTCTCATATTTGCCCTTCTTTGTTGTCTCTTGGCCCAGCTCATCTCGTGGGGTATAAGCGAGTACCGCTTTTTTAGGAGCGCTTGGCTTAGCATAGGTAGGGCACTCCTTGCTTCAAGGGCTCCTTTCCTTGGGTCTCTTGTCTTGAGACTCCTGGCGGAGGGTTTTCGAAGTTGGTTTATCTCGCCTTGTCTCTCTGCGGCGGGAGGGGATGCCTTTCGCACTAGCTCTGGCTGGTTCCTCCGCCTCTTTGGAGACAGTGAACCGATCCGTTATGTTGAGCATTTCTGCAACGGTGTTAGGAAAACTGGTGGATGGCCCTTCGCATGTGCTTGTTCCTGACTGCCAGAGTGAGCACTGCTATGACAGTCACGTCCGGCGTCTCTTCTACATCGAGCCACTCGTCGTTGAATCTCTGGTCTCGGATCGACTCATTCTCGTTCTGTTTGAGCAAGAAGAAGTGGGAGGACTTCTTCTTAGGACGTCGCCCTATGACACATTGTTTGCAGAAAATTTCTGCCAATTCATCGAACGACCCAATGCAGCCGTAGGGTAGCCCTTCGTACCAGGCCAAAATTGACTGAGACAGCTGCCAAGCTGACGTAGACTCTTGGTGCTGAATCAGAGCCTCGTCAGCAGATAAGGTGGGACCCTAGGTTGGGATATCCCGGGTCGATGGATGGTTGTTGGTGATGGTGCGTGCTCGATCGACCTTTGTGCAGCAGATGCGTCGATCATTTGAGGCTAGGAAGCTTGATGACGATCCTCGACGCTGGATGATGACCGTCGATCTGCACCACAGGGATATGTCAGAGGGGCCGGATCTAGGTTCCGACCCAAATCCCCTTCGATGCTTAAGTTAGTATGGGAACTTAATGAAGAGAGGGAGCTTGGTGCAGCTGAGATTGACCCACGGAGGTTTGTTTCAGATCTGGCGGTGCAAGCTCTATAGCGTAAGAAGTATAAGCTGATAAAGTAGACTTCTATGTCTTAGATCTCGTACATTGGAATTGAACCACTTTCTCGTATTTATAGGCATTTCAGGTCCTCTTGGAGACGTTGGGAAAATAACGGCTTCCCATTATGGGCTACGATCCTCCCCCTTTAGTAGGAGTAAATGTTATACACCTCCCCGCGAATTACGAGCCCGTATTTAATCCCATGTACGAGTGTGGGGAACGCAACGGTCGACTGGACGATGGGCTTTGACTGAGTCGGTGTCGGGCTTCTTTTGTGGGCCTCGTGGGTCTTGTTCATCCATCGGTCGAGTCATCCAGAGTGCCGACCCAATGACTCAACACATCCCCATATCACCAACTATAAACCATCGTAATACCGTCTTAGATCTATTTATCGGGCTTAATTACCCCCAGATAAATAGATTTCGAGCACTCCCGGCTTAGATCTATTTATCGAGCTTAATTACTCCAGATAAATAGATTCTGAGCAGTCAAAACGAGAGAAGCATTTAGAGCACCTCTCAAAGCCTTGATGGGTCTCATATATAGATTCGACATTGAAGATTAGATCCTGAAGATCCTTCACATTCAGAACTCTTTAAATTCCCAGTATTAGATTCAACATGGATATTCCCAGTATTAGATTCAACATGGATATTACAATCATCCATGAGCTTGAAGCTCAGTTTACCATTTCAAATATCATGAATAGTGATGAGATCCAGAATATCTACACTAATGAAACTGTTAAACAGTTTTCGACATATTAACTGACAATCCGAATATTGTCAAAATCACGCATCTCTGCTGCTAAAAATCCAGCTAAGATTGACATACCAAAAATAATGGATGCAATCCACCAGTAGCAGAAGTGGATGTCCTCAATGAATGATTTTACATACCACGAGACTTCAAAGAGATGAAAACTCTTGGAGACCATTAAACAATACCACCACAGGAAAGTGAGCTCATCTCCATATCCTCTCCCTTTCCAGACCCTCTAGAAGAGATGAAACTGGAATAAACTGAAATATTATTGAATAATATACGTACATGGGGGAGGTGTTTGGATCAAAAAACACTTGTTGACAATTACTCACATTTCATTTTGCCGTTTTAATGATAATTATAAATATCGTTTCACACTCCGTTTCCTGAAGCAAACGTAGAGATTAGCCAAAAATGTGGAACGATGCAATAATAAGTTGAGCTGGACTCACTTATGAAATGTGAAGTGTTTGGACCTGAAGTCCTGATATCAAAAGATATCAAACATGTGGGCATAATGAGTATTGAATAAACACAAATAATAAATAATTAAAATCGTATGCTAAAAGCGATATGCTATAACTTAGAGGTTTATTTTGCTGAAACCAGGAAGCAAGTGAGATGAGCTCGACTCACGAAATAAAACTAATGCATCAGCCTCCTTGGTTATATTTGTGAAATTCCTACGATTGGCAAAGGAAAATTTGGTTTACGCTGTTATGAATGTTGTGACAGCATAAACTTATGGATTTATTTTTATTTTTCTTACTTGTCTGAATAGACTTTGGGTCGTCTATTTTATGAAAAATATATATAATACAACCAAGAAAGTTCCTTATCAAAATAAGGACTCATACTGAATGTTGTCATTGCATCTTTAAAAGAGCAAAGAAAATGATTTAAGATTATATTTTCAAATGACTCAAATCTCATCGGATCTCCTGAAGAGAAAACCAAAATACCTATTTAAGCCTAAAAATCAAATATGATATGAAAGACCTCGTCAAAAATCTTGGCTTACAGACCCATCATCCAGAAGATGTACTATCATTCAGTAGATGAGAAAATCATCCAGAAGATGAAAATCATGTTACATTTAACTTCATACACCCGAAGTTGATGAAGATACATGGACAATTGTAATCCACTAAATACACGTATTGGTTGTCTGGATGTACATAACGACCCCTTCTGTTTGTTGGAAGAGGTGAAGGATATCCTAAGTCTAGAAGTGCCTTACTTGAGTGTCTTTGGTACACTCCTTTATCTGCCATACTACACGCATCCATATATTGTGTTGGAAGTAAATCTGTTAGCCAAATACAGTGCATTCGCCTACAGCGCACCACTGGACCGGAGTGACGCAACTTCTGCGCTATCTCTAAGGGTCAATCCTATAAATGATCATCATCTATGTTAAATGTATTTGCAGATGTAGGTAATAAATCATCATGATGACCACCTCGAAGGCCAGGCCACATCCTAGAAATCTGCAAAGCATGCGACTCAGGCAACAACATCCTACCATTCCGAGAAGCTCATTATCCAAGAAGAAAATCAAGAGTATGCATAGATACGCCCTGAAGTAACTCGCAGACACAGTGACGACTGAGTCGGAGACTAGAAACGTGGAGCTATCTATCGAGTCTGTAGACCATGCTACTTTTTTAGCTCATCCTTGAGAAGGCTACATCAAAGGTGATGAGACAGAGCACACATCTTCAGAGGAGCTCCCTTGGTTTTCAATAGCTGTCATATATGAGCGATACTAGTATAGATTAGCGGTGCTTGTATTTTTGTATTTTTTTCTCGAAATGTTGTAGATGAGATTGATGTATAGATGCCTAGAAGATTTGCAAGCCTGAAACTTATACAGATCAGTGGGAGTTAAATGTAGAGTTGTACTCTTTTTCCTTTGTTATGGTTTTTCCCACTGGGTTTTCCATAGCCAAAGGTTTTAATAAGGCAATCTCATTAACTTTGGATCCATAAGTATCCACCCCTTGTGATACTCATAAGCACTATGAATCCTGAAGCATTCATATGTCAATTTTACAAATGATGGATGGATAAGGTGAAGCGTTATGAATGGGCCTTGACCCTTGGTATCCACCATCTTGTAACGTTTAAATCATATTAATATAAGAGCTATGGCCTCCACCATAGACTATATTTTTTCTCAACTCACAACATTTTATTATTAATTATTGTTATTTTTGGGGCTATTAAATTTATGTAATATTTTTAAGGAATTTGTTTACCATTTTACCGCATAAATTGTTGATGAGCATGATGAATTGCAATATTGATCTATGTAGCCTGGACACCTCATTATTGAAGCTGAGTCATGCCAGAGATTTGAATTTTTTTTAGGGTTAATTAGTTTACTATCAGAACATCTAGCTTAAACCCATCCATTACTTATTTCATATTGGATGTATCGCTTATTTCATATTGGATGTGAAGCTTTGCCGATGTGATCCACATGAAAGCTACGGATACCACTGATACTAACTACTAATGACAAATATAATAGTAGATTCAAGTTTTGAATTTAAAATTATATTGTGTTTCACATACCGAGTAAAAAAGCTCACTTGATAGTAAATGTTTACAGGTGTTTTCTCACCACAGTTCGTTGACCGTCGGCTGTGTGGTCAACGTGGTCAAGGGGCCGACTTGGGGGTCCCTTGGGATCGCCGAGCCTGCTTGCTCTCAACGTGGGAGGAAGGAGGGTCGGGCGCAGATGGGGGAGTCCCCGGGTTGCGTCGATCCTCTGCCTTCGGGGAGCTGAGGAGAAGCCTCGGCTCGGTGGATCGCGCTCGGCCTCGGCTGGGTCGCGCTCGGCCTCGGTCGGATCCGCGTCGAGGGGTAGCCTCGGCGCCTTGCAAGGGGGTTGGTGCTTGAGCAGCCGTCCACCTGACGACTGCAATGGGGATAGCCGACCGGCGTTGAGGGGTAGCTTCGACACCTCGGATATCTTCTTCCTGGACAGATGAGGAAACTCGTCAGGGAGACCGGACCTAGGTTCCAGCCAAATCCCCTCCGATGCCTAAGTCAGATCAAGGTCTGAAGGGATACTTGGCGGGGGAGATCCGGCTTGTAAGGAAGCCAGAACGTCAACCCAGGCGGCGCGAGTTTGGGGGAGGGAGAAAATGGAGTGGCGAATGCCTAGGTCGTTGATGGAGCCACCTCTCTGTTGATTACCTGAGTCTCGATCCCCCTCTCCGCCGTCCTGGCCTTCCCCTTATAGGGTCCCTCGTGATTGCCCCACGTCCCGCCTCCTCTCACGTCCCCACGATCCGCCTCTGCCTCCTCCCACTCGTGCGTAGTGGAGGGGTGGCCCATTAACGGGTCTGTTAATGGCCATTATGGGATCGCGGATTCCGAGGGGCGGTTAATCTGGCCGAATGGGGGCTAGTCGGGTGCCCCCGAGGGTGGAGTGGCTGGGCCTTCAGCCCCGTCCGTGGACCCTTCTGGGCGGGCCCGTCTTCTCTAGTTGGCGTCCCCTTTGAGGCTGGGTCGTGGGCCGTTGTGATTCGGGCTGGTCCAAATTAGTCGTAACAATTGCCCCCATCGCCCGGTCCGTTCGGCTTCCGTCGATTCGGCTCGGGTGATGTGACTCTTTCATGATCCGATGGGGCGCGTCAGTCGAGGTTCCTCCATTAAATGAATGTCATTATTACCGCTCCGTTTGAACTTCCGTTGGTGCGGTTTTCGAAGCATCACCGCCGTCTTGATGTCGCCACGTGCTCTCCCTTGGCGGTTCAGATCCAACCATCGTCCTCTATATATACGTTCCAATCCCTCGAGCTTCAACTCTTTCGCACTCATTCCTTCTTGATCTCCGTTCTGCCAGCTTCTTCTTCCCGACATCTGCCTTCTTCCCAGCTCTTATCAAGGTAATTCTCCCACTCTTTAACTCGGGCTATGGCCATGCTTAGAATAGGTGATACACGTCCTGGCGGACCGACGCCTGGTCCCAATCGTGCCCATCCCTCGGGGCTCAAAGCTCCTTCGACACCCCCGGGGGTCCCGGATAAAGGGAAAGGAAAACTTTTTCCGGATCCCGTTGGGGACGATGTGGCCTCGTCTTCCGAGCGATTAGGCATCCCTCCATCGATCCTCCGGTCGTCATCTATGGCCCCTTTCTTAGTCACTAGGGAAATACGAGAGAAGTACTTATGTCATCCCTATGACGTACGGATTCCCTTTGGAGACGAGCGGATCTGCTTCCTGCAGAGTAACGAGGTCGGCGTCTACGTCGAGATGTTCCATCTGGGGCCTCCGCTTCCCCCTCCACCCTTTTATCATTCAATTCACGGATTCCTTGAAATTCGCCCTGTGCCAGCTAATGCCATCCTCTGTCGCGGTGTTGACTGGGTTCATTACGCTTTGTATCACTCACGGCCTGGAGCCGTCTCTCCCCCTCCTCTTTCACTTTTACCGGATCCAGACGGTTGGCCTCGAATCTTGGCTGCACCTCCGAGCCCGTGCGGGGCGGGTGTGCCTGCTCGGTCTGCCCCCTTGGTCGGGGAACTGGGACTCTAGCTTTGTTTTCGTTGTCTTTCCCCGGGTCTCGGTGATCTTGACAGGTTGGGGGAGTTCGCAACAAACCGACAGGACGGTAACCTTATCCGAGGCCGAGCGGGCCGCGGTCTGCCTCCTGTCGTCACTTTCTCTTGAGGAGAGGTCGGTCTGGCACTTGCTGGACGACCTGCTTCTTAAGTGCACTCTGTGGTCCCCCGGTAAGTTGTCTCCCTTCCTTCCATTTAACCTCTGGCTCACCCTGATTTCGCTTCCTCTCGCAGGGATGGCTGGCCGTGAATTCACCCACGATGTTGACGAGCTTATTCGGCTGGGATCTCGCCGGGGCCGTGAGAGTTCTTCCGGACAGGCGCCTCGCCGCTCTGTAGATGAAGAGTTGCGCCGGTCCGAGCCTCCTTCGGGGAGGATTGAGGCCAAGTCTCCCCCACGGGTCGCGTCGGGTCCCCCCGGAGGAGAAGTCATTGGTATCGACCCCCTCCTTGTTGAGGGTTCTGGATCGGCTCCTCGGCCGTCCGCGGGCAGGAGTCGCAAGCGCTCTCCCCCAGTAACCGCTGGCCCCAACGGGAAGAAGTCACGGAAGAATGGCGGGCGCGCCGCTTCTCCGGCTCCCTCCATCGCGCCGACAGATCCCGGCCAGGCAATCGTGCTGACCGTTGCGGCCGACCCTGTCGCTCACGCCGTCGTCACTCCCTCGGCTACCCCTTTGGTCTTGGGGGCAGGCTGCGTACTGTCGGGTGCCTTAGTGGGACCCGCTGATCCCCCCGGGGACTCGGTGCCCCTCGATATGGCCTTGGCGAATCGGCCGGCGGCGGACTCCGTCCTTCCGGGGGACCGTTCCCTCTTGGAGTTGTCCCCCGTGGACATATTATCGGACTCTCTGGTCGGTCATCTCCGACAGGTTCGAATTCCTGTCATTTTCGGACAGTTGCCTTGCCCTTCGATCTTCCTTGGTATAATCCACCTCTCTTTCGTTTGCAGGCCACTGCGATGGCTGTTGAGGCGCAACGCTGGGCGACCCGATTGAGAAACCTCGAGGATTCCCTAAATCGGGAGCACGCTCGGGCTGGGGAGGCTGACGTAGCCCTTCAAGGTGCACGTATGGAAGCTCGGCAGCAACGTCGTCGTGCCGACGAGCTCGAGTCTCAAGTACATGATCTCAAACGAGATCTTGTGGATGTCCATGACTTGAGCCGAGAAGCAGAAGAAAAGTTCTGGCGGGAGAGGGAGGATCTCTGGGGGCCAACTCGCCGAGCTGCGTCGGGAGGCTCCGTTTCGCCGAGGAGGCTGAGAAGGGCGTCGACACGGCCATAAGGCTGAGGATTGCGTCGGTCCTGAGGGAGGTCTTCGGGACTTATGAGGACCTCCTCGCCCCTCGCATAGTGGAGGTCGTCAGGGAGTCATTCCGGCAGTTCGCGGAGCTCGCTCGGGAGCCGATCCCCCCTCCACCGGGACACGCCGACCCCCGATGCTCGGAGCAAGGCGAGGCCCCGGATGACACTATCTCTCGCGCTCCGGACCCCTGAAGAGCCCTTGCACCCTGTCCCCCCTTTTCTTTTCTTGGGTGACAAATTTTGTTGTCAACAACAGTGCTTGAGAGGATGTTGCTGAGTGATATGTAACCCATACCATTAATGAAAATGATTTCTTCTAGTCAGTTCTTCTTGCGCCACTGGTCTCTTCTTCGGGGGTTCTCCCCTTTGGAATAGCCTTCAATGTTCCTAGACCAGACGGGCATCGTCGCCCTCGTCTAGGGGTGTTGTCCCGGGCTTGTCTGGATTGGGATGTCGTTCTTCCTGCCGATTCTGTCTGTCGGGATGATTGTCCTCAGCCTGGCGAGGGAGTGGGTCACTCAGTCCACGAGGGAAGTCATCCCTCGGCTTGTGGCCGGCCGTCATGCTCGTTGGCTGGGGGAGTTGCCCCCAGCCTTACGAGCGGGCGGTTTTTTTGCTCGGTCCCGCGGGGGTGAGTACCCCTCGGCTTATGACCGGCCGTCGTGCTCGTTGGCTGGGGGAGGTTGCCCCCAGCCTTACGAGCGGGCGGTTTTGCTCGGTCCGCGGGGGTGAGTACCCCTCGGCTTATGACTGACCGTCGTGCTCGTTGGCTGGGGGAGTTGCCCCCAGCCTTACGAGCGGGCGGTTTTCGCTCGGTCTGCGGGGGGCGAGTACCCCTCGGCTTATGACCGGCCGTCGTGCTCGTTGGCTGGGGGAGTTGCACCCAGCCTTACGAGCGGGCGGTTTCGCTCAGTCTGCGGGGGCGAGTACCCCTCGGCTTATGACCGGTCGTCGTGCTCCTTGGCTGGGGGAGTTGCCCCAGCCTTACGAGGCGGGCGGTTTTGCTCGGTCCGCGGGGGGTGAGTACCCCTCGGCTTATGACCGGCCGGCGTGCCCGTCTGCTGGGGGAGTTGCCCCCAGCCTTACAAGCGGGCGGTTCGCTCGGTCTGCGCGGGTAAGCACCCCTCGGCTTATGACCGGCCGTCGTGCCCGTCTGCTGGGGGAGTTGCCCCCAGCCTTACGAGCGGGCGGTTCTGCTCAGTCCGCGGGGGTGAGCACCCCTCGGCTTATGACCGGCCCGTCGTGCCCGTCTGCTGGGGGAGTTGCCCCCAGCCTTACGAGCAGACGGTTCGCTCGGTCTGCGCGGGTAAGCACCCCTCGGCTTATGACCGGCCGTCATGCCCGTCTGCTAGGGGAGTTGCCCCCAGCCTTACGAGCGGGCGGTCCGCTTCGGTCCTCGGGCTCGACTGGCGAATTCTCTGGGGGGCGACATTCCTCCCACTTAATGGTTAACCGTGGTTGCCTTGATTGAGTCCTCATATGTGTCCCGAATCGTCTGCTCAAAACAGGTGATTGAATCTGTACTGACAGTGTATGCCTTCATTTCCATGAGACAGTACATTTGGAGTAATGAAAAAAGGAAAAATGCGACAAAAGACAGGGGAGGTTCTGGCAGGGTAGCCCTCCCTCGGCGAAGCGGCGACTGTTTACTATATCCCCTCACTCGATGATCCGCGTAACCGTCTGGACCGCGTTCACCCTTTTTCCCTTGTCCTGCTACTTGGACGTTCCTTCTCCCGAGGCGGGGTCGTTGGCGGAGTTCTTCATGTGCCCCCGGCTCACAAGCTTCTCGATGTCTTTTCTCAGGTGCCAACAGTCGTCGGTATCGTGGTCGTTGTCTTTGTGGTACTTGCGGTACTTCTCTTCATCCCTCCCGCCTTTCTTCATCCTTCGGGGAGGTCGGCTCATATGTCCCTCCTTCTGGGCTTGCGCTAGGATCACGTCCGGGGCGGTGGTCACCGAGGAGTGCCGGGGCTCTTCCCTCCGTGGTCTTCCTCTGGCCCTCTTCTCTTGTCGATGCTCCTCCGTGCCGCGACGCTCGTTCTCATCGCGCTTGGTCCCGCGCCTGGTCTTACCCTCATCCACGGCCAGGGCCTCTTCTGTCAGCATGAAGCGTTCTGCTCGGGCCATAATTCCGGCGAGGTCCTTCGGTGGGTCGCTGTGTAGCGATTTCTTCAAGCCCCTATGTCGTAGGCCCTTTTTCAGGGCCGCCTTCACAACAAGCTCGGGGCAGCTATCCACGCTCAATCGCTCCACGTTGAAGCGACGCATGAAGTGTCTCAGAGATTCGGCCGGTCCCTGTACCACATTGAACAAGTGGTTCCGAATCATGTTTTACCTGCCGCCCGGCCATAAATTCCTTGCAGAACAACTGGGTGAGCTCCTCGAAGCTGTCTATCGACCGACCGGGCAGGCTGAGGTTCCAGGTCCGCGTGGCCCCACGTAGGGTGGAGTAAAAGCCCCTGCAGAGCAGGGTGTCATCGGCCCCCTGGAACGCCATGACCCCCTCGTAGTCCATCACATGATCCGCGGGGTCGTTGACGACGTTGTATTTCTCCAGTGTCGGTACCTTGAAGTTCGAGGGTATCCGCGCCTCGGTTATCCTCCGAGTCAGGGGGCATCGTTCTCTACTGATGCACCCGGGTCGCTCCCCTTCGCCCGCCTCCTTGCCGTTCGGTCGCAACGGGGGGGGGGGGGGGGGGGGGCGACGGAAGCTTGACCTCCTCTTGGGTCTTCGCCATCTTGGGTGCCGGACTCGATCGGCGGCGAACATTCTTTCTGGCTCTTCTGGTGGTGGGTCCTTGCTCGTCGGCTGCCTCCACTCTGGTAAGACCGGGCGCTCGCTGACCAGCGATCATCCCGTCTATGTTTGTACGATCCCGGGTGTGCGGACGAGGCCATCCTCGAGACGTCGTCCGTCCGCTCCGAGTCCCCCCCCCATTTCCTTCTCTGAATGCGGTGGGAGTGGGAGACCGCGCCGGGGAAAAACCGGGTATGGTGAACCTCCTCTCCATGTTGTGCACTCCTTTTCCTTGGTCGAAAACCACGACGGAGCGAAGAGGTCGGCGATCCTCTTCCTGGCGGTAGGCATGTCCCTCTCCACCCTCGGGGGGGGAGTGTGCTGCCTGACGAGTTGTTGAATCGTCGCGACTAAGGTTTGGATGTTGGTGTTGGTCTCCTGCGCGTAGGCTCGGAGTTGCCCCTACGTGGCCAGCCGGGTGTCGTCGGTCTCTCCGGCGGCGGTGACCGTTCGGGTTCTCGGCGGGTGCGTGGTATGCGCCCTCCTCCGGGATGGGTGGCATGCGCCCCAGGCCATTGTCGATGGGTTCCATCTTGGTGGTTTGACGTGGGTGTTAGTTCGTTCCCACAGACGGCGCCAGATGTTTACAGGTGTTTTCTCACCACAGTTCGTTGACCGTTGACTGTGTGGTCAACGTGGTCAAGGGGCCGACTTGGGGGTCCCTTGGGATCGCCGAGCCCGCTTGCTCTCGACGTGGGAGGAAGGAGGGTCGGGCGCAGATGGGGGAGTCCCCGGGTTGCGTCGATCCTCTGCCTTCGGGGAGCTGAGGAGAAGCCTTGGCTCGGTGGATCGCGCTCGGCCTCGGCTGGGTCGCTTGGCCTCGGTCGGATCCGTGTCGAGGGGTAGCCTCGGCGCCTTGCAAGAGGGTTGGTGCTTGAGCAGCCGTCCACCTGACGACTGCGATGGGGATAGCCGACCGGTGCTGAGGGGTAGCCTCGGCGCCTCGGATATCTTCTTCCTGGACAGATGAGGAAACTCGTCAGGGAGGCTGGACCTAGGTTCCGGCCAAATCCCCTCCAATGCCTAAGTCAGATCAAGGTCTGAAGGGATACTCGGCGGGGGAGATCCGGCTTGTAAGGAAGCCGGAACGTCAACCCAGGCGGCGCGAGTTTGGGGGAGGGAGGAAATGGAGTGGCGAATGCCTAGGTAGTTGATGGAGTACCTCTCTGCTGATTACCTGAGTCTCGATCCCCCTCTCCGTCGTCCTGGCCTTCCCCTTATAGGGTCCCTCGTGATTGCCCCACGTCCCCACGATCCGCATCCGCCTCCTCCCACTCGTGCGTAGTGGAGGGGTGGCCCATTAACGGGTCTGTTAATGGCCATTATGGGATCGCGGGTTCCGAGTGGCTGTTAATCTGGCCGAATGGGGGCTAGTCGGGTGCCCCCGAGGGTGGAGTGGATGGGCCTTCAGCCCCGTCAGTGGACCCTTCCGGGCGGGCCCGTCTTCTCTAGTTGGCGTCCCCTTTGAGGCTGGGCCGTGGGCCGTTGTGATTCGGGCTGGTCCAAATTATAGTAAAAATCAAGATTCGAAATATTGACTTGTCGATTGAGTTAAAAAAGATAAGACAATATCTTGGATGATAGAAATGATGTACGTACTAAAGATGAACATCTACTTTCAATTTATAACCATTGTGAACTATGGAAATTGATACGCAAATCTTATACATATGATATATATCGTCGGATACACAACAATACTAATACTATAAACCATTAGCTGATACTGAGACCGAAATCAAGATGTCAAAACTTGGTTCATACTCAATTTCTGACTTGACAACAGAAATTAGAATCATATCAGCCAGATTTTTAAGGCCAATATTGCATGATGATAGATCGACCAATATTTCATGATGATTTGTCCGCCAATGTTACAAATATTGGCCGCAACATGCTATACATCATTTTTTGAGCACATAGGTGCGAAGTACTCAAAAAACAATATATCAGACGCTTTCTCAGCAGTATCTTTTCATATATTTTTTGTATTTTTTGTATAATGTCGAAATCATGTTGTTGATGTTTGGGAACAAACATGGAAGTTTACACGATTTTGAACATCATGTTAACTCAATTCAGGATGTTTCTTTCTGTAAATTATTAAGTGATCCGTATTTTTACAATAAGATGTTACGCATCCCATTTATTTAGGGTGTCCTGTTGTTGACAGTTTTAGCCCTATTTTAAATATAAAAATAGCTAAATATATGCATATTTCAAAACTCTTATAATTTAAACTTTACAGTGTTTGTGTAAAAAAATTAATATATCTATTTATGACAATGGGGTATATATTGCTCTTTATGGTTAGGTTGGGCAGTAGACTCATAATCGAGGATCAAACTATGTAACAGTTTACTCATATTTGTTTGTGTCAACAATGATACGAAAGAGGAAAGCTTTTGATTTGAATTACTTGATTGTTATGGTGTTCCATTAATGGTGTTCCAATATATAATACACAGCTTATTAATGATGACCTAGGAGCCCAAGAGACATCTCACACAACCCTAAGGGTCAACACAGGAACCCAAGGGACAAAACACTCACCAAGACATAATAATGTTTTTCATAACACCCCCCCCCCCCCTCTCAAACTCAAGGTGGATCAAGCAGCGAGAGTTTGGATAAGAAAGACTGAAGTTAAGCACGTGGCTGCACCGTGGTGGACATATCAGCCACCTGATTGCTGGAAGGAAGATATGGAAGGGAAATCCTTTGAGCATCGTGTTCTTGACGAACCAAGTGACAAACAACTTCGATATGTTTTGTACGCTCATGAAACATAGGATTTTTAGCAATATGTATGGCACTTTTGTTATCACAATATAGCGGAGTATGAAGTGGTACAGTTATACACATGTCAAGTAAGAGAGTACGCAACCATTTTAGTTCTGCTACAGTGTCTGCCATGGCACGATACTCAGCCTCAGTACCAGATCTGGACATTGTGCCTTGTCGTTTGCTTCGCCAGAAAATTAGAGAGGAACCAAGAAATATGCAATAGCCGGTAGTGGAACGACGAGTATCAGGATCATCAGCCCATCCTGCATCTGAGTATCCACGAAGTGAGAGAGAAGTCTTTGAGGAGAATAACATGGACCATTGTTGAGTACCCTTAACATAGCGTAGCAAGCGAAGAAAAGCAGCAAAATGAGTATTAGTTGGCGCATTGACAAACTGACTCAGTACATGTACAACATGAGCTATATCTGGCCTGGTGAATTGTGAGGTAAACAAGGACACCAACAAGCTCTCAATAACGTGTTGGATTTTGAAGCAGTTGTCCATCATCACATCATAATTTTAAATTTAACTCCATAGGAGTAGAGACAGGAGACGATGAGGAAATTGATGAGTCTGCAAGAGTGGCTCGTGTAAGAATATCGGAGATATACTTCTGTTGAGAAAGAAGATATCTTTTGGTAGAGTAGGCAACCTCGAAACCCAAGAAATATCTAAGATAACCAAGATCTTTCATCTCAAACTGTTGCTGGAGACTTCTTTTAAGTGAATCAATGGCAGCAGTATCATTCCCAGAGATGATCATATCATCTACATAAAGGAGTAGAATGACACAGCCCTGAGAGATCTTTTGATGAAACATGGCATAATCAGCTAAACTCTCTTGAAAACTGGTTGTAATGAGGGACGGACGAAATTTCTCAAACCAAGCACGTTGTGCTTGCTTAAAACCGTATATAGCCCTGCGAAGACGGTAAACATGACCAGAAGGAATCGAAACTACAGGAGGAGGCCGCATATATACCTCTTCTGCTAAATCTCCATTTAGAAAAGCATTCTTTACATCCATTTGATACAAAGACCACTGTCGTATTGCAACAACAGTAATAAGTGTGCGGATGGAAGTCATTTTGACAACTGGAGCAAATGTTTCTTCATAATCGATGTCATACTCCTGAGAAAAACCTCGAGCTACAAGACGAGCTTTGTAGCGCTCAATTGATCCATCTGACTTGGTTTTGATCTTATAAATCCACTTGCAGCTGATTGGACGAACATTGGTAGGCAATGGTACAATATCCCAGTTCTTGGTTCGGTGAAAAGCATCTAGTTCTTCTTGCATTGCTTGTTGCCACTCGGTATATTTGACTGCCTCATAGTATGATTTTGGTTCATGAAAAGAATGAAGAGTAGAGAGAAAAGCGGCAAACTCTGCGGAGTAAAAACTTGTCGTAGAACAATCATAGCGAGCTGGCATACGATAACTTCTTGGTGGGTTCCTACGAGGAGGTGGTGGATCGATCGGTGTCATCGATGATGCAGGTGTAGAGGGACTTGATGGTATTTGTTGTGAATCAACCATTGGTGTACTAGTAAGATGATGTGATGAAGTAGGATTGGTAATATTTTCTGTTTGGACCGCGGGGGGAGGATATGCTGCGATTGGCATGTTTTGTATTGATTTTGAGGGCATATGATGAAGAAATGACAAATCTTTACCAGAATTTTGTGTATAATAAGAAACATTCTCAAAGAAGGTGACATGACGAGCTATGCGGAGTCTTCGGCTAATTGGATTATAACGTCGATAGCCTTTATGAGAAGAACTATACCCTAAGTAGATGCACTTCACAATTCGGGGTGAAAGTTTATCACATTCATGTGTTGGAAGTAAAGGAAGGCATACACACCCGAAGGTTCTAATTATGGTGTAATCAAAGGCTTTGTTGTATAATCTAGTGTAAGGACAGTCATTATGTGTAGCAGAAGAAGGGGTAACATTAATGAGCAAATTGGCTGTTAATAAGGCTTCAGCTCAAAATTTCTTTGGAACAAATGCAGAGAAAAGAAAGGCCCTAGTCGTGTTCGTGATATGTCTGTGCTTTTGCGCAGCTACCCCATTTTGTTCATGTGTATGTGGACATGAGTGTTGAGCTAGGGTACCATGTGATTTCAAAATTGATTGCATGTCATGAGAAACATATTCTTGTGCATTATCAGATCAAAATATCTTGATGCGTTTATTGAATTGTGTGTAAATCATATTTGTGAATTCTATATATATTTGAATGCTTTCTGATCTAGTATGCATGAGATAGATCCAAGTGAATCGTGAATAGTCATCAATAAAACACACATAATATTGATAACCACTCATAGAAGGCAAAGGAGATGGTCTCCAAATATCTGAATGTATGAGATCAACTGATGCAGAAGAATTATGAATGCTGGATGCAAACGGTAAAGTGTTTGGCTAATTGACATGTAGAGCATGGTGACAAATGTGTGAATTTAAAGCATCCTAGCAAGCTAGATCTAGATAATGTATTGAGACGAGCGGCAGAGATATGACCTAATCGACGATGCATAGATTGGAAGTGGAGAGTCCAAAACCAACGGACGATGACAAATGAAGATAATCTAGCTGATATAGACCATCCACTCTACACCCAGCACCAATCTTACCGGTTGGATCATGCACGGTACAAGAATCAGATGTGAAAGTAACTGTGCAACCAGTATCAGCTAACTGACTAACAGAGATTAGTTTCATGGTTAATTGTGGAACATGTAAGACTGAAGAGAGTGTTAGCCTACAGATGGATTAGATATGGGACAAATAGCACCAACTTGGTTGACAGTAAGACGAGTACCATTGGCCTTATGAATATATAATGAGGATAAAACTGATGAACATTTGGAAAAGACAGAATTATCAAAAGTCATGTGATGTGAGGCACCTGAGTCCAGTATTCATGGAGCTGAGATACTAGGATTTGTAGGATTTGTGTAGTTGGAACATGTTGGTCGTCCAATGTTCTGCGTGGCCGTTGAAAAACAACAAAAGTCAATAATAGATGAAGACGTCTCGATGGATCTGATGAAACGTTCGAGGTGAGGTGGTGTTTGAGGGGGAAAAAAATTGGTGATAGATGCCAGATGTCGATATCGATGGAGTTGTTGAATCGGAGCCGAAGTCCTACGATTGGCTCGATTGGATAGGCTTTGATTAGGTAGATTATATGATCAGCCAAAATGGTTAACATAATAGGCATATACTACAAACTATAATTAAATAGAATACATGGTTGCCCAAATCACTTGTATAAATGCACAGGGTAGTCAAACTGATTTGTTCACCCATTATTCATGCACTGATTTGTTCACCCAAACACAGGTAAATAGCAAGAGAAATAGATGATAAGAAAGGACTTTGCATGGCCTTTGATAATCTTCAGAAATGGCAAGTGGGAAAATTGACTCAGTGAAAGTGAGAGAGCATCAAACCAAAGATGTCGTGGTCTTAAACAATGATCAGTGGTTCTTGGTAATGCCAATATGATCATTCTCCTATACGAGAGTGAAAGCCCCCTAGCTATTTTAAACATGACTGCCCCCAAGTTTTGACATATATGTATTCTTGAACAAGTATGCTTTGTAAACTTAGTAAGTTCATTATTGTGAGAATCATGCATCCACTTCTAATGCTGAATTTTTGTATCTTGTACATCAAACTCCAAAGAAGTTTAATCCTAGAGGCTTTTGTGTTAGACATAGTACATATCAGTATTTTGTTTGATTATGTGTGATAGGTCATTTGCTTCATGTTCATTGCGTGCCTCATTCTTGCTTCAATTATTTCCACATTAGCATGATTGCTACCAGACTGCTTCTATGGAGCTGTTATATCAGATGTGAAGCTTTCATAATGATTGACTCTTAGAATATGGTGATCAAGAAAAAGGAATGTATGCATTTACTTTCAATTGAGTGATTTTAATGTTGCGGATGTGTATAATTGTATAATTCTGAACAGTACTCCTTTTAATGAAACTGATAGGAATAAAGCAAATCTGAACTTTTATTGAAGAAAAGAACTCTCCTAATAAGCAAGACGCCAATAAGCAAGGACGTACGCACTCTCCTAAGGATTCCCTCAAGAACAATTCAATAATCAAGCATAAGAATAAATGACGGTTAGCCCTAGCTTAAGAATAAATCCACCCTCTAATCAATTACAAGTTTGCCATTAAAATATAATTAAAAGTAGAGGGTCGAAAACGCCCCTAGGGTAAGCCCCCCTCATGCGGTGCGGCTAGTCACGGGTCCGCCTCCACGTGTATACGCGGGTACCATTACTACTCCCTCCCCAAATAGCCACCTTGTCCTCGAGGTGGAAATCTGGAAATTGATGTGCCATCACGTCCATGGACTCCCACGTGCTCTCGTGCTCTGGCAAATCCTTCCACTGCAGTAGAACCTCGTCCTCTCCAGTGCTCCCTCTACGGACCCCCTTCAGCGCCTCAGGCTCCAACCTCACCTCCATATCATCTGTCAATGTCTCTGGAAGGGTGGGCGAAGGTGTGTTGTCACAGGTAACCTGGCGAAGCTGCGACACATGGAAGACCGGATGAATAGCAGATCCTGGGGATAGTCTCAACATGTAAGCAACTAGTCCCACCCTAGCCTCGACCTCGAAATTTCAAAAATATCGTGGCGTTAACTTATCATTCCTCATGTGTGCCAAGGATCTCTGCCTGTAGGGTCTCAGCTTCAGGTACACCATATCCCCAACTACGAACTGCACATCTCTGCGGTGAAGGTCTGCCCTTGTCTTCATAATTTACTGAGGTCTAGCTAGATGGAGCTTCAGCTCCTCCAAAATCCGATCCCTCTCTGCCATGTACTACTCCACATCTGATACTGGTGTGGTCTCTTGCCCATAGTACAGTAAATATGGAGGATCACGGCCATATAGAATCCTAAAAGGTGTCGTCTGGGCTGCAGTGTGATAAGATGTATTATACCAGTACTCCGACCATGCCAGTCAATGAGCCCACTCTTTGGGATTTTCTGAAATAAAGCACCGCAGATAAGTCTCCACACTCATGTTGACGACCTCAGTCTGCCATCTGTCTGTGGGTGGTAAGCTGTGCTCCGTCTCAACACTATACCCTGAAGTCTTAAAAGCTCCTATCAGAACCTACTAAGGAAGACCTTGTCCTTATCAAAGACAATGGACTTTGGAGCCTCATGCAAGAGAATGACTTCTCTCAAAAATACTTCCGCCACTGACACTGCGTTGTACGGATGCCGAAGTAGTACAAAGTGCGCATACTTACTGAGTCGGTCTACCACAACAAATATGACCGTATATCCTTCCGACTTCGGCAGCCCATCAATAAAATCCATGGAAAGGTCCTCCCACACACGATTGGGCAAGGACAGCGGCTGTAGTAATCCCCCTGGAGCCATCGCCTGGTACTTGTGACGCTGACAAACGTCACACTCTGCAGCCATCCTCGCTACATCCTTCTTCATCCCCTTCCAGTAGACCTCCCTCGCCAGCCTCTGGTAAGTCTTGAGGACCCCAGAATGTCCTCCTACTGTGCTGCTGTGAAAATTCTGGAGTATGGTCGGAATATATGTAGAAGTTCGTCGCAGAACTAATCGCCCCTAATGTAGCAGCCGTTCGTCCTGGATAGTATACCCTGGGTACTCTGTGGAACCCTACAATAGTGCCTTCCGTATGCCTGTTAGGTTATTCTCCTGCTCAACCTCCTATTGTAGTGGCTCCCAGTCATGTGGTACTGAAACCGCCAGTACCGCCAACTCTACCTCATCCTCTCACCGTGAAAGGGCGTCAGCTGCCTTGTTCTCCAGTCCTAGGCGATACTCAATCTCAAACATATATCACATCAGCTTTCGCAGCCACTTCTGATGCTCCTATGTCATCATGCGCTGCTCTAATAGGTATTTGAGACTCCTCTGATCCGTGCGCACCAGAAAACTCCTCCCCAACAAATACGGCCTCCACTCCTGGATAGACAGGACAAAAGCAATCAACTCCCTCTCGTAGACAGACCGCAGTCTAGCTCTAGCGGCCAACACCTGACTGAAATATGCTATGGGCCGTTGATCCTACATCAATACCGCCCCCAATCCACGCCCCAAAGTGTCCACCTCCACTATGAAGGGTTTGGAAAAATCTGGCAGTGCCAGTACTGGCCCTATAGTCATGGCCTTCTTCAAAGCCTCATACGCGGTCGTCGCATCCTCACCCCAAATAAACTGGTCCTTCTTGAGTAGCTCGGTGAGTGGCCATGCGATCGCCCCATATCCCTGTACAAATCTACGGTAGTATCATGTCAACCCCAGAAATCTTCTCAGCCCCCTGGGAGTGATGGGTCTTGGCCAGTCTAGCATCGTTGCAATCTTCGACCGATCCGCTGCCACCCTATCTGCAGATACCACATACCCCTGATACTCCACATGTGGCTGTCCAAATAAGCAATTCTTCTTGTCCGCAAACAGCTGATGGTACTGTAGCTCCTAGAACACGACCTGCAAGTGGTCCAAGTGCTCCTCCAAGGTACGACTGTACACCAATATATCATCGAAGAAAACTAGTACATATCGTCGCAAGTAAGAGCGAAATCTCTTGTTCATTAAGGCCTGGAAGGTAGCTGGTGCGTTAGTTAAGCCAAAAGGCATGACTAAAAATTTATAGTGGCTCACATGCGTCCTGAACACCGTCTTGGACACATCCTCCCCACGCATCATGATCTGGTGGTAGCCTGATTTGAGATCTATCTTGGTGAATATGACCGCCCCATGCAACTCATCCAGAAGCTTATTAATAACTGGTATGATAAACTTATCTGGCATTGTCTCCTTATTTAAGGCCATGTAGTCCACGCAAAAGCGACAGTTTCCATCTTTCTTCTTCACCAACAATACCGGACTAAAAAAGGGGCTCACACTGGGCTGTATCACCTCCGCCTGCACCATCGCTGCCACCATCCTCTCGATCTCGTCCTTCTGATGCTGGGGTAATGGTAGGGCCTCACGCTGATGGGGGACATGCCCTCCCGCAGTACTATGGCGGGCTCGTGATCCCTTGGCGGTGGAAGACCACGGGGCTCATGAAAGACCTCCTCGAACTGCCCCATCAACTGTTGTACCTCTCTTGAAATGGGCTGCTCTCCACTGGCCTCATCGCCTCTCTCTCCCGTCAATGAAGATAACTCCACTAAGTATCCACCGCCCTCTATCTGAATGGTCCTCACAATGGTCTTCAGTGAGACCAATACTTTGCATAGGTTAGGGTCCCCCTGTAATGTGATTACTATCCCCACCTCCTAAAACTCTATTCTGAGCAGTTTCCAATTCACCGTCATCTCCCCCAACGTCTGAAGCCATGTCATGTCCAGGATGACATCGGTGCTCCCTAGAACTAGAGGCAAGAAGTCCGATATCACGTGCACCCCCTGTAATGTCAGAACTAGTCCTCTGCAACCCCTCTGGCTTCTCTCCTTCTTTTTCGTCCCCATCATGACACTAAAGCTGCCACAGTCTGTCAGTTGGAGCTCCTGCTGGGCCACCACTCTACTGGAAATGAAATTGTGGGTCGCCCTACTGTCACAAGTACTGTCACCTCCTGGTCGCTGATATGCCCACTCAACTTCATGGTATGGTTTGATGTGAACCCTGCAACAGAGTTAAGAGAAACCTCCACCACATTTAGCTGGTGGCTCTCAGACTCCTCCTCCTCTACCTCAGCGGTCTCGTCCTTAACCTCAGCCTCGTCGTCCTCATCCTCAAGCAGTAGTACCCAGAGCTTGCGTCCTGCACATCTGTGGCCTGTGTGAATCGCTCATCGCATCTAAAGCATAGGCCCTTATGTCGCTTCTCCATCATCTCAGCGTCAGTCATCCGCTTGAACTGCCCCCCAACCTGCGGTGCACTACTCTTCTCTCCACTCTTCTCCTTGATGGCATGATCCGCTCCTGTAGTGGCTCTCTGCTGCCCTCATGTCGCTGTCTGGCTGCGGAAAACTGTGCCACTCCATCCACCCCTAGTCTTTCTCTCCTCCAACTGACAGTCATCCGCCATTTGAGCGTACTCTATGGCCTCTATAAGCTCATGTGGCTTCTGCAGGTGCACCACTGCTCGAATAGTAGCTCTCAGCCCCTTCATGAAGGTTCTCTCCATCATCTCATCAGTCACCCGGTGCGCCTGTTCTACTAGGGCCTCGAACCTCTTCAGGTAATCTCACACTGTGTCCTCCTACCTAAGGGATAGCAGATGCTCCCTCACGTTTTCCTGGTGGAGATCTCTGGACCTATCCACCATCTGGTCCCTGATCTCCTCCCATAAGCGAAAAGGACACTTCGCATCCTTCCACTGAAACCAGGCGATGGCCTTCCTATCCAAACAAATCCCAGCTACCTCCAGCTTCTGCTCCTCCGTCATGTGAGAAACTCTAAAAATCTCTTTGCTCTGTTGACCCATGACACTGGGTCCACCTCCATCAAATACCGACATCTTCAGCTTCTGCAGCCGGTCAATATTGTATGTGCCCTGATCTCCTCATCCTCCGCCATACCTAGGCTGATGGTAGTACTACCACCTCTCCTGGTATGTCCCATATCATCCATGTGGTCCTCTCCAACGATCGCCATGGCCCCTCGGGGCCCTCTCCTCGCCCACCGTAGCCTCCAGTCTTGCCCCCATGCTCCTCCTGGTAATCTCTATGACCTCCTCTGTCGTCCCGGGGTGTCCCTCATAGGTGTGGGGTGGAGGACGCCATCTATCTCCGTCGTACCGAGGGTCGGGAGGGTCCCGAAATCCCCCTCCGTCATCATAATACTCTTGCCCTCTCCCGGGTCAAAACCGTCTTCAACCCCACGAGCCGGACCCTCCGAAAAAGGTGGAAACTGCCCACCTGCTGCTGCTGATCCTTCCGAGTCTGCTCGGGGCCCCAGCGGCCCTACAGAGGGGCAACGGGGCCCTGTCGATGCTGTCCGAGGCCCCACGGCCCTGCCGCTGGTCTGCGGAGCCCGCCGGGGCCCTGGGGCCCTTTGCCAGGCCCAGGCCAGGCTGGGGGCGCTGTCACGCCCCGTTCCCCAGAATACCCGGCATTTATAGTTTATTTTTTTCCAAGTATCCTGAAAAATGAGTGTGATGAAAAAGAAAAGGGGATAGAAAGAAGAAACTGAATATGCAGGCCACTGCGCACATGCTGGGATAGTACAAGTGAAGCTCCACTAAAATATCAAACAGTCTCACAGACCAACAACATTTTATATATAACATGTTTCCTTTTTATACATAGTCCAAGTACATCAATACATATATACAGCCACTCTCCACCTCCAAATACAACCATGAACCAATGCAAGCTACATCACTCACCCAATGCTAGTCCTGAGACCCGACTCCAAGTCACCACCAACCATACTGCCCATGCTACCTGAAAAATAGGGAGGAGCACGTCAATGCGTGCCCCAATAGGAACCAACTTGGATTTGGAATATCGTTTTTAAGGTTATCAATCTACAAAGCAAGGCAGTAGAAATAAGACATGTAACTAAGTAAAATAATGAAAAGTAATTGGCCAAGTAAGAGGATCATACCTGCGGTCCAATGTCGGGGTACTGCAGAAAGGGTTAGCACGAATAATAATAATAATAATAATAATAACACAAGTGTTCAAGCAACCAATATCTAATAAGATAAGTGCAAGTGCCTGAGGCATAACACAGAGTCACAAAGAACGGGCAAAGGGAAGGGAAAGTGTTGCCAGCAAAAGGAGTAACACGTAAATTCTTATTTTATTGTTTTATAATTGAATTAATTGAAACTTGGGTAAACTGTGTGATACCAGGACCTGGACATCACCCCAAATTTGGGGTGAATATAGTACACGGCGCAGTGGACACGGGCACTGTACAACACCGGGCCTCTCAGCTCCTCGTCCCTGGCAGGAGTGAGTCTTGTAATGCCCTACGAAGCTACTGCACAAGTACTAGAGGGGGGATGAATAGTACTTTAAAATAATCAAGAGAGTTATTCATAATTATTGTGCAAACACACAAACAACAATGCGGAATAGACTACAAACAACAAGAATAGACAAACGCAAACAAAGCATGTAACGGGTTCGGATCCACCCAAGTCTCCCCGACTTGTTCCCGGTGATCCTACATCCCAAACACCCGGATCCCCTCCGGATACTTGAGTTAGAAACCACTAACCCAAGATTTAGCACTATGAAATTCTTGTAGAAAACCTCTACAAGACCAAATCATACACAATGAAAATGTGACTCCCACAACCCGGGATCACACACTTCTCTCACAACCGAGAGAACAATTCAAATATCAAATGCGATGAAATAATGAAACACTTACCACAAAATCCTATGCCTTGAGTATACTTACCAAATTAGGGCAAAGAGGGATTTTGAGGAAGAAGATATCACCAAACCCTAGCTCCAAGAAGTTGACCAGCAATGGAAGCCTAGGGTGGAGTTGATGACCTTGAATCAAGCTCCTTGGCTTGGAAGGCTCACAATGGAGAGAATCTCTCTTGAGGAATTTGGCTCAAAGAGTGAAGGAGAGATTCTTGGTGAGAAGAGAGAGCTTTGAAATGGCTTGAGAAAACTCCTCTCTTAGGTCTGAAATAACTTTGATAATAGACCTCTAGCCTTGCCTCAAACGAATCAGGTTTGTATTTATAGAGACAAGAAAAATCGTGCTCAAAAGATTCCCAACGGTCATATTTCTGAAGCAGTTAGTCGGTCTAAGAAGGATCACTGACCGACTAGATTGGCAACTAGTCGGTCGGTGATTCTTCATGAACCGACTAACTGGCTCACAGCCAAAAGAGAAAGTTCCAGGGAATATGAACTAGTCGGTCCAAAAATACTTGCCAACCGACTAGTTTCACAACTAGTCGGTCGGTGAGTCTTCTTTGACCGACTAAGAGATGAAATCAAAGTGGCTGAATCCAAAGACAGCTAGTCGGTTTAAGAACAACTTCCAACCGACTAGTTTCTCAACTAGTCGGTCGGTCGTTGTGCTTTGACCGACTAACTGTAAACAGTAAGATAGGCTGTACAGAGGCAATGATAACTAGTCGGTCTGAGAAGGATTCCTAACCGACTAGATCGTCATCTAGTCGGTCGGTGAACCTTCTTTGACCGACTAATTGATCAACAGTGCCAGGCTGAAATGAGCAAGGACATCTAGTCGGTTCAAGAGGAATTGCCGACCGACTAGATCGTCATCTAGTCGGTTGGTTCTTCTACTTGAACCAACTAAGATGCTCTAGAAGCCGAGGGAAGAAGCGATAGGCTTCGGGAAAGTTTCTAATGGCTTCTAAGATAATCCTAGCTCTAAGATATGAGCGAAATGAAGATTATAATGTAAGTCCTACTCAAGGCTTAACATTCTATTCTATGAAGCTAGAAGACATTAAATTAAACATGACGAACCGTCTTCAAAGCTTCAATCTTCACTCTTGACTTCAATAAAAATCCTTAAGCTTCAACGAAGCTTCAGGCACACGATCACGTGTATTGAGAAGTCTTGAGACGTCGCTTTTGATGTACGTAGTATTTTGGCGACGATCTCCATAACTGCGCTCACAAAGAGTTAGTACGAGATATTTATGTTTGCTCATCATCCAAAACCAAATCCGGGGAATCAATACTCAACAAGTCTCTCCCACAGTAACACAACCTCTGTATGTCCCCTCCACTTCCGGTAAAAGCGAGTGGGTATAAATATCACATATCACATAATCATTTCCCCCAACTTCTCAGTCCAGACCTCATATCCACAATTTACTCAAATCCCACCTAAAACCCGAGTTTTGCTAACTCACCCTCCTTAGTGAGTATTGAGACATTCTAAACCTTATTTAACATTGCATGTAGCTTTGAAGGGGGACACGTTGCATGGTTTCACATTTCACACTCATCAACATGGGCCATGCACCGAAGTGACATGCCCTCCATCATAGCTATTCCAGTTCATTACTCATAACACATAAAACCATGTTTCCCTTGACCCCATCATTACCAATTTGTAACATGGTTAACGATACATGTGTATCCAACTCATTTATCGTATTTCTCCACTTTTGTTTCATTGAGGCATTTGCACAAACACTTAGCAGGCGACCTAAACATGGTCGTTGTCACATCAGCAAATTCAATAGCCATTTGAAAAATTAAACTATCTTTCAAGTAACAACAATAATCATGGATCATATAAGGAAGTTTATCAACAATACACAATTAATATCACCACTCAAATGCTTCAGCTTGCTGGAATTTGCAGAAAGTGACAATATATGGCCATATAACATCAGTTTGCATTGAGAATTTGACAAATTGTCCCAAATGAAAGTTATAGATATATTAGTCATGGATTCACAGGTAAACTTTCATGCAAAAATATTAAGTAGGTGATTTATGGTAAATTATTTGGTGAAGTGTGTCAAGTCTGTTTTCCAGACAGATTTCAGAGCCTATAAAGATTGCTGTTTTGGGCATGTTTTAGCCAGAATTTCAAAATATAAGCACTATGATGAAATTATAAATAAACTTGTTAGGTTTCCAACGAGACCAAGAACATAAAATTACATTGTGTGTGCAGCTATTTAGATCAATTTTTCTGAACTGTGTCAATACTGAAGATCAAACAGACATGTTGTAAAGATGGAATTTTTACTCCTAATTTCTGAATTGAACATATATCAAAATTTATATGATTTTGGGGTAGAACTTCAAGATCTACATGGATATATTTTTTTCGAACCCTAATTCGAGCTACAGTAACCATAATCAAGGCAACAGACATTAAGATTTCAGAATTTCAAAGGGAATAATTTTGCTAAGAATTTCAAGGGAAAATTTGTGAAATTGAGCCATAGCATATAAATTTAACTATCCTCATCATATATTAAGTAAAAACATGCTATAAAACTTAATAGCAAAAACCAATTGTTAGAATTCCAAATCCAAAAAGTTTCCTACCTCAAAGCTCAGTTTTCTTCTCTCCTTCTCTTTCTCTTCCTTCCACGTTCTTTCTCCTTGAAGCAACCTAGGTTTTCATAATTCTAGGGGGTGGGAATTAGGGTTTTTCTTTGAACAAGGAGGGGGAAATGGGAGAGGGGGTGGCCGGCCATGCATGGGAGAGAGAGAGAATAGAAAATGAAAAGAGAAAAGAAAAGAAAACTAAAGAAGAAGGAAAAACTTTCCTTCAAAATATCTCCACCTAGAACCCTCTTAGGATAAGCATGAAACATGTTAAATGACCAAAATACCCTCCCAAAAATAGCCCTCAACTTTTAAGTATTTACAAGTTTTCCATTACTTTATGCACACACAACTTTAGTATGTACGCACAGCAGCTTTAGTCCAAATGACCGTTTTGCCACTAACCTTTCTAAAAATTTACGGGGGTTGCCATTGACCCCTAACCCTTTTCACACTAGCATGACTCTTCCTACACACATCCACGCATATCCATGTACGCATACATGCTTCACTCACACACGTCTAACACATTCCTGTTGTTTTACACCTACGACATCATTTGCACTTCTCCCGCATTCACATTTCGCATTCTCTTCTCTTAGCCACGTATTACAACCTAATCCCCCTTGCACTATGTCACATACATCAATATCTACGCTTATTTCATGCCCACGTATGCATCGTAGGTAGAAATACCACGTGTATTCAGTAGAATACACGTACAGTGCAAAATAGGGCATGACAGGTGCGCCGCCCCCTTCCCCGCCTGACGTCTTGGGGGCCCGCGGGGGCCTGCGAAGGTTCACACGGCCCCCCACCTCCTTGTTGCGCCTCATGGGGGAGTTGACTGGGTCCGCTACCCCCCCCCCCCTCCTTGTTTCCTCCGCTTTTCGGAGTATCGCCTCTCGATAATCCTCCTTCCATGGCCCTCCATCTTCCTCCTCCTCGTAATCCTCCTCCTCGTGGACGGCTTCCGCATCAAAAAGCTCCATCTTTTCCTTCCCCTTATCCAAAGGTGGCACCTTTGTCGATGATTTAGGGTTTCCATCGCCTTTCCCATCTTTTCACGTGTTGGCCGTCAATTGAAAAATCAATTGCGTGAATTGTTCATCCTGTTTCTCTTGCTTCGCCGCCACCTTTTAAATGGAAGCCGTCAACCTTGCCATGGCTTCCTCGTTCCTCGTCAACGATTTCTTGATCTCTTCAATCTTCCCATTGAACTTCTCATCCAATGCCTCGAACTTTTCCTTCTGCCTCGTCGACACCGACATGGATCGTTACGCACTCTGATACCAAATTGATAGGAATAAAGCAAATCTGAACTTTTATTGAAGAAAAGAACTAGAAAAGAGGTAACTTCGGCTACAATTAAAGGGACAACCACCCTCCCAAGAAGCCAATAAGCGAGAACGTCCACACTCTCCTAAGAATTCCCTCAAGAACAATTCAATAATCAAGCATAAGAATAAATGACGGCTAGCCCAAGCTTAAGAATAAATCCCACATCTAATCAATTACAAGGTTGCCATTAAAATATAATTAAAAGTAGAGGATCGAAAACGTCCCTAGGGTAAGCCCCCCTCATGTGCGTACGACTGGCCGCGGGTCCGCCTCCGCGTGTATACTCGGGTCACATCAGAAACGTACAAAGCGATTAATAGGAAAGGGACGTGGGGAATCAACACATTGGCTTCGTGTCAGTTTTTATTGGAGTGGATCGGGTTTTAAGTTAGATCATCATTATGTTTAAGGCT
Organism: Scilla litardierei; assembly: GCA_030789695.1. Taxonomy (NCBI): domain Eukaryota; kingdom Viridiplantae; phylum Streptophyta; class Magnoliopsida; order Asparagales; family Asparagaceae; genus Scilla; species Scilla litardierei. Next base: position 20,003,785 of record CM061136.1, read on the forward strand.
TAAACACCCGAAAACCTGAAAATGATTGATTTCTTTTCTTCTCAATGGAAAAACCCCAAACTTCTCCTCTCAACTCATTCTCAACTCCAACTTTGGTTCAAAACTTCCTAGGGTGACCACTCTAAAGATCTCACAGCCCTGCCCAGCTTACCGAGTTTCGCCCAGAGGAAGACCCGCCCACCCTCATCGACCCTTGCAGAGGCCATGCGAACTCTTGCAAACCCCATCACTAAGCTGCTCTGTTCTCATTCATACATATTATCTTTTTCTCTCAGTGTTGCTCGTTTGTAGTCCCTCCTGCTCTGGCTCGCTTCTATATTCTCTCTTTCCACTCTAATCTCTTTCTTCCTTCTTTATTGATCTTTAATTTTCTCTAATGCTCTTTCTTCTGTATCTCATCTTTTTCTTCTCTACTCCATGATGCTTGTCTTTATTTCTGTCTCTGCTTCTTTCACTCTCTGCATTCGGATCTCTCTGCTTCCCCTATCTATCTCTCGCTTCCGGTCATGCTCTCTCCCCTCTTTATCTATCTCGTGCTCTCATCTGGTCTTCATAACCGTGATTTATTATGTGTTCTATGATTAGACCTCGCCATATTTTTGTGACATATTTAGGTATATGCTTAATTATTGCACACTGTAAGTGTATCTTAGGATATGCATAATATTGTTATGACAAACAATAAACAACATATATAAAAATATACGACAACTTTGTTAAGGAAAAGCTATTATCCTGTGTGTAGAATAAAAGGCATAAAAAGGAAAAGCTATTATCCTGTGTGTAGAATAAAAGGCATAAAGCCCTTCTTAAGAAGACCTAACTTGTCTCAAAAATAAAACCTATTTTTATGCTAACTAGAATTATGAAAAGGGACTAGGTAATTTTAGATGGCTTCATAATGATTTCCAAATAAAATAAAATTTGGAAATATAATCTAAATCATAGGCTAACAATAATTTTTCAAGAGATACTTTTAAAGTTGTGCTTGTGAACCTTGAATCAGAATAAAGCAGGATGTGGTCATGGATTGTTGTGCATCGTCAACATTTGGTCAGTTCTTCCTTATATTACATGGCAAGACTTTTAGATCATATATATTTGGGCTATATATAAGGATGGCTCTTTTGATGCTTCTACTTCTAGGCTGGTGATATTGTTTTGGCAACCCATCGACGACTCCAAGGTTGAACAATGATCTCCCAGGTGGCCTAATCCGCAGGGATTGAATCCACAATATATCTGCCCAGTATCAATTTAGTTCTCGAGGGGTTTAACCCTCGGATGCCAACTAGAATTCCACATCTTCACACACAAAGAAACGAAGATAATAAAGATTGTTCATGGTACCTTTCGCCGGTCAATGACTCAAATGGGTAGAAACGAATCAGTAGCATTTGCCTCCTTTGAATCATGCCAAGCATACAGAACTGCAACACATGCTACGAAAACTTATCTAAACGTCATGCCATCGTTTGTTCCATGAATCTGCAAAATTTTCACAAGCTCTGTGCAACAGCACAAACGGCAAGAACACCGCCTTTGAACATGTCCATCAGACGGCCTGGCACGAAACACACGTTGATGTGCACCGAGATACAACAGAATCTCAACCGACGATCAGTTTGTCTAGAAAACAGTTAATTACAGCAGTTAATTACAAGGTGACGATTACTTACACATGCACTCCATCGCCCAAGATAGATATATGTGTATCAGTGTGCATGTTACACGCATGATGCCACCGTATTCTAATAACCACCCCCATCAGCTTGAGCCCAGCAACATATTCGTGGGGAAACTAGATTTGAAAATTATCTATCATATGAGAGACGACATCAGCCCCATCGGAATTCAGCCAATAGCTTTTCACCTGGTAGGCAAGAGAATGTCACTACTTCAGAAAATACCAACAAATAGAGTAACCGAAGAAACCTAAAATTAGCATTCTCAACAAAATCTTCAACTTCAGAAATCGTTTGTTAACTTCCAGTGGAACATGCGTACTGTCCTTAGAAGATTTCACAATTTGAGTATTCACAAGATGGAATGTCCCGTGGATCAAGAAGCATATTGCACCTAACACCATCCTCGTATAGCATACTATATTATATTTTACTAATTTACCATGCAAGACTTCACCAAGAGAACTAATGTAATCTATCTACAACTATATAGAGCATGATGATTATTATTAAAATTTAAAACTACCATCTTCTGAGGTTTCAAAAGGATAAAGGGGTTATTGCTTGGCAACTCGGGGATTACAAAAAAAAGTGTAATAAAAAATGTAAGCAATACTTATATTTCATACAAGAAAATGTTCCCGAAATAAACAAGGTGTATACATTTAGATCAAGATCTTGCCTGGATGGTATTATGTGCAATATATCTCTGCCTGCTATTTTGAAAGCTTACATCCACACGTTCCCAAGGTACTTGGTTAAGGCCTTTAATCATCTCCTCTGCAAATGACAGTGGCCCATCAGAACAGTTGGTAGAGTAAGTTGAGTATGGAATGTATATATCTTACCAAAACATAAACAAATAAAAATATATACACATACTGACAGAAATGTAACTTGTGCAAGAAACTCCAAACATAGCTGCCAACCTCCCTGGTTGAAGTAGACGGCGTCTAAACCGACTGCTAATGTGACCATGCTACTCAGATACACCAGACTATGGCTTTAATGGTAATGGCATGCTGCACTTCTCATGCATGATAAACACGGCTTTGTTATGGACTCCAACATGTATAACAACAAGCACATAAGATGACAACCATCCAATAGCTTAATAATACTTCCAACAGCAGGCTGTTTGATTACTGGAAAGTGGTCTGAAAGGTGGGAATTTATGGCATGGGCATTAGTTTTCAATTTTGTTGTTTGAGTGGAAAGCAATGAGAAAGTGGTGTTTTAGTCAATGATGCCATGTCAGTAAAAAGGGCACTTGTCAAATAATTATCATCTAGGTAGGATGGCTGAAAAAGTTGTTTTTAATTGGAACTCAATTCAAGCATGAGCATCTATCATACTTATTCTAACCTTTGGATGCCAGCTTAGACTATACATCAAGATCCCTACCTTTTTGGGGCTGCTTTTGGAGAAAATTCCGCAGGTTAATGTCATAAGGAGAAGGAATAAAACTAAAAGGGAGAGAGGAGCACCCTAAAGAAATGAGCAAGAAAGCCCCATATCGGGGAAGAACTTCGTGTGAGGAAAGGGACTCCCTTAATGGGGAAAACTGTTTCTTAGTGGTCCTCCTGCTATGCTCATAGAACGCGACAAGCCCACTAACAACTAGTCTTCATGAATCATGAAAATCGAGCCTTTTTATAATAAGCATGCAACAGTGTGCTCATGCATCTTAATCTGAAAAATCAGTTCACAAACTGCGGATCATGATATTTGAACCCAAAAAAACTCAAAAATAGAAGTTTTGCACCATGACATCTGCGTTCAATTTGTAGGTCCCTAGCTATTCACTTGCTATTAACATATTATATGTGAAGCACCAATACTTCTATTTAGGAACTACTTCGGTATTGTAAGTATCAATGTATGTCGATACGCCCGATTCGCATCCTCAGATTTGTTTTTTAATAAGAAACTCCCAAGGCCGATTTGTTCAATACAATGCTTGTCCTTGTTGTGAGATTTCGTGTCATCTTTTTTACTGTATGGCTTGGGTTGTTTCGTTATTGACATGTTTATAAAATTAAATTATGTACACTATGTTGGTAATAATTCAAAATAAATGTTGGCATGCTTCTCATTGTTACTTAATATAGTCACATTTTGTTTCTCTTTACGTAAAGAGATGCAATGTTTTGGATTGTACTTGTGTTAACTAATGTACCACTTAAATCTTTTACGGCGTCTTTTTATGCAACATTTTATCTGTAATTGAGAAGGAATGTAATATTTGAATGGACCATGCCTTGTGCTTCAAAGGAATGTAATATTTGAATGGATCATGCCTTGTGCTATGCTGAAGCATTGGCATTAGATATTTGATAAAGTACTATGATATGCGATTGTGGATGAAATATAGATATCAAATTGTTTACTTAAGTTGCTGTTCTTTATTAATAATTGCGCGCGCACTCTCTCTGATTTGTGATTGTGGATAAAATATAGATATCAAATTGTTTACTTAGGCTAATGTTCTTTATTTAATCATTGCAACCCCCCCCCCCCCCCCCCTCCTGCCATATCCAAGCTGTACCCGTGTCATTAAACCTTCTCTATAATTTTGTCACCGATGTCATTACACTAAGGTCATGCACACCAACTGAATAAATGATTCATGGAGACATGATCATCAAAGTAGATTACTCTTTTATTCTGTAAAAACCCACCGCCTGATGGCTGAACACAGCGCTCCAATTTTCTTGTGTGTGTGGACTACATTTTTGCATCTCTTCGGAACAAATCTAATATGTATTTAGTACAAATATCACATGTCAGACATCTGCAGAAGGTATCAATTGTGTCATTGCACATGCTAGAGCTTTATACTTCTTAGGGTCCCTGCCAATCCACCAAAATCCAGAAATTGTAATGATGGCTATTTGAGCTGTATTTATTCACTAACAATTCCCCAAATTGACTGCGCTATTTTTGTGGCTGCGACCTGGCTTGTGATATTATGGCCAAGACGTGTCATCTAACCTAGTTATTCATTTGTTCAGCCATAAGAGAACAGATACTTATTTAAAAGGCCAAACTACAAGATAACCACCATAAACTTCATGTTTTTCGATAAGCTGCCATATACTTAATTTGTTGAGTGCAACTTTCATGACCTTTTATTTCTCCACAACCAACAATCAAATGGCCCTCTAAACAACTTTGGAATTACAAGTTACCTTTGAATTTATCTTGACTAATCCTAGTAAGGGAAAAGGAGATCTAGAAAGAAGGAAAGAAAGAAAACTTACATCTTCCTCAAAGCAGTGAACCAAACCATTGTACCTAAAACCTACAAGTCAGTTCTCTTTGCTGGAATTTAAACTTTTGGATAAGTAATACTGTAATAATATACTATGCTAATATATTATACTTAGATGTATCACTTAATCAGTAATCAAAGAAACATTATAATATACAATCAGTTTGGGTTCCTACCCCAGGTTGGTACCTGGCCCAATTTTTAGGCCGTAAACTGACGAATCTAAATTAAATTCAGGTTGGAATCTGATAAGTTTTTGATAGAATTGGGGCTGAAATTGGGATTTTTATTGGAATAAAAGTGGAACACAAGATAATCGACCCCTTTCGAGAGGGGGGCGGCTCTCCAAACTACATCTATTACTACAAATTATTCTCTCACTAGATCTAGATCTAACGCTCTAAACTAGGGTTTATTACTCTCAAATTGTATAAGAAAACATGACGGCTGCCCTAAACATATATAGGAGCAGATCTCGTCAAATAAGGAAAATACTAAAAACCTTCCAAAATTAGAAAATGCTAATTCAGCCCAAAACTTTACAAATCTGCCCAAAACTTTACAAATCTATTACTACAAATTATTCTCTCACTAGATCTAGATCTAACGCTCTAAACTAGGGTTTATTACTCTCAAATTGTATAAGAAAACATGACGGCTGCCCTAAACATATATAGGAGCAGATCTCGTCAAATAAGGAAAATACTAAAAACCTTCCAAAATTAGAAAATGCTAATTCAGCCCAAAACTTTACAAATCTGTCCGACACCTAATTTTTGCTCCGCTAATTTCGCATTGCGTCTTCTCCGCTGATATGTAATGATCTCATCATTACTCCTCTCCAAAAAAAACCACCTTGTCCTCAAGGTGGAAGTCAGGAAATCTCTGCTTAATGACATCATAGGGCTCCCAAGTCGTCTCATGGTCTGGTAGGCCAGACCACCTAACCAAAACCTAGTGCTCCCTTGCCTGTCCTTGGCGAACCCCTAGAACCTTTGATGGCTCCAAAAGCACCTCCATGTCCGCTGTCATTATCGGCAGTAGTGAGAAAGAAGGTGTGGTCGTTGATGACGTGTCTCAACTGAGAGACATAAAACACTGGATGAATCGCTGACTCTGGTGGTAATCCCAGTCGATAAGCCACATGTCCAATGCGCACTTCTACCCTATTAGGGCCAAAGTAACGAGAAGATAACTTCTCATTCCTCCGGTGAGCCAGGTATTTCTGTCTGTATGGACGCAGTTTCAAGTAGACCATGTCGCCCTCTGCGAACTGAATGTCTCACCGGTGTCCGTCAGCTTGGGCCTTCATCAACTAGTGTGCCCTTAATAAATGACGCTTCAACTCATGAAGCATCTGATCCCTCTCTTCTAGCAACTGCTCCACCTGAGAAACTAGTGTGGAACCCCGGCCGTAGTGCAACAAGTGCGACGGGTCCCTCCCGTACAACACCCTAAAAGGGGTGGTCTGAGCCGTCGTATGGAACAAAGTATTGTACCAATACTCTGCCCAAGCCAACCACCTTACCCACTGCTTCGGCGCATCCGATACGAAACAACGGAGGTATGTCTCAATACTTTGGTTGATGACCTCCAGCTGGCCATCAATTTGTGGATGATACGTCGTGCTCCTCTTCAGCTTTGTGCCCTGCATTTTGAATAGCTCCTTCCAAAAATGGCTGAGGAATACCTGGTCCATGTATGTCATGATTGCCTCCGGTACTTCGTGCAATAGAATCACCTCCTTGATAAATGACGATGCCACTGTCACAGCTGTGTATGGATGTCTCAAAGCCACGAAGTGTGCATACTTGTTCAGCCTATCGACCACCGCCATGATAACTGTGTAACCTTTCGATCTCGGAATCTCGTCAATGAAGTCCATGGTGACCTCCTCCCACACTGATCTGGCAACGCTAGTGGTTGCAACAATCCTCCAGGAGTTGTTGCCATATATTTGTGACGTTGGCAAACGTCACACCTTGCTACCCATGCTGCCACATCCTTCTTCATCCCTGCCCAATAGACCTCCCTGCTCAAGCGCTGCTAAGTCTTGAGGACACCCGAATGCCCCCCCACTGCACTCCCGTGGAACTCCTGTAGTAGTGTCGGAATGTGAGTCGAGCTCCTCGGCACCACCAAGCGGTCCTTATGCAGTAAGTGATGTCCGTCCATCCTGTATCATGGGTGCGCTGCTGGATCCTGAAGTAATGCCGCCCTAATCTTGCTCAGCTCCTCATCCTCTGCTATCTTCCTTATCAATGGCTCCAAATCCAGCAATACTGGTAATGAGAGAGCTGCCAGCTGAGAGTCTACCTCCCTCCTCGACAAGGCGTCAGCTGTCTTATTTTCCAATCCTAGACGCTACTGGATCTCGAATTTATACCCCATAAGCTTCGTCAGCCATCTCTGGTGTTCCTCTGTCACATCCGTTGCTCAAGCAAATACTTGAGGCTCCTCTGGTCAGTACGCACCAGGAATGGTCGGCCCAGTAAGTATGTCCTCCACTTCTGAACGGCAAGAACCATGGTCATTAACTCTCGCTCGTACACGGATTTAAGTAGTGCTCTAGCTGATAATACCTGGCTGAAGTACGCGACGGGCCTCTGCTCCTGCATCAGTACCGCTCCCAGCCCATATCCAGACGCGTCGGACTCCACCACAAATGGCCTGCTAAAATCTGGAAGTGCCAATACCGGAATACTCGTCATGGCCCTCTTCAAGGCCTCAAATGCGACAGTGGCTTCCTCCCCCCAATGAAAGCTGTCCTTCAGCTGCTCTCTCAAAGGCCAGTTAATGGTGCTGTAATGCTTGACGAACTTCCTGTAATAGCTCGTCAAGCCTAAGAACCCCCGCAATCTCCGTAAGGTGGTGGGGCGCGGCCACTCCACCATCGCCGTGATCTTCGAACTCTACCTCGACACCATCAGCGAAAATTATATGACCCAGGTACTCAACGCTCCGCTGACGAAATAGACAGTTCTTCCTATTAGCAAAAAGCTGATGATGTCGTAACTCCTGTAGAACCAGCGTCAAGTGCTCTACATGTGCCTCCCTGGTCTGGCTGTAAACCAGTATGTCGTCAAAAAAGACGAGCACGAATCTCCGAAGGAAAGACCTGAACACCTTGTTCATCAAGGCCTGAAATGTAGCTGGTGTGTTGGTCAGCCCAAAGGGCATGACCAAAACTCATAATGGCCTTCATGAGTCCTGAAAGCCGTCTTCTCCACATCCTCCCCCTCATTCGGATCTGATGATAGCCCGACTTCAGATCGATCTTCGAGAATATTGTGGACCCATGCAGCTCATCTAGTAACTCATCGATCACTGGAATATGAAACTTATCGGGTACAGTTTACTTATTCAGTGCCTGATAGTCTACATAGAATCTCCCGCTGCCGTCCTTTTTCTTCACGAGTAACACCGGGCTGGAGAACGGGCTAGTGCTGGGTTGGATTACTCTCGCATGTATCATCTCATCAACCATCTTCTCGATCTCCCCCTTCTGAATCTGGGGGTAGCGGTAAGGTCGTACACTGATTGGCGCAACTCCCTCCTTGAGCACTATGGAGTGCTCGTGGTCTCGTGGGGGTGGCAGTCCATGAGGTTCCTGGAAAACCCCTCCAAACTGGTCTAACACCTGTTGGATCTCTGCAGGAATATCATCCACATTACCTGGTGTCTTCACCGCTAAACCTTGGAGCTCCACCAAGAAGCCTCCACCCTCCTCCTGTAAGGTCCTAGCCATCACCTTCAGGGAGACCCGTGATCGACACAGACCTGGATCCCCTTGAAGTGTCATCTGCTTGTCTCCCACCTGGTACTCTATCCAAAGCAACTTCCAATTTGTCCTGGTTTCCCCCAAGCTCTGCAGCCATCTCATCCCGAAGATGACATCCGTGCTGCCCAGATCCAGCGGCAAGAAGTTCTCCACAATTCTGACCCCTTTGAGGGTCAAACCCACTCCGCGGCAGACTCCTCTCCCCCGCTCTACCGAGCCGGTATCCAGCATCACCCCAAAGCTACCCGTATCCACCAACTCCAACCCTTGCTGCTCCATAACTCGATTGGAAATGAAGTTGTGGGTAGCCCCAATATCAATAACCACCGCCACCTCCTGCTCCGATATCTTTCCGATCAACTTCATAGTGTGGTTCGGTGTGAAGCCAACTACGGAGTTGAGTGATGCCTCCGCGACATCCAAATGTGTGTGCTCCTGATCTACCTCTGCCGCCTCCAGGAACTGCTCAACTTCCTCCTAGACATCAGACTCCCCGTCCTCATGTACCAAGAGCACCTGTAAGGCTCGCTTTCGACATCTATGCCTAGGACAGTACTTCTCATCACATCAGAAGCACAACACCTTCGCCTTCTTATTCGTCCACTCCGTCTCCATCATTCTCCGAAACGACCCACTAGGCTGTGCAGCGCTGCCCTTCTCCTTGATCGTCAAAAGTCCCCCGCCTGTCATCCTGGTGCTGCGGGCCTCTGCCCTCCTGCCTGCCCTGTGGTACAGAAGGCACCTCCACTCCATCCCCCCTTCGCTCGTGGCTCGGCTGCGTTCTTATCCTCCGCCATCTGGGCCAGCTCCATAACATCCATCAGCCCCCTCGGTTACTGCATGAGTAACTCAGCCCGAATGTTGGGCTTAAGCCCTTTCATGAAGCTTCCCATCAAGGCTGCTTCCGAGATGCTCATCACCTGTCCTCCAAGCGCCTCGAATCATTCCACGTAGTCCTTCACCGTGCCCCTACTGCAGAGCCATGAGCTGCTCATATAAGTCCCCTCCATGTGTCCCAAAAACGATCGAGCAAGCACTCCTTGAACTCTTCCCAATATCTGATTTGCTGCCACTGCAGTTTCCATTGGTACCAAGCAATGGCATTCCCATCCAAACAAAGCCCCGTCGCCTGTAGTTTCTCAGGCTCCGTCAATCCATTCACCTGAAAGTACTTTTCAGCTCTATAGATCCATGCATATGGGTGTTTCCATCGAAAACAGGCATCTTCAACTTCCGGACCCTGCTCTCCAACCCCGTGTTGCCCCTGATTCGCCCTCCTCCTTGGCAATCCAAAATGAAACTGGTGCTGGGTATTGCGTTGGGCCCTCCCTTCATCTCATAATCCTCCTCCTACGCCGCCGTTTTTCCAGCCTCCATCATCTCCAACTGGGCCTCGGTGCTCCTCAGGGTTACCACAAGGGTCTCCATATCCTCCTTGTTGGCGGGCTCTCGCTGGCTGCCCTTCTCCTCCTAAATGGTTCGTCAGTATCCATGGGCTTTGAAGATGATCTTCAGGGTGCTCATTTGTGTATTGAGGATGCGTCAGGCCTTGACGAGCACCTGAACCAGCCCCCGAAAACTGTCCAGCACATGAACCAATCCCCTGGGTAAAAAATTGCCCCTTTCCAAGCTCTCGGGGCTGCTGTCCCCTAGGAATGTCCTGGAGGGATCTGTGCTCCGCCATGGGGGTCGTGCTGCCCTAGGGGTGGCAAACGGGTCGGGTGGCTTCGGGTTCGGGTCGGGTCAGATTTGACCCGACCCGTTTAGGGGTAAACCCTAACCCGACCCGGATTGAATCCGGGTCGGATTCGGGTGACCCGAAAAATTTCCGGGTCGGGTTCGGGTTAACCCGTCAGTTTAAGATTTGACTTATACACAACTGCTCCTTTTTCGATATCCAGCTATTTATTAAGAGCCACCGACAATTTATTAAGTGTTGCATAATTTCCAGTAGCTCGTCGCTTAAACCACACCGATGACATTAATGAAGTATGATTAACGTTACCATTTTATTAACGAAAGTAATAAAATTAACTAAAAAGTTGTATGTAAAGGGAATTGAATACAAGACCTCTTAAAGAAGAGGACAAAAATTCAATCGTACAAGCACAACTCCCCATTGCAACTGTGTATTGAAGTTATTATAAATTTTTTTATATAAATAGAGAAAGTAAACCGGGTCGAATTCGGATCATTCGAGTTGACATGCCAAACCCATACCTGACCCGGATTTTATCCGGGTCGGGTCGGGTCAACCCGTATCCTACTTGACCCGTATTGGCCCCTACCCATACCCGGTTTAGGATGCCGGGTTCGGGTCGGGTCGGGTCGGGTCGGGCTCATTTTGCCACCCCTACGCTGACCCCATGGAGTAGCCTGGGGGGACCGCGCAGCCCACAGGAATCCCCTGGGGGGGCCGTGCGGCCCCCAAGAATGTCCTGGGGGACCGCGCGGCCCCCAAGATGCAGCCTGGGGGTCACGCGGCCCCCAGGAATCTCTTGGGGGTCCGTGCGGCCCCAGGAATGCTCCTAGGGCTGCGCAAAAGGGCCTTTGGGCCCGCCGAACCCCTCATGTAGGGATAGGGTTTCGGCGGCCTACTCTCAGCGCCTCGTTTCTTACAGATCCGCTCCGTCGCGATCTCTGCCTTCACCTCCAGATGTCTCTTCGCCCAAAGTTATGATCTTGCTTTTTCCCTTGTCTAAAGGTGGTTCCTTTGGCCCTATATCTGAAGATTGAGCGAAAATGTTACCATTTTTGGACTCGTCCTACAACATGGGTTGTCGTGCTTCTCCATCCACGCATTCATCATTGTTGCGATATCGGAGAAATTCCCTTCGAATGAGTTGATCTTCGTCTCCATGGCGTCATTCTTCTTTGCCATGGCGTCATTCTTATTCTCCATGGCGTCATTCTTCTCCTTGATAGCTTCGATCTCCCCCACCTTCTCTAGGTCTTCCACCTTGGAATTTGTTCTTGTTGTGGCCATGTCGAATCTTCGCTTTGATACCAATTTGATAGGTTTTTGATAGAATTGGGGCTGAAATTGGGATTTTTATTGGAATAAAAGTGAAACACAAGATAATCGACCCCTTTCTAGAGTGAGCCGGCTCTCCAAACTAAATCTACTACTACAAATTACTCTCTCACTAGATCTAGATCCAACACTCTAAACTAGGGTTTATTACTCTCAAATTGCATAAGAAAACATAACGGTTGCCCAAAACATATATAGGAACAGATCTCGTCAAATAAAGAAGATACTAAAAACCTTCCAAAATTAGAAAATGCTAATTCAGCCCAAAACTTTTCAAATCTATCTGACGCCTAATTTTGCTCCGCTAATTTTGCCTTGCGTCTTCTCCGCTGATACGTAATGATCTCATCAGAATCCTAACTGAAATGTTCAATTAGGTTCAAAAACAACCAGTTCAGTTTGGTTCTAACTGATTTCTTCTCACTCCTATTTTATTCCCAGTCAGAGATGCAAATTTACAAGTGCCCGAATCAGTTTGGATTAATTGCTAAATAAGATGATTCGGATAGCATTTTTCCAAATATGGAAGCTTTAAGGTGTACATATATCATAAAACCCTGCCATGTATTTGCCCATATCCCCCCCCCCCAAAAAAAAAAACATAAAACATAAAACATAAAATCCTCTCAGTTAAGCTGCCCATATCCCCCCCCCCAAAAAAAAACAAAAAAACAAAAAATCCTCTCAGTTATGCTGCCCATATCCCCCCCCCAAAAAAAAAAACCAAAAAACAAAAAACAAAAAACAAAAAAACAAATCCTCTCAGTTATGCTACTATTTGCTGCTTCCCTATCTACTTCTCCCTTCTCCCAGTTCTTACGTTCTCTTCTTCTCTTTTCTCAATTCTCCATCATCTTCTAACATTGCTTCCTTCTGATTCTGCTGCTCCCTACTTTGGGTATTGATTTTCCAATAAATGTTTCAAATTTTTCTAACGTTTTTATTGATATTCGGGTTCCATTTACCAATAATTCAAGATAATAGAAAAAAGAAAATGTTTAATAGGCTAGATAGTAGAGGCATGTCCACTTATTGCCTTTTAGACCATGCATCCTATTATTATTTCTTATGTTCTAAATCCTTTCCTAACAGCTCCAGAAATTTCCAAATATTTTCCAAATTGCAAGCATTTGTATCATTCATAGTTATTCGAAACGACAAAATTGTGGTTGCCATTTTAAAAACCAGTCATGGAAGTGCCTTAGTTGTCACACTGCCCTCCGCTACCGCCGAGACAAGAGAGAAGGGAGAGAAAAATATATGGGGATAGGGAACCCTAGCCCCTTATAACAGACCCACTTCGAATTGTTATAAAAAAATTAGGGCTTCCTAACCCCTTGTTTTCTTTCCACTCTCATCTTCCCAATAGAGGACGACTGCGACAACAGTACTCCAAGCAGCAACTCTCTTGGCATCTAGGATATGTGATTTTTTTTTTATTTTCTTTTGAGCCAATATGTGCTAGGTTGTGACTTTAATGCCCTACCTGCCCATAGTAACCCATTTAATTAATTAGAATTTATTTAAATTAACTATAGGAATTAAAGCCTAATTGAGTTATTAATAAATTAGTGATTTAATTTAAAGTAGTATTCTTGTGAAAATAGAGTACAGCAATAACAATAACATTAAGCATAATTTAAGCTAAAAATATAATCAATATGTATTTTGCAAATTGACATAGTACAACAATAAATAACTAAAAAAAGAAAATGAATATGAACCATGATGTTGGCACATGTCGGGGGGATCAAGAATTCAAATGTCCAAAGATTTGGACACTAATTAAACAACAATAAAAAGAAAAAAATGAGAAAAATGAACAACAGGGAAGAAAGATTTCTCTCCCTCTTCTTTTGTGTTCAACCCTTGTACCCCGCTCCCTTACTTTCCATTCAACCAGACCCCATCTTGGAAAAAAAATAAAACTATAACAATAATAGATAGAATAGGAAACATCACCTAAGGGAAGGTAAGAGGAAGAATAGAAGGGAATAGGAGAAGATGATGAGCTTGAGTGGACGGAGCATCATATTGACGGGCCCCATGGGCCCCCCCTGCGGGTTTACACCCGCAGGAGACCCGCGCGCGCGCAAGGCCCAGGCGGGGCCCCCCCTTTGCCGACCTAGCCGCATGCCCCCTTTTGACCTAATTCTCATTATATATGGGGGGTAGCCGTCACTTATTTCCTATACTTGATTATTGTTATTTGTGTGATTTCATATGTAGACGAGTGCGGACGTCCTTTATTGGCGTCTTGGGAGGAGACACACCTCTTTTGTGTTCAATTATCTAGTTCTTCATTATTAGTTCCCTACAAAAATTGCATCTTTTGTTAGTTCCTAACAATTTGGTATCAAAGCGTGACGATCCATGGCGGCCGCAACAAGATCGAAGGATAAATTCGAGGCGTTGGAGGAAAAATTCATAGGGGAACTTGAAGGGGTAAAGAAATCGGTGGAATCGGTAGTGGAATCCGTCGAGCACATGAAGACATGTCAAGCGAAGAACGACGAGTAATTTGCGAAGATCCTCTCCCTCTTGACGGCTAAATCCCAAGACGAATGAAACCCTAATCCGACACCAAAGACGACAACTTTGAAGAATGAGAAGGAAAAAGAGGAGATTTTTACCCAAAATCAACCCCATTTCGTGTAGGAATTGGAAGAGAAAGAAGATGAAGGGCCATGGAAGGTGGATTATCGCGAAGAGGTGCAGCACAACGCGGTGGAGTTTCAAAGGGGGGCGGCGGCCCTAGCCGCCCTTTCCAGACGACGCACGCAAGCGAGGAGGGGCGGCCGACCCCCAAAACCCTTTTAAGGGACGGCCGCCGCGCGACATGGGCGGGACCCCCCCCTTGCCGAGGGGCTCGGCAGGGCTGGCCAGGCCCTGCCGGCCCCCGCACAGGTCCGACGACCCTGCCGGACCTCCGGCAGCACCTGCCGGCCCTGCCAGGTGGCCGGCAGGCCCCGCCTGAGATGTGCAGGGGCCGGGAGCCCCCTGGCAGCCGCCAGGGGGTGACGCGCGCGGACAGCCCACGGGAGGGTTTTTGAGCCCTCCGGGCAGCGGACAGCAGGGGAGGATGCTCGCGGACAGCTTTTGGGAGGGTTTTTCGACCGTCGGGCCGGCAGCCAGCAGCAGAGGACCCATTTTACGGAGACGGACGCGGGAGATACCATTATTATGACGGCGGGGTGGCTACGAGGTGGAGTTCGACGATGATCCAGGTTGAGATGACTTCGATGACCGACGTGGAGATCACCAAGGAGACTATGGGGGCCGCGGAGGAGGGCCACCTAGACAGTACGAAACCCAGGATGAGAGGAGACAGCACTATCGACCGCATCACCGAGTGGAGGAGAGGCCCGAACATGGGCACTTTGGAGGAGATTGCACGGTGCGGAGAGCTGAAAATGCCGCTATTTTCTGGGGAGGATCCGCATGCCTGGTTGTACACTGCAGAGAGGTACTTCGCGGCGCACCACATGACCGATGCACAGAAGCTGGAGGCGGCAGCCATTTGCATGGAGGGGAGAGCGCTAGGGTGGTTCCAGTGGAAGAAGAGGAGGCAGCAGATTCGTTGCTGGGAAGAGCTGAAGGACCTTGTGCTGGAGAAGTTCAGAGACCCCTTTTTGGGAAACCTGCACGAGCAGTTATATGCCCTCAGGCAGGAGGGACCAGTGCGGGAGTACATCGAGAGATTTGAGACACTGGCAGGGAGAGTGCATGGCGTGTCAGACGAGTCTCTGGAGGGCACCCTTCTTAAAGGGCTAAGGCCCAACCATCGAGCGGCCATGAGGCCATACAAGCCCAATGGGCTTTCTGAGGTCATAGAGATGGCACAGATGGTGGAGGACTCTCAGACAAAGGATAGGAGAGTCAGGAGCGGCTACATCGGCCAGATACCGAGAGGCACCCCGTCTGGAGTATCAGGAGCAGGGACCCCCACGGGGACGGCCCAGACGAGCAGGGAGAAGACTGGGGAGCATGGTAGTGCACCACAGGCTGGGGGGGTAGTTCAGGCGCATGACAGCCACTGAGAAGAGGGAAAAGAGGCAGAAGGACTTGTGTTTCAGGTGCGATGAGCGATTTTCACCAGGCCATCGGTGTGCGGGACGCAAGCTCCAGGTGATTCTGTTGGAGGACGATGACGACGATGCTGACGTTGAGGAGGAGGCAGCTGAGGCAGAGGAGGAACTGGAGGGCCAACAGTTGGACGTGGCAGAGGTGTCCCTCAACTCCGTAGTAGGGTCCACACCGAACCATACCATGAAGCTGAGGGGGAGATCAGCGACCAGGAGGTGACCGTGCTCATTGACAGTGGGGGCGACCCACAATTTCATTTCCAGGAGGGTGGTGGCACAGCAGGGACTTCAGCTGATAGATTGCGGCAGCTTCAGTGTGATGATATGGACGGGAAAGAAGGAGAGCAGTCGGGGAGTTTGCAGTGGACTGGTATTGACCATGCAAGGGATATAGGTGATCGCAGACTTTTTACCTCTGGACCTGGGGAGCACCGACATCATTCTGGGCATGACCTGGCTACAGACGTTAGGAGAGATGACAATAAATTGAAAGCTGAAGCGGATGGAGTTTCAGGAGGCAGTGAGAGCAGTGATACTACAGGGGAACCCCAGCCTCTGCAGAGTTTTGGTCTCCTTGAAGACCATGGTGAAGACCATCCAGACGGAGGGTGGAGGATGTTTGGTGGAGCTGTACTCGTTGACAGGTGAGGGCGACGCAAAGGTCAGTGCGGAGCAGCCCATTCCAGGAGAGGTGCAGCAGCTGATGGAGCAGTTTGAGGAGATCTTCCAGGAGCCTCGTGGTCTCCCACCACTACGGGACCACGAGCATGCCATTGTACTACGAGATGGCATGTCCCCCATTAGCGTGCGGCCCTACCGATACACCCAGCATCAGAAGGACGAGATAGAGATGATGGTGTCGAAGATGGTACAGGCGGGGGTGATCCAGCCAGACTTCAAAGATGGATTGCCGAAGTCGGATGGATACACTGTCATTTTTGTTGTGGTCGACCGCCTCAGCAAATATGCACACTTTGTCCCGCTTCAGCATCTTTACAGCGCAGTATCTGTGGCAGAGGTATTTGTTAGGGAGGTCATTCGTCTGCATGGACCTCCAAAGTCCATAGTCTCAGATCGAGACAAGGTGTTCCAGAGCAAATTTTGACAGGAGCTTTTCAGGCTACAGTGGACGGCATTGAAGCGGAGTACAGCCTACCATCCCCAGACTGACGGTCAGACGGAGGTGATGAATAGGAGTGTGGAGACTTACCTGCGATGCTTCATTTCAGAGAATCCTAAGGAGTGGTTGCGTTGGCTAGCCTGGGCGAAATACTGGTATAACACTTCATATCACACGGCGACGCAGACTACACCCTTCAGGATTTTGTATGGCAGAGATCCCCGCACTTACTTCATTATGGGCATGAGACGACTCATGTGTCAGATGTGGAGCAGTACCTAGCGGAGAGGGACCGGATTCTCGAGGAGCTGAAGCTCCATTTGGCGAGAACACAGCAGGTGATGAAAGCTCAGTCAGACCTACACCGTCGTGACATACAATTTAGGGTCGGTGACATGGTGTATCTGAAGCTGAGGCCATATAGGCAGAGGTCAGTGGCTCGTATGAGGAATGAAAAGCTGGCACCGCGGTATTTTGGGCCTTTCACAGTCGAGGCGAGGGTGGAACCGGTGGCCTACAGATTGAGCTTACCCCCAGGATCCGTCATTCACCCAGTCTTCCATATTTCGCAGTTGCGCCAGGCCATTGGCGACCACACCTCTTCCCCTTCATTACCAGAGACCCTTACGGCTGATATGAGGTGAGACTAGAGCCTGAGGTGCTGAAGGGGGTTCGACGGAGCGACACAAGAGGGCGGTAGGTGTTGCAGTGGAGGGGCTTGCCAGAGCGCGATAGCACGTGGGAGGACTTGGACGACATGGCGGCGCGCTTTCCAGATTTCCACCTTGAGGACAAGGCGGCTCTTTGGGTGGAGTATTGATGGGCCCCATGGGCCCCCCTGCGGGTTTAAACCCGTAGGAGACCCGCGCGCGCGCAATGCCCAGGCGGGGCCCCCCTTTGCCGACCTAGCCGCATGCCCCCTTTTGCCCTAATTCTCATTATATATAGGGGGTAGCCGTCACTTATTTCCTATGCTTGATTATTGTTATTTGTGCGATTTCATAGGTAGACGAGTGCGGACGTCCTCTTCGGCGTCTTGGGAAAAGAACACACCTCTTTTGTGTTCAATTATCTAGTTCTTCATTATTAGTTCTCCATAAAAATTGCATCTTTTGTTAGTTCCTAACACATATCCATTAATCAAGTAATAAGATCATTAATTTTAATGTAAAAGAGATAAGAATCAATATAATTATCTGCTACGAGAGATTGAGATTCGCCCTATGGAAGATGTGATTTAAAATCAATATTTTCTCTAAAAACAACAAAGCAAAAAATCAAAGAAGGGAAGGCAGTTATCCCAGTGATATGTCGGCCACTAACGAGATCATTGCCCGCCGTCGGCCTTTCTGACCAGTGATCGGGGTACCACCCGTGCCTGCTCTGAACCCATCCATTGACGGGTTCAAATGGCAGCAATGAAAGAAAGAGAGATGGCATTTTGTACTTCTCCACTCAACATTTTAAAAAATTGTTTATAAATCCCACATACTTGCAACTTACCCAAACCAAGTCCTTTTGCAAAAATAAAATTTACAAATAAATCACAAGTGGTTATTATTGCAAATATGTATTATCTTATTGAAACCAAAAGCATGTAACTTTGCAAAAAGGATCCAAAACTCTCTAGAATTTATAGAAAACCCCTTCATGAATAAAAGAAATGTCATAAAAAATTGTAAAAATGTGTAAAAACTATAAATATTGAGCCTTCATGAAACATATGCGAGAAATTTTATTAAGATTTAGGGGCCAATTGATATTGATTTGTCATATGGAAACATGCAATAATTATTATTATTCAAATTTTAATTATTTTAGAAAATTCATACATCATGGGTGCCAAATAACATGTTCTAATCGACCATTATGAGGTGAATATGGCATTTCTTACTGGAATTATTTTATAAAATTTTGTGATTGAAATATGAGTGCTCATCAATTATGTTTAAAAAAAAAGTTTGTGACAATTGTTGTGCAAATATTTAACTTATTAGAATTATATAAAATGATGGATCAGATATGTTATTTTACGACTTAAACAAATGTGGTTATTTCACTCTATTATGGATGAATGAGAAATTATGAATGAACATAGATTTTTACCATTATAGTTTATCCGCATAACAAATGCGAAATTTTTTAAATTGCATGTGAATCCAAGAATTTATTGATTTACTATGATAAGCATGAAAATATCATATTGATTTAAAATGGTTATTTCAAGAGTTATGCAAATAAACATCTTGAAAGATTGATCATCGTGAGCATGTTTTTCTTAATGTGATAATAATGTAAAATTTCACAAAATTATGCATTTCATATGCTTACATGAAAATTTGTAAAATTACGTTATTAAATGATTTGAGATTGTATGTGACATGAAAAATGAAAAGGATACAAGTATAATTAACCATATCTTTGGGATATAATAAAAATATTTTTTGTATTTTCAAATTCTCAAAAGTCAGCTATGAAATGAACTGATTTATATATAAGCCTACCATATGGTATTGAGTGTACATATATATTGGCCTTCAGGTGGGTGTTGGGAGCTAAGTACCACAACACACAAGTGACGAGGGCACCCTCTATAATCTAACATCCAGGATGTTGGGAGCTAAGTATCATGACATGCAAATGTTATGGATCATCTCTAGAATCCCACAATCTTATATGTAATTTGGCATCCAGGTAAACTATGATAAGGTTAAGTATGTCCCGGGTGACTTTTGATTGATTGATTATTCGATATGTTTATGCATTTCCATTCATACCACTGTAAAACATCGGTAACCCTAGTCATTACCTAGACGTCTCACCTAGTCAGACTTCTGAGATGATTTGCAAATTGATAAGTAAAATATAATCTTATATGGAATGCAAAAGTAATTATTATGGTAATCTCTTATATGTTCAAAACTGGAAAAAAATAATGCTCCTGTTACACATTTATACAACATAAATAAAGATTTTGAAAATACCATAATATTTAGCTTATTTTGTTTATTTATTGTATAATTGATACTTTTTAAGATGTAATGCTATTAAATTGATACATTTCACTTATTTTATAAAATTATCGGACTGATAATGAGAAATTGATGCAGACGCACCCACACCACCGGCTACCGAGGATGCGGGTCCACCTATCGTGACATACGTGAGGCGTAGGAGGTGCGGGGTCGTCACGTAGTGGGTTTAGTGGCTTCAGGGGTGTTCTAGTCTTTTCAGGCTAGATTAGTAAATCCCCACTTTTCTATTTATTAGGGCTAGCCGCCATTGTTATTTCTTATGATTGATTTGTGAAGAACTTGTTATGCATCGTTGAGAGGGTTCATAGGCTTTGATCCGACATTCAAAGCTAGGAGATAGGGTTTCGTCTCGAAGGAAACCCAACTATTTGTAGTTCTTCGCGTTTCTATCTATCAAAAATCCTCTTTTTATATTTTCCTCTTTAAAATATATCGATTTGCTTATACGATCTCCTGGATCGTATCAAATTGGTATCAGAGCGGTTAGATCTGATGGCAACTAGTACGAGATCGAAGGCGGATTTGATCGATGAGAAAATTCAAGGCCTACGGGAGGATCTCAATCGAGAGATCGAAGAACGGTTTGAGGGATTGAAGAAAACAGTGGGGGATTCCCTCAAGGATCACGCCCATTCGCAAGAAGACATCCAGATAGAGCTCCAAGGGATAAGGAAGGACGCCGCGCAACAAGGCCGTGATCTCCAAGAATTGAAGGGATCGAATTCAGATCTGAAGGAGGCAATAACGACGATGATGATCATGATGCAAGCCCTCACGGTGGCGAAAGATGGAGATCGGGACAAGAAAATACAAGAGGGGTGAGATTCTACCCAAGAATCAGCCTCCCTAGAGCAAGCGCGAAAGACGACGGATCATCCACCTCAAGGCGACGGCTCGGGAGAACGCAGAAGGTCGGCGCGGCCTAACCTAGGGCCGCGCGGGTCTGTTCAGCACGCGACAGGCCCGATTGGGCCTGTCGGGGCTTCGGCGGCCCAACCCAGGCCTTTCCAGGCCTGGGCGAAGCCGCCGAGCCATCACAGGGCCTCGGCGAACCCCGACGGGGGTCCGGAACAGGCGGCAAACCCCGGCGGGGGTCCGGAGCAGTCGACGGCCCCCTCCGGGGGCGGGGAGCAGTCGGCACCCCCAGCCAGGGGTGCGCCCAGGCCGCAGGGCCCTTTCGTGGCCTCGGCGGCCACCTGCGGTTTCGGGGAGATGGCGGCACCCCCTTTCGGGGGTGCAGGAGGTGCGGCGACACCAGGCGGGGGTCCGGAATGGCCGCCAACCCATTCTGGGGGCCCGCCGAGCTGGGCCGGGCCTTCTGGGGGTTCAACGGGTTGGGTCGCCCCTCCTGGGGCCCGGTGAACCCTTCACGACCCTTTGGGGGTGTGGCAGGGTTCGCACCTCACTCTGGGGGAACTTTGGGGATGGTCGGAGGTGGATGGGCCTCGGGAACAGCTATTGGGACCCCTACGGGCCTATTTTGGAGAACGGAAACCACCCCTCTTGGGCCGAGGCCCGTTTTGGCACGACCATCTGAGTTTCCAGGACACTACTATCAGCCCGAGGCATGGGAGAGGCCTGGGTGGCCTGAGGAGTTGTACGGGGTTGACGGGGGAGGTCCGACGGAGAACCCGGGTGGCGGTTTCGGCTGGGGAGGCGACCGTGGCAGAGACAGGGGCAGCAGGCTGACCGTGGCGGAGACAGGGGCAGTAGGGTGACATCAATGCGGACAGGCGGTAGATGAAGCTGAAGATGCCGACCTTTGATGGCACCGATCCAGACGGATGGATATATCAGGCGGAGCGGTATTTCCAGGTGATGGGGTTGACGGAGCAGGAGGTCCTGAAGGCCATCGGGATTTATTTTGAGGGGAAGGCACTAGCATGGTATAGGTGGAAGATAGCACGGACTCCTTTTCGTACCTGTGAGGAGCTGTCAGCACTGATCGTGGATCGGTTCCAGGAGACAGCAAGGGAAGATTTCTACGAGCAGCTGTCGGCCCTGAGGCAGGAGGGGACAGTGAGGGACTATGTAGAGAGATTTGAGATGCTGAATAGTCGGGTGAAGGGGGTGACAGATGAGGTGATGATCGGAAACTTCAAGAGGGGGCTGAAGCCCTCTATACTGGCGGAGCTACGGATGCAGAGCCCCACGACGCTGGAGGATGTCCTTCGCCTGGCGCATAAGGCGGAGGAGAAGCATTCGGAGGAGAGAAGGATACGAGGGGCTTGGAGAAGCCAGAGCACCCGCCCCACCCCTACGGCAGCTGCACAGAGGGCACCCACAGCTGCACCTGAGACTCGAGGAGAGTGCCGCCCTGCTGCTCTCGGGCGGCGGATGACGGAGGCAGAGGTGTGAGAGAAGCGGGCCAAGGGGTTGTGCTTCCGTTGCCATGAGAAGTTCACCCCTGGACACAAATGTGCAAGCCGCCTACTGCAGATCACCATGGTACCCGACGAGGAGGGATACGTGGGTAAGGAGGAGCCTGAGGAGGAACCACTAGTAGAGGAGGAGAAGTCTCACCTAGACTTCGCGGAGGTTTTCCTGATCTCTGTGGTGGGGTTCACTCCGAACCACAACATGAAGTTAGCAGGGCAGCTGGGAGACACGTCGGTGACGGTGCTGATAGACAGTGGGGTCACCCACGATTTCATCTCCAGCCGAGTGGTGGAGCGGCATGGGCTGCAGCTGAGCACCCTGGAGAAGTTTACCGTACTGTTGGGGACAGGGAAGATGGAGGAGAGCAAGGGGCTCTGCAAGGGTCTATGCCTGACCTTGCAGGGAGTACAGATCATGGAGGACTTCTTGCCATTGGAGTTGGACAACATGGATATCATACTAGGGGGTGCAGTGGCTGAAGAAGTTAGTGGAGATGAAGGTGAACTGGAAGCTTCTGAGGATGGAGTTCCAGGATGGGGATCGGACCGTCATGTTGACATGGTACCCGGCCCTTTGTTTTTCTTTAGTGGCCTTCAAGGTCATCACTCGGGCGCTGCGGGACGAGGGAGAGGGGTTCCTAGTGGAGTATCAGGGGCTGACAGCTGAGTGGGAGAAACAGCAGGATGAGACCGCAGCAGAGGTTGAACAGGTGCTAGAGCAGTACCAGGTGGTCTTTCAGGACCCGCAGGGGCTACCACCGTCCAAAGGGCACGAGCACCCGATTGTATTGCGTGATGGAGCAGCACCGGTGAGTGTGCGACCGTACCGGTACCTGCATGGATGGTGCGGGAGATGCTGCAGGCTGGGATAATCCAGCCAAGTGTGAGTCCTTTTTCGAGCCCAGTTTTACTGGTCAAGAAGGACGGGAGTTGGAGATTCTGTGTCGATTACCGGGCGCTGAATAAGGAAACTGTCGCTAACAAGTTTCCCATTCCGGTAATCGACGAGCTGCTGGACGAGCTACATGAGGCGGCGATCTTTTCGAAGATCGACTTGAGGGCAGGGTACCACCAGATCTTGATGCAGCCAGAGGATGTGCCGAAGACTGCCTTCCGCACCCACGAGGGGCACTACGAGTTCCGAGTCATGCCGTTTGGCTTGACGAATGCCCCCTCTACTTTCCAGGCCTTAATGAACAAGGTCTTCCAGCCCTTCCTGTGGATGTTCATTCTCGTATTCTTTGACTATATCCTCGTCTACAGCAGGAGCATGAGGGAGCATTTGGACCACTTGGAGGTGGTCTTCCGGGAGTTGATGGCGCAGCAGTTGTTCGCCAACCGGAAGAAGTGCAGTTTTGGCCAGGAGCGGATCGAGTGCCTATGGCATGTTGTGTCGGCTGAGGGGGTGGCGGCCGATAGGTCAAAGATAGCGGCTATGCTGGATTGGCCGGTGCCTACTACACTGCGAGCTCTTCGCGGATTTTTGGGTCTGACGGGCTATTACCGGAAGTTCGTTAAGGGGTACAGCGTCATAGCCTGGCACCTTACCGAACAGCTCAAGGACGGGTTCTACTGAGGGGAAGAGGCCATCAAGGCCTTTCAGGCCTTGAAAGTGGCGATGACGACGGCGCCAGTTCTTGCCTTGCCAAATTTCAGCATATCTTTTGTAGTGAAGACTGACGCGTCGGGATATGGATTGGGGGCGGTGCTTATGCAGGAGGGACGGCCCATAGCCTATTTCAGTCAGGTGATGTCTACTAGAGTACGGCTGAAATCGGTTTATGAGCTGGAACTGATGACCATTGTCTTCGCGGTGACGAAGTGACGACCCTATTTGTTAGGTCGGGAGTTCGTGGTCAGGACGGACCAACGGAGCCTCAAGTACCTTTTGGAGCAGCGGTTGGTTACTAAGGAGCACCAGTGTTGGTTATCCAAGCTGGTGGGGTACCGTTTCGACATCGAGTACAGGACGTGGTTGGAGAACAAGACTGCTGATGCCGTGTCTCGCCGAGAGGAGAGCGTGGACTTGAGGGCTCTGTCGCGACCGATGTGGTTGGACTGAGAGCCCATTTTGCAGGAGCCAGAGAGTGACGATGAGCTGGGGCGGATCCGAGAGTTGCTGCGGCAGGGAAAGGAGGGGCCGACCGGGTATTCCTTACAGGGGCGCAGACTGCTTTACCAGGGGAGGTTGGTGCTACCGCGGGCCTCGGGATTTATACCAGTCCTGTTTCAGGAGTTCCACGGTTCGGCGACTGGAGGCCATTCGGGGGTACAGCAGACGTACCAGAGGATGGCTAGGGAGGTGTACTGGCCCGAGATGCGAAGGAGAGTTGCCCAGTTAGTAGCCGCTTTTGACGTCTGCCAGCATCAAGTATATGGACATGGCACCAACCGGGCTCCCACAGCCGTTGGAGTTGCCAGAGAGGGTATGGGAGGAGGTCATGATGGACTTCATTGATGGGCTGCCCCGTTCCGAGGGATATACAGTGATCTTCGTCGTAGTGGACCGCTTGAGTAAATATACCCATTTCATACCTATGAGGCACCCTTACACCGCGGTCTCGGTGGCCACAGCGTTCATTCGGGAGGTGATATGCTTGCACGGGTACCGGCGTCCATAGTGTCCGACAGGGACACGGTCTTCTTGAGCGGTTTCTGGCGGGAGCTTTTCATGGTAAAGGGTACGGTCCTTAAGAGAAGTACGGCGTACCACCCACAGACGGACGGGCAGACGGAGGTAGTGAACCGCTCTATAGAGACTTATCTGCGGTGCTTCGCGTCGGAGACGCCTCGACAGTGGCACAGGTGGTTGGCATGGGCAGAGTATTGGTACAACACGTCGTACCACTCAACAGCAGGGACGACCCCCTTTAGGATCCTCTATGGTAGAGACCCACCGTCTTTGCTGCGCTTCGATGACAGGCAGACGCTGGTGTCACAGGTGGGGGCTTACATGGGAGACAGAGATGCTATGTTGGAGGAGCTACGGAGACATCTTTTGAGGGCTCAGCAGGTGATGAAGGCCCGGGCAGATGGCCACCGGTGGGACGTCCACTTTCAGGAGGGAGATATGGTATATCTCAAGATGCGGCCCTACAGGCAGAAAACGTTAGCTCGGAGGCAGAATAAGAAGCTGGCAGCTCGCTACTACGGCCCATACCAGATTGCGGTCAAGATTGGGAAGGTGGCATATCGGTTACGCCAGCCACCTTCCTCTACGATACATCCGGTGTTCCATGTGTCGCAGCTTCGGAGGGCGATTGGAGACCAGCCAGCCACGTCTACTCTACCACCTACACTTACGGATGACATGGAGGTATTGCTGGAGCCCCTGGATGTGCGGGCAGTTCATCGGGGATCGGGACGACGAAAAGAGGTGCTGATCTACTGGGTGGGCCTACCTGACTGTGACGCCACGTGGGAGGCATATGACGTGGTCCGGGAGCAGTTTCCAGATTTCCACCTTAAGGACAAAGTGGCTCTTTTAGGGGGGGTATTGATGCGGACGCACCCACCCCACCGGCTATCGAGGATGCGGGTCCACCTATCGTGACATACGTGAGGCGTAGGAGGCGCGGGGTCGTCACGTAGTGGGTTTAGTGGCTTTAGGGGTATTCTAGTCTTTTCAGGCTAGATTAGTAAATCCCCACTTTTCTATTTATTAGAGCCAGCCGCCATTGTTATTTCTTATGCTTGATTTGTGAAGAACTTGTTGGGCATCGTTGAGAGGGTTCTTAGGCTTTGATCCGACATTCAAAGCTAGGAAATAGGGTTTCGTCTCGAAGGAAACCCAACTATTTGTAGTTCTTCGCATTTC
This sequence comes from Scilla litardierei, assembly GCA_030789695.1. NCBI lineage: Eukaryota > Viridiplantae > Streptophyta > Magnoliopsida > Asparagales > Asparagaceae > Scilla > Scilla litardierei. The sequence goes on from CM061136.1 coordinate 20,029,994, forward strand.
TATCTATCAAAAATCCTCTTTTTATATTTTCCTCTTTAAAATATATCGATTTGCTTATACGATCTCCCGGATCATATCAGAAATCTTGTACTTATTGAGTTGTATAGCTCACCATGTGATGTTTTACAAACCATTTTAGATACAGCTTAACCTGCAATCCGATGCTAATATGAACATCAGGAGGTGATAACTAAATGAAGTCTTAGTTTTTGTGATTATCACACTAGATACATGTTAGGGTGTTTTGCATTAAGGACTCTTTATTATATAGTATTTTATCTAGACATCTGTAATCAATGTACTAATTTCTGCTCTGAATCTTCTTAAAGAAGCAATTAAGATCTCTTGTGATTTTTTTAAGTATCAAGAAATGATCGCTGAGGTTTGACACGTGTACGGGTTCATTCTTGTATATGTGTTGATGCTGTTGTGCATCCTCGCTCACTTAAATTCTTCAGAAGTCTTCTGCCACAGGTTGATACGTCCCGTATAATGCCCTCTATAAGTTGCTTATGACAGTTTTTAGTAGATTTATTGCAAAAATATAATAATAAATGCACCATAAATAAACTTAAATTTTCAGAATTTTCTGTGACAAATGACAAACCTTCCAAGTAATACTCTTCATTTTCGACATCTGACAATGCGTTCTTATGAATGTTATTTTGATTTCCCTTGTCCACATAAACAATATGTGGATACTTCTCATCTGATACAAGAAGATGATACTGACAATAGAGGGAAAAGATTATTAATTGAAAGAAGAAAAAAGTAAATAAATATTTCAAATAGAAGGAATGCCGTCATAGATACATACTTTAGGCAATTCATGTTGGCGTCGAATTGATGATGTCCTCCACCCTACCATATCTTTTTTACCAGTTAAATGTTATGTGGAACAAGAATTGATGAATAGAAAGTATCAAAGAAAATGAAGACCGAATATACAAAATATGCATTGATAGGGATAAAGGAAAAAAAGGATACGATCAAAATTCGCATTGGCATAGGCAACACGACGCTTGAAACAGCATAAAGCTGACCTGCAAATGGATCAGCGGTGATGGCACATATTAGTACACATAATCCCAAAAGGTAACATCTTTGGTACATGGGGTGGATATAATCAATACCTGAACTTTATATCATCGCAATCATCAACCATACGGAGTAGAAGCGGAGGCTGGCCTTCATCATTATCAGTAAGGAATAGATGCTTACCTGTCCTTCCAACTATCAAATGTGCAGTTTCAGATGCCCTTCGCTCCAAAAATGGAAGGCCACAAAGAATAGGAAGCTGGGCCCAAAAAAAGTCATCAACAAATATTTCAAAATGCTTGAAGTGCATGAAGAAACAGAAACAGGTCAACATAAGCCTAGGGTAGTCCAACTACAAATCCCTCATTAGTGCAATTGAACCATATTAATAAATTCTGGGTACTTTAGCATGCAAAAATATGTTAGAAGAAATGAGATGTGCCCCTAACACATATCTGTACACTTAGTCTCAAACAGTGGAAGCTTCAGCAGCATAAAAATAAAATATATGAAACATAATTTTAGTAAACTAAAGAGAAATGAGAGTGTAGTTCGAATGGTGCATATTTGGTAGATTAGGATCAATTATTCGTCATCGTGTAATATTGAGTACGATGTTGTCTATAAACGTAAAGGGAAGAGTTACTCAAAATGGCAATAAAATACGCATTAAATTCATGGGGAAATTTGGTAATACAGCTTCAGATATCATCTAAGGTTTACAATCAGAGTCTTGGGAATTAAAGAATATGTCCAGAAAATAAGCCAACTAAAATGCGAATGCTAATGGTGAGGCGTACTCAATTAAAAGCACTTGTAGGTAAACAATAGATTCACATGAGGTAAGGTGAATGGTAATTGACAGTTGTGCACTTGTAGGTAAACAATAGATTCGCTTGAGGTAAGGTGAATGGTAATTGACAGTTGTGTTAGCGTGCCATACTCGGTTAGAAGCACCCATGTTTAAAGGGCAGACTGGAGTAAGGTTTTGTCCCGGCTTGGAAACAGAGCAGAATACAGATGTGATTGGAACCAATACTAATAGACTTATCATTTGAGTCAAAGTGGTCATATCTTTTTTTTTCACTCTCTCACTCTCTTTTCCTTTTTTGAAGAAAGGCCCGAAGACTGGTCTTATCAGTTATAAATGCAATTTATTTGAAATTCTCTTGTCATTACAAATTGATATCAAAGCCATGGTGAAGATTCGGGCAAGGGCAAGCATGGGGTGGAACATTGGTATATTGCAGTAGCAGCTCCAGCTCTCTGTCTTAGTACATTTTCTTCAAGAAGGTGATATACACGTGGCTAGTATACTAGCACAATAATAAGGATCCGCTCCAAAAGGTGGCTTCATAATTTGGGTCTATGGTAGAATAGACTATACAAGTTATCACAAAACTCCAAAAAGGTCGGTGTGCCCCGTTTACGGTATGGGCGCGGTGTCGTTTTACCGCAAGTGCACGGTTAGTGTAGGGTGCGGGTTTATCGAACTCAGGGAGGTGGATGGCTTGAGTGGCTACTAGCCTCGCCTAGGTCGTGTGCTAGCTACGCGGATGATATGGGTGGAAGTGTAGAAATAAAAGAAAGAAGTGAAAAAGACACGAAATGAATCCCCGCTAACACGGGCTAGAGCACTCATGACACTTGGCATTTGACTTGACCCAGGGTGAGACATTGCCCCAAAAGGTGGTACCTAGCGTCCATGGCCCGATATTCCGGTCGGTGCCAAGTACGCTAGGCCTACCCGGTTCCGGACAGTGGGCATTCTCATGTCCATTAACACCCTCCGCAACCGGGAGCATTAAGGCCACAATGATAACTCCCAACATTTCATACAAGCCGTTCCCACGCGCGAGGACTCAATGTCAACGCTAGGGGCGTGAGCTGTGGCCAGGGAGTCAACCGCCAAGTTTATTCCCCCTTGGCCCGACGGTCAGAGGCGGTCTTTCTCCCGCCAATGACAATGAAACACCCCCGCGTAACCCTAATGGCCAAATAGGTCTAATGTGATTTCTAGCAATACATCGAATCGGATCTTGACTGGACAAGCACCGGACCCCAATCCCCAACACAACTAGTGTGTTGCCGTACGAATTGGACTCAGATTGCTAGAAATTCTCATTGACACATTTCATCGAACACATACCATGCAATCAAGTCAAATGAAACAACCCAAGCATCAATCCTACTCTAACCCGTATTAGGGTTCATCAACACTACTCAATGGTGAGAAACATAAAAACAAGCAAAAGAAATGACATACAAACATTCACCATTGAGCAAAATGAAAACAATACAAAACAATGGAAACAAGAGAAAGGAATACTTATCTTGAGTATGAATCTTCAATCCAATACAAGATTTATTAACCAAAAGACCTAATCTAAACTAACCTAGAACTCACAAGAGAAGGGGGCAAAAAGCCCTAAAAAACTGAAGAAGAATCATCCCAAGTTGTGCTCCAACTTCCCTTTTAAAAGCCCCATCAAAACCCAACCGGTTCGGGTCCAAAACTGTCAAAAACTTCTCACCCGATCGGGTGAAAGTGTGTAGGGTGAATTATAAGGTTAAATTCACCTATTTGCAGAGATCAAAATGTGTCATGTGAAGATAAAGGTGATGAGTGATGACATGAACAAGGAACGAAGCCCACATATGAGGCTCTGACAAGCCCACTCCAGGTTGTTTAGGCATGTTACACAGAAAAGCAGAGGTTTTTTTTATGTCTCACATCTGATTAAAAAGTGGTAGCAAGTAAAGTGGTGTCTTATGTCGGGAATACACATGAGTTCTTAAAATGTAGTTGGAATCTAAAGACTTAGGTGAGCTATTTAGCTAAATTTTTGGGTCAAGTCTCAATCTATTATTATGTATTAATGCATCTTGGTTCAAATCCTGCCGTCGAAAGAATAGTTTGGATCATCTGAGAAGGTTTTAACACGTATGTGGAGACATATGAGTTCATTAATTAGTTGGAGTGATGAGATCATAATTGAAGCAACAATCTGAACCAGTGTTAAAGAAAGCCAAACATGAATTATTTAGTAAAAAGAGTAAAATGTCAGTATTCATTTAGTAGGAAGCTATACAGAGCTGAATAGAGAGAGAAATTAATAAAGTCAACCCAAAAGTTTTGCGAGAACAATTTTCCTGTATTGATGGTGTTTTACTGTATTAATGTTGTTGAACCATTACTACAATCCTTTCACTTCTCCAAAAAAAATAAGAACAAAAAATAATAACAACAAAAATAATCACCAAACTCTGGGTGTATGTTTGATATTTTACAATCAGAATTAGTCAGATAACATCATACTATTAGATTAATAATTTAAAGGGAAAATTGCATAAAAATACCCTCACGTTTGGGCCATTTTTACGTAAATACCCTGAGGTTCACTTTGATCAATTTTAATACCCAAACGTTTGACTCCGGTTTCAAGTTGATACTTTTTTTTAATTTTCCGTCCAAAACACAATAAATTTGGACGGAAATACCACTCCCCTCATTCCAGCCAACACCCTCTCTCTCTCTCTCTCTCTCTCTCTCTCTCTCTCTCTCTCTCTCTCTCTCTCTCTACACATCCTCTCTCTATCGAGACTCTCTCCCTCTCACTCTCTACCGATTCTCTCCCCCCATCTCCCCCCATCCCTCTCTCTCTCTCTCTCTCTCTCTCTCTCTCTCTCTCTCTCTCTCTCTCTCTCTCTCTCTCGGGTGTGTGTGCATGGGGTGAGTGGATGCATGGGTGGGTGTGGGTGTGGATGTGGGTGTGTGTGCATGGGGTGTGTGCGCGTGCGCGCGTGGTGTGTGTGCTTGGAGTGGGTGTGTGTGCATGGGGGTGCGTGTACGCATGGGGGTGGGTGGATGCATGGGTGTGTGTGCTTGGAGTGGGTGTGTGTGTGCATGGGGTGTGTGTGTGCATGGATGGGGTGGCTGTGTGCATGGGTGGGTCAGTGAATGCATGGGGTGGATGCTTGCATGTGTGGGAGGGGTGTGCTTGCATGGGTGTGTGTGTGTGTGCACACGCATGGGGTGTGGGTGCTTGCATGGGGGTGTGTGCATGGGTGGGGTGGGTTGTGTTCACGGAGGTGTGCGCGCGTGCGCATTGGTGGGTGGGTATGTGCATGGGGTGTGGGTGCTTGCATGGGTGTGTGTGCACGCGTGCGTGTGGGGGTGTGTTAGGCTTAAGGTGTGTGCATGGGTATGTGCATGTGTGTGTGTGCATCGGTGTGTGCTTGGAATGGGTGTGTGTGCACGTGCGTGTGCGTGTGTGGTGTCACCCACCCCACCCATCTACACACCCACCCCAATGCACATACCCACCCACCAATGCACACACACATGCAAGCACACACCCATGCACACACACACCAATGCACACCCACCCACGCACCCACTCCATGCACACCCACCCCCAAACCCATGCACGCACGCACACCCACCAATGCACACCCCCCCCATGCACACCCCCCACGCACACACACCCCCCACGCACACACACTCCATGCACACACACAAACACACCCCCCACCCACACACATACATCCATGCAAGCACCCACACTCATGCACACACACACCAATGCACACCCACTCCATGCACACACACCCCCAACCCCCATGCACCCACCCCCACACCCCATGCCCACACGCATCCACCAATGCACACCCCCCCCCCCCCCGGATGCACACACACCCCATGCACAACCCCACGCACACCCACACGCACACACACTCCATGCACACACCCACCCACACCTCCCCACACACACACACTCCATGCACACACACCCCCAAGGCACACACCCCCCACGCACACAACCCACCCACCCCACGCACGCACGCACACTCACCCACCCCATGCACCATCCCACCCCAGAGAGAGAATATGTAGAGAGAGAATCGGGGGAGAGAGAATCGGGGGAGAGAGAGAATCGGTAAACAGAGAGAGAGAGAATCGGTAGAGAGAGATGGGCGGAGAAGCAAAACGGTCCAATTTAACACCGTCAGCCCATAATCCGCCAGAGGGTATCAATTTGTCACAAAATAAACCTCAAGGTGTTTACTTAAAATGGCCCAACCGTGAGGGCATTTTTATGCAATTAACCCTAATTTAAAACATGGTAGAAAAGAATTGGATGCTAGAAATGCAGCGAATATATTGCATGCATTATTTGTTGTATGGAAGCAGGCTTCAAATATCTTGTTTGATATGCCTCATGCATTATCTGCTGCATTGACTTTAATATCAAAGAGCAGTTTAAGAGCAGCTTAGAAAATACAAAAAGAACCAAGGTTTGAGGTTTCGGCCGATACCCTTGCGTATCGCTCGTATCGTATCGGTATCGGTGGGTAACGATACCGAAACTAGGGGTTAGTTTCGGTATCGGCCGATACTGAACGGTATCGGTCAGTTTCGCCCGATACCGGCCGAAACTGGCCGATACCGGCCGGAACTGACCGATACCGTTCAATTTCGACCGAAACAGACCGATACCATTCAATATCAGTCGAAGACGGAGGAAGAATAATGTGTAACTAATTAAAAATTCTCTAAAAACCCCAAAAAATTTCGTAAATCAATAGGTTGCAAAGAAATCTCGGTTAAAAGAGTGGAAAAAACCCTAGGGTTTCGGCTTGAAAATGATGAAGAATTAGATGAAGAAGAGACAAACCCAAGAAAAAATTGTTGAAAAAAAGAAGAAAAGAAGAAAAAGGAAGATGATGAAAAAATTGAACTCACCGCATCGCGTCGCCGCCTCGACGAACACGCCTCCTGCCTCATCGCCCCACCTCGACCATGTAGCGTGAGAGAGATATAGAGCAGAGAGAGAGGCCCGAGTCGCCTTTCTGGAGAGGCTGTGTTTTAAAAAAAGGAAAACTTGTAAATAAGTGTATGTGCGTAGAGTAAAACAGTCGGTGCACATATCAAGCGGATTTTTTTGTGTCAACCTTATAAATAAGTGGTATGTGCGCAAAGCAACGCCCATCGATTTTTTTTGGCAAACTTGTAAATAAGTGGTTTCTACGCAATGTAAAACAGTGGGTGCGCAACGTAAGCTTTAGGATCTATTCATTTATCTAATATTTAGTATTTTAGTACCAAACTTTAGGTATTTAGTATTTGATATGATTACGAACTCGAATTTAGTTTATCTGGCCGGCCTTGGGTGGTCGGAGATGGAGCTTGGCCGTGGGTGGTGGCCGGAGGTGGCCGCGTGGAGGAGAAGGCCGAAGATGCTAGGGTTGATGGGCGGTTTTCCTAGGGCTAATGGCAGTTTAGAAAGTGGAGGAGTGGGTGTTACGGCCGTTGGTGGGTGGAGGCGCCTGAGGGGATGCACCGGCGGTAATGGCGCAACGGAGGAGCAGCCGCAGGTCAGGCGAGATGAGGGGGGTGCGTGCGTTCATATGCTGGCGGCTGCTGAGGGTTTGGCCTAGGGTTGGTTTCGTGAGTGTTTAGATGATGTGTTGTTTTGCTATACGGATACATAAGTGGGGCAGAATTAGATGATAGGAGAGTGTGTATGTGAGAGGGGGGTGGAATTAGTTTAATATGGGATGATGAATTGCCAAATTTGGTGAGAGTAAGAAAGTTGTTTTGATATATGGGTGTAGAAGTAGGGTACACTTATGCTTGATGGATAGAGGGTGTGTGAGAGGGGAAGGGTAGAGATTGTGTGGCGAAAAGCCTAGAAGTATATCATGTGATGATACATATGATGACTTAGGGAAAAGATTTAATTAGGTTTAATTAGTGTTGATTCCTGAATTAGTCTAGGCTAGTAATATTTTGGAGATGATTAGTGTGAAAGGCAAACTAAACAGTGTCCGAAAAATATAATAAAAATATCGGGACGACTGTGTCGACGAGAGAATCGAGTCTACGATGGTCGGTCGCGAATTAGGAAAAAGGGAAATGGAACTAAAAATAAAGAGGTCAAACGACAAAGTCTAAAGTTACGACACCCCTTCATTCAAATCTAATTTGTGAGAGAATGAGCCATGAAATGACGTTCACGAAAAATCCCACAAATAAGTACTCTCTCAGAGGGTCACAACGACATATCACATCGTAGGTTTCGGATACAAGAAGCGGTCAAAATAAATACGCGTACGAACAAAAGTACGCGCACAAAAAACGTACGATCGAAAAGCGACCGTGACACCAACTCCCAAGTGCTCTCATGATCCGGTAAGCTCTTCCAACACACCATCACCTCGTGCTCCATCGCGCTTCCTCTGTGGGCTCTCCTTAACTCCTTAGGCTCCAGAACCACCTCCATGTCTTCAGTTAATGTTTCAGGAAGTGATGGTGAAGGGGTTTGATCGCCAATAACCTATCGGAGCTGGGACACATGTTGGTTGATTGATCTTGGGGTAGCCTCATCGTATAGGCAACCTGCCCAACTTTGGCCTCTACCTCATATGGCCCAAAGTATTGTGGAGACAACTTTTCATTTCTTCTGTGGGCCAATGACTTCTGCCGATAGTGGCGCAACTTTAGATGCACCATATCACCTACGTCAAATTGTACGTCCATGTGATGTGAATCAAGTGATGCCTTAGCTCCTCAAACGTCTTATCTCTCTCAGCCAGGTACTGCTCCACCTCTAAATCTGGTGTCTTGCCATGCCCATAATGCACCAATTGAGGAGGGTCACTTCCATACAAAATCTTAAAATGTGTAGTCTGGGCAGTTGTGTGAAAGGAAGTATTATATTAATACTCCACCCAGGCTAAACACAGTGCCCATAACCTCGGGGTCTCGGATATAAAACGGCGCAAGTAGGTCTCAATTCTCCTATTGATGACTTCAGTTTGACCGTCAATTTGTGGTGATAAGCCGTACTCCTCTTCAAGACCGTCTCCTGCAGACGAAAAAGCTCCTGCTAAAACCCGCTCAGAAAGACCTTTTCTCTATCAGTAACAACATATTTCTGCAGCCTATGCAAACGAATCACCTCCAGCAGAAAAGCCTCGGCCACCGAAACAATGTTGTATGGATGCCACAGTGGTATAAAGTATGTATAAAGTATGGTACTTGCTGAGGCGGTCAACCACAACAAGTATGACTGTGAACCCTCCAGACTTTGACAACAACTCAATGAAGTCCATAGAAATTTTCTCCCAAAGCTGATCTGGCAAGGATAGAGGCTGCATCAACTAACAACGAGCCATCCTCATGTACCTGTGACGCTGGCATACGTTACACTTTGCCACCATTACTGCAACGCCCTTCATTCCCTTCCAAAAAAACTCCGTCGCCAGATGCCTATATGTCTTGAGGACCCCAAAGTGGCCCCCACCGTGCCACTGTGAAACTCTTGTAGAATAATGGAGACGTGGATAGAGGTCCGCGGTATCACCAAATGTCACTGATACAAAAGCTTTCTGTCCTACAAGGAATATCCTAGGTGATCCGCTGGACCCTGTAAGAGTGCTGCTCGAATGCCTGCTAACTCTTGGTCATCCTCAACCTCCTTCAGCAGTGTCTCCCAATTCTGCAACACTGGAACAGAAAAGGCTGTCAAACAAACGTCCTTATTGTAAGGATCGTCTTATCCTTGCAATACTAATAACAACACACTAGAGGGGGGTGAATAGTGTAATGGCAATAAATTGTCCAATTAAAATTAAATTTGAAAATGCGGAATAGTAAATGCAAGAGGAAAATAATTGACACAATCAATCCAAACGTAAACACAAGATTTTACACTGGGTCTCCAAAACTTGGGTACGTCCAGCCACACCAATATTCACTATATTCCCACAAAGAGAAGTGAATACTAATCCCACAAAGAGATATCTCACCAAGAGGATTTTGCCCTACACAAGGACCCAACCAACCCTCCACAAGGGCCAAACTCCCACCTAAAGAATTACTAACTCACACTCAGAAAATTAGGGTTAGCCTTACACTATGACACCAAACTCCCACTAAGAGAGTCACTCCCACAAAGAGAGTTACTCTCACTAAGAAAATATCCTAATCCCACAAAGAGATAAACTTCCACAAAGAGATAGACTAATTCCCACAAAGAGAATTATTGTTACAAGAATCACCAAGTAAAATAAATACTCTTACACATGCCTTGAGATGCTTACTCATAGATGAATGCAAGGCATGGAAGAGGATCTCCAAGTGTTGAGATTGGCTTGCAAGCACTTGGATGATTTCCCTTGAGCTGGACTTCAATGCATGAAGAGGAGTGAGAGCTCAAAGAGGGAAATGAGAGAGTTTTAGAGTGGCTTATTGATCTCTTATGATTTTCAATTGCATCAAGAAGTTCTAATGAACTCAGCACACCCATATATATAGGAACCATATATCAACCCTCAAAACCCAAGAAAACATCAAAAAGCACAAGGCTGCAACGGCTAGTTTCTGGGCAGAAACGTCAAGGACAGTCGACTGAAGAACAAATGACAGTCGACTGTTCAACGGCTAGAAAATATCCAACGGCTATAATCTGAGCCAGGACAGTCGACTGATGAAGTCGATACAGTCGATTGTAAACAGGACAGACGCCTGTAAAACCTTTAGCAGGCGACTGCTGCAGGGGATGGAATAAAACAGAGAGCTGCACTCTTTCTCCAGATAAGCATACATGCAACTGATGTTAATAATACAGTCGACTGTAAAATAGTCAGGCGACTGTAAAACCTTCATCAGTCGACTGCTGCAGGAGATGGAGAAAAACAGAGAGAAGCAGTATATGCACTTACGCTACTCAGACGACTGCTGACCAATGCACATGCAACTGTAAATATACAGGCGACTGTAAACTGAGCATCAGTCTACTGTTGCGAAAAGCTCAAGTGGAGTCAATAAAAATGTTGACTTGAGCAGTGCATATCAGTCGACTGTAGAAGGATCGACAGGCGACTGGAAATCACCCGGTCGACTGTAAATCCTTCAGCAGGAGACTGATGGAAAGCCAGAGGCTCCAAATAAGTCTTTGGTCAAGATGAACCTATTAGGTTGGATTTTATGATAATCCTAAGGCGCACTAAGATGGCTAAATGCATATGTATGAATGAGTAGACCATCTATCAAGGCATTACATTAACCTAGACTCAAAAAGAGAGAAAGCGGCAAATGAAATATTACATGGATTACAATGCTTTCTGTAGAGTCTATGGCTTCAATCTTGATGCCTTGATGCTCTCCATCATCTCCAAGCTTTGACACCACTTGAGTCCAAGTTTTGGTTCTTCTCCACTTGATGTCCATCCTTGCACCAAGTGTTTAGTCTCCAAGAAAGATATTCTTGAAATGAAACTATGAGACTAAAACAAGAGAGTCATTAGCAACAACATAATGTTGTGATCATCATCAAAATAAGATTGTTATGAAACACCAATACTCAACCTTCTCGATCTCAACCTTCTGGACCGGGTAGGATAACGATACGGCCTCACGCTGATAGGGGACATGCCCACACGCAATACTATTGCATGCTCATGGTCTTGAGGGGGTGGAAGACCATGGGGATCCTGAAAACCCTCCTCAAACTGGCCTAACAACTGCTGCACCTCATATGGGAAGGTTTTCCCGCTCTCGGCCAACACTCCCTCCTCACCCACTAGCTCCTGTATCTTCACCAAAAAGTCACTCCCATCTTACTAAACGGTCCTAGCTATGGTCTTCAGAAAGGATATGGTCTTGCATAGACCGTGGTCTCCCTGTAGTATCACCGTTCTTCTGCCCTCATAGAACTCCATCCCGAGCATCTTTCAATTTACATTCATGTCCCCTAGTGTCTGTAACCACCTCATGCTCAGAATCACTTTTGTGCTCACCTGGTCCAAAGGCAGGAAGTCCACCACCTAAATGCCCTGCAACGTCAAGATCAACACACGGCACTCCAACACAACTCTCAGTAGAGATGGTGTGGCATTTTATAATACATTCCCTTCAGAAAACTTTAAAAAGTTTCTCCAAGTTTACCAGATTTGCAGAAAAGCCTAGTCCCCTTTTGTATGGGAGAAGAAATTTTAGCATAGTGTTCTGTGTCTTACAAGTACCAAACACACATTAGATTTCTGCCCGCTGCACAATAACATATGGATAATATTGCTTCTACATTAAATCTCTACCCTTTAGATTCTTCGTCCAGTAATATCCTGTTAAAAGCTACCAAATGATGAGAAAAGTCATGTTCACTGCCTAGAGGTAGTGTGGTTTCTATCTCTTATCCCGGTTACACATTAACAGTTAAGCAGAGAATATTTCTTCTACATAAGTAATCTGTATATTCTTCATCCACCTATATCTGTTGAAAGATCCCTAATGATGCGGACAAACTTGTCGGGTGCTTAGGGACAGTGTGGCCTGTTGATGCACTAGCACATGTCCATGTCCGGAGGGCACAAAAACAGTCGTCAGCCGGACGCAAAGGGTAAACAGAGACAGTCGTCACACATCCGGGCGCAAAGTGCAAAAGGAGACATTTGTCACCCGGGCGCAAAGTGCAAACATGAGGTAAAAATGTACAAAGCATGGGGTGAAAATTAGAAAATGTGAAAAGCATGGGCATAAGAGCAAAAATCACGGGGAGGCAAAGCGCAAAAAGGTCAATGGCAGAATTGTAAATAGTGTAGAGAGGGAGGGGCTTCTTTGATTCCATGAAAAAGGGATGGCAAGAATGAAATTAAGGAAAAATAGGGGGCTTCTGTTTTGGGTCTCAACACCCACACCCCAAATTGCACCCACCCACTCATCCCCGTGTGGGAATGAGATGGCCCACTCCTCCACCCGCCACATAGGACAAACCTGGGACAAAGGTTTGTAAACATCTCCCTTTTGTATAATAGATAAACATAACCTTTAGAAGATTTAAACCTAACGAAGAACCAATGATTGAAAAAGTCCTATATGAAGTATGAACCATGCTATGCTACGCTTAGCTTAGTGACTTTTTGTCCATGTACCAGGCACTGCACTGAAAACACAATTTAATTGGAGCGTCACGTTTTATGCGTGAAAAGCATAGCGCACGGACTTTTCAAAAAACGTCTGCTTTTTAAAATTTTAATTAATGTGCCAGAATTGTTTGTATCTTTTTTTGATATTTTTACAAAAACAACTACACATCTCATTAATATATTTGCTACAAAATTCAAAGAGTCAAAAATATTCTGTCTCTAATCTTCTTCTTCGATTTGGATCTAGGACTTGGGATGGTCCTTTCTTTTTCTAGTCCCATTCGGGTTTCTCTCTCCTCCTGTCACATCATGTTCCCTACATTCCTTCGTACCCTATTTTTCCTTCCTCTTTGTTTTTCTACGGACATCGTTGCTTCCACAATCAGACCAACAATTAGATCTGATTTTTTTTTGCTCTATCGACCATATTTGAGCAAAAAAAATCAATGAATTTGTGATGATTAAGATGTTAATGACTTGAATTGGGTTTCAAAGTTATCATGAGTGCTAAAATTTTATTAGTATGTTTGCTTGTGATAATTCTTATGTGTATTTAAACCTGTGCAAGAATGTAGGATTTTTAAAAAAACAAATTCTTGATTTTTTTTTGAAAAATATTTTCTTTTTCGCTTTAGTTGTTTAAAAAAATTTGTAATAAAAAATTGAAAATTCATGTAGCATACACTTATTGCTTTGAAACTTATGCTAAGTTATGCTTATAGGTCTATCGCTTGTGACACGCTAATACTTTTTTAAAACATTGACAAGGACAACAACAATGTTTAGAATGAATTTCACATATATGAAATATATTAAGAAGATGTTGCTCCTTTAATCTTCCTGACAGATTGAATGGATGGAACTGGTGGTTAAGCCAGTTAACTTGCACATATGGTTTAGATAAATTAACCACGTAACACAAGACAAAATATCAAAAAATAAAAAAAAGAAAAAACTAACAGATCTAGGGTTCTAAATTAAGAACACTTCGGAATTTTCAGATAAATAAGGGATGTTGAGAGTTTCTCAGTCCAATAAATCACCATGCCAGAGATTTAGAGATATAGGCCTCTCGCCAAGGCTCTCTTATACCCACTACTTTGTATCTTATAAGAAAGATTCAAAAGAGACCTTTTTCTCAAAGTAATTCGTTTTTCATTCTTTCACTGATTAACTCCCAAAGAGATACAGTTTATTTATAGCCTAAGACACGTGCATGATACATGCTTACAGACGCAAATCTAAATAAATCAAATAAAATAAAATAAAATAAAATCAAGTAAAATCCTAGCAAATAAAAATAACTAAAAGCAAATCAAATAAAATCGTAACAAATAAAACCAAATAAGATTCATTAAACTTGATCTTCATCATTCTCACTGTCTTTGAAAATTTCCACTTGATGAATGATGAGCGCAAACCAACAGTAATCAGCAATCTCTTTTTATAACATACTTATTCTTGTACCTCGAAATAAACCAAAATGAAACATTGCAGATGAGCATCATCTGAAGAATGTACCAAGTCATGGAAGGAAGAAAAGCATGCAAAATCTGCTAATTGGTTGGCTGTGACAGTTCGAAAAATATGAATTTAATATACTCAATCAACTCATATGGTGTCTCTACATATAGCTCTGGCATATGACCAACAAGTGGCTCAAGCTGGGGCTCAAGCTAAGGCTCTAGCTCGGGCTATGGTGCTGGATCAAGATTAGGTTGAGGCTCTAGTTTTGGTTCTAGCTCAATTTCAGGCTCAAGTTTGAGCTCAAGTTCAATTGTGGACTCTATCTTGGATTCGAACTATTGCTTCTTATTTAGTTGATCAAGTATTAGATGTTTATCGTTACTCTTACGTAACTCTTCTAGTGGATCTTTCTTATGTTTTGGACTTGAGAATTGTTAGGATACTTGAAAGGAGTAATAGTTGGAATCTTTTTGGTTTTTTGATTTTTTTTTTGTTTCAATCAGACTATCCAAAAAATTACTTGAAATTCTAGAAAATTCGAAAATTATAGAAAATTGTATGAAGCAAAGGAAAATCGATGGTTAGGTTTTTTTTTTACGTCTATTGGTTGTTTTGCTTTTGTAGATATAAAGAAATTTAAAATTTTCTAAAATTTTGAAAGTTCAAAAAATTTCAAGGGAAAAGGTTCGATAATAAGAATTGGCTCTGATACGAAAATAACACCAAAATAACGTATGATGGAAGATATAAAGAGGGAAAAGGAGACAAACTAACAGATCTGGTGGTCAAAATTGGGAATAATTAGGAATTTTTATATAAATAAGGGATGTTATGAGTTTCTATCCATGTCATCTTTCGGGCACTTCAGTAGTAACTCATCGTACAAAGAAATAGAGATCTAGACCTCTCATCAAGGCTCTCGCATATCACAAAAAAGATTCAAAAGAGAAACATTTTTCTGAAAGCAATTCTTTTCATTCATTCCGTGATTAACTCCTAAATGGATACAACTTATTTATAGTATAAGATTCATGCATAAGCAAATTTAAACAAATCTAAAACAATCAATTAAAATCAAATAAGATTCTAACAAATAAATTCTAACAAATAAAACGAAATAAAAGCAAAAAAAAAATAAAATCTTTAAAATGAAATAAAATCCTAACAAATAAAACATAATGAGATCCATTAATCCTCATCAAGTCTCATCGATAAGATGTTTTTAGTGCCAGGAAAAGGAAATTCCCATAAAACAAAGAGAACGTCATGGTTTTGTAGGTAAAACATCAAAGCACATTGATTAACATAAATATAGCTGCAGATGATAGAAAAGATAAAAACAGCACTAACACAAAAGAAACAACCTTTAAAAATTACGATAATTGAATGGCACAAAAACTATAATTATTTTCATATCAAAAATAAAATGTCTGATATTTTAACATATGATTAACTTAGTTAAAACATGGCAATTGTCCCTTTAACTGGCATGTCGTAACGCGTATGACTTTTAAGCATGCAACTTCTTATATCGCCAATAATCGGCAAATAAAAGAAACTATTTGAATTTGCAAAGTAACCTCCCATATGCAGGGATTATTGCATAAAACTACACATCAAGTTCGTTTACGCGACCTTTTTCTTTCTACTGGAGGAATAATTCGTCAATAAGTAATTGTCCATAAAGCAAGAAACTCTTAGGGTTTTTTTGGATGGTGGGTATGAAAACCTACGGATTTTATCTTGGATGAGAATCCATTGGATTGCACTTGTATTCCAAAGTATTAAATCCCATTGGACTAATAAACCAAAATGTTTGTTTGGGTGTCATATAAAATCCATCATAAATCATTAATTTTAGTCAAACAATAGCTTTGTGATTAAGAAAGATCCTTTGGATTAAAAAATTTCAACACACTCATATTCTAATCTCAAGGATTGGCCTGCTTTTTGGATTATAATCTTTAGGATTTTTGTCAAAAAGTGTAGGCCAAAAAAGCTAATCCGTTGGATTGCCCCAAATATTTGGAAAAATAGAATCTGAGTTAAAATGTTTTGGATTTGGACTATCCAAACATGCCCTTGGAAATAGTTATAACCTACAGATTGAAGAGTTTCTTCTGTTTTCAGAAATAATCAAAAGTCATATGCCAAATAAACTAATAACACATTTGAATAATACTGTCAAATAATTTATCTCATGTTGGGAAGTTCTATACCTTGTATAAATATTAGTCTTTTGCTCATTTTCCCATTTATCCTTGAAAAATAAGAAAAAAGAAAAGAAACACCAAAAGTCAACACATAAAGTGAACTCACACACTTGACCCATAAAACCACACTGAACATCGTATCCTATATTTGACTTGTTTAACTATGCCAAGGCTGAATGAGACGCCCAGCAAATATTACTTTGATATATTACAGACCGGTCACAACTGTTTGGTTCGCCTATGATCAGTGTTCTAAATATCGGTCCAATATCCGATATATCGGCCGCAATATCAGTTTTATCACTAGGCCAATACGATATAGGCTTATATATTAAGGTTTTCGATATTTGGGAAATATTACCGCAATATCGGGTTGCGGCTAATATTACGACCGATATATCCCTTTGAAATATCAGCCGCAATTCACTGTTTTTGTAAAATAAAGTTAGCGTGCCAGTCCACTTAAAAGTGTATCCGATCCGAGTCACCCGACCCAAATCATTTACTTAAAACGATGAGGCATCAGGATTTTTTGAGGGATAATCGCTGCTTCGCCCTAAATCTAATCACGCCGCTCCGCTCCTTTCGATGCTCCGGTCCTCATACCACTTCGCTCAGCTCTATCCGGTGAAAATTTCCGGTGACAATTGATTGAGCTTCGACGTCCGGTATTCAATCTTTACAAAAGAGTGTTTTCCGATCAAGGTGAGTAGATTCCTTTTTTTTCAGTTTTTCATATATATATATATATATATATTTCAATTTTTTGATTTTTTTTCCTTCCAGTTTTGGGTTTATTTGGCATCATTTTTTAGCCTTTGATATGAGGCTCCGATATTTAGTCAATATCCTACATATTCATGTTTAACGAGAGAAGTATAACCAAAACATATTTTTATTTGAGTTAGTATAGTTTATATCTTCTTAGATACATCTACATTTGCATATGTCATCATTTTTAAGCCTCCGATATGACACTCCGATATTTAGTCAATATCCCCGATATATCCCGATATCCGCAATCCGATATCAAATTTCCTAGGCCGATACGCGACCGATATCCGATATTTAGACCACTGCCTATGATATATGCCAGTTATGTGCACCACGGCCAAAAACATGACGTGCTTATGCTCATACATGCCTCACCTGAGAAAACCTTGGTAGCATTTGGTATAATTTATCATTATTATTCATGATGTGCTAATTTGATAAATAGTGATGACATGTTCCAAAATCATCCGAACCACCAAGATTTCATCATTTTGGGATACATTCACGCACATGGACACTTCACGTCTAGCTTTACGCTTTGCTACATCAGTTGTTTATAGACGCGGGACGAGAGTATCAAGCGTTCGTCTAGAATTGTCAACCCATGAACCTTCCCAAAAGTTTGACATGGGTCATGGATATAGCTTATATTTTTGTATATAAATCTTCATATACCTACAAATCAACATAACAAATTAGTCCACAATTTGATAAAGTTGATTTCAACATTTGCATCACATATTTCCCCCTTGTGATCTTTCATAGGGCATGTGGACATTAAAGTGGAAGGTAATGCCATATTAGCATAATGGCTTACCGCTTACACATTGTAAGTGCCTTTGGAGGCTTTAAGTGTCCCTAAAATGTCGTTAGTGTCCGATTGTCTGAATAGCAGACGGATAAAAATCAAAAGTAGGCAGTGTCAGAGTAACATTGCTGTTATCACTTAATCAGTAAATCATGTTAATCGTGTAGTTTTACTTCCTGAAAGTTAAACAACGCACAAATGTATTCCACACCCCAAATCTGACTACCTCCACTTTAATCACCTCATGCATTTAAAGATGGATAATCCTATGATAAAAAAAGGAAATGCATAAGGATAAATGAACTAGGTGTTACCTGTTTATGCCCTCTTGAGCCAAGATGGGGCGAAGCGAAAGTAATAAAATTCATAGGCTCTAGTCCTGCAATTCTCCCTACCAATTTTTTGTCATCATTTACGCTATGGCCATTTACAGTAGAGTCTTTCATGACATGCTCATAAAGCCTTCCTATAGCAAATCTTGCTATAAGGCCACCCAATGAGTGAGCCACAAATGAGATCTTTTCAACACCACTTCTTCTGTTCACAACTGAAAGTACCTGATACGATACGATAGAAAACAGAAGCGCAGATCAAACTTTTCAGACTCTTGCCATGAAATCTAAGGTAATTGTAGACAAAAGAAGTTCATAGCATGCCCACTTAAATGAGTGGACAAAATACTTGAAAGCTGATGATAGCACAGAACTCACAGAAGAATGTATCATAAGTATTAGGAAAACCACTATAGCTGCAGAATAGAATGTTTTCATTAAAATACAACTAATAGTGAACAAGTTTACCTCTTCAGCTAACCTTTGACCCATCAAATCGACACCGTCAAATGTCAGTTTCAAGGAATTGCATTCACTGCCTGTTAGGAAAAAAAATATGTCAGCGGAAATGTTTTATAAGAGAATAGAGTTAGAAAATAAAATAGTAACTTGCAAATCAGACTGATCAATTGTATCTGGCCAACGCTTAAACCATGGTGTCTCTGGATGGGTTAACAAGGTTAACTCCCCTACCTAAATGATTATATTTTCTAAACCACCCACATCCCTCCCAATCTAATATCAGTCACGTGTCCCAGGAAACCCAACCATAAGTTCACACCCCCACACAGTAAGAATATACGTCAGTTGTGAAAGTCCAATGCACTATGTTCAAGAATATATACTAGAAATGAGGAGAGTTGATGGGATGTTTGTCCCACATGGCACTTTTGTCCCATGTGACAAGGAGGGAGGGGTGCCACCTCATCATGTTGGTGCCCACTTGAGGGATGGGTGTGGGGTTGTGTGTGTTGTTTGGTGATGTGTACATCCCAAAGAGAAGCCCTCAATTCCCTTTATTCCCATGATTGCCATTGCTTTTTCATGCAACCTAAATGCCCCTCCATCTTTTCCCTATTTACGGGTTTGCCATCGGTCTTTTTCCAGTTTGCACCATGCGTATTTTTGCACTTAGGCTCCTCCTTTTTTCCCTACGCTTTTTGTGCTTTTTCCCTGCTTTTTCTCCCTTTTACCCCCGACGATGCCAACACGCACCCCCACTCTTCTCACACTTTCGTCAGTTGAGCGCGTGCACAACATCCTTTGTGTGTTTTTTCTCCGCTCTGGCACATGCTTTTAGCCCCTTTTACCACCCTGACACTGCCGACACACCATGTCACTCTTCTAACTCTTTCATCGGTTGTGCGCATGCACCGCATCCTTTGTGTGGGTTTTTTTCGCTCCATGCACTATGTGCACGGGTTGTTTCTAGTTATTTTCTTACTTTTTAATGTATATTTAGTATACCCTCCAAAAAAGGGAAAGAAATGGAACAAAAATACTAATTCAGTTTCTGGACCAAAGTGATTAAAGTATTAATAGAAACAAAAAATATCCTTGACAAATCATTTAGTTTAAAACCATGGCAATTTTTACTTCAGTGTTATGTTACTAATTTAAGATATTTGAGAATGATGGAATTCCGATGATAAGGAGGGACCATAATTATTGGACACTCTATGTATCAGTGGGACCTCGTGTCCAAAAAACTAGTAGCTGACACCTACGACAAACCAAATCAAAATATTCTATCAAACAATTTTTTATACTTCAACTCAAACGGGAAACTCATGATTTTTGTTTGAGAATTAGAAAACATGGTTTTTAAGATACAAATCCCTAACAAATGTCATATTGGATATACGTCCCTTAAAAATCCTTATCTGGATATGAGTTCCTAACACTATAGAACTTACTTGAAAAAAGTCCTTTTGTTATTGCAGATATGTAAATTCCTAATTTAATTGTATTTAAACCTTAGAGGCGCTGCCATTCACATTACACAAAATGCCAAAGATATTACATTTTATTTACAAGTTTGCCATTATCTTATTACCTATTCACCTATTCTATCCTTCAGTAAACTTCCATTTTAGGCATTTTCCTCCCTTCCATACACTACACGTCCCCTCCATACGTCACCGTTGTTGTCGCCTACTCCTCCTGTCATTGCCTCCTCCACCTCTCCTCCTCCACATCATCCTTGTTCCTTGAGTTCTCAAAAAAATTCAAAATTGGTGCCCATGTTTATAAACACGAGCAACAATTTTGAATTTTTTTTTGAAATATAATTTATGACGCTATGGCCAATATGCCTAAGCATCGTATGTGGTGTTTAAGGATAAAGGCCTGAGCACCGCATATACCGTTCAATCTTGAAAGTCTAAGCACGTCGATTTTTCAAAGTTTAATTAATTTTAATTGTTTTCATGTTCATTTGAGTTTAATTGATTTTTTAGACTTTTGAATTGAATTGAACTGAACATGTTAGATTTAATTTATTTTTGGATCTTTATGTTTGATTGCGAGAGGAGGATGTGAATGGGGAGTTGGAAGCGATAGAGGAGGTGGAGGGAGAGACGGATGAGGAGGAGAAAAGAGGATGAGGCGGTGGCAGACGGAGGAGGAATAGAGAGGTTAAGAAAGAGATGGATAAAAAGGAAATTTTTGATAGAAAATATCTTGTGTTTAGTAATTTTTAAAAAATGTGTGGTGTGCTTAGCAATTTACTATGTTTTGGAAAAAGAGTAATGTGAATAGCAGCACAAAACCTTAATTAGATATTCAAATGACTTTTATGCCCTTTCTATTTTTTTACCTTCACTCAAACCCACCACTTAGCCTATCCTTTTAAATTTTATTAATTTTCTAAAGATCCACCAGTTCATGTTTTTCCCTTTTTCTTCTTTCTTTTCTCAATATTTTAATTAACTTCCAATTAGCTTGAGGAAAGGATAATAACAAAACAAATGGTAAACTATAATTTTTTTTAAAATCCTCCAGATCAATGTTAGAAATATGTAACTAAAATAAAATGAGTTAATATTTTATTAGTTTAATTAGGAATTCAGGAGATAGCAATGGGGTTCCAAAAGTAATGGAAGAAAGAGAAGGATGAAAGGTTGAAGGTGTTGCCGATCGGTTTAAGTTTAATGTAAGAAAAGAGAAAGAAAGAAGACGAGGGTAAATATAGCATTGTTCTCTTTTAATTTCATCAATTAACATAATATTTGGATCCGTATTAACCTAGAGTACTCTTTTTAAATGGTTTCTATTTTGTTAGGACTTGTATCCAAATAAGGATTTGTGATAGACTAATATCCAAAATGATAAAAAATTTAGGGACTTGTATCCTAAAAGCCAAAAAATATGGAGAAATTAGTTACAATTGGTACGGGGAAAACATTTGAAGAGCCATTCAGACATGAGGAAACTCTTGAAGAAGTTAGATAAAGTGATTTGAAATCTGGATTTATTTTATGCAAATAATAGTTAAATGAGCATGTCCTGAAAATATAAATAATAATAATATATTTAAATAAAAGTTACTAAACCTTAATTACGTTTCCAGGTTATATTATTCAGTCTTCCTTTATAGTTCTTATTTTTCATGTTTTATAGAAAGGTATAAATTAGCTTGAAGAGTACACTATAATGTAAAATTTTGGTGTATATGAAACTGAAAACATTATAAGCACATGCACACGCGCGCGAAAAAACACGGGGTGTTTTTTTCACGTCTTTTTTGAAATAAATGTCCCATATTTCTGTCAATTAAGTATCATATCCTACTTTTATCTAAGTAATTATACATGACACATGAGCTCAAATACATAGGAGAGAGGAACAATGGAGGGAGTGAGATAGAGAGAGCAATGCATAGTTATCAACTTATCTAGGGGAAAAGCTGGAATCTCAATTTTCGCGCCCGATCCGGAGAAATATCGTAGAGGTCCACCGGGCCTGAAGCCCCCTAGGGCGTCGGCTCCCTGGAGGGCTCACCCTGTCGGCCCCTCTCGTTCCTCTCCGACGACATTATACCCTAACTTCCTCAATTTTCGCGCCCGCTTGATTTCCAGCCGCAATTATCAATATCGGATGATATATGAGTTATATTGTCAAATATGATACGATATTTGTTGAAATCGATATATATTGGGTGCAGGTACCATGGTGGGATAATTATCGGCCGATATGCTTGTTACGATATGCTTGTTACGTATGGTACATATATGCAACAATTTGGCAACAATTACATCACCTCATTAAAGGGGTTGGACCTATTTAAATGGTTTCATGGTTGCAACTCCCAATTCCTTAATCCCCCCACCTCCCCACACACCCCCCCCCCCCCCCCCGCCCTAAAAAAATCCGACACCACTACTACTCGCCAAGAGGCCATCATTGCGTGTTGCGCCTATACAACACTCTCCAAGATGAGGATGAAGAAAACAATGTTCTTGATGATGATGTATACATTAGAGATGACTGATTTCTGCTATTATAGTTTTTTCATATGCTTTCATAAGTGGTTTAAGGACTTTGTTTACACACTTTAGTAAATTGTAACTTGTGAAATAATTTATGTATTTAAGAGTATGTATGTGTAAGAGAACTGAATTGCACAGGAAAATTATGCGCCACAGCACAAATTTAATGGATTTTTCACCTTTTTCCAATTATATTAAAAACTCAACATTCCAAAAAATCAAGTGACCCGCAACCTATGTGATTGTCAATCACATCATTAGAAATTCAACAAATTTACAATGATAGAAATCTTTTAATGATCCGATCGATAAGCAAATAGGATGAGGTTCACTTGATTGTTGGTATTTCTGGGCTTTAGTATGTGTAAATCACTTCCGGAATTTGTGCTATAGTGCAAGAATTTTCCAACGCTATAGCACAGATTCAGTTATATACACACACACTTTGACACACATAGAGATGTAGAATAGAGTAGATGAGCAGCAAGTGTCGGAGAATTCCTACACCGACCTTCAAAAATGCTATTTTTATTTATTATCAGAACTATTAATATACTCATCCTAAAACATAAAGATACCACTTGAATATGCATCAGATGGTTAGAAATTGAATGGTTTGACAATAATAGAACTTTTTCTCATCTTTAGATTTACAAGCAAACAACCTTGGATTCATTAGATTTTTGGTATATTTGAGTTTAGTAAGCAAACATGAACGTGAACAATGTCAATCATTGAAAAAAGGATGAACTGGGGTATTTGAGGATAGATGTAGGAAATTTCTTTAACCATCTGCTCATCTATTTTAACCTCATCTCTCTTCATATTATATATAATATAAAGAGAGAAATTAATGGGCCTCATGACATGAGAGATTTTCCTTGTATACAAGATGACGTAACGCATTCCCCTTTACATAGTACATAGTACAAGGGGTCACATAGGATATACTTTTTATTTAACATGCCTATTATGAAGAAGAATGTGTCATATCAGCGTATATAAAAGATCTCCCATGTGTCATGTCATATGAGGCTGATTAATCTAATATATATGAGCAACATGGTTGGACTACCATGATAAAGGTAAACAAGTTTGATACGGCAGAGGATTTCGAACGTGCTCTATGAGGTCCTTGGCTATTTGATGGTAGGCTTATTGTGTTTCGAAATTGGATAAAGAACATTGATCTTAAGCATGATCTCTTACCCTTGGTATGACTATGGGTACGGTTTTCAACATTACACCTGAAGTTTTGATCCTACCGAATCCTTGATCCTACCGAATCCTTAGCAAACTTACTAGCTTTGTTGGCAAGCCAGTTTATGCTGATAAAGCTAAGGCGATGGGAAAGCGCATGGATTTTGCACATCATTTCATTAAGGTGGCGATGGCGAGGCCTCTATCTGTTACTATTTCCATTGAGTTTGAAGATGGCGGAACGATAAAGGTCCACGTGGAGAAGGAACATGTGACAAGATATAAGAAATGCATGTGTTTTTATCGTGTTGAATATCAGTTCCCAACAAAAGAGACATGGAGACCAAAGGAAAGCTCGATGGAGGATCTATTTAACATTACGCAAACGAAAGAGATACCAAAGGAGATTTCAAAGACTAGTTTGGATCAACAAGAGGATGCATTACCAAAGGAAGACTCAATGCATGACTTGAAACAACAAGGGAAAAATCAGGTTGCTACTGACTCCAAACTTAGACCTGGAAGAATTTTCTGGACACATCTCCTGTGGAGCAACAAGTGAATTCCATTAAACATGCTGAAGCCGAAGCACCAACTATAATGCATCCAAATTCTGAACCTAGACAACCTCTACTAGATTATCAAAAGATGGGAGTCAACTACACCATGGAGCCTTAGTTACCTGAAAATATAATCTTTGATAATTCAGAGTGGAGAAAGAAGTTAGACCGACGCAAGAGGAAAAGTGCATTAAAAGGAGACAAAGGTAAACAGATAGCTCAGGATCCCCATCAAAGAAGCTCAAGATCTCAAAGGAGAGCCCTCATCTTTAATATATGTATGACGGTATTAAGTTAGAACAATGCTGAGGAACCTCATGTTTGGTATATGTATGACAGGATGAGTTTGTTGTAACTAATGTAAAAAATAAAGGCCTAGGGCACATTTGTATTGGTTGTCCACAAATACATCAATTATCAGTTCCTCACTTATTTTATAAAACAAACCATTTATCTCCCACTAAGTTCTTTCTAAAATCCTTGATCGTTATCTTTTCCTAGATCAATGCAAAACATGTACAGATCTATTTCCTTTACGAAAAAAGTTACCCATTTAGTTGTGTACCCAGCATAAGTCGAAAGTGATAATGTCATGACTTATAATTGCATATATTTCAATATGTATCTTAACTCATCCTCGATAATATATATGACACTCTACTAGTAGCAATGATAGCGTCATTATCTCTTTTATTCCCATAAAAGGCGGAAACAATCTCATAGATAGCCTTAGTGCTACATTCATCATCCATCTTTATGCTCAAAAACTTTTCTTGAATAAGTTAATAAACAATGCTAGCTTTGATTCCTAACACTTTTAAGCCTCAATTAAATTGTTTATCAGGTCGGACAACTTCTCGGTTATCCTCCTCGAAGAATAACTCATTAATGGAAAGTCCGCCTTTCTTCAATTTACTCTTCATTTGCCAAAATGCAATGCTGTTCGTTCTTAATTGTAAACCTAATACTACATGAGGGCTTCGTTCTTTCTATCCCTCATCATAGCAAGCTCATATGTATCATTCTCCCTTTCCTAGCAGTAAGTTATATATAACCTACTGGATGGTTACATTTTTATATCTTCCAATGTTGTTACTTGTTAGTTAATATTTTTCAGAATTTAAATGGTTCCTAGTTATAACCTAGAAAAAAGTCGCAATGTAAACAAGGAAGTACATAGTATCAGAGTATACAAGAAACCATGATAACTTATGAGGAAGTTCCAAGAATGGATAGTGATGGAATTAGAAATAGTAACGGGGTCCACGGTTATTTTCATATTGGTGAAGCTACAACCCAGGAGTTGAAACCCAAAATCTTCGGCTAACTGTGTAAAGACCTAACTGTAGATTTATAGACATCACCTTTTTATTTTTATCCATTATGGAACTTATTCTTATCATCGCCTCAAACTCAACGTAGATTTACCTTTAAGTTTGGAAGCCTAATTAGAGAAGAACAGCAGGCGAGATTAGAGCTAGAGCTCATGTATAGATGAGCACGAGCTCTGATATTATGCTTGAATTAGTAGCAGTAACTGAGGACCCGTGGTTATTTTTATATTGGTGAAGCCATAAACAATAATTGAAATCATATCTAACATAAAAGATTAAACTAATGGGTAGATGCCGAGCTACTAATTTATAGGCTTCACCTTTTCTATTTTATCCAATGTGAGATTATTATTCTTAACCATCAGGATTGTAAATAAATATCAATATATGCACAGAAAAAATTCTTAAGTACTATAAGAAATGATATATGAAGGTAACATCAAAACAATGAACATTTTCCATAAGTTTTAATTATAAAAGAGAAAGTTAATTTTGATACTAATACACAGTGTACTTTCAATATGACAAATGTAGGCATTTCATGCTTTTGAATCAATATATAATACAAGTATATGTATTGACTTACAGTTCCTTTTTTATCTTTCAAAGGAATATGTTAATGAATTCAATTTCTTATGTTGGACTATACAGTATTATTTTTATGTATTTTATAAACATTATAATCTGATATAAAGTTAAAAAAGAAGCCTTTCATAACATGTGTAATGCATATTAAGGAAGTTTTTGATGTGTCAAAAGTGCAAGCAGGAAGTGTCAAAAGTATGTATGAAACTAAAATAATATATTATAAATTTTCAAAACAAGGTTTTGAAATTGTTTCTCCATTGAAGATGAATAAAAAGAAAGTGACGTACAGTATCTGAAAGTACCACACCAAATGCCTGTCAAAAATGATACGGCTCATGATATAAGCATCATTGCAGCATAGTAATTCATAAGCAGTTCAAATCCTATCATGCCACCCAATTTGATGACATGGAACATTAATGTAAACATCTAATTCAAATAATAAACAGATATAAGTTTCTTCTGCAAACTTTAAAGTTCAATAAAAGCTTATACGGTTAAGCATAAAGGTATGTGAAAACTCACGATGGACAATTACTTTATCTGGATGCCTTTTCACAAACTGTTCTGCAGCGAATCTCCAGTCTTCAGCGCTGATAAGATGTAGCACAAAATTTTAAAGCTTATAAGATTTTCTAAATTTGAATAAGAATCAGAAAATCGTCCATTAAGAAGTTTTATGTAAACATTACTTTGTACTAAAACAATTGAAAGTCAATTCAGTAAAATACCCAAGGGATTATATTGGAAATTTATGCCATGCAAGCTACTGTAAGACATCACCAATATATCCATGTGTGATGTGGTGCTATTTAGGGGCTTCAAACTTCCTGGTTATGGTACAGAGAGAGAATATAACTGAAAGTCGACTGAGATAACCATTTAGGAGCCCTTGAATATTGGACTCAAGAACTGACCTTGCAAATCATATGATGAACATATCAATTGAGAATCCGCCCTACATGTTTTACATGATGGATCTCTTACAACCATGATTTACATCAAGAAATTTATTGAGTTGACACATCAACTTTTGCCGAAACATACACGCATAACGAAATACACTCGCACACAACCACACAGGAAAATTGAAGAAAGTGTTCATCAAAGGTTTAAAATTGTCTCCATGGTCACTACGCTTTGATAGATGAAGATTGTGATAAAGCCTCTCAGTAACGATCAGCATGGATGATGCCAACAATCTCAAAGCATTTATATAAAAGAATAGAATTAGAATTTTATGAAGTTCCTCCTTATCTCCTACAATCTTCTGGGAGATGCATGCACATGTGTGTGAACGAAAGCGGGTTCAATTTAGGCCTCTCTCTTATAAGAAAAAGGATTGTAGAATTTTAGCTCGTTGTGTAGGTCAACTTATGTATCAAATGACAGCATATACTCCTCGAATGCTTTGCATTGGTCCATTCACTAGGACAACTTCAAGCATCTTTGGTGCATGAAAATTACTCGGGCTTGGGCTTTACAGATTTTTCAAATATCCACTTTATTTATTTTTTTCCCCCCATTTTTCATTTTTAATCGCTACAGTGAACAGTTGTTCTCATCTTATCATCTTTTTTGATTAAAATGTTTTTTGTTGCTTCTTGGTATCTCCCTCTCCTTTTTAAAACATGTTGAATTCTTCTATCAGATTTTATTTAACATTAGTCATTAAATATTGTTTACTTATTGGTTGTTAACTGGGTAGTTATTTAGCATGTTTCAAGCTTTCAAGTGTCCATTATTTTTTATTTCCACAATTTTTTGAATTCTCTTTCTACCCGAGTTGTGCAGATCACATATTATGTGCATTTATATGCGGTCTATGCGGTATGTTCAGGTACATGATATACTGGTAGACATTGATATCCCTTACATTTAAACACAGTATATGCTCTCTCAAAGATGTCAGGATTCAAGTGACGCCTTGTGAAATAAGTCCAGGCATGTATCGTACACCACCTTCCCCATATTTATCATATCTTGTTTTAAATAAATTGATCCATGTGCAATAGTCAAACAATTAAATTTATATCGATACGATTCTATCGATAGGATTGGAGAGTTGATGCTTCCTTTCCAAATTTAAAAATTGACAACACAATTGATCTAAGGCATTAAATGGTTGAATGAGATAATAAGAAATTATAGGAAACAAATGGTTGGCCCCAATTGGGTGACTATTACAAATACAAATACTAATCCAATCATTGTCGTTCTAATAAAGGCTATTGTCCATACACATCAATTTTAAAATGGGTAACTTTTTCAATACATACTTTTCAAAAAATGTTCAACATAGTCCTAAAAGAATATTTTTTCGAGGGGTAACTTGCAGCCATAATTATAAAATGGGTAATTTTTTGAATATATCATTTTAAAAAAATAATTGGACAAAAAGCCTCTTCAAATTTTATTTAGAGAAATTGATCTATTGTAGCCACAAACGTGTAAGTGTCTAATGCAACCACTGTGCTTACATGGCAAATTTCTCTTTTTTAAGTATTGACAGAAGTGCCAAAGTTGCCAGCCCCGGCATCCTAACACATCAATTATTTCCTAGTATGCCCCCCTTGGGCTTGAGCAACTTTAATTTCATGTTGCCCTCAGTGACTTTCCCCTCTCAATTTGAACCTCAAATTGTGTTCACTACTAGCCTCCATATCTTTCCTATCTCGCCAGACGTCGCTGCGCCGATCCATTTCACATTTTCACATGTATGAAATTTAAAATTTATACCTTCCCTCATCAAAAATTCAAGTCTTCCTAGTTATTTTTTTCAACTAGAATGTGCGTCATCAAATGATTTCCTAGTAATATCTTTGATAGTTGGATTAAACTATGACATTGTTTAATCCTAGAATAAACTTGAAATTTTAATTTTAATTTTGAGTGATATTAAGCTATTTTCACATTAATACCAATTTCTTTCCATGTAAACTTTTAGAAGTCATGTTTCTACAGGCGAAAGAAATTTTTGGTCAGATAAGTTGTACATGCATAAGTAGTAATTTGTAAGAATTATGTGCATTCCAAAAATATTTTTCCATCTCCTAATACATAGATATCTCAATAATTTTCAAACCCATTATT
This sequence comes from Scilla litardierei, assembly GCA_030789695.1. Classification (NCBI taxonomy): domain Eukaryota; kingdom Viridiplantae; phylum Streptophyta; class Magnoliopsida; order Asparagales; family Asparagaceae; genus Scilla; species Scilla litardierei. The sequence goes on from CM061136.1 coordinate 20,059,822, forward strand.
CAATAAATTTTGTGGATACAGAATGAGATGAACGAGAAGCAAATCATATCTTATTTGAAAAATTGGAATCGGTCTCACATTGAGGGCTTATAGTTCTTTAAAATATTTGTCTACATGGTTTGTTTGGTTAGTGATGATCAATCAATCTACTAATAATTAAATTATGATTTATCAACTTAGGCAATGGGCAATGATAATGCGCCTATTCTGGATTGGTTTAATGGTCGACTAACAATTGATTGAGATAATAAACCAAAGCATGTGGGTATAGTAGTGAAACCAATATATATAAGCAAGAAAACTACAAGATATGAATTAGTCCAAAAAAATACTAAGATAAGATAATCAACCGAAGAGAATTTCAGATTTTATTGAGATGCAAGTGGCCAACATATAATTATATTGATGTGTCGATATCTGACGAATACAACCGTTCCATGCTTGACTTATATCCCCTAGACAATTTTATAGAATTGTATGTGGAAAAAATTCGCATGGTGCCAACTTGCCCGGGGATGTAATGAATACACACACATGCTTCATATGGACATACAAATCTACCAGCTTTATCACGTGCTGATGAGCAACAAAGGGTAGGTGGACAAGTGTTAGTTACGTTTATTGAATAATAAATTAATGTGTGGCTTTGATTTCGGTCAGCTCGAATATTATGATGCAAAGTGGGGAGATGATATACAAATGTCAAACAAGTTTGGGTATGATTCTTATATGCAAACTTACCCAAGTACAATGCATTATCTTCCATCAAAGTTCCACATGTTGACTTGACATGTTCCGCCCCACATGATATGAAACGGATGCGGCGATCCCAACATCATTGGGCAGTCTCCGCCCAAGATGAGGCGAGCGGGTTAGGTTTTATTGAAATTTCTTGCCAGAACAGGATTGGCAACCCCCAGCATCCTGGCTAACTATAAGAAAACGAAATTTACCACAAAGGCGTGGTAAATTTGCATTGTAAAAGGTTGATTATCTAAATAAGATTTGGACATTCCTCTTTTTCCAGTAATTTTTAAAAATAGGATATTACCCTTAAAACGTTTAAAAAAATAATAGAAAGAGAGAAAAAAGAAAGAAGCGAGACCAATTTCTCAATTTTAATTGAAAATAGACTGTAATGTTAATCAAATCAAATTAATTCGGTTCATAAATATGATTACAATACGGCAATGCGGCATTCACTTATTTGAACTTCAAATTTTCCATTTTTAAGGAATCATGAAAAAAAATTGAGAATCCTAGGTCAAATAATTACCTTCCGACCAATCCGTTGACCATAATGACCAAATGCTCAGGGAACCGCCCCGCCCTCGGTGCCGCAGAATCCGAAGCCCAGAGATCCTCGCCACCTCGAACGGGTTCGGCCTCCACCTTCTTGTCGCTGCCCTTCCATCCTTTCCTCATAGGATCCTTAAAGCGGCTTACCCACCTCGCCGACTCCGCCCTCGCGCTGCTCTCCAACCTCGACCCCTGCGCAGATCTCAGCCCAAACCCTACCTTCAGGCACGTCATTTCCATCCACCGCCGGTTTGCGAAGCTGTCGGAAATTCCGGTACCAGAGGTTATGGTGGCCGACGAAGAGGCGGCAGCGGCGGCCACCATGGATGATGACGGAGTTTCAAGAGGGAGTGAACCTAGAGTGAGAAGCCATCGGGGGTTTTTGAAAATTACTTTGGGTTGGCGAGTAACTTGAGAAAAAAACCCTAGATTTGGGTGGAAGAGAAGAGCGTTATGGGTGTTCTGGTCATTTCGGAGGGAAACGGGGTACGGGCGGCGCGGTTGGGTCGAAGGCGGGAACGTCGGCGAGTCTCCAGAGCTTGTGACTACTCCTTCGCTGCGGAAGAAGGACTGAACGAGCGGTCAATTTCGGCGGCCACGCCCTCGGCGGCCACCCAAAAAAAAAAAACTGATTAGGTTCTAATCAAGTTGGTGCGCTACCAATGGAGGGTTGAACCATTCAGCTCCAACGGGGCTGAAGCTGTGCCACGCATGTGCTCTAATAGAACTCATCCAAATGAAGGGTTTAAACATGGGTTGAATGGAAATGATGAGACGTTCATTGTGAATCAGATGTTCGATTATGGTATAGTTGACGGATGAAATCGTTATTCAGTGATTGGGGTCGACGCAAACGACTTCGGTGATGGGATGCTTCGTCGGGTGAGGAGTGGGACTCATGGAGTGACGATACCGGGTCGAGGAGAGCTATGATTGGGCTATTGGGCTGAAGTCCGATCTAACTCCGCGCTATCTTCGTAGATTTGCATCATAGAAGAAATCGTCAAGTGGTCGGGTCTGGGGCCCGACCAAATCCCAACTGATGCTTAAGTCCGTGGATGACTATCAAAGGGGCTCGGTCGGCTAGGTCCGACCTATAGGGAGGTCGTACGATCATCATCACACCGAGCTATGCCCGAGAAAATGTAGAGTGGAGTAGAGTGTTGAATATGGTGATACATCTATGTAGGATCCCCCAACACAGCCGAGAAAATGTAAAGTGGAGTAGAGTGTTGAATATGGTGATACCTCTATGCGGGATCCCCCAATCTTTCCTGGATTATTTATATCCCCTTCTTGCCTTATAACTTCCACACTCATTATGTGGCTACTTGGGGATAACGGTTACCATAAAAGATGGCCAATAATGTGGCTTCATGGGAGTAACGGTGACCATAAAAGTAGGCCATAATCATTGAATTAGTGGCCATTGAAATAGACCATGATAAGGTGTAACCGCCCACCATCGATGGCTCTTTATTAGTGAGGTGGATGTTGACTTGTTCAACTCAGGAGCTTTGGGCATAACAATGGCCTAATCATGGCAAGCCATATTTGATGTAACAAGTATAAAGTTAAAAAACAAAAACAAAACACCTACTGAGACAGCGGCTGGATGGGGGGCTGAACATGTGCTTAAAATTTTAAGCTCATGTTCAGTTCTCTCTCTCTCCACTTTTTTGTAAAAAAAACCCTCCACTTATGATTAAGCCCATCATTCAGCCCACATTCAACCCTTCATTGGGAGTGCCATTAGATTCAACCAGCAAATTGATGCTGAAAAACTATCGGGGTTGAGAAACCGGTCAAATTGTGCACCTCACCCCCTCGAAAATGTCGATGGTTAACAACCGTAGCCTTTTTGATTTTAAACGCCCGGGATTGCCAATCATGTTGGTCTTATCTCGACACGCATTTGCATGTCAAAACCTACGTGAGAGGTGTTAGGACCTAGCGTGGCTACACAATGCACTAAAGTATGGGTGAATAGTGTAAAGGCAAGCAACGTGCTTAATTAAGAGTTACTGAAATTAAAGCACAATAAGCAGCGGAAATTAAAGAGTATGATCAACAACAACAATCGCAAACACAAGGATTTTACCCTGATTCCCCAAACTTGAGTACATCCCGCCACACCAATATTCACTACAATTCTTATAAAGAGAGAGAATACAATCTCACACAGAGATACCTCACACAAAGGATTTGGATTCTCACACAGAGAAATCCTTGCTCTCATACAGAGATACTTTAGCTCTCATACAGAGATACTTTAGCTCTCACACAGAGAGTACCTAACTCCCACAAAGAGAGTAAACTAACTTTCACAAAGAAAGTTAAGGTTTCAAGAAACGAAACGAAACGAAACAAAACAACACTTACATATGCCTTGATATGATCTTACCAATGTAAAAAAGAAGGCATACAAGTGAAACCCAAATGCTTGAGATGAGACTTTGATTGCACTTGATGATCTTTCTCTTTTCTAGGAATGAACCTTAACACCTCTCATTTGAGTGTATGAATAAAGAGAAGAAAGATGTTCTCCACGAAAAGTAATGAGAGTGAAATCCCTTGGAGAAATTCCCTAGAGCTTAGATGATATAGCATAAGATTGAAACTCTATGAAGGAAATGAGGGAGGAGTGGCTTAGAGAAGAGATGAAATGATCTTCAATGTTTTCCTAAACATTTGAACTAAACCATCTCCTATATAAAGGAAGCCAATAAAAGCCCATAAAACCAACCAAAAAACCAAAGGAAGGAAATCTGCACCGGCTAGATTTTGGCAATTTACGGCAAAGACAGGCGACGAAAGAAGTATGGACAGTCGACTGATCAACATCTATATTATTTCCCAACGACTATAATCTGAGCCAGAATAGGCGATGGTAGAAGAATACACATACGCATGTACAATGAGCAGGCGCCTGTAAAGACTTTATCATGCGACTGTCACATGGGATGGACTGAAACAGAGAAGATGCAACTTACGCACTTGTGCATTCAGACGACTGACGAGCAAAGTCCAGTCACCTGAAAAATGACAAGCGACTGTAAACTCTACATCAACCGACTGACACACAAGCTGGAGAGATGCCGAGAAAAGACAAGTTACGCACTTGTGCATTCAGACGATTGAAGAGCAAAGTCCAAGCGCCTGAAGAATTACAGGAGACTATACACTCTACATCAATCGACTGACATACAAGCTGGAGCGGAACCTAGAAATGACAAGTTACACACTTTGTACACTTGCGACTGAAAAACAATATCAAGTTGCTTGAAGTTAGACATGCGCCTGTCAAATGAACTTCGGTAGCATACCCCAAACGCTCAAGAAAGAGTCGGTAACTATATGACTTGAGCTGTGCATAACAGCCGGTTGTAGAAGGTCGGCCAACTGCATGGAATCACCCAGTCGCTTGTCATACCTTCAGCAGTCGTCTGTTGGAGAGCCAGAGACTCCAATTGAGTCATGTGTCATGGTGAACCTATTAGGTTAGATTCTATGCTAATCCTAAGGCTCACTAAGATGGATATATGCATATACATAAGAGTATGACCATCTATCAAGGCATTACAATATCCTATGACTCAAAAAGAGAAAAGTAATTAAATGAAATTACATGAATTACAATTGCTTCCCTTAGAGTCTAATCTTCAAGCTCTAGATGCCTTGATGCTCCTCATCATCTTCCAAGAGTTGGAACCTCTTGATGAGCTTCCCTTCATCAAGCTCAACAATGCTCCACTAGATGTCCATCCACATGCTCCAAGCTTTAGATTCATTAGATGGTCTTCATGACTTCATTAAAGATTGAGCAATCCAACACTCTTGGAGGTCTTTAAGATAACCAATGCATCATCCTCCAAGCACTATGCTTTGTCTCACCAACAGATAATCATTAAGATAAATTGAGACTAAAACATAAGATTGATTAGCACACTAACATAATATATTGATCATCATCAAAACAACATAAGTCTTGAACCTAAGAACTAACAATCCCCCCTTTCTGATGATGACAATCCATTATGTCAAATATAATAACATTGAAATAAACAATATGTGTTAACAAACTCCCCCAATCAATATGCAAATGTGCACAAAATATAAACATGCAAAGCACAAATCATATTGATGGATGATATGCAAAAACATTACAATAGTTAATAATGCATAAAAAGCATAAGGTATATTTTTACATAACCCATTTCTTTCCCGCCATTGGCATATCAAAAAGATGGGTATAGCCAAATGGGAAAACTAAGGACAAAAGAAATAACCATCTCATATGCACAAATATAATGTGAATGACATGCAACGTGACATATGAATGGAAAAACTAATGCTAGCAAACAAAAGTTCCATACTCCCCCGTAATCATATAAAACATGCAAAAATGGGAGTAATGGACACACTCACATTAATTTGGGTACAAAATGTAAACACACAGGTATGGTACCCAAACAATGAATAGCAATGTGAGTGAGCTAGTAAGGTGGAAACTAAACAAAAGTGGAGTTTGGTTTTCGTATATAGTCATATGAAAATATAATATTTCGAACGTATGAATCTATATACGAATTCCTATCAAGCTTAGAAACATTCTTAGGAATCCACAAAGAAAGTGATGTGTGATTCTTAAGAAGAGGTTTAGATAAGGCATGAGTAGGAGGAGAGGGTGCACGCTTATGAGGTGTAACATAAACATTGGCGTGCCTCGTGTGTGAAACATGAGATTTATCATTAGAAACATTCACACAAGCTATTCTACCATGCATAGGAACATGTGAAGCATGCAAAGGTTTAGCATCAATTCTAGCACGCAAGCAATAATAAGATTTCTTATGAGTAGAAACATCATGCATAGCATTCAAATAAAAATCATTCATATCAACATGTTTTTGAATATGCTTCTTAATATATGCAAGACCGGAATACAAATATGCATGTTTTCTCTTTGGCTTAGAAATAGAAGTAGATTTTAGGCCAAAAGAGTTAGACATGACTTTCTCATTAGAATGCTCCCCCATAAGATTTATTTGGGTGCTTCTAAGAGAAGAACTTGGTTTGTTCACCTTCAATGAAGAGAATCCAAAACCATGTCCTTACTCAATTTGAAATTTTCAATTTGAGTAGACAATAGCTCACATTTCTTCAAAAGAGAAGAAATGTTGTCATCCCTCTTGGTTAGACATGAGTACTCCCAACATTTTGACTTGAGAGCCAATGTCTCATCTCTCAAAATGTTGTAATTACATTCCGAATGCATCTTCTCCATTTGGAGTTTGAGAGACGCATTCTCATCTCTTAAGGCACTCGATTGAGAAAGAAGCTATCTTTCTCGGTATGCAAAGAATTAAGTTCAACATGATGTGATGCATACAGACTCTCTTCCACAGATTTGTGAAAATCACGATCATACTCAATACGAGCTTTAAGAGAGTCATTCTCTTTGCTCAACATGCACACATGAGAATCAAGAGCAACTTTTTCTTGATTCAAAACGATAAAACGTGTATCATCACAAAGATTAGATGATGAAGATGTGTGTGTGAGCATCTCTCTTTAAGCTTAAACTTATCATCTTTAGGAGAGTCTATAAACAACGCATTATCATTTTCAATAAAATTACTACGTTGAACAAGAGAGTTACGAGATACCTCATTACCATGGATGCTCTCATCATTGCAAGATTCCTTTCCACCATACTTTTCATCAAGATAATCCCATATCTCATTTGTCATCTCAAAATCTATCACTTTCTTTGCAATTTTTGGCGAGAGAGAAAGGAGCAAAGCATTCCGCTCTACAGCATCCGAAGTAATAAGAGACTCTTCATGCTCATCAAGCCAGCGAAACATGTTCTTCCTCCATTTTGAGAAGAGTTTTCCTTTGAAGACAGGTGGAAGGGAGAGGTGTTGTTGAGACTTAGAAGTCATGCTTGCAAAAGCCACCAAACCAAAGCTCTGATACCACTTGTTAGGACCTAACGGGGCTACACAATACACTAAAGGGGAGTGAATAGTGTAACGACAAGTAACATGCTTAATTAAAAGTTACTGAAATTAAAGCACAATAAGCAGAAGAAATTAAAGAGTATGCTCAACAACAAAAATCGCAAACGCAAGGATTTTACCCTGGTTCCCCAAACTTGGGTACATCCAGCCACACTGATATTCACTGTGATTCTCATAAAGAGAGTGAATACAATCCCACACAGAGATACCTCACACAAAGGATTTGGATTCTCACAAAGAGAAATCCTTACTATCACACAAAGAGCACCTAACTCCAACAAAAAGAGTACCTAACTCCCACAAAGAGAGTAAACTAACTTTCACAAAGAAGGTTAGAATTAAAGAAACAAAACAAAACTTACCTATGCCTTGATACGATCTTACCAATGTGAAGAAGAAGGCATGCAAGTGAAACCCAAGTGCTTGAGATGAGGCTTAGATTGTACTTGATGAACTTTCTCTCTTCTAGGAATGAATCCTAACACTTCTCACTTGAGTGCATGAATGAAGAGATGAAAGATGTTCTCCAAGAAAAGGAATGAGATTGAAATCCCTTAAGGAAATTACCTAGAGCTTAGATGCTATAGCATAAGATTGAAGCTCTATAAAGGGAATGAGGGAGGAGTGGCTTAGAAAAGAGATGCAATGATCTTCAATGTTTTCCTAAACCTTTCAAGAGTTCTAAATGAACTAAGCCATCTCATATATAAAGAAATCCAAGAAAAGCGCATAATACCAACCAAAACCCCAAAGAAAGGAAATCTATAACACCTAGATTTTGGCAGTTTACGGTAAATACAAGCGACTAAAGAAGGATGGACACTCGACTGATCAATAGCTATATTATTCCCAATGGCTATTATCTGAGCCATACCAGGCGACTGTAGAAGATTACACAAACACTTGTATAATGTGCATGCGCCCGTAAAGACTTCATCAGGCGAATGTCACATTGGATGGATTGAAACAGAGAAGATGCAACTAACGCACTTGTGTATTCAGACGACTGACGAGCAAAGTCCAGGCGCCTGTAAACTTTACTTCAGTCGACTGACACACAAGCAGGAGAGATGCCGAGAAAAGACAAATTACACACTTGTGCATGTTGGGAGATGTATGCCCTCGAGGCAATTTATCTCTGTGTAATTGTACAAACATCTTGTTCAAAATTACAGTAAGCTGTATGGTAAGCAATTTATTTACGTTAACTCATAATGTAGTAATCATTAGAAACTTAGGTAAAGTCCTGAGACTTAATGCAAGGTCAAACATGTATCGAGATGAGGATCTCGATCATGTAGAAATGCTTGACCGTTTATAGCATAAGTCTAAAAGGGTTCGTAGTCGTAGATATTTTGAGAAAAGGATATCGAAACATTAGATAGACCATTATGCCTTAGTCTTCACCGTGTAGCGGTGACGATGATCTCATGGTCGTTCGACTTGGCGAAGTCGGAGACGAGACACAGGTGCTCATTAGAGAATGAGTTCACTGGACGACCCAACAAGAGTTATCATATGGTTATGATTGACCAATCTGTCAATGATAACTCTTAGTGATGATAGGCAAGTTGGTCTTTTGACTTGAGGTCATTGTACTAACCTGTACGTGAACAGTGTTACTTAGATCCCTGACCTAGCTTCGAGGCAAGTCCTGTCGAAAGGTCTTTGGTTGGGTGACATTTGAAACGTGCGAGGAGAGTAATGAACAAGATAAGATTCGTCTCTCCCGGTCAATGAGTGTTAGTATCGTAGTGTTAGTTTGATCTTTAGTGAAAACTCTGGCCAGAGTATGTTGGAAGATGTCCAACATTATTTGACTAAAGATTGATGGAGACTAACAGGTTTCGAGCTATTGGGGTTGACAGTTTGACCGTACCATAGGCTTGAACTAAACGACATAGGTTTGACGAAGAGACTATAACTATGGTATTCATCACGGACACAGTCAGGGTGGTCCCGACAATAATCATATCAATGAGTTAACCACATAAGTATGATACGGAAATAGGGACGGCAACTGATGCTCGTGGTCACTGCCGTCTAGGGCTTCGAGCCCCACCTGAAGTAGGGTCAGGCTGTAGGGTCTCACACAGAGTTCGACATTCGTCAAGTAATAGGTAGAAATTAGGGAGAATATGTAAAGGATAGAATAGTGCAAAGATTTTGCAATTAGCCTCTACATTTAGGATAAATGATCCTAAATGCAAGTAAGAGTTTTTAAGCTTAGATGGGGACAATTTTGCCTAAGATGCAAAATGATATTAAATGTGTCTAAAATTGTTTAAGGCCATATTTAATATAATACATGCGTTGAAAAGTTTACCTGGATGATGAGATCGTCCCGATCTAAATACAGGTTCAAACCGCACAAAAACGGAGTCTAAACGCACAAGTTATGGCCAAAACCGTCAAGGTGTACAAAGGGGGTCAGCCCAATCTGTTGGGCTGATCCCAGCCCAATTCGTAAGGTGGGCCCGCACCAGCTCGGTGGGCCTGCACCTGCTTTTGAAGCCTGCACTTGCAGGCGCAGGCAAGCATCTGCGCCCGCTAAGCGGGCCCGCATCCACGCCCTTCTAAGCGGGCGCAGGCGCCCGCACTCTAGTAGCGGGCAAGCCCGCCCGCTTCATGCGGGCAGGGCCCGCCCGCCCGCCCGCATTGCGCGTGCGCGACACGCGCAGTGGCAGCGCACGCGCATTGCGCGTGCACTACCAGCTGGCGCGCGCGGTGGGCCCCACTGAACCATAGGGTTCTGTGCAGATTTGTGACGGCCGGCTCTTGTGCGAATTTGTGCTTTTGGGTTGATCTTTGGACATATGTTTGAGGGGTCAAACGGACTTGGATTGACTAGCCGTTTTTTTTCCTACGCGTTCATCATTCAGCGCTCTTCGATTTGATAGGTTGTATCAAATATGAAGCTCAACGGTGAGGGAGTTAAAATTCATGAAAGTTTGGCCTTTCATTAAGGCAAACTAACTTGAATTTTTAACTCCAAAAGATTAGTCCTACATCGGAAGTGGAGTAAAGGGGAGGGGTCAGCCGCCTATATAAATAGGGGCCTGCCTCCCTCCTCAAAACTCGTCCCAAGCTTTAGATCTGAGTGTCTCCCAAAAGTTAGGAGCGCGCTCGGATCTAAGCTTAAAATAAATAATTTTCTCCTCTCCCTAAATTTCTGCCTTGCTCCTGAAGGGCTCTAGCAAAGCCACGAAGGGGCTCGGATCGGATCTGAAGTCTTGACGGAAAATCCACTCAAGTGAAACTTTCTTCGGCGCGTGGTTGGCTCAGCGACAAGGGGGTTGCTCGCCTCGGGACGCATGCGGTTCGACTTGGGATGTGTGGTTCGGGTAGCGGTTCGGCTCGGGACAAGGAGCTGCTTGGGACGCGGTTTGATCCACCTTGCCGTTGCAAGCAATGTTCCGGGTATGTAGTTTAATTAAGCATAGTATTTATAATTTTTGCAGTAGCTTAGATCTATCTTGGGGTGGTTAGACCCGCCTCAAGATAGCAGATATCCTGGTTAGGGTCTTGATAACCTTAGGGCTTGTTAGTTAAATGGTTTAACGTTTTTTTCCGCTGCTTATTTTTGCCTCTTTCGTCCATCCGACGTAAGACGTGCATAGAAATATGCCATAAGGGTCCCTCAAAACCCATCAGTGGTATCAGAGCTAGGTCTGCATCTGATCTAAGGACTGCAGTATTTATAAATGCAAGTTTGCTTTTTAAATACATATTAGATCTGTTTTAGCTTTATGTGATATTCGTTAAAAATGGAACAAACATTTTATTAGATAATTTTAATAATTATTTTATGTGATAAAATCCTTTTTGAAGCAAGCTAATATTTTATGATGATTTTAAAACAAGGTTTTTGAAAATAAAATTATGTGATAATTTTTATGAAACTATTTAATTTTATCAGATAAAATTATGTTTTAAAATCTTGCTTATTGTTTAAGTGTTAAATTTTAAAATGCATATTAATTATTTATCAGATAAATTTTTAATATGTTGTTCATATTTAATTGTTAAATCGTTGGATACCTAATTTTATGTGATAAAGTTATTATATTTTATGTTTAATGGCCATTCTAAATTCTTGCTTATTATTTGATAAATCAAGAAACCCTTTAGGTTAGCCATTAAAAACATCTTTAAAATCTATAAGATGAATTTTAAATAACATGCTATGTTTTAATAAATCGTTACAACCTTTTCATACCTAATTCCCGATTAGGGTAGTCCTTTTAACGACGATTATTATTTTAATCGTAATAATAATAATTTTCATTAAAAGACTAATCTGTATTTATTAAAATCATAATAACGATTAGGATAGCACGTTAATACAAATGAACATTATAGTTGATAAGGACGTAATAAAAGTTATTAACAAATCCTAATTAATTTTGAATTTTAGGATTCACTAGTTGATATGATTAACTAGTTTTAATAAAAGCCTTTTAGTCTATAGCACGCATATAAAAGTGATAAGTTTCATTCAATGGACCATGATCCGGTCAATGTGCTTGGCTAAGTTTGTTGGATCACCCTAGTTAGACTGGGGATAAGTGATCCAGGCTTAGTCAATTCCCTGGCCGTGTTCCGCTGGACCGCAATGACGCGAATCAGATTATATGACACCCTGGATTATATCTAAGTCAATTACGTTAAAAATCTTTTTCAAGATTAGCCATAGCCCTCCTTGTTTTAGAGGTTGGCAACTATAGGTTCTTTGTTATAGTTGTTGAGCACACTCAAGCTATGACATAGACACTTTATGAAAACCAACTTCTCAATACATGAGATGTAGTCTAGACTTGACCCAAGCCGTCACGACGTAAATACACCAAGCGCAGGCGTAAGTTAAGCTAGACACGAAAACAAGGGTCCGACTAGACTAGTCATTGTGATTTGGATGAGCACACTCATGATCATAAGTGGCTAGGGGTAGAAACCACTAAGAGAGTCATATATGATATGATTGATGAAGAGGCATCTACCAATCGCAGAGTCAAGTAATTTGTTGAGCACACTCAAGGTTGTTAGACTTAGGGTGGTTGGGTCTCCTACCCATTAATTTAATTTAATTTAATCGTCCATTATTATGGCTTAAAATGATCGCAAAAATAGTAGAAGGATATGTTAGATAAAAGTGATTCTATCTATATTTAATATTGAACATATGCTATACTAGGGTAGTTCTATATTTACCGATGGAATCAAAAACATAATATTCTAAGAGAATAAGTTAACTGGTCAAAATAGTTGATTAATGGAATATCAAATCAAATTCTAATTGATAGACTAAACTATGTTGAACATACTAGGGTATTGTCCTTAAGTCTGTGCTTTAAGAAGGTCATTCTAATTGACATTAAATGCCCTTCTTAAAGCACAGACTTAAGGACAATGATTTTCTTAAGTTCTGGGTCCAACAAATAAATGCACGCTACCTGTCACTCGTCTCTATAAGGAGCAGCTTGAACATACAGATGTTCAAAGCAAGTTTCTCCATACGATGTGTTGAGCACACTCAAGATTGTATGGAAAACGGGTTTGATCTGCAAAGTTCGAAAATTCGATCAAATTGTTTGAATCGAATATGAGTGCATGAGTGGTGCAAGACTATGTATCACAACCGAATCTTGAGTCGAGCAACTTGTTGAGCACACTCAAGGTTGCAAAGCTCAAGCCTTTGGATACATGAGATGCTTGCATGGCTATTTATTTATGTTGGGTCGTATAATATCTAAATGAGATTTAGAAAAGGAAGAATGCACTAAGGAAAGCCAATTGAGAACGATAGTTTTATTTATCATTAGTAAAGGTATAAATTGGAGGAACCGAAAATGTGACATATTTGATGTCACGGTTTCAGGATAACAGTTATACAAAAGAAATATTTTGTTTACGTGTTAGAAAAAGGAACAATTGTTGTTTCTTGGACCATGTAGAACGTCAAACACATTTTTGACGAATGTCGTCACCTTGCTTCTGAAGCAATGTTTTATGTGAGTAACTTGTATAATGATATTGTATGAAATGATAATACATGATACGCAAGATAATAACAAAACTTATATGGTAAAATAGACTAGGTCGTACCAAAGAGACTAAGCTTCACAAGTCACATAAAGAGGGGTCTAACCTCTCATATTATAAGTCTATAGACACTTGTGAATCTTGTCTTAGAGGTATGATGACCTAACACATTCTGCAAGACAGTGGGAGAATGAGTTGGTAAACTCGTAAGTCTGGTACATACGGATGTACTTGGACCCAAGTCTAAATTAGCCTAGATAAGTTATACTTATTTTATTACGACACATGTTCTTGATGAAACACAAATCTGATAAAATAGAAGTACAAAATGACATAAGTATTTGAACTGCTTCGATTAGATCGAAGAGTCGAATACTTAGCTGTATAAATCTTGCATAAATTAAAAAGAAAATGTGATTTTCTCTCAGGTCAAGTCTCTTAACACATCGGTGTGTTAGAGAGAGCATGAATCGCACTTTGTCAGACATGGTGCGATGTATGGCAAGTGACTCTGAGTTATAATCCTCTCTCCGGAGTAAGTCCCAAATAGTAATGTCTAGTTTTTGATAAGGTTCTCTAAGGACCTTATCAATAAGATATTCATTAAATCCATCGTGAGGAAGCTAAAGGCTTACTCGAGTCTCATGAAACGAAGAGTCGAGTTAGATATCATAGTTGATGATGGCCTAGACAACTTCCAGTATGTAATTCAGAGTATGGACTCTGATTAATAACTTGATGAAATCAGAAAGGGTCTGTGCACATAAAATAAAGTATGGACTTTAGTTTATGTGCCCAAAGAAAGTGTTTCTTATTGACTGTAAGAAAATCTTCACGTTAGAAGATAGATGCAGAAAGAAAGTAGCGAAGCACAACTTGTGTTGGCTGAGAACTGTTTTCATACTAACTCCTCTAAAAGGATTACGATGAAATTTGTACAGACCCAATCGGGCCGAACTCGATGTAAATGCTCATGATGACCATGAAAACTGGAGCATTCATTTATAGTCCGTTTTCTAAATATGATTTAGAAGAACGAACTTATATGAATTTGCAAGAGAGTTTTACAGGTCGGTGGGAGCGAATAAAATACATGCAAGGCATCAAGAGGCTGGACATATGTTTTGACAAAGTAGTGAAAGAGTTTGACACTTTATCAAAAATGAATATGAACAGTCTAAAATGACCAGTAACTTATTTTTGTTGTAAGGTACGATGAATGGGATGAAATCTAGAAAAATTAAATATTATGGATTCCTAGGGACTAAGCGAATTATATGGATGAGATTCAAATGTATGGTCTAATATGAACATAGAAACCCCTTAAGTCTATACAGTAGACGATTTAGCAGATCCACTCACGAAAGCTCTACCACATGAAGTTTAGAAAAGACTTATGTGTAAAATACAATATGAGATACCGGGATAAATGGGCCTGAGTGCAAGTGGAACATGTTGGGAGATGTATGCCCTCGTGGCAATTTATCTCTGTGTAATTGTACAAACATCTTGTTCAAAATTACAGTAAGCTGTAAGGTAAGTAATTTATCTAAGTTAACTCATAATGTAGTAAGCATTAGAAACTTAGGTAAAGTCCTGAGACTTAATGCAAGGTCAAACATGTATCGAGATGAGGATCTCGATCATGTAGAAATGCTTGACCGTTTGTAGCATAAGTTTAAAAGGGTTCGTGGTCGTAGATGTTTCGAGAAAAGGATATCAAAACATCGGATAGACCATTGTGTCTTAGGCTTCACCGTGTAGCGGTGACGATGATCTCATGGTCGTTCGACTTGGCGAAGTTGGAGACGAGACACAGGTGCTCATTGGAGAATGAGTTCACTGAACGACCAAACAAGAGTAATCATATGGTTATGATTGACCAATCTGTCAATGATAACTCTTAATGATGATAGGCAAGTTGGTCTTTTGACTTGAGATCATTGTACGAACCTGTACGTGAACGGTGTCACTTAGATCCCTGACCTAGCTTCGAGGCAAGGCCTGTCAAAAGGTCTTTGGTTAGGTGACATTTGAAGCGTGTGAGGAGAGTAATGACCAAGATAGGATTCGTCTCTCTCGATCAATGGGAGTTAGTGTCATAGTATTAGTTCGATCTTTAGTGAAAACACCGGCCAGAGTATGTTGGAAGCCAACATTATTTGACTAAAGATCGATGGAGACTAACCGGTTTCGAGCTATTGGGGGTTCACAGTTTAACCGTACCATAGGCTTGAACTAAACGACATAGTTTTGACGAAGAGACTATAACTGCGGTGTTCATCACGGACACAGTCAGGGTGGTCCTGATAATACTTATGTTAATGAGTTAACCAGATAAATATGATACTGAAACAGGGACGACAACTGCTGCTTGTGGTCACTTCCGTCTGGGGCTTCGAGCCCCACATGTAGTAGGGTCAGGCTGTATGGTCTCACACAGAGTGCGATCTTCATCAAGTAATATGTAGAAATTAGGGAGAATATATAAGGGATAGAATATTGTAAAGAATTTGCAATTAGCCTCTGCATTCAGGATAAATGATCCTAAATGCAAGTAGGTGTTTTAAAGCTTAGATGGGGACAATTTTGCATAAGATGCAAAATGATATTAAATGCATCTTAAATTGTTTAAGGCCATATTTAATATAATAAACGCATTGAAAAGGTTGCCTGAAAGATGGGATCGTCCCGGTCTAAACATAGGTTCAAACCGTGTCAAAAACGGAGTCCAAACGCACAAGTTATGGCCAAAACCGTCAAGGTGTACAAAGGGGGGGGGGTCAGCCCAATCTGTTGGGCTGATCCCAGCCCAATTCACAAGGCAAGCCCACACCAGCTAGGCGGGCCCACGCCCGCTTATGAAGCCCGCAGTCGTAGGCGCAGGCAGGCACCCTGCCCGCTAAGCGGCGCGCACCCGCGCCCGCACTCCAGCAGCGAGCAGGGCCTGCCCGCCCGCATTGTGCACATACGGCATGAGCAGCGACAGCGCACGTGCATTGCACGTGCGCTGCCAGCTGGCGCACATGGTGGGCCCACTGAACCCTAGGGTTCTGTGCAGATTTGTGACGACTGGCTCTTGTGCAAATTTGTGCTTTTGGGTTGATCTTTGGACACATGTTTGAGGGGTCAAACGGTCTCGGATTGACTCACCGTTTTTTTCATATGCGTTCACCGTTTAGCGCTCTTTGATTTGATAAGTTGTATCAAATGTAAAGCTCAACAGTGAGGGAGTTAAAATTCATGGAAGTTTGGGCTTTCGTTAAGGCAACCTAACTTGATTTGAGTGGCTCCCAAAAGTTTGGAGCGCGCTCGGATCTAAGCTTAAATAAATAATTTTGTCCTCTCCCGAACTTTCTGTCTTGCTTCTGAAGGGTTCTAGCAAAGCCACGAAGGGGCTCGAATCGGATTCGAAGTCTTGACGGTGGATCCACTCAAGTGAAACTTTCTTAGGCGCTTGGTTGGCTCAGTGACAATGGGTTGCTCGCCTCGGGACGCGTGCAGTTCGGAAAGCGATTCAGCTCGGAACGTGCGGTTCGGGTAGCGGTTTGGCTCGGGACGAGGAGTGGCTCAGGACGCGGTTCGGTACACCTTACCGGTGCAAGCAAGGTTCCAGGTATGTAGTTTAATTAAGCATAGTATTTATAATTTTTTGCAATAGCTTAGATCTATCTTGGGGTGGTCAGACCCACCTCAAGATCGTAGAGATCCTGGCTAGGGTCTTGATAACCTTAGGGCTTTTTAGTTAAATGGTTTAACGTTTTTTTCGCTGCTTGTTTTTGCCTCTATCGTCCGTCCAACGTAAGACGTGCATAGAAATATGCCCTAAGTGTCCCTTAAAACCCATCAGTGCATTCAGACCACTGAAGAGCAAAGTCTGGGTGCCTGAATAATTACAGGCGACTGTACACTCTACATCAGTCGACTGACACATAAGCTGGAGCGAAACCTCGAAAAGACAAGTTACGCACTTTGGTACACAAGTGATTGAAGAACAATATCCAGGTGCATGAAGAAAGCCATGCGCCTGTCAAATGAACTTCGGTCGCCTGCTCCAAAAGCTCAAGAAAGAGTCAATAAATACATGACTTGAGCTGTGCATAACAGTTGGATGTAGAAGACCGGCCAGGTGCCTGGAATCACCCAGTTGCCTATCATGCCTTCAGCAGTCGCCCGTTGGAGAGCGAGAGACTCCAATTGAGTCATTTGTCATGGTGAACCTATTGGGTTGGATTCTATGATAATCCTAAGGCTCACTAAGATGGATATATGCATATGCATAAGAGTATGACCATCTATCAAGGCATTACAACATCATATGACTCAAAAAAAGAAAAGCAATTAAATAAAATTACATGGATTACAATTGCTTCCCTTAGAGGCTAATCTTCGAGCTCTAGATGCATTGATGCTCCCCCATCATCTTCTAAGCTTTGGCATCTCTTGATGAGATTTCCTTCGTCAAGCTCCAAGCTTTGGCAATGCTCCACTACCATCCACATGCTCCAAGCTTTAGCTTCATTAGATGATCTTCATGACTTCATCATGTAAGGATCTTGGCTATAAGGAAAGCACTAGAAGGGGGGTTGAATAGTATTTAAAAAATTTAAACGCTAGTTATACCAATTTAAATTCCTAACCAACAATAAATGTGGAATTATAAATAAACCCAAATTGAAACAATGCTAACACAAAGTATTTTTCAAGGGTTCGGATTAACCAAGTCAACTCCCTACTTGTTCCCGGTAATCCTACGTCCCTTCCACCCGGATACAACCGAATACTCAAGTTAGAACCCTAACTTGAGGTTTCCTTTAAACCCACTTGTAGCAACCCTACAAGTGAAATCGAAACACAATCGATGTCCTTGACTCCCACAACTTGGGAGCAAGCCAACCACTCTCACAAACTTAGAGTTAAACTATTATCGTAAGATATGAAATAATGAAATAGCAACACTTACGATCACCTATACCTTGAAGTAGAACTTGAAGGAGCAAGTGTGTTGTGTGTTGAAGTCTCTTCCACGAAGAGAGAAAAGCACTTTCTCTTGTCACCACCAATTGCCTAGAGGATATCACTTGGATTCTAGGTTGGAGAGCAAGAGAGAATGAGATTGGAATTCTAGGGCTTTTGAATTTGAGAGATGTGAAAAACTTGAATATGAAAGCTAGGGGTTTTCAAGAGATGATCAAGAAGATAAGTAACCCCTCAATGGAACAGTAAAAGCTCTCTTTATAGGTTCACCAAAACCCTCAAACAGAATCCCCAAAAACCCCTTTGAAATCCGTGGAGAAAAAGCCAATGGATAGAATTTACACACTCAACAGTCGACTGGTGAAGAAATCACAGTCGTCTGCTGCACTTTGTCAGAGGGTAGGTGAGAATTCAAACAGTAACTTACCACGTAGGACAGTCGATTGATGAAGGAAAGACAGCACCTGTAAACCTAACAGGCGACTGAAAGTCATTCTACAGGCGACTGGCCGCAACATGGATAAGCTGAGAAAACTCAGAAAGTTCTGAGAAGATATGGCATGCGACTGATGTGGAACACACATGCGCCTGTGTCTTGGGTAGGCGACTGTGAAACCAACATCAGTCGTCTATTACTAATAAGTAAACTTTCCAGAGAGCAGAGTCTGCAGAGAAAGAATCGACAGGCGACTGTTGAAGCATTAATATTCGACTGTTCCTTGGACAGTCGACTGTTAATCCAACTTCAGTCATCTGGCCATATGGAAAAGAAAATGACTTTTGGGCAGGAGAGAGACATGTGACTGACTAACAAATCACATGCGCCTGTAGCTTGGACATGCGCCTGTCTTTTGTACAGCAGTCGCCTGGTTAGAGTTAAAGCTAAAATCCCAAAAACCAATTGATAAAGTATGTGCATAACAGGCGATTGTAGAACAAATCACAGGCGACTGTTTTGAGACAGGCGCCTGTGAAATGTTCAGCATTCGCCTGTTGAAATCCCAAAATGCACATGCTAGAGAAATGTGAATTGGAGGCTAGGAGATGTGATCTAATGATTTCCAAGGATAGAAATAAAGATGTGTGTGCTCCAGCATAGTTCTACTTCTAAGCTACATACTAGAAGAGAATAAAAAGATTACATTATGTATAAGCCTCTCTTCTATCCAAAGTATGAGTTTGAAGTCTTTTAGGAGCTTCAGTCACCATCTTTGATCATCCAATCCACTTTTCATGCTTTGATTGATACTTGAGTGACATCCATTGCTAATTGATCTTCATGATATGCTTAGGCAATATATTAACTGCAAATAAAGAATTAGTCACAAGTATTTATGTTTGCTCATCATTAACACCAAGTAGGGAGAAGTCCAATACTCAACATTCTCCCTCTTTTTGATGAAGATAAACAAACATAAACAAAAAGATAAATAATTGTGCTTAATGAATACTTATTCCCCCTACATAGATGCCAATCAAAGTTAGTCAATATTTACAAGGGCATCTATAGATCAATTGAAGCGAGCATGTAACATATGCATGAATGAAATGATTTTAATTCTTGAAATCTAGGATTTTATAATCCAAGTTCATTATATCTTACTCCCCCTGAATCTAAGACAACTTCAATCTTAGATTCAAGTATAGAATTTACTTAGCACATAATTATGATATGTTTATTTCTCTCCCCCTATGGCATTATCCAAAAAGTGAAAAACAACAACAATAGTGCTAAATAAGTACTAAAACTATCATGAGAGTCTAAAGATGGCATATATATTTAATGTGATGCCAAAATATAATCGAAAATAAACTCACAAAGGTGCATCTCATTTATATACCCAAAAACTCATCAATACAAGAAATATTAGTTGACTAAAGGAACGAGAATCCAATATCAACATTGCAAAAATGTAAAAAAAAACGTTAAAAAACATCTTACATCACATCATGTATATAAAAGAGCATACAAAGAGAGACAATATCACAATGTACACACAATCATCATAAAAAAATGAGACACAATGTGAAGCAGCATATAATAAACTAAAAGCATCATCATATGTATACAATCAAAAGATACAAGGAGTACAAAAGACAAAATCAACTCCATGTACATCAAAAGTATGATCATCATATATACATCATCAACCATCAGTAAAAAAAATCAAAATACAAACAGACACTCAAACTCTCAACCCTAACAAAATACATCTAGGCATAAGGATGAGTAGTCTCTACGAAGTGTCAATCCAAATCAGCAACTGAGGAGTGTACGGGAGTAGCCAACTCAACACGGAACACATGGGCCTCTGGATCATCAGGAATATCCTCGGGAAGAGGAGCAGTAGCAACAGTTGTGGAGACATCCTGAGCAGCCGGAGAAGCAATCGGCTCAGAAGCAGTATCAACAGTAGGGTCATGAAGCTCAGTGATGAATGTAGGAGGAGGCTGAGAAGGCTTAGGTGAAGGTACAAAAGACCTGAGATGTGCAGGGAATGGAATGCCCTGATGTTGGAACAGCACATG
Source organism: Scilla litardierei (assembly GCA_030789695.1). NCBI lineage: Eukaryota > Viridiplantae > Streptophyta > Magnoliopsida > Asparagales > Asparagaceae > Scilla > Scilla litardierei. The sequence continues at coordinate 20,080,695 of CM061136.1, forward strand.
GAACAACTCATAGAGACAAGGCACCTTTTTGTCCAACAGATCACGAGAGGGTGCAGTAGATGACGAGGGCTGATCAGTGGGTGGAATGGTGGATGAAGACGGAGCTGAAGAAGACTGCCTCTTCTTTGATGTCGTCTGCAGATCCGAAGAGGACTTTGACTTAGCAGAAGCATCAAGAAGAAGGCCTAGGGGCATGGGCTCATATGGAGATAGATCGATCCCGAAATGACGAAAGACTTGAGTGAGGAGTCCACCATATGGAATGCGAGAGGAGGCAGTGGTGTACTCGACCTTATCCATCCGATCAAGGAGGACCCCGGCCCAGTTCACAGACATGCCAGAGAAAATGGCGTACATGCAATAGAGGATCTCCTGAGATGGCTGATCAGAGGAGCCATATTTCGGTAAGATGTTGGACTTCACCATTAGGTGAACAGCCCAACCTCTAGCAGAAAACATGGAAGCCCTGACGCCAGAAGAGAGAGATGAATGGATCACAGAGAACATGTCCCGACGGACAGTCTGATCAAGATATGCAACGTCTGAGAGTGAAATATCAGTGGGTAAGGAGCCAGTGGAAGGAATCCTAAGAATGGTTCCTAGTAGAGTAGAGTCAAGCTTGATACGGGTCCCCTGAACAATGGTGTCAATCACACCCGTGTCAACATATTCACCGCAAATGTGGTTGGCATAACATAGCTTGACAAGGAATGGATAGGCACGAGGGGAGTCGACATGAGAGTATCGAATTAAATCGACCAAATGGGTCGACGTGATAATCTCGGATAGTCTCTCAGCGGTGAAAGCCTGAAAAACAATGAATCGCTCACGAAGGAGCTTGATCCCAAGCATAGCATGAAATTTTGCCAGACATGCATCATCTCAGAAAATGGGGATAAGAGGATCAGAAGGAGGAGGCCTGTGTGGATTTTGGCCTTGGGTTGAAGCGAGAACAGTATCGGGGTGGCTGTCAGCAGCCACACGAGTTGACTCAGCCTCAGCGGTAGCCTCATTGATGCGAACACCAATGGGTCTACGCTGACGCTTCTGAAGAGGCTCAACAAATTCTTCTTCTTCGTGGAAGAAGAAGCGGAGTCGGAAGTATCAGAAACATCGGAGTGGGGTTGCAGGAACTTGGTGCGGGTTCTATATGGTTTCTTGGGTTCGGCAGCACTGGGCTTAGGGTTCCTAGGCTTCCTAGGAACAATGGCTTTCCCTTTGATCTTGGAAGGAGCCATCGCACGAATCAAGAGACAAACGATAAAATAGAACACGAACAAACGAAAGAAAGGAGAGATATACCAAACTCTCAATCGAGTGATCGGGAAGAGAGATCGACGGGTTGGATCTTCGAATCGACGAGGAAGACGAAGAAACGGTTGGAGTTCGAAGAGGAAGACGAGGGAAGTCAAACGGATGAGAGAGAAATAATCGACGGCCTCGTGTATAAAAGATGGGGTCAAATGAATCTGTGCCGTTGGATCATCAGATCGACGACTCAGATCGAGTTAACGAGCTGCCACTGAAGTTGACAGTCAACTGATGTGAAATCGTCAGTCGACTGGCCGAAAAAGATAGAGATCAGACTTGGGTAGACAGACATTCTCCTGTTGAGTAACTCACAGTCGCATGTCGGAGAGACAGTCGACTGTAACTTACGCAACAGTCGTCTGACAGAGGATCAAAAATATGTTAAATAAACAGAGACATCTCAAGATTAGGACAGGTGCCCGATGAACAACTTACAGTCGCCTGTTAGAGAGACAGTCGACTGGAAAAAGTTCATCAGTCGCCTGTGCGAAAAATTCAGACTGCAGTTAAGAAAAGTAGAGTTGGGCAAGCGACTGTCGAAGGAATGACAGTCGTTTGTCCTGGTCCAAAAATGTACAGAGAGGTTGAAATCCAAAGGTTTGAGACAACTCACCCTAGGACTTATAATCTAACAATACTCTAATCAAGAAATTAATATCAAAATATTATAGATTAATATACAAATCACGTACATTAATCCAAACAATTGAAATCATCAAAATCTCAAATACATCTCTTGAAAAATATTTGAAAAACATATAACATATCAAAACAAGAGAAGTAAAATGATGAATGAGTTCAAGGCATGATTTAACATAAAAGTATGAACTCTTATAATTCAGATTCATCCATAATCCCTAATTCTCCATGCAACCTCACAAATGAATCTTCTTTAAGAGGTTTAAAGAAGATGTCGACGATTTGTTTTTGGATTTCAATGTACTCTAGGATGATGTCATTCTTAGTTACATGATCATTAATGAAGCGGTGTCTCATATCTATGTGTTTGGTACGGGAGTGATGTACCGAATTCTTGCAAAGACAAATTGCACTTTGGTTATCAACTATGATAGGACAAGTATCACAATTGACACCATAATCTTTGAGTGTGTGTCTCATCCAAAGAACTTGTGCACATGCAAGACCCGCATCAATATATTCTGCTTCAGTCTTGGACAATGATATCAAGTTCTGTTTCTTGGAAAACCAAGAAACTAGGGAATTTCCTAGAAAATGGCAAGTGCCACTAGTACTCTTCCTATTGGATTTGCATCTGGCAAAGTCTGTTGGTAGCAACGATCTATGAACTTCGTGTTTGATGATAACAAACGTGTGTGAATGTTTTTAACGTGTGTGTTAAGTGTTTCAGGAACGGCAAACGTGCGACTCATTCACGTAGAGTATTGGTCAACGTGCAAAGGAGAAAGGGGAGAACCTAGCTTGAGGTGACTCATATCTATGGGAATCAAACCCTAATCATATTCCGTATCAAACTCTAACTCCATCTCTAATTGCAACTCCTCCTAGCAATAGGATCCCTTTATAGCTTTAAACCGCATCATGCATTAAACCCTGTTGCTAATTGTGTTAATGCTTTGCATATTATTTTTAAACCGCATCACGCATCATGCATATATCTTTGCAACTCCACCATGCATAAAACCGCATCATGGATTAAAGTTAATGCTATAAAAAAAAACAGTTGCTAATTGTGTTAGGGGTTGAAAAGTCAAAAGTGGCCTAGTTTCTAAAAACCCTAAAACTTTGGAAAACCCCAATACAGAGGCCGCCACATCTTTTTTTTAACTCTCCATCATTTTTACAAGCAGCAGGCCGAATTTTTACAGGAGGTGGCTTCTTCATTGTGATTTCTTTTGAGAGCACTTTGTTTTGATCTTTAGAAAATTCAAAAGGAGCCATTCACAACAATTCCCAAGAGCCGAACCTTTTCACCCCAGACTTCTCTCTAAGCCGCATGTATTTTTGTTGGCTTTTTGTGAGGAGCGGTATGGCGTTGTTCATCAACCAATGAGGGAGAGCTCTTCAACCAGTTAAAAAATTCCAAGGGAGACATGCCGAATTCTTTTTAGTTACTCTGCTGTTTGAAAAATCTCAAAGCATCATATTAAACTGCATTGTCTTTTGTTTTGTTGACAGGCCGCACAAACTCTTTTACAGACCATCAAAGAGTAGCAGCAATTGTTCTTTCTCCTTTGCTAAACTCGAAGAGAGCAGGCCGAACTGTTTAATCCTCTTTTCAGAGCCGCAACAAGGTGCTTTGATCTGCTTACCCGCTACTTGCCGCAACGTGGAGATTGTTGCTTCAGAAATTACATGCTGCAACTTGCTGATTGAGGGGACTATGGACTACTGTTTGTCAGATTGCTTCTGACCTTGCGCTGAACGACAGAGACACCAACGCCATCACAACTGAGCGATTCTAAACTCTACTCTATTATATTTGTGATTTGGTGTTGTGATCTTTGTAGAACTATTTTATTATTTGTTTGGGGACTTGGCTAGTTGGGACTAGCCAAGAGAGAGCTTTACTAGTATTGTTATTGTTTGGGCACTTTGGTGAGTGCGGGTACTGAGGGCCAGGTGAGTGTAGGGTTGGTGCTCTAGCTACAGGTTGTACCAGTAAACTTTAATAATCTAGTATTGCTTTTGGGGCTGGATGTAGGTCGTGGGTGCGACCGAACCAGGGTATATCGCCTGTGCATGCTGTGACTGCTTTTCTATACTCTGCATCTAGTTGATTGTGCTATAACTGAGTGTGATTTCTCGTGGGTTGCACGAGAATTTATTTATAAGCCTATTCACCCCCCCTCTAGGCTTAGATCCAGATCCAACAAGTGGTATCGGAGCCAGTTTAGCGGATCTAGCCTAGTTGATCATGTCTATGAATATGTCTGATTCTGCTTTTGCTGAGGGTCAGTCTATTTCCCGTCCCCCCAAGTTTAATGGTGTTGACTTTGCCTATTGGAAAACTAGGATGAGGATTTATTTAGCTGCTGTTGATTATGATGTATGGAGCATTGTAGAAAAAGGCTATAAACCTCCCACTATTAATGTTGCTAATAATGAAATGATAAAACCAGAAGATAAGTGGGATGACTTTGATAAGAAGCGCTTTTCATTGAATAACAAAGCTATGAATGCATTGATATGTGATTTAGATAAAGCTGAGTTTAACCGTATATCTCAATGTCAAACTGCGCAGGAAATTTGGCATACTCTGGAGGTGACTCATGAAGGTACATCGCAGGTTAAGGAGTCCAGACTTGCGCTACTCAGCACTGAATATGAAAGCTTCCGCATGCTTCCATCAGAGTCAATTAAAGAGATGTTTGCGAGATTCACAGACATCGTCTACAAATCTACCTCTCTTGGAAAGTCGTACTCAAGTCTGGAGCAGATCAGAAAAATCTTAAGAGCATTGCCTAGTACCTTCCGTCCTAAAATCACAGCTATTCAGGAAGCAAGGGATTTATCGTAGATGAAAGTGGAGGATCTGATAGGGAACCTGATGTCCCACGAGCTGGAGCTGCAGAGCATTGAACTGAGAGAGAAAGATGAATTGAAGACTTCAAAGGCGATAGCCCTTCAGGCTAAGGAGGATGAAGATGGAGATGAAGAGGAGGCCTTTTTGGTGAGGAGCTTCAAGAAATATATCAGAACTGGCAACGGGAGATCAGAGATGCTGAAAAGGTTTAATCGCTCTAAATTTAACTCTAATAATAAATCTTTTGAGCAGAATACTACTGATCCAGTTACATGTTTTAAATGTAAAAAGCAGGGACATTTTATGAAGCAATGCCCTCAAGGAAATAATAACGCTGCGGAGCAAAAGGGAAAATCTTTGGTGCTCACATGGGATATGGACACGAGAGGATGAATCTCAAGAGGAAGTTGCCCATTCCTCTCTTTGCCTAATGGGAGAACTAAATGAGGTAAAATCTTTGACTAAAGCTCAACTAGTGACTACCTTTAAAGAAATGCAAGATGAAATATGAAAAAGGTTGGAATCAACTGTTGAGTTACTTGAATCTCATGTAGAGAAGTTTAAAAATGCTAATTTTGAATTGCAACAAGACAATTATAATATGTCATTAGAAGTTGATGATTTTAAAGAGAAAATTGCTGCATGTAATTCTACTATTAGCTCTTTGAAAAAGGAAAAATCTTGCATGCCTACTGAAACTGAGTGTCTGAATTGCTCTACTTTACTTAAAGATATTAGCATGTTTAAACTAAATACGATTAAGCTAGAAGTGGAAAATGAATCGCTAAATGAGAAAATTTGCATGCTAATAAATGAAAATAAAGAGCTAAAGAAGAAGATGGCTAATCTGAAAATGAGTGAGGAAGAGAACAAAAAGGCCTTCATTAGTAAATGTACCATGCTTGTTAATGAGAACATGTTTTTAAAGTCTAAAATATCTGATCTTGAATTGTCTATTAAAAAATTTGGTGTTGGAAAGCATTCACTAGACATTATTCTAGGTAATCAGATACAAGGAAATAACAGGCGTGGCTTGGGATATGGAAATAAAATTGATGAGCGGCCTAAGATTAATAGAAAGCATCAAAAAGAAACTGGTATAGGAAGAAGTGTGTTTGCTAAATGTTATACATGTGGTGGTGTTGGTCATGCTTATTATAATTGTCAGTATAGGAATACCAACATCAAATTTAAGCAAATTTGGATTCCAAAAAATAAAGTGACTAACACTAGTGGACCTATTTGGATTCCTAGGTCACACATATCATGCTCGTCTTATGTGTAGGTACATGGCACGGCTAAGGAACAAAAGTGTGAGTGGTATCTAGACTCTGGCTGCTCAAGACACATGACAGGTGAAAGAGAAAAGTTCCTTAGCCTTACAAAGCATGAAGGAGGAAGTGTTACTTTAGGGGACAATGGAAAATGCAAGGTAATTGGTAAAGGTGTTGTAGGTAACGACACCTTTCGGCTTACAGATGTCCTATTGGTTGAAAAGTTGAAACATAACCTCATTTCTATCAGTCAGCTGTGTGACAAAGGTATGAAAGTTGAATTTGATGAAAAACTTTGTAGAATCATTGATAGATCCACAGGTGACATTATTATTACTGCAAATAGAAAGAATAATGTGTATACTCTTATGATTGAAGAACTAACTGTTTCTAAATGCTTGCTTGTAGGTGAAGAAGAGGCCACACTATGGCATAGACGATTAGCACATGAAGCATGGGATTGATAAAGAAGCTCGAAAGCAAAAATTTGGTAAGAGGACTACCGCATCAGACATATGAGAATGGTATGTTGTGCGTGGCATGCACCAAAGGTAAGCAAACTAGATCTACTTTCTCTAGCATCAATGAAATTGCCACCACACGTATATTGGAATTAGTGCACATGGATTTATTTGGTCCAACAGACATTGCTAGCCTAGGAGGTAAAAAGTATTGTTTAGTATTGGTGGATGACTTCTCTAGATATACATGGGTATACTTCCTAGCCAAAAAATCAGACTCATTTGACCATTTTCAAAACTTTTACATACAAGTTTCTAATGAGAAAAATTCTTCCATTGTAAAAATTAGAAGCGATCATGGAGGTGAGTTTGAAAATGCTATTTTTGAAAAGTTTTGTTTTGAAAAAGGAATTTTACATGAATTCTCTTCTCCTAGAACACCTCAACAAAATGGGGTGGTCGAGAGAAAGAATCGCACATTAAAAGAGATGGCTAGGAGTATGTTAAATGAATATAGCTTGCCTATGTCTTTTTGGGCTGAGGCCATTAATACGGCATGCCATGTATGCAACAGAGTTATGCTTAGACCTATACTAAATAAAACATCTTATGAACTATGGCATGGCAACACCCCGAAAGTTTCTTACTTCAGATTTTTTGGATGCAGGTGCTTTATATTAAATACTGCAGATCAGCTTGGCACCTTTGAATCAAAATCAGATGAGGGAGTGTTCGTAGGATATTCAGCAAGGAGCAGAGCATACAGGATTTATAATAAACGCACACTTGCAATTGTTGAATCTATAAATGTAAAGTTTGATGAATCTGATATAAATTCTTTGGATTGCAGGCAGAACATTGAAGAGGAAAATGTAGAACAACAAGGCATTCCAAAAGTTAATGAGGAGAAACTTGAAATACAGAAAGAAGCTGAAACTGGTTCGACAGAAATACAAGATGAAGCAGTTACCAGAGGAGAGTTGAGATTCACTCCAAACCACCCACCAGACTTAATCCTAGGTGAGCCTACGGCAGGTATTCGCACACGTTCCTCTTTTAGAGATCTTTGCGCTCTATGTGTATTTATGGTGACTTTATTTCTGTAATAGAGCCTAAGACTATAGATATTGCTTTAGAAGAGGAAAGTTGGGTTTTGGCCATGCAAGAGGAATTAAATCAATTTGTCAGGAATAATGTCTGGAAACTAGTACCTAGACCCACTGATTATCCTGTAGTTGGTACTAAATGGGTGTTTAAGAATAAGCATGATGAATCTGGTAATGTTATTAGAAACAAGGCTAGGTTGGTAGCTAAAGGGTATAATCAAATTGAAGGGATTGATGTGGATGAGACTTTTGCACCAGTTGCTAGGCTTGAGTCCATTAGAATCTTGCTAGCTTTTGCAAGTTATAAAGGGCTCAAACTGAAACAAATGGATGTAAAAAGCGCTTTTCTTAATGGCTACCTAAAAGAAGAGGTATTTGTTGAGCAACCCCCAGGTTTTGAAAGCCATAATTTTCCAAACCATGTTTATAAATTGGAAAAAGCTTTGTATGGTCTTAAGCAAGCTCCGCGAGCTTGGTATGACCGTCTAAGCACATATTTGTTGGAAAATAATTTTAAAAAGGGGAGTGCTGACAATACACTATTCTTGATGCATGAATCTGAAGATTTTCTCATTGTGCAAATTTATGTTGATGACATTATTTATGGTGCTACTAACGATCTTCTATGTCAAAAGTTTGAGAAAGTCATGCAGGATCAGTTTGAGATGAGCCTTGTGGGAGAGCTGAAATATTTTCTGGGGTTCCAAGTAAAGCAAGGAAAGGAAGACATCTTTCTATCTCAAACCAAATACATCAAGGAACTTCTGAAAAAGTTTGGGATGACGAAGTCTAAAGGAATTGGAACGCCGATGTGCCCCAACACGAAAATGGACAGGGATGAACAAGGAGTTGCAGTGGACCAAAAGCTATATCGAGGTATGATTGGTTCCTTATTGTACTTGACTGCAATCTAGGCCTGATATAATGTTTGCTGTATGTTTGTGTGCACGCTTTCAATCAAACCCAAAAGAATCTCATTTGAAAGCCATTAAAAGGATCTTTAGGTACCTAATCATTACACCTACTTTAGGCCTTTGGTATCCTTCTAGTGGTAACTTTGATTTGGTGGGTTATTCTGATGCTGATTATGCGGGTAGTTTAACTGATAGAAAGAGCACTAGTGGCACTTGTTTTATGCTAGGACACTCTTTAGTTTCATGGTCTAGCCGTAAGCAAAATAGTGTTGCATTATCCACTACTGAAGCAGAGTATATTGTACTCGGCAGTTGTTGTGCTCAAGTACTGTGGATGATGCAAACATTATCTGATTACGGACTAGCTCTTAAAAGAGTTCCTCTTCAATGTGATAGCAAGAGTGCCATAGATCTTTCTAATAATCCCGTACACCACTCTCGTACTAAACATATTGACGTAAGACACCATTTTCTTAGAGATCACCTCACTAAAGAGGATGTGTCTGTGGAGTTTGTTCATACGGAATCTCAACTTGCAGACATATTCACCAAACCTTTGGTTGAGGCTCGTTTTTGTCGTCTTCGTCTTGAGCTTGGTATTATTGATAAAACTTAGTACGAGACTTCGTTTTTTTGTAAGCTTGAACTTTTTTCTTATTTGTGTGCTAGTAGTTGCATTGTTATGTGTGTATGATTTTTTTTATTATTTGTGTGATTGCATCTCATGTTTGCTTTAGTATCTCATGCATTCAACAAAAAACAAAAACAAAAAAAAATGAAAAACAAAAACAAAAAAAAATTGGTGCTTCTATGTGTATCTTTCTCTTTGATTCATTAAAAGAAGTGTTCATGAATGATTGTCATATCTATGTAGAAATTGTTGTATTATTTCTTTTGCTACATGCGCATGTCCATCTTTCTAAATATTCATGGCATGTTCAATGACTGAAAATAACTTGATTTCTACACCACCTACTTCACTTCCACATATATTATTATTGTTGCACATTTGGAGATATCGTTTTTGAAAATTGGAAATGTGAATGTGGGAGGAAAACTTAACTGAAAAATCTAAGGGATATGATATACCTTGCCATGGATAAAAATTGAGTATTAAAAATTAAAAATGTTACTACAAGTATAAAAATTGAAAAGAAAAATACATGCTCTGTATGTAAAATGGATACAATCCTTGGCAACGGTATTACCCACGAGTATCCAACATAAGCTTTATGGGTAAACTTTAGCGTTGGTGTCTTTCCTCGTCAAGCAATGCCACCCCCACATCTAAGAGTCCTTATAGGCTATGTTTTGGGGTGTGGTACCTTGAACTCATTTTTAATGAGGTGGGAAAAATCAATCCTAGGTGATAGAACGTTACATGGAAAATGTGGATCGGATTTGGTTGACTTTCTTAAATGATTCTCCCTATGTGCATTCAATTTTTAATCATCGCACATACACGTTGGTGTTGAAGTCGTAGTTGTTTAATTTCATTGGATTTTGACTTGATTATTCTATGCGTATATGCATGCAATTGTTGGTAATGGTTAATAATACTCTCTTTTTGCATAATATATGGTTTTGACTTCGTGGTATGACTTTTGATGATAACAAAGGGGGAGAAAAATTTGGGAAGATTTGGTATTTACTTGGTGTTCACAAATATATGGTGTTCACAAATATATGATTGTTTGATTAAGGGGGAGCATTAAGGAATATTGGGGAAGCACAAAAGTAGGGGGAGCATGCTTTTGATATACTTTATACATTATTGTTCGCACATCATTTCGTCTCATTGCATGTCACCCACTACTGCCACACTATCACACACACTATTTGGAATTTAATTGCTCAAATCTTATACTTGGTTTGTCATCATCAAAAGGGGGAGATTGTTGGTAGCAACGATCTATGAACTTCGTGTTTGATGATAACAAACGTGTGTGAATGTTTTTAATGTGTGTGTTAAGTGTTTCAGGAACGGCAAACGTGCGACTCATTCACGTAGAGTATTGGTCAACGTGCAAAGGAGAAAGGGGAGAACCTAGCTTGAGGTGACTCATATCTATGGGAATCAAACCCTAATCATATTCCGTATCAAACTCTAACTCCATCTCTAATTGCAACTCCTCCTAGCAATAGGATCCCTTTATAGCTTTAAACCGCATCATGCATTAAACCCTGTTGCTAATTGTGTTAATGCTTTGCATATTATTTTTAAACCGCATCACGCATCATGCATATAGCTTTGCAACTCCACCATGCATAAAACCGCATCATGGATTAAAGTTAATGCTATAAAAAAAACAGTTGCTAATTGTGTTAGGGGTTGAAAAGTCAAAAGTGGCCTAGTTTCTAAAAACCCTAAAACTTTGGAAAACCCCAATACAGAGGCCGCCGCATCTTTTTTTTAACTCTCCATCATTTTTTTACAAGCAGCAGGCCGAATTTTTACAGGAGGTGGCTTCTTCATTGTGATTTCTTTTGAGAGCACTTTGTTTTGATCTTTAGAAAATTCAAAAGGAGCCATTCACAACAATTCCCAAGAGCCGAACATTTTCACCCAGACTTCTCTCTAAGCCGCATGTATTTTTGTTGGCTTTTTGTGAGGAGCGGTATGGCGTTGTTCATCAACCAATGAGGGAGAGCTCTTCAACCAGTTAAAAAATTCCAAGGGAGACATGCCGAATTCTTTTTAGTTACTCTTCTGTTTGAAAAATCTCAAAGCATCATATTAAACTGCATTGTCTTTTGTTTTGTTGACAGGCCGCACAAACTCTTTTACAGACCATCAAAGAGAGCATCAATTGTTCTTTCTCCTTTGCTAAACTCGAAGAGAGCAGGCCGAACTGTTTAATCCTCTTTTCAGAGCCGCAACAAGGTGCTTTGATCTGCTTACCCGCTACTTGCCGCAACGTGGAGATTGTTGCTTCAGAAATTACATGCTGCAACTTGCTGATTGAGGGGACTATGGACTACTGTTTGTCAGATTGCTTCTGACCTTGCGCTGAACGACAGAGACACCAACGCCATCACAACTGAGCGATTCTAAACTCTACTCTATTATATTTGTGATTTGGTGTTGTGATCTTTGTAGAACTATTTTATTATTTGTTTGGGGACTTGGCTAGTTGGGACTAGCCAAGAGAGAGCTTTACTAGTATTGTTATTGTTTGGGCACTTTGGTGAGTGCGGGTACTGAGGGCCAGGTGAGTGTAGGGTTGGTTTCTATTGGATTTGCATCTAGCAAAGTCGGCATCACTATATGAGATTAGCTCATATGTGCTAGACTTATGGTAAAGTAACCCATAATCTAGTAAATGATTGAGGTAATGAAAAATTCGTTTAACCGCAATCAAGTGTGACTCCTTAGGTCTAGCTTGATATTTATCACAAGGACATACAAAGAACATAATATCGGGCCTACTAGCGGTTAAGTTAAGTAAGCTACTGATCATATCTTGATATAGACGAACGTCTACATCTTTCTCGTTCTCATCCTTGTATAGATGGGTTGTCGTACTTATGGGAGTTCATTTGCTTGAAGACGATTCCATTCCGAATCGCTTGATAAGCTCCTTGGTGTACTTTTTTTGATGTATGAAAGTTTCATCCTTCATTTGCCGAATTTGTAGTCCATGGAAATAGTTGAGCTCACCCATATGGCTCATTTCGAATTCATCCTTCATAGACTTAGAAAATTCTTGGCAAAGATTAAAGTTAGTAGAACCATATATTATATCGTCTACATAAACTTGAATTAATAGGATGTCATTTTCATAATATTTAATGAAAAGAGTTGAATCAACTTCACCCATTTTAAAACCTAAATCCAAAAGAACAGTTTTGAGTCGATCATACCAAGCTCTAGGAGCTTGTCTCAACCCATATAACACTTTCTTAAGTTTGAAAACATGGTTTGAAAATTTTTCATGAATGAAACCGGGTGGTTGAGAAACATAAACTTCTTCATTAACATTACCATTTTAAAATGTACTTTTAACATCCATTTGAAATAATTTAATTTTTTATGGAATGCAAAAGACAAAAGCAATCTAATCGCATCTAATCGAGCTACGGGGCAAAGGATTCTTCGAAATCAAATACATTCCTCGTGCCGATAGCATTGAGCTACTAACCTTCCTTTATTCCTTGTGATGACCTTGTTTTCATCGGACTTGTTCTTAAAAATCCACTTTGTCCCAATCACTTGGTGATCACTTGGAAGAGGAACGAGCTTCCAAACTTCATTTCTCTCAAATTGCATAAGCTCTTCTTTCATTGCAACTATCCAAGAGCTATCTTCACACGCTTCTTGGATGTTCTTTGGCTCAATGGTAAAGACAAATGCACAATGAGAGAATTCGTTAATTCTTCACCTTGTTCGTACACTCACACCAATATCTCCAATAATTTCGTCATGGATGTGATTACGAACGGTTGGATAAGCTTTGGGAATTCCTGCATCACTTGGAACATCTTCAACAATTTCATTTGTATTGTTAGTTTCAATAATAGAATCATTAATTTTAACATTACTAATGGAATCACATAAAACATCTGCACTATCAACAACAACATGAGGAATATCAAAATCTTCATAAAATGATACGTGTAGTGATTCCTCGATCGTTGAAGAGGTTCTATTGTATATCCTGTAGGCGTTGTTACGTGAGTAATATCCAACAAAAATTCCTTCATCGGATCTTGGCTCAAATTTATCCAAGTTACCAAAGGTGTTCTTTATAAAACATTTTGAACCAAAAACACGAAAATATTTAACGTGCAACTTTTTATCATAAAATAATTCAAAATAAGTTTTGTTCGTTTTGGGGCCTCACTAGGATCCGATTAAGCACATAATATGCCATGTGCACCGCCTCCACCCAAAATTGCAGTCCAAGATGATTATCATGGAGCATGGTGTGAGCACACTCTATTAAGGTCCTATTCTTTCTCTCAACAACACCATTTTGTGGTGGTACGCGAGAAAAAGAAAAGTTGTGAGTAATCCTGTTGTCATCACAAAACTTAGTGAAAGATTCATTCTCAAATTCTCCTACATGATCACTACAAATAGTGATAATGGTGGATTCTAATAAATTTTGAATTTTTTTTGCAAATATAGAAAACTCTTCAAAAGCTTCATTTTTATTCGTTAAAAATGAAACCCAAGTAATTCTAGAGAAGTCATCAACGACGACTATTCCATAATGTGCATTACCTAAAGAGGCGGTTCTAGTTGGCCCAAATAAATCTAGATGAAGTAATTCTAGAAGCCTCTTAGAAGTTATGCCTTCTTTAAGTTTGAAAGACAATTTACATAGTTTATGTAACGACCCGCTCTCATGGGGTCATTACTTATTTGATTTCATTTGCAGGTCTGTAGATTACCAGTGAAATCAATATAGTTACAATACAGAGATGTACCAATACTCAAACCATCGTACATTATTACAGTCCATATTTGAAATACAACAGCACTCTCTCACCGAATACATGAAAGGAAGTATAGAAAAGAAATGCGAAAATAAAATACATAATAGCATATAATACGCACACCAACTCAAGTAACTAGAAATCAGCAGTCTCTGGATCAAACTCTGGCTCCTCAAACTCAGGGGCCGCTTCTTCGATCTGTTTTTCGTCTGCCGGTGCCATAAATGAAACCGTAGGAAAGTCACAATAATTCTAAACATAAAAAATAAGCAGTGCACACGTATGACTAAAGCAGGTGATATAAAGTAACTACGTACAAGCAAACCAGAGTGAAAAGTGAAGTACTGAGCTGCAACCGTGACAAGGCATACATAACTGAGTAGTAAAGGTAAACATAACTGAAAAAAGACGATGAACTGTACTATAGTAGTGCAAGCGGTGAGTAACCTAAAAACTAGTGACTAAGTCAGAGAGTACGATATGCAAAAATTGAGTTCATCTCTTGCCTGGGTGTGCAGTACCCAGACGGAACTGACACGGGTAGGAGGAGGTATTTGCCGATGCAGGAAGCATGTAAGGTTTTGCCGACACATGCATCTATGTTTGCCGACACAGGCAGCAGGTAGATGAACTCCAGTCACTCCCACACTCTCTCAAATTATGAGTTACCCCAAAAAACCCAGTGAAGTGTCAAGTGTTCTGTGTACATGTTTCATACGGGATGATTCACAAGATGCTCCATACGATGTGTCACATGATGTTATTAGTTCCTTATTTACAATGACAGTTAAATCAGGACCACTAGTTTACTTTCTTATTGAAAACTAGAAAGCTAGGAACTCATTTCAAAGCAGACTGGGTCAAAGCAAAGTGGATGCTAAGAAATTTGATGATAAAGACAAGTCCAACAATTGTGATAATGATTCCATGCTTTGAGCAAGTGGTAGTTTCGTTAGTATACAATTTACCCAAGTTGATGGTTGTGTGTTACAACCACCAAAGTTGAAAGTTGGCAATGTCACACGCTTAATTAGATAGTTATTCTGTAGTTCCGTATTAGATTAGGTCTCTAGTTTTTGGTTCGAGTCAATAGCCGTTCTGATGCTATATGTGATGTCTTAAGTTCGTACGAGTACACTATCTAATTTTCTAAATCTAGAATTCATTGTGACTTACAAGTTTCGAGGTTATTGTAGTGAGATGGGACTAGAGCTAGAGCTTCCAAGGGTGCTGGTGCACGAGAATCGGTACCTGCAAACACAAGAAACAATCGGTTAAAGAACACACTGTTTTCTATCTATTTAACTTGATCGTTTTGATTTTATAATCGATTGAAACGGTGCTGAAAAGCATTCTAAAATTTTATATGGGCTAGTACACATCTTTCAAGATCTTAAAATAATTAATGGGAATTTTTCTTAATTTATACGACCGAAAAACTAATTAAAACGAGAAAACGATTTTTCATTACATTTTTCAAAGATTTTTCTCGGGCAAATCATACGTCGGAATTCTTCCAACAAGGGATCAAAACGACTGTATAAACTAGTACTTCAACATATATTTTTCTCGTACGTCAGTGTACGTGAAAATCACACGATATGAATTTTAAAGTGAATTAAGCTTTATTAAGTTTTGCCTTTGAAAAATCATTGCAGGAGATATACTTGCCTTTTGGTGATGAAACCAGTGCCAATGAGTCCATTTCATCATTTCTGATTTTCTAAGACTGGTCTTGTAATTTTCTGACACCTGTGCAATTTACATGAATTAAATACAAATCAACCTTAATACGTATAATATTAACTCACATCCGTTCACTTCTATCGCATGCAGCGGGGTGGGGGTTTGTCGACGGCACCGGCGGGGCGTGTGCGACGAAGGTGGCAGGGCTCGGTGGGGGTGGTCGTCGATGGCGGGGCGAGCGGCAGCGGCGACGAGCGAGGACCGGCAGATAGGCGCTCCAGGGTGTGGGTTTCACCAGCGGTAGGCAGCGGAGGGAGTGCTCTCGGAGCGGCGAACGGTGGCCTGCGGGGGCACCGACGAGGCGGGGTGCTGTCATCGAGTTCTACAGAGGGCGACGAGCTGGGAGTTGGAAGAGGGAAGCTGTGGAGCTGGGGGGTTTGGCTGCGGTGGTGGTCGGAGACGGTGGCGCTCGTGCGGGTCTCTTCTGACGTCGGTGAGGTGGAGACGGTGAGAGGAGGAGCTGGGGGCCCGTTGGAGGGTGGCAGGATGCGGCGGAGTAGCTGAGGGGAGCGGACGGGGTGGTTGTCGACAACGAAGTACGGCGACGAGTCTGAGGTGGAGGTGCAGGGTCGGTGAGGGGTAGTGGCAGCGTCGGGCGGAGGGCTGCGGGCAAGGGGATCGCCGTGAGGGTTGACCAGAGAGGGGAGAGCGGGTGGATAGGTGTTCGGGCTTGGGTTACGTGAATCAGGGAGAGAGAAGTTCGGGAGAGAGAGGGCGGCGGGGAGGGTGTGTGCGTGCGTTGTGCTGTGAGGGAGAGATGTTGGGTTTGTATAGTGTTATAAAAATTAAGTAATATAATTAATAATAATAATAACCATAACTAGTATAGTTGGATCTGCCAACTTTAGGGGGTGGGTTAAATAGGTGGGTTAGGGTATTGATTAAGTGGGGTTAGGGTGTCAAAGTAACTAGTTAAATGTAATTAGTAATAGTAAAACGTCATTAGCGATTGTAACTAGTAAAAACGACGTAATAATAACCCGATTTCGCATATGACCCCGAAAAATTACGAAAACATAGCTACGGGTTCGTATCGTCGTGAGGATCGCGAATATGAGATCCATTTCGAAGTTTGATCTACGGAGATACGAGTTTTAGGCCAAAACATTTAGGTCGTGGGTTTGTGGGTTCTAGGTCGATTTGACCCTGAAAATTACGAAATTAATATGGGGGCATTAATCGACCATAGAATCATACTGTAGAAGTTTAAAATCGTTTTGATAATGTTTATATAGAAAATTAATTCATACAGCTAAATCAGTAACAATTGAATATGAATTATTATAAAAATTATTTAGAGGTATTTGATGATACTCGAACTTACTGAAATACACCATAACTAGTTTGATGCTTCAAAATATATTTTTTCAAAGAATTTTGAAATCATTTTTGATATAAAACTTCTGACTAACCATTATAAAATACTTTTAAAATGTGAAGATACGTGAAATACGTAAATAGTCCTTGTTACGCCCTGAAGGCCGGCCCATGAAATTAAGGCCCGTGAGCACTGGGAGCCTAAGCAAACACCTCAACGACCCTCGTGATGGGACCGAGCTGAAGATCGCATCCATTCGGGGAAGCTCGCCTCGCCCGCAACAAGCTCGCCTCCAAGGTCAACCAAGAAGCTCGCCCGTCTGACCTATACGCTCGCCGTGCCGGGGACAAGCTTGCCTACCTCCAACAAGAAGCATTGTCCGGAGGTGCCGAGCTTAATCACCGATCTCTGGCTCGCCCCCGAGGGCGACCAAGCATAAATATCTCTGACAGGGTGACGTAGGCTCACCTCCTCTCCATTAATGCCAGAAGTTAAGGGCAATAACTGATGGCTGTCACTCGCGTCTTATTAATGCACCTGACACCGTCTGACACCATTAATGTAGGAAATATCCCCGACACAGCTTGCCGACCTATCGCTTCAGCACTCGAGTGCCAGATAGGTTGATTCGACAGCTGACGGGACGGCGAACAACCGCCTCTTAGCCCTATAAATACGCCACTCATGCCTCCATAGAGGGGGTTGGTCGGTTAAATCTTCTAACTCACTTTAATACATAAGGTCAGATATCTTCCACATATCTGCGCCTTCCTCATAAGCTCGCCACGCTTCGCCGATCTATCTTAAGATTGCCAAGTGTACATGACGCCTACTTTTTACATCACCAGCTGACTTAGGCATCTGAGAGGCTATGGGCTTGACCCACCATTCTGACAAGTTGTTGATTCTCGCAGGAAGCTCGCCTCAGCTACTGGGAGAAGGCAACCTTCAGGTGACCTCATGCAACATTGGATCCTTCACCTCTGAAGTGAGTTCCGAGTCGTGCTAACCTCTCCATCACCCCAAAACTTGTAAATCATTGTACCCGTGATTTCTACTTCAAATAAATTTCATTGTGTGCGGAACTAACCCGCAATAATTGGCACCTCTGTGGGAATGATGGTTACACCTATGTTAGGATCCACACATCCTCAAAGCAATCCTTGCCACGACAAGTCACCTGGCGTCACACTCCCTTCGCCTCTGAGGAGGCCGGGTTGACTTGAGTCCATCATCGACGACACTCTGAGGCCACCCCTGGCTGAAGAGCCCCGTTATCCGAGAAGAATTTCTCCGATGAATCAACCCCTTAAGGGGTCGGATGCATCCATTCAGGACGTGGCCCTTGGCATCTACAAGAGATTCCAGAGCTTCACCAAGATGATAGAGGAGTGGGCCGTTGCTCAACAAGCGGGACCATCTCAGGCAGAAGGTCCCTCCTAGCTCTGCAATGTGAGGAGAGACCTCCTCTCCCAATTCAATAAGGAAGCAGTAGCACATCAGTGGCGGTTCGAGGAAGCAGAGGTAGCCACTCTGTAGAGGGAAATCAATAGAGAGGAGGAAGGCGCTCATCAGAGGCGATTACAGGAGGAATCGTCCCTTCGACGGATTCGCCTCCTCGATGCTGAGAGAGAGAGAGAGAGGCTTCAAGAGGGGAGCCGAGGGGTCCCCCTGGCATCGGCCTCGATGGAGCAAAGGAACGCCCTGGTGGACCATCTTGTAGAAAGCTATCGTCGTGGGAGATCACTTCGCCTGAGGCGCGGGGGCACGAATTTTGTAGCAGGAGCCCCCCCGGTGAGATCAACACTCTCCTAGACATGAAGACAGGTGGAGGAGGAGCTGTGACCGTATTCCTATCCCTCGGGAGAGAGGGAGGGATGCCTCTGAGCGTCGAGGTGGCTCATCCAGTGATTTCAATCGACGGGATGGAGAGCCGGCACCTCCCCCCGTCCCAAAGAAGCCAATCCGCTAACTCACAGGGTGATCTCAACTCCGGTACTTCATAGGTTCAAGCTACCTCAGGTTGAACTTTATGATGATTCGGGTGATCCTGTAACGTCCCGCTCCCCGGGATACCTGTGAAGTACGAATCCGTCCTAGATTCTCCCAGAGTAGCGAGTGTTACGAAGAAAGAATGGAAAAGAAATACAATTGAGTCAGCAGGTCACCGTGCACTGCTGGGGTAATACCTGTAACGTTCTCACGATTTAAAATCACCAACATAGAGAAAGAAAACAAAAACACAGAAAGAAATAGAAACCAACTCAGAACTAACTAAGCCAGATCAGAAACTTATACATAAACACCAAAGTCCAACAAAGTCCATCTTATACAACAACAACGCCTACAACTCTCACTAAACCAAAACTCCAATCCAATAAAGGACCCAAGAGTACAAGTCTCTCTAACTCAATCTCACGACCACCGAAAACACCAAGGACCATAACACGACTCAAGCTCCACTCTGCACAAGCACACCCCCAACTCAGCTCCACCAGCTCACCACACCAAACCCTGCTACCAGAAACTGCCATAGGTGGGACACGTCAACGCGTAACCCAGGAGGAAACTCAACTAGCACAGAGAATACTATTCTCAGGTTGTTATTTATTGGCACAAATATGATACAAGAGACAAAGAGAGCCACAGTTATATCAGGCAGAAAGTAAAAGCAGACATTACACATTCATGGCAATTCAGCATTTAATTTAACTATGTTCGAAAGCCTGACTACAATGCTGATATGAGGACCAGAACACTCGTCCCAAGGTGGGACGGTAGGAGCACCAACGACTCCATATAGCACCAACGACTCTACAACAACTCAACCCGCTCACCTAGTGAAACGAGGCCTATCACTCCAACTAGTGCAAGTAAGTATAACAACTACAGCTCATCACCGTTGTTTGTCAACAACGGTGGCGCCAACGGTGAAACACACAGTCCTGTCCTCATACCCTAACCATACTCAGCCTCCCCCCAAACCCCGCCTAGAGTGCTCACTAACCACATGGCAGACTGAGACACACCTAGGATTAAATCTACATGTTATTGAAAAACTAACATACAACATCAAGTGACTTAGAGCTAAAAGCAACACTTAGAATGACTTTGAGCTAAAAGCAGCATTTAGAGTGACATAGAGCTAAAAGTAACATTTAGAATGATATGGAGCTAAATGCAACATTTAGAGTGACATAGAGCCAAAAGTAATGAGCATGAAACTTAATGTTAAATAAGGGTAGCATGCAACATAATGTGACATAAGGGTAGCATGCAACATAATTTTAACATAAAAGAGCCATTTAACATTGAAATGTAACAAGCTATTATGCAACATCACAACTTTACCCACATTAACTAGCAACTTTACCAACATTAACAACTTTACCCACATTAACAACTTAAGGCAACTAGCAACCACACATGGAAAATTCTCTAAGGATGCAACTATGACAATTTCCACCTAAGCATTCCTACCAAAATGCAACATTAAAATGACATAAAGGTAATTATGGAAATTGATTGCATTTAAATTAAGAGAGCTAGCAGGTGACAAAATGACTTAATGGAATTTCCCATAATTAAAAAAACCACATCATTTCCTTTCCATCTTCCCATCACAACTATTCATATCCACAAAACGGTCCGTGGCTAAATTAAATAGAACAATTACCACAACTTACCTAACACAACCACTTGGCATGTATACTAACATTTTGCGTAACAACATATGGCAAGTCACTAATATAGATTTAACATATGGCAAGTTGCTAACATATTGCATACTAGAAGCGAGCTACCAACATATGGCAAGTACACTAACAGTTTGGTCTACTAACATATGGCATGTCACAATGCTTGTCATGAATCATAAATACGATTTACTAACAATTATCCTAGTAACATGTGGAAATCATAGCACCTAACATAACCTGCACAAATCGAGTTATCTCATGCAAGAGGCTACACTTAGCATACTAACAAGATAGCATGTGAACATGAGGCTTTAATGAAAGTGCTTAAGCCCTATATTAAAAGATGCGATTTTTAGTAATGTGAATTTGGTTCTTCATCAAAGATAGGATTTTTAGTAAGAGGAAATTGGATCTACTTAAAAATGCGAGCTTTACTTAAAGATCTAACATAAAAAAACAATCTTTATATGTTACACAACCGTTTACTTCTAAAAATACCGACTTTTGCCAAGATACATAGAGATTTATCCAACAATGAATTCTTTAGCACAATTACACCAAATCTACCAAAAAATGACAACTTTAACAAGTAGCTAACAAACAAAACCTTCAAATTAATATTTCTATACTATGGTGAGAATCCTACCTTACATCCTCATCCTTCCATTACTTCTCCTTTCTTAAAAGCTCCTCCTTAATGCCATCCTCCATCACTCTTCCTTAAATCTCCTTTCCTTTTTCTTTCTTTCCTCTTCTTCTTCATTTTCTTTCCTTTTTTGTTTTTCACCTCACAAAACCCCCGGCAAGCAAGGGGACAAAATGGAATGGAAATGAAAAGAGAAAAGAAAAATAAGGAAAGAAAGAATATTAAATCCCCTTAGAAAAGTATTACCATAAAACCTTTCCATAAAAGGAAACATCCTTAGCATCCCAAGTTCCCTTTATTTACAATAATGTCATGTCCATAAAAGGAAATACCTCATCCCCAAGCTTCTCCACTATTTACTAATATACCATTTCCATTTATGGTAAGTCATCAACATAATATCTAAGAAGTCCACTTATTTACAAGTTTGCCATTTACTAAAAAAGGAAAGTCTCTTCCAAAATATCTCCATCTCTACACACACACACACTCATATACTCTACACACACTCCTAACTAATAACCAATGTGCCACTACTATACACACACCCTTCTACTCTACACACAGATCCTCCTACTAATTACTAAATGTGCCACTATGCACATCCACCTCTACTATACATACACACAACCAATTATTACAACAACACCATCATCATTAATTGTAACAATAATAATAATAAATAATGCACTACAGTACATGTTACTATAAACACCACATATGTATATACGCTCTACACAAGTATACCAATACGCATACACTACACAAATACATAACCATATACACCCTACCGTAAATGGAACTAGGGCCATTACATTCTACCCACCTTAAAATCAAGTCTGTCCTCTGACTTCCTAGTTTAGGGGCCAACCCAAAGGCTGGGCCGGTCTAGACTCTAAAAGTCATCCCAACAAAAACAAGGTCAAGGCTCAAAACTTTCCAGGCCGTATACCGCTACATAAGGAGGCACACTAATCCACCCACATATACCTAACATATCTCTATCTCTAGGTATTATCTACACCCATCCATATGCAGCACATATACATGCATGTGATACATGCACATAAATATCATGCATACGCACGTGTCCCCACACACGTGTCATATCACATCAGCAATATACTGTAATATCATATATGCACTATAATACCATATCAGTACAATAAATATCACTACAATATGGAGACACTCCATAGACACCCAAGCCACACTACCACCTATACATGCAGGTAAATACATACATAGATCACCCTACAATCAGATAGACATATACATGTTTATGTACACCCAATCATGTATACAAATGAAGATAATACACATATATTAAATAGCCACATGCTCATGGTCATATATACACAGATACTTCATACACATATACATATCACACACAAATATATACTTACACTATCACATACCTACCTCATATCTATGAAAAAACTGAGACACGTATATCATATATACACACAAATACCCACAAATATGGTACGTCACATAGGGATAGTATACTACTACATATACACACCTATACATAGCTATAAGCGTACAACCAAGTACGCCTCTTAGTACACATCCAATACACGCACATATATCATCCCGTAGAGACATGCAATACAATACAATATAATATCCCTACTACTGCACACAAAGCACTCATATTCATGTTATGAGTACAGATACATATAACTAAGCATATACCTACAAATGCATGGGCACACGCCCATACACGCTAATATACAAATCATACCAATATGCACATATGTTTAACTATAAGCACACATATCACTATATACGTAACACCCAAATATGTATACACCCATAGTAGATAGTTATACACCAACACCTACACGCACATATACATATAATGGTATAGCCATCCACACACACGTATAAGCATAAATACTCACAACCATACATATAGTACATACATATCACATATTTTATCACATAGGCATATATAACACAACAGAAAACATAATATACTAATATACATAGAGTATGCCCACTCATACATGAGTGAGACACAGGGATCCATACATGGATCCACACACACAATATACATATAACACATACTATATATATGCAGTACACTCCACATACATCTCAATGTATACAAAGAATCTACTACATATACAACTCATAGTTCAACCCCATACTAACACATATACCTTAAAATACCAACATAGAGACACATATCTATACAAATATGTATATATACAGATGTATCCACAATCACACATACAAGTATACCACACATATATAATTGTTAATAGACATACAATACTTGTATATCTATGCAAACACAAAGCCATACATACATACATATATACATCAGACTATCCCAGTCCACCCTCAAGGACTCTACACCTCGACTTCTAATATCATAGCTCTATCATAAGGCTGAACTCCTACCCACCTTATGACTAAACTATCCTCGAAACACTATATGCACAACCCTTACACAGCCGCGGTGCGGTGACCTGCATGGGCCACCAAAATTTAACGACCCGCTCCCCGGGATACCTGGGAAGTATGAATCCTTCCCAGATTCTCCCAGAGTAGCGAGTGTTACGAAGAAAGAATAGAAAAGAAATACAATTGAGTCAGCAGGTCACCGCGCACTGCTGGGGTAATACCTGTAACGTTCTCACGATTTAAAATCACCAACACAGAGAAAGAAAACAAAAACACAGAAAGAAATAGAAACCAACTTAGAACTAACTAAGCCAGCTCATAAACTTATACATAAATACCAAAGTCCAACAAAGTCCATCTTATACAACAACAACGCCT
The DNA here is from genome assembly GCA_030789695.1 of Scilla litardierei. Taxonomy (NCBI): domain Eukaryota; kingdom Viridiplantae; phylum Streptophyta; class Magnoliopsida; order Asparagales; family Asparagaceae; genus Scilla; species Scilla litardierei. The sequence goes on from CM061136.1 coordinate 20,104,909, forward strand.
AGAACTCTCACTAAACCAAAACCCCACCCCAATAAAGGACCAAAGAGTACAAGTCTCTCTAACTCAGTCTCACGACCACTCAAAACACCAAGGACCACAACACGACTCAAGCTCCACTCTGCACAAGCACACCCCCAACTCAGCTCCACCAACTCACCACACTAAACCCTGCTACCTGAAACTGCCACAGGTGGGACACGTCAACGCGTGACCCAGGAGGAAACTTAACTAGCACAGAGAATACTATTATCAGGTTGTTATTTATTGGCACAAATATGATACAAGAGACAAAGAGAGCCACAGTTATATCAGGCAGAAAGTAAAAGCAGACATTACACATTCATGGAAATTCAGCATTTAATTTAACTATATTCGAAAGCCTGAGTACAATGCTAATATGAGGACATGGACACTCGTCCCAAGGTGGGACGGTAGGAGCACCAACGACTCTATATAGCACCAAATAACAACTCAACCTGCTCACCTAGTGAAACGAGACCCATCACTCTAACTAGTGCGAGCGAGTATAACAACTACAGCTCATCACCGTTGTTTGTCAACAACGGTGGCGCCAACGGTGATACACACAGTCCTGTCCTCATACCCTAACCGCACTCAGCCTTCTCCCAAACTCCGCCTAGAGTGCTCACCAACCACACGACAGACTGAGACATACCTAGGATTAAATCTACATGTTATTGAAAAACTAGCATACAACATCAAGTGACATAGAGCTAAAAGCAACACTTAGAATGACATTGAGTTAAAAGCAGCATTTAGATAACATAGAGCTAAAAGTAACATTTAGAATGTCATGGAGCTAAATGCAACATTTAGAGTGACATAGAGCTAAAAGTAATGAGCATGAAACTTAAAGTTAAATAAGGGTAGCAAGCAACATAACGTGACATAAGGGTAGCGTGCAACATAATTTTAACATAAAAGAGGCATTTAACATTAAAATGTAACAAGCTATTATGCAACATCACAACTTTACCCACATTAACTTAGCAAATTTACCAACATTAACAACTTTACCCACATCAACAACTTAAGGCAACTAGCAACCATACATGGAAAATTCTCTAAGGATGCAATTATGACAATTTCCACCTAAGCATTCCTACCAAAATGCAACATTAAAATGACATAAAGGTAATTATGGAAATTGATTGCATTTAAATTAAGAGAACTAGCAGGTGACAAAATGACTTAATGGAATTTCCCATAATTAAAAAACCACATCATTTCCTTTCCATCTTCCCATCACAACTATTCATATCCATAAAACGGCCCGTGGCTAAATTAAATAGAACAATTACCACAACTTACCCAACACAACCACTTGGCATGTATACTAACATTTTGCATAACAACATATGGCAAGTCACTAATATAGATTTAACATATGGCAAGTTGCTAACATATTGCATACTAGAAGTGAGCTACCAACATATGGCAAGTATACTAACATTTTGGTCTACTAACATATGGCATGGCACAATGCTTGTCATGAATCATACAATAAGATTTACTAACAATTATCCTAGTAACATGTGGAAATCATAGCACCTAACATAACTTGCACAAATCGAGTTATCTCAAGCAAGAGGCTACACTTAGCATACTAACAAGATAGCATGTGAACATGAGGCTTTAATGAAAGTGCTTAAGACCTATATTAAAAGATGCGATTTTTAGTAATGTGAATTTGGTTCTTCATCAAAGATAGGATTTTTAGTAAGAGGAATTTGGATCTACTTAAAAATGCGAGCTTTACTTAAAGATCTAACATAAAAAACAATCTTTATATGTTACACAACCGTTTACTTCTAAAAATAGCGACTTTTGCCAAGATACATAGAGATTTATCCAACAATGAATTCTTTAGCACAATTACACCAAATCTCCCAAAAAATGACAACTTTAACAAGTAGCTAACAAACAAAACCTTCAAATTAATATTTCTATACTATGGTGAGAATCCTACCTTACATCCTCATCCTTCCATTACTTCTCCTTCCTTAAAAGCACCTCCTTAATGCCATCCTCCATCACTCTTCCTTAAATCTCCTTCCCTTTTTCTTTCTTTCCTCTTCTTCTTCATTTTTCTTTCCTTTTTTGTTTTTCACCTCACAAAACCCACGGCAAGCAAGGGGACCAAATGGAATGGAAATGAAAAGAGAAAAGAAAAATAAGGAAAGAAAGAATGTTAAATCCCCTTAGAAAAATATTACCATAAAACCTTTCCATAAAAGGAAACATCCTTATCATCCCAAGTTCCCTTTATTTACAACAATTCCATGGCCATAAAAGGAAATACCTCATCCCCAAGCTTCTCCACTATTTACTAATATACCATTTCCATTTATGGTAAGTCATCAACATAATATCTAAGAAGTCCACTTATTTACAAGTTTGTCATTTACTAAAAAAGGAAAGTCTCTTCCAAAATATCTCCATCTCTACACACACACACTCATATACTCTACACACACTACTAACTAATAACCAATGTGCCACTACTATACACACTCCCTTCTACTCTACACACACATCCTCCTACTAATTACTAAATGTGCCACTATGCACATCCACCCCTACTATACATACACACAACCAATTATTACAACAATACCATCATCATTAATTGTAACAATAATAATAATAAATAATGCACTACCACGTGCACTACAATACATGTTACTGTAATGCCCTGATAGCTACTGCACAAGTACTAGAGGGGGGGGGTGAATAGTACTTTAAAATAATCAAGAGTATAATTCCTAATTATCTTGCAAACTCAACCAATAATGCGGAAATGAAAATGGTCAACAAAGAAAGACAATTGCAAACAAAGCGATATAACGGGTTCGGATCCACCCAAGTCTCCCCGACTTGTTCCCGGTGATCCTACGTCCCAAACACCCGGATCCCCTCCGGCTACTTGAGTTAGAAACCACTAACCCAAGTTTTGCACTATGAAATTCTTGTAGAAAACCTCTACAAGATCAAATCATACACAAAACGAAATGTGACTCCCATAAACCGGGATCACACACTTCTCTCACAACCGAGAGAAAAACTTGCAATAACAAAGTAAATGAAACAATAAAATGCTTACCAACAAAATCCTATGTCTTGAGTAAAACTTACGATTTTAGGACAAGGATGATTTTGAGGAAGAAGAAGTCACCAAACCCTAGCTCCACCAAGATGATCAGCAATAGGTGGCTAGGGAGAAGTTGGTGGCTTGAATTCAAGCTCCTAGCTTGAGTAGCTCACAATCAATGAGAATCTCTCTTGAGGAATAAGAGTGAGGGAGAGATTCTTGTGAAGAGAGGGAGCTTGGAAATAGGAATTAAATGCTCTCTCTTTAATTCTCAAAGTCTCAATAATATCAGCTTTGAATGCAATGAAGAAGCATCACAAGTATATATAGGATAGAGAGAAGAGAGAGGGAAAATGCGTGCATTTAATGCTCCAACGGATCTATTTCTGAAGCAGTCTAATCGGTCTAAGAAGGATCACTGACCGATTAGTTTCTCAACTAGTCGGTCGGTGATTCTTCTTGGACCGACTAAGAGGTTGACAGCCAATAAAGAAAGTTCAGAAAACTAGTCGGTCTAAGAAGACTTGCCAACCGACTAGTTTGACAACTAGTCGGTCGGTGAGTGTTCTTTGACCGACTAAGAGTTGAAATACAATAAGATGAATTTAAAGAGAGCTAGTCGGTCTAAGAACAAATTCCAACCGACTAGTTTCACAACTAGTCGGTCGATGGATGTTCTTGGACCGACTAACTGTAAACAGTAGCTCAGGCTGAGAAAATGAATATATAACTAGTCGGTCTAAGAAGGATTCCAAACCGACTAGTTTGACAACTCGTCGGTCGGTGAACCTTCTTGAACCGACTAATTGGTCAACAGTGAAGATGCTAAATTGAGCAAGGAGATCTAGTCGGTTCAAGAAGGATTACTGACCGACTAGATGACAATCTAGTCGGTTGGTTCTTCTTCTTGAACCAACTAAGATGCACAAGAAGCCGCGAAATGAAGCGTGAAGCTTCGGGAAAGTTTCTATAGGCTTCTAAGATAATCCTAGCTCTAAGATATGAGCGTTATGAAGTTTATCATGTAAGACTTACTCAAGGCTTAACATTCTACGAAAAGAAGCTAGAAGACTATAAATTAAACTTGACGAACCGTCTTCAAAGCTTCAATCCGAATCTCTTGACTTCAATAATGCTCCTAGAGCTTCAACGAAACTTCAGGCACACGATCACGCGCTTTGAGAAGTCTTGAGACGTCGCTTTTGATGTACATAGAATTTTGGCGACGATCTCCATAACTGCGCTCACAAAGAGTTAGTTCACGATATTTATGTTTGTTCATCATCAAAACCAAATCCGGGGAATCAATACTCAACAGTTACTATATACACCACATATGTATATACACTCTACACACGTATACCAATACACATACACTACAGAAATACATAACTATATACACCCTACCGTAAATGGCACTAGGGCCATTACAGATCCCCTGGAGTTCATGCAACTATACCAGGGAGTTATGGAGATCCATAGGGCAGGTGACATACTCCTTTACCGAGCTTTCCGGACCACCTTGAAGAAGGCAGCGGTGGAGTGGTATAACAGCTTGCCCAGTGGCTCCGTTGATTCGTTTGGCGACATCTCTCGAAAGGTTTGCCACCGATTCTTGGCGGGACGGAGGAAGAAGAAGGCGTCGGACTATCTGTTCACGGTGGTCCAAAAGGAGGAGGAGACCATCTGCAACTTCTTGCAGCGCTTCAACGAAGAGAGACTCAGCGTGACGAGCTAGGAGACGAGCTCCTCATGGCAGCCTTCAAGAAGGGACTGACAAATAGAAGTCTTCACAAATCGCTGCTTCGAGAACCGCTCGCCGATCTCCCCGCCCTCTTCGCACGGGCAGAGAAGTTTATGTTGAGCAAGGAGGCTGGAACGGTGAATAAGGCCCCAACCGTCACAGCTCCCCATGTTGAAGCAAGGCCCAATAAGTGGCAGAGGCAGGATGAAGCACCCCTAAGGGTGCGACCAGGACCGCAACATGGGTCATGATTAAGACCACCCCCAAGGGCACAAGATTGCCCCCGAGCACAAGATTGCCCCGGACCTCTAGGGGGTTCTTCACTCCCAGAAACCCTGCTCCAAAAGGCAGGCCAGAGAGAGTGCATGAGGTGGTACACTACACCAGGCTCAACATCCTCTGACCGAAGTGATGACGGCAGCCCCATCTGGCGGGCTTCTCAGAGACCCGCCCCGGAGATAAGAACCAGAGCCGGCGGGAAAATATGCAGAAATATAGCCGGTACCACAGCGACAATGGCCACGACACCGGCGACTGCTTCGCCCTGAAGAGAGATATTAAGAAGCTGATCCAGGGTGGGCATCTCCAGATGTTTGTCGACCCAGAAAGACCCGACCGCGGGAGAAGAGCAGCTGCAGTGCCTGATCAACCGACCCACGATACCGAGCAAGTGGCCCACCACAGGCCCGAGCATGTTGTATGTGTGTGTGGATGTAATATGCGACAGGCTGGTCCAGGGTGGCACATCAGCGTCAGCGAGGAAGACGTACACTCGACAAGTCCCGACGGCGGATGCCGACGCGGGGGAAAAGCGGAGGAGAGTGGCTCGTCCCCTATCTCATTCTCTGATGACGACCTGGAGGGGGTCGAGCTGCCCCATGAGGACGCCATCGTCATAAGATCACTCACGTAGCGTCGTAGCTATAAGACATGAAAGACTTCATGTACTCCCTCCAATGCAGGTGGCAAAGCAAGGCGATAGGCCACTTCACCTACTTGTTCCAAAACATCAAATGGACCAATATATCGTGAACTAAGTTTCCCTCTTCGCCCAAAACGAATCATTCCACGATTAGGAGAGATCTTCAAAAACACATGGTCGCCAGGCTAAAACTCCAAATGTCTGCGCTTTGCATCTGTCCAATGCTTGTAACGATCCTGAGCCAACTATAGTTTCTCCCTGATGGTCCTGACTACCTCTACAGCTTCAATAATCAATTCTGGCCGATGAGCTCTCGATCACCAACGTCGTCCCAGCTCAAGGGAGAACGACACTTCCTGCTATATAGCACTGCAAAGGACGCCATTCCAATGTTGACCTGGTAGCTGTTGTTGTAAGCAAACTCCGCGAGATGAAGATGGTCTTTCCACGATCCCTTGAAATCCAGCATACACGCACACAACTTGTCCTCCAAGATCTAAATGGTGCATTTCGATTGGCCATCTGTCTGATGATGATAAACTGTACTGAAGCTTAAGCAAGTCCCCAGACACTCCAGTAAACTCTTCCAAAAGTGAGACGTGAATCGAGTGGCTCAGCCTGAAACAATACTGGCAGGGACACCATGCAACTTCACTATCTCCTCCATGTACTTCTTGGCTAGCACTTCGGTTGACTAGCCCACTCTGAAAGGAAGGCAGTGCGCTGACTTGGTCAATCGATCAACGATTACCCAGACAGAATTGTTTGCTTTGTACTCTTGGGCAGTCCGGTCACAAAATCCATCGTAATATGTTGCAACTTCCATTCTGGAATGAGTAAAGGCTGTAACAAACCAGTAGACCGGTGATGTTCAACCTTCACGTGTTGGCACACTATACACTTTTCCAGCCACACTCCATGCTGTAGAGAAATGATGCCCTCGAGGCTATTTATCTCTGTGTGAATAGCACAAACGTCTTGTTCGAAATAACAGTAAGCTGTTTGGTAATAATTTATCTAAGTTATATTGTAATGTAGTTAACATTAGATATTAACTTAGGTAAAGTCCTGAGACTTTATGCAAGGTCAAACAGGTATCAAGATGAGTATCTCGATCATGGAAAAATGTTTGACCGTTTGTAGCATAAGTCTGAAAAGGTTCGTGGTCGTAGATGTTTCGAGACAAGGATATCGAAACATCGGATAGACCATTGTGTCTTAGTCTTCACCGTTTAGCGGTGGCAATGATCTCATGATCGTTCAACTTGGCGAAGTCGGAGACGAGACACAGGTGCTCATTAGAGAATGAGTTCACTGAACAATCCACAAGAGTTATCATATGGTTACGTTGACCAATCTGTCAATGATAACTCTTAGCGATGATAGGCTAGATGGTCTTTTGACTTGAGGTCATTTGACGAACCTGTGCGTGAACGGTGCCACTTAGATCAACTGACCTAGCTTCGAGGCAAGGCCTGTTGAAAGGTCTTTTGATTGGGTGTCACTTGAAACGTACGAGGTGAGTAATGACCAAGAGAGGATTCGTCTCTCCCGGTCAATGGGAGTTAGTGTCGTAGAGTTAGTTCGGTCTTTAGTATAACCTCTGTGTAGATTATGTTGGAAGAAGTCCAACATTAATTGACTAAAGATCGATAGAAACTAACCAGAGTCAAGTTATTAGGATTGACAGTTCAACCGTACCCTAGACTTGATCTACACGACATAGTTTAGACGAAGAGACTTTAACCGCAGAACTCATCACAGACACGGTCAGGGTGGTCCCGACAATTCTCATGTTGATGAGCTAACCACATTATGATGATGCTGAAACATGGACGGCAACCACTGCTCGTGGTCTTTGTCGTATAGGGCTTCAAGCCCAATCTGTAGTAGGGTCAGGCCGTAGGGTCACACAAAGAGTGCGACCTTCGTCTAGTAATAGGTAGAAATTAGTTCGGGAGAATATTTTGCATTTTTGATGCAAGGGATGGAATAATTACATTTGATGCAATATGATAATTTAAGCTTAGATAGGGGACTAATTTGCATTTGATGCAAAAGGGATTAAATATGTTTTAAATAGTTTAAGACAATATTTAATAATATAAACGTAAGGAAAAGTTCATGGGTAAGACGGGAATGTCCCGGTCTACGCCCAGGTTCGAACGACGTCCAAATCAGACGCCAGATGCTCAAGATATGCCCAACAGAGTTCAACGGGTCAGTCCAGCCTGACCCAGGCCAGACTGGGTCTGGCCTGGGCGCCTGGCTAGACCCAGGCACAGCCCAGGCTAACTGGGCCTGAGCGACCGGCCCAAGCCAGGGCCTGGGCACCCAGGCGCCTGGGCCTGGGCCCACCCAGGCGCCCTGGGCGCCTGGCCTGACTGGGCCAGCCACCCAGTTTGGGCGCGCCGGTCTGGGCGTGCCCAGACCATGTTCTGACCTGGTCTGGGCTCGTCCAGTTGGCCTGGTGGGCCCCGCAGAATAGGTTTTCTGAAACCTAAGTTGGGCAGTTTTTGACGGCTCAGTTTTTGCGAAAAACTAGCCGTGGGCTGAACTTTGAGTGATCAATTGGAGGGTCAAACGACCTCCGATTGACGAACGGTTTTTTCCTATGCGTTCACCGTTGAACACCCTTCGAATTGATAGGTTGTATCAATCATGAAGCTCAACGGTGAGTGAGTTAAAATTCACGGAAGTTTGCACTTTGTGAAGTGCAAACTAACTTGATTTTAATTAACTCAAATTAATAGTCCCACATCGGATTTTGAGAAAAGGGGAGAGTCCGCCGCCTATATAAATAGGGGTCTGCTTTCCTCCTCAAAACTCGTCCCAAGCTCTAGATCTGAGCGGCTCTCGTAAATGTTGGAGCACACTCGGATCTAAGCTTAAATTAATATTTCTTCTATCTCCCTAAATTTCTGCCTTACTCTTGAGGGCTCTAGCAAAGCCGCAAAGGAGTTCGGATTCAGATCCGAAATCTAGGCGGAGGTTTCACTCGCGTGAAACTTTCTTCGGCACGTGGTTGGCTCGGTGACACGAGGATTGATCGCCTCGGGATGCGGAGCGGTTCGGGGAGTGGTTTGAGGATCAGCTCGGCGTGGGACGGGAGCGGCTCGGAAGACGGTGCGGAACATCTCGCCTGCTCCAGGGTTGAGATTCCGGGTATGTGTTTATTAGCATTAGTTTAATTTAATCGCAGTAGGCTAGATCCTTCTTGGGATGATCAGACCTATCCCAAGTCGGCATAGATCTTGGATTAGGGTCTTGGACCTTAGGGTTAAATGTTAATTAGATTAACATGTTTATTTTTCCGCTGCTTTTCTGTCTATGTTCCGTCCGACTTAGGACGGGCATAGAGTTTTTGTGCCCTAAGGGTCCCGTAAAACCCTACACATGCGATGCCCCTCTTCATACCATGCCACCAGTAGTGTTGTTGCAAGTCTTGATACATTTTAGTACCACCTGGATGGATGGAATATAAAGAACAGTAAGCTTCCTCTAATAGAGCTTCTCTGACGTCTCTAGATGGTACATATTTGCAGTTGCTGAATCGCAAAGATCCATTCTCGTGGATCTTGAATTTAGGCCTCTGACCTGCCATCACCATGTCTCTGATCCTTCGTAGCTTCTCATCTCCTGCTTGGGTAGCATTGATCCTGTCCACCAAATTTGACTGGATCTGAAGGTTGAGTAACGAAGACGTTACTTCAGGTAATATAACATCCATCTCCATAGCTCGTATCGCATGTCATAGCCTCCATTGCGATGTGAGAGTCATCACCGCAGGGAGACGACTCAATGCATCTGGTACGACATTGACCTTTCCAGGATGGTACCGAAGGTCAACATCATAGTCCGTCATTAGCTCGATCCATCGTCGTTATCACATGTTGAGCTCCTTCTTGGTGAACAAGTACTTGAGACTCTTTTGATCTAAAAATATCTTCACATGCTCGCCCAACAAGAAGTGTCTCCAAATCTTCAGGGCAAAGATAACTGCCGCCAACTCAAGGTCATGAGTGTGGTAGTTCTTCTCGTGGTTCTTTAGTTGTCTGGATGTATAGGCAACGACTCGGCCATAATGATGTAACACACACCCGAGTCCTTTGTAGATGCGTCACAAAACACTTCGAAACCACCAGTCCGGTCTGGAATGACCAGAATCGGGGCCGAAGTCAATCTTCTCTTCAGCTCCTGGAATGCATCTTCACAAGCCTTCAATCAGACGAATACCATGTCCTTTCTCGTCAATCACATCATGGAATCCGCAATCTTTGAGAAGTCTTGGATGAATCATCTGTAATAACCAGCCAGTTCCAAGAAACTTCGAATCTCCGTCATGGTTTTAAGGGTCGGACAGTTTCGAACAGCAGCTACCTTCTTGAGGTCAACAGATATTCCTTCTCCCGACACGATGTGGCCCAGGAAAGCCACCATGTCGAGCCTGAATTCACACTTGTTGTATTTGGCATCAGTTGGTGTTGTCTCAAAGTTTCCAATACCTTCCTAAGATGTTCTCTGTGCTTCTGAGCATCCTTCGAGTAGATGAGGATGTCATCGATGTAGACAACTACGAACTTGTCCAGATAGTTCTACAGAACCTGGTTCATGAGACTCATGAATATAGCAAGTGCATTAGTCACTCCAAATGGCATCACTAAGAATTCGTAGTGTCCATATATGGTCCGAATTACGGTCTTGTGGACATCCTCCTTCCTTACCTTCACTTGATGATACCCGGTCTTCAAGTCCAACTTCAAATATATGCTTGATCCTCCAAGCTGGTCGAAAAGATCATCGATGCAAGGCAGAGGATACTTGTTCTTCATCGTCATCTTGTTCAACTTGCGGTAGTCGACGCACATGCACTGGGATCCGTCCTTCTTATTCACGAGTAGTAAGGGGCACCCCATGCAGATACACTGGGCCGTATCCATCCCTTTTGTATGAGATCGTCCAATTGAGCACGAATCTCTTCAAGCTCAGGTGGTGCCATGCGATAAGGTCCCTTAGATATCGACTGTGCACCTGGCAATAGATCAATGGTAAATTCAAGGCTGCGATCCGGAGGCAAACCTGAGAGTTCGTCCGGAAATACGTCCAAGAATTCTTGTACTACTTCAGGTTTCTCTTGCTCGACTCCCAGTGCAGTCGCCACTGCCTCCAAAAGCCTGGCCAGGAATTTCACTGGTCCTTCCGATCTGCTTCTGCTGAGGAATTCGAACTTAGGATGGTTGGGTATTTTGAACACTACCCTCCTTTGATGACAGGCAATAGTAGCATGAAATGTCCCTAACTAATCCATTCCAAGAACAACATCAAAACTTGGCATCTTGATTACCATGAAGCCGAAAAATAGATCACGTCCATAAATCACTACAGAACAGTGAAGACATCCGCTAGTTATCGGTATGGAACAGCTAGCCGTGTCGACCTTATAAGGAGAAGTCAGAGGTTCAACGTGGACGTCATGTGTGTTGACGAATTGACTCGGCAAGAAGCAATGTGTGGCTCTCGAGTCAAATAAAGTGAGTGCAGGTTTACCAGCTACTAAGATGATACCTACGGTTATGAGGATTATGTCTAAGCCCATAATGTCTAAATAATAGAATATGATGCTAAAAGGGATATCTCGTATCCGTGATCACTTGGGCAGTAGATTCGGCCTCTTCCATAGTCATAGTATAAGCTTCGCGTTTCCGGGGTAGCGCCTATTGTCGTGCTTGCTGGAACACTCACTGTTGAGGAGGAAGTGATTGTCGTTGCAGAGGTGGTGGTGGTCGTTGTGGAGCATTCCTAGCAGGGGCATTAGCTGGTGCAGGGTTAGGAGGTCGTGTCTTCCTCTCAGGACAATCCCTTGCACCATGGTCCTTCGAGCCGCAGACCAGGCAAAGGTTCAGATATGATCGAAATTCGTATCGAACATGTCCCAGCTTCCCACAATGGTGGCACACTGGGCGAGGTAGTGGGACGTGTATCTTGAATTGAGCCTGCTGGACAGGCCTATGCAGGTTGGATGGAGGTCGATGATTGGATCTAGCCGCAAATGTGGGAGGTGGTGGCCTTCGGGAAGGGGCAGCCATAGTTTGCTCTGACTTATCTTCCCTTTCGATGAATTCGTGCTCGCGAACTACAGCTAGGACTTTAGTATGTTAGCAGAGTTGGCGTCCGACCAAGTTTCGTTGAATCTTTATGTTTAGTCCTTGCTTGAAGCGTTGATCTTGAGTCAGAGGGGTGTCAAACATCCCTGGAGCAAATTGGCAAAGCATAGTGAATTAAGCATCATATTGTTCCACTGTCATGGAGCCTTGCTTCAAACCGATTCCATCTGTGCCTCGGGTGAGAAGTACTGTGTGTTGAAGTGATCGGTCAATGTTGCCCAATCAATTGGTCGTTGTAGGCGACATTCAGCTGAATTCCACCAAATCCTAGATCCGTCAGTCAGTTGCAATTTGGCAGTGTCCACCCATGTGTATTCCGCGATCTGAGCTGCTCTTAAGTCATCCTCAGTGCTTCGCAGCCACTCTTCGACCTTCAGAGGACTGTCTAAACCATTCTAAGTCTTTGGGCAGAGTGACCTGAATTGTTGTATTCATCCTTCGTGCTTGTGTTCTCCTCGTATATCTTGAACAAGCTCTCACAATGCGACATCAGAAATTTGATGCACAGTGGGAGGTGGTCTGTTGTTCATTTGGTTGCTATCTTCGGACAGATCAGCTCTATTGGGACTCTCAGAAGTGTTTCCGTCCATCGTTTGAGTGTCACACCTGCATACATAGGAAAATGTTCAACTTTGTTGAGTATTATGTACAGTACATCCTCATCTTACTATATTGTTCACGAGATATTTTGCGCGGACCTGCATGGGCCACCAAACTTGTAACGACCTGCTCTCAGGGGGCCATTACTTATTTGATTTCATTTGCAGGTCTGCAGATTACCAGTGAAATCAATATAGTCACAATACATAAATGTACCAATACTCAAACTAGCGTACGTTATTACAGTCCATATATGAAATACAACACCAAACAACACTCTCTCACCGAATACATGAAAGGAAGTACAGAAAATAAATGCGGAAAGGAAATACATAATAGTGTTGAGTATTGGTGTTTCATACCAATCTTATTTTGATGATGATCACAACATTATGTTGTTGCTAATGACTCTCATGTTTTAGTCTCGCAGTTTTATCTCAAGAATATCTTTCTTGGAGACTAATCACTTGGTGCAAGGATGGACATCAAGTGGAGAAGAGCCAAAGATTGGACTCAGGGAGTGCCAAAGCTTGGAGATGATGGAGAGCAATCAAGGCATCAAGATTGAAGACTTAGACTCTAAGGAAAGCATTGTAATCCATATAATTTACTTTATTGCTTTCTCTCTCTTTTGAGTCTAGGATTAATGTAATGCCTTGTTAGATGGTTTACTCATTCATGCATATGCATATAACCATCTTAGTGAGCCTTAGGATTATCATAGAATCCAACCCAATAGGTTCACTCTGTCCAAAGACTCATTTGAAGTCTCTGGCTTTCCGTCAGTCGCCTGCTGAAGGAAAGACAGTCGACTGGGTGATTTCCAATAGCCTGTAGATCCTTCTACAGTCGTTTGATATGCACAGCTCAAGTCAACATTTCAATTGACTCAAACTTGAGCTTTACACACAGTCGTCTGTCGATCAGTTTACAGTCGCCTGATGATTGGTCATCAGTCGCCTGTATAGCATAAGTGCATTCTCTGCATCTCTCTGTTGTTTCTCCATCTTATACTGCAGACAACTGATTAAGGTTTTACAGTTGCCTGGCTAATAGACAGTCGACTGTATTATTGACATCAGTCGCCTGTGCGTTTAACTGGAGAAAGAGTGCAGCTCTCTGTTTCGATCCATGCCCTGCAGCAGTCGCCTGCTGAAGGATTTACAGGTGCCTGTCCTGTTCTCAGTCGACTGTTCTGTCTTCATCAGTCGATTGTCCTGGCTCAGATTATAGTCGTTGGATATTTTCTAGCCATTGATCAGTCGACTGTCTTTTGATCATCAGTCGACTGTTCTTGTCGTTTTCGCCCAGTTTCTAGCCGTTGCAGAATTCTTTCTTTGGCTGTTTCCTTGGGTTTTGGGGCTTGATATGGGGTTCCTATATATTTGAGTTTGCTACCATCACTTGAGAACTCTTGACAACACTTGATAACTCTTGACTCTATAGAAAATCTCAAGAGATCATTAAGCAACTCTCAAGCTCCCTCATTTCCCTCAATTGAGCATTCATCTATCTTCATGCATTGAAGTCCAGCTCAAAGAAAATCATCCAAGTGCATTCATTCATGAGTAAGCATCTCAAGGCATAGGTAAGAGTATTTTCTTTACTTGATGTAATTGTATTTTTCCTATTTCTCTTTGTGGGATTAGGATACTCTCTTTGTGGGAGTGTGTCTCTTTGTGGGACTAGGAAACTCTCTTTATGGGAGTAGCTCTCTTTGTGGGAGTTTAGTGTCCTAGTGTAGGGCTAACCCTAATTCTCTGAGTGGGAGTTAGTGATTCTCTGTGTGGGAGTCTTGATCCTCGTGTAGGATTGGTTGGGTCCTTGTGTAGGGCATAAATCCTCTTTGTGGGGGTATCTCCTTGTGAGATTTGTATTCACTTCTCTGTGTCGGAATATAGTGAATATTAGTGTGGCTGGATGTACCCAAGTTTGGGGAACCAGGATAAAACTATGTGTTTGCGTTTGGATTGATTGTGCCTTTTAATTCCTCTTGCATTTATAATTCCGCATTTGCAGGTTAAATTTTAATTGGACAATTTTATTGCCATTACACTATTCACCCCCTCTAGTATGTGTTGTTAGTATTGCAAGGGTAAGGTGATCCTTACAATTGGTATCAGAGCGAGGTTAAAGCATACTACAACAATGGCATTCAACGCCTCATCCGCGTCTCATGAAGAAGGTCACTCAACCGTTCGACACTCGCTCTTCAACGGAACCAACTACCTAAGTTGGAAGATCAGGATGATGATCTATATGGAGGGTCAAGACCCATGGGACATCACGGAGGTGCCATTTGAGAAGCCCACTACACCCGCGGCTTCAAGGACAAAGGCGGAGAAGGACTCGATCAAGTTCAATGCGAGAGCTATGAACGCATTACATTGCGCTCTCTCAGTAAATGAGTTCAACCGCATCTTCATGTGTAAAACAACGAACGATATTTGGCACACCTTAGAGATTTGTCATGAAGGGACAACGAAAGTAAAGAAATCTAAACAAACCGTGTTTAGATCTAAATATGAAATGTTTAAGATGCAGGAAGGAGAAAGCATTTCAGAGATGTTCACAAGGTTCACTGATATCGTGAACGCTTTGGAGGGACTCGAGAAGATGATTTCCCAAGAGGATCGTGTAGAGAAGATCTTTGACTCTTTCACACCTCGTTGGGAGTCAAAGGCCAACGGAATTTTGGAGTCATATGACACGTCCAAATACACCGTTGAGAAGTGCATTGGTAATATCATGGCGTATGAAATGAAGCTTCAACACAAGAAGGAGATTCAACTATCGAAGCCCGAGAAGCCCGAGAAGCAAAAGGGAGTTGCATTCCATGCCAAGGAGGAGCCAATCAAGTGGAGGAGGAAATTCCATCGAGAAGCTCCTAGTGAAGAAGATGAGCAAGAAGATGCAAGTGGAGAAGAAATTGAGGAGCTTGCCGAGAAATTCAAAGTATTCCTCAAATGCAAGCAAGGTAAGTCTTTGTCAAAGTTTGCCTCCAATTCTAACAAGGTTCCTACTTGTTACACTTGCAGTGGAAAAGGTCACTTGTCCATCGAATGCCCTTCCAAACCCAACAAAGAAACTTACAAGGGTAAAGGGAAGAAGCATTGGAAAGGAAAGTCCAAATCCAAAAATCACAAGAAGGGACTTGTCGGGACCTTTGATGATTCTAGTGAGGACACTTCGAGTAACGAAGAAGAGGATGCAAAGGAGGATGCTCACGCATGCTTTGTAGCCATTGATGGTCTTACTCTAATCCCCTCTGGTTTAAATGAAGAAGAGTTGGATGCTTGGCTCGACGCCTGGTTGACTCGGAAAACGCGCAAGTGCACGCCTTCCACTCCCAAGCGTAGGAGTGTCAATGCAATATATAAATAACCGGTGAGTACCGGGTCGGATCACAGGGACAATTCGTTCTACGTTCACAAGTTTGATGGACAAAGAAAAATAAAGTGTTTTACAACTAACTCAATTAACGGTGGGTGGAAGTGTGGAAGAAAAAGTGGTGAAAACAAAAAATTAACCTAAATTGGTAGGGTTAGAGAGCCAAAGGTGGAGTTTAGGATAGCTAGGAGAGAGAGCATGAGTTGTGTGATCATTAAAATTGGCGTTAATCAAGTCCAGATTACCGCATATAACACAATCGGTCATCCGGCTAAGGAGACCCAATCGGAATATTTAGCTTTAAAAACACAATAATTTTGCAATAGGGATGGATAGATTATCACGACACTAATCAAATTAAGCACATGGATTCTCTCAAATTTTCCCTCTCGGGACTTAGCCAATTAAATTTGTGCCCTAATTAAACATCCAACATTAACATTCAAAATAGGGCAAGAGGAAATTAGGGCTACAATTAACACCCAACATCAATAAACCACAACCCAAGCAATTCAATACTACTCAATCATAGCAAACAATAGGATAATTGCATTCAACATTAACCCAAGTTTCATACAAAAATGAGATATCAAAACACAATGGGAAAAAGGGGGGATTTCACCAAGATTTCTCCCAAATGAGCCTTCCCTCTTCCTATTTGCCTTCCTCCAAGCATCTCCAAGCTCCACCAAGCCTTCTCAAGCTTCCATGGCCTCCTCCCCCATCAAAACTTCACCAAACCCTAAAAAAAACAAAAAATGCAAGAAGAAAACTCAAAACCGAGAGCTCCTTCAAAAAAACGCACCCAGGCGCCTATATTCAGCATTGCGGGTCGGGCGCAGCGGCGCCCGACCCGCGCGCGCGCGCTGGGCGCTCAATATCATCGCCCGCATCAGCGGGCGGTAGTTTATGTGAGCGGGCCAACGGCCCGCTCAAAATCCCGCCCGAAATCATTCGGGCGGGCGGGGGAAAATCGTGCGGGCCGGCCCGCAAACTCGTTTTTTTTATTTTTTTTATTTTTTTTAATTATCGCAGCGGCCCAGCTGCGAAAGCGAGCGACGGCCGGATCTGCGCCACATGGCGCGCCCATATTGCGCCACGTGGCGCCCCAATAATTTTTCTTTTTCCTTCTTTAAACCCCCATTTCTCCTCCATTAAATCCACGAAAAATACCTAGAAATCTCAGAAAAATCCCAAAAAATTCTGGAAAATCTCCAAGACTCCTAGGGGTACCTAAAAAATATAGGAAGAAGAAATTAGTCCATTTGATTAGAAAATTAATATAATTACTATTAAAAGAAAACAATATTAACCTCCAATAATCCATATAAAATGCACCAATGCTCAAATAATTCCCAAAAAATGGAGATATGATCAAAATAATGGCAGGAGCATAGGAAAAATAATAGGAAGCCAATAAAGACGATAAAAACTGTATTTTATGCCAAGAATGAGAATAAGCCCCGAAAATGACCTAAAGTGAAAATATACCCAAAAAGAGCACAATTAAGCCTAATCTTTGGCACAAAATGGGGTTAGTTAGGGGGAAAAATATGCCATTTATATCCTGAATCAACGCCTACAACTCCTATGAGGATACATGCCTCATGGCTATGGAGGAGAAGTCATCATCAAGCTCTAGCAAGGATAATGATGAGGTTGAGATTGAGGAAGAAAAGATCTCATATGAGGAGCTCAAGAACAATTTTGACTTGGTCTCCGAAAAGGCTAGTAAGTGCATCAACTCTTACAATAGATTAAAAGCAAAATTTAAGATTGCTAAGAGTAGATTGCATGAACTAGATATTACTAGTGTAATTCCTGATGAAAGGGATGCTTATGACACTAGTGCGAGAGACACACTTCTCTCTTAAGTTAAGGAATTGAGCCTTACAAATGAAAAACTTGTTGCTCAAAACCTTAGCTTAGATGCTCACATTCAATAACTTACGTTGAAATATGAAGAGGAATCCCATAAGCTCATAAATTTTGTGTATTCTAGGGATTCGATCCACGATTTGTTGGAAAAACAACATCCAGCAAATCATATAGGAGGTTTAGGTTATATTCAAAACGTGGTTCCCAAACCCACCTCTAATTCTTCTTTTGGTGCTAATACAAGAAATATTGCTAAAGCACCTAAGAAGAATCATCATGCTTTCTTGTACAACAATAACATCAACAAGAAGCATGTAGATCACAAGGTAATGAGGAAGAATGAAAAATCTTCATTTTTTTGCTAAGAAGCAAAATCCTCATTCTTTGCATGCCAAGAAACTAGTTTCTACACCTAAGCATGCCACATCCATCCCTCTTGCAAAGGCAAAACCCGTGCCTAGGAAATCCTTGAGATTATGGATTCCCACTAAGGTTAGTGTGCAAGAGAGGGATAGCTACATCAACTCTCTAGTTAGGGATGTGATCACCTCATGTGATTACATTAAGAAATCAAACTCCTTTTGGGTTTGGTTGCCTAATGTTTAGGTTCCTCACACATATGCATATTGCATGGGTATTGTGCTTGAATGTTTATTTTTAGCATACCTATTGTTTGTGTGTGTTTCATGATTTTGAAAATATTTTCAAACTTATTTTTCATGAAAATGAGGACGTGCACGCATTTTTGATCCATGTGTTTGTCAATGGGGGAGTTAATATGTTATATGTTTAAAGTATTAAGACATATTTTAACTCTCATTTCGAAGGTTATTTGAGATCATTATTCACATTTGGTTGTTTTTGATCTCAAACCAAACCTCTTGTCTATTGCCAACTTCTTCATGTTATTTTTGTTTTGGCAATATTCTTTGTGTATCATTGAAGCTTGATTTTTTCCATATCTTTGCTTTGATACATGTTTAGGCCCATGGCTCCATTATTTGTATAATTGGTATTAGATCCTAGAAGTCAAAAGTTGACCATTTCTATGATCTAGGGGGAGAATGGGATAGTGAATTGATACCCACTAAAATTTTAAATTTGGTATCATACATATCTTTCTTTTCTTGCATATTGTCACATCTGGGTTAAGATGACAAAGGGGGATATTTTTGATGTCCACCTTTTTGACGATGTCAAGGGGGAGAGATATATGCATTATGTAAATATATATGGGGAGATATATTCATATGCATATGGGGAGATATATATGGGATTAGATAAACCTTGCATGTTTGCATGATATTGTAGTTTACAATTGGTTTATGTAATCCATGCCTATTATATGTCACCTTGATTTCAGTTGGTATTATGGGTATTTACCTTTGTGTGGCTTATTGTTTATTTGGTGCATATAAGTAGGGGGAGCTCATTAGCATTGTGCTTTAATAATTTGTATTTTACATAATGTGTGTCATCATCAAAAAGGGGGAGATTGTTGAGTATTGGTGTTTCATACCAATCTTATTTTGATGATGATCACAACATTATGTTGTTGCTAATGACTCTCATGTTTTAGTCTCGCAGTTTTATCTCAAGAATATCTTTCTTGGAGACTAATCACTTGGTGCAAGGATGGACATCAAGTGGAGAAGAGCCAAAGCTTGCACTCAAAGAGTGCCAAAGCTTGGAGATGATGGAGAGCAATCAAGGCATCAAGATTGAAGACTTAGACTCTAAGGAAGCATTGTAATCCATGTAATTTACTTTATTGCTTTCTCTCTCTTTTGAGTCTAGGATTAATGTAATGCCTTGTTAGATGGTTTACTCATTCATGCATATTCATATAACCATCTTAGTGAGCCTTAGGATTATCATAGAATCCAACCCAATAGGTTCACTCTGTCCAAAGACTCATTTGGAGTCGATGGCTTTCCGTCAGTCGCCTGCTAAAGGAAACACAGTCGACTGGGTGATTTCCAGTCGCCTATAGATCATTCTACAGTCGTCTGACATACACAGCTCAAGTCAACATTTTAATTGACTCAAACTTGAGCTTTACGCACAGTCGTCTGTCGATCAGTTTACAGTCGCCTGTAATATTACAGTCGCCTGAAGATTGGTCATCAGTCGCATGTATAGCGTAAGTGCATTCTATGCATCTCTCAGTTGTTTCTCCATCTTATACTGCAGACGACTGATTAAGGTTTTACAGTCGTCTGGCTAATAGACAGTCGACTGTATTATTGACATCAGTCGCCTGTGCGTTTAACTGGAGAAAGAGTGCTGCTCTCTGTTTCGATCCATCCCCTGCAACAGTCACCTGCTCAAGGATTTACATGCGCCTGTCCTGTTCTCAGTCGACTGTTCTATCTTCATCAGTCGACTGTCCTGGCTCAGATTATAGCCGTTGGATATTTTTAGCTGTTGATCAGTCGACTGTCTTTTGATCATCAGTCGACTGTTCCTGTCGTTTTCGCCCAGTTTCTAGCCGTTGCAGAATTCTTTATTTGGCTGTTTCCTTGGGTTTTGGGGCTTGATATGAGGTTCCTATATATTTGAGTTTGCTTCCATCACTTGAGAACTCTTGACAACACTTGATAACTCTTGACTCTATAGAAAATCTCAAGATATCAGTAAGCAACTCTCAAGCTCCCTCATTTCACTCAATTGAGCATTCATCTATCTTCATGCATTGAAGTCCAGCTCAAGGAAAATCATCCAAGTGCTCTCAAGCATATCTCAACACTTGGAGATCCTCTTACATGCCTTGCATTCATTCATGAGTAAGCATCTCAAGGAATAGGTAAGAGTATTTACTTTACTTGGTGTAATTGTATTTTTCCTATTTCTCTTTATGGGATTAGGATACTCTCTTTGTGGGACTAGGAACCTCTCTTTGTGGGAGTAACTCTCTTTGTGGGAGTTTAGTGTCCTAGTGTAGGGCTAACCCTAATTCTCTGACTGGGAGTTAGTGATTCTCTGTGTGGGAATCTTGATCCTCGTGTAGGATTGGTTGAGTCCTTGTGTAGGGCATAAATCCTCTTTATGGGGGTATCTCCTTGTGAGATTTGTATTCACTTTTCTGTGTGGGAATATAGTGAATATTGGTGTGGCTGGATGTACCCAAGTTTGGGGAACCAGGGTAAAACCGTGTGTTTGCGTTTGGATTGATTGTGCCTTTTAATTCCTCTTGCATTTATAATTCCGCATTTGCAAGTTAAATTTTAATTGGGAAATTTTATTGCCATTACACTATTCACCCCCCTCTAGTGTGTGTTGTTAGTATTGCAAGGGTAAGGCGATCCTTACAAATAGCATATAATACACACACCCACTCAAGTAACTAGAAATCAGCAGTATCTGGATGAAACGCTGGCTCCTTAAACTCAGGGGCCGCTTCTTCGATCTGTTCGTCGTCTGTCGGTGCCATAAATGGAACCATAGATAGGTCACAATAATTCTAAACATAGAAATGAAGCAGTGCACAAGTATGACAAAAAAGTAACCGTGTACAAGCAAACCAGAGTGAAAAGTAAAGTATTGAGCAACAACTGTGACAAGGCGTACATAGTTGAGTAGTAAAAGTAAACAGAGCTGAAAGAAGACGACGAGCTGTACTGTAGTAGTGCAAGTGGTGAGTAAACTAAAAACTACGTGACTCAAGCCGGAGAGTATGATATGCAACCATTGAGTTCATCTCTTACCTGGGTGCGCTTTACCCAGACGGGACTGACACACAGTGGGTTTTACCAACGCAAGCAGCATGTAAGGTTTTACCGACACATGCATCATGCAGGGGGTTAACGACTCAGGCATCTATGTTTGCCGACACAGGCAACATGTAGATGAACTCTAGTCACTCCCACACACTCTCAAACTATGAGTTACCCCAAAACCCCAGTGAAGTGTCAAGTGTTATATGGGATGGTTCATAAGATGTTTCATATTTCCTTGTTTACAATGATAGTTAAACTAAGACCACCGGTTGACCTTCTTATTGAAAACCAAAAAGTTAGGAACTCATTTCAAAGCAGACTGTGCCAAAGCATAGTGGATGCTAAGAAAAATAGAGGATAAAGACAAGTCCAACAATCGAGATATTGACTCCATGCTTTGAGCATGTGGTAGTTTCGTTAGCTCACAATTTACCCAAGTCGATGGTTGTGTGTTACAACCACCAAAGTTGAAAGTTGGCAATGTAATTAGATAGTTATTAGTTTCCTATTAGATTAGGTCTCTAGTTTTGGTTCAAGTCAATAGCCGTTCTGAGGCTATATGTGACGTCTTAAGTTCGTACGAGTACACTTATCTAATTTTCTAAATCTAGAATTTATTGTGACTTACAGGTTTCGAGGTTGTGGTAGTGAGCTGGGACTAGATCTAGAGCTTCCAAGGGAGTTGGTGCACGAGGATTGGTACCTGCAAAACAAGAAATAATTGGTTAAAGAACACACTATTTTCTATCTATTTGACTTGATCGTTTTGATTTTATAATCGATTGAAACGATGTCGAAAAGCGTTCTAAATTTTTATACATGCTAAAAATGAGGAATATACTTTTACCTAAGAAAGAAATATTTTTCTGAAGCTTCTGGTAATTTTTATAATTTTTAAAAGCTCAAAATGAATTTAAAACTAATTTTAATTAGTTATCGTAGTTTGTTCAAAAATTTCTTTTGGATGAAATGCTTATCAGAATGTTTTAATTGAGCTGTCAAAATACCGTCTTCGAAGGATACTACAACATATAATTTTTCCATATATTAGTTTACGTGAAAATATCAAGTTATGAATTATTAAGTGAAATCAACATATTTAAATTCTAGGCTTAAAAATTTATTGAGGAAATTCTACTTGTCTAATTGAGATGTAACTAGCGCCAATGGGTCCATAATGTCATTTCTGATTTTCTGGGCCTGGTCTTGTATTTTTCTGATCCGTATATAATTAATTATCAATTTTTTCAAAAAAACACATATTTTATAATTATAAGTACTCGTAAAATACGTTTATACGTATTCGTATAAAAAACGTATTTAAACTTACCCCCTTCGTTACATTGCATGCGGGTGGGTATGTGTGTCGAACGGTGGCGGCCTTCGAGGCGCTGCAGGTGGCAGCGGGGAGGCGCGACGACGGCGGGGGAGGGCGGAGCAAGCGGCGTGGGGCGCTGGTGGGAGCTGAGGGAGGCGGCAGAGGCATTGGTGGGGCTGTGTAGCGTCGTGGGCTGCTCGTCGGAGCACGACGACGAGGCGGAGCGAGGTCGAATGCGGGGGGCTCTGGTACGGTGGCGGAGGCTCGACAGGTTGACGACGGCGAGGCGTGAGAGAGTGCGGGGAGAGTGAGGAGGAGGCAGTGTTGTGCTCGGAGATGCCGACGATCGCCGACGGTCAATGGCGGACGTGGGCTTGGCTCGAAGGTGGGAGAGGAATAGGGGAGAGTGAGCGGGGTTGAGGGGTTGAGGGGTTGTTTGTGGCGGCGGCGGCGGCGGGGGGGGGGGGGGGGCAACTTCCTCGTCGGAGGAAGGCGATCAAGGTAGCGGCGGTGGAGGATGAGCGTGGTTAGGGTGAGAAGCTAGGGAGAGGGGTTGTGTGCTTTCGTGCGGGCATGGGGAATTCGAACGAGAGTGGGGGGGGGGGGCATGCGTGGGCTTAGGGTTTGAACGAGAGGGTGAGAGCCCGTGTAAGTGTGTTGCTGTGAGGGGTTAGTTACTTATACGGTTAGAAAAATGATATGTTAATAAACTTAGTTATTGGGGTAGACAAAAATATTGAATGGGATGGGTGAGATCCTAAAATCTTGGATCTCACCAGCTCATTTGGTTGGGTTAAGGTGGGTGGTTGGGGATTAGGGTAAAAGTAAATACTAATTGGGTGATTAGTAAGAGTGAAAAGTCATTAGGGGATGTAATTAGTAAAAACGGAGGAATACAATCCCGTTTTCGCATACAACACGTAAAAAATTACGAAAACATAGCCACGGGATCGTATCGTCGCGAGGATCACGAATACGAGATCCATTTTGGGGTTTGAGCTACGGAGATACAAGTTTTAGGCCAAAATATTTAGGACGTGGGTTTGCGGGTTCTAGGTCGATTTGATTTCAGAAAATTACGAAATTAATATTGTAACGACTGCTTTTCATGAATCTGGATTTAATATAATATAATATATGTTTTGATGGATTTTCTCCTCTTGCGTGGTTTTTGTCTCCGTAGATTTCATTTTCGATCGATTCGTCATATTTTCTCGTTTCTTCCTTAGGATTGTCGATTTCGAAGTATGTCACTCGTGACGGACTTCATAACGGTCGTATCTAACTGTTAGATCAAGCCTAGGAGTCTTAGGAATCGATCCCGGGGCCCCGCGCTCCGTATCGGTACTTTCTGTGCCCATTAGCCGGTGTAAGAAGGGCCACCGACCGACTAGATGACGATCCAGTCGGTCGGCAATCCTTCTTGGACCGACTAGTTAGCTTTCTAAATTTCTCAGGAGTTACTGTTTATCGTTAGTCGGTCTAAGAACGTTGGTTGACCGACTAGGTTGCAAACTAGTCGGTCAGCAATGCTTCTTGAACCGACTAACTCATCAAATTATTTTTGTATCAGCTACTGTTTACTCTTAGTCGGTCTGCGTTGGTCGACCGACCGACTAGTTTCCAAACTAGTCGGTCAGTGGTTGTTCTTTGACCGACTAACCAGTGTTAAAACCCTAATTTCTGGGCAGCCGCCAGCCCAACCTATAAATACCCCTCCCAAACGTTTCTTCTTCCCCCAACACGACCCAAAACCCTAAAAACTTCCCTCTTCAGCCCCCATCTTCCTCCAAGCTCCATTTCTCCATTCCAAGCCCTAAATCCATCATCCAATCCATCCATCTACTCTATCAACCCCTCATCTTCCCCAAATCTCCATCAAAACCCATCAAAATCCCCAAATCCCCCAAAACCCTAGTTTCCCCAAACTTCTCCAATCTTTTCCAGATCTGATCCTAGGGTTCCCCGGAGTGTTTCTTCCGCTTCCTCTCGGTAAGAAATCGTTCTACCGTTGTTTTCATAACTTATTGATAATTTTTATGAAACCCTAATTAATTTCATGTGTTTGGTGTTTGTCTCCCCCATAACAGCGATTTTCCCCGTAGATAGCATCCGTGTGACGAGGTTGATCGTCATCCCCGGTGCTAGGCAAGTGAAACTTGCCACTTAGGGTTTAGGCCATGTTTTAGGCCATTTTCTTGTTATAGGCGTAAAAGAGGCTAGGCGGCGAAATGATACTCGCCTAGGCGCAAATTGGGGAATTAGCTTGACAACGAAGCTAATCCCGACATTTAGCATGTTGCACAATTAACATGTCATGTTTACTTTCAATTAACGGTACGCGAATATGTTCATGTCATTGCATTTCGCCTGTCACGTTTAATTTAATTAACTGTACGCAAATAAATTGTCATGACCTCGCATTCTTTAGGTATTGATGTGATTGCGTAGCTTCGCTACAATGTTGTGTTCCTGGCTCGTGTTCCAGAAGCGGGCCATGTGTTGGTTGATAGCCAATGCCCGAATTGCGTGTTCCGGCTAGGTGTTCCCTACGCCATACTTGTGTTTCCTGGCTCGTGACCAGAAGCGAGCATAATGAGTTGGAAACCCCAACGCTCGATGTGATGAATTGTGAACTAAGAATGCGAGCTCAATGTGCGGGGCAACCCTAGGCTCACTAGATGAGCTCAATGTGCAGGGACCCCAGGCTCCATATCATGTGAGTATTGGGTAGTGTTTAGTGCCGATCGGTCTGAAATGCTATGCCATTCAGCGAATGACATAAACACCTACAAAATGTGAATTGATTGAATTGATAGTAGCTTGGCTACTCTTGTCTTGTCCCGATAAATTGTCCCCTTGTACAAATTGTATTGCCATGATTTAATTGCGCACTCATGTTATAACTGCCATGTCATGCATACTAAACTGCTAGGTTGCTAGTTGCCTCACCTTCAGTTTCCTTGCCCAAGTCTTTTTAGACTTGCTGACATGTGCCCCTTTACTCTTTTGGGTGACACATGTTAGATCCTGAGCCTGAGTATCACGTTGAGGACGAGGTGTTTGCTGACGCCGAGCCCGAGCTTGTGTTTGACGGGGAGCACGTTTTAGGCCAAAATATTTAGGACGTGGGTTTGCTGGATGTTGGACTTTTGGGTTCTAGGTCGATTTGATTTCAGAAAATTACGAAATTAATATAGGGTTTTGGGGGCCCTAAATGATCATAGAATCACACTATAGAAGTTTGAAAACATTTTGATGATGTTTATATAGAAAACTATTTCATTTAGCTAAATCAGTAACAATTGAAAATGAATTATTATAAAAATTATTTAGAGGTATTCGATGATACTCGAACTTATTGAAATACACCATAACTAATTTGATGCTTCAAAATATTTTTTATAAGGAATTTTGAAATCATTTTTGATATAAAACTCCTGACCAACCATTATAAAATACTTTTAAAATGTAAAAATACGTGAAATATGTATTGATGAATACGGGTGGTTACAGTAATTGTTACGACACTTTCGACTGCCTAGCTTGTGTATCGATGAAGGTCGCCCCAGGTGAAGGTCATCCTAGACGGCCTACCTTAAATGTCTCCTGGCGAAGGTCTCCCGCAGGTGACCTACCTTAAATGTCTTCTGGTGAAGGTCTCCTGCAGGTGACCTACCTTAAATGTCTCCTGGTGAAGGTCTTTCGCATGTGACCTACATTAAATATCTCTGACAGGGCCTAGCCCATAAATATCTTTGACAGCCATTAATGCTCGAGGTTAAACAACGAACCGACATGCACCCATCACGTCCCCATTAATGCTCTAGCTAAGCTCCAGCTGGCTCCAGCTGGCTCCAGCTAACCAGAAGTAACAACTGATTGGAAGACGACCATTCGACATTCTCCACTATAAATACCCCCATCCCTGGAGAGAGTGGGGCTGGTAGGTCTACAACTAAATTCCTTCCACCCAAACTCTAGCATGTCGAACATTGGCCCAGTCTCTTTGTAGATCAGCATCATCCCTTTGAGCCATTTTCGAAGTCCCCACGTTGACTTGAGCATCGGAGGGGATTAGGTCGGACCCCAATCTGACCCTCCCTGACGAGCTGTTCGTAGCACAGGGAGCTAAAGACAAGTCTCCTGGAGCTCTTCTATAGGTCACTGCAAGATCGATAGCTCGGCCTGCCCACTGCCTGCTCAAGGCCCGAAGGTCACCCGGCTCCCCTAGCTCGTCACTCAAGGTCGTCGCCTCAAGGCCCGAAGCTCTTTCGGCCCGACGAGAACTGCTAGTCCGTCAAAGCGACGACCTAGGTGTCTTCATCACAAAATCCCTCTCCGCAACGGGTAAACCCCCTCTAATCATTGTACACTTGATTCTCTAATATACAAATTCATTGTTAGGTGGATTTGACCCGCAATAAAACTAAATACAATATTTCTTACTATGAAATAAATATACAAAGACAAATATACAATCTTTCTCTCTGTAGACACTCTTGCTCTATTTAATGAAGCTCTTTCTCACTCTCTATAGAATTGTTCTCGTTTTTTATATTCATTATGTCTTAAAACATCCAGAGTCTCTCATTTTATATAGTTAGGGACAAAAGAAAAAAATATCAAGGCTGACATTGGTACATAAAAGGGACTTGGCCAACATTGTTGGGAAACAAAGTCTTTACTTTGTTTGGTAAGCACTGTGCAGCTTTTAATGTGTCTGGTCGGAGGCAAAGAATTCGTATTGGTGTTTTCTTCTTTGACAAAGCATAAGTGTGGAGACGTCGTCGTAAAAACGTGTGCACACAATGTAGATACGTCATCGTATTGGCGTTTTGGGCATGTATTTAAGCCTAGTTTTTATCCTAGCTTAGAGAGAGACCTGAGAAAAGTTTTTAGATTAATTCTAATTGTAATTCAGCTTTGGAGATTGAAGAACTCAGATCTGGTTTGTCTAATCCTTTTGATTTTTTGCACTTTTATAAATTGTTTTCTTCTAGATCTGAATTGCAATATGTTTTATATCATTGATTTTGCTATTGCTTCGATGAATTGTGAGTAGATCCTTTGTTCTAGGGAAGGGGATGAACCCTATGGATCTAATGCTAGATTTCTGATAAATCAATTTCTATGTTGCTAGAATTGATAGAAGGTTAGATTGTGATTGATTTATTACGGATAGTTAGGAATTTCCATTGATCCAGAGTTTGCAAGAGATTGTGCTCTGATCAATGGGAAGGTCTAGATATTCAATTTAGATTTATAACCGAGATTCACTAGGTTTGGTTTGCAAGAGATTGGACCAAAGCTAGCATTTTTATTATAAGTCTATACCCATATTCGTTTGCAAGAGATTGGACGAATACGAGCTATCACAATCTAGATCATAACTCGAGTTTGCAGAGAGTGGGCTCGAGGTGCGATTGGACGATGATGTCGATCTTAATGCTAGTGGCTTAGATTAGGGTTTGCACGAGAGTGTGCCCTGATCTGGATTGCTATAGACCTGCAATAGCATGAGAGCGTGAGCTTGGCTCTCTATTCAGTTATGGCTAGTTCACCGCAATTCAAGTCTTGCAACATTGAGATTCGCGATTCACAGAGATGCATGACGATCCGTAGTGGGGATTCCCTAGCCCTAGACATCGCTTTTCCACCAATACCTTAGTGATTAAGATAGAGTACAGTCATTAGTCCCTCCTTGTGTTCGGTAACCTGCTTACCACTTAACCGTGCGCTTGCGGTAAAACTACAATTATTTTTCTGGTGTATAACCAGGAGCGATCAAGTTTTTGGCGTCGTTGTCGGGGAGGCGACAGTATTTTATTTTCATTACCTAGCTATTTTTTCTTGTTTTTATTCTTATTTCTTATTTTCACTCTTTTATTCCTCCGTTGTGCTAACAATTCTATCTAGACTCTCTCTTTTTGTGCATTTACACGAGATCAAAGGCTTCCCAAGGAGACATATTATTTGACCATGAGATCGAGCGGACGAAAAGGAAACTTAGAGCTGAAAGGAGATCTACTATAGAGGAAAATCAAATAGCTATGCTAGAAACACTAGAGGAGCTAGCACAATGTATGGCTAAGCTTGTCTCCATCCGAGATAGGCTACGGCCTAAGACCACATCTACCACGTCTTCTATAGCTATGCCGGAGTTGGCGACCGACAAGAACTTTGAGTTGAAGACGGGACTTGTAGTGTTGATGCAACAAGACCCATTCCATGGGAATCCTCAAGAGAACCCACACTACCATTTGCAAATGTTCTTGGCGAAGTGCGCCACTTTCCAGATGCCTAACGTGCCGACAGATGCTATTCGACTGTGTCTATTTCCATTCACTTTTCATGATAAGGCTTTATATTGGCTAAGGACGCAAGCCGATGGGATCTTCACTACTTGGGATGAGCTAGCGAGCGCATTTGTCAACAAATTCTATCAGCCGTCCAAGAGTGTGAAGATACGAAGAGCTTTGATGTCCTTCAAGCAAGGCCCTCAAGAGTCTTTATATGAGGCATGTGAGCGCTTTAAGGATCTCCAACACCAATGCCCCCATCATAGCATTAAACCGTGGGATCTAGTACATAACTTCTACAATGGATTGCAACCGAGCACAAAGCGAATAATTGATGCCACGACCAATGGAGCTATTTTGACAAAGACACAGGATGCCGATACGGTCTTACTTCAGGAGATGACCTCAAATAATCAGTAATGGGCCGACGAAAGGGGACAATCTTCGTCATATTTGAAGCCGGCAAGCATCCATGAAGCAAAAGCGGTGGCAGAACTCTCTACCAAATTTGATTCTCTTCATAAAGCCGTATAGAGACTAGAAAAGTTGATAAGCGAGCCACATGAAGCTTCCAACGCATCTACATCTGGAGGAAGCACGAGCGATTGGCAAGATCAAAGCCAGGTTATATTTGTTGGAGGGGAGCAAGGAGACGGAGCTATGGAGCAAGCTCAATACGTTGCCAGCAATATCGGTTATTGGGTGAACCCGGCTACTAGGGGTCACCCCAAATTTTCATACGCCAACAATGATGGAGCCTTGACTCCACCACAACAGTAACCACCATCGCAACAACCACAAGCATGGCCTCCTCAACAACTACGTTATCAACAAAGGCCGTCCCAACAACAAAACTATACATCAAGACAATAAGCGGGGCCCTATAGACCCCCGGGATATAATCAAGGATGGAGGGCACCCAGCCCCCCACAAGCGCCACCAAGGTCGAAGCACGAATCAAGGGTTGAAGAATTCATGGCCGATCAAAAGAAGATTAAGGCAAAATTATCGACTCAACAAGAATCCTTCAACACAGTCGTGGCACAATTGGCGGAGCAAATCACATTGCTCAACAAGGTTAATCAACAATTGCCGGCTCAACCGAAACAAAACCCACGGAGCAACACCGGCCACATCGATTTGGTCGTGGTGGTAACTTCAAGGGGCAGAAAAGACACTACTCCTGCCATGATTCAAGCTAAGGAACCAAGGGATGAAATTTCGGTTGAGAAGGAGACAATCAATGAAGAGGAGAGCCCAAAGGCGGCGAATAATGATGAAAAATCTGAAGTGGGTGAGCCACGAAAAGAGCGAACCTATGTGCCACCGGTACTTTTCCACAACGATTGGCGAAAGCAAAAATTGAGAAGAGGCTTGTTAAATTTCTGGAGTACTTGCAAGGAGTAAGCTTGAATATCCCGTTCTTAGATGCAATCGTCAAAATCATGTCCTATGCAAAGTTCCTCAAGGATTTGATCACAGGAAAGAAGCGAACGGAAAGGGTCATGCTTGCCAAGCAAGGTACGTGGTTCATCAACAAGGAGAAGATGCCGACCAAGTTGAAAGATCACGGTAGTTTCTAAATTCCTTGCACGCTTGGAGGAGTTCCCCTACAAAAAGCTTTAGTGGATTTGGAAGCAAGCATGAGCCTCATGCCCCTCACGATGTTCAAGAAACTGAATATGGGGACCAAACTCAAGGCCATGGACATGAAGATACAACTCGTCGATGGGCAAATCACTAGGCCGGTGGGGATTGCTGAAAATGTGTCACTGCAAGTACCCGATGGACTTTGCTTGCTGTGCGACTTCGTGATGATGGACATTAGAGAAGAGGTCGATACATCGCTGATACTTGGGCGCCCCTTCCTAGCCACCGCCGGAGTAATTGTAGATGTGAGGGAAGGAACCTTGTCCCTCAATATTGGCAACATAGCGGTTGAGCTCCATATTTCGAAGACGATGAAGCATATGCCTTGACCAGAGGAAGTGGACTACGTGGACCTCCTCGATGAGGTTAGGAGGTCATAGACGATGCCATGACATTTGCCATTGGAGCCACGCACGATGACGACCTTGAAGAGGTCCAAATTGCCAATGACGACACAATGATTGGAGACCCACCGGATCCTCTTACGGATGAAGAGAAGAATGACGCTGATATCGTTAGGATTAGAGAGCTATGCAAGCTCTCTACGGTGAATCACGTGAAAGAAGTGGCACCGACGAATAAATCTTTACCGCCAGTCAAGATGAAGGACGCCAAGATCCTAAGCATAATGGAGTCATCCCCCACTACTACCTTTGATGCGGCGCAGCCGAGGAAAGCCGACAAAAAGCAACAACTGAACCCAAGTAGCCTTCCTGGTAAGTTTGACACATGCATCTCCCATGCACCGAACATCGAGCACTAATCGCGAATCTTAAGGGGTCGAGCTCAAGACCTTAAACGAGCGCTTGTCGGGAGGCAACCCGATGATTCTATCTCAGTTTTTAGTTGAATTTTATTTTCATTTTTTAGATCTTTGTTAGTGTATAGAGTCAAGAGTCTAGGAAGAATCTTACAACGAGCTACGGTTTTCATTTCAGGAAAAGGATGATAGGAGACCATATGAACGGAGGACGGCCGTGGCGATGGAGAGCACTCCAGGGATGCACTCAAACGCCAAAGGGAGGAAGAAACTGACGGGAGAAAAGAAAACAAAAAGTGTCGCAAAAACAGAGAGTCTGTAGCTGAAAACAGCAGCCCACACGGCCGAGTGATTTTTTCACTCGACCGAGTGAAGACGCTACTCGGCCGAGTAGGGTACTGCACATGGAATTCTCAAAATCCATCTCTGGAAATTATATGCCACTCGGCCGAGTGACTTTGTCACTCGACCGAGTGAATTAGACACATTTAGCACTTAAAATGCTCTGAGTGGCCTATCCACTCGGCCGAGTGGCCTATCCACTCGGCCGAGTGACTTCGTCTACTCGGTCGAGTGATAGTTTCTACTTGACCGAGTCAGAACTTAATGAAAATTTTGAAAATATCCAAAACAGTTGCCACTCGGTCGAGAGGTTAACGTCACTCGACCGAGTGACCCGACCGACCTTACCTTATTTTAACCCATTCTCGCAGCCGCTCGGATCAAATTTCCCCAAATCCCCCTGAGTTCCTCAAATCTCTCCGACTCGCCCGAGCTCCGCTTTCACTCGCCTGAGCCACCACCGCCGTGCCCGAGTGGCGTGACCCCGCCGTCACCACCGCCCACTCCACCGCCGTGCACCACACCGCCGGCCGGCGATCGGCAGCCCTCCAATGCCCAATTCGCCCCTGCTATCCTATTTCTCATCTCGTAAGCCCAGATCCGCCCCGAATCCAAATTAAACCCTATTTGCGCCTATTTTTCTTGATCTACCCCTCGATTTTTTTGATATTCATTGCTAATTAATTGTTTTTGTGTTTCAGGATAGCTTGGGGAGATCGAGCACTGATTTGGAGCTTCAGGGGAGGCGCCTCTTTGCCTGAATTGCTAGTGTGGAGTCGCACCGTGTTTTGGTATACTCTTTTGATATTATTTACTAGCACTTCGCGATAGTTTGCACATCTCATGTCATCACAATGCCACCACGCACTAAGTCCCTTGTGCGAGAGCCCGCTGCCAAGCAGAAGAAGACCGGCGACCCCAGCCTTAGCGATCCACCACCCACACTTCTGCCTCCTACTACACCCATTCCACCCTACCAGCACAGCCCGCCACGGCCTTCGACACGATGGGAATCACTTTCAGAGATGACACACACCACGCCAGATTTGAAAGTATCTCACATTGTTCGATAGTCCCCTCTAAGTTCATGCACATAGCTGATCTTGAGCACCTAGAGGTATTCCAGGGGCTGCTCTAGTTGTACGACAACGTGGGATGGCGTGATTTTCTTTCGGTGTTGGCGGACACCTATGTCCGTCTGACCTTCGAGGTCATGAGTTCTATTCGTAGGACTCCCAGGGATGCACTTTTTACATGATGGACCATGAGTGCGAGATCACTCTCCATATGCTCCGAGCCTATTTCCACTGGCCCCCTGTCCCCGACCCCGATCGCGCTTTTGGTCCCACGCACCACACCCCTCCTTCCTTTGATGCATATGCATTCTGGACCCTGATCACGTGATCACTACTTGCCTTTGACCCTAGTCGGGCCAAGGCCTCCTCTATCGTCCACCCTTGCCTTCGTATTGCTTAGTGTCTTATGATGACCACCATTCTTGCGAGGTATGAGACTGGGACGATGTCTACGCCAGAGCTCTATATGCTCTACGCGATGACGAGAGAGAGAGCCTTCGAGGGCGACGGGGACATCTTAGTCCCTGCTACTCAGATTGATATTACCAGCTGGTATCTCGACCGCATCATTACCTATGTCATCGCTAGGATGGCGATTTGTTGTGGCGGTCTGATCACCTTGCTGGCTCCTATATGCGGGGTTGAGCTCCTTGCTGACTTGCTTCGACCCACGGGCCCAACTTTCCTTTCTATAGATGTTATGGCCGGTATGAAGATGCTGCGTCCTCATGGTCAGCACCACTGAGTTTGGCTTCATGGTCCATTTTCAACGGACTATATGGTGCTTCCAAGCCCTGCTCGGACTCACATTGGACACACATGTGGGGAGTGGAGACCAGCGATGGACCTCCTCGTCCCAGCTGCATATGTATTCAAGCCCGAGGACGCCCAGCAGGAGCCCCTTCTCGGCCCTCTTGCCCCAGAGATCCCTATCCCACATCCTGCACCTGATCTGATTCCTGTTCCCGGCACTTCTGTCCACACTTCTGCCAGTGTCGGAAGCATTGTTACTGTGTCTGTCACCACCACCACTGTCACCACCTCTGGGTCGTTGAGTGTTGATCCCATTTCTTCCATGAGCACTGAGAGCGCCACCCCCGCTGCACTTGAGAGAGGCGAGCCTTCCCTAGTTTCGACGGCTGAGACCCAGTCCTCACCTGATTTCTCGACCCCCGTGGAGTCATTTTTTGTTGATTTCACAAACTCCCCAGTCGTCGACCCCTATATCTCCACTGCTGCCATTTTCACCGAGAGTGTCGTGACATCTGTCTCCACGACCTCTCTGCCCGCGTCATCCTCTTCTGCCGCTGCTCACACTTCTGGGAGCATTCCTACGTCTCAGCCTCCCACAGAGGCTGAGCGTCTTTTAGCGAGCACTGCCCCTCACCCACACCCCCTAGTGGCCCCACTCGTTTACGGTGGCCGAGTGCGCCAGCCCCGACCTCCTCCTATGTGACCCTCTGCTCCCGCTCTTGACGCCCTTGTCAAGCATCTCCGTGATGTTGAGGGGTCCGTGAGTGGGCTCGAAGCGAATTTTTGGGCCCTCATCGCCACTGTTAGCTCTGTGTAGGCACGCGTCGCCCTTCTGCCTGGTATTCAGGTCACGCTATACCAGATTCTTGCACACTTGCCACAGCCTCCACCACCAGCACCACATCCCATCCCTCAGCAGCCTGCACTGCAGCCACCACCTTCCCCACCACATGGAGGTGCTGACGCTCCACCACCAGCTTAGGCACACACGTGATGTCTCTGATATTTTCAGCCGATGTTTTGTTTGATACTTTTGTTGCTGCTTTTGCACCCCCTCTCACCCCATGATTTCACGACCACTTTCCTTGCCCATATATTTTGATCACTTTTTCGCAGGGATATGTATATATCCGTTTGGGAGAGTGGTGGTATTTCTGGGCCTTACTATTTTGCTCCCATGATCTGCGTGCACACCACATCCATCATTTGCATGATGCACTTATCATATGCATATCCATTCCATTTTCTTTTATTTTTCCTTTTTATCATGCATGCATCCGCACCCACCCACCCATATTATCTATGTCCTTGTGCCACACTTAGTACATTGAGGACACTGTGCAGTTTAGCTTGGGGGAGTGAGTGCATTCACACACTTTTTATTTTCTTCATTTTATCTATATTTCTCCACCTTTCTTTATTTTCCACTTATTTTCACCCACTTTTTCATTTTTTCTCATGCATCATGTTTTCCTACTTTCCGCGTGCGTTACATTTGTATAGTTAGTTTTTATTTTCCCCTTATCTTTATTCATTTTATCTTTTTTTGCTAGAAGTGAATTCTCTATGATGACGATGACTTGGAGTTAGCTCGCTCTTATATGCGTATTCTCTTGCCATGCCATTGTTTTTATTTCAGATATCATATGTTATACATCGCTATACATTTGAGAATAGGAACCTCCATCTCTAGTATATGATTGTGAATGAAATTCTAGCATTAGTTGAGTCTGTAAATTTATATTGTATACTTTTTATAGAGAACACACCAAGCTTCACGCATTGATTGCCTAATCTTGAAGTACTGCTTTGTTATCTACTATCGCTTCTATTTGCATGAAATTGTATGCTCAACTTCCAGGTTGATTGAACGTATGCCTTTTTGATATGATCAGATTAGTTTACTTTCTGAAATAAAACTGAGTAGATTACATTACTCTGCTGAAAGTTGTTATGCACATACAAAAGAGTGAACCGAGCGTTATATTTCTTTCTCCACATACCTTGATCATCAATTCCATACTTACAGTCATTGGTGAATCTATCCCTAGTGAATCATATACTTGCATCTTCCCCATGCCAAAAAGAGCAAGCTCCTCCCAAAAGAATATTTTTTTTTTTTTGAAAAGTAAAAATTGTATCTATATTGAATCAAAACTATACAATGGAGCCATTATGGGATCAGAGAAGACGTAAAGAGGGGATAGGGCACAAGCGCCGTCACCCTCTATTACTTCCCTCATCCCCCACAATAGATCCCAGCTATATACATCCAATGACAGCAAGGAGCACTCATAAGGCTTTATCTCTACTACTACCCACAAGCCCCCAATTGGCTAAGGGAAGAACATCCGAGGCACGATCAACATCAATACTGCATAGAGCAACCCTCACATCTGAAGCCATGTCATCAAAGACCTGGGTCCTAGTTCTTGCAGTACCTTCAAAGATTCTCCTGTTGTGTTCTCTCCTCCCAAAAGAGAGAGAGTGTGTATATATATATATATAATGGCTATCATACGCCATATGAGAGCCATATATATATATATATATATATATATATATATATATATATATATATATATATATATATATAATCTCTCATATGCCCTCTCACATAAAGCACCCAAGTACAACCAAGTACAAGCCCATGTGGGCTTGTACTTGGGTGCTTTTTGTGAGAGGGCGTATGAGAGAGGCTCTCATATGGCGTATGATAGCCATTATTATATATATATATATGTGTGTGTGTGTGTGTGTGTGTGTGTGTGTGTGTGTGCTTATCTCTCTATCTCTCTTTGATTTGGGATCGTTATTGTGCATATTGCAATATGAAAAAAAAGAAAAAAGAAAAGCAAAACAAAAAGAGAATCATCTGTACATACACGATCCCAATTCTTTCTTTCTTTCTTTCTTTCTTCCTTCTTTTATTTTCCTTGGAGCTTGAAATAAAATGGAAAAAGCTGTATTGTTCTATTTGATGCCCCACGCTTATAGATAAGCTTGTGGGAGGAGATCCAATGACGTGTGAGAGAGTGACCACTTATATGTGCATGACGACCTAAGCTAGTTAATTTTTGATACTTAGGGAGATTACTTAGAGTATAACGAAGTCTATGAATTGAAAATTTGGCATGCATTTCATGAATACCGTCTCTTTCTATTCTTATTGCTTTATGATGTGTGATACCTCTTATACTCCAAGAAGAAAGCGATCAATTGAAAAGTGTGAAATCTATGATTACGTATATCATTTTAAATGCATTAGACGATGCTAATTATAGAATAATTTCATACTTCGTACCGTTTTGAGGTTCTTGGTTTCTATATCGAATGCACCTATATATGATGTGATATCGAGGCAAAAATCTTTATCATGATTAATTCATCGCGCTATTTGAGTAACCAGCTCCATGTCCTGAGAGGATGATCTACCACCTCCCTCCTCGTTTTCTTTTCTCTCTTTCTTTTTCATTTTCCTTATTTTTGCCCACCGAGTTCGCCTTTTTACTCATCTTCCTCGAGGACAAGTAAGAGGCAAGCTTGGAAGATTTTGATCGGTCCATATTTTACACCTTTTTTCTGCATATTTACATACCATTTTGATCGCCCATATCGCGCTTTTCACGATTATTCGACGATATTGCGTTACTTTTCACTATTTCTTGTTTTTGTCAAATTTCAGGAAATATGGAGCGATCGAGAGCAAAAATGAGCTTAACGGACTTGCACGCATACCGGAGCATCGTCCATGGCCTATCAAGGAGCTAACAGCGTTGGATGATGAGCGGAAGAAGAAGGAGATCGATAGAATCGACGAAGAGACGAGGAGGAGAAGAGTTGCTCCCAGAAACAGGCCACTCGGCCAAGTAATGCAGCCCACTCGTCTGAGTGAAGAAGAGTACTCGGTCGAGTACGACTGATACGAAGACACCTTATGCCGCAATGTACTCGCCTGAGTGGTTAACTCCACTTGGCTAAGTGAAGAGCTTCACTCGTCCGAGTGAGGTTAGAATTTCTGAAGGAAATCGAAGC
Organism: Scilla litardierei; assembly: GCA_030789695.1. Taxonomy (NCBI): domain Eukaryota; kingdom Viridiplantae; phylum Streptophyta; class Magnoliopsida; order Asparagales; family Asparagaceae; genus Scilla; species Scilla litardierei. Next base: position 20,142,674 of record CM061136.1, read on the forward strand.
AGACTCTTTGGAATTTTGGGAGTACATCAGAAGACCCTACTCGGCCGAGTAGGAAGTCCACTCACCCGAGTGATGAACCCCACTTGACCGAGTACTGCAGAGTGCCAGAGTGCCCAAACCCCCCAACTTCTCTGTTTTTATGCGAATCTGGCACTCGGCCGAGTGTGATTTCCACTCGGCCGAGTAGCGCAGGGTTTTGGGCTGTGCATGGGCAGTTCTGTCAGGTTTATTTTGACGTTTTAGGCATGTATTTAAGCCCAGTTTTTATCCCAGCTTAGAGAGAGACCTGAGATTAGTTTTTAGATTAATTCTAATTGTAATTCAGCTTTGGAGATTGAAGAACTCAGATTTGGTTTGTCTATTCCTTTTGAATTTTTGCACTTTTATGAATTGTTTTCTTCTAGATCTGAATTGCAATATGTTTTATATCATTGATTTTGCTATTGCTTCGATGAATTGTGAGTAGATCCTTTGTTCTAGGGAAGGAGATGAACCCTATGGATCTAATGCTAGATTTGTGATGAATGAATTTCTATGTTGCTAGAATTGATAGAAGGTTAGATTGTGATTGATTTATTACGGATAGCTAGGAATTTCTATTGATCCAGAGTTTGCAAGAGACTGTGCTCTGATCAATGGAAAGGTCTAGATATTCGATTTAGATTTATAATCGAGATTCACTAGGTTTGGTTTGCAAGCGATTGGATCAAAGCTAGCATTTTTATTATAAGTCTATACCCATATTCGTTTGCAAGAGATTAGACGAATACGAGCTATCACAGCCTAGATCATAACTCGAGTTTACACGAGAGTGGGCTCGAGGTGCGATTGGACGATGATGTCGATCTTAATGCTAGTGGCTTAGATTAGGGTTTGTATGAGAGTGGGCCCTGAGCTAGGTTGCTATAGACCTACAATAGTGCGAGAGCGTGAGCTTGGTTCTCTATTCAGTTACGGCTAGTTCACCCCAATTAAAGTCTTGCAACATTGAGACTCGCGATTCACAGAGATGCATGACGATCCGTAGTGGGGATTTCCTAGCCCTAGACATTTTTTAATACTGAATTGAATTGATAGTTGCACAATTGTGATACCAACAGTCTAAAATTTCCTTTCCACCAATAGCTTAGTGATTAAGATAGAGTACCGTCATTAGTCCCTCCTCGTGTTCAATAACCCGCTTACCACTTAACCGTGCGCTTGCAGTAAAACTACAATTGTTTTCTGGGTGTATATCCGGGAGCGATCAATCACCTCATATATCCAATAATAGAGAGTGTCAATATACTTTGTCTGAGCATGATACATTAAGTTTTTGCTCAAACCTAAAGCACTCTGATGTCATAATGTACCTTATACACTTTTTACTTGATCACTAGTTTTTTTAAAAATAGTTTAACCACAGTATTTCTTTACCATCTTTTGCGATTGTAATACTATACTTCTGATGTGAAAAGCATAATATGCTTTTACAATATGACTGCTGAGACATAGATCCCTACAAAGTTGTAGACAAAACTTAATGTTTAAGTTCTACCGTTAAGATCTCCAATCATATTTGAATCTCTAAAGTCGGTCAAGACTACATTAACTCCTCTTAGTACAGACTTTTTATTAAAGTATTCGAGATATCTAAGAATCCATCTAACTACCTTTTAATGTTCATATTCATGATTAGAAAGGAACCAACTCATTATTCCCACTATATAGGCAATGTGATGTTTGTATACACCATTACATACGTTGGTCCTCCAACTGCTAAAAAGTAAGTTATAGTTATCATATCAGTCATCTCTTTCTTGGTTGAGGGGCATGACCTTTTGCCCAACTTGAACTGGTTAGCTAATTGAAGCTGGTTGGTTTGGCATGATTTATATTAAATCTCTTGATCAAGTGTTCAACTATTTCTTCTGAGAAAGGCATAACCTTTTGTTTTTCCTATCTCGGACTTTCTGCACTGAAATAATTTTTTACGCCATACCTAAGTCTTTCATATCAATTGACTTGTATAGTTCCTTCTTTAGCTGGTTGATTTTTGTTGCACTTGTCTAATGGTTATCATTTCATTTATATACAGTGGAAGTGCGTCGAAGTTGACATTTGTAAACCTTTGAGTATAAACACACTAGTCTCTGACAGTCATTTTATAACATTGGCTTGTTATGAATTAGTCAAACTTCATGTACCACTATCTTGATGATTGTTGATGTTCTAACAAACTCTCTTTCAACTTATATACAAGCTCTTTTTCAACTTTATACAAGGTTCTCTTTGCCTGAAACTTAAAACCTTATGATTGCTTCATATAAATTTCTTCATGTAGATTACCATGAAGAAAGGTTATCTTGACATCCATTTATTCATGATTTAGGTTCAAACTAGCTACCAATATGAGAATAACAAGAATTGAAGCCTTCTTCATAACTAGTGAAAAGATTTCATCAAAGTCAATTCATTTCTTTTGAAGAAAGTTTTTGATTGCCAATCTGGCTGTGTTTCACCACCTCTCCGCTACCATCTTTCATGTGCTTAAACACCAATTTGTTATTCAATACCGTCTTTCCGTATGGAAGCTTGACCAAGATATATGTATGAGTCTTCTTTAGATATATCATCTCATGCTACATAGCTTGCAACCATCTTGTTTTATTTTTATAAGATACATCTTCCTAGAAACTCTCAAGTAAAATACACTTAGATTCTAAATATCTAGTTAATGGAATCCAGTCCAGTTCATATGTTCATAGTTATAAGCGAATGATTTCAAGAGATGTATTATCATTTGCCTGATATAATGGTTGCGCATGTCTAGTGGAGATGAGTGTGGCTCCTCCTGCTCATCATCCCATTTTTGCTCATCTTGTTCTGCTTATGGTATTTTCCTCACGTGCCCCTCTATTATCTGTGATGCATTGTGTTGGTTTTGGAAATGCAACAATATATTAGGCACTGACTTATATTAGAAGACATCATAAGCTTTTTAATATCTTCCAAAATATAGTATTAATGGAACATCATGTCCCTGCTTTGGATAACTTCTTTATATTTGGGTCTTATAATCAGTACACAAATTTTTCATTGCCATAGCTTATGAAGATACAAAGAGTGATCCATACATCGAGCTTCTGCCTATGCTTCTTGGATACATGTAGAATTACTATGCTACTGAATACCATCAAAAAAGAGTATGAGTGGTTTTTCCCAAACCACACCTTTCCCATAATTACAAAATTCAATGGTATTGGTGGTGATCTATTAATGAGTTATTAGGTGGCATAAATAAGTTCTCCATAGAATGGCTTTTGCATCCTACCCATACTGAGAATTTTTTGACCTTCTATATAATCATTTGGTTCATCTTCTCAGCAAGTCTATAGGGTTGTGGAGTGCAAGAAACAATCTTCTCTTGTCAAATGCAATGGTTTCTATAGTAGACATCAAAACTCTTTGGAAATGTATTTGCTTCCATTGTCTGAGCGAATGTACTTTAACTTCATTTCTATCTCACATTTAACCATGATGTGGAACAGTTTGAAGTAATCAAGTGCTTGGTCTTTCATATTCAAGAACTAGGCCCACACTTTTTGAGAAGAATCATTAGTAAATATTAGAAAAAACTTTTTACTATCTAGTAATCCAACTTCACATGACCGCAAATATGGTGCTCTAAAATAAGAAACTATGATCTTCTTGTTGATGAGGAACTATATGATACTCTATGTTGCTTGTCCATTATATAATTATGGTAAGGATCTAGCTCAGAATACTTGGTGATTGAAATAAAGCTCCTCCTTTATTAAGATAAACAACCATAAATCACGTTTGATTGAATCTATGGAATCAAAGTTTTGGAAAATCCTCATGTGTATATATTCATATGAGTAATATATAACGTGCCACAAGTAGGTTGCTTGTTGTTGTTTAAGTGGTTGTTATAGCCATGTTTATTAATGGTTGTCTTAGAGAGTAAATTCAGTCAAAGATCAGCACACGTTGATCATCCCTTAAAGTTTTTGTATAATCAACATTCGTATAAATTTGAACATCACTAATTCCCATGATCTTGCTCTCATCTTTATGATGCCAAAGTATATCACTTTGTAGGTAGTGAAATTTTTTCTATTATGAGTAGTATGGTAGGCTGCTATGGTATCAACCATCTAAGTGCTATCTTGGTTGGAAACATAAAAGCATGTCTCTTCTTGAATTGAGCAAATAGACACACCAGCAATAATAGTGATGACACATCTCCTTCATTATTCTTTGTTTAAGAACCATTCTGACCTTGTTCGCATGAAAGCATGTCTATGTTGAGAGATGTGTATGCCCTTGAGGCACTTTATCTCTGTGTATATGTACAAATGTCTTATTCAAAATAACAATAAGCTGTTTGGTAGGAATTTACCTAAGTAAATAATAATGTAATCTACATTAGAACTTAGGCAAAGTCCTGAGACTGTATGCGAGGTCAAATAAGTACCGAGATAAGGATCTCGATCATGGAGAATTGATTGACCGTTTGTAGCATAAGTCTAAAATCGTTCGTGGTCGTAAATGTTTCGAGAAAAGGTCATCGATACATCGGATAGACCATTGTGTCTTTGTCTTCACCATGGAGTGGTGATGATGATCTCATGGTCGTTCAACTTGGTGAAGTCAGAGACGAGACATAGTTGCTCATTAGAGAACGATTTCACTGAACGACCCAACGAGAGTTATCATATGGTTAACATTAACTAATCTGTCAATGATAACTCTCAGTGATGATAGGCAAGTCAGTACTTAGACTTGAGGTCATTATATGAACTACGTGAATGGTGTCACTTAGATATCTGACCTAGCTATGATGCAAGACCTGTTGAAAGGTCTTTGATTGTGTGACACTTGAAGCATGTGAGAAGAGTAATGACCAAAAAAGGATTTGTCTCTCTCATTTATGGAGAGTTATTGTCGTATATGTTGGTTCGGTCTTTAATGAAAACTTTGGCCAAAGTATGTTGATAGAAGTCCAACATTGATAAACTAAAGACTGATGGAGACTAACCGAGTTCAAGCTATTAAGGTTGGCAGTTGGTGAGGGGGTAGCCAACCAGTTATAGAACACATTGCAAAATAAAAATAAAAAAATCTTTTAGCCCACCAAATTGCTGACATCATAGGAAATCCGATCATGTGCTATCAGTATACCTCCACATGCACACAGAGGAATATGGGCTTGAGCTGTCAGCGCAGGAAATTTTTCATACGCTGACAGCTATTTGGGGCATTAAAAAGTATTTTATTTAAATTTTTTTGCAGTTGGTCTTACCACTTGTTAACTAGCTTTCCACCAAATTTCAAGTCAATCCAACACTATTTGAGCCTCCTTTCATGCGTTTAAAAAATGTTGCACTAACAATTCGGTTTTCAGTAGCGGTTTTTTTGAAACGCATAAACGGATGCTCAAATGGTATTGGATTGACTTGAAATTTGGTGGGAAGCTAGTTAAAAAGTTTTAGGACCAACTACAAAAACAATTTTAAAAAATACTTTTTAATGCCCCAAATCCCTGTGAAAGCAGGAAAAATTTCCTGCGCTGGCAGCTCAGGCCCATATTCCTTATACATACATATATATACATATTATATATATATATATATATATATATATATATATATATATAACACAACTTCTTTTGAATTTTACGGCTGACTAGGATAAGCTGACTAGGACAAACAGGTTAATAGAAAGACGGCTCAGATTTAATCTTGATGAGTGAATGGTTGGGATGATATGATGTGAATGGGGGGAAATTTTGGAGGTGAAACTAAATTTTTAGTGCAACATTACCGTATTCGTTTAAATTTAAAGCATAAAAATTTGTGCTCTGCCTTTAAAACTTGAGCCATTCTCTTTCAAAATTTTAATGGTGAGAATTTTATACACAAAGATTTCAATAGCGATTACAATATCATCAAAATTTCCCTCATAACAGTTGGAGGCATCAATTATTGCAGTCAAAAATAAATTTATTCCCCAAATCACCGCCCAATTTGTCCATTTCAGACAAAATTTCGGTTAAAAACAAGTGCATATAAAAAGGTCTCCGCACTCGCTTTCATTATATGTAAAATTCTGAAATTTTTTTACACTAATTTGTTGTTCCGCACCGGAGGCGCCCGCTAAATTTTTTACGTTAATGTGTTGTTCCACGTCGAAGGTGCCCACGCCAAAGACGCACATGCCGCTAAATATTTTTACGCTAATTTGTTATTCTTTTAAATTTTGGTTGTGGAAATAATTTTTTGGAGAACAAAGATTTTAAGAGGATATCTTAATTGAACCGTGCCCGCGCCGAAGCTAAATTTTTATTCGTTTAAAATTTAGAGGGGCAAAATAATTCTTGGGGAGAACAAAGATTTTAAGGGGATATCTTACATGAACCTGCGCCGGAGGCGCCCGCAAAATTTTTTACGCTAATTTGCTGTTCCGCATCGAAGGTGCCCACGTCGAATTTGTTGTTTCACGTAGAAGATGCTCGTGCAGCTAAATATCTTTTAAATTTTGACCGTGAAAATAATTTTTTGGGGGCCAAAAATTTCGAGAGTGAAAATCTTAAATGAACCGTGCCCACGGGCACAGGTTATGACTAGTGTGTGTGTGTATATATATATGAGAATAATGGATATCATACGCCATATGAGAGTGTGTCTCATATGCCCTCTCACATAAAGGAGGCAAGTACAAGCCCACATGGGCTTGTACTTGGTGTACTTGCGCCCCTTTATGTGAGAGGGCATATGCGACACCCTCTCACATGTCGTATGATACCCATTATTCTATATGTGTGTGTGTGTGTGTGTGTGTGTGTGTGTGTGTGTGTGTGTGTGTGTGTGTGTGTGTGTGTGTGTGTGTGTGTATGTTTATATATATATATGACAATCTTCGGGTGCGAAAAATGGGGTTTTTGCACGATGCAAAAAATGGGGTTTTCGCACGGTGCGAAAACTTTTTTTTATTTTTTTGAAATTTTTATCAAATTTTTTTTATGTTTAATCCATACAATTATATAACCCAGGAAAAATAATGGGTGAACTTGTTGGGGTTTAGAGCACCCATCCACCCGTTACAAATTTAATGGTTTCAAAACATGCGAATTTATTGAAATTCCTTGATCGAAGGCCAAATGACATTACTTCTCAACGATTATTTTTGAGAAGGGTATAACAACATTTAATGAGGGTGGAAAAAGAAATTTTGAAATTTTTTTCAAAAAAACTAAAAATATTTTCGCAAGGTGCAAAATGTTCTCAATTGAAGATTTACACGCACACACACACACATGGATTAAATGTAGAAAAGGTGGCACTTGATCTATTTGATCAGGTGCCACCTAATCTACATGAATCCATATATATATATATATATATATATATATATAGAAAGATGCTAATATGAGATGGTGAGATGGTGAGATGAGATATTCATATCTCGAACTAGCTAAAACTATTTGCCAAATCATCAATCGGAACCGTCCATCTTCTTCTATTTATCAAGTGATCTTTATGTATAATTTTTTGTGTCATTTGGACATTTCTATCAGATCCATCAAGTGTTTGCAAGATGAACGGTTTACAAGCTGCCTGTAAATGTAACAAAGTTGGAACGGGTTGATCCATAGGATTTTGGGGTTTATAATCTCTAATTTTTTTAGGGTATAGATCTATCGACATGCTCTTGAAGATGAACGGTGCTGATCGTTAATTGGTGTTGCCGATTGTGCTAGCTCACGATAAGGATTTGAGCTCACCATCTCATAATAGCATTACTATATATATATATATATATATATATATATATATATATATATATATATATATATAGGGCTTGAGGGAGGTGAGCATTCGGTGTAGGAAATTTCCTACACCGTCCTTCAAAAACACCACATTCCATTTATGTTTTTGAAATTTTTTTTGCTTAGAATTATTGTACACATTCTAAAACCCCAAAACCCCAAATATGGGTGAACCCTAGGGGGATTTGACCCTCGATCGGCTCGTGACAAAAAGTTCTATTGTTCTAAAAACGTTGAATTTGTAACAATCGGATCAAGGGTAAAATAGCGTTGGATTCACTTGATTTTTGGTATGTTCATCATCCATGATAAGTACATCAAAATGAACGGTGGTGATTATTGGAAAAAAGATTGGAAATTGAAGTTTTATGAGGACGGTGTAGGAAATTTCCTACAAGGAATGCTCATATCCCTTTTTCTCATATATATATATATATATATATATATATATATATATATATATATATATATATATATATATATATATATATATATATATATATATATAGCAAAAAATGTACCTAAGAATGACCTCGGGTAGAGATACCTGAGCACACCCCCGCTGTTCGGGGTTTGTGAGTATTTTTTTTGAAAATTTTTTTTGCAGTAGGTAGATATACTTGTTATGTAGCTCCCCACAAAATTTCAGGTCGATCCGACACCGTTTGAGCCTCCGTTCATCGATTTCAAAAACGTTGCGCAAAACTTGTTATGTAGCTCCCCACAAAATTTCTGGACAGTTTTGCGCAACGTTTTTGAAATCGATGAACGGAGGCTCAAACGGTTTCGGATCGACCTGAAATTTTGTGGGGAGCTACATAACAAGTATATCTACCTACTGCAAAAAAAATTTTCAAAAAAAAATACTCACAAACCCCGAACAGCGGGGGTGTGCTCGGGTTTTTGTCTTTGGATCGAGATGAGTGATGAGTTTCAAACTGTTTTTGATTTGGATCGAGATGAGTTTCAGCGTTTTTCATGTATGGAGATTGAGACGAGGGAGAAGGTGGAACGCTGCAAAAGTTTCTGCGTGGAGATTGAGACGAGGGAGCAGGGGCTTCATGCAAAAATAACAATAGTTTTCAACAAAACCTGCTACAAAACCCGTTAGTATCTCGTCCTTTGATGGAGGGTGGAGATTAAGCCACGCGGACAACCAAGGAGGAAGCCCCTCCTAGGCTCCCTGACCCCCATTTCTCCCATATATATATATATATATATATATATATATATATATATATATATATAGATATAGGAGGGATCAAATGACCCCCAAAAATAACCCCCTATCAAAAATCCTATGCTCTCCATTTTTTCGGAAGATCCGAACCGTTCATCTTGATCTCCACTTTCTAAATACCTGGCCCACCAATTTTCAACCCGATCCCATGTGTTTTGCCTGTTCATCCATCCGACCCAAATTTAAAGGTTTCGCATGAATAGAACTTTTGCGAATGGTGGATGAACGGGCAAAACACATGGGATCGGGTTGAAAATTGGTGGGTCAGGTATTTAGAGGGTGGAGATCAAGATGAACGGTTCGGATCTTCCGAAAAAATGGGGGGCATATGATTTTTGATATGGGGTCATTTTTGGGGGTTATTTTTGGGGGTTATTTTTGGGGGTCATTTGATCCCTCCTCATATATATATATATATATATATATATATATATATATATATATATATATATATATATATATATATATATATATATATGTCCACGAGAGGGTGTCCCAGTGGTAAGTCATTCCGCTCCAAAGCCAAGGGGTGCGGGGTTCGAGGCCTATGGCCGCCGTGACTTGGTAATTATTGTGGAATTTGTTGGGGAATTATTTACCCTGGGGCTACATCTCCCCTCTCGGACTTACCCGGGGGCCGTTGGGGGCACGGCGGTTTCCCCCCAGTTTGCATAGTCTCGGCCGGGCTCTCGCCTTACCCTCCTAAAAAAGCCGAAGGCATGGGGAGGGGGTTGGGGATTTTTCTGGGTTTTCATGTATATATATATATATATATATATATATATATATATATATATATATATATATATATATAGCGAAAATGTACTTAAGAACGTGCGCAGGTATTGTTACCTGCGCACACCCTCTCTCCGGGGGGGTTTATAGTATTTTTTTTTAATTTTTTTGCAGATGTTAGTTCTACATGTTAGGTAACCCTCCCATAAAATTTCAAGTCAAACAAACATCATTTGTGCATCGAAACATCCATCACAAAAATGTTGCGCAAAACAGTCCAGAATTCTGGAATTTTTTGCAACTTTTTTGTGATGGATGTTTCGATACCCAAATGGTGTTTGTTTGACTTGAAATTTTGTGTGGGGCTACCTAACATGTAGAACTACCTACTGCAAAAAAATTCAAAAAAATACTTTAAACCCCCTCGGAGAGGGGGTGTGCGCAGGTATGTTACCCGCACACGTTCTCAGGCACATTTGCCTCATGTGTGTGTGTGCGTGTGAGGAATATGAGTATGAGCTACACAAGGAGGCTTTTCCCTCATTGTTTAGCTTCGGCCAAGCTCCCCTGGTATTTTTTTAAATTTTTTTTCCAATATGCTCTACATCCATGTATGACCACCACACCAAAAATCAAGTGTTTCAACAATTTTTTCCCGTCAATCCACCCAATGCAAAAAGTTCTATGTTATTCTGTCGTTGATTTTTGCAGTAGGTCGATCGACAGTTAAAAAGTGTTGGAATCACTTGATTTTTGTGTAGTGATCATCCACGAGGTGTAGAGGGTCTAGGCTGAAGCTAAACAAGGTGGCTAGGCTGAAGCCAAACAAGGAGGGAAAAGCCTCCTTGTGTAGCTGATACCCCCACCCACACACTCGCACGCGCATACACACATGTGGGGTTTAATGTGCATGTGCATATGCACAGGAAAGTTACTTGTGCATGTGCATAATTTACTCCTCCTTGCAATTTACGAGTTTTCAGCTACTTTTGAAACCGTTGAAGTTGCAAGGGATAGATGGAGGGTCATATAGCATTGAATTCACTTGATTTTTGGTGTATGGATCATTAAGGAGGTGTACACCACTCCTATAAAAAAAGGTTACAAAAATAATTGTGGGGGAGGGGGTAAACTATGCACACGTGCAGGTAACTTTCTTGCGCATGTGCACAGGCACATTAAGCTCATGTATGTATGTATGTATGTATGTATATGTGTGTGTGTGTGTGCACGCGCGCGTGCACACGTATAAAGAAAAAGTAATTCTTGCTTCAAAAGGGGCTCATTCTGACGAAGAAATGGAAATATGACACATATGTTTTTTAATGAAATGGGCATATCATGTATATTTTTATTTGTATTCGAACATATCAAAACTGATACAAGACCAAAAAATTAGGAGGACTCTTCCGACCAAACAAAAAATCTATTATCGTCAGCAAAGTTGTTCCTTTATTTTTTATTTATTTAATTATAAATTTCCACTTCCATTTAGAATATAGATGTGTGTTTAGAGAGAGAGAGAGAGAGAGAGAGAGAGAGAGAGAGAGAGAGAGAGAGAGTGTGTGTGTATAATATTCAATTTTCATGTTCTTGACTTTTTTATTCAAACCCAAAATTCCTCTTTTTATACATAGGTGGTCGATTCAGTATTGGATAATAAAGGGCAAGTGCCCTTTTTATTCTAGTAAATGGTTCAAATCATTTTTTCCTATATGAGTGTTCTATATCAGAAAAATTACCAATTATTTGCTTTAAAACTATTTCGGTACTTGGTGTGTGACCGGAAATCTATTTTGCATATCCTCAATATAAAAAAGAGAAATGATGTTTTAAGCAATTTATATTTTGAGATACAATCAATCAAAGAGAATAATATAAACTAGATCCATATCCAATAAAAAATAGGAATTTCTTTTTAAGAAAGGATAAGTACAATAGGATTCAAGTTAAAAAAGAAAGCCATTGATCACCATGATTCGAGTTTGATCTTTTGGAATTGGAATACGTTTGGCAACAGATCACAAAACCTTGGCAATCTTCTATATCTAATGAATGAGGGGTCTGTTTGGAAATCGTCTGCCCCTCGTCACCCCCAAGTATATGATTCAATAGGAATCATATAAGGGTGGATTGATAAAGACCTCTAGTAAAATACCCAATAGTACCAGTAACCCAATGGATAAAGTCCATTACATAGTTTGTTTTAGGGATTGGTGACTTACCCGTTTAGGCTATGTTTGGTTTGGAAGAAAGTGTGTGAAAGAAAAGTGAAATGAAAATGAAATAGAAATGGAAAGAAAAAGAAAAAGAAATCAAATTCTTTTTCATGTTTGGTTATTGAGAAAATTGGTAAATAAAATCAAAAGGAAAATGTTAAGAAAATGAAAAAAAATTGATTTCTTTTGCTTATAAAATTAGTTGATGTGCATAAAGCTTCGGTTTTTGGACAACTTAGCATCTTCAAAAATCACAAGCATAAAGCCAAGCACAACATAAAACCCAACAACGAAATTACAAGAAGAAATTACAGCATGAAGCATGTTATACGAATGACAAACAAGCATAGAAACAACAAATAATTCATCCAACTTGAAAACCTACAAAATGTTATGAAGGGAAAAGCGTAGGGTAAAAGGTGTAGAGGGTTAGGAGCCCACTGCCCTCATATATATAACATTCAATGATTGGGTGGATGCCCAATGTGCCTATTCACAACACTTCCCCTTATCCAACCAATCATGGAATACGAGGTGGATTCTTCAAGATCCAAGTTAGGATAACTGCCTTGTTAAATAAAGAACATTTTATCCATAAATTTCCATATTTTAGGGATATGTCTAGGGGTGGATACTTCAGGATCTAGAGTTAACGAGGTTGCCTTTTCAAAACCTTGACTATGAAAAACCCTGGGGGAAAAACCAATAGCCAAGGGGAAAGAGTACAACACTATTGTTGACTCCCCCTCATCTGACCAAGATTCAGGCTTGCAGATTTCCTATGAATCTATACATCAGTCTCCTATGTATCTATACATTCATAATTCTCTCATCCTGACCCAGTTTACATTTTCTACTCTCCTCATCCCAATCCTACTTACAAGTTTCTCAAAGATACTAGTAGGCATGGATTTGGTAAGCAAATCTGCCAAGTTATTACAAGATTGGATCTTCTGTACCTCAATATGCTTTTGCTTCTAAAGGTCATGCGTCCAGAAGAACTTGGGAGAGATATGCTTCGTCTTTTCGCCTTTGATGTAGCCGTCCTGTAGCTGGGCTATACATGCTGCATTGTCTTCATAGATTGTAGTGGGTTCAAGAACGCTGGGCTTCAGGCCGGTAGAGGTGAGAATGTTCTGGATTACAGAATGTAGCCAGAAGCTCTCTTTACTTGCTTCATGGATTGTTAGAAGTTCTGAATGTGTGGATGAGACGGTCGCCATGGTCTGCTTCACAGATCTCCAAGATATGGCAGTGTCGCCATAAGTGAACATGTATCCGGTTTGAGACTTCTCTGTATGAGGATCGGATCTGTAACCTGCATGAGCATAACCAACTAAACCCGTTGTTGCCCTTTTCCTGTAGAATAGACCTAAGTCTATGGACCCTTGGAGGTAGCGCAGGAGATGCTTTACTCCGGTCAAGTGCCGCTGTGTAGGTGCAGCACTATATATGGCTAGTAAGTTGACTACAAATGCTATGTCAAGGAGAGTGCAGTTAGCCAGGTAAAGGAGTGCACCGATAGCACTTAAATAAGGCACTTCAGGGCCCAGTACTTCCTCCCCCTCTTACAGCGGTCGGAAGGGATCTTTATGTACATCCAATGATCTCACGACCATAGGGTTATTGAGGGGGTGGTACTTATCCATTTGGAACTTTTTCAGTAAGTTCGATGTATAAGTTGACTGATGTAACAGGATCCAATTGTGCTCTATTTGAAGACCTAAACAGAATTTTGACTTTCCGAGGTCTTTCATCTCGAAATTTTCTGTCAAGCTTCTAGAAATTTCAGTGATCTCTCCAGGAGATCCGATAGGTTCAAGTAGTCCACATAGACAGCTATAACGACAAATCCTGTTGCCTTTCCTCTAATAAAGATGTAAGGACAGATTGGGTCATTTGCAAATCCTTGCTTCGCAAGGAATTCGCTCAGTCTATTATACCACATCCTTCCAGATTGTTTCAGACCATATAATGATGTTTGCAGTTTCACTGAGTAGACGTCACGTTATCTCTCTTTTAGTGCTGCAGATAAAGAATAACCGTTAGGAATATCATAAAGATGTCTCGGTCTAAATTACCAGATAAGTATGCAGTCACGACGTCCATAAGATGCATATCCAAACCTATTTGAGCTGTTAAGCCAATAAGGATCGGAAGGTGATTGCGTCCATGACCGGGGAGTATGTGGCGTCAAAATCCAGCTCTGGACGTTGGGTAAAACCCTGCGCTACAAGCCTTACTTTGTAGCGAACGATCTCATTGTTCATTTCTTTTCTAATAAATACACATTTATAACCCACAGGTTTTACACCTTTGGGTGTCTGGACAATTGGTCCGAAGACCTTGCGTTTTGTGAGTGAATCCAACTCCACTTCTATTGTCGCTTTCCACTTTGGCCAATCATCTCTGCTTTGACATTCTGTCAGAGAGTATGGTTCAATATCATCGTCGCAATACGCGACGTTGATGGCAATATTACATGCAAATGTGTCATCTATAATGGTGCTCTTTCTATCCCAATACTTCCCAGTTCGTACATAATGTATCGAAAGTTCATTTCCTCCCGATTTTTCCTCTCTTTGAGAGTTTGGGAGAGATGGGGGAGCAGTGCTTATAGTAGCATCCTGTGGTGGTATTGTTTGACCATTGCCAAGGGTCCTACTCTTTCGAGGGACTTGATCCTTGGATATTGGTGGTCGTCCTCTCTTTTTAAGATGTTCAACCATCTCTGCTGCAGGTGGATTGCATCCATTTTGCGGTATGTCAATCCTAGCTGGAGTGTTAACAGTAAGGACGTGTGATCTGACAATCTTCTGGTTGTCAATAAATTTGTCTGACAAGAGATGGACAGTGTTCTGGATATGGAGAATCTTCAGGACCTCCTCCTCACCCTGGCTCGTATGCGGATCAAAGTGACTTAATTTCTGTGTATCCCAAGAGATACTCTTTGAAGCTTCCGGCTTCTTGGTTTATAAGCCTAGTCTTGGAAATGATGTTTCATCAAATTCACAGTCTTCTAGACGTGCCTTGAAAACGTCTCCCGTAAGGGGTTCTAGGAATCTCATTATGGATGGCGTGTCAAACCCAACATAAATGCCTAGACGACGTTGTGGACCCATCTTTATCCTTTGTGGTGGTGCTATGGAGATGTATACTGCACAACCAAATATTCTTAAATGTGAGACAATTGGTGGTACTCCAAGTGCTAATTGCATAGGAGAAGATGATTGACATCCATACGGTTTGTATTTTATTAAAGATGCAGCATGCAATATTGCATGACCCCATGCATTCACCGGCAACTTGGATTGAAGTAGTAATGGACGAGTAATCCATTGCAGTCTCTTTATTAGAGATTCTGCTAACCCATTTTGGGTGTGAACATGTGCTACAGGATGTTCAACTTCAATGCCCGATGCTTGGCAATAGTCTAGAAAAACTTATGATGTAAACTCCCCCGCATTGTCCAGACGAAGTTTCTTTATCTGGTGATAGGGGAAGTGGGCCTGCAACTTGATTATCTGAGCTAAAAGCTTAGAAAATGCCAAGTTACGAGTGGACGGTAGACACATATGTGACCACTTAGTAGATGCGTCTATCAGGACCATAAAGTACCTGAAGGGACCACTTAATGGGTGTATAGGCTCACAAATGTCCCCATGGATTCTCTCCAAAAAGCTAGGAGACTCCAAGTCCACTTTAAGTGGAGAGGGTCTCGTTATTAGCTTATCCTTGTAACAATGAGGACATGAGAAATTACCTTTTTGAAGAATCTTCAGGTTCTTCAAATTTATACCCCTTGAGCTATTTATGATGCGGTACATCATAACAGATCCAGGGTGTCCCAGTCTACTATACCAGAGTTGGAATTCTGGTATTTGAGGGCACTGCAGGTGCTCCGTCATGTATACTTTTGGAGAGTGAATACTTGTCTGGTAGAGACCCGTGTGGAGTCCCTCGATACGTTCCACAATAGTTTTTATACCATTTGTAAGAGACATTGCGTGCAAGTATTCTTTTTTATTATCCTCGACCGTCTCTAAGTGATACCTGTTTAAACGGATATCTTTAAAACTTAGAATATTTCGGATCGATTTAGGTGAGTATAGCGCATCTCTAAGTTTAATGTGTGTGTTATTGGAGAGCAAAATGATTGCTTCTCCTGATCCTTCTATTATGTCAGCTGGTCCTGAGATTGTTCTCAATGGACCAGAGTAACTACCAATGCTCGTAAAGTAGTCTATACACTGAAGAATAGAGTGCATTGACGCAATGTCCACTAGGCATATAGATTCCATATCTAAAAATGAAAAGCATTCAATAAATACTACGAAAAGAGAATACTTTCACATATATTTAAAAGCTGACAAAAGTAGCTAACATGGAATAGAAAGACATAAAATAAGATACAATGTTAGAAAGTAAGATACAGATGGTCCATGACTACAAAGTGGTGTCATTCATGAAATCTTCTGGATTCTATGCAGTAGCTGGTAACGCTGCCCCATCTATCAAGTTTGTCTCAGCATGAGGCTTGAGACTTGCTTGGTAGAAGTCCTGTAGGTGTTTGGATGTGCGGCAGTTTCTGGACCAATGGCCAATCATTCCGCAGCTAGAGCATTTATCCTCCCAGTCTTTCTTCGGAGGACCACCTTTATTAGGCATTCACTGTTGCTTCTTTGCCACGAACTTCTAGTTCAGGGGATGAGCCTAAGGAGTAGCCTTTTTCCGCTGCTTCAGTTCTTTCCATTTCTGGAACTTTGCCTTCTTATCCATCTTCTTCTTCTGGAAAGACTGGAAATGTGCCTCTGTAGGAGGTGGAAGTGGAGCGGAGCCAGGAGGGCGTTGATTGTGAGTGTCAATCAGTAACTCTCTGTTCTGTTCAGCCATTAGTAGGCATGAGAGCATATCAGAGTACTTTGTAAACTTTCGTTCACGGTACTATTGCATGATGATCATGTCCTTCTCATGAAAAGACGTAAACGTCTTCTCTAGCAACATCCTCTCAAGCACATTCTCACCACACAACTTCAGGCGTGAGGTGATTCGGAATAATGCTGAGTTATACTCTGCTACGGATTTGTAATCCTGTATGCGGAGGTGAGTCCACTCGTATTGTGTAAGAGGGAGTATGACATCTTTTTGATGTCTGTACCTCTCCTCAAGTGCGGCCCACAGCTCATAGGGATCCTCAATAGTAAGATACTCGTCCTTCAGGGTCGAGTCTAAGTGTTTCCTGATATAAATAATGGCTTTCGCGTTAAGTATATCGGAAACTTCTTCTGCAATAGGGGCTTCTTAGAAGCATCCTTTTCAGCTGTGACAGTACTGATTGTTAGCTTTGCTGTGGGTGTTAGATTGAACCCATGAGAGCGCAGGTGGAACTTCAGGTCCAGCTGCCAACTTAAGTAGTTCGACCCATCAACCTTCAGGACCGAGAAATCAACATTAGCAAGTCTGGCAATTTGTACAATCGAGCTACATAAAAATAACATGAATTATTTGACTATTAAAGTTAAACATCCACGCATTAATATAAGGAAATAATAAATTTAGAACTATGGGGATCAGACAGCCGAGCACTAAAAAGAAAAAGAAAAAATCCGAAGATACATCCCATAAATAATAAAAAAAGTGCATAAAATAAAGACAACTTGGAAACTTTAAGAAAAGCCCCTTTCTCTTTATGCTAGCGCCTTCATCTCCATGGGGTGGTCCTTTAGCTTTGACTTTTACATTTATAACCTCACATCCAAGTTCTCTCAAAAAGAAAAAATTGCAAAAAAGGAAAAAGTGTCGGAAACCTAGCTGATTCCTAAAAACATAGTCTAATAGCACATCTACGTAGATATTATATACATATACAACCACGCAGATATATGCATGACATCACATGCATAGATTTAAAAATAATCTAACAAGTGAGGTGTGTGCTCAAATTTCTAACAATAGAATTTAAAACATGTAATTATGATCCATTTTGTATCTTTATTTATTTTCCCATCCAACTCTATCACAATTAAATATTTCTTTAATCAGTGGGCTTTAAAGGCCCAAATAATTTAAAAAGAAATTTTTGTGAAAAAATAGGCTAATTTTCGAGCTTTACGGCCAAAAAACAACCAAGAAAGAGTTAATGGGTCTCCCCCAAAATAGCCCGTTAAGGACTAGGGTTTCGAAAAACCCTAGGGAGGGGGGCCACTGTGGCTGGCCGCGCCCTGTGTGCGCGACCACCGCGCCCTTTCAGGTGCGGCCTGGCCGTGCCCGTAGGCGCGGCCGGTCATGCCCTTTTGGGCATGGCCTGGCCGTGCACGAAGGCACGACCGCCGCGCCTTCAGGATGCGGCCATGGATCATAAAAAACCAATTTTTTTAAAATGTTTTTTAGACATGCAGATCTAAAAAATTCAATTTTTACTGTATTCATGAACTACGTGATCTAAAACATGCAGATTTACAGGAAAAGTAAGTCTAGACCTAAAAAAATTGAGGATTTACCTTCTAGATTCGGCTATGGAATCTAGACAACGGTCGATGAAGGATGCCCTTTACGCTCTCCGTTGAGAAGAACAAGATCTTCTTAAAACTGACGTTGGGGATGAACTCCTCCTTCAGAGCCGTCGTCTTTTTCCTTTGAGCAGATCGTGCTTATAATGTGTTATGAAGGAAAAAGCGTAGGGTAAAAGGTGTAGAGGGTTAGGAGCCACATGCCCTCATATATACATATCATTCAATGATTAGGTGGATACCCAATAGGCCCAATGGGCCTATTCACAACAAAACAAAATTAAAAGGCAATCCCTCAGAAACCCAAAACCTCTTGATATCCTGGACTCTCGACCATCGATGATAAATTATAAAAATCAAATTTTCAAAACATTTATGTTTTTGAAAAAATTAAAAATCGAATCTTTTGTGATTGATGATCTAAAAATCCATATAGATCGAATCTTTCAACATTTATGATTTAAAAAGGTTATGAAAATTGAATTAATCAAAGAATTTTTCTGTCGTTTTCCATGGGGTTGGCAGCGAGGGGGAGCGGATAGGGAGAAAATGAAAGTGGGGTGGGGGGTGGGGGGTGGTGGAATTTTTCTGTCGTTTTCCCTGTTGGGGGGGGGGGGGGGTTTGGGGAAAAACTTTGGTTGCTTTTTTCCTTCATTTTCTTTCCTTCTACTTTTCATTTTTGTTTTCTTTCCAACCAAACAAAAGGAAAACGTTTTCCTTCTAATTTTCTTTCTCTTTCTTTCCTTTTCCCTCCAACCAAACAGACCCTTAGTGACTTTGGCACTGGACATTCTTAAAATAGGTACTATTAGGCCGAGTGAATTAGAGAATTGACTGACGCATGTTGGCATTCCAGCATTCCTTCTAACTTTGGTTGCTTTTTTCCTTCATTTTCTTTCCTTCTACTTTTCATTTTTGTTTTCTTTCCAACCAAACAAAAGGAAAACGTTTTCCTTCTAATTTTCTTTCTCTTTCTTTCCTTTTCCCTCCAACCAAACAGACCCTTAGTGACTTTGGCACTGACATTCTTAAAATAGGTCTCCTTTCAGGGCATTCCTTCTCCTTTCCTTATCTGAAAGAGATTTCAATACCTCTTTCTTGGCCGTGAATATATGAATAGGACGAATAACCTCCATGTATATCTTTGCTTCGGAACAAAACAATTAGAATTAGTCTCGGTCCACCGGAATATGTATTATCTATATGGGAGATCTTCTAATTGAGAAAATCCATCAACCTGAGATGAAGAGAAATGTCTGTATATTTTCTTTGTTCTCTTTCTTCATCATCAATAGAATCATTGTTTGCGGCCCAGCGTTTGAATTTATCATCAATCCAAGCACCGTACATGTTTTTTTCTTGTTCTTATCAACTTAGACGTCTCATATTTTTCGAAAAAGTAATTCGATCGATGGGATTTGGTGTGATACTTATGGGATTTTCCGCGAACTAGGCTTTGGACAAGAGCATAGTAGTAAAGCATTAATGTGGCCTCATGTCCGGAGTTCGAGCTGAGCAAGCCATGGATAGGACACCATTGCTACAATATAGGTTCTACTTATGGGACTGAACCGGTCCCCATGTTGCCTTGCATTCCCCTTCTTCAAAACCCAAAATGGCGCAGCTCTGTTTGAAAACATACCCATCGCTGATCTCTTTCTGCAAACTTCACCATACGCATGAGCATAGTTGTTCTTCGATGAGAAAATGAGGAGCATATATTGGAAAACAATTTTCACAAGGAACAGCAACCACCTCTGAGACGAGAGAGAAAGAGAGAGCGCCACGTCATCAACTCACATGCACCCCATGATTCCAGCATGGAGTAGGTAATTAAGATAATTTTCAGTGGATAATACAAAGAATGGCTCAGGCTCCACAATAACTGGACACTCCAAAAGTTCAACAGGTATCTTGTGATCGTGGCGCTGTCCTTGTCTGCTGGCAGTTGTATGGTGCATTTCAAAATCGGTCTGCCAGCAAAGCTTCCGCGCTCCAAAATGGGCAATGGTTGATGAAGACCGATGGGGTAATTCAAGGGCAATCCACGTTGTAAAGTCAGAGTCGGAACGTTTCAACCTTGTAGCATAGGAATCACTGCATCCAGGTTACGTTGTTCAGTCTCTTCCCGTCCCCTGCAACTCCTTTGACACAGATACGAAGCCAACAATGAAATATATGGGATACTGACCAGCATTCAACTCCGGCAAAAGCTAGTGGAAATTGCTTGCGTTCGAACTCAGTACTGTAAGTTGGTACTGTCGACCTTCTTTGAGATGCAGTGGTTGTCTTCGAGCATAAATAAGAGGTCAGGCGTCCGTGCCACTTTTGAGTTGGTACTCTCAAGTTTTGAAGCATGTATACTTTTTCCAGGAACATGTGCAGATCCCCGAATGACCGAATCCATGCCAAACTTGTCATCATTCCCATTCATCCTACAGGGAAACAAACGCAAGAACTAGATCAGTTCAGCGCTGAGGGAACTCAAGACGCCGATAGGAAGAAGATAAGTTGACTCTACATTTTTATGCTGCTGTAAGTGTAAGCATTCATGGAGTTATGGATACCGGACTATTCAGAGTCGAGTATATCCGTAAAGCTGATAAATGAAACATAGACCATAAGGTATAAATGGTAAACATCCTTAAAAGCAGTTTTATGCGCCTATGCGAGGGGAAATCAACTTCACCCAATCTGAACAATAAAGTAATAAGCAATGGATCAGTCTCTCTCACATTCCATTTAACTTCATATAAAGAGAAATTTGTGTACATAATGTATGGATCCTATTGTCTACTTTGAAACTCTGTCACTCACGTAGGTAGTTTCAGTGAAATTAGACATATAACCTGATAGACATTCTTAATCATGCATGTGAACACGCACACGCAATGGCTGATACCATCCACAAGCAACAACCCAACCGGGCACACACATGTTTGTCACATACAAGTGAGATAGGGTTTACCACTCTGTTCCATGTAAAAGGGTTGCAGGTTCTTCCCACCCACCAAACTATGTCCCATCTTGATTAAATTATATGATAGACAGCATATTTGGGAAGAAAAAATGCATGAAGACATTAAATGGTCATATAAATCCTGTATGATACAGCCATTTAGCTGAAAAATAGTTTTGAAATCTAGAACACATTAGCTTTTTGTGGGTGTAAATCAAGGTGGACGGTGTGGATTTTCCTCCATGCTTTTCTCCCACCTCGGAGATTTTAAAAAATTCCGAGGAGGCTTAAATATGTAGAATATTACGAGGGGCTTAACAAAGAATGCTGGATAACCACTTCGTTAAAAAGGTGCATGTTAAAGCATAAAATCCCATGCAGAAGATGAATATCGCATAAAATTCAAGGAAAGGGTGTGAGCCACATCCGAGTGATAGACAAAAGGTCTTCCAATTTATTAACAGTTTATTGCCAAAGCAATGTAGTGGTCCATGCCACATTGACTGCAGAATGAAATAACAGTTAAACAGGGAACTTCTAATGGGACTAGTCAACTTGATAGATCTATCAGGTAATGAAATCAGAGAATATTTCTCCCATAAATTGTGTATGTCATATTTCAGAATTCTATGTCGAACTCCATTATTCATTGCACATAGAACATGCATGATTTTGTGGAATTTCTAATACTACAATTAATTTCAATGCGGGTGTCATAGAAAAGGATAGAAGTTCAAAAATTAATGAAAAAAGGCAAAATGATAACGCTCATTTTTCTGTTTGTGCTGCTCTTATTTTTATTTCATTTCTGAATTTCTTTTTACGGCCGATTGATTTCTAGCATGTGTTCTTTATTTTCCAAAGCAGATTTTAAAAGTTTACAAGATAACATGTAAACCAAGTTGTAACAAATGAAAACCTGGAAGTAAACAAAATTTTATCCAAGAAAAATCAGTCGAAACTATATTATATGCCTACATCAATTTCGGCAAAAAAGTAAAAAGAGAAGGTTTCAGCAAGAAATTTTTTTATGACCATGTTTAGTAACTTAGACATCACAGGAATAAATGAGGACGGTTGCATATTATATTGATAACGAACATGGGAGATAATGTGGATATACATCTTTATATTATTGTCTGATGGCCTTCGTGCTGCTATGCGGGCAGATTCTTTCCCCTTCTTTATATTTTATGATTGTTTTCTAAATTTGGGTCAATGTTGACATGAGCGTTTGTTGGGTCCTCTGGGGGTTTACAGGAAACCAATTGAGGCCAACTTATCTCCACGCTCATATGACCTCCATCTATTCTGCCACTTCTTAATCATTCACTGCACCTGAGCTTTTCAACATTTGCGACTTCCATTCTAAGCTCTATAAAATAAGGTTCAACTTGATTTTATCTGAAAGAATAAAAAATTTGGCAGAGCCATGCTCAACAAAGGAGACCCAGAGAGGAAGCGCATCGCTAAAAAATAAGGTTTAACTTGTCAAAACTACCCTAAACAATCTACATTTAAAAAAAAACATACACTAAACTTTATAACTTCATCAAAACTCTATCAAACTTTCCATATTCACCAAAACTACCTCACAGCATTGACGGCACACAACACAGAAGCAGATCAAAATACACTTCTTAGACAATTACATTGAACTTTGGATAAGTTCGCCAAAACTAACTCATAGTTTTGAACAAGTTTTATCAAAACCACCTCATAATTTGAAAACCTGCATAATATTTATTGCAATAGAAAAAACGTTTAAAATCACATATATATATATATATTATACAAATGAGAAAGTTGTCCTACTAGGACAAAACGATGAATAAAGTGGTGGCCTATATTTGGCCACCTAAGCATGTGGGGCCCAATGGGTTTGGGTGATGGGTTGGTATATGATGTTGGGTGTTTTTTGTGAAACCTCCAAAGAAAAGGCCCCATATTTCCATTATTTACATGATTGCCCTTGCCCTTTCATGAAACCCAAAACCCCTCCCTCTACGACATATTTACGGGTTTGTCATTGTTCTATTTTCACTTTGTCCCCCTTATTTTTTACACTTTAACCACGGCTTTTTTCTCCTTTTACCCCCAGACGATACACACGCACACGTCTCTCTTCTTTTTCAGCTGCGCGCGGGTCCTGCATCCTATTTTTTCTTGGATTCACGTGCACTATGTGCACGAGTGATTTCTAGTAATATTATATTAATAAAAATATTCAAATAATTAAACTTTTGTTAACATGTTAAGAATTATTTATTATTGAGAACTATTAGTAAAAATATTTAATGCATATCATGATATATCATAGAAATACAAGTCTCATAAAATTAATAAAAAGGTTCAGAAAATATCTATATTGAGAATTATTTTAAAGAAATCTATAATGCATATCATGATGAAAATTTTAAGCAAATATTTTTCAAAGTAATAAAAATATCAAATATTCTCACAAAATACATATATGTATAATTATTTATTAAAAATAAATATCATACAAAGAAATAACATAAAACTATTTATTACAAATAAGTACATAGATTTTTTAAAAAATTAATAAATTATTACAAAAATATAATTATATGATAGTCACAATTTGGTAGTAATTAGCGTCAAATATAGAGTCATTATTTAGTTACTAAAATAAAATTTTACTTTTAAAAAACAAAAATTTTAAACTAATTTATTAATAAAATAAATTTATTTTTAAAAATTCTTTCCTTATCCTCATCCTTTTCTTATCTCAGTGGCACTTAACCTAATCCAAATACTTCTCCACTCCCAAACCCAAACTCACACCGCTTAAATCATCTGTTCTCTATCTGCATTCAAGTAAACACAAACCTAATCTACATATTGTTGGATCCTGAGACTACAAATAAAAACATTAGAGTGGGTGTAAATAATGTTTATGAAAATTATAAAACCCTCTAGAGATTTTGTTAGGAACTAACAAAGATGGAATTTTTATTAGAAAATAACAAGCGAAATAAAAAGATAATTGGACAAAAAAGAGGTGTGCCCTCCTCCCTAAGACGCCTAGAGGACGTCTGCACTCGTCTACTCCTAATGGATGCTCAATAGAAATATTCAAATATTAAGCATGAGAAAATAAGAGAAGGCTACCCCCTATTTATAATAGAAACCATGACAATCCTAAACCAAGTAGGACTAGTCCGGCTAATCCTACTCCAAGGAGGACTCGGGGCGGGAGGGGGAATCCTACTCCAAGGAGGACTCGGGGCGGGAGGGGGAATCCTACTCCAAGGAGGACTCGGGGCGGGCAAGTACAAAAAAGAGGGTGTGGCAAGGGGTCGGCTAGAGGGGGGGTGTGGCGGCTGGCCTGGGCCGGCGGGTGTAAACCCGCATGGGTTTGGGCCCAGGCCCATCAATACTCCCCCCCAAGAGCCACCTTGTCCTCAAGGTGAAAATCTGGGAATCGCAACACCATATCAGCCATGTCCTCCCAAGTGCTGTCGTGCTCTGGTAGATCCTTCCACTGCAACAAGACCTGTCGCGCGCCTGTGTCGGTCCGGCGTACCCCCTTCAGTAGCTCTGGCTCCAGTCCAACCTCCATATCCGCAGTAAGTGACTCGGGCAATGTCGGAGAAGAAGTGTTGGTGCCAATAGCCTGGCGTAACTGTGAAACATGGAATACCGGGTGAATGGTCGATCCTGGCGGCAAGCGCAACCTGTAAGCTACCGATCCAACCCGTGCCTCGACCTCAAAAGGACCAAAATATCGTGGTGACAGCTTTTCATTCTTCCTATGAGCCACCGACCTCTGCCGGTAGGGCCTTAACTTCAGATATACCATGTCGCCCACCTCAAAGTGTACATCTCGGCAGTGGAGGTCTGCCCGAGCCTTCATCACCTGCTGAGCTCTCGTCAAATGGAGCTTCAGCTCCTCTAGAACCCGGTCCCGCTCAGCTAAGTACTGCTCCACATCAGAAACCGGGGTCGTCTCCTGCCCATAATGAAGTAAGTGTGGAGGGTCTCTGCCATATAAAATCCTAAAGGGTGTCGTCTGGGCTGCCGTGTGGTATGAAGTGTTGTACCTATATTCTGCCCATGGTAACCAGCGAACCCACTCCTTAGGATTCTCCGAGATGAAGCATCGCAGATACGTCTCTACACTGCGGTTGACCACCTCTGTCTGGCCATCTGTCTGGGGGTGATAAGCAGTGCTTTTTTATAATGATGTCCCCTGTAGGCGAAAAAGCTCCTGCCAAAACTTACTCTGGAACACCTTGTCCCTATCCGAAACAATGGACTTTGGGGGACCATGTAGACGGATAACCTCGCGCACAAAAGTGTCGGCCACTGACACAGCGTTGTAAGGATGCTTAAATGGGATAAAATGAGCATATTTGCTGAGGCGGTCTACCACAACAAAAATGACGATGAACCCTCCCGACTTAGGCAACCCTTCAATAAAATCCATAGAAAGGTCCTCCCACACTCTGTCTGGTAGGGATAGTGGCTGTAATAATCCTCCTGGAGACATAGCCTGATATTTGTGACGCTGTCACACGTCACACTCCGCCACCATCCTAGCCACATCCTTCTTTTGCCCCTTCCAGTAAATTTCCCGTGATAACCGCTGGTAGGTCTTGAGGATCCCAGAATGTCCTCCAATAGCACTGCCGTGGAACTCTCTGAGTATGGTCGGTAAGAAAGGAGAAGTCCTTGGTATCACTAGTCTGCCCCAGTACAGTAATCGCCCCTCCTGCAATGAATACGCCGGGTACTCAGTCGACCCCTGCAAAAGAGCTTCTCGTATAGCCGCCAAATCCGGGTCTGTCTCAACCTCCCGCTGCAGTGGGCCCCAATCGTCCAGGATGGATACGGTAAGTGCTGCTATCTCTGTCTCCTCCTCCCGCCGGGATAAAGCATCAGCGGCCTTGTTCTCTAGTCCCGGACGGTACTCTATTTCGAATCTGTAACCCATCAGCTTGCGCAACCACTTCTGATGTTCTTCTGCTACCATCCGCTGCTCAAGTAGGTACTTCAGGCTCCGCTGATCAGTGCGAACGATGAAGCTCCGTCCCAACAAATAAGGTCTCCACTTTTGAATGGACAAGACTATCGCCATCAGCTCCCGCTCATAGACTGACCGCAATCGGGCCCTGGTGGTCAACACCTGGCTGTAGTATGCAATAGGACGATGGTCCTGCATCAGTACCGCGCCCAGCCCATGTCCTGACGCGTCTGCCTCGACCACGAAAGGTCGGGTGAAATCGGGCAATGCTAAGACCGGGACCATGGTCATTGCCCTTTTCAGGGCCTCAAAAGCTGTCGTCGCCTCGTCACCCCAATGGAACTGATCCTTCTTTAGTAATTCTGTCAATGGCCAGGCGATCGTCCCATATCCCTCTACGAAGCGGCGGTAGTAACCTGTAAGCCCCAAGAAGCCCCGCAGCCCTCTGAGAGTAGTAGGTCGTGGCCAATCCAGCATGGCCGCTATCTTAGCTTTATCGGCGGCTACTCCTCCCGCTGACACCACATGTCCCAGGTACTCCACCTGTGGCTGCCCGAACAGGCACTTCTTCCTGTTCAAATAAAGCTGGTGGTACTGCAGCTCCTGAAAAACTACCTGCAGGTGGTCCAAGTGCTCCTCCAGCGAACGACTGTACACCAAGATATTGTCGAGAAAGACCAAAACGAACCGCCTGAGAAAGGGACGGAATACCTTATTCATTAGAGCCTGAAAGGTGGCCGGGGCATTGGTCAGCCCAAAGGGCATGACCAGGAACTCGTAATGGCCCTCATGCGTCCTGAACGCCGTTTTGGGCACATCCTCCCGCCGCATCCGAATCTGGTGATAGCCCGACTTCAGATCTAGCTTGCTGAACCAAGTCGCTCCATGTAGCTCGTCTAGGAGCTCATCAATCACTGGTATATGCAACTTATCCGGAACCGTCTCCTTGTTCAGTGCCCTGTAGTCCACGCAAAACCGCCAACTACCATCCTTCTTCTTGACCAATAGAACAGGGCTGGAAAACGGGCTAATGCTTGGCTGGATTACCCCGGCCTGCACCATCTCTGAAACCATCCTCTCGATCTCATCTTTCTGGTGCTGAGGGTATCGATAGGGCCGCACGCTAATGGGGAAACCCCCTCTCGTAGAACAATGGCGTGCTCGTGGTCCCGTGGCGGTGGAAGTCCCCGAGGCTCCTGGAATATCTCCTCAAACTGCCCCATCAACTGCTGAACCTCCCTCGGAATGGGCTGCTCGGAACTGGCCTCGAATCCTCCCTCCCTGGTCAGCGAGTACAGCTCCACTAAATATCCGCCACCCTCCGTCTGAATGGTCCTAACCATGGTCTTCAGAGAGACTAATGCCCTGCAGAGGCTGGGGTCTCCCTGTAGTATCACCGATCGCCCGGCCTCCTGAAACTTCATCCGCAGTAGTTTCCAGTTAATGGTCATCTCCCCCAGAGTCTGGAGCCAAGTCATGCCGAGGATAACGTCGGTGCTCCCAAGGTCTAGAGTTAAAAAATCTGCAATAATCTGTATCCCCTGCATGGTCAGAACCAAACCCCGGCAAACTCCACGGCTGCTCTCCTTCTTCCCTGTCCCCATCATCAGGCTAAAGCTGCCGCAATCTGTCAACTGAAGGCCCAGCTGTGTCACCACCCTCCTGGAAATAAAATTATGGGTGGCCCCACTGTCGATCAGCATCGTCACCTCCTGGTCTCCGACCTCTCCCCTCAGCTTCATGGTATGATTCGGTGTGAACCCGACCACAGAATTGAGGGACACCTCCGCTACGTCCAACTGCTGGCCCTCAAGCTCATCCTCTGCCGCAGCGGTCTCTTCCTCGATATCAGACTCGCCCTCGTCGTCCTCCAGTAGGATCACCTGGAGTTTGCGCCATGCGCATCTATGGACTGGTGAGAATCTTTCATCGCACCGGAAGCATAAGCCCTTCTATCTCTTGTCCCTCATCTCTGCGTCCGTCATGCGTCTGAACTGCCCCCCAGGTAGTGGTGTGCTACTCTTCTCCCCCGCCTTCTCCCGGTTCGCCTGCCCCACCCCTGCCGAGGTGCCAGCTCCTCCCGTCCCAGACGGACCGCCTCTCGCTGTCTGACTACTGAAATTGCTCCGGACACGCCTGTCCTCGGTCTGCGCATCCTCAACCATCTGTGCCATCTCTATGACCTCCGAAAGCCCCTTAGGCTTGTAGGGTCTCACTGCTGCGCGCAGGCTGGGGCGCAACCCTTTCAGAAAGGTTCCCTCCAGTGACTCGTCTGAGACGCCATGCACTCGCCCGGCCAGTGTCTCGAACCTCTCGATGTAATCCCGTACCGACCCCTCCTGCCTGAGGGCGTAAAGCTGCTCGTGCAAGTTTCCCAGCTGGGGGTCTCTAAACTTCTCCAGCACCATATCCTTCAGCTCCTCCCAGCTCCTCACCGGCTGTCGCCTCTCCCTCCACTGGAGATCGCGCCCCTCCATGCAGATCGCTGCCGCCTCCAGCTTCTGGGCCTCGGTCATGTGGTGGGCCGTGAAGTATCTCTCTGCGGTAAATAACCAGGCGTGTGGGTCCTCTCCGGAAAATAGCGACATCTTCAGCTTCCGGACGCGACAATCTCCTCCAAAACGCCCCTGCTCGGGTCTCCCCTCCTGTCTGGGCGGCGGACGGTAGTGCTGACGCCTCTCCTCCAGTGTCTCGTAGTGCCGGGGTGGCCCGCCTCCGTGACTCCCGTAGTCTCCCTGGTGACCTCCGCGACGCCCCTCAAAGTCGTCCCATCCGGCGTCATCGCCGAACTCTGCCTCATATCCACTCCTTCCGTCGGAGTAATAGCCTCTCCCGCGTCCATGGCCGTAGAAAGGATCATCAAGTGCTGGTCGGTGCCCTGGAGGGTCACAAAAGTCTCCCGAAATCTGTCTGCGGCCTCCCGTCGTCGTGGTCCGCTGCTCGGGGGCTCAAAAACCCCACTATCCTGCTGTCCGAAGCCCCCGCCCCCCTCCTGCGGCTGCCAGGAGGGGTTTCTGCCCTGTCGCGGACCCACAGGGGCCTGCCGGCCTTCGGCCAGGCTCGGCGGGCCCCTGGGCCCTCCCTGGAAGGTCGGCGGACCCTGCCGGCCTTCCGGCAGGGTCGCCGGAGCCTGGCGGGCCCAGGCAGGGTCCCGCCGCCCCTGCCTGAGCCCGCAGGTGGCGGCGGGGTGACCCGGGTCCCCTTCCGCAGCTGGTCGACCCCCCACGTGCCGTGGGGGGCTGATCTTCCTTCTCCCATGCCGTGAGTCCCCCTTGTCGCGCGGCTAGGTCCTCCGGCCTCTCTTTGGCTTTGTACCGCCCTCCGCCACACCTCCTCGCGGTAGTCGTCCCTCCATGGCTCCTCGGCGTCGTCCTCGTCCAACTCCTCCACGAAGTAGGGTTGATTTTGGAAAAAAATCTCTTCTTTCTCCTTCTCCTTCTTCAAAGGTGCCGCCTTGGGTGATGGGTTAGGGTTTCCTTCGCCTTTAGGGTTTGTTGCTAATTGATTCAAGGCACCCATCAATTGCGCGAATTGGTCGTCGTGTTTTGCTTGATTTGACGCCAATTGGGAGATGGAAGTAGTCAACTTGGCCATGGATTCGTCGTTCCCCGCCAACGACTTTTTGATCGCCTCGATCTCGCCCGTGAATTTTGCCTCCAACGCCTCAAATTTGTCTTGCGATCTTGTGGAAGCCGACATGAATCGTCACGTGCTCTGATACCAAATTGTTAGGAACTAACAAAGATGGAATTTTTATTAGAAAATAACAAGCGAAATAAAAAGATAATTGGACACAAAAGAGGTGTGCCCTCCTCCCAAGACGCCTAGAGGACGCCCGCACTCGTCTACTCCTAATGGATGCTCAATAGAAATATTCCAATATTAAGCATGAGAAAATAAGAGAAGGCTACCCCCTATTTATAATAGAAACCATGACAATCCTAAACCAAGTAGGACTAGTCCGGCTAATCCTACTCCAAGGAGGACTCGGGGCGGGAGGGGGAATCCTACTCCAAGGAGTACTCGGGGCGGGAGGGGGAATCCTACTCCAAGGAGGACTCGGAAAGGGCAAGTACAAAAAAGAGGGTGTGTCAAGGGGTCGGCTAGAGGGGGTGTGTGGCGGCTGGCCTGGGCCGGCGGGTGTAAACCCGCATGGGTTTGGGCCCAAGCCCATCAGATTTCTACCTAAGATCTTAATTGCAGTTATCTAATTAAAGCTTAATCAATAATAACTTGCAATATAAAGATAAATAAGAGTTATACGAGTTAAGTTATTTGCAAGTATGTACATGCAAGCACAAAGAAAGACCATCACAAACACGATAGAATTTATCTTGGTTCAAGCACACGTGTCCTACATCCAGCTACATGTCCTCATAATGACAAATCCACTAACGTGTTCCAAATGGAACCAAGATTACAACGGCCTTTGCACTACACCTTGGTGAATGACAAATACCTCAAACAAACTCGAATACAACATCTATCCTCAAGAGAGAAAACACTTAATACTTAAGTAAGAAATACTTACAAAGCTCTTTTACTTATAACCTTTGAGGTGAAGCTCTTGTGTTGAAGTAATGTAGCTATAGTGGTTGATCTCCAAAAAATGAGAAAATGAAAGCTCTTTGAGATCAAAATTTGGCCAAGTAAGCTTTTGAAAAACTTTGAAAACAATGGCCAAAGAGAAGGTTTTCTTTAGAAAGAAGTAAGCTTTAAAACAATTTCTCTTGAATTTTTTTCTTAAATGATCATAAATTCATAAGAACAAATGTTGAATAATCCTCTCTATATATAAGGCTCAAATCTAGTCAAAACAGATTATTCAAAAACCACTCCAACGGTCAAAATGACTAGTAAAAATCCATCGGTTAGAGGCCAACGACTAGTTACTAATAGACTAGAGTTTATGTACTAGTCGACTAGTCCATTTACTCTGGCCGACTAGTTCAGTTCGGTTCAGAGGCTGCTTGGGGCTTTATAAAATCTAGTCAGCTATATTTTATTGGCTAGTCGACTATAGCATTCCTTCGAGTCGATTAATTAATGTATACTTGTCGACTAGTTTTCTGATACTGGTCTAGCCATTGTTCTAGATCTATCCAATTGACTAGGTATCGGTTTTAGTCGAGTAGTCAACTATAAAAACACAAATTTTGACATTTTAAACATAAGAAACTGTTTTAAAACTTTTTCAAAATTTTATAATGTGTTCCTAAGTGTGTGTGAGCGTCAACAAAGACTTTAACATTCTACCAAGACAAAAATAAAATTTACATCAAAATTTACATTGAATCTTGAAGCTCTTTTGATGAAGCATGAAGTTCATCCTATTGTCATGGTTTCATTGGACTCCATGGCCTTTGTTGACTCCACATCCTCGATTTTCATTATACAACATATCTACACTCGTGAAATCATGAATACCCAATAAGTTTGTTCATCGTCAAAACATTTATGTGATGACTCAATATTTAACATTCTTTTGCTTTTTGATGATGACAAATATATAACATATAAAATATGAAAATTAACGCAATATGAGTGTGTATGTGAATCAATCATTCTCTCCCACTATTGACATATAATCAATGACTCCATATATGACATTTTATATTCACTCTTCTCTCCTTGGCATTATTAAAAAGGATGGGGTGTTACAAATAATAGTGTGATTCAATATTCAAAAATCGCTCCCCTTAAGCATATCGCTTCCCCTTAAGCAATGAAATTTTCAAAGTGTGCTCATAGATGCATGATACCACGTAATATAAATTGTTGTACACCACATACTATGAACAAAGGATGATACCAATTATTGAAAAACAATCTTACAAACGTTGAATCATTCTCCCTTTGAAACTATGCATATCAAAAATTGAGGCAATCTCCTCCTTAATTCATGCATATTTTTGAAGTGAAAATGGAGTAACATCAAATCCCAAAGAGTATGAGTACCTAAAAAATAATCAAGTATCTTGATACCTTTTTTCTTTTGGGTCCATGAGATTAGATTCAAAAAATACTAACAATGATATCAAAATGAAAAACAATTATATAATAAACATTTGAACTTATCAAAAGGTTTTATTAAATGGTTTATCTTTTTATATAAGATACCAATTAAATTAGATTTTTCAGGTTTGTGGTATCTTATTGGTTCCAAAGAATTTTCTCATTCAATCAGGAACCAAACCCATTTTGGTTAGACTTTCCATTAGTTACATATTTATAATTTTTATTACAATGTATATTTTCCATGAAATTTGTTATATAATTATCTTTCATTTTAATTGTTCCTCTTTTAGGTATTCAAATTTAACAAATTCATTTTTAGTGTGATTTATCTTAGTGGTTTTGTTCTTAGCAAAATTGATATATAAATGTGCATGGTTATGTTTTGGCCTAACATTTTGAATAATCTTTTTATAACATAAACCAAATTTATTATTTGTTGGTTTTTACGGATTTATTAAGTCATTTAGGTTCTCTTTACCCATATGAAACTTATCTACATTTTCATATAGATCTTCATATTTAGTTTTAATAGTTGTTAAAGTTTTCTTTAATTCATTTAACGTAACACTTAAATTTTTACATTCATTATTAAGTGTTTTGTTTATGAGTTCACTATTCTTACTAACCAATTTTAAATTTTCATCTTTTAATTTTTGGTTCTCTTCTTTTATCTTTTTAATTTTTAAATTGTTAGAAGAACTATCAATATTAGCATTACACTTTTTATAGGTCATTTTAAGTTTTAGGTATTCTCTTAATAAGCTCTCATATTTATCATATAACCTTCTAAAAACGGCATCTTCATCAGAATCAGAGTGTTCAGAGTTTATCTCATTGTCTGCAATGCCCTTGAAACACATGTATGTTCTCTCTTCTCAATCTTCTTCTTCCTCTTCACTTGAGAATTCATCGGATGTCTCGTTGGGGTCTTGATCCCAAGCTGTCAATACCTTCTTCCTTTATAACACCATTATCCTTTGATTTTCCATTTTTCTTTGCTAAAGAGCAATCCTTGAGGTAGTGTCCTTGTAGATATTTCTTGAATTCACTCGTCATGGGAGTAATTTGGTCCTGTTCTTCATCTCCTGAGCTTTCCTTTTTCTTGATGGTCTTGAAAACAATGGATTTCTTCTTTGCTTGTTCCTTTTTTCCTCTCATATTGACTTGAAGCTCATAGATCATAATGTTGCCTGTAATATCCTACATTGTGAGCTTAAAGAGATTATGGGCTTCTTCAATTCTTCTCCCACTCGGGTGTGAGAGATCGAAGAATCTTACCAATTTGCTCCTTTTGAGAATATACTTTTCCCAACCTGATAAGAGTATTGATAATCTCCGTGAAGCGGGTGTGCATTTCGGTAATAGTTTTCCCTTCATTGATCATGAAAAACTCGTATTTAATCAAATCAAAAGAAATTTTAGTATCTTTAATCCTAATGTTACCTTCATGTGTTATCTCAAGAGATTGTCAAATTTGATGTGCCATATATGATGTGCACACTCGGTTGTACTTCGTGCTATCCAGTGTCCAAAACAATGAAGTCATGGCTTTGGCATTCAATGTCTCTTGGGTTTCTTATTTTTGCTCTGAAATCAGCTTTGTTGGCTTCTCATAGAGAGTCTCGACCACGCTCCATAGATCTATGTCAATCGATTAAAGGAAAAGCAGCATCCTTATTTTTCACGCATCATAGTTGGAGCCGGTGAGTATATGTGTCCAAGTGATTGATTGACCCTTTGAAAACTGGTTTGTTGAAGCCATTTTATAACATGTTCTGATACTATTTGTTGGATCCTAAGACAACAAATGTAAACACTAGAAGGTAGGTGAATAATGTTTATAGAAATAATAAACCATCTAGAGATTTCATCTAAGATCTTAATTAGAGTTACCTAATTAAATCTTAATCAACAGTAACTTGCAATATAAAGATAAATAAGAGTTACAGAAGTTTAGTTATTTGCAAGGATGCAATGACAAGCACAAAGAGAGACAATCGCAAACACGATAGAATTTACCTTGGTTGCAGCACATCTATCCTACATCCAGCCACATGTCCTCATAAGGACAAATCCACTAACGCGTTTCAAATGGAACCAAGATTACAATAAGTCCTTTGCACCACATCTCGGTGAAGGACAAACACATCAAACAAACTCGAGTACAACACCTCTCCTTAAGATAGAAAACACCTCACAATTAAGTAGGAAATACTTACAAAGCTCTTTTACTTATAGACTTTGAGTTGAAGATCATGTGTTAAAATAGTGTAGCTATAGTGGTTGATTTCCAAAAGATGAGAAAATGAAAGCTCTTTGAGATCAAAATTTGGTCAAGAAAGATTTTGAAAAACTTTGAAACAATGGCCAAAGAGAGTGGTTTCTTTTGAAAAAATTAAAATTAAAAACAATTTTTCTCTTGAAAATTCTTTTCATAAATGATCATAACTTCATTAGAATTAACGTTGAATAGCCCTTTATATATAAGTCTCAAATCTAGTCAAAACATATTACTAAAAAGATCATTTAACGGTCAAAAATGGCAAGTAAAAATCCTCCAGTTAGAGTCCAACAGCTAGTTACTAGTCGACTAGAGTTCATGTACTAGTCAACTAGTCTAGTCGACTAGTCCAATCACTCTGGCCGACTAGTTCAGTTCAGGTCAGAGGCTGTTTTGGGCTCTGTAAAATCTAGTCAACTATAGTTCATTGGCTAGTCGACTAGAGCATTACTTCTAGTCAACTAATCCATGTATACTTGTTGACTAGTTTTCTGATACTGGTCTAGCCATTGCTCTAGATTTACCCAGTCGACAAGGTATCAGTTCTAGTCGACTATAAAAACAAATTTTTGACCTTTTACATTTAGCAAATGTTTTTAAAACGTTTTCAAAACTTTATAATGTGTTCTTAAGTATGTGTATGAGCTTTAACAAAAACTTTAACATTCTACCAAGACAAATAAAATATACATCAAAATTCACACTGTACCTTGAAGCTCTTTTTGATGAAGTATGAAGTTCATCCTCTTCTCTTGGTTTTTTGGACTCAATAACGTTTGTTGACTCCACACATCCTTGGTTTTCATTATACATCATACATACACTTATGAAATCATTAGTACCCAATATGTTTACTTATCATCAAAACATTCATAGGGTGACTCATTATTCAATCTGATCCTTCTCACTCTTTCAACCAAACCCAAACCCGTCACAAATTCATCCAAACCCAAACATGCTTAGGTCCCTCATAAATCCGCCTTAGTATCCACATATAACTATTGCCCTTCCTCCTCCCTGCTCTAACTCCTCCCTGCTCTAACAAAATACAACCCTACCCAAACACAAACCTGCCCAAACATCCTCATCTTTCAATCCAAATGCATCTCTGCCTCATCTTCTTTCTTCTCTCTTTCTCCAAACCCAAATCCGTCCCAAATCTAAACCCAGCCACACACACATGTGTGTATATGTATATACGTATATGTATATATATACATGTATGTGTGTGTGTTGAGGTAGGTGAGGTAGCGGTGTAGGAAATTTTTGACCTTTTACACTTAAGAAATGATTTTAAAATGTTTTCAAAACTTTATAATGTGTTTCTAAGTATGTGTATGAGCTTTAACAAAAACTTTAACATTCTACC
Organism: Scilla litardierei; assembly: GCA_030789695.1. Classification (NCBI taxonomy): domain Eukaryota; kingdom Viridiplantae; phylum Streptophyta; class Magnoliopsida; order Asparagales; family Asparagaceae; genus Scilla; species Scilla litardierei. The sequence continues at coordinate 20,178,828 of CM061136.1, forward strand.
AAGACAAAAATAAAATTTACATCAAAATTCACATTGTATCTTGAAGCTTTTTTGATGAAGCATGAAGTTCATCCCCTTCTCTTGGTTTTTTGGACTCCATAACCTTTGTTGACTCCACACATCCTTGGTTTTCATTATACATCATACATACACTTATGAAATCATTAGTACTCAATATGTTTACTCATCATCAAAACATTCATGGGGTGACTCATTATTCAATCTGATCCTTCTCACTCTTTCAACCAAACCCAAACCCGTCACAAATTTATCCAAACCCAAACCCGCTTAGATCCCTCCTAAATCTGCCTCAATATCCACATATAGCTATTGCCCTTCATCCTCCCTGCTTTAACAAAATACAAACCTACCCAAACACAAACCTGCCCAGACATCCTCATCTTTCAATCCAAATGCATCTCTGCCTCATCTTCTTTCTTCTCTCCTTCTCCAAACCCAAATCTATCCCAAATCTAAACCCAGCCCCCCCCCCCCCCCACACAAATGTGTGTATATGTATATATATATATATATATATATATATATATATATATATATATATATATATATGTATATGTGTGTGTGTATATATGTATATATGTATCTGTATATATGTATATGTATATATACATATATATACATATACATATATACACACACACATATACATATATATATATATATGTATATGTATATGTGTGTGTGTATATATGTATATGTATATATATGTATATGTGTGTGTGTATATATGTATATGTGTGTGTGTATGTTGAGGTAGGTGGGTATGTGGGGTGGCGGTGTAGGAAATTCCTACACCGCCCATCAAAAACATCACATTCCACTTGATTTTTTCAAAATTTATTTGTTTAGAAATAGTGTACACGTTCTAAAATCCCAAAACCCCAAATATGGGCACTTGACCTTCGATCGAATCGTGACAAAAAGTTCTATTGTTCTGAACACGTTGAATTTATAACAATCGGATCGAGGGTAAAATAGCATTGGATTCGCTTGATTTTTGCTATGTTCATCATCCATTATATGTATATCAAAATGAACAGTGTAGTGTAGATCATTAGAAAAAAATTTGAAAATTGAAGTTTTATTAGGGCGGTGTAGGAAATTTCCTACGCTGCTTGCTCATATCCCTTTTTCTCATATATATATATAATGGGTATCATATGATAATAGAGGCAGCTCCTCATATATCAAGACATAAAAAGTGGGGTGGTACAACAAGAACAAGACCATGTGGGCTTGTACCACCCTACTTTTTATGTCTTGACTATAAGAAGATGTCTCCCATGTCATATGATACCCATTATTATATTATATATATATATATATATATATATATATATATATATATATATATATATTAATGCAAATATTAAAGGGAAGGATAAAAGCATTTTTGGTATTAATTGATCATGTGGAAGTCTGTGACCATCAAACTAACGACATCTAATGGATGGTAATTTTCATGAATTTCTGGAAAAAATTGATGGGGTTTTGATGAATTTCTAAAGTTTAGGCTAGTTTTTTTTTAAAACGTGGATAGTTTAGGGAGTTTTGACAAATTAGACAAAAACATAACAATTCTCAACTTTTTATGGAGATATATGTGGTAGAGTTAAGTATTGGACTCGAATACAATTAAATCAAGCTTTGCCATCTAAATTTTCAGATCCGCAACTTTGCAAAATCCTTTTTGCCAATAGACAGGTTACATTTGATACCTCCATTTATCATCGAAATATTTAGGTCTACTTAGCATCGCAATACAAAAACTTCAAGTATAGGTGATAAATTGATAATACAAAAAGAGATTAGAGCTAGAAAGTAAAAGCTTACAGGCAAGAAACACTAGATTCAATATTCATGAATATACTCTATTGAAGTTTGATCTGTTTAATTTATATTGAGGAATATTGTCAGTTATTAATGCAAGAATAAATAAATTAACCAAGCAGATAGCTATTACATAGAATCCCATCCTCAACCAAAAAGGTCTTAAAGTCACTAATCCTCAATACGAATAAAGATATAAAACTCCTTCCAACCCACAGTTGCTATGGTTCAAAAATGCTGGAAACTGAAGAAGAGACTTTCATTTACAAAACACATTGGCCAGGATAAACAACAACAAATTTGTAAATGATTATACTCAGGAATCAAACTGATTTCATTTACAGAGGGTGAGGATGTTAGGTATTGGATTCCCACAATATATGTTTTGATGATAAGCAAACATAATGTATTGGTCTAATGAATTTGTGTATTGTTATAGGACAAAAAGGGTAGATTGCTCAAGTATAGATGACAACGCAAGCGTGACATATTCATGTGATGGTGGACAAGCCAAGACGTAAACTACTTAAAAATATCTATAACAAAGAGATGATCAAAGGTCACAAGAATGAAGCTTATGAAGACATATTTATGTAATTAATGTATTTATATTTCTTATGTTAGAATACCTTGTAAAGTCTTGAAGATGTCACACACATGAAACCTTAAGAAAAAACTTAGAATTAATAGGAAATTAATCCTAAACAAAACATTTAAGTTGCATACTCAAAAGTATGAATTTAGAAACCTACTAGTCGACCAATATAAGGCTTTAGTCGACTAACGTATTAGGAATCAACTACCTAATATTTGGTTTATTAGTGGACCAGTGAAGAACTATTAGTTGACCAGTTAAGAACCTGATGCGGCGTGTGTGGTACAAGGGGCGCACAGCGCGGGCGAGCCAATAGGTCCGGTTCGAGTATATCAAAGGAGGAGGCGACTTGGGTCCACCACGTACCCGGTCCCAAACTTGTAATTTCTCAACCACAAGGGAGGACCGTTTCGTAATTCCACATCCGACTAATCCCTCCCCTAACAAGGGCCAGCCGGCCCTAGCTTGGCCCTTATCGAAGAATTGTAAAGGTAATTGATTTTCCCTAGAACCCTAGATTATTTTCCTTTGGTATTTTCTCTTGCTCGTGATTTTAGATTAATTGTTCTAGGTTTAATTAGTATTTTCAGATCAGTTCTTCGCATTAAACCCCTAGAATTAGTAGTCCAAAGCCATAAAAATCCAACCTTTATCCCCACAAAAAGCCCTAGACGCATCAATTTGGTATCAGAGCATCAGATCCATTGCGAATACTCAATCTATGGAGCGGATCGAGTCGTTGGAAGAGATGATGGAGAGGATCGAAACGCGAGTTAGCGACGGATTTTTCGAAGCACGAAAAGAGGACGCCGAGATCGCCGCAAAGATCCGAGAGTAGATGAAGGAGAACCAAGAGAAAAAGGAGACAAAATTGACGGCGATAGAGGCGTTGTCCGTTAATCTCACCCCGAAGGTGGATCCAAGCAAAAAGGAGCCACCTTTGGCGAAAGACAAGGGCAAAAAGATGAATTTTTAACGAAGTGGCGGAACATGATGACGACGGAAGCTTCGATCCTTGCGACAAGGATTGAGAGGCGTATCACGTCTCAACGCCACCGCGCGCCGGAGAAGCAACCACCGGGGGGCCACCCCTCCGGCAGCCTTGGGGGTGGCCGCCGAACCCCCACGGCCACCTGGGGGCCAGTGAACCCCCAGACAACCGCGGGGGTCCTGCCCCACCTCCAGGAGGGGCGGCAGCTGCCGACGCCCTTCCTTGCGGCTTCGACGACCTCAGGCGGGAGCGCCTGGGGGCCGCCAGCCCAAAACTGGGGGGTTCACCCAGCCTCAGGGGGGAATTCCGAGCTCCGACAGACCCCCGGGGGCACCGCCGGCCTTCCAAGCCCCCCTGACAGCACTTTTCGAGCACTTCTGGGCTTCCGGGGGCCCAGCACGGGGTCCGATTTGCACAACTTCCAGGATTTCAGCCATCTGTGGGACCCGGCGGAGGATTGCAGCAGCCTAAAGGGCGCCATCAGTTTCCGGGAGGCCCGTCGACCCAGCCTCCACCTTTCAGGGGAGTGACGGGTGATTGGAGAGCATATCAGGGCATTCCAAGGGGACATTAGACCGAGTATGGATACCCACCGAGGGATACGAGAGGTGACTGGCAGGAGGATGGAGCAGATGGAGTTGCCCGAGATCGTGCCGATGCATTTTTTCCAGACAGACAGGGGTATCAGCCGAGGGGAGAAATCCATCTGCAGGAGAGAGCTGGATTTGCTGGGGAGAGACCGTTGAGGATGCTGGAGGTGCCTATTTTTTAGGGAGGAGATCCCGATGACTGGTTATACCGGGTGGAGAGGTATTTTGAGGTGTCGGGGGTACCCGGGGAGGACTGGCTTCGAGCGATAAGAGTCTGTTTAGAGGGAGAGGCATTGGGGTGGTTCAGGTAGACTGACCAGCAGCAGCCTTTTCAGACTAGGGAGGAGTTTGCGTCGCTCTTGGTGGAGCGCTTTGGTGCAGGGCAGTTTGGCGGAGTGTTTGAGAGGCTTTATTCACTGAAGCAGAAGGGGAGCGTAGGAGATTACATCAAGAAGTTCGAGTCGCTCTGCCACCGAGTCCAAGGAGTGTCTGAGACTCTGAGGAATCATTGGAGGGCTGCTTTATGAAGGGGCTGAAGCACACTATTAGATCTGGACTGAGACAGCTACAGCCAGTGGGTCTGCGCGAGATGATGACATTGGCAAGAAAAGTGGAGGACCATCAGGAGATGGAGCGGAGAGCCTGCGGGGTGTGAAGAGGTATCACTTTTCGGGGACAGGCGTCTGCGACCGGACAGAGGATTGCGCCTACACCAGGGGCCGCGCCTGCCCAGTGAGTTGCAGCCGTTGTCGGGGGCAACAGGGACAGGAGACAAGAGCCTCGAGCAGGAGGAAGTGCAGGAGACAGGAGCCTCGAGCAGGAGGGCATGTACGGAGGATGATGGATGCTGAGATGAGGGACAAGCGGGCGAAGGGTTTGTGCTTCAGGTGTGATGAGAGATTCACCACAGGACATCGATGTGTGGATCGGACCCTTCAGATACTGTTAGTAAACGATGATGATGATGAGGACGATGTCGTCATACTAGAGACATGCGAGGATGAGGAGGTGACGGAGCACCAGCACTTGGACTTGGCAGAGGTATCCCTCAATTCTGTGGTGGCATTCACACCAAACCACACCATGAAATTGGTGGGGCAGGTGGGCGGTCAGGAGGTGATCGTACTAGTAGACAGTGGAGCCACCCACAACTTCATCTCCAGCAGGTTGGTGGGAGAGCAGAGATTACAGCTGAGCGGCACAGGACGGTATGGAGTATTGCAGGGCACTGAGCAGGTGACACACAGCACCGGTGTCTGTCGCGGGGTGACCGTGACGATTCAGGGCGTATAGATTGTCACAGACTTCCTTCCCTTGGAGCTGGGGAGCACCGATGTCATCTTGGGGATGAAGTGGCTGCAGACACTGGGAAAGACCAGGACGAACTGGAAGATGCTTAGGATGGAGTACCAGGATGGAGGGAAGACAGTGGTATTACAGGGGGATCCCAGCATCTGTCGTTCTTTAGTGTCCTATAAAGCCATGTCTAGGACGATCCACACAGTGAGAGGAGGTTTTCTGGTTGAGCTACAGGCAGTGGCAGCATCAGTGCAGAGCGAGGATCAGGCACAGGAGGTAGCACCGGAGATCGAGCAGCGGTTGGTTCAGTATGATAAGGTGTTTTAGACACCACAGGGGCTGCCACCGCACAGAGACCACGAGCATGCCATTGTCTTACGGGAGGGCGTGTCTCTCATTAGTGTGCGCCCCTGCAGGTATCCACAGGTGCAGAAGGACGAGATAGAGAGGTTGGTTGAGGACATGCTGCAGGCAGGGGTGATTGAGCTGAGTACTAGCCCGTTCTCCAGCCCGGTTTTATTGGTTAAAAAGAAGGATGATAGCTGGAGGTTCTGTGTGGACTACATGGCCCTGAATAAGGAGACCGTTGTAGATAAGTTCCTGATTCCGGTAATTGATGAGCTTCTGGATGAGCTCCACGGAGCTGCTTGCTTTTCGAAGATCGATCTCAAGTCGGGGTATCATCAGATAAGGATGAGGGCGGCTGACGTGCCCAAGACTGCTTTCAGGACTCACAAGGGACACTATGAGTTCCTCGTCATGCCTTTTGGTCTGACAAATGCCCCTGCGACATTTCAGGCACTGATGAACAATGTGTTCCGACCTTACCTCTGGAGATTTGTGCTAGTATTTTTCGATGACATCCTCGTGTACAGTCGCAGTATGGAGGAGCATATGGGCCACTTGCAGGCAGTGTTGCATGAGTTACAGGAGCAGCAACTGTGTGCTAATAAGAAGTGTTTGTTTGGTCAGCTTCAGGTGGAATACTTGGGACACATTGTGTCAGCTGAGGGGGTGGCGGCAGATCGGACCAAGGTCGCAGCGATGTTGGATTGGCCGGTACCCACCACACTACGAGGCATGCGTGGCTTCTTGGGCCTGACGGGTTACTACAGGAAGTTTGTCCAGGGGTACAGTTCGATTGCTTGGCCCCTCACATAGCAGCTTAAGAAGGACAGCTTTCACTGGGGCGAGGAGGCCACCAAAGCTTTTGAGACCTTGAAGCAGGTGATAACGACAGTGCCTGTCTTACCGCTACCGGATTTCAGCAGGCCATTTGTTATAGACATCGATACTTCTGAACAAGGGTTGGACGCAGTGTTGATGCAGGACCAGAGGCCCATTGCATATTTTAGTCAGACTTTGTCAGCACGAGCGAGGCTGAAGTCCGTATACGAGCGGGAGTTGATGGCGATCGTTCTTTCCATACAGAAATGGCGGCCTTATTTGCTGGGAAGGAGATTCATAGTAAGGACCGACCAGCGGAGCCTGAAATATTTACTGGAGCAGCGCATGGTCACAGAAGAGCATCAGAAGTGGCTCTCCAAGCTGGTCCACTACACCTTTGTGTAATGACCCTGTGCTATGAGGAATAAACACTAGAGAGTGGTGAATATTGTTTTATAGAATTATAAGGAATTTACGCCAAATAAAACCCTACTTAACCAACAAATGCGGAATATAAGAAATGAACCCAAGGAATAATGCAAAGCTAACATGCAATCTACACTGGTTCGGTGCCACCCAAGTCTCCCCGACTTGTTACCGGTGCCCTACTCCAGCAACACCCGGATCCCCTCCGGATACTCTAGTAAAACCACTAGAGCTTCCTTTAGCCCACTTGGGAAACCCCACAAGTACAATCGACCTACAATCGATGTCCGTGTATCCCACAACCCGGGAACACGCAAAGTCCTTAATCCCACAACCTGTGACTAAGCACACTCTCACACACCGAGAGCAAAACGAAATCTTGACTCCCACAACATGGGATCAAGCCAATCCTCTCACCACCGTGAGTATACAACAAATATGAAGTATAAAGAATGAAATATAAAACTTCTTACCACAAAATCCTATGCCTTGAGAAATACTTACCAAATTGGGGCAAGAATGGATTTTGAGGAAGATGAGATCACCAAACCCTAGCTCTACCAAGATGAGCAGCAATATATGGCTAGGGAGAAGTTGGTGACTTTGATTCAAGCTCTTGGCTTGAGAAGCTCACTAGGAATGAGAATCTCTCTTGAGGAATTAGGCTCAAAGAGTCAGGGAGAGATTCTTGTGAGATGAGAGAGCTTGGAAATGGAGTTGAATGGCTCTTCTCTAAGATGTGAAAATGTCTCTAAATTCAGCCTTGAATCCCTGGTTTGAAGCACTCAAACTTATATAGGGAAGAGACAAAACGGTCACAAAAATCGTGGCATTAAAGGCCCCAACGGCTCTATTCTAAAGCTGCTTAATCGGTCCAAGAAGGATCACTGACCGATTAGTTTTGCAACTAGTCGGTCGGTGAACCTTCTTGGACCGACTAGAAGGTAGACATCGAAGATAGTGAATTCAAAAGATATAAGAACTAGTCGGTCTAAGAAGAAACATCAACCGACTAGTTTGACAACTAGTCGGTCGGTGAGCCTTCTTGGACCGACTAATTAGTCGATAGTGAAATCAAAGATTATGAAGAACTAGTCGGTCTAAGAAGAAACATCAACCGACTAGTTTGACAACTAGTCGGTCGGTAAACCTTCTAGGACCGACTAATTAGTCAACAGTAAAGAAGTTGAATTTCACTAGGAGAACTAGTCGGTCTGAGAAGAGACACCAACCGACTAGATCGTCATTTAGTCGATCGGTGAACCTTCTTGGACCGACTAATAGGTCAACAAATAGGCTTGACTTGAATTAGGATAACTAGTCGGTCTGAGAAGGATTTCCAACCGACTAGATCGTCATCTAGTCGGTCGGTGAACCTTCTTGGACCGACTAATTGATCAACAGTGAATGGGCTGAAACAAGCAAGGATATCTAGTCGGTTCAAGAAGGATTTCCAACCGACTATATCGTCATCTAGTCGGTTGGTTCTTCTACTTGAACCAACTAAGATGCATACGAAGCCGAGAAATGAAGCGATAAGCTACGGAAAAGTTTCTAATGGCTTCTAAGGCAATCCTAGAGATAAGATATGAAAGTTATGAAGATTTCTAGGCAAGTACTACTCAAGGCTTAACATTCTACTAAACCGAAGCTAGAAGACAAGAAAAGTAAACACGACAAACCGTCTTCAAAGCTTCAACATGGAGAATCCGAATCCCTTGACTTCATGAATACTCCTTGAGCTTCAACGAAGCTCCAGGCACAACGATCACACGTTCTAAAGAAGTCTTGGGACGTCGCTTGAGATGAACAAAGTACTTTGGCGACGATCTCCATAATTCTTCAAGGTCTTGAGTCTTTTAGTTGAATGACTTGAATATCTCCAACGTCATAGTCTTCGAAGCTTTTGACTCAACCATTCCTTTCTTCTCTTTGGATTGAATCTCCATTCATTTGTTGATGCCATTGGCTTGAGGTTTGAGGTAGCCTTTGAGTTCTTCAAGCCAATGCTTCACTTTTGTTGATCTACCAAGTTCTCCACTTGAATCAACACGTGTAGTCACTTTTGATGTTCATGAATCTGATTGGTGACTTTTTTAGCTAACTGCAATCACAAGAGTTAGTCACAATGATTTGTGTTTGATCATCATCAAAATCAAGGTGGAGAGTGCAATACTCAACATTCTCCCCCTTTTGGATGATGACAAACCAAATATAAACAAAACAAATAACTGTGCATTAAATATACTTACTCCCCCTGCAATGATGCCAATCAAGTTAATATCAATAATCAATAGCATAATTCAGCAGTTAAAAGCGTGTGTATCACATGAGGTTGTGTATATATCGCATGAATGACCAGAAATAATATGCGTACACATTACAAATCATATAGGTGATACACATCATAAACATGAGCATGATTACCAATATATATATAATGTAATCAATATAAACCAAGGTAATCACCAATGCTCCCCTGAATCATATACATGAACGATCATACATAAAGTCTATATGATTCAAGTTATTGTTTAACACTCACCATTTAATAAGCATATCTTGTTTATTTCTCTCCCCCTTTGTCATTAACAAAAAGATATGGGGGTATAGAAACAACAAATGCAACAATAGAGTTACCAATTGTAAAGTTCTCTAATGTAAAGTTACCAATTGAAAACTAGATATCAAAATAAAGATATCAATTGCAAGAGCACATATCCAACAACAACTCAACCACCCTCAATTAACACAAAAAGATAAGCAATAAGCATATGTGATAAAAGATTACAATAGATACTAATTGTAAAGAGTAGTGTGAGTAGTGTTAGAAAAGTGACAATAACATAATTAGCAGTAGCTAAAGAATACGGATAACAATGCAAAAATCATGACATCACTTGTGAAAGAAAAATAAGTGATCAAATAGTGTCAAATACCCAAACAAACTCAATTATCACAAAATTTATAACATTAAGCATAATGTGATAGACTGTCCTTGAGCAAGGGCATGACAAATGACATGAACATGATTAAATACATTATGGTGGAATCAAAATCATCATATTGACATAGATCAATATTTTTAGCTAATTTAGTGCATGGAAAAAAATTCTATGTTTTCATACAAGCAAATCTATTTAATCAATATAATCGTCGAGCGACGAAGTAAACAAACATGACTATGGAAATTCTTAACCATGTGTACAAAGTTATGTTATAATAACACACATTTAAGTATAATGGCATGAGAAACCAATTGTAGACATACCAAGTCATCTCCAAAAGTATCTCCAGCTAAACTCCACAAAGCTTCTCCAAAAGTATGCATACCAAATCTACGTGAAGTGTGCGATGTGGGCATACACAAATATCTATATCACGCAAAAGTGTTATGCCAAATAGAGAAAGAAACATCATAAAACGTATGGCATACACAATTCTAGCACACTAGGATACTAATTGAAACAATGTTCAAAAGAACCATAGTACTAGCATGCATTCCAGAATAGATACTCACTTAATGAGTCAATGATAAGCCTGGAATACCATGAGCATAAGGAAGATAAGCACTATATCACAAGCTCAAAACTAGCATCAAGCAAGATCATGTAAAGATGATATCCAAAAGTAGTCTAACAAAGCATGCAAATAATGTCAAGATCATGATATCACTTGAGAAGGAAACCAAGTGAACAAATAGAGACATGATTTCATCCTACCTCAATTATCACAAAGGATTTAACATGAGGCATAATGTGACAAAATATCTTTTGAGCAAAGGCATGAAGATAGTCTACGATCAAAGTCACAAGGTAGGACATAAACGAATAAAGTTATCATGAACATCGCAAGCATGCATACCAATTGTGCGAATAGAATAAAAAGACTTGTGTAAGCACAATATAATCGGAGGTAGCATCAAAGAAGTCATAGTGCATCAAGATATATTCATGGAAGAATATCTATGACAGAATATACATATCATCAAACACAATATAAAGCTTATATGATCGTGTATAGCACAAGTTATCTCTAACATCTCATAAAAATAGCATAAAATATGAGCATGAGATGAGAGATGACATAGTGAGAAATATAGCTTGAAGATCACTAACTAATATGAATGAATGTTATGTCACTTGTGAAAATATCATACATGAAAGATTTAGCTATAGACATGAAAGATCTCTTGAATAAAATTATAGCTAAACATCAGTCATGAAGTAATTAAAATGACAAGTAACATACATTGATCACCCCAAATCATATCAATACGTCTCATAAAGATAATCATACAAACCATAGGAAAAGTATGAGATGTGTGGTGATACAATGAACAAATACGCATAAAGATCCTAAATCATTAATCTTATACATGGCATGAATTATGTATAACGTGATGAAGTATAGCATGCCATAAAGAAATGAATGATTCTACTAGAATGGTATGACAAATCATGATATGGTCTAAATAATCCATGAACATAGTCATCTACGTGAATTAGGCACAAGTGGTAGAATCAAAGCAACAATGAATCTTAAATGAAAGAATTGAAAAATATTCAATGAAGGTTAAGATCAATATACTTAATACAATCTAATAAACAAGCAAGCATGTCATACACATCAGTTATCATATCCATAACATATAACAATCTTCACACAGAAGCATGCATGTGAGGAATGCGATGTGTAATGACAACGTGTTCCAAAGATATGAACATCAATAAACAACTAACCAACTCATTATAGGAATGTTATAGCTACCATGATACATGAGTCGTAATAAGACATATATGACATACATGAACACGGCAGTCACATAAACAAACAATCTCCATGAGGGTGTGACAAGAATAAGCTAATGAAGAAGTATGCTATATTACACAAATCGAATATATTAAAATACCAATTGAAAACATGGTAATCAAAACCAATATATTAAAATACCAATTGTACAAAACACATACTTACAACCATTTAGCTCTCCCTATATGTGTGCATCTCCTAATGCACCATCCTTTCCTTTGAATTGATCTATCATTTATAAACCAAGGAGTGTGTAGGGTAGGCATCTTGCACAACAATCTGACAATTCAACAATTGGTGGTATCCAAAAACTTTTTGGATCCAATAGGTTAAGGAACAAAATCAAGTAGTCCAATAACCAATCATTTACCAATTGTAAATAACACTCATCAATAGAAATGCATGACATGCATTAATAGGAGTTATTATGATCATGAAAATCATACATATAAGGAATTAACAATTCTCAACCATTAGAAATTAGATACACCTAGACTAATAATTCCTATGCATATGATTTTAGCATTATACAAGCAATCATCATTATGAATACACACATCTAATACAATAGTGTGTGCAAGAAAGATTCCTCGTTCAATATGCATATGTGCACAAAATAAACATTCACGGCACAACACATATTGAAGGAAGGCATGAAAAGTAATACCACAAAGAGTGTGCATGAAAAGCATAAAGTATTAATTTTCAAAACCAAATTTCTCTTTCCCTTTGGCATATCAACAAGATAGGAAGGTGCAAATTGATAATAAATCACCAAGGCTCAGAGAAATCAACAGATATATATGCACAACATAATATGAATGAAATGCAATGACATATAAATGAAAATGTCATACTCCCATATATGTCATACAAACAATACAAACTTGGGAGTAGTGGACGAACTCACAAATATATGGGTACAAAAAGTAATCATACAAGCATGGTATCCAAGCAATGAAGTGCAATATGAGTGAGTTAGCAAGGTGGAAATCAAATAAAGAATGAGTTTGATTTTTATATATATAGTCGCATGAGAATATGTCATTCCTAATATACGATTCTATATGTGTGTTCATACCATGCCTAGAAACAATCTTAGGAATCCAAAAGATAGTGATTTGGGATTCTTAAGAGGTTGTAGAGGCATGAGTAGGAAGTTGGGATGCACGCTTGTGAAGTGGAACATAAATATAAGCGTGTCCCGTGTGTGAAACATGCAAATGAGCATTAATTCTAACATGAAAACTTTTAAGCCACATGTTATAAATAATCCTCGAATAAACATATGAGTAAGGATTATGAATACACAATGCACATCAGTCAAGAATTTGACACACGTGAAATACATAGACATGAATGACATACAAGACACACAATATGCAAACATAGGATATGCATGAGATAGTCTCAAATACAAAGTGACATCTACATGCATCCAACACACATGGATACCAAATGTAAGAATATACTTACAACATTAAGCTCCCCCTACTTTGGTGCATCACTTAAGCACCATCAACTCCATTTGAATGAAAGTCTTTGCAAATCAAGGAGTTGGTAGAGTTGGTATCCCAATGTGGATTGAACCTAGAAAACATAATTTTGGTATCCAAAACCTTTTTGGATCCTATGGGTTAGGCAACAAATTTAACAAACTAAATTCAAATTATTGCAACACATATCCTAATGTAATCATACACAATATTAATGAAACATGTAATCACGTTACTAGATAAATATAACCATATACATGCATGTACCAAATGTACCAAAAGAAAATATATATGTTATAATCCAAACGCATGCCATGTATCACATGCAACAAAACATGAATATGAGCCAACACATGTGTTGCGAAAAGAAATATTAAATATCCTAGACATGAAAATCATAAACACAATGATTTACTAATAAACATGCAATGGAAATCAAATTCAATATGAATTTACGTTTCTAACAAACATGAGCATCTAAGACCAATATGCAAACAAAAGAATAAACCAATTCTTAACACAAATGCTTTGGTACCCATAAAATGAATATAAACTTATGGTACCAAGCAAAGAAGGGTCAACGGAAACTAACCCTTCGGAAACCAAGTCCAAGAGGACCGTGATTTCCCAACATAATCATCATTCAAAATAATATCATGAATATAAGATTGCGCATACATATCCTTAGCATGATTACTAGTGTTCTTAGGACCCCAAATAGTGTATGATTTGGGTATCCTCTTCCTAGTGGTTGCATGCACAAAAGGTTGATTTCTACGTGGTGCATGTGGCCTAGGAACATGAGATCTAGCAAGAGCATGAGGAACATTGGGTTGTGCTAAAGCATGATGATGGGCATATGGTCCATGGTGTGGTGTTGCATACATACGTGGATGAATATGAGGTGTGTATGCATGAGGATGATCATGAGAATAAGCATGCACATGTGGATGTGATGTGTGATCATAAGCATGTGAAGGTGCATGAGCATGAGTACGTGCATGAGAGTGTCTCAAATGAGTGTTTGCACGTGCTCGTGGGTGTGGAACATAAAAACCATCATTCGTGTGAACATGTGGAGTAGGAGGTGTGTTCCTACGTGGCATAGTATTGGTGTACATGAATGCATGACCCTTCGAGGCGTCAACTGTGTCATTGCCTACCCATTGAACTCTAATTTTGGAGGTCCACCCAAAGTGGGTTTCTTTCCAAAGGAGGGAGGAATAGGAGTGGTGGTTTCCTTAGTAGTAGAACTACACAAGTTGTTATAGACACCACTCGTGGATGCACCGGAGGATGGCCTCACAAAATCTATAGTTACTTCACTATAGGAGGTGCGTGCATTGGATGCACTTGCCTTAGAATAACCAAGGCCAACACGATGGTTTGCCGGTAGTTGATTCTTTAGCAAATCATCCAAATTGTCCTTTCCCTTATTGAATCTCTCAACAATGGAGGACATGAGCTCATATTTCTTCGAAATTGAAGAAATAGTAGCATCCAAGGTGGATGCATGTGTGGTGAGCTCGTGCACTTGGGATTTGAGATCCTCATTCTCAATGCCCAAGCAAGTGTTTTGAGATTGAAGATTTTCAATCTCAAGATCGTTACTATCCACAATGGAAACACGATCAAGTTGAGATTTGAGGGACTCCACCTCATTTCTCAACATGCCATTTTGAGTAAGCAAACTTGCTTTCTCAATAGCGAGTGTCTCAACAATGGTGTCATTGTTAGAGGTGCTACATGAAGATGTGTTAGAGAGACTAGCAATCTTATTCTTAGCATCACAATATTTATGCATAAGCTTTTGATATTTATCAAATAATTGCTTAAGTTCAATTTTAAGATCTTCTATTGTTACCTCTTCATTGTCGCTATCACTTTCACTTGAATCGCTTGATTCGTCACTAGAGTCGTCCTCTCGTGCCATCAAACCCATGAATGAATCTCTTTCATCATTGGAGGAAGAACACTCCGAGGTGGACTCTTCTTGCTCCGCTAGCATGTGCCATATTTGATATGCCGTTGTTGCCTTGGACACACGCATAAGAATATCATAAGTTAAAAAATCAAGCAAGATATTCATTACCTCTTCATGTTTCTTCACCAATTCTTTTTGCTCATTTGTCCACTTATGTACGGAAGTGGTAGGTGCGCGAAAGGGCTTCTCCACAAGCTTCCAATAATCCTCATCGATGGATTGAATATAGGCCTTCATCTTCACACACCAAATTTGATAATTGGGCCCAAGGAGATATGGTGGAAAAGGGCATCGTGTGTTGTTGTTGTTGGTTGCCATAGCTATAACCTCGCTCTGATACCAATTGTAGTGACCCTGTGCTATGAGAAAAAAACACTAGATGGGGGTGAATAGTGTTTTATAGAATTATAAGGAATTTACGCCAAATAAAACCATACTTAACCAACAAATGCGGGATATAAGAAATGAACAACCCAAGGAATAATGCAAAGCTAACATGCAATCTACCCTGGTTCGGTGCCACCCAAGTCTCCCCGACTTGTTACCGGTGCCCTACTCCAGCAACACCCGGATCCCCTCCGGATACTCTAGTAAAACCACTAGAGCTTCCTTTAGCCCACTTGCGGAAACCCCACAAGTGCAATCGACCTACAATCGATGTCCGTGTATCCCACAACCCGAAAACACGCAAAGTCCTTAATCCCACAACCTGGGACTAAGCACACTCTCACAAACCGAGAGCAAAACGAAATCTTGACTCCCACAATATGGGATCAAGCCAATCCTCTCACCACCGTGAGTATACAACAAATATGAAGTATAAAGAATGAAATATAAAACTTCTTACTACAAAATCCTATGCCTTGAGAAATACTTACCAATATAGGGCAAGAATGGATTTTGAGGAAGATGAGATCACCAAACCCTAGCTCCACCAAGATGAGCAGCAATAGATGGCTAGGGAGAAGTTGGTGACTTGGATTCAAGCTCTTAGCTTGAGAAGCTCACAAGGAATGAGAATCTCTCTTGAGGAATTAGGCTCAAAGAGTAAGTGAGAGATTCTTGTGAGATGAGAGAGCTTGGAGATGGAGTTGAATGGCTCTTCTCAAATATGTGAAAATGTCTCTAAATTCAGCCTTGAATCCCTGGTTTGAAGCACTCAAATTTATATAGGGAAGAGACAAAACGGTCACAAAAATCGTGGCATTAAATGCCCCAACGGCTCTATTCTGAGGCTGCTTAATCGGTCTAAGAAGGATCACTGACCGATTAGTTTTGTCGGTGAACCTTCTTGGACCGACTAGAAGGTAGACATCGAAGATAGTGAATTCAAAAGATATAAGAACTAGTCGGTCTAAGAAGAAACATCAACCGACTAGTTTGACAACTAGTCGGTCGGTGAGCCTTCTTGGACCGACTAATTAGTCGATAGTGAAATTAAAGATCATGAAGAACTAGTCGGTCTAAGAAGAAACATCAACCGACTAGTTTGACAACTAGTCGATCGGTAAACCTTCTAGGACCGACTAATTAGTCAACAGTAAAGAAGTTGAATTTCATTAGGAGAACTAGTCGGTCTGAGAAGAGACACCAACCGACTAGATCGTCATTTAGTCGGTCGGTGAACCTTCTTGGACCGACTAATAGGTCAACAAATAGGCTTGACTTGAATTAGGATAACTAGTCGGTCTGAGAAGGATTTCCAACCGACTAGATCGTCATCTAGTCGGTCGGTGAACCTTCTTGGACCGACTAATTGATCAACAGTGAATGGGCTGAAACAAGCAAGGATATCTAATCGGTTCAAGAAGGATTTCCAACCGACTAGATCGTCATCTAGTCGGTTGGTTCTTCTACTTGAACCAACTAAGATGCATACGAAGCCGAGAAATGAAGCGATAAGCTACGGGAAAGTTTCTAATGCTTCTAAGGCAATCCTAGAGATAAGATATGAAAGTTATGAAGATTTCTAGGCAAGTACTACTCAAGGCTTAACATTCTACTAAACCGAAGCTAGAAGACAAGAAAAGTAAACACGACAAACCGTCTTCAAAGCTTCAACATGGAGAATCCGAATCCCTTGACTTCATGAATACTCCTTGAGCTTCAACGAAGCTCCAGGCACAACGATCACGCGTTCTGAAGAAGTCTTGGGACGTCGCTTGAGATGAACAAAGTACTTTGGCGACGATCTCCAAAATTCTTCAAGGTCTTGAGTCTTTTAGTTGAATGACTTGAATATCTCCAACGTCATGGTCTTCGAAGCTTTTGACTCAACCATTCCTTTCTTCTCTTTGGATTGAATCTCCATTCATTTGTTGATGCCATTGGCTTGAGGTTTGAGGTAGCCTTTGAGTTCTTCAAGCCAATGATTCACTTTTGTTGATCTACCAAGTTCTCCACTTGAATCAACACGTGTAGTCACTTTTGATCTTCTTGAATCTGATTGGTGACTTTTTTTAGCTAACTGCAATCACAAGAGTAAGTCACAATGATTTGTGTTTGATCATCATCAAAATCAAGGTGGAGAGTCCAATACTCAACACTTTGAGATACAGTACCGGCCAGGTTTGGAGAACAAGGCGGCAGACGCCTTGTCTCGCAGAGAAGAGCTCCCAGGGGTGGCAGCTATCTCCGTACCGGTTCTCTTAGACTGGGACCCATTAGGCAGAGAGATTGAGGCTGACACAGACTTGACGCGGATTCGGGAGGCATTACAGCAAGGCTCATCAGAGTTTCTAGGATACACCATGAGCGGACAGCGACTGCTATACCATGGGAGACTGGTGATTTTCAAGGGCTCCACCCATATCCCACTGATTTTCCAGGAGTTCCACGGCAGCGCCATCGGAGGTCATTCAGGTATACAGCAGACCTACAGGAGGATGGCTAGGGAGCTGTACTGGCCAAGGATGAAGGACATGGCACAGATGATAGCAGAGTGTGACATTTGTCAGCGTCACAAGTATATGGCAATGGCACCCGCAGGACTTCTACAGCCGTTAGCTTTACCGGAGACAGTCTGGGAGAATATCAGCATGAACTTCATCGAGGGGCTTCCGCGGTCAGAGGGCTACAACTCTACATTGGTGGTGGTAGACCGGCTTAGTAAGTATGCCCATTTCGTGCCACTCAGGCATCCTTACACAGCAGTGACAGTGGCTGCAGCTTTCATGCGGGAGGTGGTTCGCTTGCATGGTTTCTCCGCTTCCATAATGTCGGATCGTGACAAGGTCTTCATAAGTAGTTTTTGGCAGGAGCTTTTCAAGGTGCAGGGAACCAAGCTGAGAAGGAGCACTGCCTATCACATACAGACAGATGGTCAGACCCTTGTTAGTAAAAAAACGTGAACTTTTATGTTTTTTACGTTTAAAATCCGTCTAAAATGATTCCTGTATTAAACGACCGTCCATTTGAATTATTCGGAAAAATACACGCTTTTTAGGGGTTGACGAACAAAACACGTTTTATTCCCGTATTGCGCATTTTATGCGTTTTAAACTCGTTTTTAGGGGCACTTTTAAATCATTTTGAACTATGATTCAAGGATCATACTTTGGTTTAGTGCATACTACATGGAATATAATAGTATGATCATGTCATTTTGGTTAAAAAACTATGAATACAATTTAAATCATGAATATAGAACTCAGTTTACTCTTATTTCATATTGATATTGTTGATTTTTATGTTCATTTGGATGAATGATATCTTAACAGTATTCGTATTTTTCGTCGCGTTTTTTAACTGGTTTAACGAATTAAACACGATTTAACACGTTTACGTATTATTCACGTATTACGCATATTTTGACCGAATTTTTGACCAAACGTCTTTTGAAATTGATCGAATTAAACACGTTTTATTCACGTCCCGAATATTTTCCGTATTACATATTGCTAACAAGGGGTCAGACGAAGGTGGTGAATATGAACGTGTAGACTTATTTGAGGTGTTTTGCGTCAGATGCACCGAGACAGTGGGCCAGGTGGTTAGCATGGGCAGAATATTGGTACACCTTATACCACTCCACCGCACAGAGCACCCCGTTTCGGATTTTGTATGGTCGGGACCCGCCTCATTTGATACACTACATCAGAGGGACCACGCCCGTGTCACAAGTAGAGGAACATCTTGGAGAGCGGGACATATATTTGAAGGAGTTGAAGAAGCATCTGCTGCGAGCCCAGCAGATCATGAAGACTAAGGCGGATGCGCACCGAAGAGACGAGCAATTTGCTGTGGGGGACCGGGTTTATCTGAAACTACGACCATATAGACAAAAGACTTTGACCCGTCGGAGCAATAAAAAGATGGCAGCCCGCTACTATGGTCCTTTCGAGATCACCGCTCAGATCGGAAAGGTGGCGTATCGTCTACAGTTACTTGCCACCTCCACTATTCACCCAGTGTTTCACGTTTCACAGCTGAAGAGAGCCATTGGGAATTATACTCTATCCCCGACTTTGCCACCTACTTTGACTGAGGACATTGAGGTGCTTCTAGAGCCTCAAGAGCTGACTGGGATTAGACAGGTCACGGATGGGACCCAGGAGGTGCTGATCAGATGGAAGGGCCTTTCGGACTATGATGCTACCTGGGAGCCAATGGCGGTGATGCGCATCCAATTTCCTGATTTCCACCCTGAGGACAAGGTGGCACTTTTGGGAGGAGTAGTGATGCGGCACGTGGGGTACAAGGGGCGCACGACGCGGGCGAGCCAATGGGTCCGGTTCGAGTATATCAAAGGAGGAGGCGACTTGGGTCCACCACGTACCCGGTCCCAAACTTGTAATTTCTCAACCACAAGGGATGGCCGTTTCGTAATTCCACATCCGACTAATCCATCCCCTAACAAGGGCCGGCTGGCCCTAGCTTGGCCCTTATCGAAGAATTGTGAAAGGTAATTGATTTTCCCTAGAACCCTAGATTATTTTCCTTTGGTATTTTCTCTTGGTCGTGATTTTAGATTAATTGATCTAGGTTTAATTAGTATTTTCAGATCAGTTCTTCGCATTAAACCCCTAGAATTAGTAGTCCAAAGCCATAAAAATCCAACCTTTATCCCCACAAAAAGCCCTAGACGCATCAGAACCATTAATCGACTAATGATTGAACACTATGCGACTAATAGACGACTGAAACATATTAAGACTCTGACATGACTGGTTAGTCGATCAGGAAAGAAGTACTAGTCGACTAATTATGTATTAGTTGACCAATGACATAACACTAGTCAACTAATACATGGCAGAAAATTAACTGAGACTTTTAGCTTGCTGATTAGTCGACTAGATCTATCTAATTAATCGACTAATGGCTATTAGTGAATTAATAGATGTACTCTAGTCGACTAATCAACTAGCCGTTGCACACAACGGGATTTGCGCAACTAGCACTTTTCTAACTGTTTTGAAGGCATTTGGGAAATGTCTTTTATAGATTTTTTATGTATATAAATAGAAGATTTCCCAGGGATTTTTAGTATGGGCCATATATGAAATAGAAAAAGAAAATCAATAAGAAATCCCTAATTGCCCTTTGAGCTCTAGCTTTCATCTCTAATCTTCTTGAGCCAAAAGTTTCGATTCTCTGTTGACATATCCTATAGAATAGAAACATATTCTATTAGCCACATTTACATAATAGCTTCATCTTTAAGGTTATAATGACAACGTATTCTTTGCTCTATAAAGTGTACATCGGTGTGAGGAGTTAGACTCA
This sequence comes from Scilla litardierei, assembly GCA_030789695.1. Lineage (NCBI taxonomy): Eukaryota > Viridiplantae > Streptophyta > Magnoliopsida > Asparagales > Asparagaceae > Scilla > Scilla litardierei. Next base: position 20,199,763 of record CM061136.1, read on the forward strand.
GTTTGTTGAGGTGGTTTTACTCTCAGTATTTGAACAAAGGTTTATGATGGGAATTGAAAAACTCAACTAGGGTTTTTGAAACTAAAGATAACTGATAAGTTTTTCAGCTTCGCATCGGAGATTGGATCCATCAGCGACTTTAACATCTCAAATGCGGAAGATTTTTTGAACATCATGTATTGGTAATTGCTTGCCAACTAAAAACCACATCATATGATAGGTAGAGATTTTTACAAGAAACTAAAGTTTTTCCTATTAATCAACTTTTTTCACCATATATTACAATAAAAGGCATAAAAGCCTTGTTATAAAAAACAAAACTTGATACCTAAGAAAATTACTCCTATCCAAACCAGAATTCAAAAAAAATAAAAACTAATCTTTTTTATAAAATTACAAAAAAACTCAAAATAACTAAAACTCCAAAAAGGAAACTCCTAACAAAACTCAAATTTCAAAAATAACTAGAGAATTCAAAATATACTGCCGATTACTCTTTTTTCTTTTAATCTTTACGGTTGATAAAGAAAATAAAACTCAACCCTTACTTGTTTCACATCACAAGTGATATAGATTCAAGAAAGTCCACTTTTGGTTACTTGATTACCTTTGCAGGTGAAGCTATTTCTTTACCATGGAAGTTGCATAAATGTCGCATTGTTTACTATGAAAGCGGACTATATTGATGCTATGGAAGCTTGCAATGAGATGTTATTGATATAATGCCTCTTAAAGAAATTAGGTATGACTAAGAAGCATTGTCTTGCCATCCACTTAAGCATAAATCCAAGTTTTCACGAAGTCCAAACATATTGATGTGAGATAGGATACAAGACATACTAGACATAGGATTGCTGAAGTTTGTGAAGATTATTAACGTAGATATATAGACAAAATGTCTACTTAAGGATAAGCAAGCCTTCAAAATGAAAGTGGATGGTATAGACTCAACAATAGAAATGGAGTTCTATCTCATTTTGGGTTAGAGGTGAAAATTGTTGGGTGGGTCTAACCCAAATTGGGTGCATTGTATTAGCTAGGCCTACTCCTCTTTATAAGAGAAGTTGGAATTATAATGAGAGTTGTAGTTCTACTAGAATCATGATTCTTGTAACTTGAAAATCAAGAAACCAAAAGCTATATAAGAAAGGTAACTGCTGAAGAAAGAAAAAAGAGAGAATCAGAGAGAAAAAGAAAGAGAAATTAAGAGAAAGAGAAAGGGAGGGGGAATAAGAACTTTTTCCTTTGGTTTCGAGGTTGAACATTCATCAATCTTGAGCACAAAATGTCACCGCAGTTGATTCTACAAAGCCGGATTTCTTCAATAATGCTGACTGTTGATGTATTTCGATCTTATGGTATTTCTGTCCTTTTTCTTTCCTTATATCTTAAGGCTTTTGTTAGAACAAGAAACAAAACTAGGAGGGGGCCCACAACTAATGATATTAGGTAAAGCAATAAATAACAACTAAAATCATATCTAAGCTAGAAGTTTAAACCAATAGATAATGAATCAATTACTAATTTATAGACATCAAATTCTTTCAGATTTTCTAATATGGAGTATTATTTTCAACACCCCCTCTCAAAATCAAGATGGAAGCCTTGAGTTCTGGGTTAAGCCATTATAGATGGACATGATAAAATCTATGAATGGTCTATGAATGGATGTAATCGAATTACAAGACAAACGACTATAACAAGATTTAGCTCAAGAATCAGATGGCTCTAATACCATGTTAGAATAGGAAACAAGAATAAAAGGGGTTCATAACAAATGATATTAGGTGAAACTATAAATAGCAACTGAAACCATATCTAACCCAAAAGATTAAGCCAATGGGTAGTGACCCAATTACTAATTTATAGACATCACATTCTATCTATTTTTCCAATGTAAGAATATTATTCTCAACGGCTTTTAAGAATGGGATTCGAGGGGGCTCATCGTCTTATTTTTCTTTAAAAAAATAGTGAAGTTGTTCAGACTTGCCCCATGATTTCTTTCCCCTTCGCATAAAAGGGGTTTTCTCATAAAATCATTGGTGTGATTGTATGTGGCTTGTTTGTTACCTTTTCACATATTTGTTTCTGGCAAATTGTTTGATTTTGCTCTCACAACATTAGAAAGTTTTTTTTCTCCCGGCTTGGCTTTGTGGCATCGAATTGATTAATAACATGATTCCATTAATGGTATCATTAAAATAATCAATTAAAGTGATGTTGATGTAACGCTTTTTTATATCAGAATACTGGAAATATAGCATATCTCCAAATGGCAAACATTCTCAGTTTATACTCATGATTATTTTGTTTTTAATTTTCCATTTGCTCTTTTCCCCTCACCTAATAGTCAATTTTCCTCTAGTCGCTAATAGCATGACAAAGAAAGCCAACTAACTGACCTGATTTTATTTTTCAGCCAGGTTTTGTGGGAACAATAATCAAATCTATATCCTTGAAGAAGTTGGCAAACTCCAAGGTTTTCTTCCATTTCATGTTTTTCTGTGTGACATAAGCCACCCGGATACCCAACATAGTGGCAGTCTAACGTACTTGATTTCCATTCTGCATCAGTCTTTTGCTCCAATTCTTAATAGCTCTTTCCAACAAGGCAAGTTTTTTGGTAAATTTTGGTTCGTTAGCAGTAAGTAACAATAATTGCTAATACAATATTTGAATAGGTAGTTAAACTTGAGTCCCTCGTAATATAGCCATGATGCATTCCAACAAAGTTTGACTAAGATCCTAGGATAAAAATTCACCTAAAATTTTAAAAATTGGCAACCTAATTCAAAAATCCAATCTATTATATGTGATGCAATCTATCAGATTTAAACTACTTATAAATAAAATTTCAAATGATTTTAATATGTTATACCCATGCAAAAAGTGGTGATAAATTAATGTTTCAAATTGCCATAATATTGACTAATTTGTTGTCACTTGATGCATGGGTAGGTATGGAAATCATTTGAAATATACATAGTTTAAATGTGTTCATTCTGCTACAGAATGAATTTTTGATTTGGGTTGTGATTTCTAAATTAAGCATGATATTTTCAAAATCACTGGCAGATAAAGCCGAACCAACATGAATATGAAAGTGTTCTAAGTTAGATGTACATGCATGGATACTCAGCAACTTCGTTACAACATGAAAGTATCATATGTGCTCGTGGTTCCAACAAGTACAGCATCACTTGTATCCTTTTGTCATTCAGTTACCTCCCAAACTGACAGGCAAAGATGAACACCATAAACTGAATTAAAACCCCCAATAAAGGTTGCATACCTGTAAGAAACGGAGGCATCTTGCATGTTATTCATCTCAGTAGAACATCTCTTGCCACCCGATGCTCCTGAAAAGAAGCCTGAATGCAAGAAGTCACCAAATTCAATATCCTGTAGATCCAAAGACTTTGTTCCAGAAATATGCTTAGATGATGTGACCCTCATATTAGGTTCTTCCAATTTAGTTGAGGATCTTCTTTGTGAGATGTGTGAGCTGATAAAATCTTGCCAAGCATCAACAGGTTCATTATTATCATCCCCATTCTTAGTGTTACTATGCGCATTTATGCTTGATGGCGAAACAAAGGTACCCAACTGGTCATCCTTAGCATTGCTGGAATCTTCCTGATGACTCGCCCCAGGGAACACATCTGACTGTAAGAAGTCACCAAATTCTATATCCCCAAAATCCCCCGACTTCATTTCCAAAGTATGCTTATAGGATGCATCTTTGGTAATAGTTTGCGTTGATAAATTTGACAACTTTCGTGGCACTTCATCCAACCCGGAAAATTCTTTCCAAGATCCAAAAAAGCCATTATTCTGATTCATGTTATTGCTACTTTTGCTGGAGTTAGAAACTGAAGCATCTAACCGGATATCATTTACATAACTAGAACCTTTCTTACCAAAGGAATCTAAAAATGCAAAGCTACCAAACTCTGAATTCTGCGGACCTACGGAATTCGCTCCAAGAGCATGATCTCTCAATGTGGCATTGGCGCCTGGTCCATAAGCAATTGGCAGAACTCCATGTGCTTCTGTCAAGCTGGTGAAGTCATGCCAATATGCCAGAGAATCAGCATTATTATCATTCCGTTTCATAGTATCAAATTCATTTATGCTGTTATTAGAAAATGCGGGGTCTAACTTTCTAGCATTCGCCTCTCGAGGATCTTTCTGACCACCCAATGCTCCAGACAATGAACCAGAATATAGAAAGCCATCAAACTCTGATTCATGTGGACCAACAGGAATCACTAAAGAAATATGATCTCTCGATGTGCCCTGAGCACCTGAAGTATTTGGCAAAACTCCAGCTGATTCCTTTGAGCTCGTGAAGTCTTGCCAATAGTCCAGAGAACCATCAGAATCATCGTTCCGTTTGGTAATGCCAGATTCATTTCTGCACGTACTAGAGACTGGGAAATCTAACTTTCTATGATTCGCCTCACTAGGATCTTGCTGACCACCTACTGCTCCAGACAAGGAACCTGAATGTAGAAAGCCATCAAACGCTGAATACTGTGGATCTACAGACTTCATTCCAGGAAAATGATCTCCTGATGTGTTCTCAGCACCTGAAGTATCTGGCATAACTCCAGCTGATTCCATTGAGCTGGTGAAGTCTTGCCAATCGTCCAGAGAATCATCATTATCATCATTATGTTTTGTAACATCAAATTCATTTGTGCAAGTGCTAGAAACTGGGGGATCTAACTTTCTAGCACTCGCCTCGCTAGGTTCTCGCTGACCATCCACTGCTCCAGACAAGGGACCTGAATGTAGAAAGCCAGCACCTGAAGTATCTGGCAAAACTCCAGCTGATTCCATTGAGCTGGTGAAGTCTTGCCAATCGTCCAGAGAATCATCATTATCATCATTATGTTTTGTAACATCAAACTCATTTGTGCTAGTGCTAGAAACTGGGGGATCTAAATTTCTAGCACTCGCCTCACTAGGATCTTGCTGACCACCCGCTGCTGCAGACAAGGAACCTGAATGTAGAAAGCCATCAAATACTGTATCCTGGGCATCTACAGCCTCCGCACCAGGAAAATAATCTCTTGATGTGCCCTCAGCACCTAAAGTATCTGGCAAAACTCCAGCTGATTTATTTGAGCTGGTGAAGTCTTGCCAATCGTCCAGAGAATCATCATTGTCATAATTCTGATTGCTAATATCAACCTCATTTGTGATGGAGCTAGAAACTGGGGGATCTAAATTTCTAGCATTCACCTCACTAGGATCTTGCTGACCACCCACTGCTGCAGACAAGGAACCTGAAAATAGAAAGCTGCCAAATTCCATATCATGTATTTCCAGAGACTGTGTCCCCGACACTTCATTTAATTTAGACCATGTGGTGGTTGGTGTCCATAAATTTGACAAATCTCCTGATGCTCCGTTTGAGCTGGAAATATCTTGCCAAGCTTCCGAAGAATTGCCATTGCTGTTTTTAACATTAAGAATTTCCTCTATGTTGCTAGTGGAACCTGAAGTATCCAATAAATTATCATTTAACTTCTTAGGACCTCCCTGTTCACCCTTTGCTCCTAAAAAGGACTCTAATTGTGGGAAGTTATCAGGTTCCATAGTCGGTGCATCCACAGATCTCCGCGCGGATGCATGCTCATTAGATGTGATCTCATTACCACATTGTATCCAAGAAACTGATGAAACTTCAGCTGTTTCTTTTGAGCTGGCAAAATCTTGCCAAGAATCTAATGCATCATCAAATGCATCATCATCATCATCATGTATTTCATGCATGTTTTTAACATTAAGGCATTCATCTATGTTATTAGTGGAGGCAGAAGTATTTAATTGATTATCATTCACCTTATTAGGACATCCATCTTCGGCCAACGCTCCTGAAAGGGACTCTGGCTGGAAGAAGTCACCAAAGTCAATATCTTGTAGACCTACAAATTTCAGTGTGGATGCATTGTCATCAATGGCAGTGCCCGAATGTATCCAAGAATTTGACGAAACTCCAGGTGCTTCTTTCGAGCTGGCGAAATCTTGCCAAGAATCCAATGCATCATCCAAATCATTAACATCATGATCATAATGTTCACTTTTAATTTCTGATGCCTTCGTGTTGCTAGGAGCCCACATTTCATCTTCACCCCAACTGACATCAGCAGATGTCATACATTGTACATCATCCTTCAGTTCATTATCATTTGTATTGCTTTTATTTTTCAATTGATTAGATGTGCTAGGCCAGAAATCATCTTGAATCCAGTCAGAACTTCCAGAGAAGTCACCCCATTCATTTGTAGGTTCCACGCTACTAACTTTGTTTCCTGATTCATGTTTGAAATTTGAAAGCTCATCACTTGTTGATGCAGGTGTTACATGAGTAGAAATCACAGTAGGAGAACTCTCGAAGAGGTCAACTGATCTGAACTCTGCAGCAATAGCTACATTTGTTGCTGAGCTGGCTGGTCTAGCAGTAGAAGAACCAAGATAATGGTCAACTGATTCAGACTCTGAATGAAATGCTTGAGAACTAGCAGACTGAAAGCCAGCATCCCAACTAGCAAAAGAGTCAGAAAAATCACCACCATCTTTACTGTTCTTTGATTTCACAGCCATACTTGATGTTTGAAAATCATTAAAGGAACAAAAATTGTCTGGTCCAGAAGATATATGAGGTTCTGTGGTTATGGTCTGCTTACCAGGCATCAACTCTTCACTAGTTACACTGGGACCACCAGAAACTTCCATGCTCTTTGAATCAGAGAAGAAGCTATCCAAATCAACCGCTGAGAAATTCACATCTTGAGCATTTGTCTGAGTCTTGTCGAACCTTCTGTCAACAGCATCTTCATCTTCTTTCTCTGGAGGCCACTTCAGTTCCAAGTCTAAAACAGTTGACAAAACCAACCCATCACGTTGTGTATCATGACCCTTATTTGAATCATTTGATTCTGTGTTTAAATTAACAACTTCCTGCAACATAAGGCGAAGTAAATATACTGAGCCACACTGGAAGGATTTAGAGCTATATCAATGTGCATCGTATAATGCAAAATTATCATGAGAACATCATAACTCATGGGTATCTCGTTGTCTTCCATGTTAAAAGGAAGAATTGTAAACATATGCCAGTATAAACAATGGTCTTGTTTCTATAAACTGCTCAAACTATGGATGGTCATCTATTTACACGTCTGTTTGTCTGTCTATCAATAATTGGCTATTAAGGTTATTACACATGGAGAATCCAAGTATGTGAGCAGTACAGCAATGTTTCAGCATTTCCATGCAGATGTTATGCATCATTTATTCAAGAAAAGTAAGAAATTTCAATGTCTATGCACTATTTAGATGTAATCCAGAATTTACTCAAGAACAGAATTTTTCTTTTTTATATTTTTATTTTGTGTATTTTTGTTGATGATGATGTGTGCGGGGTGTGGTTTTTCACCTCTATTTATTTATTTATTTATTTGGGGCATGTGATATCCTTGCTGCTTCCCTTCTAAGTTCATTCTGCCCCAAAGCCAGTTTAATTTGATATTATGTCGTGACTTGGATATACCTTCTTCTCAATAGTTGTACCATAAAAACTAAGATTCGTGTGCAAACTGCCAGTTTCTAAATTGAATTGAAAACAGTCAATACTCCACAAGTAATCCAGATTGAGTTGGTTGTGTATGCAGTTTGGCTAGCTGTTCAATGGTGTTTAGCAAGACCAGGCATATCAAAGACTGAAAGAAGGAAATTTGATTAGCTTTAAAATCTGTTAGTAGATTGCATGGTTAAAGATTTATTTGATGAGATATACCACATTATCCAAGAAGATTGTTACACAAATGATCCATGTTTAGAAAAGAAAAGGACCTAGATTGTTGCATAGTACTTGAATAAGCGATGGTTGCTGAAGTACTCGTTAAGAAGAGGATAGAATTACAGAGTAGATTGTTCATAAAGCATCAGAGCAATGTTTTAAAAGCCTTGCTTAGAGAGCTAGGTGGAAGCCTAGGCCTGGGCCCCCTCCTGGCTAGCCGCTTAGAGCTTAGGCCCCCCTTTCAGGCAACCCAGCTGGCCAAGAGAGCCTAGGTGGGTTAGGCACCTGCTTAGGCGGCCTAGCCGTTCCCTAGCTGGGCAAGACACCCCACCCACTTTTAATATGTTTATAATAGGAAACTTGAATATCAAAGTATTTAATATGATATTTATTTTATACTTTTATGGTACTTGATATAATTTTTAAAATTTATATATTTTTCCTTAAAATTTGAACAGTCATATAAGTTTGAATTTAGGAAAAAATGTTTAGGCGGCACTTACTCAAGTTTTTTTAGTATTTAACTTACTTGTTTATAGTTGAAAACTTGAATATTAGAATATTAATTGTGATATTTGTTGTATACTGATGGGCCTCGTACTGGCCCCTGCGGGTTTACACCCGCAGGGGATTTCCGTGCGCGCATGCCTCAGAGGCGCCCCCCCCCCCCCCCCCCCCCTGCCGACCTAAGCTTGGCCGCAACCCCCCTCCTTGACCTAATTCTAAAGGAGGGGGTGGCCGTCACCTAGGGATATGCTATTTTGATGATTCTTATCGTGTGATTCCATAGGTAGACGAGTGCGGACGTCCTCTAGACATCTTGGGAGGAGAGCACACCTCTTTTATGCTCAATTATCTTTCTATTTTGTTATTTGTGTTTTAATAAAAATTCCATCTTTGTTAGTTCCTAACAATTTGGTATCAGAGCACGTGACGATCCATGGCGGCTTCAACAAGATCGCAAGACAAATTTGAGGCGAAATTCACTGGCGAAATTGAGGCAATCAAAAAGTCGTTGGCGGGGAACGACGAATCCATGGCGAAATTGACTACTTCCATCTCCCAATTGGCGTCAAATCAAGCAAAGCACGACGATTAATTCGCACAATTAATGGGAACCCTAAATCAATTGGCAACGAACCCCAAAGGCGAAGGGAACCCTAATCCGACACTAAAGACGGCACCTTTGAAGAATGAGAAGGAAAAAGGTGAGACTTTTGCGCAAAATCAACCCTACTACGTGGAGGAATTGGATGATGAAGATGACGGCGAGCCATGGAGGGTGGACTACCGCGAGGAGGTACGTCGGAAGGTGATGGAGAGCCAAAGGGGGGACGGCGGCCCTAGCCGCCCCAATTGGGAGCGCCACAGCCAAGAGGAGATCCGGCCGAACCCCCACAGCTACCAGGGGGCTCGGCCGGCACAGGAGAAAGGCGGGGAGCCTTCCCCCGCCTGCGCTGGACCCCGACAGGGGGGCCCAGGCCCTGCCGGGGCTCGACAGGGTCCGGCGACCCCGCCGGACCTCCGACAGGGACCGCCGGCCCTGCCAGAGGCCCGGCAGGGCCTGCCGTCCCTCCGGCAAGCCCGGAGGGGCCTGATGGATGGCCGCCGAGGTCTGGAGCCCCCCTGCAGCTGTTGGGGGACCCTCTCGACAGACCCCGCCAGGGGCGGGAACCACTGGCAGCAGTCAGGGGGGCCGGGGATGCGCGGACAGCCTCCATACGGGGTTTTTGAGCCCCCGGGGCAGCGGACAGCGAACGAGGAGGGCTACAGGCAGATTTCGGGAGACTATTTTGACCCTCCGGAGCGTCGACCAGCAGCTGAGGACCCTTTCTACAGAGACGGACGCTGGAGAGATTATTATTCTGATGGCAGGGGTGGCTACGAGGCGGAGTTCGGTGATGACGCAGGTTGGAACGATTTTAAGGGCCGGCGTGGAGATTACCGTGGAGACTACGGGGGTCGCGGAGGAGGGCCACCTAGGCGCTATGAGACCCTGGACGAGAGGCGTCAGCATTACCGTCCACATCACAGAGAGTATGGGAGGCCCGAGCAGGGACGTTTTGGAGGAGATTGCAGAGTGCGGAAGCTGAAGATGCCGTTATTTTCTGGGAAGGATCCACACGCCTGGTTGTTTACAGCGGAGCGATACTTCGCGGCACACCACATGACCGAGGCCCAGAAGCTGGAGGCAGCAGCCGTATGCATGGAGGGGCGTGCCTTGAGATGATACCAGTGGAAGGAGAGGCAGCAGCAGATCAGAAGCTGGGAGAAGCTAAAGGAAATGGTGCTGGAGAAGTTTAGAGACCCCTGTCTGGGGAACTTACACGAGCAGCTGTACGCCCTCAGGCAGGAGGGGCTGGTGCGGGATTACATTGAGAGATTTGAGACACTGACAGGGCGAGTACATGGCATGTCTGACGAGTCATTGGAGGCACCTTTCTGAAGGGGTTGCGCCCCAGTCTGAGAGCAGCAGTGAGACCCTACAAGCCCAGGGGGCTTTCAGAGGTCATAGAGATGACCCAGATGGTGGAGGATGCGCAGACTGAGGATAGGCGGGTCAGGAGCAGCTACAGCAGTCAAACTTCGAGAGGCACCCCATCAGGGGCTGGAGGAGTAGGTACCCCCGCGGGAGGAGCCCAGACGAGCAGGGAGAAGACGGGAGAGAAGAGTAGTGCACCTGTGGCTGGAGGACAGTTCAAGCGCATGATTGATGCGGAGATGCGGGAAAAAAGGCAGAAGGGTTTATGTTTCAGGTGCGACGAGCGTTTTTCACCAGGACATCGGTGCGCGGGGCGCAAGCTCCAGGTGATTCTGTTGGAGGACGACGACGACGAGGCTGATGTCGAGGAGGAGGCCGCTGAGGCAGAGGAGGAGCTGGATGGCCAGCAGTTGGACGTGGCGGAGGTGTCCCTCAACTCCGTGATATGGTTCACACTGAACCATACCATGAAGCTGAGGGGGAGATCGGTGACCAGGAGGTGACTGTGCTTATTGACAGTGGGGCCACCCACAATTTCATTTCCAGGAGGGTGGTGGCACAGCAGGGGCTTCAGCTGACAGACTGCGGCAGCTTCAGCGTGATGATGGGAACGGGGAAGAAGGAGAGCAGCCAAGGATTTTGCAGGGGACAGGTGCTGACCATGCAAAGGATACAAGTTATTGCAAATTTATTACCACTGGACCTAGGGAGCACCGACGTCATCCTAGGCATGACCTGACTACAGACATTAGGAAAGATGACCATAAATTGGAAGCTGCTACGGATGGAGTTTCAGGAGGCGGGGAGAGCAGTGACACTCCAGGGAGACCCTAGCCTCTGCAGAGTTTTGGTCTCTCTGAAGACCATGTTTCGGACCATCCAGACAGAGGGAGGAGGATATTTAGTAGAGCTGTACTCTTTGACAGGTGAGGGAGGTGCAGAGGCCAGTACAGAGCAGCCCATTCCGGGAGAGGTTCAGCAGCTGATGGAGCAGTTTGAGGAGATCTTCCAGGAGCCTCGGGGTCTTCCACCACCTCGGGACCACGAGCACACCATTGCTCTACGAGAGGGTGTTTCCCCCATTAGCGTGCGGCCCTACCGATACCCCCAGCATCAGAAGGACGATATAGAGCGGATGGTTTCTGAGATGGTGCAGGCAGGGGTGATCCAGCCGAGTGTGAGCCCGTTCTCCAGCCCAGTGTTATTAGTGAAGATGAAGGATGGTAGTTGGCGGTTCTGCGTGGACTACAGGACGCTGAACAAGGAGACGGTCCCTGATAAGTTCCCTATACCTGTGATTGATGAGCTCTTGGACGAGCTACACGGAGCAGCCTGGTTCAGCAAGTTAGATCTTAAGTCGGGCTATCACCAGATACGGATGAGACGGGAGGGTGTGCCCAAGACGGCGTTCAGGACACATGAGGGCCACTACGAGTTCCTGGTCATACCCTTTGGGTTGACTAACGCCCCGGCCACCTTTCAGGCTCTCATGAATAAGGTATTCCGTCACTTTCTCAGGCGATTTGTACTGGTCTTTTTCGACGATATCTTGGTGTACAGTCGTACTCTGGAGAAGCATTTGGACCACCTGCAGGTGGTTTTTCAGGAGCTGTAGTACCACCAGCTATATTTGAACAGAAAGAAGTGTCTCTTCGGGCAGCCGCATGTGGAGTATCTGGGGCGCGTGGTATCAGCAGGAGGGGTAGCCGCCGATAGAGCGAAGATAGCGGCCATGCTGGACTGGCCGCGCCCCACTACTCTTAGAGGGCTACGGGGCTTCTTGGGCCTTACAGGCTACTACCGCAGATTCGTGGAGGGATATGGAACGATTGCCTGGCCATTGACAGAGTTATTAAAGAAGGATCAGTTCCATTGGGGGGAGGAGGCGACGACAGCATTTGAGGCACTGAAAAGGGCAATGACCACTGTGTCAGTATTGGCGTTGCCCGACTTCTCCAGACCCTTCGTAGTAGAGGCAGACGCATCAGGACATGGGCTGGGAGCGGTACTGATGCAGGAGCAGCGCCCGATAGCTTACTATAGCCAGGTGTTGACCACGAGGGCCCAACTACGGTCGGTCTATGAGAGGGAGCTGATGGCGATAGTGTTGTCCATACAGAAGTGGAGACCATATCTTTTGGGACGGAGCTTCATAGTTCGTACGGATCAGCGGAGCCTGAAGTACCTGCTAGAGCAGCGGATGGTAGCGGAGGAGCATCAGAAGTGGCTGCGAAAGTTGATGGGGTACAGGTTCGAGATAGAGTACTGCCCGGGATTGGAGAACAAGGCAGCTGATGCGTTATCCCGGCGGGGGAGGAGGCAGAGTTAGCGGCACTTACAGTGTCTGTCCTCGAGGAGTGGGGCCCACTACAGCAGGAGGTAAAGCAGGACCCGGAGCTGGCGGCTATACGAGAGGCCCTTCTACAGGGGTCGCCCGAGTACCATGTGTATTCTCTTCAGGATGGGCGACTACTTTACTGGGGAGGCTAGTGATACCGAGGACTTCTACATTCATACCGGCCATATTCAGGGAGTTCCACGGCAGTGCTATTGGAGGGCATTCTGGGGTCCTCAAGACCTACCAGCGGCTATCAAGGGAGGTCTATTGGAAGGGGTTAAAGAAGGAAGTGGTCAGGATGGTGGCGGAGTGTGACGTGTGTCAGAGTCACAAGTATCAGGCTATGTCCCCAGGGGGACTACTACAGCCGTTGTCCTTACCAGACAGAGTTTGGGAGGACCTCTCTATGGACTTCATCGATGGATTGCCAAAGTCGGGTGGATACAGCGTCATCTTTGTTGTGGTAGACCGCCTCAGCAAATATGCACATTTTGTCCCGCTGAAGCATCCTTACAGCGCCATTTCTGTGGCGGAGATTTTTATGAGAGAAGACGTTCGTTTGCATGGCCCGCCGAAGTCCATAGTCTCGGATAGAGACAATGTATTCCAGAGCAAGTTTTGGCAGGAGCTTTTCAGACTACAGTGGACGGCCTTGAAGCGAAGCACAGCTTATCATCCCCAGACTGACGGTCAGACGGAGGTGGTCAATAGGAGTGTGTAGACTTACATGCGATGCTTCATCTCAGAGAATCCCAAGGAGTGGACGCGTTGGCTACCGTGGACGGAATATTGGTACAACACTTCATACCATACGGCGGCGCAGAATACACCTTTCAGGATTTTGTATGACAGAGACCCTCCGCACTTACTTCATTATGGTCATGAGACGACTCCAGTTTCTGATGTGGAGCAGTACCTGGCAGAGCGGGACCGGATTCTAGAGGAGCTTAAGCTCCACTTGGCGAAGGCTCAGCAGTTGATGAAGGCACGGGCAGACTTACACCATCGAGACGTACACTTTGATGTTGGTGATATGGTATATCTGAAGCTCAGGCCCTATAGGCAAAGGTCGGTAGCTCATAGGATGAATGAAAAGCTGGCACCGCGGTATTTTGGGCCTTTTGAGGTCGAGGCGAGGATAGGACCGATGGCCTACAGATTGTGCTTACCCACAGGATCTACCATTCACCCAGTTTTCCATGTCTCACAGTTGCGCCAGGCCATAGGCGATCACTCTTCTTCCCCTACATTACCAGAGACCCTTACTGCTGATATGGAGGTGAGGATGGAGCCCGAGTTGCTGAAAGGTGTTTGACAGAGTGACACAGGCGGGAGGCAGGTACTACTGCAGTGGAGGGGTTTACCAGAGCACGAGAGCACGTGGGAGGACATTGAGGATATGGTGGCGCGCTTTCCAGACTTCCACCTTGAGGACAAGGTGGCTCTTTGGGGGGAGTATTGATGGGCCTCGTACTGGGCCCCTGCGGGTTTTTTTTATGGTTTACACCCGCAGGGGATTTCCGTGCACGCATGCCTCAGAGGCAGGCCCCCCTTGCCGACCTAAGCTTGGCCGCAACCCCCCCCCCTCCTTGACCTAATTCTTATTATTTAAGGAGGGGGTGGCCGTCACCTAGGGATATGCTATTTTGATGATTCTTATCGTGCGATTCCATAGGTAGACGAGTGCGGACGTCCTCTAGGCGTCTTGGGAGGAGAGCACACCTCTTTTGTGCTCAATTATCTTTCTATTTTGTTATTTGTGTTCTAATAAAAATTCCATCTTTGTTAGTTCCAAACATATACTTATATTGATTTTGAAATAATTTTTAAAATGTTATCATGTTTTAAACAACTGTACATGTTTAGTTTTACGAAGGTTTAGTTTGACGAAGGGAAAAATGCATAGGCCCCTAGGGCTAGGCCCTAGTGGCACCTCGCCTCCACCTATGCCTTCGTTTATTAAACCATTGCGTCAGAGTTGCATAAACGTTGTAACCATCAAACGCATACTCAAACCATCATAGAAATGGAACATGACAGTGTCTAAATGTCTGAACAATTCTGAAGGTTTGTTTGGTTTGTTGTGATGAAAATCTAGCATATATTGTATAATGTTACATGCATCTTTTGTTGCAGGAAAATAAAGATCTTGTTAGGTAAACGACATTGATATTTGTTGCAGTGGCTTTTTTATCAATTCAAAAAATGTTGCAAAATCATGCATATAGCATTTGTTTGCTTCAAATCCCTTGTTCGTTTTAGTTCAGTAACATTTGTTGCAATTACTATATTATCAGTTAAAATGGTAATAGTGATAATCAAGGTTTGAGGTCTCGGTTTCGGTTTCGGTCTTCGTGGAATTTATGTTTCAGTTTCGGTTTTGCCCACTTCGGTGGTTTCGGAGTCCCGTTTCATTTCGTCCATATCGATAGTTTCGATAGTTTCATTTCGGATATCGTTATCGGTTTCGGCGATAGTTTAAATATGTATATACACACAGTGACATATTATATATAAGGTATTATACATATAAATGCATCGATAATTTATACTAGAAATATAGTTGTACAAATTTTTTAGCAAAAACTTATCTAGGACCCCAGCCAATCTTTTATTATTTTATTAATATAAAAATAACAATAAAAATACTGAGGCATAAATCTGACATTATAATACAAAAATGAATAAAATAATACAAAAAAGTATAAAATAAATTAAAAGCTACAAAAGATATTATTCTAAGTTAGTATCATTCGGGTGTGGGGCATAGTTGTATCATTTAATTTATAAAATAAATTAAAAGATACAAAAGATATTATTCTAAGTTAGTATCATTCGGGTGTGGGGCATAGTTGTATGGTGGATAGGAATGTTGCATCTGTTCTGGTCCTTACAATGATATCATCATGTTATCATATGCGGGTGACCGGCTCAGCTCGATGAAAGGCATATCATGACTACCTAGACTGTTGACTGCCTAGTCACATCAAACCGCATCTGTATTGACTATCATAATTTGCATAGACGTCCGAGTGTCTTTACGGTGCGAAATAATCGTCATGACTGACTTAAGTATCCACCAGAATATGATTCATGAATGACAAACTTATCATAACTTCCATAATAATTAAAAAGACATTGATATCCACGATAATCAGACTGTCCATCATAGGTATCGTTTCCCATTTCTTCAATTTAATGTTGCTTATCATGATCTCTATACACAGGTGAATGTGTTGCATCATACGCATGGTCCCTACTTCTCTTAGTAGGGCGACCGTATTTTGAAGCACCACAACCTCCATCGGTAGGACCTTGGACATCGAGAGACGAATCAGCGCTTTCTTATCAAGTGACTACCTTCTTTCGCTTGTACGTGAGATTCACTTCTTGTGACTTGGTCACTGATTACTTCTTGTACGTTCTACTTCCGCAAGCGCTTCGTTTAACCAAGGATTTTCTGTTATCAAGCAGTCTGGCTTATGTGTCCTTGTCCATCCTCTAGCAGATCATCCTCCAGAAAAATTTGATCCAGGTCAATCAGTTGTTTATCATTATCTATCTTCTGCGCATGTCTTTGTCTCAGCATGATATTATAATAGACATAGACCAGCTTTTTAAGATGTTCCATTGTTAGCATGTTCCGAGTCTTTGTGAATGAATGAGAAGGCGGTCCGGTTTTGTTTACAATTGGAAGAAGAGACCGTTTGGCGTAAAACATGCAAAGCTAAGCGTGTAAAACTTGGAGCATGCTCTCTCCTAATGATGGACCATCATTGAGTTACAAAAATTCTCTTGGTCAGAATATATAAAGCGGTTTATGGGAAACATGGATCCAAGATTCTTATAAATACATAAAGTGACCTGTTTTATTGTCATGTCTGTCTTTTTTAGAGTTGAATAGACCAACTCTCATCATGTATAACTCCACTTACAATTATCATGCATAATTTTAGAATGTAAACGACTGGATCGAATTATATATCAAAATAAAAATATCTGAAAACCAGTTACATCTATTCCTATATCAAGTTGATTCGAGATGTTTGGTTCCAACCTCTCGACCACATGTCTAAATCCCACATACATCTCGTTGTCATTTATTGCGCTAGAGGAGTATTGAAAACAAGGATTCAAAAAATAACCTTTAATTGAAGTACATCATATAAATAAACGATGTATCATATTAAGTTTAACTACATAAAAATAAAAAATACTGCATTTACATGCAACATGAATATCTTGATGCATCTTCCTATCTCATCTTTTATCAATCATGTCACATTATTTTATGTATCCTATAACAATATTCGTTTGAATTTCTTCTTTCACCTGGTCCATAAGATAACACATCTCGGCTTTATCATCGTTGTCGATCATGCGTAAAACTTTCACCAATGGCTCAAATATTGTGCTAACATTAAATATTTCTTGCTAGAAGTCATCACCGTGAATCAAATTGTACATGTTGTTTAAAGCACTTATCTTTTATTTTGAGCTTATGAAAGTTTCGGACCATTCTCTTGATGTGATCATTCGCCGTAGATCATCTTTATGCACATAGATAGAATCCAATACAACAAAATGGGTTGCAAATCTTATGATCGCATGCCTGATCAACTCTTTTCCACTTGGCTCTCTTTTCATCAAGCTGAGCATCCATCCTTTATTGTATATAAATCCTATTGCAATCTGATTTTGTGCGACGATATTTTTGACACATCTTCTTCTGTCATGTCAGAAAATATCAAATCAATACAATGTGCCACACTCAGAGTCCAATATAGATGTTGCCTTTTTCGCATCAGTAACTGCCGAGCTGATTGTAGTTTGCCCTGTTTTAGGTAACTATTTGGACTACTCTATTTTCTTTAATTATTTCTACATATTTGTCTATTAGTTTGAATATGTATAGAGCATTCTAGAAGCAGTCGTGTGCATCTGCCGATCCAGAAATACTGTTCTGTAGGTCGAATACACAAGAAAATTAATAATCTTCCTTCTATTCAGTGTTGTCCAACCATCACATCAGTGAACAGCCATATTCATCCCAATGACTATAAAAAGTTTCAATATATTTTGGGTCTCTTCAAACTCCAGGTCCAAGTATGAATGGAAAAGCTCCTGAGCAGTGGGTGGATTAATGCCACGACCTGCTTCTACAAAAGCATATATCATGGGCTTGTAATATGGACTATTGACCACATTGTATGGAATGTGGTTGCAGGACAAAAATTTGGCAAAACTTCTACCGACATAGGACTTGGCATTTTTCATGCCACTCACTAATGCAGTCTTTATGTTTAACTGGGTCTTACCCTTCTTCGTCAAAGAAAAAGGGTCAGCACCAGATTTGAAAACACTGGTCGGTCTACCGATAGATTCAACATCGTGAGCAAAAACACATGCGAACTGGTAATTCTACCTGCACGGCTACTCAATCTGGCTAGCCAGATGCCCCAAACAATCATGCGCACATTCTTCTGCTAGCTTGTCTAATTTTTTCTTCGGGAGTTCATTTACAAACACCGTTTTACTCGCACATGCCACTTATTTACAAGTTTGACATTACTCATGCGCACATACTGTTTATTTAAAAGTTTGCCATTAAAATTGCTCACCGCGCACATTCATTCATCCAATTTCTGAAAAAGCACATACATCCATCGACGATCCTCTTCTCGACGCCGCCCATCCCCCGGCCGACGAAAAGAAACGGAAAGAACGGCGGTGGGCGGCGATCAGCCGCTCGAAGGGGAACATATAGATTCTACGATATAGAATCAATGGAAGAAAATTACCACGATCACTTCCTTTTTTTGTTCCGATCTGGGAGATGGCGCAGCAGATGCAAAGTTTCGATCAACGATCTGCCCCTACAAATATGAGAGTAATCACCGACGAGACGAGGAAGATGACCCTCATCCGCGATAGATCTGATCTCTGGCGAATTTGATCATTGGTCCATTAACGAGACGGGACAAGTGCTAAAGATTTTTGAAATGGGGTGGATCTCGAAGGGAGAGGAGCAATCGAGAAGAAGAGAGAGCAGCACGTCTGATGCAAAACGTCATTGGAGCTCTCGAGACATAGGTTTGGCGTTTATGGTTGAGGGGTGGATGGATTTGTGACAGACGAGAATGAATACCCAAAAATGGATCGCTGACGACGAGAAGAGGATCTCTGACGAGAAGAGAAAAATGACCCTCGTCCATCGGTTTCTTTCCGACGACAGCGGGGTCGACAGGGGAGGGCAGACGAGGGTAAAAAAGTAAAATATTTAAGAAAGTTTGAATGTCAAACTTATAAATAAGTGGTATATGCACGGTGTAAAACGGTGGGTTTGCAAATGAACCCCCTTTTCTTTGGCATGTTCTTGCCTACTTGCTCTAATGCTTTTCTAAGCTCACTTGTCTCCTCGATCTCATCCTCATCCTCATCTGAGTCATTTGAGATTGTCTCTATATGTCTTGCCATTAACTCCGCAATCCTCCTCTTCTCAAATTTTTGGATGTACTCTGTCTTTCCTCTTCTCAAAAACGTGTCTTAATCTTTGCATGCACTTCTTTCGGTGCTTCGAAATATGTCATCACATCCTTGAAAATTTCCACTAAGTGTTTCTTAAGGCGAGTCACGCCTCCATACATTTCTTTTATGCAGTAGTTGCACTTTATATGTATATGGTCATTTCCAACCATTTTACAATGAGACCACGCAATGTCAAGCACTTTATCCTGTGGAGTTCTCCTTGACATCTTAGATTCTTCTATTTTGATAAATAAAGACAACAAAATTAAATTAAATTATGAAATGAAAATATCAATAACAATTTCTGTAATTAAAATTTAGCATTAAAATATCAATAACAATAAATAATTTACGTGCAAAATTAAGTGCAATGATTTTAGAACAATGTGCAATAGTAAAATTTTAAAACATAATTTAGAACAATGATGCAAATAGAACATGTATGTAACTTGTAAGCATGTAGGCATATAGCACGTATGTAACTTGTAAGCATGTAAGCATATAACATGTATGTAACTTGTACAAAACTTGTAAGGATGTAATGACGTAACTTGTATGGAACGTGTAAGATATATGTAACGTGCATGTAACAAGCATGTAACGAGTTAACATGTATGTAACTTGTACAAAACTTGTTACCATGTAATCATATAATTTGTAAGTATGTAACATGTATATAATTTGTAAGTATGTAACATGTATATAATTTGTAAGTATGTAGTAAAACGTATTAGTTATTATGATTTACATCTAACATTTATGATATACATTTAACATTTATGAAATATCTCTAAATATCTTTATAGAAATTCTAGTAGAACGTATGTATATAATTTGTAGATTTTATTAGTTTCTAGATTGTTTTAGTATTTTCCAATTTCTTTTGTTACAATTTATTTTTAGATAAATGAGTTCATACATAACATAATTGATAAATTTTTACTAGAAATATTTACTAGAAATTAATTATATAATTTGTAATGAGGCATTATTTTCGAAAATTTTTCTGTATTTTTCTTACATTTTAAGGATTGAAATTTTTTACATAAATTTTCCTCATATTTTCTAACCTCTTTTTTATGTGTAAATAAATTTTTTACAATTTTTCTAACACTTTCTATTCACATTACACATTTTCATAATCATACTCATGCGTACATATGGTGTGTCAAACTTGTAAATAAAATTCAATATGTTTAGCAGAATATAGAGTGTGAAAAGCAACAGCCGAGTGCTAGTCGTCTTTCACATTTAGTTCAAAAATTCAAATATTTACATGTACGCCATTCAGTTTATTAACAATGCTTTACTGTTAATAGCAAACTTGTACATCCGAGAAAATTTTTAAGCAAAACGTGCAAGGTAACTGACAGCTGGCTGTGACTGCTGTCGTTCATCCTGTAACAATTGCTCAACATATTCAAACTATTTACAATTTTTCCATTCAGCTTACTACTGTCTTAATGTGAGGACACACTTGTAAATATATGAAAGAATAAGGTATAAAAGTGTAATGTGAACTGTAGCGTGTAGCGTTTACGAATACCTCTCTCGCCTCTCTCGCCATCAATTAACCACTGCAAAAACCCAAAACCCCCACACATGGTGAAATTCTAGGGCTTCTTCGACGAAAAACGAGTGCTTCTTCAGTGAAATTTTAAGGGAACCTCGCTCCCGTCGGTGATTGCTGGATGGAGATCGAACGGGATCGATGGAGCGATGATTTTGAGTGAATTTATTCACTTGCGATGATGAGGTAGGCGTTCTCCTCTCTCCTTTTATATGCATTTTTCTCCCTAATTATGCTGACTCACATCATTCACGGGACCTAGGGTTTTTGTCATGAGTTGTTCTTCACGGGAAAGTAACTTGGAAAGTTTCACGAGAGAATCAACTAACGGGGACTTTCTGTGCACTAATGGGGGGAATTTTTTGTCTTCTTACTCCGCTCATGCTTCCGATCGAAACCGAGTTCACCTAGACGTATCAGTCTCATTTGCCTCTGAAATCGATACGATACGGCTGATACCAGGTGGTATCGACTAAAATCTAATTCTCTGGTACTAATGTGACAGGGTAGGTGGTTTGAAGAGTGATTTGGAGGTCGTTTAGAAAAAAGAACAATTTTGCTGATGGGGCAACCACCTCTTATGTCCAACAAGTTGAAACATTTGTTGCAACGAATTTTACCATATCATTTGGTAAACATTTTGTTCTACATTTTGTCATTTTCCTTATCATTTATATTTACCATGTTGCTAAATAAACATAAGAAATAAAATTCAATTGCATCAATAGATGTTACTTTCTAACCAACTAACCAAACCCCTTCATAAACATAACATTGTATATGCATGGATGCATACATGCATGCTATAACGGACATGGTTAAGCCAAGATGGACATGACATGCTGACATGCCCCAATTCTAAAAAATACATAGGATATGTATGTCCGACAAACCATGAAAGTATCAACATCGATCAAAGGGGCTTCCAGTCGAGTTTTCTTCCTCTCCATCTCTTCCCCATCTGCTTCTTTTTCTTCTCCCCATCTTCTTCTTTTTCTTCTCTTTTGAGTCCTAATACTCTGTTTGGGGCTTTTTAGTTCTTTCTTGTTTATTTACGTTGTTTACAAATTTCTTAAGGGCTTTCATAAATCTGCGTAAGAAAATCCATTTAGTTTGTAAATTTAGGGTTATTTTTGTGTTTTGTACTTCAACATTCTACACTAAGTTTTTTGCGATGTTTCGTACTAGTTCCTTCCGAAACCAGTAAAACATCGAGAACGTAACAATTTCGGTAACAATTTCGGATGAAGCCTTTTACAATGGTTAGAATGAGCTTACGTTCCTGGTAAGTCTGAGTCACATTATATTTATGGTAGATATCATTGTCAATAAGAAATGCCTTTTGATGACTTACATACGTGAGCAGAATTGCAAATGCAACGTTTTTGAGACTTAAGATTGATGTCACATGACTCTTTTGTGGTAGTAGAGTATGAGAATAGTGCTCCAGCAAGGTCAATGTAAGGAGCATAGCATATTAAGTGTTTTTGTTAATATATGGCAAAGATGGCTGATTTAAGGCCAACTCTACTACATACTCGTGTTACGATAAAAATGTCACTAGAGTAGGTTCAAGTCATAGTGTAAGATTGCCCAATATACATAAACTAAAAATACCATGTGCACATAGTGCACGGGAACCCAAGAAAAAAAAAACACACACACACATGATGCGAGACCCACGCGCAGCCGCAAAGGGGAGAGAAGTGTGGGGTGCGTGTGGATATCGTCTGAGGGTAAAAGGTGGAAAAGCAGGGGTTAAAGGGCAAAAAACGTTGTTGACAAAGTGAAAAGGGACCAATGGCAAACCCGTAAGATGGAGGGTTTTTTAGGGGGTGCTCCTTGGGATCATGAAAAGGCAATAGCAAACATGTAAATAGTGTGGCTTGAGGGGCTTTTTCTTTGGGGGTGTGAGACGACACCCCATTTGGGGTTGTCGTGGCACCCCTTCCTTTGCCACATGGGACAAAGGGTGCCACATAGGTTTGTCCTAGTAGGACACATCAAATCGCATCCCTCAAATGTATAATAGATTTACATTTGTATTCGTTAATGAAACTTCATTTTTTGTCAGGCTATCTAGAAATGTTTATGTTTTTCAGGTTATTTTGAGAAAAAGCTTTTTGTTTTATTTTATTTCATTGATAACATAGTTTCTGTGTTTGATATTGCTGGCCATATACAAGATTTCATGTTTGAGAATTTTTTTAAATGATGATTGCCACCCTTTGAATCTTTTTAGTGGTAACAACTATAGCTATTATCATGTTGCGTAATCACAATCAATATCATGATCAGAAGAAGGGAGAGAGAGAGAGAGAAAGGTGTTGCTCCCTTTATTGAGGGTTTCCTCCTCCACTATTTTCTCTCCTCCTAATAACTCGTTTGAAGTTGAAGAATATAGAAAATAGTGCTCTAGCAAGATCAATATAATGAACATTGCATATTGTGTGTTTATGATAATGTCTGATAAGGAGGTCAAATTCAACGCCAACCCGGTTATGCCCTCGTGTTACAATAGAAATATCACCAAGGTAGGTTCAAGCTGAAAGGTAACTATGTCAATTCATAGTATATGGTTGCCCAATACATAACTTTATATTTGTATTTGCTGTTGAAACTTGATTTTTTGCCATGGTGGTTAGAATTTTTTTATATTATTCATGTCTTTCTAAAAAAGCTAATTTTTTTCATTTTATTTATTCATTTATAACATCTTTTCGGTGTTTAGGATATTGACCATATACAAGATTTCATATTATTGGGAATTTTTAAAGATGCTTGCCGCCCTTTGTGTCTCTTTAATGGTCACAATCATAGTTATTATCATGTTACATGATCAAAATCGCGAACAATAGAAAATATGGATATAGAGAAAGAGGCAGAGACAGGTGTTGCTCCCTTTATTGATGGTTTAGTCCTAATGGGTTTTTTCTCATCCTAGATATAATGGGTTCTGTTGATCTATTATCATAACCAAGGTACAACCTAAGAAGTCCTCAACAAAAAACTCTCTTGTGCTCTGTGCTTTCCTTATGGCATAAAATTATCAATCGCAATTCTTCCTTTTGTCATGCAATCAAAAGCAATGTTGTGTCGTGTGGCTCATTCTAACGCAACCTTGAGGTACATCCTAAGGCTAAAAACTCGAAAAGCTTATGAGGTTGCACGAGGAGAGAATTCAGTTTCCATAGGACGACAAATGATGAAGACCAAGTTTAATGAATCTCATTTGGTTTTATTTGTTAGGATTTTATTTAATTTTATTAGATTTTTTTTATTTTTTTTATTTGTTAGAATTTTATTAGATTTTATTTAATTTACTTAGATTTATTTATGTAAGCACATGTTGCAGACATTTTTTAGATAATAAATAAGGTGTTTCCCCTTTGGAAGTTAATCAGTAAATGAATGAATAAAAATTACTTTAAGAAAAAAATTCTCTTTTAATCTTTCTTGTGAGATACGAGAGAGTAGGCATGAAAGAATCTTGACAAGAGGTCTAAATCTAAATCTCTAAATTTCTGGTATATTGATTTGTTAGAGTGGGCAGAGAATAGCCTGTGTAAGAAACTCTTAACATCCCTTATCCCTTATCTATTTAAGAATCCCTAATTTTTTTAGAACCAGTGTGTCCCTTTTTTTCCTCATTAGCTTTTCTATCCTATGTCAAATTTGGTAACATACTCGAAGTTTTGTTCTTGTTTTTTATGATCATTGATCTCATTTTTCTTCGTCCTTTTTCTTTATAATAAGGTTTAATTAAAAATTCCATCTTAACGCTAGCCGCCATCATCTTCACCTTTTTTAGGTTTTAGTGTCATCAAAATTAGTTCTTTGTCAGTCACAAAAAGAAAAAAAATCAACAAGAAAAAGAAAAAACTGAGAAAAAGATAGAGAAAAATCAAAAAAAAAGGGAAAATTGAAAAAATAGAGGGAAAGGAGAAAAAGAGAAGAAAACAAAAAATTCAAAATAGAGTAAAAATTAGTTAAAACTTTTACGGGAAAAATTTTCAATAAATAAATAAATTTTGCTATATCGTTGTGTGTGAATCTTTAAGATGTTTAGGATTTTCCATAAGCTACAACTCTTCCAAAAAAATTTGATGATTTTCTAAGTATTTACAGCTATATTATGCAAGATTGGAGTTAATTTCATATGATACAACAAAGACCACTACTACAAAATCTATTCTTTTCAAATAGCTTATAAACATAAGATATTTAGATATGTCATACTCTTTTATTGCTTCGATGATAAGTATAGATATGTTGATTAGGAGATTCATTTGAAAGATTTTTTTCATATTTTAACTTCTCAAATGGAAAGAAATACATAAATACATATCGTAAATTGCATAAGTATAAACAATTGGAGTTAATTTCATAAATACATATCATAAATACATAGCGTAAATTGGAGTTAATTTCATAAGTATAAACAATGGCAGATTCCATTCAGACATTTATTCAATATCGATCTTCAATGTTGGTATTTTTCCAAGCTTGAACCAGTCTGGTATTTGCCTCCAACTTTCTTAAATTCAAAGCCTAAAAGAGAATAGTAAATATACCACTACGAGGAGATCAAAAAGATTTGTAATAACCGCAACAAGCTTTTCCAAATGATGCAAATAAATCAGCAAGAAGTTATGGAGAGGCTCAAAACCAAGTCAGTGTCCACAATTGAGCTCACAATCAAGCCTGAGCCCGAGCCAGAATCTAAGCCACAGTTTGCGCCAGCGCTAAAATATAAGACACGCCCACATTGGAGCCTGAGATTTAACCCGAACAAGAGATAAAACATTAGCTTGATCCTGATCCAGTATTGCAATTTGACCTAGAACCCCAATTTGGGTCACCTTTTGAGCATGCATTTGAGTTGTAGATAAATACACCCTTTGAGCGGATTGTGCACATCGATTTCATCGTCTCTGATTCTCTACATCTTACCAGCCTGCTGATTTTATGTACTTTTCTTTCTTCTGTGATCTTGATACATTCGCATGAAGATGCTCGTCAGCAATGGTTCATTTTGATTAATTTTAAGGTACGATGACGAGTATTTTATAACAACAAAGAGGCTACTAACTACTACTAGTTTATGCTCCCTAACCACCATTAATCATGTGATGAATTTTTCAAAGCTAGTGAGAATGATGAGTACCAAGTTCAATGAATCTCATTTGACTATATTTGTTAGGATTTTAATTGATTTTATTAGATTTTCTTTTATTTAATTTTATTAATTAGAGGTTTATTTGATTTAATTAGATTTTATTTGATTTGCTTAGATTTGCTTATGTAAGCACATGTTGTACACGTATTTTAAATTATAAATAAGTTGTATCCCTTTGAGCTGATCAGTGAATGAATAAATAAGAATTGCTTTAAGAAAAAGTTTCTCTTTTGAATCTTTCTTGCGAGATGTGATGAATTGAATATGTAAGAATCTTGGAGAGAGGCCTAGATCTTTATATCTTTGGCATGATGATTTGTTAGAGTGAGCAAAGGATGACCTAGGTGAGAGACTCTTAACATCCCGTATCTCTTTAAGAGTCCTTAATATTTCCAATTTAGAGCCAGTTTTCCCCTCTTTTCCCTTTTTACCTCTTTTGTCCTGCGCCAGCAAAGCACACTAAATTTTTGGCATGCATGCCATGTTCTTAAAGCCCATGTTACTTTATTACTCCTAATGTCATAGTCTTGTTTACTATTTGTTAGACAAATTCCTAAACAAAAGCTAAGGTAAATATCATTTATCTAATTATGTAACCTTTCTAACAATATTAATATTTATTGACAGATTTTTGCAGTTATTTACTTAATTTCCAAACTATTAGACAAAAAGGACACTAAATTTAGTGAATGATAGGTTGTAGCTTAAGTTATCATAAGTCCATGTTCAAGTATATGAACTACAAAGTTGATTCTCAGTAGGAATCTAATTGTTTTGTCGGAGTTCTCACTTTGGAAATCTTGGGCAAATGATAAAGAGGATGGGCTTTGAAGGTCCCATGAATACTAGCTCAGGTCCACGCACACAGAAGAGATGGAATCTGATCGCATGTCTAAGTCTCTGCTTGCTTAGGGCGTGCTAAACTTTGATCAAGAACCCTCTAGAATACGAGCTGTTGGGAGGCCGATGAATTGGTAAGAGTAATCAACCAGGATCACACCTCCAACCGACCTAATATAACAGACATGTAACACAGTAGCTCATACGGGGACCGGGTCTAGGGCCCAATCAAATCCCTTCTGACGATCAAATTAAACGAGATCGATGTGAGCCCGATGTAACTATGACCGATTTGTTAGGAAACTAACCTATAATTCTGCAAGCTATAGTATAGGATATGTAAAATGGATGAGCTCAGTGGACAAGCTATCAGCATATCAGATCTAGGACACAGAGCTTACTTCCCTTTTCCGACTATGGTAATAGAGTATATATAGGAGTAACATCGGGTAGACATGTAAAATCAGAACTGATGTGATAACTCGGATCTGATGTGTTGTTGTGATCATGACCTTGCAGGCCGAAGTCGTGGGCTTACATGTGGGTGTTGCTTTCAGAGGAAAATGCAAGGTTATTGATGGTTATTGGCATGTGTCTGAAGGCCCCAGCATCTCGGCATCTCCCTCCTTTGCGTGGGCTGGGGCCTAAAGCTTAGGCTTAACACTAACAACACTATATTCTTCCATTCATTGCTCAAACGAAGCAGTTCAATTATAAGGCATTGTACATGAAAAAGATATTGTTTTCCATTTTTTTACCAATCAATCAAGTGATAAAAAATAAAATTGTTCCGATAATTGCTTACAGATCCATCCAAATGGAGGAATTCGAGCAACTTCTTGCATGCGGCAGTGGAATTGAAGGAGATAGACTGAACAACGCCGTCTCTTCTCCGGTCGTGGCCACAGAAGACGCAGACGGTGGACTTGGGGCCTCGGAGGAGGCCGGCGCCTCGCCGGCATTTTCCGCATCGGGGGTGAGAGGGATCGTCGGCGGCGTCGAGGTCGGAGAGGGCATCGTCAAGTGTAGGAAGAGATGATATGAGGGAGGGATCGGTGGGGTCGTAGGAGGAGGGGACCCCGGCGTTCTTGCGGAGCTTGGCCTGGATTCGCCTGATCAGGGCCGATGGGATCTCCACCGACATGAGATGAGATTTGGATTTTTGGATTTTTTTTTTTTTTCCCCTCTTTTGGGCCGCGGGGGTGAGCGAGTCTGTGCGGGTTACTGCGTGGGTGTCGGGTCTGGGTGGAGAGAATGCTTCGATTCGGCGTACAATTGCTGGTGTCAGCGTGGTTTAGAGCCGACTTCGACCCAGGGTGTGACAATTTTCGGCTTGACACAGTA
Source organism: Scilla litardierei (assembly GCA_030789695.1). Taxonomy (NCBI): domain Eukaryota; kingdom Viridiplantae; phylum Streptophyta; class Magnoliopsida; order Asparagales; family Asparagaceae; genus Scilla; species Scilla litardierei. Next base: position 20,227,860 of record CM061136.1, read on the forward strand.
GCACGGCAAGATAAGACCGTATCTGAGCTGGCAATTTTGCCCGAAATTCTTATCGGACCAGGTCGGCACGGTACGGTTCAATTTTCATGCCTTGCTCGGGCCAGACTATTCGGCCCATTGTGCGGCACGGCACGGCACGAAATCCTTTTGAGTTTGATTGACCGCACCACTTCAATATTTCAATTCGTATTAATGAGTATTAATTCGTATTCTGTTTCAATTCGTATTCTGTTTCTATATAATCCTTGACCCGACGAGTAGATCTCATCATTGTATAGTACTCCCAAGTGTTAATTACTTTAATTTGAATTTGTAAGATTCCCGGTGGATATACTTCTTAGTAACGCCTAATTGGAGTGTACCTACTCCATAAAATAACCAGACCAAACATGAACTTTGAAGAGTGATATCAATCTTTCGCATATATAATTCTTTCAACCCTATCGGCCCGGGCCGGGCGGCCCGAATTTTTTTCAGACCGTGCACAGGCCGCATCGGAATGGCCCAAAGTCTTATCGGGCCGAGTCGGGCCGGTCCTTTAAGAAAATCGGGCCAGGCCAGCACTGCACGATAAGACTGGGCCAGCCCGAATTGCCACCCCTACTTCCACTAACACCTTGTGACACGGGGAGATGCTATACGCACGCTGAATGATTGGAGCATTTATTTGCATGTTTGCCATTGAAAATTTTTCCACGTTTAGATTCATCTCTTCCTCCTCCCTTTTCCTTTTGTTCTTCTTCTTCGCCGTCACTACCCCCTGCCATCGCCATCGCATCCCCGTAGTAGGCGAATGTAGCGACGACGGCAGAAGAGTGGAGTGGAGAAGGAAGATGAGGGAGAAGGGAGGTAACGAGGAAGAAGAGGAGTCGGTGGTGTGCAGGGATAGGTGCGACAGGGGAGAGCTGCGGGGTGCAGAGACCATCAATGACTTCGTCGGCGGCGGAGAAGTGGGTTTAGTAGGTGGAGAGTGGTAATGTAGGGATATGAAGTTGTGTGTAAAGTAAAAAAACAAATTTTTAAATTTTTGGGCATGTGTAAGGTGGTCTGTGTGTTCAGCAATTAGGCCCGTGCGTATAGAATTACGTAGACACCTGATTTCTAGATAGAAAATTCCGATAGTACGACACCTGAGCTATTTTCGTCTCAAAACAAGACACACGTTTAGAGGGGTGGCTTGCCATCTTTGTCTTTTATTCTTAATTTGTCAAAAACTACGGGCCATTAATCTCATGTCAGTCTTTAAGGCTATGCTTGGTTTGAAAGAAATTGAGATTAAGAAAAATAAAATAGAAAGAAAAAGAAAAAGAAATCAAATTCTTTTTCACGTGTGGGAATAGAGAAAATTTGTAAAGAAAAATAAAAGGAAAGAAAATGAATCCATGGGATTCCATGTGCATCGTCCGTTGATGGAGCTTCAATTGTTACCTTGAGCGGCAACTCAACTCTCCTGAGCCCCTCCTTAGCCCCCAATCGCACCTTCGAGCTCGGTTTCTTCACCGTCGACGGTGGATCCACCTTCTACTTTGGCATCTGATACGCCTCCCTCCCCATTCGCACCTACGACTGGGTTGCCACCCCCCCCCCCATCTCCGCCCACCTCTCCCCTCTGAACGCATCTCTTACCAACAAAGGCCACCTCGTCGTCTCCGACTCTTCCGGCTCCCTCCTCTGGCTCACAGACAACCACTCTCCGACCACGGATGCCCGGCTCCTCGACAGCATAAACCTACTACTCCTCACTTCATCCGGAGACATGATGTGTCCATATTTTCCATACATTTATCGCATCATTTCACACCATTTTAGTCGCAGAAAACTCACTTTTATCACTCTATCGATCATTTATCGTATTATAGTACTTTCGGAGCTTCATTCTCACTTTCAGGAGTTTTGAGGCGATTTGGAGCAATTCTGATGATGAACACATCTGAGATCGCCAGAGCATCAATATCGCAGCTTGCTAAGTGCTTGACGTTTTGGAGAAGAAGATTTGAGGAGAAGAGAGAGGAAGAAGAAAGAGAGAAAAAGAATGGAGCTCCAAAAGCTCTGTCAACTTTTTCCAAGATACTCGGCCGAGTGGCTCATGCCACTTGGTCCGAGCAGCTATGGCCAAAAGAGCTGGAGCAGCCCCAAGCAAAGATGAACCACTCAGACCGAGTAGCTGAGCTACTCGGTTGAGTGGATATTCATGGCAGCACACTATTTTTAGGGCCAACATCGAGTTCTGAACTCGACCGAGTATAGCCACCCACTCGGTCGAGTAGGCGAGGCATGAGAGAAGCATCTTCGTCACTCAGCCGCATTTAAATACTTAAAGGACACTCAACTGAGTAGCCTTGCTACTCGGCCGAGTCAAATAATCGACAGAACTGCAATTTTTTGAGCTTCTGCATTCACTGCAGCTCAACAGAGCATACAAGCCCACTCGACCGAGTGCCAAGGTGGCTCAGTCGAGTGGAATATGAGGCAGAGCGATTTTTTGAGGCCAAGCATTAGGCCCTGCAGCTCGACTGAGTGGGCCATCCACTCGGTCCGAGTAACTATCTCTCCAGTTGATGATTCAAGGTACCGACGGAGCTACACAACCCGACTCGGACTGAGCGGCTTTGCCACTTGGTCGAGTCGGGCGATTCGGCAGCCCAGATTTGAGCCGACCCTTTGGGGTTTTATTTGATTTTGTAGGTCCCACCCATATGTATATAAACAATATTTCCTTCCTAGGTTAGAGAGACTTCTTTAAAGAGTTTTTAGGGTTAGTTTAATTTCTTAGACGTCCCTATTGCTTTTGAGACAAAGTTTGGATCTTTGGAGATTTTTGCGCATGGAATCTCGTGATCTTAATTCTCTGAAGGATATTCTTGTTTCTCTTTGGTTGGTAACGTTCTCTTATCTATCTTTTATCGTTTTGATGATAATTGGTGCGATGATGTTGAGTCTTATTGCTATTATTACTTTTATCGCTTTTTCTATGGATCGTGAGTAGTTCTATCCAGGGCTAATGGACGAGCCCTATGATTTTAGGATTCAGATGTAAAGTTGTGATTTTTAGGTAAAATTGGTTTAAATGGACGTGATATGGTTGATCTAACCAAGTTTATAGCATTCTCTTCAAGGGTTTGTGATCCACGATAGTGACACTTGCCCTAGAAATTATTTTATAGGCTTGATTAGGGTCGTGTAGTGCCATGCGAAGCTACTGCACACGTACTAGAGGGGGGGTGAATAGTACTTTAAAATAATCAAGAGTGTTATTCATACTTATTGTGCAAACATACAAACAACAATGCGGAATATACTACAAGCAACAAGAATGGACAAACGTAAACAAAGCATGTAACGGGTTCGGATCCACCCAAGTCTCACCGACTTGTTCCCGGTGATCCGACGTCCCAACCACCCGGATCCCCTCCGGATACTTGAGTTAGAAACCTCTAACCCAAGATTTAGCACTATGAAATTCCTGTGAAAAACCTTCACAAGACCAAATCATACAAATGACATGTGACTCCCATAACCCGGGATCACACCCTCTCTCACAACCGAGAAACAATCTTAAATATTAAATGCGATAAAATAAAGAAACACTTACCACAAAATCCTATGCCTTGAATATACTTACCAAATTAGGGCAAAGAGGGATTTTGAGGAAGAATATGTCACCAAACCCTAGCTCCAAGAAGTTGACCAGCAATGGAGTCCTAGGGTGGAGTATGGTGACTAGAATCAAGCTCTTAGCTTGGAATGCTCACAATGGAGAGAATCTCTCTTGAGGAATTTGGCTCAAAGAGTTGAGGGAGAGATTCTTGGTGAGAAGAGAGAGCTTAGAAATAGCTTGAGAAAACTCATCTCTTAAGTCTGAAATAAATTTGATAATGGACCTCTAATCTTGCCTCAAACGAATCGGGTTTGTATTTATAGAGGCAAGAAAAATCGTGCTCAAAATATTCCCAACGGTCATATTTCTGAAGCAGTTAGTCGGTCTAAGAAGGATCACTGACCGACTAGATTGCCATCTAGTCGGTCGGTGATTCTTCATGAACCAACTAACTGGCTCACAGCCAAACGAAAAAGTTCCAGGCAATATGAACTAGTCGGTCTAAGAAGACTTGCCAACCGACTAGTTTCACAACTAGTCGGTCGGTGAGTGTTCTTTGACCGACTAAGAGTCGAAATAGAATAGTCTGAAATCAAGGAGAACTAGTCGGTCTAAGAACAAATTCCAACCGACTAATTTCGCAACTAGTCGGTCGGTGATTGTACTTAGACCGACTAACTCGAAACAGTAGCTCAGGCTGTACAGAGGCAATGATAACTAGTCGGTCTGAGAAGGTTTCCTAATCGACTAGATCGTCATCTAGTCGGTCGGTGAACCTTCTTTGACCGACTAATTGATCAACAGGGAATGAGCTGAAATGAGCAAGGACATCTAGTCGGTTTATGAAGAGTTGCCGACCGACTAGATTGTCATCTAGTCGGTTGGTACTCCTACATGAACCAACTAAGATGCACAAGAAGCCGAGGGAAGAAGCGATAGGCTTCGAAAAGTTTCTAATGGCTTCTATGATAATCCTAGCTCTAAGATATGAGCGAAATGAAGATTATAAAGTAAGTCCTACTCAAGGCTTAACATTCTAATCTATGAAGCTAGAAGACAAATAAATATAAACATGACGAACCGTCTTCAAAGCTTCAATCTTCATTCCTCTTGACTTCAATATTGCTCCTTGAGCTTCAACGAAGCTTCAGGCACACGATCATGCGTATTGAGAAGTCTTGAGACGTCGCTTTTGATGTACGTGGTATTTTGTCGACGATCTCCATAACTGCGCTCACAAACAGTTAGTACACGATATTTATGTTTGCTCATCATCCAAAACCAAATCCGGGGAATCAATACTCAACATTCTCCCCCCTTTGTTGATGACAAACCAACATAAATGATAATCAATAATAATGATTCAAAAGAAATTTACTTACTCCCCCTGCATTGATGACACGTTAGTTCTGTATTAAGTAATAATCATACGCATCAAACAGGCGAGGGAGATATAAAATATGAGTCCTATTATTGCAATTTAGGATCTCTAAATCCATTTTATATCTTAACTCTCCCGGAATCTAACATATCAAATTAGATTCATGGTAAATTGCTTTGAATTATCAATTAGCACATTGTCATTATTAATTCTCTCACCCTTTGGCATTAGCAAAAAGAGCGGGAGGAGATCAACAACAAGAATACAATGGCTAAAAAATAAAAGCATGAGAGTCTAAGAATACGACCACGGTCCAAATAACACCAATGTAAAATACCAAATGTAAAATACCGAAGAAAATCAAAGCGTGCCAACGTGACCATAGTCAAAAATCGGAAAACGAAATCATCAAACCATAGGCGAAAATCGAAAAATGAAATCATCAAACCATAGGTGAAAATCGAAAAACCGAAATCATCAAAACTCAAATCAATTTCACTTATTGAGTTATGGAACATACTCTCCAATATCAACATTCTTGAAGAAATTAGTGCATGGAAAACAATTCTATGTTTCCATAGAAATAATTTCTATTAAATCAAATTTAATCGTCGAGCGACGAAGTCAATATCAGAGACATAAATCCAATATGAATACCAAAAGTAGCATGCAAAAAGTGTTATGCCAAAAAAAGATAGAACATCATAGAACAATGGCATATGCAATTCTAGCATACTAATTGAAACAAAAAGATACCATTTGTAACATAGTCTACCAATGGATGCATTCAACACACATGGATACCAAATGTATATCAATTATAAGAATATACTTACAACATTAAGCTCCCCCTACTTTGGTGCATCTCTTAAGCACCATCAACTCCATTTGAATGAAAAATCCTTTGCAAATCAAAGAGTTGGTAGGGTTGGTATCCCGTGATGGATTTAACCTAGAAAACATCATTTTGGTATCCAAAAATCTTTTTGGATCCTATGGGTTAGGCAACAAATTTAACATATTAAATTCAAATAATTGTAACACATAGCCCAACTAAATTCAAATTCAATATGAATTTTAAGCTTCAAATTAACATGCACATCTAAGATCAATATGCAAATACAAAAGAAAATAAACCAATTCTTATCACAATTGCTTTGGTACCCATAAAATGAAATTAAACTTATGGTACCAAGCAATGAAGGGTCAAAGGAAACTAACCCTTCGGAAACCAAGTCCACGAGGACCGTGATTTTCCAACATAATCATCATTCAAAATAATATCATTAATATACGATTGCACATACATATCCTTAGCACGCATGCTTGTGTTCTTCGGACCCCAAATAGTGTATGTCTTGGGAGCCATATTCCTATTGGGAACATGCATACGTTATAGATTTCTATGTGATGCATGTCGTGGATAGGCATAAGATGCATGAAGAAATGGTGCATGATGATAATTGTCACGCCCCGCTTCCCTAAAATGGAGGCGAGACGTGAAAAGGTCCGCATGAGAGTGGAGCTGTGAAGCCCCAAACCCGATAAGCGTCAATAGAACATAAGCAGGTCCCTGTAACCACAAACGGAACAACAACAATAACACAAGGAGAGACAGAAATAAAATCTCATATCTCATAATTGTCCAACATGAAAATTGAGTTCAACATCCAGAAAAGCCACCAGGCTAAAAGAAAGAGTCTAAAGGCCCAGAACAAGGCCAATAAAAGCAACAATGCAACAAAGTATAGGTGCTACGCACCGACAACAAAACAGCAGTCTAAACAAAAGGAAAAGCTCGACGAAGACACTAGGACTGGTCCCCAGTGTCCACGTACTCCCCGTCAAACACACGCTCTGGCTCGGCGCCAGCAAACACCTCGTCCTCAACAAGGTACTCAGGCTCAGGATCTAACATGTGTCACCCAAAAGAGTAAAGGGGCACATGTCAGCAAGTCTAAAAGACTTGGGCAAGGAAACTGAAAGTAGGCAAACTAACAACCTAGCAGTTTTAGTATGCATGACATGGTAGTTATAACATGAGTGCACAAGCAAGACATGATGGAACAATAAGTACAATAGAACACTTATCGGGACAAGTCAAGAGTAGCCAAGCTACTAACAATCTCAATCATTTCACTAGTCACGTTTCAAGTTGTTTGTAGATGTTTACGCCTTACAGTTGAATGGTTTGGCATTCACGCTGATTGGCCGCTTAACACTACCCCAAAACCCAGAGTTTACGCATTACCACTGCAGTTACTGATCGGGCAGACTCCCAGTTGATTGGCCGCTTAACTCTTACCCCCAATACCCACATGTAGACGAGCCAGGGTCCCCGCACACGAGCTCAGTAAATGAGCCAGGGTTGCCCCGCACAGGAGCTCGCATTCTAGTTCACGATTCATAACCATCTGGCATAGGGGTGCACCTAGCTGGAAACAAGTAGTTCGGGCATTGGCTATCAACCAACACATGGCCCGCTTCTGGAACACGAGCCAGGAACACAAGCATTGTAGCGAAGCTACGTAATCACGGAAACACTTAAAGAATGCAATGACATGACAATTAATTTGCTTACCGTTAATGGAAATTAAACATGACATGGTAATTGTGCAACATGATAAATGTCGGATCTAGCTTCGTTGTCAAGCTAGTTCCTCAATTTGCGCCTAGGCGAGTATCATTTCGTCGCCTAGTTTCTTTTACGCCTACAACAAGCAAATGGCCTAAAACATGGCCTAAACCCTAAGTGACAAGTTTCACTTGCCTGGCACCGAGGATGACGATCACAAAGGCTCGTCCCACGGACGCTAATCTACGGGGAAGTCGCTGTTATGGAGAAACAACCATCAATCAACATTCATTTCATTAGGGTTTCACAAAAACACAACGGGTCATGAAAACATCAAGAGATCGATTATTACCGTATAGGAAACGGGAGAATGATGCCGAGCAACCACGGCGACGGAAGAAACGCTCCGGGGAACCTAGGGTTCAGATCTGGAAATGGATGGAGAAGTTTGGAGAAATAGGGTTTCGGGGGATTTTGGGGGTTTGATGAGATTTTGAGGAAGATGAGAGGTAGAATGTGTTAAGGGAGAGTTTGGATGATGGATTTTGGGCTTGGGATGAATGAATAATGGTTTGAGGTAGTAGGTGGCTCAATGGGGGAGAAACTAGGGTTTTAGGTCGTGAGGAAGGAGAAGAAAATGTTTGGGAGGGGTTTAAATAGGAAGGGCTGGCGGCTGCCTAGAAATTAGGGTTTTGGCACTGATTAGTCGGTTAGAGAACAACCACTGACCGACTAGTTTGGGAACTAGTCGGTTGGTTGACCAACACAGACCGACTAAGTCCAAACAGTAACTCCTGCACAGAAATAGGATCTAGATTTAGTCGGTCAAAGAACAACTACTGACCGACTAGTTTAGCATCTAGTCGGTCGATGAACGTTCTTAGACCGACTAAGAGTAAACAGTACTCGACTGTTCAGAAGAACTAAGAATTAGTCGGTCTGAGTACATAACTTAACCGACTAGTTTAACAACTAGTCGGTCGAAAGATGAACTTAGACCGACTAAGAAGGAACAGTAACTAGTACCAAAAATAGTTGATGAGTTAGTCGGTTGACGAAGCATTGCCGACCGACTAGTTTGCAACCTAGTCGGTCAACCAACGTTCTTAGACCGACTAACGACAAACAGTAACTCCTGAGAAATTTACAAAGCCTACTAGTCGGTTCAAGAAGGTTTGCCGACCGACTGGATCGTCATCTAGTCGGTCGGTGCCCCTTCTTACACCGGCTAATGAGCACCAAAAGTTCTGAAATAGAGCGCGAAGCTCCGGGATCGATTCCTAAGACTCCTAGGCTTGATCTATCAATAAGATATGACCGATACGAAGCCCGTCACGAATGACTTGCTCCGAAATCGACGATTCTAAGGAAGAAGCTAAGAAAACACGACGAAATGATCGAAAATGAAAGTTACGGAGACGAAAACCACATATAAGGAGAAAATCCACCAAAACATATAATATAATATAATAAATCCAGATACAAGAAAACCAGTCGTTACAATAATTGTTCATATGAGAATGTGGATGAACATATGCATGTGGTGGAACACGTGTATGAGTGTGTCTCACATGGTGTGCACGTGCTCGTGGATGCAGAGCATGAAAATCATCATTCGTGCTAACATGTGGAGTAGGATGTGTGTTCCTACGTGGCATGTTATACATGAAAGCATGACCCCTCTTTGGAGGTCCACCCAAATTGGGTTTCTTTCCAAAGGGGGGTGTGTACCTAGCGGAAGCACCATTGGTAGAAGAACTACCCATGGGGTGTTTACTCCCACTAGTAGAAGCATCGGACGTTGGCCTAACAAAGGTGACGGACAATTTGGACGAGTCTCCCAACTTATACCCCAAGCCAATGTGATGATTGGCCGGAAGTAAGTCATTTAGGATATTATCCAAATGGCCCTTACCCTTATTGAATTCATGAATTCGGCCTAATGTGCACTCATATTTCTCGGTGAGAGAATGCATCGAAGCTTCCAAAGTGGACACTTGCGATGTGAGTGCGCAAACACATGATTTGAGATTTTTATTCTCAATACTCAAAGTTGAGTTTTGAGACGTCAAATCCGCTATCACATGTTCATCCAAATCCTCGATATGAACATGCTCAAGTTGAGATTTGAGATTTACAATCTCATTTCTCAACTCTTCAACAACGGTGTCGTTGTTAACGATGAAAGGCTTAGGCGAGTTTTTAAGACTATCTTGCTCATTTTTAGTCTTAATAAATCTAGTAGCCAAATTAGAAAACTTATTCCAAAGTTGTTCGTTGGCTAATCTAAGTTCATCCATAGTTACCTCATCACCTTCATCCTCGCTTCCATCCTCGCTTCCATCAGAGGAGGTCTCTTGATCACATTCATCTTTTCCCATGAAGCACGTGTGTGCTTTCTCCACTCGTTCATCATCCGACTCTCCACTTGAGGAGTCCTCTTCGGAGTCGGTGAATGTGCCGACAAGTTCTTTCTTGTGCTTTCTCGACTTGCCGTACTTTGATGCCTTCCACTTCTCCTTGTGTTTGTTGAGTGGACAATCCGGCTTGATGTGTCCTGGCTTGCTGCATTGATAACACACGGGAGTAGAAGCATTAGTCGAACAAACTTTAGATTTATTTCTAAAGTTACCTTTTCGAAAGAATCGGTCGAACTTCTTTGCCATCTCGGCCAAAGATTCAATGTCCAACTCGTCTTCCGATTCTTCATCATCGGTAGATGGAGCGGCCTTGTACGCAATCGCCTTTTTCTTTGGCTCGTCTTGCTTCAAGTACGCCTTCATCTTCTCCTTCATCTTGATCTTACTTTCCTTGCGTACCTCGTAAGACAACAAGGTACCCATTAATTGTACAACAGTGTACTTATTCATATCGTTAGCTTCCTCGATGGCGAAGGTACGCTTTTCCCAACAAGAAGGAAGTCCGTCAATAATCTTTGCGACTTTCTCCTTTTGGGTGTAGGTCTTCCCAAGAGCTTCCAATTCGTTGGATATGTCCACGAAGCGCGCATAGTAGTCCTTCATAGTTTCACCCTGTTCCATGTGAAACAACTCAAATTCTTTGTTAGCGACAAGGAGTTTAGAATCTTTTACCGTACTCGTTCCTTCATGCAAGATGAGGAGTTGGTTCCATACTTGATATGCACTCTTACATGTGCATATCTTGTTGAAGTCTTCGGGCTCCAACGCACATTGCAAGGCATTCATTGCCTTGGCATTGTTTACCTCCGCGGCGACCTCCGCGGTAGTCCACTTCGCGAAATCTTGTTCGGTGGGCTCGACGTACTCCGTCATCGTGGCTCTCCAAAGTGAAGCGTGTTGAGTATTAATTCCCCGGATTTGGTTTTGGATGATGAGCAAACATAAATATTGTATACTAACTATTTGTGAGCGCAGTTATGGAGATCGTCGCCAAAAGAATACGTACATCAAAAGCGACGTCTCAATACTTCTCAATACGCGTGATCGTGTGCCTGAAGCTTCGTTGAAGCTCAAGGAGTTTTATTGAAGTAAAGAAGAATGAATATTGAAGCTTTGAAGACGGTTCGTCAATGTATTATTTACTGTCTTCTAGCTTCATAGTTTAGAATGTTAAGCCTTGAGTAGGACTTACTTTATTTTCTTCAGTTCGCTCATATCTTAGAGCTAGAATTATCATAGAAGCCATTATAAAATTTCTCGAAGCCTATCGCTTCTTCCCTCGGCTTCTAGTGCATGTTAGTTGGTTCAAGAAGAGTCACCAACCGACTAGATGACGATCTAGTCGGTCGGCAACTCTACATGAACCGACTAGATGCCTTGCTCAATTCAGCTCTTTTCCTGATTGATCAATTAGTCGGTCAAAGAAGGTTCAACGACCGACTAGATGACGATCTAGTCGGTCAGGAGTCCTTCTCAGACCGACTAGTTGTGTTCAGTCTTTTTCAGCCTGAGCTACTGTTTCGAGTTAGTCGGTCAAAGAACGTTTGTCGACCGACTAGTTGAGAAACTAGTCGGTCAGTATTTGTTCTTAAACCGACTAAGTCAACTTGAAGTCAACCTATTCTATTTCGACTGTTAGTCGGTCAAAGAACATTCACCGACCGACTAGTTGTGAAACTAGTCGGTCGGCAAGTCTTCTTAGACCGACTAGTTGTCATTGCCTGTACTTCGACCTTTTGGCTGTTCAACCGTTAGTCCGTCTACGTTGTATCACCGACCGACTAGTTAATGAACTAGTCGGTCAGTGATCCTTCTTTGACCGACTAGTCTGGTTCAGAATAGAGCCGTTGGGAACTTTTCCAACACGATTTTCCTTGCCTCTATAAATACAAACTTGATTCGTTTGAGGCAATGTAAGAGGTCCTATTTCCAAGCAATTTCAGACCTAAGAGAAGAGCTCTCCCAAGCTATTTCAAAGCTCTCTCTTCCTCACAAGAATCTCTCCCTCTACACCTTGAGCCCTAATTCCTCAAGAGAGATTCTCTCCATTGTGAGCTTCTCAAGCCAAGAGCTTGATTATAGTCATCAACTCCACCCTAGGCTTCCATTGATGGTCATCTTCTTGAAGCTAGGGTTTGGTGACATCTTCTTCCCCAAAATCCATCTTTGCCCTAATTTGGTAAGTATACTCAAGGCATATGATTTTGTGGTAAGCATTTCATTTCAATCGTTATTTGAATTGTGTCTCTCGGTTGTGAGAGAGGGTGTGATCCCGGTTTGTGGGAGTCACAAGTCATTTGTATGATTTGGTCTTGTGAGGGTTCTTCACAAGAATTTCATAGTGCTAAATCTTGAGTTAGGGTTTCTAACTCAAGTATCCGGAGGGGATCCAGGTGGTTGGGACGTAGGATCACCGGGAATAAGTCGGGGAGACTTGGGTGGATCCAAACCTGTTACATACTTTGTTTGTGTATGTTTAATTCTTGTTGAGTGTTGTTAATTCCGCATTGTCGTTTGTTTCTTGCACAATAATTAGGAATAACTATCTTGATTATTTTAAAGTACTATTCACCCCCCCCTCTAGTACATGTGCTGTAGCTACCACAGGGTCCAACAATTGGTATCAGAGCCAAGGTTAAACCTACAAGGTCAAAGCTATGACAAACAACGACTACAACGTCTTCAAGGATCGTCACGGATCGTCTTCTGTTATGGAAGGGCAATCCTCTGTCAGGCCTCCTCATTTCAACGGTACCAACTATGGGTACTGGAAATGCCAGATGGAAACCTTCCTCCGGAGCGCTTCACTTTGGAGAGCCACATTGACAAAGTATGTCGAGCCTACCGAACAAGATTTTGCGAAGTGGACTACCGAGGAGGTCGCCGCGGAGGTAAGCAATGCCAAGGCGATGAATGCCTTGCAATGTGCGTTGGAGCCCGAAGACTTCAACAAGATATGCACATGTAAGAGTGCATATCAAGTATGGAACCAACTCCTCATCTTGCACGAAGGAACGAGTACGGTAAAAGATTCTAAACTCGTTGTCACTAACAAAGAGTTTGAGTTGTTTCACATGGAACAGGGTGAAACCATGAAGGACTACTATGCTTGCTTCGTGGAATTTTCCAACGAATTGGAAGCTCTTGGGAAGGTCTACACCCAAAAGGAGAAAGTCGCGAAGATTATTGACGGACTTCCCTCTTGTTGGGAAAAGCGTACCTTCGGCATCGAGGAAGGTAACGATATGAATAAATATACCGTCGTTCAATTAATGGGTACCTTGTTGTCTTACGAGGTACGCAAGGAAAGTAAGATCAAGATGAAGGAGAAGATGAAGGCGTACTTGAAGCAAGACGAGCCAAAGAAAAAGGCGATTGCATACAAGGCCGCTCCATCTACCGATGATGAAGAATCAGAAGAAGAGTTGGACATGGAAGCTTTGGCCGATTTGGCAAAGAAGTTCAGCCGATTCTTCCGACAAGGTAAGTTGAAGAGTAAATCAAAATTTATTTCGACTAATGTTTCCTCTCCCGTGTGTTATAAATGCAATAAGCCAGGACATATCAAGCCGGATTGTCCTCTCTACAAACACAAGGAGAAGTGGAAGCCATCCAAGTACGACAAGTTGAGAAAGCACAAGAAATGACTTGTCGGCACATTCACCGACTCCGAAGAGGACTCCTCAAGTGGAGAGTCGGATGATGAACGTGTGGAGAAAGCACACACGTGCTTCATGGGAAAAGAGGATCGTGATCAAGACACCTCCTTCGATGAAAGCGAGGATGGAAGCGAGGATGAAGGCGATAGGTAACGAACGATGAACTTAAAATAGCCAACGAACAACGTTGGAATAAGTTTTCTAATTTGGATACTAGATTTATTAAGACTAAGAATGAACTAGATAGTCTTAAAAACTCGCCTAAGCCTATCATCGTCAACAACGACACCGTTGTTTAGGGTTGAGAAATGAGATTGAAAATCTCAAATCTCAACTTGAGCATGTTCATGTCGAGGATTTGGATGAACATGTGATAGCGGATTTGACGTCTCAAAACTCAACTTTGAGTATTGAGAATAAAAGTCTCAAATCACGTGTTTGTGCACTCGCATCGCAAGTGTCCACCTTGGATGCTTCTTTGCATTCTCTCACCGAGAACTATGAGTGCACATTAGGCCGAATCAATGAATTCAATAAAGGTAAGGGCAAGTTGGATAATATCCTAAATGACTTACCTCCGGCCAATCATCACATTGGCTTGGGGTATAAGATGGGAGATTCATCCAAATCGTCCGGCACCTTTGTTAGGCCAACGTCCGATGCTTCTACTAGTGGAAGTAAACACTTCATGGGTAGTTCCTCTACCAATAGTGCTTCCGCTAGGAACACACCCCCATTTGGAAAGAAACCCACTTTGGGTGGACCTCCAAAGAAGGGTCATGCTTTCATGTATACCATGCCACGTAGGAACACACATCCTACCCCACATGTTCGCACGTATGATGATTTTTATGCTCTGCATCCACGAGCACATGCACACCATGTGAGACACACTCATGCACGTGTTCCTCCACATTCATATGCTCATCCTCATTATCATATGAATAATTATCATCATGCACCTTTGCATCATGTTCCTTATGCCTATCCACGACATGCATCACGTAGAAATCAACAACGCATGCATACTCCCAATAGGATTGATGCTCCCAAAATCTTCACTATTTGGAGCCCAAAGTACACAAACATGAATGAAAAATAAGTGTATATGAATTCTTATTTTATGAATGTCGTTCATAATGATAATTATGTGGGGAAGTCTAAGTCCAATTGGACTTGGCTTCCAAAAGTCTAATTTCTTAGGACCCAATGTCCTTGGGTACCATGGAATGATATTTTATATTTAGGTACTCAAGGATAAGAGAAGGAGCATCAAATCAAATTTTAGCTCCATATTAAGTTTTTATAGGTTTAATCCATCGTGGGATACCAACCCTACCAACTCATTGATTTGCAAGGGATTTTTCATTCAAATAGAGTTGATGGTGCTTAAGTGATGCACCAAAGTAGGGGGAGCTTAATGTTGTAAGTATATTCTTACTTTTGATTTACATTGGTATCCATGTGTGTTAAATGCATCCATTGAAAGATTATATTACGATTGGTATCAATTTGCTACTTTTGGTATTCTCATTGGATTTATGTCTCTGATATTGACTTCGTTGCTCGACGATTAAATTTGATTTAATAGAAATTTCTTCTATGGAAACATAGAATTGTTTTCCATGCACTAATTTCTTCAAGAATGTTGAGATTAGAGAGTATGTTCCAAAACTCAATAAGTGAACTTGATTTGAGTTTTGATGATTTCGGTTTTCGATTTTCGCATATGGCTTGATGATTTCGTATTTTGATTTTCGCCTATGGTTTGATGATTTCGTATTTCGATTTTCGCCTATGGTTTGATGATTTCGTATTTCGATTTTCGCCTATGGCTTGGTGATTTCGTTTTTCGATTTTCGCCGATGGTTTTATGATTTCGATTTTCGATTTTCGACTATGGTCGTGTTGGCGCACCTTGAGTTTCTTCGGTATTTTACATTCGGTATTTTACTTTGGTGTCATTTGGACCGTGGTCGTATTCTTCGACTCCCGTGCTTTATACTTTAGCCATTGGTTTTGTCGTTGTTCTCCTCCCGCTCTTTTTGCTAATGCCAAAGGGGGAGAGATATAATAATGACAATGTGCTAAATGATAATTCAACGCAATTTACCGTGAATCTAATTTGATATGTTAGATTCAGGGGGAGTGAAGATATAAAAATAGATTTAGATCCTATATGTCAATAATTGGTTCATATTTTATATTTCCCTCATCTGCTTGATGCGTATGATTAATATTTAATACGAGACTAACGTGTCATCAATGCAGGGGGAGTAAGTAAATTTCAATTGAATCATTATTATTGATTATTATTTATGTTGGTTTGTCATCACTAAAAAGGGGGAGAATGTTGAGTATTGATTCCCCGGATTTGGTTTTGGATGATGAGCAAACATAAATATCGTATACTAACTATTTATGAGCGCAGTTATGGAGATCATCGCCAAAAGAATACGTACATCAAAAGCGACGTCTCAAGACTTCTCAATACGCGTGATCGTGTGCCTGAAGCTTCGTTGAAGCTCAAGGAGTTTTATTGAAGTCAAGAAGAATGAAGATTGAAGCTTTGAAGACGGTTCGTCAATGTATTATTTATTGTCTTCTAGCTTCATAGTTTAGAATGTTAAGCCTTGAGTAGGACTTACTTTATTTTCTTCATTTCGCTCATATCTTAGAGCTAGGATTATCATAGAAGCCATTAGAAAATTTCCCGAAGCCTATCGCTTCTTCCCTCGGCTTCTAGTGCATGTTAGTTGGTTCAAGAAGAGTCACCAACCGACTAGATGACGATCTAGTCGGTCGGCAACTCTACATGAACCGACTAGATGCCTTGCTCAATTCAGCTCTTTTCCTGATTGATCAATTAGTCGGTCAAAGAAGGTTCAACGACCGACTAGATGACGATCTAGTCGGTCAGGAGTCCTTCTCAGACCGACTAGTTATGTTCAGTCCTTTTCAGCCTGAGCTACTGTTTCGAGTTAGTCGGTCAAAGAACGTTTGTCGACCGACTAGTTGAGAAATTAGTCGGTCAGCATTTGTTCTTAAACCGACTAAGTCAACTTGAAGTCAACCTATTCTATTTCGACTGTTAGTCGGTCAAAGAACATTCACCAACCGACTAGTTGTGAAACTAGTCGGTCGGCAAGTCTTCTTAGACCTACTAGTTGTCATTGCCTGTACTTCGACCTTTTGGCTGTTCAACCGTTAGTCGGTCTACGTTGTATCACCGACCGACTAGTTGATGAACTAGTCTGTCAGTGATCCTTCTTTGACCGAGTAGTCTGGTTCAGAATAGAGCCGTTGGGAACTTTTCCAACACGATTTTCCTTGCCTCTATAAATACAAACTTGATTCGTTTGAGGCAAGGTAAGAGGTCCTATTTCCAAGCAATTTCAGACCTAAGAGAAGAGCTCTCCCAAGCTATTTCAAAGCTCTCTCTTCCTCACAAGAATCTCTCCCTCTACACCTTGAGCCCTAATTCCTCAAGAGAGATTCTCTCCATTGTGAGTTTCTCAAGCCAAGAGCTTGATTCTAGTCATCAACTCCACCCTAGGCTTCCATTGCTGGTCATCTTCTTGAAGCTAGGGTTTGGTGACATCTTCTTCCCCAAAATCCATCTTTGCCCTAATTTGGTAAGTATACTCAAGGCATAGGATTTTGTGGTAAGCATTTCATTTCAATCGTTATTTGAATTGTGTCTCTCGGTTGTGAGTGAGGGTGTGATCCCGGTTTATGGGAGTCACATGTCATTTGTATGATTTGATCTTGTGAGGGTTCTTCACAAGAATTTCATAGTGCTAAATCTTGAGTTAGGGTTTCTAACTCAAGTATCCGGAGGGGATCCGGGTGGTTGGGACGTAGGATCACCGGGAACAAGTCGGGGAGACTTGGGTGGATCGAACCCGTTACATACTTTGTTTGCGTATGTTTAATTCTTGTTGAGTGTTGTTAATTCCGCATTGTCATTTGTTTCTTGCACAATAATTAGGAATAACTATCTTGATTATTTTAAAGTACTATTCACCCCCTCTAGTACATGTGCTGTAGCTACCACAGGGTCCAACAAAGCGCTCCGGAGGAAGGTTCCCATCCGGCATTTCCAGTACCCATAGTTGGTACCGTTGAAGTGAGGAGGCCTGACAGAGGATTGTCCTTCTATAACTAAGGAAGATCCTTGATGATCCTTAAAGACGTTGTAGTCGTTGTTTGTCATAGCTTTGAACCTTGGCTCTGATACCAATTGTAGTGCCCTGCGAAGTTACTGCACATGTACTAGAGGGGGGGTGAATAGTACTTTAAAATAATCAAGAGTGTTATTCCTAATTATTGTGCAAACATACAAACAACAATACAGAATAGACTACAAACAACAAGAATGGACAAACGCAAACAAATCATGTAACGGGTTCGGATCCACCCAAGTCTCCCCGACTTGTTCCCGGTGATCCTACGTCCCAACCACCCGGATCCCCTCCAGATACTTGAGTTAGAAACCTCTAACCCAAGATTTAGCACTATGAAATTCTTGTGAAAAATCTTCACAAGACCAAATCATACAAATGACATGTGACTCCCACAACCCGGGATCACACCCTCTCTCATAACCGAGATACAATCTTAAATATCAAATGCGATGAAATAAAGAAACACTTACCACAAAATCCTATGCCTTGAGTATACTTACCAAATGAGGGCAAAGAGGGATTTTGAGGAAGAAGATGTCACCAACCCCTAGCTCCAAGAAGTTGACCAGCAATGGAGTCCTAGGGTGGAGTATGGTGACTAGAATCAAGCTCTTAGCTTGGAATGCTCACAATGGATAGAATCTCTCTTGAGGAATTTGGCTCAAAAAGTTGAGGGAGAGATTCTTGGTGAGAAGAGAGAGCTTGAAATAGCTTGAGAAAACTCCTCTCTTAGGCCTGAAATAACTTTGATAATGGACCTCTAACCTTGTCTCAAACGAATCAGATTTGTATTTATAGAGGCAAGAAAAATCGTGCTCAAAAGATTCCCAACGGTCATATTTCTGAAGCAGTTAGTCGGTCTAAGAAGGATCACTGACCGACTAGATTGCCATCTAGTCGGTCGGGGATCCTTCATGAACCGACTAACTGGCTCACAGCCAACCGAAAAAGTTTTAGGCAATATGAACTAGTCGGTCTAAGAAGACTTGCCAACCGACTAGTTTCACAACTAGTCGGTCGGTGAGTGTTCTTTGACCGACTAAGAGTCAAAATAGAATAGTCTGAAATCAAGGAGAACTAGTCGGTCTAAGAACAAATTCCAACCGACTAGTTTCACAACTAGTCGGTCGGTGATTGTACTTAGACCGACTAACTCGAAACAGTAGCTCAGGCTGTACAGAGGCAATGATAACTAGTCGGTCTGAGAAGATTTCCTAATCGACTAGATCGTCATCTAGTCGGTCGGTGAACCTTCTTTGACCGACTAATTGATCAACAGGGAATGATCTGAAATGAGCAAGGACATCTAGTCGGTTTATGAAGAGTTGTCGACCGACTAGATCGTCATCTAGTCGGTTGGTACTCCTACATGAACCAACTAAGATGCACAAGAAGCCGAGGGAAGAAGCGATAGGCTTCGGGAAAGTTTCTAATGGCTTCTATGATAATCCTAGCTCTAAGATATGAGCGAAATGAAGATTATAAAGTAAGTCCTACTCAAGGCTTAACATTCTAATCTATGAAGCTAGAAGACAAATAAATATAAACATGACGAACCGTCTTCAAAGCTTCAATCTTCATTCCTCTTGACTTCAATATTGCTCCTTGAGCTTCAACGAAGCTTCAGGCACACGATCATGCGTATTGAGAAGTCTTGAGACGTCGCTTTTGATGTACGTGGTATTTTGGCGACGATCTCGATAACTGCGCTCACAAACAGTTAGTACACGATATTTATGTTTGCTCATCATCCAAAACCAAATACGGGGAATCAATACTCAACAGGTCGTTAGTAGATTCACTTAGGCTTCGTGATCCACGATAGTGGCACGTTTTTAAGGGTCTCCACTAATGCCCTATATCACTAATTGATGATCTACGATAGTAGCATCGATAAGAGCCATCATATCACGGATCAAAACTCTAACCCACGATAGTGGCATGAGCATAGATTAAGAACAATTGTCGATCGTAATGCACGTACCACGTGCAAGGCCATCCACGATGGTGGGGCTAAGCACGTGATACGTTAGATGGGTAGTTCAACGATAGTTGGCTACGAATTCCACATTCAAGATGCAACAATATCGCTCTATAAAACCAATCCAACCTAGAAATTATAACCTACCATCGACATACAACTCTGAAATAATACCCAAGACCTTAACTAATCACCTCAATGTGGGATCGACAACCTTTCTATATTACAAAGCCTCGACACCGTGCACTTGCGGACTCGAATAAGCTTTTGACACCGTTGTCAGGGAGGCAACGGTTTACTTGGTTATTTTTCTTAGTTGTAGACTTGTTGGTTTCTCCATCCACCTCTCACCTTACCACAGTTTTATTCTTTCCTTTTGTTACTAATATTTTCTCTCAGTTTGTTGATTGTGCATGAACGCTTGTCTTGGGGGATCCAATGATTTACACTTTGACCCTGAGACCGAAAGAACTGCAAGGAAACTCAGAGCTGAGAGGAGGCAGAAACTTTTGGAGGATCAAATGGCAGAGACTCCACCATCACCTCCACGTTATAATAATATTCAGGACTATATGAAGCCCAATCTTTCAAATAGACCACAGCTAGCGGCAGGAAACTTTGAGTTGAAGGCGGACTTGATATCTTTGATGCAGCATGATGCCTTCCATGGACTTCCTCACGAGAATCCCAACAATCACATTGATCTATTCTTGGCAAAATGTGCTACATTTCAGGTAACCAATGTGGGTGAAGATGCTATCCGACTTCGATTGTTTCCATTCGCACTTCGAGATAAGGCGGCATATTGGTTGAGGGCACATCGTACGAACACATTCAAGACTTGGGAGTAGCCGGCCTTAGCTTTTGTTAACAAGTATTATCCAGCATCCAAAACGATGAGGATTAGGAGCGTCACCACTTCCTGCAAGCGACTCCCACATGAATCTCTCTATGAAGCATGTGAGCGCTTTAAGGACTTGCAGCACCAGTTCCCGCACCATGGAATACATGATTGGGATCTTATTTAGAGCTTCTACAATGGACTGAAGCCAGAGACAAAGATGATCATCGATGCTTCTGCTAATGAAGCACTATTGGCTAAGCTTCCAGAGGAGGCCACATCACTATTGGAGCAAATGTCATCCAACAATCAATAATGGAGTGATGATCACTCAACATCTTCTAGGAGTGTCGTTGGAAGCCAATCTGAGCTGAAGCTAGCTACGAATCTTGATGGGCAACTTGAGAGTCTCTCAAAGCAAGTTGCTCGCATTGAACAGAGATTGAGTGTCATTCCTACATCTTCAAAGGATCTAGTTTGTGAAGCATGAGAAGATTACGCCGAGCAAGAGTACACTCCAATTGAATGTTCTTTTGATGGAACGGACGTACCAGCGGAGCAAATCAATTACATATGGGGTGATGGGAGTAATCCAAGGCCACAATGGACAAATCTGGCCTGGAAGACACATCCAGGATTCTCCTACAGCAACCCGAACGGAGCCATACAATCACCACTCAACCAAGACCACAACATCTGCCCCAGCAACAAGCACCACCTCCACAACAGCAGCAGTATGGGTTTAGGCTAGCTAGGCCTTATAGACAGTCGGGTTACTACAATCGTTAACCGTATCCACAACAATATCAACAGTCGGCGGCACTAAATCAGGCGTGGAGGGGGCATTGAAAGCTTTCATCAATGCCCAAGCCAAGCATAATGCAAAGTTGGTGGCTACTCAGAAGCAACTTTCTATCACCGCAGACCACTTATCGGCCCAAATGAACCAACTTACCAAGGCTCAAGGAAAACTGTCGTCTCAATCTGAGCCTAATCCAAGGGGCCATGTCAATGCAGTGGTAGCAGTGACAACGAGAGGAGGAAAGACCACTAGCGCAGTTATGGTACCGGTGCCAACGTTAGTGGACCCACAACCTTTGACGGTCATTGATAAAGAGGATCACACAACTTTACAGCTAATCATATTGGTGAATGAGGATAAAGACATTGAGGAGCAATCTGGTGAAGCAGAGAAGGATGCATCACCCATCCCTTTGGCTACGCCTATTGCTACGGTCCCGGTTGACACTCCACCTTCTGTGGAGAGATCAGTTCAAAAATCCACGCCAAAGGATACTAAGAAGGATAAGGGAAGTCATCATCCGGCTACATATCCTCAGAGGCTAGCCATGGCGAAGCTTAAGAAGAAATATGCGAAGTTTATAGATCTTCTAAAGGCGTTCACTTGAACATCTCTTTCATGGGCGCATTGACGGAGATGCCTACTTATGCTAAATTCTTGAAGGATTTGATAGCGGGAAGGAGGAAGCAAGAAGCTGTCACGCTAGCAGATAGTTGTACATTAGTTTTGAAGAACACTTTGCCCAAGAAACTTCCCAATCCCAGCAGTTTCACTGTGCCATGCTCCATTAGCGACATCCCTATCAAGAGAGCACTAGAGGATTTGGGAGCGAGCATTAGTCTAATGCCGCTCACTATTTTCAGGAGATTGAACACCGGGAAGGAGTTGGAATCAACAGCCATGAGTATACAGTTGGCAGATCAATCCGTCACCTACATGGTAGGCATTGCTCGAGAAGTCATTCTACAAGTGCAGGGAGGAATTAGTGTGCCGGTGGACTTCGTATTTATGGATATGTCTGAAGAGGGGAGCTCTCAGTTGATATTAGGACGTCTTTTCATGGCTACGGCCAGAGTCCTTATAGATGTCCAACAATGGACACTATCGAAGAATGTTGGGAATATTGAGATAGAGTTCCACTTGCAAAAGCCGATGAATGATCATTTTCTGTAACCCTCCGTAGTTCAGTCTACGGGATAGTGTTACGTGTTATGGCCATTGTAACGGCCCGTTTTCGTCAAGACAAACTATTTACCTATTTGACCAATTTTTCATTTTTTTAAACTATTTTATAATGGTTTGTCAGGAGTTTTACTGATTTCAAAAATTTCTTATAAAAATATTTTGAAGTACCAGACTAGTTATGGAGTATTTTAGTAAGATCGGATTTCATCAAATACTCAAAACATTTCTGATAAAATTCATTTTCAGTTATTACCGTTTTGACTTAATGAATTTAATTCTATACAAACATCATCAAAACGATTTCAAACTTTTACAGTAACATTCAATGATCATTTAGGGCTTCCCACATTAATTTCGAAATTTTCTGAAGTCAAACCAATAGAGAACCCGCGAACCCGCTTCCTAAACGTTTTGGCCTAAAACTAGTATTTCTGTAGCTCAAACCCCTAAAACGGACTCCGTATTCGTGATCCTCGCAACGATAAGATCCCGTGGATATGTTTTCGTAATTTTTCGGACACGTTACTAGTAGGGGCAAAATCGTAATTTCGTTACAAATTTCACTATTATCGTCGCTAATTACCTTAGCTAATTACTAAATTACATTAACCTAATGAACTATTACATTACCCTAATCATGCCTAAAACGTGGGAGGAGACACGTTTAGACACTTCCTAGTTTAGTCAAAAGATAAACCTAATTACATTAATTATCCACCTAACCTCATTTATTACATTTGACTAATGACTAAATTAATCCCCATTTAAGTCACCCCTACTCCTCTCATCCTCAGTAACATCCCTCCATCTCACTCCCCCAAACCCATCGACCGAGGATCTCATCTCCAAATGGAAGCATCCGAACCCATCTTCTCCGAAGTCCGACCCAGCTCAACCTATCTCCCCTAACTCCTCTCCCTCTCTCTCCTGTTCCCTCGTTCGAAACCCTCCCTCTCCCTTTATTTGAAGCCCAGAGAACCCGCACCGAGCTCTCCGCCTCTTCGAGCTCGCACCCTCACCGCAGCTCCGACGCCCTCACTGCACGCTACCACATCGAGCTTCGGCCTCTTCCCTAGCTCACCCCGAGCTCCACGTCTCCCCGACGCCGCCCCGAGTCGCTGCTGCCATCACCGCAGCACCGGACCCCGCGACCTCCACCTATGCCCACGACGACGCCAGAGGGCTCGACTGCCGCTCACCCTCCGCATGGGTTCCGCCTGCCGCCCGCCGCCCACTTGCCTCAGTTCGAAGACCAGATCACCGCCGGAGCTCCGACTGCAACCTCTCGAGCTCCGCCATGCTGTTCCCCTCCTCCTTGGCCTCTCGCTTCGCCCAAGCTGCTGTCCACGCCTCACCTCCCTCGCCCCTGTCGACTGCAAGCACCCAACGCCCGCCTTCGTGTTCGCTTCGCCGTCTCTCCGACGTTCCTCGACGTCTCTGACAGCCCGAACGAAGCCCCCACGACCCCACCGCTTCGTCCTCCGCCACTCTCCCTCACCCTCAGCTGCAGCGAGCTCCGTCGCCTGCTGATCACCCCGCTGCTTCCTTGTACGATGCAAATGCCGCCCCCGTACGACCCCGAGACCTTCGTCACCGTCCGCTCTCGAAGGCCCCCCGACGTCG
This sequence comes from Scilla litardierei, assembly GCA_030789695.1. Classification (NCBI taxonomy): domain Eukaryota; kingdom Viridiplantae; phylum Streptophyta; class Magnoliopsida; order Asparagales; family Asparagaceae; genus Scilla; species Scilla litardierei. Next base: position 20,252,112 of record CM061136.1, read on the forward strand.
TCTCACGGCGTACGACGTCGACGCCCGCCCGACGAGCCCCGCCGTCGGCCAAGCGAAGCAGCCCGACGTTCGACGTTCGACGAAAGAACGGAGGTGATGCTGATGGCAAAATCGCAAATATGGAGATTATTTCGTATTTCAGTATATTATTAATTAATAAATAGGGTTTTATGGTATAAAATTCATAACTTAAAATATAGGGACCAGAAAAATATGAGACTAGCTCCAGAAAATCAGAAACGTCGAAACGAACCCAATGGCACTAGTTTCATCTCAATCGGACGCTTAGTTTTTCCAAAATTAATTTTAAGCCTAAAAGTTAAATAGGTTATTTTCATTCAAAAATCAGTAACTTGCTATTTTCACGTAAACCGATATGTGATAAAAATATATGTTAAAATAACCTTCGAGACGGTCATTTTGACAGCTTATTTGTGACTTTCCGATGTAGATTGCATTCGGAATAAATTATTGAATAATTACGTACTTAATTAAAAATTAGTTTTTAAACCTATTTTGAACTTTTAAAAATTATAAAAATTACTACAAGCTTTCGAAAACTATTTTCTCCTACGGTAAAATTATTTTCATCATATCTAGCTTATATAAAAATTTAAACACTTTTTGACAACGTTTCAATCGATTATAAAATCGAAACGATCAATTTAATTAGATAGAAAATATGGTAGCCTGTAACTAATGATTTCTGGTGTTTGCAGGTACCAATTCTCGTGCACCAGTATCTTTAAAGGCTCTAGCTCCAACCTCGTCTTACCACGACAATTCCAAACAGAGTAAGTCACTCTAATTCTAACTTTGGAAATCTGGATAGTGTACTCGTACGAACTTAGGACCTTATATATATTCTCAGAACAGCTATTGACTTGGACCAATGATTAGAGACCTAATTAACTAGAGAACTAATCAATAGTGGAATGAGCAAAGGACTAAATTGAGATAGTGCACTTTTATGGAATTAGATATCATAGTTGTTGGACTTCAAAGCATTGCTCAGGACTGATATTCTTTGTTGAGTCTTCTAGTAAATACCATATATATATGTATTTGTTGTACTCATTGTTGGATATATTGTTGTACACATTGTTGGATGTACGAAATGATGGGCCTATGAGGCCATACGGATACAGATATGGACATGGATACGGATACGAATACGGATACGGTTGTAAATGTGTAATGTGATACAACACGGGTTATGGGGTAGTCTTGAGTTACGTAGTGTGCAGGAGTGACTAGGTTCACCCTTATTTGGTAAGCTGTACTATTCCTTTGCAAGGAATGGTAGGTAGATATTCCACGAGTTGCTCCGTGGGATGTGTGCACTTCTGGTTGCATATCGTACACTCGAGCTAAGACTGTTGCACTAGCTGATTGATACAGGGCCATGAGGCCATATTGATACGAACACTGATACGGACATTGGACTATGATAATACACGGGATACGGGATAGTCTTGAGCTACGAAGTGTGCGGGAGTGACCGGGTCCACCCTTATTAGTTAAGATGTACCATCACCCTGCAGGAATGGTAGGTAGATATTCCACGAGTTGCTCCGTGGGATGGGTGCACTTCTGGTTGCATATCGTACACTCGAGCTAAGGCTGATGCACTAGTTTGATTGATGTTACACTAGTTGGTTGATACTATTGTTCAGTCACGACTACTAATTTGATACGAATGTACTACTGACAAGTCGAGACTACTCGAACGCGATGGAACGGTTTAATAATAAGCGGTCTTAAATTACGACCGAATCAGTGTCTAGAAAGGAATGGGAAGGGGGTTGGTCAACCAATGGACTTGTTCCTGCGGTCTTTGAAGTGACCTGTGCCTTCAAGCTCTGACTGACTGGCTGATTTGGGAGTTAAGTTAGACTTCTTATTATTAGGCCATCCTACACTATTAGATAGTCAAGCGATGCTAATCTTTTCTTAAGTATTACTACGTCCACCTATTGTCATCCCATTGGTCAAAACATTGTTAACTTGGTTGTCTTACCATTGCCATCCCATTGGTCAAAATATTGTTACTACCACACGTCACGCCACAGTCGTTACTTTTGCACTTGTACAATCATCTTTACTTTATGCATTACATACCACACCTGAGCAGTTATCAGTACTTTACTTATTCTCTTACATACCTGTCTGCCCATACTTTACTTTTTTCACCTGCATAACCATCTTTTGTTTACTATAGTCTGTTCCATACTTTTGCACTACTTTGTTTCTATTGCTAGAATTGTTGTGACTTACCTACGGTTCCATCTCTGTGGCACCACAGACGACGTACATATGGAGGCAGATGCTCTGGAGTTAAGAGCGCCAGAATTTGACCATGAGTCTGCAGCTTTCAGAGTTGTCTCCAGTTGTATTTACCTTCCTTCATGTACGATTGTTGGACCATTTTTGTACAATACAGATGTAATAATTGGACACTATTTGGGTATTTTTGTACATCTCTGCATCGTGGCTATTTTGTTTTCACTGGTTAACTGCAGGACCTGCACAAATATCCAAAAATAACGGGCCCGGGAATCGGGTCGTTACAGCTTTGGTGGCCCATGCAGGTCCGCGCTAACTACCTCGTGAACAATATAGCAAGATCAGGATGTACAGTATAAAATACTCAAATAGAACTCTCGAGTATAGGATGTCTCGAGTGTTCACCTGTATCGGATATACGGGTGAAACGTCCTTATTACCATCTTCATTAGGTCTTCCTTGATTCCCATCATCCTCTTTGAGCTCTTAACCCCTGTCTAGGAATTCGTAATCCATTCTTGGAAATACCTTCCCTAGTAACCTCCTTTGATAACAGTTAGAATGATTTTTGAACCATTCTTTCACTTCATCAACATCACATTTTCTTCAGTTGGTGATGGCCACTCGATTGTCCTTCTTAGTCTTAGAGTATTTATAGTTGTGCTTAGCTCACCCATACTCTAGCCACGTCTATTTTGAGGAGAGTAGCATTCGATTTTTGATCACTGAAAGTTCGAGTTCGACAACGAAAGCGAATCGAATGACGCTCAGAAGTATTTGAGAATGATGTTAAGACGAACCAAACCGAGACGTGTAAACTGATGCCGATACTTCTTCGTCTTCTTGAACTCATCATCTTCTTTTATCTAAACCTATTTTGACTTGAGACTAGTTACGGAAGCTATGGTGATGTCAATAGTATATATTCATACATAACATCTCTTGTTTTCTTGATGCTATGATATCACATTATATTTCATGTTATTTACAACCTATTTTACTAGATTACTATCTTTTCTATCATTTATTTGCTTGAGCTTCTTCATAACATCAATTATCCATTCAAAAATATTTTTAAATTCAGAGGACGGAATTATTTTAAGGAGGGTAGGATGTAACGGCCTGTTTTCATCAAGACAAACTATTTACATATTTGACCAATTTTTCAATTTTTTAAAAACTATTTTATAATGGTTTGTCAGGAGTTATACTGATTTCAAAAATTTCTTATAAAAATATTTTGAAGTACCAGACTAGTTATGGAGTATTTTAGTAAGATTGGATTTCATCAAATACTAAAAACATTTCTGATAAAATTCATTTTCAGTTATTACCGTTTGACTTAATGAATTTATTTTCTATACAAACATCATCAAAACAATTTCAAACTTTTACAGTACCATTTAATGATCATTTAGGGCTTCCCACATTAATTTCGAAATTTTCTGAAGTCAAACCAATAGAGAACCCGCGAACCCGCTTCCTAAATGTTTTGGCCTAAAACTAGTATTTCTGTAGCTCAAACCCTAAAACGGACTCCGTATTCGTGATCCTCGCAACGATACGATCCCATGGATATGTTTTTGTAATTTTTCGGACACGTTACTAGTAGGGGCAAAATCGTAATTTCGTTACAAATTTCACTATTACCGTCACTAATTACCTTAGCTAATTACTAAATTACATTAACCTAATGAACTATTACATTACCCTAATCATGCCTAAAACGTGGGAGGAGACACGTTTAGACACTTCCTAGTTTAGTCAAAAGATAAACCTAATTACATTAATTATCCACCTAACCTCATTTATTACATTTGACTAATGACTAAATTAATCCCCATTTAAGTCACCCCCACTCCTCTCATCCTCAGTAACATCCCTCCATCTCACTCCCCCAAACCCATCGACTGAGGATCTAATCACCAAATGGAAGCATCCGAACCCATCTTCTCCGAAGTCCGACCCAGCTCAACCTATCTCCCCTACCTCCTCTCCCCCTCTCTCCTGTTCCCTCGTTCGAAACCCTCCCTCTCCCTTTGTTTGAAGCCCAGAGAACCCGCACCGAGCTCTCCGCCTCTCCGAGCTCGCACCCTCACCGCAGCTCCGACGCCCTCACTGCCGCTACCACATCGAGCTCCGGCCTCTTCCCTAGCTCACCCCGAGCTCCACGTCTCCCCGACACCGCCCCGAGATGCCGCTGCCATCGTCGCAGCACCGGACCCCGCGACCTCCACCTACGCCCACGACGACGCCAGAGGGCTCGACTGCCGCTCACCCTCCGCCTGGGTTCCGCCCGCTGCCCACTCGCCTCAGTTCGAAGACCAGATCACCGCCGGAGCTCCGACTGCAACCTCTTGAGCTCCGCCATGCTGTTCCCCTCCTCCTTGGCCTCTCGCTTCGCCCAAGCTGCCATCCACGCCTCGCCTCCCTCGCCCCTGTCGACTGCAAGCACCCAATGCCCGCCTCCGTGTTCGCTTCGCCGTCTCTCCGACGTTCCTCGACGTCTCTGACAGCCCGAACGAAGCCCCCAAGACCCCACCGCTTCGTCCTCCGCCACTCTCCCTCACCCTCAGCTGCAGCGAGCTCCGCCGCCCGCTGATCACCCCGCCGCTTCCCTGTACGACGCCGACGCCGTCCCCGTACGACCCCGAGACCTCTGTCATCGTCCGCTCTCGAAGGCCCCCCGACGTCGTTGAAGGTATTCCGGGACCCTTAGGGCACAAAAACTCTATGCCCGTCCTAAGTCGGACGGAACATAGACTGAAATAGCAGCGGAAAATAATCATGTTAATCTAATTAACATTTAACCCTAAGGTCCAAGACCCGAATCCAAGATCTCTGCCAACTTGGGATGGGTCTGACCATCCCAAGAAGGATCTAGCCTATTGCGATTAAATTAAACTAATGCTAATAAACACATACCCGGAATCTCAGCCCTGGAGCAGGCGAGATGTTCGGCACCGTCTTCCGAGCCGCTCCCGTCCCACGCCGAGCCGCTCCTCGAACCGCTCCGCATCCCGAGGCGATCAATCCCGTGTCGCCGAGCCAACCACGCGTCGAAGAAAGTTTCACGCGAGTGAAACCTCCGCCTAGATTTCGGATCTGAATCCGAACTCCTTTGCGACTATGTCAGAGCCCTCAGGAGTAAGGCAGAAATTTATAGGGAGAGGAGAAATATTAATTTAGCTTAGATCCGAGCGTGCTCCAACATTTACGAGAGCCACTTAGATCTAGAGCTTGGGACGAGTTATGAGGAAGGGGGAGGGCCTCTATTTATAGAGGCGGCTGACTCTCCCCTTTTCCCCACAACCGAGGTGGGACTATTAATTTAGGATTAATTAAATCAAGTTAGTTTGCCTTTCACAAAAGGCAAACTTCCTCGAATTTTAACTCCCTCACCGTTGAGCTTCAATGTTAGTACAACCTACCAAATCGAAGAGGGTTCAACAGTGAACGTGTAGGAAAAAACGGCTCGTCAATCCGAGTCCGTTTGACCCTTCAAACAATTGTCCAAAGTTAGCCAAAAGTCATGCTTCTCTTAGAAACGTAGCCGTCAAGAAAATCCCAGGTTTCAAAAAACCCTAACCAGAAAATTCATGCTTGGTGGGCCTCCATTTTCGCTGGTTTCAGCCCAACAGTTTGGGCTGACTTGTTTTGGCTCTAACTTGTGCATTTGGACTCCGTTTTTGACGCGGTTTGAACCTGCGTTTAGAGCGGGACGATCCCGTCATCTAGGTAACCTTTTCAACACGTTTATTTAATTAAATATAGTCTTAAACAATTTAAGACACATTTAATCTCTTTTGCATCATATGCAAATTAGTCCCTATCTAGGCTTAAATTATTATTTGCATCAAATACAAATGATCTGAGGGCATATTTCCCTACATCTCCCACTTACACTCAGGATCATTTATCCCGAATGCTGGAGACTATTGCAAACATTTTTTGCAATATTTTATCCCTTGCATCAAATGCAAATTATTCTCCCTAACTGATTTCTACCTATTACTAGACGAAGATCGCAATCTGTGTGAGACCCTACAGCCTGACCCTTACAATAGGTTGGGCTCGAAGCCCTATACGGCAGTGACCACGAGTAGTGGTTGCCGTCCCTGCTTCAGGAATCATCATTATGTGGTTGACTCATTGACATGAGTATTGTCGGGACCACCCTGACTGTTTCCGTGATGAATTCCACAGTTATAGTCTTTTCGTCTAAACTATGTCGTGTAGGTCAAGTCTAGGGTACGGTCAAACTGTCAACCCCAATAACATGACTCCGGTTAGTTTCTATCGATCTTTTAGTCAAAAATGTTGGACTTCTTCCAACATACTCTGGCCAGAGTTTTTACTAAAGACCGAACTAACCCTACGACACTAACTCCCATTGACCGGGAGAGACGAATCCTCTCTTGGTCATTACTCTCCTCATACGCTTCAAGTGTCACCCAATCAAAGACCTTTCGACAGGCCTTGCCTCGAAGCTAGGTCATTTGATCTAAGTGGCACCGTTCACGCACAGGTTCGTCAAAATGACCTCAAGTCAAAAGACCAACTAGCCTATCATCACTCAGAGTCATCATTGACAGATTGGTCAATATAACCATATGATAAATCTTGTGGATCGTTCAGTGAACTCATTCTCTAATGAGCACCTGTGTCTCATCTACGACTTCGCCAAGTCAAGCGATCATGAGATCATCGCCACCGCTAAACGGTGAAGACTAAGACACAATGGTCTATCCGATGTTTCGATATCCTTGTCTCGAAACATCTACGACCACGAACCCTTTTAGACTTATGCTACAGATGGTCAAACATTTCTCCATGATCGAGATACTTATCTCGATACATGTTTGACCTTGCATAAAGTCTCAGGACTTTACCTAAGTTAATATCTAATGTTAACTACATTATAACATAACTTTAGATAAATTATTACCAAACAGCTTACTGTTATTTCGAACAAGATGTTTGTGCTATTCACATATGAAGATGGATAGCCTCGAGGGTATCATCTCTCAACATCTCCCACTTGCACTCCGGCCCATTTATCTCGGTATCTTATACCGCTTTTACACATAAGTTTTCCCGACTTCATGTGATAAAGCCTTCGTGAGTGGATCTGCTAAAACCGTCTACACTATAGACTTAAGGGGTTTCTATGTTCATGTTAGACCAACCATTTGAATCTCATTCAAATAATTCACTTGGTCGTTCGGAATCCATAATATTTTTATTTACTTGGATCTTATCCAGTTCATCGTACCTTACGATAATCATTTAAATTAGTTACTGGTCATTTCAAATGGCTCATATTTATTTCAGATAAAGTATCAAACTCTTTTGATCACTTTGTCAAAATATATGTTCCTTCCCTTTGATGCCTCGCTTGTAATTTATACGCTCCCACTGACCTTGAAAACTTTCTGGTTAATTCATATAAGTTGGTCCGTCTAAATCATATTTAGAAAAATGAACTTGTAAGTGAATGCTCCAATTTTCATGGTCAACTTAAGCGTTTACATCGAGTTTGGTACGAGTAGTTCTGTACACATCTGCTGGTGGAAAACGGTTTCATTATAATCCGTTTTATAGGAATTAGTATGGAAAAACCGTTCTCGACCAACATGATTGCACTTCACTATATTCCTTTCAGCACCAATCTTTCAACTTAAAGATTTACTTGCAGAAAGTGAGGAAACATTTTTCTTGTGCACGTAAACTAAATTCCAAAATTTATTTACGCACACAGACCTATTCTGATTGCATCAAATTTTAAATCGGAGTTACTACTCCGAATCTTCATCCTAGAAGTTGGTTAAGTCATCATCAATTATGATGTCTAACTCGACTCTTCGTCTCACGAGATTTGAGTAATTATACAACTTCTTAATGATTGATTTTATGAATATCTTATTGATAATGTCCTCACAGAACATTATCAAAACCTAGGCATTACTATCTGGGACTTAACCCAGAAGGAGGACTTAACTCAGAGTCACTTACAATGGATCACACCAAGTCTAACTAAGTGTGATTCATACCTTTTAACACACGGATGTGTTAACAGACTTGACCTGAGAGAAAATCACATTTTATTTTAATTTCGCAAGATTTAATGTAGCTAAGTATTTAACCATTCGATCTAATCGAATCAGTTTAAATACTTTATTCATGTCGTTCTTTATTTTATCAGACTTGTGTTTCATCAAGAACACATGTCTTAATAAAATATACGAATAACTTAATTTGGTTAATCTAGACTCGTGTACATCAGTATGTACCTGACTGAGTTCGACAACTCATTCTCCCATTGTCTCACAGATGGGGTTCGGCCATTATATCTAAGATGATGAGACTCACAAGTGTCCGCAGACTTCATAATACGAGAGGTCAGACCCCTCTTTATGTGACTTGTGAAGCTTAGTCTCTCGATACGACCTAGTCTATTTAGCCATATAAGTTTGCTACTATCTTGTGTATTTATATATTAACATTTAATATATATATATATATTATCGTTATACATGTCACTCATTGCTTCAGAAGCAATGTGACGACATTCGTCAAAATGTGTTAACCTTTTGTATAACAATAATTATGAAATCGTGACATCAAATATGTCACATTTCCGTTCCTTCCTCCTTATGCCTTTACTACTGATAAATTAAACTAACTAACTCGACTGACTTTCCGGAGTGCCTTCTTCCTTTTCTAAATCACATTTAGATATAAATAGCCCAACATAAATAAATAGCTATGCAAGCATCTCATGTATCCAAAATCCTGAGAGTTGCAATCTTGAGTGTAGCTCAAGAAGTTGCTTGTCTCAAGATCCGGTTCGGATACATAGTCTTGCACCACTCATGCACTCGTATTCGACTCAAACGGTTTGATCGAATTCTCGAACTTTGCGGATCAGAATTGTTTGTCCATACAACCTTGAGGGTAGCTCGACAAGTTGTAGGGAGAAACATATTTCGAATATCCTATATGCTCCAGCTGCCTCATATAGAGACGAGTGATATGTAGCGTGAATTTATTTGTTGGACCCAGAACTTAATGAAATCATATTTCTTAAGTCTGTTCTTTAGAAGGTCATTTTAATGTCAACGAGAATATAGTTTTGATTCAATCAATTAGAATTTAGCTTGATATTCAATTAATCAACCTATTTGACCAATTAACTTATTCCATTAAAATATTTTATTTCGATTCCTTCGGTAAACATAGTCTTGCCTTAGTTTAGCACAAGTTCATTATTAAATATAGGTAGATTGGCATTCATCTATCTATATCCTCCCACTATTTTTACGATCGTTTCAAAGCTTAATAACGAACGATTTAATCGAATTAAAATATTTAAAATTTAGTGAAAGAGGGATCCAATCATCCTGAACCTCACAACCTTGAGGAGACTCAACAAGTTGATTGGTTCCATGATTGGTAGACTAACTCTTAGTCAATCACATCACATGTGACTCCATATCGTTTTTTTACCCACCGTCACTTATGATCTTGAGGAGACTCAACAAATCATAATGACTGGTCTAGTCAGACCCTTGATTTCGTGTCCAGATTTGACTTAGATCGATGCTCGAGGAGACCCGACGTATCGATTTGGGTCAAGTCTAGACTACATCACATGTATGTTGGAGTTTGTTCCTTAAAGATAAACATGTCATAGCTTGAGGAGACTCAACAACTATAATTGTCTTCTTTGAGTTACCAAGCTCCAAAATCAAGGAGGGATACGGATTAATTTTTAATAAGATTTATAACGCATTGACTAGATATAGTTCAGGGTGTCATACAATCATGATTCGCGACATTGCGGTCCAGCGGAACTCAGCCAGGGAATTGACTAAGCCAGGATCACTACCCCTAAGACTAGTTAGGGTTGATCCAGAACTCTTAGCCAAGCACATTGACTGGATCATGGTCCATTGAATGAAGCTTGTCATTTTTGTATGTGTGCCATAGACTAAACAGCTTTTATTAACAACTAATCAATCCTATCAACTAGTTCCATCCTTAAATTCAAAATTTTAGGATTTGTTTAATAACTTTTATTAAGTCCTTATCAACTATAAGGTTCACGTGCTATCCTAATCGTTATTAGGATTATAATAAACTTTATTAACAACCCAAAAGCGAAGTCCTTTAATGAGAATTAATAATAACAATTAGAATTAAAATTTTCATTAAAAGGACTACCCTAATCAGGAATTAGGTCTTGAAGGGTTGTTAATATTTTATTAAAACATAGCATGTCATTAAAATTCAAGTAATAAATTTTACTCATTTTTAATGGCTAACCTAAAAGGTTGTCTTGTGTTATCAAATAAGGAACAAGAAGAACTAGCCATTAAAATAAAGCTACACTAAATTATCGCATAAAGATAGTGCACAACTATTTAACAATTAAATAGACTAAGTTTATCGCATAAACAATTTTATCATGCATACATAAATTTAACATTTAAATTTAAAATATGATTTTAAAATTATTTTATTTTTATCTCATAAAAACTTGGTTTTTAAAATCACATATTTGCATGCTACTTTAAAAAATTTATCGCATAAAAATTTTAACCTTTAAAATCAGTTTTAAAATATCTCATAAAATTAAAACATCATTTTAAAAAACTTTCATGCTTAAAAATTTATCATATAAAATTTTTGGCACTTTAAACTTATCGCATAAATTTTAAAAGTTTTAAAATTAGTTTTAAAATTTTATCACATAAATATTAAAACATCATTTAAAACTTTCCATGTTCAAAAATTATCAAATAGAATATTTGAACATCTAAAACATTTTTGAAAATTATCTCATAACTTTAAAAAACATTTTCTAAAAGTATTTAAAAGCATTTTAAAGTTTAAAGAAATCGCAGGCTAGATCGTGTCACAGACCTACGCTCTTTCTGCTCTGATACCACTGTAGGGTTTCACTCTGATATCATTGCGACGCTGTTAAGGCCCATCATCCATGGCACCCTAGACCCATCACAAGATACCTCAGAAACTTGTTTTACGGCATGCCTCTCGACAATGCCCAACCCATTATAAGATCACCATCTTATCGGGACTTGGTACCGTAAGAGCGATTACTTCGGGTCGGCTCATAACCCGAGAACCCGTACTCAAGTTCAACAAGCTCTGATACCACTGAAGGTATTCCGGGACCCTTAGGGCACAAAAACTCTATGCCCGTCCTAAGTCGGACGGAACATAGACAGAAATAGCAGCGGAAAATAATCATGTTGATCTAATTAAAATTTAACCCTAAGGTCCAAGACCCTAATCCAAGATCTCTGCCAACTTGGGATGGGTCTGACCATCCCAAGAAGGATCTAGCCTACTGCGATTAAATTAAACTAATGCTAATAAACACATACCCGGAATCTCAGCCCTGGAGCAGGCGAGATGTTCGGCACTGTCTTCCGAGCCGCTCCCGTTCCACGCCGAGCCGCTCCTCGAACCGCTCCGCATCCCGAGGCGATCAATCCCGTGTCGCCGAGCCAACCACGCGCCGAAGAAAGTTTCACGCGAGTGAAACCTCCGCCTAGATTTCGGATCTGAATCCGAACTCCTTTGCGACTTTGCCAGAGCCCTCAGGAGTAAGGCAGAAATTTATAGGGAGAGGAGAAATATTAATTTAGCTTAGATCCGAGCGTGCTCCAACATTTACGAGAGCCGCTTAGATCTAGAGCTTGGGACGAGTTATGAGGAAGGGGGAGGGCCTCTATTTATAGAGGCGGCTGACTCTCCCCTTTTCTCCACAACCGAGGTGGGACTATTAATTTGGGATTAATTAAATCAAGTTAGTTTGCCTTTCACAAAGGGCAAACTTCCTCGAATTTTAACTCCCTCATCGTTGAGCTTCAATGTTAGTACAACCTACCAAATCGAAGAGGGTTCAACAGTGAACGTGTAGGAAAAAACGGCTCGTCAATCCGAGTTCGTTTGACCCTTCAAACAAGTGTCCAAAGTTAGCCAAAAGTCATGCTTCTCTTAGAAACGTAGCCGTCAAGAAAATCCCAGGTTTCAAAAAACCCTAACCAGAAAATTCATGCTTGGTGGGCCTCCATTTTCGCTGGTTTCAGCCCAACAGTTTGGGCTGACTTGTTTTGGCTCTAACTTGTGCATTTGGACTCCGTTTTTGACGCGGTTTGAACCTGCGTTTAGAGCGGGACGATCCCGTCATCTAGGTAACCTTTTCAACACGTTTATTTAATTAAATATAGTCTTAAACAATTTAAGACACATTTAATCTCTTTGGCATCATATGCAAATTAGTCCCTATCTAGGCTTAAATTATTATTTGCATCAAATACAAATAATCTGAGGGCATATTTCCCTACAGTCGTCTCACGGCGTACGACGTCGCCGCCCGCCCGACGAGCCCCGCCGTCGGCCAAGCGAAGCAGCCCGCCGTTCGACGTTCGACGAAAGAACGGAGGTGATGCTGATGGTAAAATCGTAAATATGGAGATTATTTCGTATTTCAGTATATTATTAATTAATAAATATGGTTTTATGGTATAAAATTCATAACTTAAAATATAGGGACCAGAAAAATATGAGACTAGCTCCAGAAAATCAGAATCGTCGAAACGAACCCAATGGCACTAGTTTCATCTCAATAGGATGCTTAGTTTTTTCAAAATTAATTTTAAGCCTAAAAGTTAAATATGTTATTTTCATTCAAAAATCAGTAACTTGCTATTTTCACGTAAACCGATATGTGATAAAAATATATGTTAAAGTACCCTTCAAGACGGTCATTTTGACAGCTTATTTGTGACTTTCTGATGTAGATTGCATTCGGAATAAATTATTGAATAATTACAAACTTTATTAAAAATTCGTTTTTAAACCTATTTTGAACTTTTAAAAATTATAAAAATTACTACAAGCTTCTGAAAACTATTTTCCCCTACGGTAAAATTATTTTCATCATATTTAGCTTATATAAAAATTTAAAACACTTTTTGACAACGTTTCAGTCGATTATAAAATCGAAACGATCAATTTAATTAGATAGAAAATAGGGTAGCCTGTAACTAATGATTTCTGGTGTTTGCAGGTACCAATTCTCGTGCACCAGTATCTTTAAAGGCTCTAGCTCCAACCTCGTCTGACCACGACGATCCCAAACAGAGTAAGTCACTCTAATTCTAACTTTGGAAATCTGGATAGTGTACTCGTATGAACTTGGTACCTTATATATATTCTCAGAACAGCTATTGACTTGGACCAATGATTAGAGACCTAATTAACTAGAGAACTAATCAATAGTGGAATGAGCAAAGGACTAAATTGAGATAGTGCACTTTTATGGAATTAGATATCATAGTTGTTGGACTTCAAAGCATTGCTCAGGACTGATATTCTCTGTTGAGTCTTCTAGTAAATACCATATATATATGTATTTGTTGTACTCATTATTGGATATATTGTTGTACACATTGTTGGATGTACGAAATGATGGGCCTATGAGGCCATACGGATACAGATATGGACATGGATACGGATACGAATACGGATACGATTGTAAATGTGTAATGTGATACAACACGGGTTATGGGATAGTCTTGAGTTACGTAATGTGCGAGAGTGACTGGGTCCACCCTTATTTGGTAAGCTGTACTATTCCCCTGCAAGGAATGGTAGGTAGATATTCCACGAGTTGCTCCGTGGGATGGGTGCACTTCTGGTTGCATATCGTACACTCGAGCTAAGACTGTTACACTAGCTGATTGATACAGGTCCCATGAGGCCATATTGATACGAACACTGATACGAACATTGGACTATGATAATACACGGGATACAGGATATTCTTGAGCTACGAAGTGTGCGGGAGTGACCGGGTCCACCCTTATTAGTTAAGATGTACCATCACCCTGCAGGAATGGTAGGTAGATATTCCACGAGTTGCTCCGTGGGATGGGTGCACTTCTGGTTGCATATCGTACACTCGAGCTAATGCTGATGCACTAGTTTGATTGATGTTACACTAGTTGGTTGATACTATTGTTCAGTCACGACTACTAATTTGATACGAATGTACTACTGACAAGTCGAGACTACTCGAACGCGATGGAACGGTTTAATAATAAGCGGTCTTAAATTACGACCGAATCAGTGTCTAGAAAGGAATGGGAAGGGGGTTGGTCAACCAATGGACTTGTTCCTGCGGTCTTTGAAGTGACCTGTGCCTTCAAGCTCTGACTGACTGGCTGATTTGGGAGTTAAGTTAGACTTCTTATTATTAGGCCATCCTACACTATTAGATAGTCAAGCGACGCTAATCTTTTCTTAAGTATTACTACGTCCACCTATTGTCATCCCATTGGTCAAAACATTGTTAACCTGGTTGTCTTACCATTGCCATCCCATTGGTCAAAATATTGTTACTACCACACGACACGCCACAGTAATTACTTTTGCACTTGTATAGTCATCTTTACTTTATGCATTACATACCACACCTGAGCAGTTATCAGTACTTTACTTATTCTCTTACATACCTGGCTGCCCATACTTTACTTTTTGCACCTGCATAACCATCTTTTGTTTACTATAGTCTGTTCCATACTTTTGCACTACTTTGTTTCTATTGCTAGAATTGTTGTGACTTACCTACGGTTCCATCTCTGTGGCACCGCAGACGACGTACATATGGAGGCAGATGCTCTAGAGTTAAGAGCGCCAGAATTTGACCATGAGTCTGCAGCTTTCAGAGTTGTCTCCAGTTGTATTTACCTTCCTTCATGTACGATTGTTGAACCATTTTTGTACAATACAGATGTAATAATTGGACACTATTTGGGTATTTTTGTACATCTCTGCATCGTGGCTATTTTATTTTCACCGGTTAACTGCAGGACCTGCGCAAATATCCAAAAGTAACGGGCTCGGGAATCGGGTCGTTACAGCCATGTACGGCGTATTGAAGGTAGTGGAGTAGGATCAATAGAGAGTGGGACCCTTTTTGGAGGACATTGCTTCCATGTGTTGGAAAGCGTGTCGGAGGGTTGTGGTGTGTTTAAGGATGTCCGTAGTGTGCATAACAATGCTTGGGTAGCAGCACGAGAGGTGGTGAGGAGAATAGGGTGAAGTATGGGAAAATGGCGTAAACTAGTCAGGCTGAGTACTTTGATTGACCAACTAGTCATTTTTGTGCACACTTGTGCTTAGTCACGAGCACATCCCGTGCACAGACATGTGCATACATTACCACCAAGAGCATAATGAGTGGACTCACTATGAGTATTTAGAAGATGGAGTTAGCCTTGGGCACACTCGTCCTTCAAATCGTGCACGCGATATCGATATTGACCCCGCGCATTGGGATGCGTGCGTGCAAAGGTGTCCCACGGCTATCATGACCGTCTTATGGGACCCTAATAATAACTATGCAAGGTGGCCATTGGGGGTTAGAGAGTTTTGCAATAATACCCCTCACATTTTCATTTGTACCCAGTTTTGGATATATTCGCAAAAAGGCGAAATGGAGGGGGTTTTGTGTGAAATTGCCAAGAGAGGGTTAATGGGTATTTTCCTAGGGATTAGTGGGGATTAGAGGGGTGTTTGGCAACCATGCATTGGTTGCTAGGTTTAGTGGGGGTGGTGAAATCCTTAAAGTGCCCTTAGAGGGTTCTACACACTCTAAGCTCCACTAAACAACCTCCACCTCAACCCTATCCTCCAAAACCTGATCTTATCCATCCCTCTTTATGGCTAGCACCTGTGAGAGAGTGAAGGAGGAGAGGAGAGGAGGCCATCCTTGGTGCATGTCAAGCTAGGAGCAAGAAGAGGAGGAGAAAGGCTAAAATTGCAAGCTTGAGTTAGAGAGGAGGCTTAAGAGCTAGGGTTTGAAGCTAGAGGCCATCATCCCACCCTCAAAAATCTCATGTAGAGATCCTTAACACACCTGGGATGTGAGTTTACCTTTGCATGCTAAGGTGTTTTGCTAAATTTTCATGTATGTTGTTTTTTGGGTGAATTTGTGGTTAAAATCATGATACATGTTTAAGAATGTTCCAAGATCAAATATTTAGCAAATTTTTCGGGATAATCTTCTTTATTACTGTGTTTTCTACTCTATACTAAACTTCAGCTTTTAATTATGATTATTGAATTTTATTTTCATCAATAACAAAACAGGCCAGATCTGCCCAATACAGGGGAGACTCTGTCCGGTTTTATTTTGCTCAGTTCTCACCCTTAAACTCAATATTTTTCATTAGACTCCTAGATGTCCTATCCAAATTCTTTAACTTGCCCGAAGTCTAATTTTGACTCTAAGTATTTTTAAAAAATTCGATCTTACAAACTGTCCAGATTTTAACAGCCCAAACACACGTTGGAAAAGAGGTCATATTCTTTGAACCACTTCATGAAATTTCGTATTCTTGAGATTTTTTTAAAATTAAGACCTAGACCTAAAACTTTATCTTCTTGGCCAAATTTTAATTCAGCCTCTAACTATTTTTAAAACAGCAATCTTTGAACCCCTTTCCTGCAGTTTAAAATCAGAAAATTTCCAGTTCAGTAGAAAATTCATAACAAATCAACCAGTTGATCTTTTTCCTTGAAATTTGAAATTTTAGTTGCTGGTATATGGGGCTACAACCCCCTTTGAAATAATTTTTCTAGTGCAGTTCAAAATTTCTGAGATAACATGCTTGCTATGCTCTGTCCTGGTATTGTTGTTTTGGCTGAAATTAAATTGTGAGTGTTGGATTTGCAATTTATAAATTTTTTTGGACGCCTTTACTACTGTAAATGTTTATACAACCCATATGACATGTTAATTAAGTGTAAGCCTAACCTAGGCCTAGTTGCTTAAATTTCAAAACATGGATTGGTTGGAAATGTTCTTGTATGTTGTGTTGGATGTTGGTATCTCATGTTGGTGATTGAAGAAATAGTTGATGTTGGCTTTGCGACCTGAAATGTGTATGAGAAACTAACCCTAGGTTAGGTAAAGAATACTAGAGGTGTCCATGCCTCACAGAGCTGCTGGCACTCTAGGTGGGTTGGGGGTAGAGACACCGTGACGGGTCAAGAATGAGGACGAGACTATGTGGTTCAGAGTTATATCGTATGTTTCAGTGTTGCCCTACGTCCGTGTGACGGAGTGGGAGGCCCTCGTGGCTCTGCCTTGTTGCCCCACATCCGGAGTGGGAGGCCCCGTTAAGCTTCACACAGTGCGTTGTATCACTGGCGGGTGCTCTGTTGCCATCTCAATTTGGGATGAGGTTTAGTCCTCGTACTTGAGTCCGTCCACGTCATCTCTACATTGAACGGTCATCTCTAAAACTTAACAACCCTGGAAAACTATTAATAATCATTGAATTCCAATTGTTGTGTGCTTAGACCCTTGTGTATTGAGTTTCTCTGTTAGACACGTTTTGACGTGTCCCCTCCCCGTGGTTTTGGGAGCAGGTACTTTCGAGCAGCGCTCTGAGCCAGACTCCACTCGACGTTCTTAGGTTGCAGCTAGACTTGAGTAGCCATGCTGTGTCGTACGCGGGGATGGTGGGGGATGAGTTGGTAGTCATAGTAGCCACTCTTGTGACAGTTGTAGTAGCTTTGTTTTGTACCACCTCTGGACGGTTTCAGATGTACTCAGTAGAAGCTGTCGTATTGTAGTCAGACTTAGATGGTGGTGATGTAGTCGTAGTCAGATAGTGGTTTGTACTTTTTGAGTTCCAACGGGACGGTGTACATAGTTTTGTAGTAGACTCTGTACATATTTTGTGACTGTGGACTGTAGTGGACTGTAATGTTCTGTTGTACTCTGTTGTGGCTCTGTGATGTTGTGGTTGTAGTTAATTTTCATGCTTTACTTTAGTACCACTCTGTAGATGTAAATCATATCTCTGTGATTGTTGGAGCGCTTTTATTTTCATGCACTTTGTGTTGTCTCTGTGTTGTTCCAGTGTGAGTAGTGGCCTACCTTACTCTTCTTTTTCGCTTGGTGTAAGACCGCGGCCCGTCACGTGACTCATCCCCTTTTGTCTCGGGGAGTTGAGATTAGATCCTCTTCCCCTGAGTATTAGGGTGACTGGGGCATGACATTTTCCCCATGAAGATGAAATTTACTTGGAGCTCGTAGAAGACGTAGTTGCTGAGGACTTCACCACTGAGGAGGTCTTGAAGGACCACATGAGGTAAGACATGGACGATGGCAGTGATGTCATACATAATATGGCGTTGCAGCCAACATGAAAGTATTAGATGAGGAGCCACCTGATGCACCACATCCTCAACAACATTAGGGAGCTAGAAATGATGACAACCTCGAGGTCGCCAAGATCCATGAGCATATCAACAAGGCATCTTTGGAGCATAACTCAAGGACGGATGTCATTGATGAGACTGCTGATGGTCCACCGGATGAGATAGGCCGACTCCCACCTCATGGCCTCATTGGAAAGCATGATGAGCTCATCTTTTTTGCACCAAACATTTTGAAGCGACATTGAAAATCTAAGAGAGTCGAGCTTACAACTTTAAACAAATGCTTATCGGTAGGCAACCCGAATCTTTTACTTTTAGTTTTTATTTCTCTTGTTTCTTTCATTTGTATTCAAAAACTCAAATAAAAACATTTTAAAACTCATTTAAAAATCTTTAAAACATAAACATATAAAAATTTCTGACGTTTAAGTTCTTGTGCAGGTAATCAATGAAGGGAGAGCGCAAAACGATGAAGGAACGAAGAAGGAATCGAAAGTAGAAGATGATAGTATCATATTCTCACATTGGAGGAGAAGGAAGGGTACTCGACCGAGTGGCAAATGCCACTCAGTCCGAGTAGAGGAGCCTACAGAAGGAGGTAAAAACAACACTCGGTCATCATTTCTACTTGACCGAGTGGAGTAGGCCACTCGGTCGAGCCACAAGGGCTACAGATGATCGAATTTTAGTGTTCTGCTAAATATCTTACTCGACCTAGTGGAGTAGGCCACTCGGTCGAGCCGATCAGTCTGTAGACAAGGGGAAAACGACACTCTGATTATATTTCAACTCGGCCAAGTGACCACTTGAATTGATGGGGGCCACACCAAATTGAAAATAGCTCGGTCGAGTTGTATCACTCGACTCGAGCCCATATAAAACCCTAACCCCCTTTCTCTCATTCCCTCCTACCTCCAACCGAACCCTTTCACTCAAACTCTCTCCCCTCCTCAAATTTGATTGACTCGACCACCACCCCTCCGACCATCGACCACTCGGACGAGCTCCCAGCCCGATCGAGCACCCTCATTACTCGGTCGATCCTTCACCCCCTCATCCCCATCTCCATCTCTCTTTATCACACTCTCTCAATTTTCTTAATTTCAAACCATATATCCCCAAAATTCTTAATTTTCAACCCCCAATTGTTGGGTTTGATGGAACCTCAGGGCATAAATCTATACACGTCCTACGTCGGACGTGCGATATACATATAAAATAGCAGCGGAAAAATTATTAAACACTTTAATAAAGAACCCTAAGGACATCATGCACCCTAGCCAAGAAAAATCTACTATCTTGGGTTGGGTCTGACCAACCCCTAAGATAGATCTAAACTACTGCATAAATATGAAAGCACAAATAAAATTGACTTACCCGGAACTTTGCTTCCGTAGAAAACACATCATCGTTTTCAGCAACAACTTTATCTCCCCAAAGCTAGCCGCCTCTGCGCCTCTAATACTGATACACTCGAAGCGATCCGACACCACCCCTCCGAGCCAATCACTTGTCGAAGAAAGCTTCACTTGAGTAGACCCACGTCAAAGACCTTTGGATCGGATCCAAACCTCCTTGTTGTCTTGCTAGGACTCGATCAGAGGATCGAAAGAATTATTAAGTCTTAGATCGAGCGTGCTCAAAACTTTTTAGAGCTTCTCAAATCAGAGATTTGGTGCGAGTTTCAATGAGGAGGGCTACCCACTATTTATATAGGGAGCCGGCCCATCCTCCTTTGCTTGGGACTATTAAAATTGGTTGTTTAAGATTAATTTTATAGAAGTCCAAACTTCTAAAATTAACCATAAATCCATTTCTGAGTTTCAACTTTGGAACAACCTATCAAATCGAAGATCTCGAGACAACAACCGTATAGAAAAAACGCCGTCCAATTTCGATATCATTTTACCCTTCAAATGTCAAAAATAAACTCTGAAATCGCATTTCGCACAAAAATACGAATTCATGCTTCCCAGGGCCTATACCTGTTGAGCCTGACATTTCTGTCACCACTTTCGTCGTCTTAGTGCCTGTGGACTCTGTACATACTGTTTCCATTCCTATCGAGTCCACACCTATAGTGCATGCACTCCCTTCTTAGAGTGTTTTTGTCCCCACCACTACCATATTTTCCGACAACATCATGGTACTGTCTCCACGTCTATCCCCACGATGTCTGTATTTGCTGAGATTCCTTCGTTCCCACATCTGCACCTGATCTCACTTCCATTCCTGTTTCCACTTCTGCTGAAATCCCACGCAGATCACCCTCCCCCGAGTTTGTTTTTCGACCTCGTGCACACGCATGAGCACATAGGGAGAGGGGAGAGTCTAGCAGTGCACATCCAGCTGGTCTTGCACGCAGCTTCGATGCACGTCTCACTGCGGTAGAGACTGAGGTTGCTGGTTTGAGGCGTGACTTCACTGCCCTCACTCGGGCAGTCTCTTCCTACCACCGTTCAGTGGAGGAGACCCAGCGAGATATTAGGGAGATTTTAGAGATCCTTAGAGCACGAGGTGTACCACCTATACCACTAGCACTGATTGCTCCTCCTGCATCTCCAGTAGTACCACCACCAGCATCTGCACCACCATCCAATGCTATATCTGGTCTACAGTAGTGGGACCCATCACCACCTCCACTGGGTGATGCCGCTTTCTGATTAGATATTTTTCTCTAGTTCTTCCCAATCATTTTTGGTGCCCATCTGTCCACACGGGGCCCAGTATCACATAGCTTGGAGAGAACCCACTCCATTGCATCCATATCATCCCATCATCTGTATGCATGTTTTGCATCAAGCATTAGGATCATGCATCTGTATTAGTTATATTTCCGTTTTCTTTTTCTTATTTCTAGGTTTTTATCGTATTCCATTACATCCCGCCCACCCATCCATATCATTGTTTTCCATCTTAACACGCGTGTTCTCAGAAGTGAGGACACTACTGTGTTTAGCTTGCGGGATGAGCACTATCGCTTTTTATTTATTCTTATTTCATTTTTTTTTTCACTTTTCCTCTTTATTTTCCATCTTTTTCGCCCCATTTTTTCTTTTTTTTGAAGCATCAAGTTTTTCTTTATTTTGAGTACTTGAATGTCGACTTTTATTTTATTTTCTCTATTTTATTTTCTTTCTTTTACTAGACGAATTCTCTGTGATGTTATATCTTATGCTTTCACTGCTGTCACAACGCTTATTCTGCAGGCCATGCTACTTAGAGTATTTCATAATCTTAATCTGAATAAGTACTTGAAAATAAATTTCTTTTGATTATCTCTCTAGTGTGATGCATGAAGCCTATTGAAACTGAATGTGCAGAGTAGTGTTTAGTATGCTTTCATTGGATACACACCAAGATTCACGCATCACTAGCATATCTGAAGCCATGTTATTGCTTCTTATTCAAAATTCTTATTGCATGCTTGTTTGAAAAACTTTGACTACTTGACTTCACTGCTTATTGATAGGATTAGGAATACACATGCTTATAAATAAGTTTATGTATTATCTTACTGAACCGTTTGTGCACACTTTTGAGTGAACCAAGTGTTATATCTATTCATTCTCCATATATATCTTATATTCTCTACATGTTACCTGATTTTCCTCTTCAAACTATTTTCGTCACATCCATTCCCAAAATTCCCTACAACTATGAAGTTTGCTCCAAAAAGATTAAAAAAGCCAAAAATGAGTCACGGAGCCAAAAAGGAGCCAAAAATCAAAGATTCAAACTCCATTGCTCCTACAAAAATAAAAAGGGATTTTAGCATATTTGTCCCTTAAATCTTGCCTATTTTGATATCTGTCCATCAAATCTTCATATTTGCCCTCAAGTCCCTCAAAAGTTAGTATTTAACCTTAATAGTCCCTCTCACTAACTATCTGTTAAAATCTTAACGGAAATGGGAATATTCCGTTAGTATTTAACCTTAATTTGCCCTAAAGTCCCTCAAAAGTTAGTATTTAACCTTAATAGTCCCTTAAATTTTGAACGTTAACCTTAATAGTCCCTTAATTTAACGGAATATTCCCATTTCTGTTAAGAGTTTAACAGATAGTTAGTGAGAGGGACTATTAAGGTTAAATACTAACTTTTGAGGGACTTGAGGGCAAATATGAAGATTTGAGGGACGGATATCAAAATACGCAAGATTTAAAGGACGAATATGCTAAAAACCCAAATAAAAAAGAAGAAACAAAGTTTCAAAAATCAAAGAAAAATTCAAATTTCACTTCTTGGAGCCAATACATATACTTTTGGAAAAACCAAAACAAAAATTCCTATTCCACCAAAAATTTCTTTGGATGTGATGCATCAATTCAAGCTTGGGGGAAAAAAATCTTTTGGCCAAACGAGTGAGCATGACATTAGAGTGGAGTTGTGGACGAATGGAAAAGTTTGATAATGCTGAAACTTAACGAAACAATTGAGTTGCAGGGATTTCCTATGATTTGATATGAGCATATGTATGTCTTAACTTTTGTTCTATTCTATATTTCATGCTTGGTGTGAATTTTCTACGCTTCAGTTATAGCTTTTGATTGAAAAGTGTGTCGCTAATGTTATATATATTCGATGCTATGAAACACGGGATGTGGATATAGGCCAAGTGTATGAACTTTAGAGAGATCCCTTTTATTCAATCTTAAACTCTCAAGTACTTCGTTTATGTAAGATATGAAATCTCTGTGGAATCATGTGAATTACTTTCAGAGTCGTTGAGATGTGCAGTGAATAGCATGAGATCTAAGAGAATAATCTTGCGACCCTCTCTTCTTTGCGTTCTTTTTCATTTTATTATTTTTATCTCCAGATGAACTTTCTATTCGTCTTCCTCGAGGACAAGTAAGAGGTAAGCTTGTGGGATTTTGATGTGTCCATATTTTTCATACATTTATTGCATCATTCATGCCATTTTAGTCGCTCAAAACTCACCTTTATCACTCTATTGATCGTTTATCGTATTATATTGCTTTCAGAGCTTTATTCACACTTTCAGGAGTTTTGAGACGATTGGGAGCAATTCTGAGTGATGGACACATCTAAGATCGCCAGAGCATCAATGTCACAGCCTGCTAAGTGCTTGACGTGTTGGAGAATAAGATTTGAGGAGGATAAGAGAGAGGAAGAAGAAAGAGAGCAAAAGAATGGAGCTCCAAAAGCTCTGTCAGCTTTTTCCAAGATACTCGGCCGAGTGGCTCATGCCACTCGGTCCAAGCAGTTATGGCCAAAAGAGGTGGAGCAGCCCCAAGCAAAGAAGAACCACTCGGACCAAGTAGCTGAGCTACTCGGTCGAGTGGATATTCATGGCAATGCACCATTTTTAGGGCCAACATCGAGTTCTGAACTCGATCGAGTAGAGCCACCCACTCGGTCGAGTAGGCGAGGCAAGAGAGAAGCATCTTCGACACTTAGTCACATTTGAAGACATAAAGGCCACTCAACCTAGTGGTCTTGCTACTCGGACGAGTCAAATAATCGACAGAACAACAATTTTTTGAGCTTCTGCAGCCACTACAGCTCGACCGAGCATACAAGCCCACTCGACCGAGTGCCAAGGTGACTTGATCGAGTGGAATATGAGGTAGATCGACATTTTGAGGCCGAGCATTAGGCCATGTAGCTCGACCGAGTGGGCCATCCACTCGGTCCGAGCAACTATCTCCCCAGATGATGATTCAAGGTGTCGACGGAGCTACGCGGCCCGACTCGGACCGAGCGTCTTTGACACTCGGTCGAGTTGGGTGATTCGGTAGCCCAGATTTGAGCTGACCCTTTGGGTTTTTATTTGATTTTGTGGGTCCCAACCCATATGTATATAAACAATATTTCCTTCCTAGGTTAGAGAGACTTCTTTAGAGAGTTTTTAGAGTTAGTTTAATTTCTTAGCGGTCGCTATTGCTTTTGAGACAAAGTTGGGATCTTTTGAGCTTTTTACATGTGGAATCTTGTGATCTTAATTCTCTGAAGGATATTTCTTGTTTCTCTTTGGTTGGTAATGTTCTCTTATCTATCTTTTATCGTTTTGATGATAATTGTAGCGACGATATTGAATCTTATTGCTATTATTGCTATTATTACTTTTTCTATGGATCTTGAGTAGTTCTATCTAGGGCTAATGGATGAGCCCTGGGATTTTAGGATTCAGATGTAAAGTTGTGATTTTTAGGTAAATATCGTTCTCTTCTCGGGTTTCTGATCCACGATAGCGGCACTTGTCCCAGAAATTATTCTATATGCTTGATTAGGGTTGTTAGTAGATTCACTTAGGGTTCGTGATCCACGATAGTAGCATACATTTTAAGGGTCTCCACTAATGCCCTATGATGAGTGTTTATTGTATATAGTTTTCCACTCTTTTTCATGCACGTTTACACCGTTTCATTCTCTATTCCTCCCAGTTTCCCCCGTTTTATCTCTTCTTTTGCTTTTGTGGTCCCTCACATGCTTTAGGAGATATATGCCGATTATGGATCATATAGCAAGATCTTAGCGCAAAGAGGTGAAAGGAGCGAAGCCGAGGAGTCCATTGGCGCAAAGGAGAAAATTTTATGAAGAATAGAGCTCCACCCGGCCGCGTCACCATGTCCACATGGCGGCGTCAATCCGCCAAAGAAGAATCATCCACGCGGTCGCGTCAATTTCCACCAAACAGCCGCGTCAGAAGACTTGTAGAAAGGAGAAAAGAGTGAAGATCAGAGACTTTCGCGGCCCGCATGAGCTGGGACAATGCGACCACGAATTTATGGCTTCCAGAGCAGAACGACACGGCCACGTCAACAGACCACGCGGCCGCGTAACCATTCTTGACATGGCCACGTATCTGTCGACGCGACCGCGTCTGGTTTTTCATGTATTTGGATTATCTATATTATAATATATGTTTTGGTGGATTTTTTCCTTATGTGTGATTTTCCATATCCGTAGCTTTCGTTTTCGTTCGTTTCGTTGTGATTTTCTAGCTTCTTCCTTAGACCGTTGAGCTTGGAGTAAGTCACACATGACGAGCTTCATATCGCTCATATCTTAGGGTTAGTTTGAGCCTAGGAGTTATAGGAATCCTTCCCGGAGCTTCGCGCTCCATATCGAGACTTTTCGTGCACGTTAGTTGGTTCAAGAAGGGGAACCAACCGACTAGATTCCAATCTAGTCGGTCAGGAACTCTTCTGGAACCGACTAGTTCATTAAATCAATTATTCAGGAGTTACTGTTTACTCTTAGTCGGTCTAAGAACAACCACCGACCGACTAGATGTAAAACTAGTCGGTCAGAACTTGCTCTCAGACCGACTAGTTCCTTTGATAAATTTCACCTAAGTTACTGTTTATCGTTAGTCGGTCTAAGAACGTTTTTCGACCGACTAGGTTGTAAACTAGTCGGTCAGCCATTGTTCTTTAACCGACTAGTTCATTGACCATTTTTGATGCCGAGTTACTGTTTGATCTTAGTCGGTCACAGTTGGTCGACCGACTGACTAGTTCTCGAACTAGTCGGTCAACAACTCTTCCTTGACCGACTAATCGACCCCGTGAACCTAGGGTTTGCCCAGCCGCCGCACGATTTTCTATTTAAGCATCCGATCGTTTCTCTTTCTTTCTTTCACTTCTCTTGGCTAATTCCTTTCCCCTTGGAGCTCTGATCATCCCCAACACTCCCCAAGACATTCCTTCATCCCCGGAGCCCCCTCTCACCCTCATTTGGGCCGGCCACCTTCCTTTAGGCCGTCGGCAAACCCCAAAACCCCCAAATCCCAATTTCTCCAGATTTTCCCCCATTTCCAGATCTGAGCCGTAGTTCTCCGGATCGTTCTTCCGTTGCCGTGCTTGCTCGGCATCGTTCTTCCGCTACGATACGGTAGTAAATCGATCCTTTAATACTCTCATAACCCACATGGTGATTTTTGTTAAACCCTAATAAAAATGGATATTAGAGATATTGTTCTGATGTTGTTTTGCCATGGCAGCGATCTCATCCCCGTAGTTAACATTTTATGACGTGCCCCGTTGATCGTCATCCTTGGTGTCAGGCAAGTGAAACTTGCCACTTAGGGTTTTAGGCCATGCTTTAGGCCATTTGCTTGTTGTAGGCGTAAAAGAGACTAGGCGACGAAATGATACTCGCCTAGGCACAAATTTTAGGATCTAGCTTGACAACGAAGCTAGATCCGACTTCTTTCAATTATTTGCATCTTATCTGTCATGTTTAAATTTAATTAACGCTACGTGAATCATCTGTACATGCCATGCTATCCATGTTGAATGTTGCACTCGTAGCACACGCTACAAAAT
Organism: Scilla litardierei; assembly: GCA_030789695.1. Taxonomy (NCBI): domain Eukaryota; kingdom Viridiplantae; phylum Streptophyta; class Magnoliopsida; order Asparagales; family Asparagaceae; genus Scilla; species Scilla litardierei. The sequence continues at coordinate 20,278,967 of CM061136.1, forward strand.
ACTTGTACAATCCGTGTTTCCGGCTAGGCACCTGCTATGCGGGCATAACCCTACGCCATACTTGTTAAAAACACTTCCTGGCTCGTGATCCAGAAGCGAGCATACGTATTCGGGGGTAATGCCCTGGCTCGATACACGTGGAGGGGTAGGGATAACCGGTCACTTGAGCTTAAGTGTTGGCCCGATCAGCCACTCTAGCCAACAGGTGGAATCTCTGTGCACGACGTGTTTACTTGACTTGCACTTGTCCGTGTTTATACTTGTAAAACTCGTCATCCATGCCATACTTGTTACTTGCACTTTACCTTACTTGTTGCTTCCATACTATACTTACCATGCTACGCATCATACTATAACTGCTAGGTTGTTAGTTTACTTTCCTTTCAGTTTCCTTGCCCAAGTCTTTTAGACTTGCTGACATGTGCCCCTTTACTCTTTTAGGTGACACATGTTAGATCCTGAGTCTGAGGTTGCTGCTGAGGACGTGGTGTTCGCTGACGCTGAGTCAGAGCCCGCGTTCACCGGGGAGTTTGAGGACACGGGAGATCAGTCGTAGAGACTGTTTGTGTCGATGTTTAGACTGTTTTAGTTGTCGGTGCGTAGCACCAATACTTTGTTTGCGTTGTCTTTTTGTCGGCCATGTTTTGGGCCTAGACTCTTTCTTTTAGCCTGGTGGCTTTTCTGCGATGTTGAATATTATTGTGGACAAATTCTGAGATCGGTTATCTTATATCAGTCTCCTTTATTATTATTGTTGTTCCGTTTGCCTTTACAGGGACCTGCATATATTCAGATTGACTCTTATCAGGCGTGAAGCTTCACAGCTCCACGTTTGTGCGGACCTTCTCACGTCTCGACTCCATTTTAGGGAAGCGGGGCGTGACAGGTTTTGTTGGTGGCCCATGCAGATCTATGTGTAATGGCAACTAACGGAATAACGATGATAGTATTTGAATGTCCACGGATAAAAATTCGACATCCGAGTCATAAGCTATGAGTCTAATTGTTTCGTTTCCTATGTCATTAGATGGCAGGAAGGCGAAATACCCGAGCTTCTGGTGGTGCACCCCCTCATGACGAGGAGCCTGAACGGGAGCCCACCAATGGGGAGATGATGCGGATGATGCTTCAGATGATGCAGGTGCAGCAGGGCGTGCTCCTGCAAGTCCAGAACGCTCCAGTTGTTCGAGCTGCTCGGGCAGTTCAGGATGCCCCTCGTTCCGAGCCAGGTGCGAAGTAGTTTCGAGAGCTGGGTCTTGCATATTTTGATGGTACTGAAGGTCCTCTGGCTGCTGACGAGTGGGTCAGGAATATTGAGGATACTTTGAAGATGTCCAAGGTCAACGAGGTTGACTGGGTTGACTTGGCTAAGAGGCAGCTTAAGGATAATGACAGGAACTGGTGGGACGCTGAGGAGGAGCTGTTGGAGGAGCCGATATCTTGGGATACCTTCAAGTCCAGATTTGATGAGGAATATTTTTCGAAGGCTGCCCGGAGAGAGATGTTGCAGCGCTTCATTAATTTGAAGCAGGGGAGCTTGTCGGTGGATCAGTACCACCAAGAGTTCACCAGGCTGAGTCGGTTCGCACCGAAGATGGTGCCGGATGCTGATAAGAGAGCTCAGAGGTTCTTGCAGGGACTTGCTTTGGAGCTTCAGAGTTTTGTGTCTTCCTCTGATCTGGAGTCGTATCAGAAGGTCCTGATAGTGGCGTGGAGGCAGGAGCTGATTGTGAACCAGAGGAGAGGACATGTTGCTGGTGCTGGGAAGAGGCCTATGGAGCAGGCCAGGGCGGTGGTTAGGCCTGGTTTTAAGCCTAATCAGCCGGTGCAGTTCAAGAGGCCAGGAGGGCCTATTCAGAAGACTTGCCATTTCTGCGGCAAGACCGGGCATATCAAGGAACAGTGTAGGAGATTACTGGGCCAGTGTATTGTCTGTGGAGATCCTACCCATACCATGAAGGACTGCTCGAATTCGAAGCAGCCTTGGAGGGCACCTGTTGCAGCACAACCGTTACAGCAGAGAGCGTCTGTTCCTGCTGGGCGTGGAGCAGCTCTTGTTCCACAAAGGCAGGCCTTTCAGTAGGCCTTTCAGCCGAGGCGACAGGCTTTTCTGATGACAGCTGTGGAGAGCGAGGCTGTGGATGAGGTTATCGCAGGTAATCCTCAATCTAGCTGTTCCTTTTCTTAGTTAGTTTTGTTTGTTAGATTATGTTGGTTGCTTGTACATGATTGTTTGCTAGAATAGGGCTTGATTGTTAGACTGTTGTAGGTGTGATTCTGGTGTGCACATTTCCTGTACGAGTCCTCTTTGACTCAGGTGCATCGATGTGCATTTTGGCGCGGCGCTTCGTGGAGAGGCATTCCTTGTCGACGTCCCCTCTTCCCAAGAGTTGGAATATCGTTACGGGGAATGGTGTGGTCTCGGTGCATCGTGGTTGCAATTCTTGCCCGTTGGTGGTTTGTGGACATGAGCTTTATGCTGATTTCATTGTCCACGACATCATCAACTATGATGCGGTCCTTGGGATGGATTGGCTAGCGAGCTTCTATGCTACGATCAACTGTCAGAAAAAGAAGGTGGTGTTCGAGATTCCCGGACACCCAGTATTTGAGTTCAGCCGGGGTAGCAGTTCGCTTGGCCCTGCCAGATTTCGGGCCAGTCCGGTGGAGTTTGTGGCTATGCAGATGGAGCTGGAGAGGCCAGCGGTAGTGCGGGACTTCGATGACGTCTTCCCCGAGTAGATGTCTGGATTGCCGCCTGATCGAGCTCTCGAGTTTTCGATTAACCTTATTCCGGGGGCACAGCCCATTTCGAAGGCACCCTATCGTATGGCGCCAGCAGAGTTGGAAGAATTGCGGAAGCAGCTGGATGAGCTTTTGCAGAAGGGTTATATCAATCCTAGTGTGTCTCCGTGGGGAGCATCGGTCCTGCTGGTGAAAAAGAAGGATGGTTCGTGTCGCATGTGCGTGGACTACAGGGAGCTGAATGCGGTGACCATTAAGAATAAATACCCGTTGCCTCGCATCGATGATATTTTTGATCAGCTTGGAGGATCGAGGGTGTTTTCGAAGTTGGATCTGAGGAGTGGTTATCATCAGCTGAAGGTGAAGAAGGAAGATGTTCCGAAGACTGCTTTCAGGACGAAGTATGGACACTACGAGTTTGTGGTTATGCCCTTCGGTGTAACCAACGCTCCCGCAGTTTTCATGAATCTGATGAATCTGATATTCTACGACTTTTTGGACAAGTTTGTCGTTATCTTTATTGACGACATTCTGATCTATTCGAAGTCGGAGGAAGAGCATGCCTCGCACTTGAGGACAGTGTTAGTGATTTTGAGGGAGCATCGTTTGTCTGCTAAGTTTTCGAAGTGTGAGTTTTGGCTGGACAGATTTGCTTTTCTCGGGCATGTGGTATCTGGAGATGGTATTTCAGTGGATCCCGAGAAGATCAGGGCCATCAGAGAGTGGCCTGTTCCACAGTCAGCATCTGAGATCCGGAGTTTCCTTGGGCTTGCTGGTTACTATCGGCGCTTCATTAAGGACTTTTCCCATATTGCTGAGCCGATGACCAGATTGACGCAGAAGGATGTACCTTTTGTTTGGTCGGGTGATTGTGAGAATGCTTTTGGTGTTCTGAGGGAGAGGTTGACGACTGACCCTGTTCTTGTTGTGCCGGATCGCAGCGGAGGATTCGAGATCTTTTGCGATGCTTCTGGCAAGGGTTTCGGTTGTGTGTTGCATCAGCACGGGCATGTGGTGGCATATGCTTCGCGTCAGCTCAAGACTCATGAGAAGAATTACCCGACGCACGACTTGGAGTTGGCTGTTGTCGTGTTTGCGCTCAATATTTGGAGGCACTTCCTGCTGAGTGAGAAAGTGAAGATCTTCATCGATCACAAAAGCTTGAAGTATATTTTTACTCAGAAGGAGCTCAACATGCGACATCGTCGATGGTTGGAGCTCATGGCGGATTATGAGATCGATTTGCAGTTTCACCCTGGCAAGGTGAATGTGGTTCTGGATGCGTTGAGTAGGCTTCCAGCGGTGATGATGTTGACTTCGCAGTGGAGATTGCAGCAGGATTTTTGCGAGTCTGGAATTGGGATTGTTCTTCCTGGAGAAGCTTCTTCGTTGATGTGTATGCAGATACAGTCGACGATCGTGGATCGGATCAAGGCTGGCCAGGCTGGAGATCCGAAGCTGGTGAAGATTAGGGAGCAGGTAGAAGCCGGTCTGCGGACTGACTTTTTGATTCATGAGAATGGCTCGCTGAGGTATGGAGCCAGGTTGTGTGTGCCAGCTGGGGATATTAGAGAGGAGTTTCTTGTTGAGGCACACAGTTCGCCGTATTCTGTACATCCTGGTGGTACCAAGATGTACAAGGATCTTCGTCTGAACTTTTGGTGGCATGACATGAAGAGGGGTGTGGCTCGGAGTGTAGCCAAGTGTTTAGTTTTCCAACAGGTGAAGGCGGAGCATCAGCGTACGGCGGGGTTGCTGCAACCGATCCGATTCCGGAGTGGAAATGGCAACACATCACTATGGACTTTGTGACTGGACTGCCTCGGAGTCCGAAGCAAAATGACACGATTTGGGTGATTGTAGATCGATTGACCAAATCCGCGCACTTTATTCCATTCCGAGTAGGACAGTCCACCGAGGCGCTAGCGAGGAAATACATGGAGGTAAATTCGTTACTCTCCGTTTCTATTTCCTTTTCCTAGTTTAGCTGGTGATGTAACGTGAATCGTGCAGGAGATCGTACGACTTCACGGAGTCCCCGTGAGTATCGTGTCGGACAGAGACACGAGGTTCACATCTCAGTTCTGGCAGAGTTTACAGAAGAGTTTGGGTACGAGTCTGAGTTTCAGAACGACATACCATCCGCAGACGGATGGCCAGTCCGAGAGGACGATTCAGATCTTGGAGGACATGCTGAGGGCGTGCATGTTGGAGTTCAAGGGTTCGTGGGAGGACCATCTACATCTGGTGGAGTTCTCTTATAACAACAGCTTCCAGGCGAGTATTGGCATGGCGCCATTTGCCGCGCTGTACGGGAGGAAATGTCGTTCGCCTTTGAGTTGGGACGACATTGGTGATCGGGAACTGTTAGGACCTGAGATGATTGTGGAGGCTGTGGATGTTGTCAGGAACATTCGGGAGAGGCTGAGGATTGCTCAGGACCGTTTTAAGCATTGGGCGGATGCTAAACGCTGTCCTTTGGAGTTTCAACCAGGCGACCATGTGTTTCTGAGGATTTCCCCGAATCGTGGTGTGATTCGTTTTGGGAAACGGGGAAAGTTGAGCCCGCGATACATTGGTCCGTTTGACATTCGGGAGAGAGTTGGCGAGGTGGCCTACCGCTTAGCCTTGCCGCCATCTTTGGAAGGAGTTCACGATGTTTTCCATGTGTCGCAGCTTCGTCGGTACATCAGCGATCCGTCTCATGCTGTGGATTTCTCGGAGATCACCGTTCGCCCAGATTTGACGTATGACCAGCAGCCAGTGCTGATTTTGGACAGGCGTCAGAAGTCACTTCGGAACAAGACTGTCGATCTTGTTAGGGTGATGTGGCGACACGGCTCGCCAGGAGAATCTACTTGGGAGAGAGAGGATGAGATGCGAGAGCGCTACCCACTTTTGTTTCCGGACACGTGAGTGTTGGGAAATTCCGAGGACGGAATCTTTCTTAAGTTGGGGAGGATGTAACGACTGGTTTTTCATGTATTTGGATTATCTATATTATAATATATGTTTTGGTGGATTTTCTCCTTATGTGTGATTTTCCATCTCCGTAGCTTTCGTTTTCGTTCGTTTCGTTGTGATTTTCTAGCTTCTTCCTTAGACCGTTGAGCTTGGAGTAAGTCACACATGACGAGCTTCATATCGCTCATATCTTAGGGTTAGTTTGAGCCTAGGAGTCATAGGAATCCTTCCCGGAGCTTCGCGCTCCATATCGAGACTTTTCGTGCACGTTAGTTGGTTCAAGAAGGGGAACCAACCGACTAGATTCCAATCTAGTCGGTCAGGAACTCTTCTGGAACCGACTAGTTCATTAAATCAATTATTCAGGAGTTACTGTTTACTCTTAGTCGGTCTAAGAACAACCATCGACCGACTAGATGTGAAACTAGTCGGTCAGAACTTGCTCTCAGACCGACTATTTCCTTTGATAAATTTCACCTAAGTTACTGTTTATCGTTAGTCGGTCTAAGAACGTTTTTCGACCGACTAGGTTGCAAACTAGTCGGTCAGCCATTGTTCTTTAACCGACTAGTTCATTGACCATTTTTGATGCCGAGTTACTGTTTGATCTTAGTCGGTCACAGTTGGTCGACCGACTGACTAGTTCTCGAACTAGTCGGTCAACAACTCTTCCTTGACCGACTAATCGACCCCGTGAACCTAGGGTTTGCCCAGCCACCACACGATTTTCTATTTAAGCATCCGATCGTTTCTCTTTCTTTCTTTCACTTCTCTTGGCTAATTCCTTTCCCCTTGGAGCTCTGATCTTCCCCAACACTCCCCAAGCCATTCCTTCATCCCCGGAGCCCCCTCTCACCCTCATTTGGGCCGGCCACCTTCCTTTAGGCCGTCGACAAACCCCAAAACCCCCAAATCCCAATTTTTCCAGATTTTCCCCCATTTCCAGATCTGAGCCGTAGTTCTCTGGATCGTTCTTCCGTTGCCGTGCTTGCTCAGCATCGTTCTTCCGCTACGATACGGTAGTAAATCGATCCTTTAATACTCTCATAACCCACATGGTGATTTTTGTTAAACCCTAATAAAAATGGATATTAGAGATATTGTTCTGATGTTGTTTCGCCATGGCAGCGATCTCATCCCCGTAGTTAACATTTTGTGACGTGCCCCGTTGATCGTCATCCTTGGTGTCAGGCAAGTGAAACTTGCCACTTAGGGTTTTAGGCCATGCTTTAGGCCATTTGCTTGTTGTAGGCGTAAAAGAGACTAGGCGACAAAATGATACTCGCCTAGGCGCAAATTTTAGGATCTAGCTTGACAACGAAGCTAGATCCGACTTCTTTCAATTATTTGCATCTTATCTGTCATGTTTAAATTTAATTAACGGTACGCGAATCATCTGTACATGCCATGCTATCCATGTTGAATCTTGCACTCGTAGCACACGCTACAAAACACTTGTACAATCCGTGTTTCCGGCTAGGCACCTGCTATGCGGGCATAACCCTACGCCATACTTGTTAAAAACACTTCCTGGCTCGTGATCCAGAAGCGAGCATACGTGTTCGGGGGTAATGCCCTGGCTCGATACACGTGGAGGGGTAGGGATAAACGGTCACTTGAGCTTAAGAGTTGGCACGATCAGCCACTCTAGCCAACAGGCGGAATCTTTGTGCACGACGTGTTTACTTGACGTGATTTACTTGACTTGCACTTGTCCGTGTTTATACTTGTAAAACTCGTCATCCATGCCATACTTGTTACTTGCACTTTATCTTACTTGTTGCTTCCATACTATACTTGCCATGCTACGCATCATACTATAACTGCTAGGTTGTTAGTTTACTTTTCTTTCAGTTTCCTTGCCCAAGTCTTTTAGACTTGCTGACATGTGCCCCTTTACTCTTTTGGGTGACACATGTTAGATCCTGAGTCTGAGGTTGCTGCTGAGGACGTGGTGTTCGCTGACGCTGAGTTAGAGCCCACGTTCACCGGGGAGTTTGAGGACACGGGAGATCAGTTGTAGAGACTGTTTGTGTCGTTGTTTAGACTGTTTTAGTTGTCGGTGCGTAGCACCAATAATTTGTTTGCGTTGTCTTTTTGTCGGCCATGTTTTGGGCCTAGACTCTTTCTTTTAGCCTGGTGGCTTTTCTGCGATGTTGAATATTATTGTGGACAAATTCTGAGATCGGTTATCTTATATCAGTCTCCTTTATTATTATTGTTGTTCCGTTTGCCTTTACAGGGACCTGCATATATTCAGATTGACGCTTATCAGGCGTGAAGCTTCACAGCTCCACGTCTGTGCGGACCTTCTCACGTCTCGACTCCATTTTAGGGAAGCGGGGCATGACAGCATCGCTGAACCACCCCAATCCCCCACTCTTCTAGGGAACGACGCGACCACGTCGTTTCTTGACGCGGTCACGTCAAACCCCATTCCTACGGTTTCTAAGGCGGATCTGGGGGGGGGGGGGGGGGGGGGGGTATTTTTGTCTTTTGGGCGCGCGTATTTAAGTGCCACTTCTTCCTCCTACTAGAGGGATCTTTCTTTCAGTAGTTTTTCTGTTATTTGTAGGGTTTTGGGCCGGTTTGTAAGAAGTTTAACTTATTTATTTAGTTATTTTATTGTTCTAATCTTTTATTAGTATAATACTCTATCTCTCCATAATAGAATTTTTCTCTCTTTGTTATTACTGCCTTATTTCATCATCTATTGCTGTTATAACTTAAATCTATGGCTTTGAATGCTTACCCATCGCTAGAAACTCCTTCTATTGCGATGGGTAGTGAGTAGTTTTCGTATAGGGCAATGGGATGAACCACATTGGATTAGGGCCATGGGTTGAACCAAATAATTAATTTAGTTGTGGACTAGTTGAGATTAGGGGTACATTGGGACGATTATTATCATCGTAGATTCGACCCCCTCCCTTCGGGGTGATCGGGTTGGCCGTCGATCAAAAGTTGGGACCGATCCAGGGATCCGATCCCTACGGCGATCCATACTATCAGTGTTACTGAACACCAACGATCACCGATTAGAGCTCTCCCAATGTAGGTCTAATCTCCGAACGCCACTATGGACGGGAGGAAGATTGGGGATATTCGTCGAGCGTAATGCGACCAGCGTACACTAATGCATCGGAGACCCCCGACATCGGTGTAGGTTGGGTTGGCCTATCATTGCATCACGACAACAGGGGGTAGGACACGACATAAGGGAATAACCTATCATACATCACGACAATGTGGGATAAGTGAATGCCCTTAGGTCACACGACCTCTCCCGAGTCCCAACGAACTTGGCAACTTGTTAATTATTAGTTTGACCTTAACCAGAGTTAAATGGCGGGAAGTCCCCACACACTAGAGCTTTTACCCCTTGATCACACTTTTCTACCATTCACCGACCAATCACCGTGACTATCGCGTAGCTTTCATCCAACGACTCATAAAACCGATACTCATTGACTGCCTCCTCGTGTTCGACCCGTAAGCGACTACACACGACCTGTGAACTGCGGTTTTTATTAGCATCTTTCGGTCCCCTCGCGGGATCGCGATCAGTTTTTTTGGCGCCGTTGTCGGGGAGGCACGAATTGATATTGGTTTTTAGTCTTTGTAGAGAGACTACGTTTTACTTTTCCTTTGTTTTATTTTGTTTATATTTTCTCTTTCATCCCCTCTTGGTGCTTTTGACGTTTTCTTTTGGTGTAGACTTTTTGCATGCACAAAAGATCTCAAGGCATAGCGGACTTGCGTCTACTACACCCAGAGATTAAAGCTACCGCGAGAAGGCTTAACGCCGAGACAAGGAGGAGAGAAGCCCTCGAGAAAATGGATGAGATACTTATCCCCGAGAATGGTCCACCACCGCTGCCGCCACCGTAACCACCACCGGCTAGGTCGCTCCTTGAATACTCAATGCCCCACAATAGGTCGACCTCTAGCGTTCAAAGGACGACATGGAGCCAAATAATTTTGAACTCAAACCATCTTTGGTTGATTTTGTGCAAAGGGACCAATTCTCAGGTGCTCCGATGGAGAACTCGAATGACCATCTTAACACTCTCTTAGAGAAGATGGATACACTGAAGATCAATGGTGTCACCAATGATGCCATCAGGCTAAGACTTTTTCCTTTTTCACTTAGGGATAAAGCCAAGGATTGGCTCAGGAGCCACAGTCCCAACACATTCACTACGTGGGATAGTTTATCTCTTGCTTTTCTGACCAAGTGCTTTCCTCCAGGTAAAACTGCCAAGCTACGGAACGAAATCACCAACTTTACACAGTCAGAGCGGGAGTCTTTGTATGAAGCTTGGGAAAGGATTAAGGACCTCCAAAGAGTGTGCCCACACCATGGCGTGTCTAATTGGCTACTTATTCAGGTCTTCTACAGTGGGCTAACACCGCCTGTGAGGATGTCCATAGATGCCACCGCTAACGGCGCCATAATGAGCAAGACTCCGGCTGAAGCAAAGAGATTGCTAGAAGCAATGGCTGAGAACAACGACTCCTGGAGCAACGAGAGGTGCACCTCCACGAGGGGAGGTAAGTACGACGTTGATGAGGTATCATTACTTTCAGCTAAGTTTGATGCCTTAACTAAACAACTTTCCCTTATTGGACTTGGTGCTGCTAAACCGTCTACGACGACAGTTTGTGAGGTTTATGGTGTACAAGGACACCAGAGCACTAAATTTTCATCACCTATGGTGGTGGCTCCAGATATGACAATCGAAAAAGCAAATGCTTTATATGGGAACAATCCGAGGCCACCGAGCAACCCGTACTCCGGCACATATAATCAGGGGTAGAAGAATCACCCCAATTTCTCCTACCAGACCCCGGGATTGCAAGCTCCCCCACCATACCCTCAGTAGTCTCAAGAGTTTCAAACCCTAGCTCCTCAAGCCCAATTTCAGAACTTCAATCAGAGGCCTCTGGTGAACGCACCCCCATCCAAAAATCAAGCCTGGAATTGCTAATTGAGAGTCACATCCGGACTCAATGCCAGAGGAATGACTACTTCCAAAACACTATCCAGCAGCTACTGATGACGACGCATCAGCTTACGTCCACCTCACAGCAGCTGACGACATGCCAAAAGTCCATGGAGACCACAATGGAGCAAATGTCGCAACAACTCTCCCAGCTCTCCAAGGCACAGGGGAAGTTGCCGGGGTAAACCAAAGAGAACCCCTGAGGGCACGTGAACACGGTTACATTGAGAAGTGGGAAGAAGTTTGAAGGTCCCACCATGACCATCGCAGAGAAGGAACCTGAAAAAGAAGAAGAGGCTCACCTTCAACTCGAAGCTGGGGATGACCAAGAAGTTGAGCATGAGGTAAATCTGTTGAGTATTGGACTCCCCGTATTTGGTTTTGGATGATGAGCAAACATAAATAAATCGTGAACTAACAATTTGTGAGCGCAGTTATGGAGATCGTCGCCAAAATACCACGTACAACAAAAGCGATGTCTCAAGACTTCTCAATATGCATGATCGTGTGCCTGGAGCTTCGTTGAAGCTCAAGGAGCAATATTGAAGTCAAGAGGAATGAAGATTGAAGCTTTGAAGACGGCTCGTAAGGTTTATTTTATAGTCTTTTAGCTTCATAGATTAGAATGTTAAGCCTTGAGTAGGACTTACCTTATAACCTTCATTTCGCTCATATCTTAGAGCTAGGATTATCATAGAAGCCATTAGAATCTTTCCCGAAGCCTATCGCTCTTTCCCTCGGCTTCGAGTGCATGTTAGTTGGTTCATGAAGGGTCACCAACCGACTAGATGACGATCTAGTCGGTCGGCAACTCTACTTGAACCGACTAGTTTGCCTTCTCTAATTCAGCTCTTTCTATGACTACAGTTAGTCGGTCAAAGAAGAGTCACCGACCGACTAGATGACGATTTAGTCGGTCAGTAATCCTTCTTAGACCGACTAGTTGTGTTCAGTCTTTTTCAGCCTGAGCTACTGTTTCGAGTTAGTCGGTCAAAGAACGTTTACCGACCGACTAGTTGAGAAACTAGTCGGTCAGCATTTGTTCTTAAACCGACTAAGTCATCTTGAAGTCAACCTATCCTATTTCGACGTTAGTCGGTCAAAGATCATTCACCGACCGACTAGTTGGGAAACTAGTCGGTCGGCAAGTCTTCTTAGACCGACTAGTTGTCTTTGCCTGGAACTTCACCTTTTGGCTGTTCAACCGTTAGTCGGTCTACGTTGTATCACCGACCGACTAGTTGATGAACTAGTCGGTCAGTGATCCTTCTTTGACCGACTAGTCTGGTTCAGAATAGAGCCGTTGGGATCTTTTTGAACTCGTTTTTCCTTGCCCCTATAAATTGAATCCTGATTCATTTCTTGAAGGGGTTAAGCAACATATTGGAGATATTTTCAGATCAAAAGAGAAGAGCAATCAACTCTATTTCCAAGTTCTCTCTTCTCACAAGAATCTCTCCCTCAAGTTCTTGAGTCCTAAATCCTCAAGAGAGATTCTCTCCATTGTGAGCCATTCAAGCTAGAAGTTTGATTCTAGGTCACCATCTCCACCCTAGGCTTCCATTGCCGGTCATCTTCTTGAAGCTAGGGTTTGGTGACTCTTCCTCCATCAAAATCCTCTTTGCCCTAATTTGGTAAGAAATCTCAAGGCATAGGTATTTTGTTTGTAAGCATTTCATTTCAGCTATATTTGAATTGTATACTCTCGGTTGTGAGAGGTTTTGCGTGATCCCGGGTTGTGGGAGTCACGGTCATCGATTGTAGGTCGTTTGTACTTGTGAGGTTTTCGCAAGTGGTCATATTGGAAATCTTGAGTTAGGGTTTCTAACTCAAGTATCCGGAAGGGATCCGGGTGGTTGGGACGTAGGATCACCGGGAACAAGTCGGGGAGACTTGGGTGGATCCGAACCCATTAAACCATTTGTTTGCGTTTGCATTTATTCTTGTTGATCGTTGTTATTCCGCATTGTTGTTTGTTAATTGCACGATAATTAGGAATAACTCTCCCTATTATTTAAAAGTACTATTCACCCCCCCTCTAGTACATGTGCAGTGGCTTCCCAGGGCACTACAATTGGTATCAGAGCCAAGTTCAAAGCTACACATAGCCAAAGTTCAAAGCTATGACGAACAATGACTACAACGTCTTCAAGAACCGTGATGGAGCTTCTTCAGTTATGGAAGGACTATCCTCAGTCAGGCCTCCACACTTCAACGATACCAACTATGGGTACTGGAAATGCCGGATGCAAATCTTCCTCCAGAGCGCTTCACTGTGGAGAGCCACCATGACGGAGTATGTCGAGCCTTCCGAAGAAGATTTCGCGAAGTGGACTCCCGCGGAGGTCGCCGCAGAAGTAGCCAATGCCAAGGCAATGAATGCCTTGAATTGTGCGTTGGAGCCCGAGGACTTCAACAAGATATGCACATGTAAGAGTGCATATCAAATATGGAACCAACTCCTCATATTGCACGAAGGATCGAGTACGGTAAAAGATTCTAAACTCGTCGTTGCTAATAAAGAATTTGAGTTGTTTCATATGGAGCAGGGCGAAACCATGAAGGAATATTACGCTCGCTTCGTGGATATATCAAACGACTTGGAAGCTCTTGGGAAGGTCTATACCCAAAAGGAGAAAGTCGCGAAGATTATCGACGGTCTTCCATCATGTTGGGAGAAGCGTACCTTCGCCATCGAGGAAGGTAATGACATGAATAAATATACCGTCGTACAACTAATGGGTACCTTGTTGTCTTACGAGGTACGCAAGGATAGTAAGATCCGAATGAAGGAAAAGATGAAAGCATACTTGAAGCAAGATGAGCCAAAGAAAAAGACGATTGCCTTCAAGGCCGCTGCATCTACCGATGATGAAGAATCGGAAGACGAATTGGACATGGAATCCATTGCCCGTATGGCAAGGAAGTTCGATCGATTTCTCCGAGAAGGTATATCTTTGAATAAATCTAAAGTTAGTTCGACTAATGCTTCTACTCCCGTGTGTTATAAATGCAACAAGCCAGGACACATCAAACCAGATTGTCCTCTCTACAAACACAAGGAGAAGGGGAAAGCATCAAAGTACGACAAGTCGAGAAAGTACAAGAAAGGACTTGTTGGCACATTCACCGACTCCGAAGAGGATTCCTCAAGTGGAGAGTCGGATGATGGAAGAGTGGAGAAAGCAAAACTCTGCTTCATGGCTAATGAGGCAAAAGATCGAAAGTCCTCCTTCGATGATAGCGAGGATGAAAGCGAGGATGGTAGCAAGGAGGAAAGCGGAGAACCTACTATTGATGAAATGAGGTTAGCAAACCAAGAAATTTGGTCTAAATTTACTAAATTAGTAGATCGATATAACAAGACCAAAGATGAACTTGTCAACCTCCAAACCTCTCCTAAGTCTACCATCACCAACAATGACACCATTGTTGAGACACTCGCCAATGAGAAAGCAAGTTTGCTTACTCATAATGGCTTGTTGAGAAATGAGGTGAAGTCCCTCAAATCTCAACTTGTGCATGTTCGTGTTGAGGATTCGGATGAACATGTGATAGCGGATTTGACGTCTCAAAACTCAACTTTGAGTATTGAGAATAAGAATCTCAAATCACGTGTTTATGCACTCACATCGCAAGTATCCACTTTGGATGCTTCTTTGCATTCTCTCAAAGAGAAGTATGAGTGCACGTTAGGCCGTATCAATGATTTCAATAAAGGTAAGGGCCATTTGGATAATATCCTAAATGACTTACTTCCGGCCAAACACCACATTGGCTTGGGGTATAAGATGGGAGACTCATCCAAATCGCCTACCACCTTTGTTAGGCCGACATCCGATGCCTCGACGAGTGGGAGCAAACACCACATTGGTAGTTCTCCAACCAATAGTGCTTCCACTTCGTACACACCCCCGATTGGAAAGAAACCCACTTTGGGTAGACCTCCAAAGAGGGGTCATGCATTTTTGTACTCACATGCTATGCCACGTAGGAACACACATCCTACTCCACCGGTGCATGCAAATGTTAATGATGATTTTTATACTCCGCACCCACGAGCACGTGCACGTAATCATGCTCATGCACATCCTAATGCTTATGTTCAAACATCTCATCAACATGTGCATGCCTACTCTCATAATCATCCTCATGCATACACACCTCATGCTTATCCACGTATGTATGCTACACCACATCATGGATCTCATGCTCATCATAATGCTATTGCTAGATCTCATGCTCCTAGGCCACATGCACCACATAGAAATCAACTTTTTGTGCATGCAACCACTAGGAAGAGGATTCCCAAAATGTACACTATTTGGGGTCCCAAGAACACTAGCTATGATGCTATGAATGTTTATGTGCAATCCTATATTAATGATGTTATTTTGAATGATGATTATGTTGGAAAGTCAAGTTCCTCTTGGACTTGGTTTCCGAATGGTTAGTTCCTTTAACTCTTCAATGCTTGGTACCATGAGTTTATGATCATGTTATGGGTACCAAGGCATATGTTTATAAAATTGATTTTGATTATATTAGTTTATGGGTTACAATATTTTTTTATTTCGTATTTCAAATTTGTTGTCTAACCCATTGGATCCAAAAGGATTTTTGGATACCAAAATGAAGTTTTCTAGGTTCAATCCACCGTGGGATACCAACCCTACCAACTCCTCGATTTGCGAAGACTTTCATTCAAACGGAGTTGATGGTGCTTAGGTAATGCACCAATGTAGGGGGAGCTTAATGTTGTAAGTATAATATTACATTTGGTATCCATGAGGGTTGAATGCATGCTTGGTTAAAATCTATTTCTTTACATTGGTATCATTTTGTTTCTCCTAGCATGATAGAATTGTGAATGCCATAAATGCTTTGAAATTCTTATCTATTTTTGGCATGACATGTTTTAAAAGTTATGATGATAATTTTCGTACTACTTTTATCACATTGTCACTTCTCATCGCACACTTTACTTAGTTTTGATGTGCTTTTACTTTATGTTCATTTTCGATCGATTTTGTATCAGTTGATATTCTATGATGTGCACCACTCTTCTGTTGGTTCATTCCTTTGTGCACATTTTATGTATGTCTCTGATGTTGATTTCGTCGCTCGACGACTTATTTTGATTCAATAGCTTTAGTTGTATGAAAACATAGAATTGTTTTCCATGCACTAAAATAGCTATAAATGTTGATATTGGAAAGTAAATTCATTTCTTCAATAAGTGAATTTACATTTTATATTTTGATGATTTAAGTTTACGATTTTCGACTATGGTCTCATTGACACGCTTTGATTTTATTCGAATTTTATTTTGGTGTCATATGAAACGTGGTCGTATTCTTAGACTCCCATGCTTAATGAATTATTTGGCCATGATTTATTGTCATTGGCTTCCTCCCGCTCTTTTTGGATTATGCCAAAGGGGGAGAGATATATAATAATGGCATGTGCTAAATGATAATTTACCATGAATCTAATTTGATATGTTAGATTCAGGGGGAGTTAAGATATAAAAATGGATTACAAATCCTAAATCTCAAATATTGGATTTGAATTTTTACTTTCCTCGTCTGCTTGATGTATGTGCTTATTATTTCATATGGAACTAATGTGTCATCAATGCAGGGGGAGTAAGTATATTCCATTTAGTTCATTATTTTTGATTATTATTTATGTTGGTTTGTCATCAGCAAAAAGTGGGAGAATGTTGAGTATTGGACTCCCCGTATTTGGTTTTGGATGATGAGCAAACATAAATAAATCGTGAACTAACAATTTGTGAGCGCAGTTATGGAGATCGTCGCCAAAATACCACGTACAACAAAAGCGACGTCTCAAGACTTCTCAATATGCGTGATCGTGTGCCTGGAGCTTCGTTGAAGCTCAAGGAGCAATATTGAAGTCAAGAGGAATGAAGATTGAAGCTTTGAAGACGGCTCGTAAGGTTTATTTTATAGTCTTCTAGCTTCATAGATTAGAATGTTAAGCCTTGAGTAGGACTTACCTTATAACCTTCATTTCGCTCATATCTTAGAGCTAGGATTATCATAGAAGCCATTAGAATCTTTCCCGAAGCCTATCGCTCTTTCCCTCGGCTTCGAGTGCATGTTAGTTGGTTCATGAAGGGTCACCAACCAACTAGATGACGATCTAGTCGGTCGGCAACTCTACTTGAACCGACTAGTTTGCCTTCTCTAATTCAGCTCTTTCTATGACTACAGTTAGTCGGTCAAAGAAAAGTCACTGACCGACTAGATGACGATTTAGTCGGTCAGTAATCCTTCTTAGACCGACTAGTTGTGTTCAGTCTTTTTCAGCCTGAGCTACTGTTTCGAGTTAGTCGGTCAAAGAACGTTTACCGACCGACTAGTTGAGAAACTAGTCGGTCAACATTTGTTCTTAAACCGACTAAGTCATCTTGAAGTCAACCTATCCTATTTCGACGTTAGTCGGTCAAAGATCATTCACCGACCGACTAGTTGGGAAACTAGTCGGTCGACAAGTCTTCTTAGACCGACTAGTTGTCTTTGCCTGGAACTTCACCTTTTGGCTGTTCAACCGTTAGTCGGTCTACGTTGTATCACCGACCGACTAGTTGATGAACTAGTCGGTCAGTGATCCTTCTTTGACCGACTAGTCTGGTTCAGAATAGAGCCGTTGGGATCTTTTTGAACTCGTTTTTCCTTGCCCCTATAAATTGAATCCTGATTCATTTCTTGAAGGGGTTAAGCAACATATTGGAGATATTTTTAGATCAAAAGAGAAGAGCAATCAACTCTATTTCCAAGCTCTCTCTTCTCACAAGAATCTCTCCCTCAAGTTCTTGAGTCCTAAATCCTCAAGAGAGATTCTCTCCATTGTGAGCCATTCAAGCTAGAAGTTTGATTCTAGGTCACCATCTCCACCCTAGGCTTCCATTGCCGGTCATCTTCTTGAAGCTAGGGTTTGGTGACTCTTCCTCCATCAAAATCCTCTTTGCCCTAATTTGGTAAGAAATCTCAAGGCATAGGTATTTTGTTGGTAAGCATTTCATTTCAGCTATATTTGAATTGTATACTCTCGGTTGTGAGAGGTTTTGCGTGATCCCGGGTTGTGGGAGTCACGGTCATCGATTGTAGGTCGTTTGCACTTGTGAGGTTTTCGCAAGTGGTCATATTGGAAATCTTGAGTTAGGGTTTCTAACTCAAGTATCCGGAAGGGATCCGGGTGGTTGGGACGTAGGATCACCGGGAACAAGTCGGGGAGACTTGGGTGGATCCGAACCCATTAAACCATTTGTTTGCGTTTGCATTTATTCTTGTTGATCGTTGTTATTCCGCATTGTTGTTTGTTAATTGCACGATAATTAGGAATAACTCTCCCTATTATTTAAAAGTACTATTCACCCCCCCTCTAGTACATGTGCAGTGGCTTCCCAGGGCACTACAAAATCCTCTGCAACCTGGATCCACCAAGGATAAGCAAGTGGAGAAAGAGCTAGGAAAGCCCACTAATGAGCCTCCAGGCCATATATGTCGAGAGTCACATTCATGTCGAGATTGGCGAAGGCCAAGTTGAATGAAAAATACAGGAAGTTCTTCGATCTTTTGAAGCAACTCAACATCTCCATCCCCTTTCTTGACGCGATGTCTGAGATCCCTACCTACGCCAAATTCCTCAAAGAGATAATTACCAAGGGCGGTAGGAGGGAGAATGTGGTGCTCTCTGCGGAGTGTAGCGCCATCATTCAGAGAAAAATGGTGGAAAAACTAGAGGATCCCGTGAGCTTCTCCATCCCGTGCACTATTGGAGATCTGGATGTCAAGAGTGCCCTATGCGACTTGGGGGCTAGCGTCAGCTTAATGCCCATCGGCATTTGTGATAGCTGAATCTCGGGGAGCTCCAACCCACGAATATGTCACTCCAGCTAGCGGACCGCTCTGTGAAATACCCCCTTGGGATAGTAGAGGACGTGCCAGTGAAAATCGTGAAAATTTTGGTTCCATGCGACTTCGTCGTCATGGACATGCCGAAAGATGCACGTATCCCAATCATCCTGGGTAGACCCTTTTTAGCTATGGCGGGGGTCCTCGTTGATGTAAAAGGAGGGAGGCTTTCCCTCAATGTCGGTAGAGAGAAGGTCGAATTCGACCTTAAGAAGTCAATGAAAAACTTCACTGAAGTTGGCCGTCGAGACCAAGTGGACCTCCTCGAAGAAGAAATCAAGGATACTAGTTTAGAGGAGCTGTTTTTGGGTGACAACAATGAGCCTCCCATTGGGCTAGAAGCCAAGCTCAAGGAGCTAGCGATGAAGGAGGGTCGCGAAGAAACCTCCGAGAGAAATTTGAAGGAGAAACCACCGCGACTGCATCCACTAGATCCCAAAGAAATGAAGAGGGAAGAAGAGAGCCACAATGAGCTGAGCAACAAGACTGAGCATGTAGATGGCCACATTCGGGACCTTTCCACCCTAAAACCACTGTGATGACATCTAGATAGGGAATCGAGCTCACAACTTAAAACGAGCGCTTCTTGGGAGGCAACCCAAGTATTTCAATTTAGATTTTCCATCTTAATTTTCATCACTATGTTAATTTAGATTTTTGTTCTTCAATAAATCCCCAAAACCCAAAGAAATTAACCAAGTGTTTGATTGCATGGAGAAGAAGAAGAATTGTGGAGAAAAGGACCCCATACGGCCGCGTCATTCGGACTCACGCAGTCGTGTGGATGATATTTAGAGGAGCAATTGACGCACCTACGTCACCCATATGCAAACGGGCCGCAAAAGTTACTTAAAAACTTGAGCCAAATCCCAATTTCCCAGGGATTTTCGCGACCGCGTCATTTTAGTTGACGTAGCCGCGTCAATTTTGCTTTTTGGACGAAATGACGCGGCCACGTTAATCTAAACGACGCGGGCCACGAATCTCTCTGATTTTTCAGCCCAAAATTTTCAAAATAAAACAAAACTTTTGCGGCCGCATCATTCAGACGACGCGACCGCGTCAACCCTTACTTTCACACCAATTTTACGCTGCTGTTTTAACTTTCCACGCGGCCCGCATAAAATGCCTGTATAAGCCCCCCAAAAACCCCAAACGGCCCGATCCATTTCATTCTTATCAAAATGGTCCGACTCCCCAACTTCTCCTCTGACGCGATCTCCTCCAAAAATCTTCCCAAACCATCCAAAACTCCTCCAATAAGCTCCCAAACCCTCACTCCCCTCCGTCTAACCTCTCCACCTCCCTCTGCACCCCTCAAACCGTTTCGAGAAACCCTAGGGCATCCGATTTTTAGGGGTTTTGGGAACCCAATTGACGCGGGCGGCGATCACTTGTGTTCTTGGCTTGGGATAGCTTGGGGGACTCGTCTACGAGCGTTGAGAGCATCGACTGCGAGGAGCCCCATCCTGGGTAACTTCGCTCCTCTACTCTTTAAATTTCGAATTTTTATCGCTGAAAATCGTTGATTTTGCATGAGTCTGCACACCCACATTGCAAACCCCATTGTATCACTCACGCCTTCATACAATGCCTCCTCGTGAGCGCAGAAAGAAGGCCACCACCATTGGCTCATCCCAGGGCAAGAGCAAGCGTCAAAAGACGACAGCTCTTTATGCCGAAATTGCACGTTCTCACGACATTAGAGCGAGGGGGGAACCACTTCCCGCCCCTTAATTTGACACGTTAGGCATTAGCTTCCTGAGTGAGGACGAGCGTACAAAGTTTATTTCACTAAACTCTCGTGCGATCGTTCCCACCAAATTCCCTAGCGTCCCCGCTCTGTCAGCCTTAGGCCTCTTAGACATCGTCAGCACCCTCCTCCGAAATCTCGGATGGGAGGAATTTCTAGAGTGGAGGCTAGGACTTATAGGAGGCTTACCCTAGAATTCTTATACACTTTTCGGGTCCACACCGCGGGGTTTTCCTTTAGGGTCATGAACATGGAGTATGATCTTTCCAAAGACTCCTTGAACCCACTCTTCAAGTGGCCCAGATCCATTGAGCCAATCGTCATCTACAACAACCACCCGTACCCCCCAAGAGTTTGATGCAAACCATTTTTGGTTTTAGATCACCAAGCTCGACGTCTTCCCGAAGACCTAATCGAAGGCGTCTAGCATCGTTCATCCTGGCCTTTGTATCGTGCATCGCATTATCGCGAACACACTATTTTGCTGATATGAAACATGCCATCTCTCAGGATGAACTATTCTCCTTTGGTGCGCTTCGCAGAGCCGTGTGCTTCGTGAGGGCAACACCACTGTCCCCCACAATATCCTTCATGCTGGGTCTTGGCTCATGCAGATATTTCTACACACCATAGTCGATCCCAGATCACCTATCTGTTGTGGGGGACTCATCACCATCATAGCTTCACTTGCTCCTATTTCCCTTAAGGTCCCTGATCCATGACTCATGTCCCTGGGCCTACCTCTCTTAACCTCTCGGCGCTCACAAATATGCGTATGATCTGAGTGCTTGACCGAGAGCGTTATTTCTGGTTGTATGGTCCTACCTCCACCCCTTACACCCTACTCCCCAACCCTGGACTCTTTGGACCTGGCACCACTCTGAGGTGGTTTTTCTCACCCGAGCCGATCTAGCTTCCGGTGTCCAGGCCCCAGTCCAGCAGATTGACACTCACCAGCCCCAACCCCAGGACCATGTTGACACTTCTGGTGCCTCTTCATCTATTCCTGGCCCTGTTATCATCCCAGCTCTTTGCCAGTATAGGAGATCTCAACACCATGTCGAGGGTTCCAACAACACTCCTCCTCCCCCACCACGACCCTGTTGGATATTGGACTCCCCGGATTTGGTTTTGGATGATGAACAAACATAAATATAATATGAACTAACACTTTGTGAGCGCAGTTATGGAGATCGTCGCCAAATTCACATGAATATCAATAACGACGTCTCAAGACTTCTCAAAGCATGTGATCGTATGCCTAAAGCTTCGTTGAAGCTTATGGACCTAAATAGAAGTCATGAAGATTCGATCGAAGCTATTGAAGACGGTATCGTCAAGTTTATTTAATAGTCTTTAAGCTTCTTTCGTAGAATGTTAAGCCTTGAGTAGGTCTTACGTTTTAATTCTTCATAACGCTCATATCTTAGCTCTAGGATCTTAGTAGAAGTCCATACAATTCTTCCCGAAGCTTCGCGCTTCGATTCGGGACTTCTTGTGCATGTTAGTTGGTTCAAGAAGAAGAACTGACCGACTAGATGGTGATCTAGTCGGTCAGCCAAGCTTCTTGGACCGACTAGTTTCTGTCAGTTAATTCTTAGCTCTTTACTATTTACAGTTAGTCGGTCTAAGTTGACTCACCGACCGACTAGTCTGTGAACTAGTCGGTCAGTGATGCTTCTGTGACCGACTAGTTGAGCTTTCCCTGAACATGCACATTTTCACTTGAGCTACTGTTTATCATTAGTCGGTCTGTGCTCATTGATCGACCGACTAGTTGATGAACTAGTCGGTCAACTTTCCTTCTTGGACCGACTAGTTTAGTTTACTGTACATGCCAAATTTTTCACCATACTTACTGTTTATTGTTAGTCGGTCTATGTTCATTTGGTGACCGACTAGTTGGTGAATTAGTCGGTCAACATGTGTTCTTGGACCGACTAAGTCTAATTCTTCTCAGACTTCAGTTTTATCTGTTAGTCGGTCCACGTTGAGTAACCGACCGACTAGTTGTGAAACTAGTCGGTCAGCTACTCTTCTTAGACCGACTAGTTCCTTAGTCTGTACTTTGATCTTTTCTCAGTTTACTCATTAGTCGGTTTACGTTCAGTGACCGACCGACTAGTTGATAAACTAGTCGGTCGGTGATTGTTCTTTGACCGACTAGTTGGGTTCAGAAAAGAGCCGTTGGAGCCCTAATTGAAACGTTTTTCTCTCTCTCTCTCTCTCTTCATTCCTATAAATACTTGTTGGGCTGCATTCATTGCTGCCAAGGCTGATATTAATGCAAGTTTAGAGTTCAAGAGAAATCAATCCAAGCGCATTCAAAGCTCATTCCCTCCATTCATTAATCTCTCCTAACTCTTACTTCCAAAGAGAGATTCATTGAGTGTGAAGCCTTCCAAGCCAAGTGCTTCATTCTAGGTCACCAACATCCCCAAAGCTCTCCATCGCTGTTCTACATCTTGGAGCTAGGGTTTGGTGCCACTTCTTCCTCAAAATCATCCTTGCCCTAATTCGTAAGCAATACTCAAGGCATAGGTATTTTGTTCGGTAAGAAGTTTCTTTATTTCATTTCATATTTGATTTGTAAGTTTCACTCTCGGTTGTGAGAGTGTGGTTGTGATCCCGGGTTGTGGGAGTCACAAATTACATTTTGTATGATTTGACTTGTGGAGGTTTTTCACAAGTATTTCATAGTGGAAATCTTGAGTTATGGTTTCTAACTCAAGTATCCGGAGGGGATCCGGGTGGTTGGGACGTAGGATCACCGGGAACAAGTCGGGGAGATTTGGGTGGATCCGAACCCAGTAACATATCTTGTTAGCGTTGTTATTTTTGTGTTGTCATTCAATTTAAGCTTCCGCAAATTGAATTGGTAGTTGTTTGCATTTAATTTGGAATTATACTCCTTATTATTTTAAAGTACTATTCACCCCCCTCTAGTACTTGTGCAGTAGCTTGTAGGGCATTACATTTGGTATCAGAGCCAGATACACAGCTATGTCTGCCAACGACAACAAGACCGTGCGTCCACCTTCCAACTATGACACCTTCAGGAACCGTGAAGGAGCATCTTCGGTGATGGAAGGACATTCCTCTACGAGGCCTCCATTTTTCAACGGTACCAACTACGGGTACTGGAAATGTAGGATGGAAACCTTCCTCCGAAGTGCATCTTTATGGAGGACTACAATGAAGGAGTACATCGAGCCCGAAGAAGAAGACTTCGAGAAATGGACAACCGCGGAGGTCGCCGCGGAGGTAAGCAATGCCAAGGCGATGAACGCCTTGCAATGCGCATTGGAGCCCGAGGACTTCAATAAGATATGCACATGTAAGAGTGCATATCAAATTTGGAACTCTCTCCTCATACTTCATGAAGGGACGAGTCGGGTAAGAGACTCTAAACTCGTAGTTGTAAACAAAGACTACGAAATGTTTCATATGCAACAGGGCGAGAAGATGAAGGAGTATTACGCTCGCTTCGTCGACATCATAAACGAGTTAGAGGCTCTTGGCAAATCCTACACCCAAAAGGAGAAGTGCCCAAAGCTTATCGAAGGACTTCCTTCTTCTTGGGAAAAGCGTACCTTCGCCATCGAGGAAGGTAATGACATGAACAAGTACACCGTAGTTCAACTAATGGGTACTTTAATGTCATACGAGGTACGCAAGGATAGCAAGCTCAAATTGCAGGAAAAGATGAAGTCCTACCTAAAGCAAGACGAGCCAAAGAAGAAGGCCATTGCTTTCAAGGCCGCTCCATCCACATCCACATCAACCGATGATGAAGACTCGGAAAACGAGTTGGACTTGGAGTCCATGGCACTCATGGCCAAGAAGTTCAACCGTTTCTTCCGAAAAGGTAACTTCAAGAACAAAGCTAAATTTGGTTCTACTAACGCCTCTTCCTCTCCTTTATGTTTCAAGTGCAATAAGCCGGGACACATGAAAGCGGAGTGTCCCCTCAATAAGCACAAGGAGAAGTGGAAGGCGCCAAAGTATGACAAGTCCAAGAAGTACACGAAAGGAAACAAGAAGGCACTTGTCGGAGCTACCTTCACCGACTCCGATGATTCTTCAAGCGGAGAGTCGGACGATGAGCACGTGGAGCAAGCGCACATGTGTTTCATGGCAAGAGAGGAGCACGATCAAGGATCCTCCTCTTCCGATGATAGTGATGAAGAAAGCGATGAGGTAACCATGGATGACCTTAGGAATGCTAACTCTCAATTATGGTCAAAATACACTAAATTAGTAAATAGATATACTAAGGTAAAAGATGACTTAGCTAGCATTCAAACATCGCCTAAGACTATCATCACCAACAACGACACCGTTGTTGAAGAGTTAAGAAATGAGATTGATAATCTCAAATCTAAACTCGAACATGTTAGCATTGAGGATACGGAAGAACATAGGATAGAGGATTTGACTTATCAAAACTCGACTTTGAGTATTGATAACGAGAATCTTAAATCTCGTGTTTATGTGCTCACATCGCAAATATCCACTTTGGATATTTCTTTGCGTTCTCTCAAAGAGAAATATGAGGACACATTGGGCCGAATCAACAAATTCAACAAGGGTAAGGGCCACTTGGATAATATCCTAAAAGACTTACTTCCGGCCAAACACCACATTGGCTTGGGGTATATGATGGGAAATTCATCCAAGTCGGTCACTACTTTTGTAAGGCCAACTTCCGAAGCCTCAACGAGTGGGAGCAAACACTCTATTGGTAGTTCATCTACCAATGGTGCTTCCACCTCGTCCACACCCTCTTTTGGAAAGAAACCCACTTTGGGTGGACCTCCAAAGAAGGGGCATGCCTACATGTACACCAATACCATGCCACGTAGGAACACACGTCCTACTCCACCGTCTCACACATATGATGATTTTTATGCAACACATTCTCGGGCACGTGCACACAATGTGAGACACCCTCATGCACGTGTTCCCTCACATGCATATGTTCACCCACAACATCATATGAATAATTCTCATCGTGCACCATTCCATCATGTTCCTTATGCCTATCCACAACATGCATCACGTAGAAATCAACGTCGAATGCATGCACCCAATAGGATGAGGGCTCCCAAGATTTTCACAATTTGGAGCCCAAAGGACACAAGCATGGACGAAAAACAAATGTATATGAATGCTTATTTTTCGGATGTTGTGCATAGTAGAAATTATGTGGGGAAGTCTAAGTCCAATTGGACTTGGCTTCCAAAGGTCTAATCTTTTGGACCCAATGACCTTGGGTACCATGATATGAAATTCTCTATCTTTAGGTACTCAAGGAAAAAAAAAAAGAAAAGGAGCAACAAATTTAAATTTGGCTCCAAGGGAAATTGGATACTCGATAGCGGGTGTTCAAAACACATGACGGGTGACGCTAGTTTGCTCTCCGGAGTGGTTCCCATAGCAAATGGAAACCGCGTCGTATTTGGAGGCAACGAGAGCGGAACCATCATAGGTGTTGGTAAAGTGGGTAACCCTTCTAAACCCCTAATTAGTGATGTTTATCTTGTTAGTGGTTTAAATCACAATCTTATTTCAATAAGCCAACTTTGTGACAAAGGTTACAAAGTTAGCTTTGCGAAAGGATTGTGTCATATTTTAAGAAAAGATAATGATAAATTATTATTTTCCGGAACTCTTCATAAAGACATTTATATTTTGGATCTTCCTAAGTCATATGAACAATGCCTCGTTGCCAACACAAGTGAACAACACTTATGGCATCGACGCTTTGGACATGTGAACTTTGGAACACTTTATAAGCTTTCAAAATTAAATTCCATTAAAGGTTTTCCGAAGCTTGTTTTTGAAAAGAAAAGTTTTTGTGATTGTTGTCAACGTGGCAAGCTTCCTAAATCTTCATTTAAACCTAAGAAAAGCATTTCTACTAAACGGCCACTAGAGCTATTACATCTAGACTTATTTGGGCCAACTAGAGTTGCTTCCTTAGGAAATGCAAGGTATGGACTTGTCATTGTAGATGACTATTCAAGATTTACATGGGTATTTTCATTGTGTAATAAAAATGAAGCTTTTGAAAACTTCACAATTTTTGTTAAGAAAGTACAAAATCTCTTAGGAACCACCATTGTCACTATTCGTAGTGATCATGGAGGTGAATTTGAGAATGAGTCTTTTGAGACATTTTGTGATGAAGTTGGTATTACACACACCTTCTCTTTCCCTCGTGCACCTCCTCAAAATGGTGTAGTTGAGAGAAAGAATAGGACGCTAGTGGAGTGTGCTCGCAATATGCTTGATGATAGCCAACTTGGCCATCAATTTTGGGCGGAAGCGGTACACACCGCTTGCTATGTGTTTAATAGAATACTTTTGAGGCCCGACACTAAACAAACTTGTTATGAATTGTTGTTTGGTAGGTTGCCTCAAGTTAAACATTTTCGTGTTCTTGGTTCGAAATGTTTTATTAAGAACACATATGGTAGTTTGGACAAATTCGATCCAAGATCCGATGAGGGAATTTTTGTTGGATATTCTTCGCGTAGCAAAGCCTACCGGATATTCAACAAACGAACCTCAACGATCGAGGAGTCGCTTCATGTCTCTTTTAATGAAGGATTTGTTCCAACTAGAATTTCAAATGATAATGATTCTATGGATGTTTTATGTGATTCATTTGATAATTCTAAGTCTAATGATTCTATTGATTCTATTGAGACTAACCCAACTAACGAAATTGTTGAGAATGTTCCTAGTGATCAAGGTATTCCCAAACGGCTTCATACCGTTCGTGACCATCCTCATGAGCAAGTCATTGGCAATATCTATGATAGTGTCAAGACGAGATCGCAAGTGAACTACTTCGCTCATTGTGCCTTTGCCTCCTCGATAGAGTCAAAGAATATTAATGAAGCATGCGAAGATAGCGCTTGGATCTTAGCCATGGAGGAGGAGCTCATTCAATTCGAGAGAAATGAAGTTTGGGAGCTTGTTCCATTGCCATCGAAGAACCACACCGTCATAGGGACAAAGTGGATCTTCAAGAACAAAACCGACGAAAACCAAGTCGTCGTCCGGAACAAAGCTCGGTTAGTTGCTCAAGGCTATCGACAAGAGGAAGGTATTGATTTCGAAGAATCCTTCGCTCCGGTAGCTAGATTAGAATCAATTAGATTATTATTGTCTTTTGCATGCCATAAGGATTTTAAATTATTTCAAATGGATGTTAAAAGTGCATTTTTAAACGGAGATGTTGTTGAGGAAGTTTACGTTTCTCAACCTCCGGGCTTCATAAATGAAAAATTTCCAAATCATGTTTTTAAACTAAAGAAAGCGCTTTACGGCTTAAGACAAGCTCCTCGAGCTTGGTATGATCGCCTAAAGAATTTTCTTTTGGATTTGAATTTTAAAATGGGAGAAGCCGATTCTACACTTTTTGTTAAGCATGCGAATAATGATATAATTTTAGTTCAAATATATGTTGATGATATTATTTTCGGTGCTACTAACTTTGCTCTTTGCGAAGAGTTTTCTAATGTTATGAAGGAACAATTTGAGATGAGCCACATGGGTGAGCTCAAGTATTTCTTAGGTCTCCAAATTCGCCAAATGGACGATGCAATCTTCATCCACCAAACGAAGTATACGGTGGAGTTGCTAAAGCGATTCGGAATGGAGAGTGCTTCCGGGAAAAAGACTCCAATGAGCACGACAACGCATCTTGATAAAGATACGGGCGGTAAGGATGTAGACATTCGTCTATATCGCGGTATGATAGGTAGTTTGCTTTATCTTACCGCAAGTAGGCCCGATATTATGTTCGCCGTATGCGTATGTGCTCGTTATCAATCTCAACCTAAGGAATCTCACTTAGTAGCGGTAAAGCGTATTTTTCGCTATCTAAGTTACACTTTAGATTTTGGATTACTTTATCCGAAATCTAGCACATATGAGTTAATCTCATATAGTGATGCCGATTATGCGGGATGCAAATCCGACAGGAAAAGTACTAGTGGCACTTGCCATTTTATAGGAAATTCTCTTGTCTCTTGGTTTTCCAAGAAGCAAAATTCCGTATCACTTTCAACCACCGAGGCGGAATATATTGCCGCCGGTGCCGCGTGTGCTCAAGTTCTTTGGATGAGACACACACTTAAAGACTTTGGTATAAATTGTGATACTTGCCCTATCATGGTTGACAACCAAAGTGCAATATGTCTTTCCAAGAACCCGGTACATCATTCCCGTTCGAAACACATAGATGTCCGACACCATTTTTTAGATGATCATGTTGCTAAAAAGGACATCATTTTAGTGTACGTTGAAACCCAAAAGCAAATCGCCGATATTTTCACGAAACCCCTAAAGGAGGACTCCTTTGTGCGGTTGCGTCGAGAATTGGGGATTATGGGTGAATCCGAGATATAGGATTCATGTTTCATTCAATAATTTTGCATGCTATTATATTTGGCAATATCTCATTCATGCTAGAATTATTGGATTTTTCGGGAATTTATGTGATATCTTGATTTTTCGTTCGATTTGTGCGTAATCGTCAAATTTCTGTTTTTCGATGTTTACTAGGGTAGTTTAGATGATTATTGAGAGTTTTGAGATATATCGTCCAAGCGTATTATGGAGAGAACTTGTTTTTCAAGTTTTTGACTCTTTAGTCGGTTCATGTTCAGTGACCGACCGACTAGATTGAGATCTAGTCAGTCAGTACATGAACGCAGACCGACTAAATCTTGTCAGTATATCTTGGTTTCAGCCACTGTTTGCAACTAGTCGGTTCAAGCTCATTGACCGACCGACTAGATCGTGATCTAGTCGGTCAGTGCTTGAACTGTGACCGACTAGTTGTGCCAGGGACTGTTTGGTAATTTGCGATCTCGACCGACTTAAAATGTTTTTAGTCGGTCTATTCTCATTCTAATCGGTCAAGTTCTCTTTCTCCTCCAGCTCAAAACCCTGACCCTTCCACTTCCGATCGACTTCCGGCCTTGTTCCGATCATCTCCGCCGTCGCCGGCCGTCGTTCTTCCTCTTAGGGTAACCCTCTCTCCTCCCTCTCCTATCTAGGGTTCATTTTCAGTTTAGGGTTAGGTTTTTCAGCCTAGGTTTCTAGATCTCTTCCTCTAGGGTTTCGGATTTCCTAGGGTTGTGCTAGGATTCGTTGATTTGATCTCGTGTCTCGTGTAGTGCCGCGATTATGGCCCGAACACGAATCCCGATCACTCCCTCTAGCCCCTCTCCGATGACCGTTGATCCAATCTCTTCGGATCCCGAGCATCCAACCCCTCCGAAGCGTAGAGCCAAGACCACCCTTCCTTCGTCGTCTTCGCCTCCTCTCAAGAAGAAGAGGACGACGACCGCTAAACCTAAAGGTCAACCGAAACCCAAACCCAAGCCTAAGCCTAAGGCCAAAGTTCTTGCCTCTGCCTCTTTGTTCCATACTCCTATCGATTCAGATACGGAGTATAACCCCGAGACCGAGACTCATAGGGAATCCACTCCTCCTATCCATCCCGAGTCTAGCACCCACCCTCGTACGTCTACCCGTAAGCCTAAGGGAAAGGGTCCGATGCCGGTGGGCGGTGTCGATATTTCCTTATGTCGCGATGACCCTTTGTGTCTCGCGGCGTATAACCGTATCGAACATTGCCCGCTGCTTCTGGAGCATTTCGTCCAGTTTAGCGACTTTATAGGGTTAGCTGATCTTCTGTCGTCGTCGGGTCTTCTCGATTACCTTCGATATGACCCGAAGGCGAATCCTCACCCCTACCCTAGATTAGTGAAGCTTTTCTATGCGAATAGGATCCAGGGTCAGTACGATCAGACCCACTCTGTTGAGACGACCGTTTTGGGGACTCCTATAGTCCTCACTGCGGAAATCTTAGGAGAGATTTTGGGTATCTCTTCGTCTGGCCTTCTTCCTTCTGATATCTCGGTAGACGATATTTCTTCTCTTGATCAGACCATCCTTTCAGAGATTTTCCATCAGATCCCTCCTGCCATGATTGGCGTGCCATCTAAATCATTCAAGCCAAATGCGTGGGTCCTAAATCTGATTCTGAAGTCGTGCTTGCTTCCCAAGTACGGCTCCTCATCTCTCCCGTCCCAGCCATTTTTGAAGCTTATCTATGCGATCTTCATGGGGAGCTCGATTAATTGGGCTCGAATTATACTCGATAAGATTGACTCTTTCGAGTGTATTCGAAAGTCCAATAAATCGGCTCATATCCCATTTCCTTGCATGTTGACCCTCGTGTTTCGTCATTTTCGTGTCACGTTGCCTCGTGACGATGAGCGTCCCCTTGGTCCTCCCCTGAATGCGACGGCCGTCAAGAAATCTCTTGCGGCGCTTCGTCACGTTCAGAGGACGACACCTTCAGCGTCTGTCCCTGCCTCTGCCAGTGCCTCTGCTGCTCCTTCTGCCACCCTGGATGAAGTCCTACGGATACTTCGTCGTCACGAGTCCCGCTTGGCTCGTACCGAGGAGGTAGTCTGCCGTATGGCTCGTCAGATGGGTGTTGAGCTTCCTCCTTCCGTGTCTGAGGATGAGGAGTTTGATGAGATGGCTGAGGAGGACATTGAGGAGCTCTGTCGTGCGTCGACTCGTGCCCCCGAGGGCACTTCTGCTGGTACTGCTGCTGCTGGTGATACCTCTTCCGGTGCTGCTGTTGCTGCTACATCTGCTGGTGCCCCCGAGAGCACACCTGTTGCCACCACTCCTGTGGTGGATACTCCGACTGGTGCTCCTGAGGCCACTACGGTCGTTGCTTCAGTGGTTGCCACTTCTGTCGTCGCTCCTGCTGATGCTTCGGACGTTCTTGCTGATCCAGTCACCTCCTCTGCTCCTGCTGAGCCTGCAGTTGCTTCTGATCCTCCCGCTGCCTCTTGAGTTGCTTCGAGGCCTCTCCTGATACTCCTTGGATGATATATCTAGTTGTGAGAGATGTTGGGTAGGATAGTGTGGGTGGCTATGTACTTTGGATCATTTTGATGATGTATTTTGATATGTTTAATGATGATGTAATTTTTTTTTGTTTGTTGACACTCCGATATTTTGTGATGTATGATGTATTTTTGTGCCCCGATCTGTTGATCGTCGGTTTGTATATCGGTGATGTACTCTGCTTCATGCATTATATATATATATATATCTCAGTTGACATTTCATTATTTTGTGCCATGTACAATTTTTATGTCTCTTATGTTTGATTTCGTCGCTCAACGATATTCACTTGGTTTAATAGAAATTTCTTCTATGAAAACATAGAATTGTTTTCCATGCACTAAATTAACCAAGAATGTTGATATTGGAGAGTATATTCCATAACTCAATCCGTTACATTGATTTGAGTTTTGATGATTTTGTTTTACGATTTTTCGACCTTGGTATCATTGACACGCTTTGATTCTATTCGTATTTTTCTCTTTGGTGTCACTTGAACCTTCGTCATATTCTACGACTCCCGTGTTTTTTAATTTGAGGCCATTGTTGTTGTCGTTGTTATCCTCCCGCTCTTTTTGCTTATGCCAAAGGGGGAGAGATATAATAATAACGATGCGCCAAATGAAAATTAAGAGCATTTGACCAAGAATCTAACTTGATGTGTTAGATTCAGGGGGAGTTAAGATATATAAATGGATTTTCAAATCCGATATTTCAATAACCTTCATTTGGTATTTCAATAATTCAATAATCGATTCTCATTTAATATACTTCACTCGTCTGCTTGATGCGTATCACTTTTGTTTATATTGGAATTAACGTGTCATTAATGCAGGGGGAGTAAGTAAATTTCATTTGAATTATTATTTTTGATTATTATTTATGTTAGTTTGTCATCACCAAAAAGGGGGAGAATGTTGGATATTGGACTCCCCGGATTTGGTTTTGGATGATGAACAAACATAAATATAATATGAACTAACACTTTGTGAGCGCAGTTATGGAGATCGTCGCCAAATTCACATGAATATCAATAACGACGTCTCAAGACTTCTCAAAGCATGTGATCGTATGCCTAAAGCTTCGTTGAAGCTTATGGACCTAAATAGAAGTCATGAAGATTCGATCGAAGCTATTGAAGACGGTATCGTCAAGTTTATTTAATAGTCTTTAAGCTTCTTTCGTAGAATGTTAAGCCTTGAGTAGGTCTTACGTTTTAATTCTTCATAACGCTCATATCTTAGCTCTAGGATCTTAGTAGAAGTCCATACAATTCTTCCCGAAGCTTCGCGCTTCGATTCGGGACTTCTTGTGCATGTTAGTTGGTTCAAGAAGAAGAACTGACCGACTAGATGGTGATCTAGTCGGTCAGCCAAGCTTCTTGGATCGACTAGTTTCTGTCAGTTAATTCTTAGCTCTTTACTGTTTACAGTTAGTCGGTCTAAGTTGACTCACCGACCGACTAGTCTGTGAACTAGTCGGTCAGTGATGCTTCTGTGACCGACTAGTTGAGCTTTCCCTGAACATGCACATTTTCACTTGAGCTACTGTTTATCATTAGTCGGTCTGTGCTCATTGATCGACCGACTAGTTGATGAACTAGTCGGTCAACTTTCCTTCTTGGACCGACTAGTTTAGTTTACTGTACATGCCAAATTTTTCACCATACTTACTGTTTATTGTTAGTCGGTCTATGTTCATTTGGTGACCGACTAGTTGGTGAATTAGTCGGTCAACATGTGTTCTTGGACCGACTAATTCTAATTCTTCTCAGACTTCAGTTTTATCTGTTAGTCGGTCCACGTTGAGTAACCGACCGACTAGTTGTGAAACTAGTCGGTCAGCTACTCTTCTTAGACCGACTAGTTCCTTAGTCTGTACTTTGATCTTTTCTCAGTTTACTCATTAGTCGGTTTACGTTCAGTGACCGACCGACTAGTTGATAAACTAGTCGGTCGGTGATTGTTCTTTGACCGACTAGTTGGGTTCAGAAAAGAGCCGTTGGAGCCCTAATTGAAACGTTTCTCTCTCTCTCTCTCTCTCTCTTCATTCCTATAAATACTTGTTGGGCTGCATTCATTGCTGCCAAGGCTGATATTAATGCAAGTTTAGAGTTCAAGAGAAATCAATCCAAGCGCATTCAAAGCTCATTCCCTCCATTCATTAATCTCTCCTAACTCTTACTTCCAAAGAGAGATTCATTGAGTGTGAAGCCTTCCAAGCCAAGTGCTTGATTCTAGGTCACCAACATCCCCAAAGCTCTCCATCGCTGTTCTACATCTTGGAGCTAGGGTTTGGTGCCACTTCTTCCTCAAAATCATCCTTGCCCTAATTCGTAAGCAATACTCAAGGCATAGGTATTTTGTTCGGTAAGAAGTTTCTTTATTTCATTTCATATTTGATTTGTAAGTTTCACTCTCGGTTGTGAGAGTGTGGTTGTGATCCCGGGTTGTGGGAGTCACAAATTACATTTTGTATGATTTGACTTGTGGAGGTTTTTCACAAGTATTTCATAGTGGAAATCTTGAGTTATGGTTTCTAACTCAAGTATCCGGAGGGGATCCGGGTGGTTGGGACGTAGGATCACCGGGAACAAGTCGGGGAGATTTGGGTGGATCCGAACCCAGTTACATATCTTGTTAGCGTTGTTATTTTTGTGTTGTCATTCAATTTAAGCTTCCGCAAATTGAATTGGTAGTTGTTTGCATTTAATTTGGAATTATACTCCTTATTATTTTAAAGTACTATTCACCCCCCCCTCTAGTACTTGTGCAGTAGCTTGTAGGGCATTACAGACCCCATTCCGAGCAGCTAGCTCGCTTGGAGGAGGAGTTTCGATTTTTTAGAGATTCCACGACAATCACCCTGACTGAGGTCAGAGATACCCTCTCTGACTTCAGGACTTATTTCGATGGCCTAGCTCTTGCTATTGTGACGCTTCGGTCCCAATTCAACGAGGTCTATCAGTATCATTACAGTCAGGATCACTATCCAGCTGCTGCACCACATCTCCTTCCTGTCTGCATCCCACCCCACCCATCTCACCCCCCTCAGACTGCTCAGACCCCAGCATCCACTTCCACTAATGTAGATATTCCCTCCACGTCACTACACGTTTCCATCCCACCCCACCCATCCCTGGTGCCCGAGGACACATCCGACGTCACACCACGCATCACCACACCACCACCCTCCCCACAGCCTGACCTAGAGCTTGAGCACATTCCTACCCCTCCACCATCACCTCACCCCGACCCCTTGATTTCACTTACCTCTCCTACACCCATCACGGAGTCCGTTTCCCATTCCATCCCCTATACATTCCCCCTCATCCCACTTCCCCACCATGTGAAGGCACCATCATCCTTCTCTCGTCGTCCTCCGACGACGATTGGACCACCCCATCTCCACCCCCACCCACCCATCAAATCTGAGCTTGTCCATACCACTCTATCCCCACCACATGATGACACGTCAGCTGAGCATTCAGCTAATACCGTTGTCCCGTCCACTTAACCCACCACACCCAGGCAGCCACCACCTGACGGTGGCTCAGCCTGATTGGAGCACCACACATTTTTGCCACCCCCTCATTATTTAGCCCATGCATCGCACACTTGCATCATTTTCGGGCACAGTTTTACACAGCTTGGGGGATGCTCCTAGGTCTCCTTCCCCTCATCTTATTTGTCCTCACGATTTTTTCTGTGTTTTATTTGCGTTGAGGACACCGCTCGATTTAGCTTGGGGGAGGAGCTCTTTCGCGCTAATTTTCTCTGTTTCTCACTCTTATTTCCCCCCTTTTATCGTTATTTTCGTTTCCTTTTCCCCTTTTCTTTCTTATTTTTCCATCTTTCTTTCTTTTTCATATGCATCATGTTTAAATTCAATATATGCATCCAAAAAGACAAAAAAATGAAAAAAATCAAAAACTCCAAAAATATCTGCATTCGCATCATCACCTTGCACCCTCATGTATGCAATTGTATATACCTGCATTCGCCTCAAGAATTTTTTGAAAACGAGTTTTTGTATGCGCTGAATCTTGATTTGAAATTCGTTTTCCGAACTTTGATACTCGATTTCGATGACGTCGATTTGAATAAGTAAATAGTTCGTAGCCTAAACTCAAATCCCTTGTAATGCCCTAGCTTTGACCGTTCTCGCAACTCCTAACATAGGAGTACTTGAAACCCGACCTAGATTGACACTTATGAACGCATTGTATGCGTGGACCCTAGAGCCGATAGTCGTGTATAATGGTTTATAGTCCCTCAAGACTTGGATAACCACACTTCAGCTAGTACTGAGGATTGAATCTGACTAGTTCACCCCATGATTTTGAAAAAACCAAAAGAAAGGAAAATTGTGAATAGAAAAAATACGCACAGTTCCCCCAGCGAAGCTAAGTAACCGGATCTCCACGATAGTAACCGTTGGGGCCTCGCGTAAAAAGGCCTAGCTTGGGGGAGTGCGTATGAATACGGATTTCATTTGGGTTGAGTTAGTAGGTCTGAGGGGTCCTTCTTGACCCGGTGCCCTAAGGTCGTCTGATCTAGGAGTCACCGACACAACGCTCCTTACACGACCCAAAAGCAAGTACCAAAAAAAGAAAAGAAAAGAAAAATATATTTGCATATAGAGTTCCTTTTTGTATATACGATTGTATATATGAAATCATGGATAAACTTGGTAATTTCTTGAATCAAGGAACCGTGTCGTGTCGTGAGCGCCACTTCCTCGATCGACCAATATCCCGTTATCCTATACGTATCCCCTCTTTAACCATTATATAGCTCAGGTTCCTACACGCTCAATCTAAGGTTGGGTTAGAGGAAATGTCTTAGAAGGCGAGTATGGCTGTCGCCTAGTGTATTGCTTGGCGATTTGAGTAGGATGACGTCCTAGGAACATATTCTCATCGACGGAAAGATTTCCGAGCATTTTGGTTTCACGAATTCGAATTTTCATTCCACTCACGTATATATTCTCGATTTTTGAAAATTCTCGAAGCTTCATCACATCATTTGCATGTTGACTGCATTCCTCCGATCTACGCTCTCTCCTGTCTTCCTTAAGGACAAGGAAGAGTTTAGCTTGGGGGATTTTGATGAGTGTTTATTGTATATAGTTTTCCACTCTTTTTCATGCACGTTTTACACCGTTTCATTCTCTATTCCTCCCCGTTTTTCTCGTTTTTGTCTCTTCGTTTGCTTTTGTCGTCTCTCACATTCTTTGCAGGAGATATATGCCGATTAGGGATCATATAGCAAGATCTTAGGGCAAAGAGGCGAAAGGAGCAGAGCCGAGGAGTCCATTGGCGCAAATGAGAAGATTTTATGAAGAATAGAGCTCCACACGGCTACGTCACCATGTCCACACGGCCGCGTCAATCCGCCAAAGAAGAATCATCCATGCGGCCGCGTTAGTTTCCACCAAATGGCCGCGTCAGAAGACTTGTAGAATGAAGAAAAGAGTGAAGATCAGAGACTTTCGCGGTCTACGTGAGCTAGGATGACGTGGCTGCGAATTTATGGCTTCCAAAGTAGAACGACGCGGAAGCGTCAACAGACCACACGTCCGTGTAACCATTCTTGATGCGGTCGTGTATCTGTCGGTGTAACCGCGTCGCTAACCCCCCAATCCCCCACTCTTCTAGGGAACGACATGACTGCGTCGTTTCTTGATGCGATCGCGTCAAACCCCACTCATACGGTTTCTAGGGCGGATCTGGGTGGTATTTTTATCTTTTAGGCCCACGTATATAAGCGTCCCTTCATCCTCCTATGAGAGGCATCTTTCTTTCAGTAGGTTTTCTGTTATTTGTAGGGTTTTGGGCCGGTTTGTAACAATTCTAACTTCTTTAGTTAGTTATTTTTATTGTTCTAATCTTTTATTAGTGTAATACTCTATCTCTCCATAATAGAATTTTTCTCTCTTTGTTGTTGCTGCCTTATTTCATCAGCTATTACTGTTATAACTTGATCTATGGCTTTGAGCGCTTACCCATCGCTAGAAACTCCTTCTATTGTGATGGATAGTGAGTAGTTTTCATCTAGGGAAATGTGATGAACCCCATTGGATTAGGGCCATGGGCTGAACCAAATAATTGATTTAGTTGCTGGGCTAATTGAGATTAGGGATACATTGGGACGATTATTATCGTCGTAGATTAAACCTCCTCCCTTCGGGGTGATCGGGTTGGCCGTCGATTAAAATTCGGGATCGATCCGGGGATCCGATCCCTATGATGATCCATACTATCGGTGTGAATGAACGCCAATGGGCACCGATTAGAGCTCTCCCAGTGTAGGTCTAATTCCCAAACGCCACTGTGGGCGGGAGGAAGATTAGGGATATTCGTCAAGCGTAATGCGCCCAATGTACACGGATGCATCGGAGACCCCCGACATCTGTGTAGGTTGGGTTGGCCTATCATTACATCCCGACAGCGAGGGATAGGACATGACATAAGGGAATAACCTATCTTGCATCACGACAGTGGGGGATAGGCGAATATT
Organism: Scilla litardierei; assembly: GCA_030789695.1. NCBI lineage: Eukaryota > Viridiplantae > Streptophyta > Magnoliopsida > Asparagales > Asparagaceae > Scilla > Scilla litardierei. The sequence continues at coordinate 20,316,852 of CM061136.1, forward strand.
ATTTGTAAGAGGATTACTGTGACAAATTTCCTGGATATACCCATATCTAATAAAGTCATACAACTCTGAAATAAAACCCAAAACCTTAACCAATCGTCTCCCTGTGGGATCACCAACCTTTCTATATAACAAAGCCTCGACACCGTGCACTTGGGGACTCAAACAAGACACCACCTGGCAGAGCTTCGATTTCCCTACCGACACCTAGTTCCCAAACATGACCCTCACCGACCTCTGTCCTCTTATCTCGTGTAGAGCCCCTCTGATCCCTTCCCCAGCATCTACTCCCTCAGGCTTCAACCACCAGAGTTAGGCGAGTTCAAGCTTCTCTTCATTGGCTTGGTCTGGTATTGGTCGACCAACAATTGGACCGACAGCCGGTTCACCGGCGTCCCTGAGATGATGGTTCCATACATATACTCCTCTTGCTTCTTGAACCCCTTCATTACTGATGCCTCCTTCGTCTACTTCGAGTCCACATCGCCAGCGTAGTTCAGCATCGTCCCGGTCTTGTCTCGCTTTGCGGTTGATTCTTCTTGCCTGCTGATGCAGTACACGTGGTTGTCGCATGCGGCCAGCTGAAACATGTTTTAGTCCGGCCGGGGAGGCCTTGCCGGGTCTTCGATCGCTGTGGTAGCCAAGGTTTTTGGATGAAGGCATCCACACTTGTAAATGTCTCCCTGGCCTCATCCCCGTCGACCCCTACGCGTGGAGCTTTGGCGATTTCTCCGGAGGATGCACTCGCTGTACCAAATCGGCGTTGGAGTATCTCGTCGAGTCGAGGCCCACAAGTCGAGGGCGTCGGAGCAGTCGAGAATATGGTGGAGAGAGCAACAGGCAGACATTAAGCCAAGAGAAATTTTTTTCTCTGTTTTCCTTCGGTTTCTGTAGAAAAAAGGATGGAGAAAATGTTTATTATTTTTTTTCCTTCATTTTCTCTAACTTTCTTTTTCCATTTTCATTTCTTTCCAACCAAACCAAGGAAACAATTTTTCCTTCACATTTCTTTCCTTTTCTATCCCTTTCCATGGATCCAAACAAGGCCTAAAAGAAAACTAATGAAACACCCTTAAAAGGAAGATATACAAATATACATGACTGTTGCAAAAACAAAATATCCAAATTCTTGTAGGATCTGAGACTATATGGTAAAACACTAGAGAGGGAGGGTGAATAGTGCTTTATAAAACTTAAAAAAGAATTTACCTCAAATTAAATAACCCTTATGCAACCTAAGTGTGGAATAGAGAAAGAGATCAACAACACAAGAATCCAAACACAAACAAGAGATATACACTGGTTCGGATTCACAGAATTGAGCTTGTGAAGTCCAATCGCTTTGACTTCCTTGATATCACTCCTTGATAGCTATTTGAGCTTGTTGAGTTCAATGCTTTGATTTCCTTATATCATCTCTTGATTCTCATGCTTGATTTATTGATGTCCAAGTATCAATGCTTTGAGTCATCATCTTCACCTGATGTGACTTTGTCGACAGTGATGATGCTCTTCTTTTACTACAAAACATACATATTAGTTCATAATTGATTATGTTTGTTTATAATCAAAACCATATTAGGGGATCCAATATTCAATATTCTCCCCCCTTTTGACGATGACAAACAATCATAACAAAAATCAACAATAGTGCTTAAAATATGAACTTACTTACTCCACATGCATTAAAGCCAAACATTTTAGTCCAAATATGTAAATAATGAAACATCAATGCAACCAATTGATATGCGTAACATTTGAATTGAATTTGTCAAATCATATAAATATGATGATACACATGAAGAGTAAGTTGAAGCATTAGACATGAGATCAAGTCAATCAAGTTTAGTTGATATTCACTTTAAGAATAACTCCCCCCTGAATCATATAACCATATCAACAATGGGATTCATGGAGTTTGATAAATGAATATATGCACTCAACATATAAATATTAATTTTCATCTCCTTTCTCTCCTCATATCTAGTATATCCCTATGGTTATGACTTTTCTCTCCCCTTTGTCATAATCCAAAAAGGTGTGGGGAGGAGGCAGCAACAACAACAACAACATGAACAATATTGAAAGAAAGTGTTGTCATCTATCTATTCATATAGGCTTGTCTCACAAGGTCTCAATAATATTCATCATTCAAGTGTGAATATTTAGATTAACTCCCTTTGAATCATGGAATTATAGAGTTAATATAGTCTTAAAACAATCATTAATCATGTCGCAACAAATCTCACATGGAGACAAGAATATACAACATTGCATATTGAAAGTGCAAGAGATAAAATAATTATCAATCATAATAGGCACATTTCGAAAAGTAAATTCATGTGTGTGTGTGTGGTGATGGCGAAAATACAAAATAAGACAGAATCGCTAATCAACATACACAAATATATCTATACGACACACATAACAAAATGTGTTATCATTCTCAAGTATACCTATACGTATACCATCATTAAACCCAAAAAACTATATCTCCCAAAACACCAAAAGTATATCCTTACAAGCACTCTTCTCAATCAACAATCGAAAAAATATTCCATGACTGGAGAGAGGCTTGTGGTAATCCATACAAACATCACAAAGCTGGAGGTGCTGATGGTGGGGCACTAGGTCCTGGAGGATCAAAAGCTGAAGCATTCCCGAAAGTGGGCACAAGAATATTCAGTTTCTCCTGGATATTCAGGAACATGGTGAACAACTGTTGAGTATGTAGAGTTTGGGTCCTGGTGTTAGAGAAGACCGATTTAACCATTCCTTTGATGAAAGTAAGGTTGTCTCAGAGCATGCAGACGTTATTCTAGATAGCAGAGAGACTAAACTCAAAATCTCCCAAGCAACGAGTAAGATCCTCTGGAAGTTGAGTTGAAGATGAGGAGTTTGAGGGTACCTCAGACTATCCTGGACACATACGAGAGAGAAGAATATGGGCTCTTGATCTCTATCTAGACTCAAAACAAACTCCTTGATCCTCTGAAGATCATCACCAAAGGATATCTGCCTGTTAATCAGGCGAGTGTTTTTGCTGACCAGAAGAGAAATTCTAGTTCTGATCTCCTCAAACGGGTCTTCAAAGACAGGAGAATCAGAAGCGACAAGAACTTCCTCGTGAGCCGGTGGAAGCTCAGATGCACTTTGGGCAGGAGTTTGTGTCAGATAAATGCCCAACAGAAACTGAGGGATTGTCAAGCTGAGCTGACTCCATGAAGACGGAGAGATATCTCGATGTCTAGACCGTATAAAGGCCTTATCGATGGAGATCGATGACTTACGAGGACGTTTAGTATGAGCCATGTCGAAAACCCTTGAGGGTATTGTAGATAGAAATGAGTTTTAGAAGAAAACCCTAGAAGATAAGATGATCAAAGCTAGGCTTTGAGATTCAATTTACCTGTATACTGAAACAAAGTCTAGAAAATCGATAAAATAGTAACTGCAGAGGGCAGGGTAGTTGAAATGAATAGTGTCACTTAAAACCCTAATTGAGCGAATCATTGTATATAACGATTGGTTATTAAATCTCAGCCGTTGGATCAGAATGGAGATCTGACTAAAAATTCTTTCATCAGACGACTGTAGTGAAGCAATCAGGCGTCTGGAGATACATAGCAATGAAATGATTATACTGAATTAGACGACTGGATTAAACTCATCAGACGTTTGGTAGACAAAGTGAACTAGATGGAGATAGAAGTTACGATGATCAGGCATCTATAATGGACTCATTAGGCACCTGACAAACTGTCCAGGTGCCTAGTATGTCAATATCAGACGACTGTTTCTATCTCAGTCAGAGGATGATATCTCTTGGGAAATTTTGACAGACTGTCAATACATTTTCCAGGCGTCTGGAGTTCAACGACCAGGAGTCTAAACAATGGTTCAGGTGGCTGGTTGGACAACATCAGACGACTGCTCAGACTGAATCTTTTGAATCAGCAGAGGAATCTAATACGTCAGCCGTCTGGTTCCAGTACACCAGGTGTCTGGTTAACATCATAGAGCTTGGGTTGAATCTGATAGAATATCTACACGTATCCTCAAGCTAGTTCATATCCTTAACCATCTTATCTAAGCATTTATTAATGCTAATCACATATCTAATCAATTCATATGATGGTATTTAAAATCAAATACATAATGCTCACAAAGAATCATATGAAATATATTTATTTCATGAGTGAATTACACAACTTATGAAATAGAGATATATATTTCCAAAAGAATTTCAACACTAATTATGAGCAAAACATAGCATATCCTGAGATGAAGCATAATAGATATGAGAGAATGATCTTCTAAAGTTCAGATTCACCCAGGATACCTAATTCTCTCCTAAGCATCACAAATGAATCTTCCTTGAGTGGGTTGGTGAAAATATCAGCAATTTGGTTTTGGATGTCGATGTACTCTAGACAAACATCCTTCTTGAGGACATGATCATTAATGAAATGATGTCTAATATCAATGTGTTTGGTACGAGCGCGTTGTACCGGGTTGGAGAAACATATAACACTTTGGTTATCAATCATGATTGGACATGTACCACAATCAATACCATAGTCCTTAAGTGTTTGTCTCATCCATAAGACTTGTGCACAACCTAATCCGGTGACGATATATTCTGCTTCGGTTGTGAAAAGAGATATCGAATTTTGTTTCTTGGAAAACGAAGACACAAGGGAATTTCCTAAGAAATGGAAAGTGACACTAATACTTTTCCTATCGGATTTACATCCGACATAATCGGCATCACTAAATTAAACTAATTCATAAGTGCATGACTTAGGATAAAATAGTCCATGGTTAAGAGATTGGTTTAAATAACGGAAAATCTGTTTAACCGCAATCAAATGTGATTGTTTTGGTTGTGATTGATACCATGCAGATAAGCATACCGATAACATAATATCGGGTCTACTTGCGGTAAGATATAGTAAACTACCTATCATTGATTCGTAGTGCAAAGTACATATCTATGCCCCTATCTACCCCCATTTTGTGCATGAATTATGTTTACCTTGGTTCTAATCCATGCTTTTTGATAATATCATTGATGAGTGGAACATATTGATTATTTATGCACATAACATCATCATATGGACTAATTTCTCCTCCTCCTATTTTTCAGGTACTCCTGGGAGTCTTGGGGATTTTTCAGAATTTTCTGGGATTTTTCTGGGATTTCTGGTGAATTAAAAGGGGGAGAAAAGCATTTTAAAAAGGATAAAAGGATTTTTATATGGGCGCTGCGTGGCGTAATCACGTGGCGTCATGTGGTGCCAATCCAGCCACCCAGCCCAAAGTGGGCCGCTACAATTTTTATTATAAAAAGATTTAAAAGGGGGATTTAAACTTGGCTCAGCGGGTCGGCCTGTCCGTTGATGCTGACAGGGGCATTTTTGCGGGCGGGATCTGACCCAGATCCGGCCTGCCTGCTACATTTGTGCACACAAGTGCCCGCTGATGCGGGCGGCGGGTCGGGTGACATCGCCCGACTTGCAAGCCCAGAAACGACCCATTTTGCCCCATTTCGCTTTTTGAGCGATTTCCAGAGATGGGCATCAGTGAATCCGGCAAATCACTGTTCCATTGGGGCAACAACAATCCCTTCTTCTTCCCCAAGGGCTAGGGCAATGGTTTGGAGGCCATTGGAGCTTGTTGGAGCTTGTTGGAGGTGCAAGAGAGGAAAGCTAGGGTTCTATGCTTGCTATTAGTGATCTCTTTCCCTTCTCTTGTAATATTTGGTTCTAATGCTTTGTATTTCGTTATGTTGATGGTTGTTGGATGAGAGTGAGAATCATTAAACAATTGTTTGCTTAATAATTTGTAATGAAGATTGGCGTGTTTATTTTGAATGATTATCACCTTGTTTTTATTATGAAGGCCTAGAGCCATTTATGTATGAAATTGGGATTATTTAGGGTTTGTGTGGTTGATTAGTGATTGTTCATCTCTAGCATTTTAATGAATCTAGCATGCCTTGAAATGGATGTTAGATAGTGTTGATTGGTGAGTTGTGCCCTATATTTGATGGAGTCGTGCAATACTCTTGGTGGGGTTGTAAAACGGTAGTGTACCTTAAGGGTCACACCTACATGCATGATCCTTGCATTCTACTGACACGGATGCGAGGATCGATTCACGAGCTTACGTTTGGGATTTCCACCCATTAATTAACACATGAATGAATCGTGCATTACCCTTGGCGGGGTCGTAGAACGGCGGTATGCCTTGAAGGGCATTACCTATGTACACAGCTCTCGCATACCTTGAAATGGGTGTGAAGGTTTATTCATTTAGAATGAACCTATTGTTAATCATCTCACAACCCTAATGACATCATATCCCACACACTTATCCTTGCTTGACTAGCTCCTCACTTTGGTCTCCACCCTACCTGTCTTGGGCTTGACTCGACAGTGTCACCACCCACTTCAACTCATCACACTTGTTAGTTTAGTTGGATGTATAATCACCTTTAGCTTTCCTTAGCCGATTGAATTTGTGATTGTGAAACGACTTGTCCCTATGGATTCAACCATGTACTCACAGTGTTTACATTGCATTTGACACTCCTACACTTGAGAGGAGAGCGTGTGCATCCTATTTGGATTGTGTACGCCCTTGAGTCAATCATTTGGTGCCATTGCCAGGGACAACAGTTTTTGCATTCACATTTTTGGTTGGTTTTGGACACTTTGGGTGTAGTACTTCCAGCTTAGTGTTGAGTCTTTTTGATTGTTTATTTTACACTTTTTGAGTCTTTTTTTCTTTTCTTTCTTCCTTTTGTTTTAAAAATCTTTTAAAGTTTTTTTGGATTCATTTTCAACCTTTAGCGATACTGATATGGAGGATTCCCAACTCCCACCGTTCTTTCACGGTATGTGGTTGGAAAATCCTAGTGTATTTATGCAAAAGTTTGAAAAATGGTGTAGAAAAGAATTTTGGGATTTGTTTGATGAGAAAATTTGTACAGATTTTATTTATTTTAAAGTGGTTTCCCATACATTGAGAGATGATGATAGACTTTGGTCTGATGCTTTTCCTCGAGATTCTTTTTCTACCTGGCTTTCTTTTTAGACTGATTTCCTTTGAGCTTTCTTTCCTACTTATTACAGGAATCCGGTACACAGGCACCAAGCATTTGAGCAACAAATGGCGAGCTTTATCCAATTTGATGGTGAGACCTACTATCAGGTTTTGGAGAGGTTCGATGGTTTAGTGCTTGGGTGTCCACGCCATGCTTTCAACATAGAGGAGCTACTTCAGATTTTCTACACCGAGTTGCAGTCGTCTACGTGAGACTTTATACAGATGAGCAGCAGTGGAGATTTCTTTGCATACACGATAGAGGATGCAAGGATGTACCTGAGGGACCTTGCGGAGTGGGAGCAGACTGCAACATATGGAGAGCCATTACTTGGATATGAGGATGATGACCAGTATCCCATTCCACTTCAGGATGTAGTTCAACAGGCCTAATGCCAATCTGAGGAGACACCTTTGGGCTCTTTTCCTTGCGACCCCATGGGATGTTGATCAGAGCAGGATGTTGGGTTGCATGAGAGCCATGTAGAGGGTGTTGAGAGATTATATGTTGAGGATCAGGAGGAGATGGATGATGGAGTGTGTGTCACCCGTGATGGAGACACGATGCAGTTTTGTTGGGTTGGTGGTGATGATAAGATGGAGATGTGTGCAGGTGAGAGTGAGATAGATGACATAGGAGTGTCAGAGTCACATTGTCTGTCTAATCCATTACCACAGCTGTAGGTATGCAAGCATCTTGGGTGGACGGCTGAGATGGTTTGCTTTGGTGGCATTGAGGAGGATGAGTGCACAGGAGACAGCCTACAAACAATATTGGAACCCGAGCCCTACCTCCTTACAGATTCGGTTCAGCAGCCATCACTTCAGACACCTTAGGACACGCATCAGTTCATCATCCAGGACGACGATATTCAGGATGGACCACAAAGTCCAGGAATGAATGCAGATGCCGTTTCCTTAGATGACGAGGATGTGAAAAGCGACAGCGACTATGAGATGATCTACATTGAGCCTGCACTGCCTTCTCCTCCAGATCTGCCCCTGCAGCCATTTCACCCTCCTCCTGAGGAGTCGATCAGCCAGGCGATAGCATCGCCATTCAAGGAAGTTCTTATCACACTTTTTCCTTCATTTCTGGGTCTCAAGCTTCATTTCCATATATCTTAGATTCAGATTGTTGTGATATAATTGCATATCCTTATTTTCATTATGGCGACGCTATTTGGAATTCTTTTATTGGAAGTCATATTCATGTTCCTTGGATTGACACAGCTCTTCTCTCACAGGACACATGATCATATTCGATGGAGAAGCTGGGAGCAGTGTTGCTAGGATCCAAGGAGGCTGGAGGGGCCTCGTTTCCAAATTAGCTGGCTGAGGAACGAAAGGATATGATAGAGAAGCTGCCTCTACCATTACACATTCGGGATCTGCCTTTTGCCAAGGTGTATTCTTTCCTTAGTGCAAATAAATTAAAATAAAAATTTAGTTTAGTTTGCTTTTGCATGTTTGCTTTTGTATGCTTGTTTTCCCTCTAGCATTGTTGAATAATAGTTAGTTTCCCTTCAATCATTAAGGACAATGTTCATGTTAAGTTGGGAGGAGGAAACTATGAAGATTGGATGCTAGATGTGGGTACTTATGAATTTTTTTGATGTAAATTAAAATTTGCATTCATCATCATTATCATTCATTCATCTGCGATCATATCTTTTTGGTGCCTCCATCCTTGCCTTCATCAATTTTCTTTTGCTTAGACCATACATGCTTAATTTCATGCGATTTTCTCGGATTATTATTTTGGTATCATATTCATAGAATTGAGTGGCATGTTTTAATTTCTTTTCCATTTTGGAGTCAAATGTTAATTTGCCATGTATGAAACTATTTTATATGTCGTGATACTCTCTTTGAGATAATTTTGGAAAAGTTTGGTGTAGGTGATTGCATGAGTTGGGATGAATGGCTTATTTTTTGATTGGATAGGATGTGGCCAATTGTTTATGTTTTGTTTTCCTCCTAAGGAGTGGGTGGATGAGTTGATGGTTTATGTTGAGAGAGAGAGAGAGAGAGAGCTATAATAAGTGAATGATTCTTCTAATCAAGTTGAGTAGCCGGAGCCTCACGAAACATTGAGGAGGATGCCAGAGATGAGATTTAGGGGATCATTCTAACCTTTGTTTATATAGCGTTATCATGTGTACACAAAGGTGACCGTGTTTGCATTTCATAGCATGATTGCGTGTATGTAAAACAAAAACATAAACTTAAAAAAAGAGAATACAAAAAAAAGAGAAAAAGAAAAGAAAAAGAAAAGAAAAATAAAAGGAGAATGAATAAATGCGGGAATAAGAAACATGAATAAACGATCGGAGTATCCAATAAATATTACTTCATTGGAACATGAATCAAACTTATCTAAATTGTCGTGTGTGTTCTTAATAAAACATTTAGAACCAAAAATAAGGAAATAACGAACTTGAGGAATTTTGTTATAAAATAATTCATAACACGTTTTTTTGACCGGGGTCTCCCAAGTATCCTATTTAGCACATAACACGTAGTATGAACTGCTTCTGCCCAAAAGTGTGAACCAATGCGGCTATCACTAAGCATAATGGTGCAAACTCAATAATAGTTCTATTTTCCTTTATACAACACCATTTTGTGGTGGAGAACGAGGAAACGAAAATGTGTGAGTTATCACATTCTCATCACAAAAGTTAGAGAATAGTTCATTATCAAATTCACCTCCATGATCACTACGAAAGGTGACAATAGATGTGCCTTGAATCTTTTTAACTTTCTTTAACAAAACCATAAAATTCCTAAGTGCATCATTCTTGCTATTCAAGAACTTCACCCAAGTATACATAGAGAAGTCATCAACAATTACAAGTCCATAGAATGCATTTCCTAAGGATGCACCTCTAGTAGGCCCAAATAAATCTAGATGTAAAAGCTCTAGTGGCCTAGAAAGTAGAAGTTACATTCTTAATCTTAAATGAGGATTTATGGAGCTTGCCTCGTTGGCATAATCACAAAAGTTTTTCTTAATAAAAGAAAGTTTCAGAAACCCTCTAACTAGGTTGTGCTTGGACTACTTAGGAAGATGCTTAAAGTATACATGACCATAGCGTCGTTGCCATAAACGTTTAGTGTGAGCAACCGAGCATTGGTCAAGAGTGTGTGGCAAATCCAAAATATAAATATCCTTTTAGCGTATGACACTAAACATGATATTGCTATTAGTAATATCAAAAATACTACACAATCCATCACCAAAATTAACTTTGTAACCCTTGTCACAAAGTTGACTAACGGAGATAAGATTGTGATTTAAACCTTCTACAAGTTAAACATCATCTATGAGAGATTTAGAGGGATTACCAACTTTACCAATTCCTATGATGGATCCCTTCTCATTGCCTCTGAAAGTAATTGTTCCGCCATTCTTGATGCGGATGACCTTAGAGAGCAAGCTTGGATCTCCCGTCATATGTTTGGAACACCTGCTATCGAGTATCCAACCCTTTCATTTGCACCTAGCGCAATCTTTTCCCATACTCCCCTTTTTCCTTTTCTTGGGTACTTATAGAAAATACCATAAGCACATGGTACCCAAGTTTGTTGGGTCCAAAGGGATTAGCCCATTGGAAACCAAGTACAAGTAGACTTTGGCTTCCCAACATAATTCACGTTGTCTATAACGTCCCTAAAGTATGATTGCATATACATTTCCTTATCATACATGCTATAATTTTTAGGACCCCAAATCAAATGACTCTTGGGAGTCATATGCCTCATGGATGCATGCATTAGAGAAGACTATCTAGTAGGAGTATGCGGCATGTGAACGTGTGTGTGTGTGTGTGTGTGTGTGTGTGTGTGTGTGTGTGTGTGTGTGCGCGCGCGCGCGCGCGCATGTGTGCGTGCGCGCATTGGGATAAGCATGCATATGTGGATGTGTATGTGTTGGAGCATATCCTTTGTGTGATGCACATGGGTAAGATATGTGAGGAGGTGCATAGTACATGCCATATGGTCTTGCATGTTATGAGTGCGCAATGTGAACATTCATATTCTTTTTAGCATTAGGCATATATGCCTTAGGAGCGTATGAATGTGAAGCATATGGATAAACATGTCCATGCGATGGTTGCACATAACCATGCGCATGAGTGGTGCTGCCATGTGATATTCTCACATGTGTATTTACACTTGGACGAGGGTGTGATGCATAAAACTCGTCATACGTAGGTGCAACACATGTAGGTGCTCTCCTACGTGGTTGGGTGCGTGTGTACATATACGCATGTCCCTTATTTGGTTGTCCACCCTAGGTGGGTTTCCTTCCAAATGAGGGAGTCATCGAAATGGTGCTAATTTTGGTAGATGTACTACCCAATAGTTTTGGTGCTCTACCATTGGATGCATCGGAGGATGGCCTCACATAATCAATAGTAGCTCCACTATAAGATGTTCGATAAGTGGAAGCATTTTGTTTTGATTAACCAAGTCCTCCGCGGTAATTTGCGGGAAGTTGGTTTTCCAAAATTGTACCCAACTTGTCCTTTCATTTGTTGAATCTATCAACATTGGAGGACATGAGCTCATATTTCTTCACAAGTGAAGAAAGATTAGATCCAAGGTGGATTGATGAGTGGTGAGCTCATGCACTTGGATTTTGAGAGCAACATTCTCATTACCCAAAAGTGTGTTTTGGGATCGAAGAGTTTCAATCTCAATGGCATCACAATCACTAACTTGGATTTTGTCCAATTGTGATTTGAGGGATATAACCTCATTTCTCAAGCAATCATTTTGAGAAGCTAAAGAAGCTTTCTCCTTAGTTAACGCATTATGAGAACTAGCACTAACTTTCTTATTAAAATTCAAAGAAGAAGTAGCTATGCTAGCAAGATTGTCCTTAGTAATCATATATTTATTGAATAATTTTTTATACTTCTCAAAAAGTTGTTCATTCGCTAATCTAAGGTCATCCATGGTTACCTCATCGGTGTCGCTATAACTTTCACTAGATGAGTCCTTTAGAGAGCTTCATTTAGCCATGAAGCACGTGTGTGCTACCTCTCCCTTGTTCTCATCGGATTCATGCTACTTGAATCCTCACTTGAATCATCCCATGTTTCTACAAGTCCTTTCTTCTCTTTGTTCACTTTGTAAGCATATCTCTTTTTGTACTTGGGAGCTTTCTATTTCTCCTTGTTCTTAAATCTTAAGCAATGGACAATCCATCTTGATGTGCCATGACTTATTGCAATTGAAACACAAAGAAGAATCATTTTTAGAAACAAATTTATTTCTCTGTTTGAAGTTACCTCTTCGATAAAACCATCGGAATTTTCTCACCATTAGAGCTATGGACTCCATGTCCATCTCATCGTCGGAGCCATCATCGTCCGAAGTGGATTTGAAAGCAATGACTTTCTTCTTTGGTTCGGATAAAACCTTTAGAGAATTCCTTTCTTCTCTATCCACCTTCCTAACCTTATAAGCCATGAGGTTTCCTATGAAGGCCTCAACCGTGTATGTCTCCATGTTATTACCTTCCTCAATGGTCATTGTCTTCCTTTCCCATTCCGGGGTGATGGCCATGATGAGTTTTCTTACCTTTTCCACCCGAGTATATACCTTCCCAATGGCCTTAAGCTCATTGACGATGTCTACGAATCTTGCATACATGCTTGAGATGGTTTCCTTATCCTGCATAAAAAACATCTCAAAACGTTGTACAAAAACATGAAGTTTTGACAACTTTACCTGGTTTGTCCCTTCATGTGTAACTTGGAGATGATTCCAAAGTTGGTGTGCGGTTGTGCAATTTGATACTTTGCTAAATTCAGTCGCATTCAGTGCATAAATAAGCAAGTTCATCGCTTTAGCATTGTTTGTCTTAGCAAGCACTTGAACCGGTGTCCACTTTAGATAATCTTCCTCAAGTGGATCAACATACTCCCTTTCTACCATATGCCAAAGAGAAGCACTCTTGAGGAAGATGATCATCTTCGCTTTCCAATATCCATAATTAGACCTGTTGAAGTGTGGAGGTCTAATTGTAGATTGGCCTTTCAGGGTAGAAGATGCACCATCATGAGTGTTGTTGCTGCTTGTGGTTGCCTTAGTTCGAGAATCTAGCTCTGATACCAAGTGTAGGAGCTGAAACTATATAGTAAAACATTAGAGGGGGTGAATAGTGCTTTATAAAATTTAATAAGGAATTTAAACCAAATTAAATAACCGTTATGCAACCTAAGTGCGGAATAGAGAAAGAAAACAACAACACAAGAATTTAACCGTAAACATGAGATATGCCCTCGTTCGAATTCATCGAGTCTCCCTGACTCCCTTGAATCCTACTGACGTGTGTTTATATTTCATATATTTACGCACGTTTTATTCCGTGTTTTTCCGTATTTTACCGCCGTCTTTTATTCGTTTTCTCGTGTTTTTTTGTGTTTTCTTGTTTTCTTTCACTTTTCCGTGTTTTACGTGTTTTGCAGGAGTTTACTGGCATTTGGGGCATAAAACGATGATATCATGTGTCCCCGAAGCAACGGGAGGAGTCACGCGTGATCCAGGGGTTCAAACGACGAAGATTGCATCTTTCAGCCCCTCACCCGGTCGGTTGGTCATCTCCAACCGATCGGGTGATGCACGCGTGCACCACCCGGGCGCAGCTTGGAGCTCACGAGAAGTCACCCGGTCGGTTCAGTGACCGGGTCAAAAGCTCAAAGTCTCTGGAAATTCGAAGCTGATTGCCAACCGATCGGGTGACCTTCACCCGATCGGTTCACCTGTAGCTGAATTTCAACAGCCAAGACTCGAAGATCCAACCGGTCTCCTCACCCGGTCCGCACCAAGATCCAACCGGTCGGCACCAAGATCCAACCGACCGCACCAAGTTCCAACCGACCGGTTCATACTGACCGGGTGAAACCCCCGCATTGCGCTATAATTTTGTGAAGCGGTTCACCCGATCGGTTGACTTGTCAACCGATCGGGTGATGTCGTTTTCTATAAATAGAACCCTAGGTTTTCCAGATTCGGGAGTTGGTTATTTTTTACTGTTTTCTTCATTTTGTGACGGCTGTAATTTCCCAGTTTTTGTAAGTTTTCTGATCTTTGTAAAACTTTAGTATTATCTTAATTGCTTTACTACCATTGCATTTATATTGTCTGATTATGATTTTGACGGTCCATTTTCATTTAGATCGCTTTTAATGAATATTTGTGAGTAGTTCCCTAATCGGGGATTTTGGCGGAAACTCCTTCGGGGGCTCTTCCCGATGCGTCCATAGGGTTAGGAAATCGATAGGGATTAGGAATCTAACGGTTACGCGGGGTGTTTTATTGTCATCGGTGGGAAAAAGACTGCCTTTGACCGTTGGGCCAAGGGGGAATAAACTTGGCGGTTGACTCCCTAGCCATAGCTCACGCCCTTAGCGTAGACGCCGAATCTTAGCGCGCAGCAGCGGCAGGATGAGACATTGGGAGTTATCGTTGCAAGCTTTGTGCTCCTGGAGTCGATCAGTGTTAATGGACACGGGAGTGCCTACTGATCGAACCCGGGAAGTCCGACGTATCATCCTGGGCACCGACCGAAATATCGGGCCCATGTGATGCCGGTACCACTTTTAGAGGCAACGTCTCACCATTAGACCCTAATTCCGATCGCCATCCTACCCGTAGGCCATATCGGCGAGAGTCGCTCATTGGGATCGAAACCAGAGTCCTGGGTTTTTTCTTCATATTGTCTATACCTTGCATTCTTTTACCGTGACAAACCCTCAATTGATCCGGGCTAGCTCGCCCATGGGGTGATTTTGATCCTCTTTGACACAAGCACATCCTCGCCTCCCTGTGTTCGACCCCCAAGCCACACTACAACACTGTGCGCTTGCGGTTACAAATATCTAAACCTCCACCGGGTCCCCCGGCCATTTGCGGCTTGCAAACCGGGGGCACGTCAAGTTTATGGCGCCGTTGCCAGGGAGGCAACGTGCTTGTTATTTTTGGATCTCATGAACCCTAGTGTCTAGCTCTCATCCCTACCTCGCGATAATTTTCGCATTCTTCTTTTCCTTTTTATTTTCTTATTTTTTATTTTCTATTTTTTTTTAATTTTTATTTCTTATCTTATCTGTTTCTTTCCCACTTTTCGCTTCACGGGTGTTTGTTGTTTTTCATGCGCAGGAGTTCAAGAAGTCTCGACGACTTGATCCCCGTTGATCCAGAGATAAACGCCACCCTAAGGCATTTGGCCGCCGAGAAGCGAAGAAGGGAGGATCCTGAAGCCATGGGGGAGAACACCCCGCCTCACAAGTCCCTGTTGGAGTACTCGATGCCTTCCATCGAGTCCACCTCCGCCATCCGTCCTCCAGCTATTACGGCCAAAAGCTTTGAGCTTAAGCCATCTTTGGTGACGTGGATTCAACAGGATCAATTTTCGGGTGCACCCATGGAGAGCCCGATTGAGCATCTATACTCCTTCTTGGAGAAATGTGACACCTTCCGGATAAATGGTGTCACAACTGAGGTGATCCGACTGAAGCTCTTCCCCTTCTCCTTGCGAGATAAGGCCAAGCTGTGGCTTAGGGGGAAGGACCCAAATACATTCAACACCTGGGAGAAGCTCTCAAATGCTTTCCTGACGAAGTTCTTTCCCCCGGCGAAGACCATGAAGCTGAGGAGTGAGATCTCCTCCTTCTCCCAGGCCGGCCACGAGTCCTTGCATGAGGCTTGGACAAGATACAAGGAGATGCAGAGAAGATGTCCCCACCATGAGCTCCCCAAGTGACAGATCATAAATCTGTTTTATAATGGGTTGAGGGACGATTTGAAATCTTCCATGGACGCCGCGGCTGGAGGGTCCTTCATGTCAAGAAGCGAAGAAGATGCCGGGAAAATTTTGGAAAATATGGCATCCAAAAATGAACGATGGTGTGGCGAGAGAGCCACACCAAGATCTGGGGGCATCCATAGAGTCGAAGACGTCGACAAATTGTCAAGCAAGTTTGACTTGCTATCAACTCAGATCTCCGTATTGATGGTAGGCGCAGGTGGCGCCGGTACACAACAGATTGCTGCGGTGGAATCCGAAATTTTTGGAGAGTTCGACGGTGGTGACATCTCACCATCGTTGGATCAGGCGAGCGCATTATTTTACAATCCCACGGGAATGCGCCATTTCCACCATGGACCAACTCAAACCTGGCCTACTCTCCCAACAACCAGAATCATCCGAACCTTAGTTACCGGGCGCCTTATTAACAGCCGGCTCAGTAACAACAGCAGATATATCAGCCGGCTAGGCTCCAGCAGCAGTTTCAGCAGCAACAATTTCAGCAGCAACAACCTCCACAACAGTACCAGCAGTACACTCCTAGGAATCAACAGCCCATCCAGCAACAATATGGTCAACAAAGGGCCGTCTCTCCGGTTGAGTCCCTCTTGACTCAATACATAGCCAACCAGGAGAAGATCAATCTGAAGCTGGAGATGAGACAAAGAGTTCTCACTGATCAGGTGACCCAGCTGGGGTTGTAAGTGGCAAACCTTCAGAGACCGCAGAATCTTTTACCGCCACAGCCTGCGGTGAACCCTAGGGGGGTAAATCAGACCTTGGCGCTCACACATGAACACGAAAACGTATCCGCCATCGTCTTGAGGAGCGGGGCACAAATTCCTACTAGAGTGCCACCTAGGGAACCGGAAGCACCACTGGCCGTTGAGCGGCCAATTGAAAAAGCTAATGACGACGGTGCCCCGTCGCCAAAAATTGTGGTTCCGGAGGGACCCCCCGAAGAAGAGAAGAAGAAAGAAGAAGGGAGTTTGAGGGTATTCAAACCTATTGTGCCTTTCCCACAACTGCTTGCCCAGGCCAAAATTGATGAGAAGTATGGCAATTTTTTTGCCATGGTCAAAGATTTGAGCCTTCAAATCCCCTTCCTAGAAGCTATTGAAACAATCCCATCATATGCAAAATTCTTGAAAGACTTGGTGACACGAGGATCTAGAAAAGAGAAGGTCGTGTTAACGACGGAGTGTAGCGCCCTCATTCAGCGCGCAAATCCGCCCAAGCTCAAGGACCCCGGAAGTTTTTCCATCCCCTGCTCTATTGGGGAAGTGCAAATCCAGAGGGCGCTCGTCGATCTAGGAGCGAGCGTCAGCTTAATGCCCCTATCGCTGTACAAGAGAATAGGGATGGGAGACTTAGAGCCCACCGGCATGACATTGCAACTTGCTGACCGTTCGGTCAAGTATCCGGTGGGAGTGGTGGACGACCTCCCCGTTGATGTGAAAGGAGTGCATGTACCGGTTGATTTTGTGGTGATGGATATGCCGGAAGACAAGCATACCCCAATTATTCTTGGACGACCCTTTATGGCTACCGCCGGAATTTTGATAGACGTGAAGAATGGGAAGCTTTCCCTCAATGTGGGCCAAAGAGTCGAATTTGACTTAGGCTTGTCGATGAAGCATCCAAATCCCCCGGATGATCCGAGTATCAGTATGCTGGAGAATGAAGAAGATAGAGCTGTTGAAACAAGTGCCTGGGAAGTGCTCTCAAGGAATCCCCCCGATAGCTTAGGGAACCTTGGAGAACAAGTCGGCTCCCCAAAGAACGAAGTTGCTAAGGAGGCGGTCGCGCGACATGTGAACCCTCCCGGATTCCCTAAGTCTCCTCCCACGAGGAGAAAAGGAAAAGAACCCATGGACCTCACCGGCGATGAGGTCCGGATCCTGAAAAAGATGGCGGTAGACGCCAATTTAAGGGAGAAGCCCCTGGATCCTAGAGACAAGGGGAGGGTAGTCGAGCAAATATTTTTACAGCCACCGGCTACGCCAATAGCCACAACCTCTGGAGCTGAAGAGATGCCGGATTTTGGGCATCGCCCGTATCGCCCACCATGAACATCATCAACGGGCGTCGAGCTAAACGACGTTAAACAATAGCGCTTCATGGGAGGCAACCCATGTTCTAAACTTTTACTCCCGTTTTAGGACTTTTTATAAACTTTATTTTATCTATTTTTATAAATAAATCCAGCCGAAACAACTTCCGTGAAGAAACTTATGCGATTTTTGGGTTTTTGCAGAAAACAAGGCCTCAACCGATCAGGTGATAACTCACCCGATCGGTTGGGATGTATCAGCTTATGACCGTGTCTGTCGCCAAATGAACCGACCGGGTGAAGAAAGATGAGACCGGGTGAGCAGACCGGGTGACCTGGGGAAACTCTCGGGAAAATTTCAGAATTTGTCAACCGACCGGATGACAATGTGCGAGACCGGTTGAGGGACCGGGTGAAAAACTCTGAGTTCTCGGGAAAATGTGTGGAGCGGCGAACCGATCGGTTGAGTTCTCAACCGATCGTGTCACCTGTAGCGTTTCTTCAGCATGAAATTTCGACCTAAAGTCAACCGATCGGGTGACAACTCACCCGACCGGTTCGACTTAAAACCTATAAATACCCCTGACCCACCCGCTCACAAACCCTCGCCCGATCCCGCCGTTTCACCGTCGTTTCGCCTCCTCCAACCACCTGACCGCCAAGAACACCTCTCCCACAACCTCAAATCCACCATTAACCTCTCTCTCCACCTCCCCCTTGCATATCTCCGTCTATTTCTCTCTCTCCCTCTCCGATTTCACATTTCTCTAGCCCTAATTCCCAATACCAACCCCCACTTTCGAATTTTTTGCTGAAGAAGAGTGCCGCGGCTCCACACTTCTCCCATTGCATGGCATTGGGTCATCTACAAGCGAGGAGCTCGAATTTCTACGGGGTAACTTCGCTCCACTTCTGAAAATTCAATTTTTACCCTAGATATTTCATCTACTTGGTTGTTCGTGTGTGTGCACTTTCATAATACTTTGCACTCATTTGCATCACTCACACACACACATGGCCCGGGAGAGAGATAAGGGGAAGAGTATCATGCGGGAGGAGGAACCGTCTCGTAAAAGACGTAAACAAACACGTCCTCCTCCCCACACACGCGAACTGACACTTGCCCCTCCCGCACCTATCATTCCCCCTGTGGACCCCATGTTGGGCTCGCATGGGTACATATTTAGGAACCAAGAGCAGAAAGATTTCTACCACAGACTAGATGCTCGGGGGCATTTATCAACCAAGTTTGCCCACACCCAATCACTCGTCGACCTCGGTGTCTTCACCGAGGTCGAGACTCTTTTCGCTAACCTTGGTTGGTTGGCCTTCCTAAATTCCTCTACGGTATCCTACCCGTCACTCACCCTAGAATTCCTTTCCTCCATCGTTTGTGAGTCGGGGTCGACTGTCACTTTCCGGGTGCGCAACCAAACCATACGCACCAACCTGGATACCATCAATAGAATATTTGGTTTCCCTATTCTAGGGCACGACGCTATCCGACACTACGGATACCCCCCGGAATTTGACGTCGATAACTTTTGGTTCTGCCTCACCCTACTAGGTCGCTATCCCCGAGGGAAGGCCAAGGCCTCCTCCATCATCCATCCCATATTACGTCTGGCCCATAGGATCATTTCCTCTGCATTTTTCCCGCGGGATGAGCCAGGCACCGTGACTATCCCCGATCTTTTTATTCTCTGGGCCATGACTTTCGCTTTTGTTCGTGATGATGATGGGATTATGTAACGACTGGTTTCCTTGTATCTGGATTTATTATAATATAATATATGTTTTGGTGGATTTTCTACTCATGTGTGGTTTTCGTCTCCGCAACTTTCGTTTTCGATCGTTTCGTCGTGTTTTCTCGTTTCTTCTTTAGGATCGTCGATTTCGAAGTATGTCATTCGTGACGGACTTCACAACGGTCGTATCTTACTATT
This sequence comes from Scilla litardierei, assembly GCA_030789695.1. NCBI lineage: Eukaryota > Viridiplantae > Streptophyta > Magnoliopsida > Asparagales > Asparagaceae > Scilla > Scilla litardierei. The sequence continues at coordinate 20,336,785 of CM061136.1, forward strand.
AGATTAAGCCTAGGAGTCTTAGGAATCGATCCCGGGGCTCCGCGCTCCGTATCGGAACTTTTGGTGCACGTTAGCCGGTGTAAGAAGGGGCACCGACCGACTAGATGACGATCCAGTCGGTCGGCAATCCTTCTTGGACCGACTAGTTGGCTTTCTAAAATATTCAAGAGTTACGGTTTATCGTTAGTCGGTCTAAGAACGTTGTGTGATCGACTAGGTTGCAAACTAGTCGGTCAGCAATGCTTCTTTAACCGACTAACTCTTCAACTTATTTTTGGTATCAATACTGTTCACTCTTAGTCGGTCTAAGAACGTTCATCGACCGACTAGATGTTAAACTAGTCGGTCAGTATTTGTTCGTCGACCGACTAAATCTAAAACCTATTTTCGTTCAGAAGTTACTGTTTACACTTAGTCGGTCTGCGTTGGTCGACCGACCGACTAGTTGCCAAACTAGTCGGTCAGTGGTTGCTCTTTGACCGACTAATCTGTGTTAAAACCCTAATTTCTGGGCAGCCGCCAGCCCAACCTATTTATACCCCTCCCAAACGTTTTCTTCTTCCTCCACTCGACCCAAAACCCTAGTTTCTCCCCCATTGAGCCCCCATCTTCCTCAAACCCTTATTCCTTCATTCCAAGCCCTAAATCCATCATCTAAACCCTCCATCAACTCATTCTACCTCTCATCTTCCCCAAAATCTCATCAGATCCCCAAAATCCCCCAAAACCCTAGTTTCCCCAAACTTCTCCATTGGTTTCCAGATCTGGTTCCTAGGTTCTCCGGAGTGTTTCTTCCGCCTCCTCTCGGTAAGAAATCGATCTCTTGATGTTTTCATAACCTATTTGTATTTTTATGAAACCCTAATGAAATTTCATGTTGTTTGATGATTGTTTCCCCATAACAGCGATTTTCCCCGTAGATTAGCATCCGCGAGACGAACCTTCGTGATCGTCATCCCCGGTGCTAGGCAAGTGAAACTTGCCACTTAGGGTTTAGGCCATGTTTTTAGGCCATTTGCTTGTTGTAGGCGTAAAAGAGGCTAGGCGACGAAATGATACTCGCCTAGGCGCAAATTTAGGAACTAGCTTGACAATGAAGCTAGATCCGACATTTATCATGTTGCACAATTACCATGTCATGTTTAAATTCCATTAACGGTACGCAAATTAAATGTCATGTCATGCATTCTTTAAGTGATCCTGTGATTGCGTAGCATCGCTACAATACTTGTGTTTCCTGGCTCGTGACCAGAAGCGAGCATAATGAGTTGCTAACCCCAACGCTCGATATTGAATTGTGAACTAAGAAACAAGCTCCCGTGCGGGGCAACCCTGGCTCACTTGCTGGGCTCATGTTCAGGGACCCTGGCTTGTTTACGTGTGGGATGGGGTAAGAGTTAAGCGGCCATTCAACTGGGAGTCTGCCTGATCAGCAACTGCAGTTGTAAGGCGTAAACTCTGGGGTGGGGTAGTGTTTAGTGCCGATCAGTGTGAATGATGTACCATTCAGCTGAAGGGCGTAAACATCTACAAAACAACGTGAAACGTGAATAGTGAATTGATTGAGATTGTTAGTAGCTTGGATACTCTTGTCTTGTCCCGATACTTGTTCTCTTGTACTTTCTGTTCACCATGTCTTAAATTGTGCACTCATGTTATAACTGCCATGTCATGCATGCTAAAACTGCTAGGTTGCTAGTTGCCTTACTTTCAGTTTCCTTGCCCAAGTCTTTTAGACTTGCTGACATGTGCCCCTTTACTCTTTTGGGTGACACATGTTAGATCCTGAGCCTGAGTACCTTGTTGAGGACGAGGTGTTTGCTGACGCCGAGCCCGAGCTTGTGTTTGACGGGGAGTACGTGGACACTGGGGACCAGTCCTAGTGTTTTCGTTGTGTTTCCCTTTCTGTTTAGACTGCTGTTTTGTTGTCGGTGCGTGGCACCTATACTTTGTTATGTTGTTGCTTTTGTTGGCCTTGTTCTGGGCCTTTAGACTCTTTCTTTTAGCCTGGTGGCTTTTTTGGATGTTGGACTTATTTTCATGTTGGACAATTTATGAGATATGAGATTTTATTTCAGTCTCTCCTTGTGTTGTTATTGGTGTTCCGTTGTGGTTACAGGGACCTGCTTATGTATTACTGACGCTTATCGGGTTTGGGGCTTCACAGCTCCACTCTCGTGCGGACCTTTTCACGTCTCGCCTCCATTTTAGGGAAGCAGGTCGTGACAGGTTTTGTTGGTGGCCCATGCAGGTCCTTCTGTAACTACGATTTTCAGAATAGCGATAATAATATTAGAATGTCCAATAAACTAAGTTCGACGTCCGATGTCATAAGCTATGAGTCTAATCTGCTTCGTTTTCTGTGTCACTAGATGGAAGGAAGACGATTCACCCGTGGTGGGGGTAGTGGTGCGCTCCCTCATGATGAGGAGCCTGAGCGGGAACCCACCAACGGTGAGATGATGCGGATAATGCTCCAGATGATGCAAGTGCAGCAGGGCGTGCTCCTGCAAGTCCAGAATGCTCCACTTGCTCGAGCTACCCGGGCTCTTCCGGATGCCCCTCGCTCTGAGCCGGGAGCGAAGCAATTTCGGGAGCTGGGTCCCGTATATTTTGATGGGTCTGAGGGTCCTCTGGCTGCCGATGAGTGGATTCGGAACATCGAGGACAATCTGAAGATGGCCAAGATCACCCCGGCTGGATGGGTTGATTTGACGAAGAGGCAACTCAAGGATAATGCTCGGAATTGGTGGGATGCGGAAGAGAAGATGCTGGTGGAGCCGATAGCTTGGGCTACCTTTAAGTCCAGGTTTGATGAGGAGTTCTTTCCGAAGGCTGCGAAGAAGGAGATGCTGCAGCGCTTCATTGATCTGAAGCAAGGGAGCTTGACGGTGGACATGTACCACCAAGAGTTCACTAGGCTGAGTCGGTTCGCACCGAAGATGGTGCAGGATGCTGATAAGAGGGCTCAGAGGTTCCTGCAGGGACTTGCTTTGGAGCTCCAGAGTTTTGTGTCTTCCTCCGATCTGGACTCTTATCAGAAGGTTTTGATCGCTGCCAGGAGGCAGGAGCTGAACCTGAGTCAGAGGAGAGGACATGTTGTTGGTGCTGGGAAGAGGCCTATGGAGCAGGCCAGGGCGGTGGTTAGGACTGGTTTCAAGCCTAATCAGCCAGCTCAGTTTAAGAGGCCAGGAGGGCCTGTTCTAAAGATTTGCCATTTCTGTGGCAAGCCTGGCCACATCAAGGATCAGTGTAGGAAGTTTTTGGGCCACTGTCTGGTTTGTGGTGATGCTTCCCATGTCGCGAAGGATTGTCGGCATGCGGGCCAGCTGCGGAGGGCACCTGTTGCAGCACCGCCGTTGCAGAAGCGAGCGTCTGTTCCTGCTGGTCGTGGAGCAGCTCTCGTTCCACAGAGGCAGGCTTTTCAGCAGGCTGTTCCGCCGAGGAGGCAGGCTTTTCTGATGACCGCTGTGGAGAGCGAGGCTGTGGATGAGGTTATCGCAGGTAATCCTCAATCTAGCTGTTACTTTCCTAGCTGGTTTGAATGATGGATTGTGTTGTTTGCTTGAACATGGTTGTTTGCTAGACTAGGGTTTGATTGTTAATTTCTTGTTAGGTGTGGTTTTGGTGTGCACATTTCCTGCACGAGTCCTCTTCGCTCTGGTGCATCGATGTGCATTATTTCTCGGAGCTTCGTGGAGAGGCATTCCTTGTCGACGTCCCCTCTTCCCAAGAGTTGGAATATCGTTACAGGGAATGGCGTGGTCTTGGTGCATCGTGGTTGCAATTCTTGCTCGTTGGTGGTCTGTGGACATGAGCTTTTCGCTGATTTCATTGTCCATGATATCATCAACTATGATGCAGTTCTTGGGATGGACTGGCTTGCGAGCTTCTATGCTACGATCGACTGTCGGAGGAAGAAGGTGGTGTTCGAGATTCCCGGACATCCAGTATTTGAGTTCAGTCGTGGTAGCAGTTCGCTTGGTCCAGTCAGATTTCGGGCCAGGCCGGTGGAGGTTGTGGCTATGCAGATGGAGTTGGAGTGGCCAGCTGTGGTGCGTGATTTTGGCGACGTCTTCCCCGGGGAGATGTCTGGTTTGCCACCTGATCGAGCTTTAGAATTTTCTATCGATCTTGTTCCAGGTGCGCAGCCGATTTCGAAGGCGCCGTATCGTATGGCACCTGCAGAATTGGAAGAATTGACGAAGTAGTTGGATGAGCTCTTACAGAAGGGTTATATAAATCCTAGTGTGTCTCCGTGGGGAGCACCGGTGCTGCTAGTGAAGAAGAAGGATGGTTCGCGTCGCATGTGCGTGGACTATCGGGAGTTGAATGCGGTGACCATTAAGAATAAATACCCGCTGCCTCGCATCGATGATATTTTTGATCAGTTTGGAGGTTCGAGGGTGTTTTCTAAATTGGATTTGAGGAGTGGTTACCATCAGTTGAAGGTGAAGAAGGATGATGTTCCGAAGACAGCGTTCAGGACGAAGTATGGACACTATAAGTTCGTGGTTATGCCTTTCGGCGTAACTAACGCGCCCGCAGTTTTCATGAATCTGATGAACCTGATTTTCTACGACTTTTTGGATAAGTTTGTCGTTATCTTTATTGACGACATTCTGATCTATTCGAAGTCGGAGGTAGAGCATGCCTCGCACTTGAGGACGGTATTGGAGATTTTGAGGAAGCATCATTTGTATGCTAAGTTTTCGAAGTGCGAGTTTTGGCTGGATAGAGTTGCTTTTCTCAGGCATGTGGTGACTGGAGATGGTATTTCAGTGGATCCCGAGAAGATTAGGGCCATCAGAGAGTGGCCTGTTCCGTCGTCTGCATCTGAGATTCGGAGTTTCCTTGGACTTGCTGGTTATTATCGGCGATTCATTAAGGACTTTTCCCGTATTGCTGAGCCGATGACCAGGTTGACGCGGAAGGATGTGCCTTTTGTTTGGTCAGGTGATTGTGAGAGTGCTTTTGGTATTCTGAAGGAGAGGTTGACGACTGCCCCTATTCTTGTTGTGCCTGATCGCAGCGGTGGATTTGAGATCTTTTGCGATGCTTCTGGCAAGGGTCTCGGTTGTGTGTTGCATCAGCATGGGCACGTTGTGGCGTATGCGTCTCGTCAGCTTAAGGTTCATGAGAAGAATTACCTGACGCATGATTTGGAGTTGGCTGCTGTTGTGTTTGCGCTCAAGATTTGGAGGCACTTCCTGCTGAGTGAGAAAGTGAAGATTTTCACCGATCACAAAAGCTTGAAGTATATTTTTACTCAGAAGGAGCTCAACATGCGACAGCGTTGATGGTTAGAGCTTATGGCGGATTATGAGATTGATTTGCAGTATCACCCTGGCAAGGTGAATGTGGTTCCTGATGCGTTGAGTAGGCTTCCCGCGGTGATGATTTTGACCTCGCAGTGGAGATTGTAGCAGGATTTCTGCGAGTCTGGCGTTGAGATTGTTCTTCCTGGGGAGGCTTCTTCGTTGATGTACATGCAGGTACAGTCGATGATCGTGGATCAGATTAAGGCTGGCCAGGCTGAGGATCCGAAGCTGGTGAAGATTCGGGAGCAGGTGAAAGCCGGTCTGCGGACTGACTTTTTGATTCATGAGGATGGCTCGTTGAGGTTCGGAGCCAGGTTGTGTGTGCCAGCTGGGGATATCAGAGAGGAGTTGATGGTGGAGGCACACAGTTCGCCGTATTCTGTGCATCCTGGTGGCACCAAGATGTATCAGGATCTTCGTCTGAATTATTGGTGGCATGGTATGAAGAGGAGTGTGGCTCGGAGTGTAGCCAAGTGCTTGGTTTGCCAGCAAGTGAAGGCGGAGCATCAGCGTACGGCCGGGTTGCTACAACCGCTTCCGATTCCGGAGTGGAAGTGGCAACACATCGCTATGGATTTCGTGACTGGACTACCTCGGAGTCCGAAGCAGAATGACGCGATTTGGGTGATCGTGGATCGATTGACCAAATCTGCGCACTTTATTCCGTTCCGAGTGGGACAGTCCATTGAGGCGCTAGCAAGGAGGTATATGGAGGTAAAATTATTTTACTCTCCGTTTTTATTTCCTTTTCCTAGTTTTGATGGTGATGTAACGTGAATCGTGCAGGAGGTTGTGCGACTTCATGGAGTCCCCGTGAGTATCGTGTCGGACAGAGACACGAGGTTCACATCTCAGTTCTGGCAGAGTTTGCAGAAGAGTTTGGGTACGCGTCTGAGTTTCAGCACGGCGTACCATCCGCAGACGGATGGTCAGTCCGAGAGGACAATTCAGATTTTGGAAGACATGCTGAGGGCGTGCATGTTGGATTTCAAGGGTTCGTGGGAGGACCATCTACACTTGGTGGAGTTCTCTTACAACAACAGCTTCCAGGCGAGTATTGGCATGGCGCCTTTCGCCGCTCTTTATGGGAGGAAATGTCGATCGCCATTGAGTTGGGATGACGTTGGTGATCGGGAGTTGTTGGGACCTGAGATGATCGTGGAGGCCGTGGATATCGTCAGGAATATTCGGGAGAGGTTGAGGATTGCTCAGGACCGTTTTAAGCATTGGGCGGATGCTAAACGTCGTCCATTGGAATTTCAGCCGGGCGATCATGTGTTCTTGAAGATTTCCCCGAATCGGGGTGTGATCCGTTTCGGAAAGCGAGGGAAGTTGAGCCCGCGATACATTGGACCGTTTGACATTTTGGAGAGGGTTGGCGAGGTAGCTTATCGCTTGGCCTTGCCACCATCTTTGGAAGGAGTTCACAATGTTTTCCATGTGTCGCAGCTTCGTCGATACATTAGCGATCCATCTCATGCTGTGGATTTTTCGGAGATTACCGTTCGCCCCGATATGACGTATGACCAGCATCCAGTGCAGATTCTGGACATGCGTCAGAAGTCAATTCGGAACAAGATTGTCAATTTTGTGAGGGTGATGTGGTGACATGGCTCACCTGGAGAGTCTATTTGGGAGAATGAGGATGAGATGCGAGAGCGATTCCCACTTTTGTTTCCGGACACGTGAGTGTTTGGAAATTCCGAGGACGGAATTTTTCTTAAGTTGGGGAGGATGTAACGACTGGTTTCCTTGTATCTGGATTTATTATAATATAATATATGTTTTGGTGGATTTTCTCCTCTTGTGTGGTTTTCATCTCCGTAACTTTCGTTTTCGATCGTTTCGTCGTGTTTTCTCGTTTCTTCTTTAGGATCGTCGATTTCGAAGTATGTCATTCGTGACGGACTTCACAACGGTCGTATCTTACTATTAGATCAAGCCTAGGAGTCTTAGGAATCGATCCCGGGGCTCCGCGCTCTGTATCGGAACTTTTGGTGCACGTTAGCCGGTGTAAGAAGGGGCACCGATCGACTAGATGACGATCCAGTCGGTCGGCAATCCTTCTTGGACCGACTAGTTGGCTTTCTAAAATATTCAAGAGTTACGGTTTATCGTTAGTCGGTCTAAGAACGTTGTGTGACCGACTAGGTTGCAAACTAGTCGGTCAGCAATGCTTCTTTAACCGACTAACTCTTCAACTTATTTTTGGTATCAATACTGTTCACTCTTAGTCGGTCTAAGAACGTTCATCGACCGACTAGATGTTAAACTAGCCGGTCAGTATTTGTTCGTTGACCGACTAAATCTAAAACCTATTTTCGTTCAGAAGTTACTGTTTACACTTAGTCGGTCTGCGTTGGTCGACCGACCGACTAGTTGCCAAACTAGTCGGTCAGTGGTTGCTCTTTGACCGACTAATCTGTGTTAAAACCCTAATTTCTGGGCAGCCGCCAGCCCAACCTATTTATACCCCTCCCAAACGTTTTCTTCTTCCTCCACTCGACCCAAAACCCTAGTTTCTCCCCCATTGAGCCCCCATCTTCCTCAAACCCTTATTCCTTCATTCCAAGCCCTAAATCCATCATCTAAACCCTCCATCAACTCATTCTACCTCTCATCTTCCCCAAAATCGCATCAGATCCCCAAAATCCCCCAAAACCCTAGTTTCCCCAAACTTCTCCATTGGTTTCCAGATCTGGTTCCTAGGTTCTCCGGAGTGTTTCTTCCGCCTCCTCTCGGTAAGAAATCGATCTCTTGATGTTTTCATAACCTATTTGTATTTTTATGAAACCCTAATGAAATTTCATGTTGTTTGATGATTGTTTCCCCATAACAGCGATTTCCCCCGTAGATTAGCATCTGCGAGACGAACCTTCGTGATCGTCATCCCCGGTGCTAGGCAAGTGAAACTTGCCACTTAGGGTTTAGGCCATGTTTTTAGGCCATTTGCTTGTTGTAGGCGTAAAAGAGGCTAGGCGACGAAATGATACTCGCCTAGGCGCAAATTTAGGAACTAGCTTGACAACGAAGCTAGATCCGATATTTATCATGTTGCACAATTACCATGTCATGTTTAAATTCCATTAACGGTACGCAAATTAAATGTCATGTCATGCATTCTTTAAGTGATCCTGTGATTGCGTAGCATCGCTACAATACTTGTGTTTCCTGGCTCGTGACCAGAAGCGAGCATAATGAGTTGCTAACCCCAACGCTCGATATTGAATTGTGAACTAAGAAACAAGCTCCCGTGTGGGGCAACCCTGGCTCACTTGCTGGGCTCATGTTCAGGGACCCTGGCTTGTTTACGTGTGGGATGGGGTAAGAGTTAAGCGGCCATTCAACTGGGAGTCTGCCTGATCAGTAACTGCAGTTGTAAGGCGTAAACTCTGGGGTGGGGTAGTGTTTAGTGCCGATCAGTGTGAATGATGTACCATTCAGCTGAAGGGCGTAAACATCTACAAAACAACGTGAAACGTGAATAGTGAATTGATTGAGATTGTTAGTAGCTTGGATACTCTTGTCTTGTCCCGATACTTGTTCTCTTGTACTTTCTGTTCACCATGTCTTAAATTGTGCACTCATGTTATAACTGCCATGTCATGCATGCTAAAACTGCTAGGTTGCTAGTTGCCTTACTTTCAGTTTCCTTGCCCAAGTCTTTTAGACTTGCTGACATGTGCCCCTTTACTCTTTTGGGTGACACATGTTAGATCCTGAGCCTGAGTACCTTGTTGAGGACGAGGTGTTTGCTGACGCCGAGCCCGAGCTTGTGTTTGACGGGGAGTACGTGGACACTGGGGACCAGTCCTAGTGTTTTCGTTGTGTTTCCCTTTCTGTTTAGGCTGCTGTTTTGTTGTCGGTGCGTGGCACCTATACTTTGTTATGTTGTTGCTTTTGTTGGCCTTGTTCTGGGCCTTTAGACTCTTTCTTTTAGCCTGGTGGCTTTTCTGGATGTTGGACTTATTTTCATGTTGGACAATTTATGAGATATGAGATTTTATTTCAGTCTCTCCTTGTGTTGTTATTGGTGTTCCGTTGTGGTTACAGGGACCTGCTTATGTGTTACTGACGCTTATCGGGTTTGGGGCTTCACAGCTCCACTCTCGTGCGGACCTTTTCACGTCTCGCCTCCATTTTAGGGAAGCGGGTCGTGACAGATTAGCTTTAGGGCCCCGACTGTCCCTGTCCATGCCGGCGATTGGCTTGTTTACAAGCTTCTCGAGATTAGCAGGGCCAGGAAGGGCAAGATCTGCTGTGGGGGCATTATCACTATTATTGCTTCTTACCCCCCGTTTAATATCCATATCCCCCGTGGTCTTCCCATCGTCGTAGGACTCTCACGTCTAGATCTTGACGTCCTGCGGCACATTCATATGATTAAGCCCCGCCCCGACGGTCGCTTCGAATTCAATTACAGCCATCCCCCTCGCCCCTACACCATTCTCCCCAACCCTGCTCGCATGACTATTTTTCTTAGGGGAGATTGGACTTTTCCGCCCAACCCTGAGTTCTTTGAGGGGTTGCGCCTTCCTTTCCTTCCCGCGGACGCACGTAGACCACCTTCCCCTACCGCCCACTTAGGCGTGCAGGATATTCCTACGTCCCGGGGAGATATTGGGGCTGGCCCGAGTCACCCTGATTCTGCTCCTGGCCCCATCACTTCTGAGCACCTTTTTGCGGCCATCTCTGGCCTCGTGTCCAGTGCTGGCATGACCACTGCCGCCGGCACTACTTCCACATCACCTACCGGCACCACTTCCGTCTCACGTCAGTCCACTTCCTTTGGTTGCCGCCAGGTCTCTGCCCGTCTTACTCTAGAGAGGGAGGTCGCAGCCCTCCGTGATCTTACCATGTCCTCTGCCCCCTCGGACCCATCTCCGTCCTCCTTTCTCACTCACCCACGGTTCCTCGCACTTGAGAGGAACGTGGCCGCCATTCTTCACCTCCTCACTCACCTTCACGGACCACCACCACCCACACCACCACCTTCACCACCTCGACGATCTTCTCCTCCTCCCTCCCACACATCCCCACCCCCATCACCTCCCCCGTCACATTCTTCTCCTCCACCATCCCACCCACCCCCACCACCTTCACCTCCACCTAGACGATCATCCCCCCTCCCACATCTACTCACATCCCCGTATCCACTTTTTCTCTCACGACCACTTCTCTCGCCCCTCCACCACCTCCTCCCTCCTCCACCGTCACTGGTTATGTGCGCCGCAAGAAATTGCAGGTGCGCTCCAGATCTCTTCCACTGCCACCCACTACCATCACCATCACGTCTTCTCCCCCATTTCTATCCCTTCTACCACAGCCTTGATCGTCGCACTTCCACTACCACCCACCACCACCGACACTCCACCCATCATTCACACCACCACTGCACATATTCCTCCACCTCTTTCTCCACTTCTCTGCACACCCCCAGTCTCCCCCACCCACCCATCCCCTCCCTCTTCCGAGGAGGGCGAGGACTCGCCTTCTCCTGATTTTTGATTTCACTTTGTTTTTTTGACATCCCCCTTGCCTATTTCTGCACTTTCATGATCTTATCTTATTGCTAGCACTGTCATGTCTAGCTTGGGGGAAGTCTATTTTGGGTGTGTTGTCGTGTTTTGTTCTTGTGTTTGTGCTTGTTTTACTTTTTTTCATGTCGTGTCGTGTGGCTTGATCTTGTCGTGTCGTGTCGTGTAGTTTGTTCATTTTCTTTCTTTCTTTTTCTATTTTCGTCTCGTGTGGTTTGATTTTGATTTTTCTTTATTTTTATTTTCGTTCGAGTGTTTTTCGTGTTTTTCATTTTTTTGTGTCGGTGCGTATTCCCCCCTCATTTTCATTGCCCTCCCGTACTCACTCTTATTGCATTGAGGGCAATACAAACTTCAGCTTGGGGGAGTCGCACTTTGTGCATCGTTTGAGTCTTTCTTTTTCGTTTTTGTGTCGTTTTCATCGTGTTTTTAATTTTTCTTTTCTTCTTTTTATCTCTTTCTCCTAGAGATGAACCCTATGATGAATTGCCACAAAATCACACACACCTAGCATAGCATCGATAATCACACTCACTAACCCTAGGATTTCGAGTTCTCTTGCATTTCACGCTTCGTGGGTCCACTTTGCTTTTATGTGAGTCGTGTGTCGTGCCTAGCTGTTTGGTGTGCTTCTACTTTGTGATTTTACTTTATATACCTGTCCAGAAATGACCCCTAGATTATCATATTTCGATATGAATATGTGGTACTTATTTCTACTGTCTGCTTCTTCTGCATGTTATATATATCGTACGCTTCATTTCGCATGTGTCGGGATTCCACAATTAAGGACAAGGATAACCAATCTAGCCCATGCTCTAATTAGCGAAAATAGTTTCCTTTGCCCAAGTGTTTAGATTCCGACTTCTTTTTTGTTTTACTTGGTGCAAATCCCCTCGCCGTGTACCGTTCTCTCACTTGGGAGAGTACATATGTGTATAGCCAAAAAACCCCAAAAATCCAAAAAAGGAGAAAACAAAAGAAAAACCCAAAAAGAAGAGAAATGAAAAGAAAAGCAAAAGAAAAAAAATGGTATACCCAAAAATCCAAAAAAATACAAATACCCAAAACCCAAAAAAATTCCAGTGTGAATATTTTTCTACTTGCCGAGAATAAAGGGAAGGCGAGAATTTGCACCGAGTGTTCTTCTCCACATCATCTCAACCCCCATCGGTTTCGAAAACACTTGGCTTAGGAACTTTTTTAGCTATTATCTAGGCTATAGTGGTGTGATTTCCTTAACCCTAGTTCTGGAGTCCCTGACGCATGATATGTTTCGATTCTCTCTATTCTCATGCATGCTTGAACTATATATTCGCCGCTTTATTCGAATCGAATTGATATTTGGGTCATTTCCTGGGTTTGCGTATATCGAGCTTTATCGCACATCGTAGATAGTGACACGGACTGCTAGCGAACGACCACACTCACTCGCGCTTCACCGCGTGGGCCCACGACACTTGTTTGGACTCGTATTCCTAGGTTTAGTGATGCGATTTGGCATTTGCTTGCTTGGTGTGTTGCTTTTGATTTTGTTGGCCCTGACGGGCGATCTAGGATATAGAGTTTTCTTTTTCTCTCTTTCTCTATATTTTTTCCCTCCGAGCTCCTACTCCCACTCGTCTTCCTCGAGGACGAGGAAGAGTTCAGTTTGGGGGATTTTGACGTGCGTTTATATTTCATATATTTACGCACTTTTTCTTCCGTGTTTTTCCGTATTTTACCGCCGTATTTTATTCGTTTTCTCGTGTTTTCTTGTGCTTTCTTGTTTTCTTTAACTTCTCCGTGTTTTCCGTGTTTTGCAGGAGTTTACTGGCATTTGGGGCATAAAACGATGATATCATGTGTCCCCGGAGCAACGGGAGGAGTCACGCGTGATCCAGGGGTTCAAACGACGAAGATTCCATCTTTCAGCCCCTCACCCGGTCGGTTGGTCATCTCCAACCGATCGGGTGATGCACGCGTGCACCACCCGGGCGCAGCTTGGAGCTCACGAGAAGTCACCCGGGCGGTTCAGTGACCGGGTCAATAGCTCAAAGTCTCTGGAAATTCGAAGCTGATTGCCAACCGATCGGGTGACCTTCACCCGATCGGTTCACCTGTAGCTGAATTTCAACAGCCAAGACTCGAAGATCCAACCGGTCTCCTCACCCGGTCCGCACCAAGATCCAACCGGTCGGCACCAAGATCCAACCGACCGCACCAAGTTCCAACCGACCGGTTCATACTGACCGGGTGAAACCCCGCATTGCGCTGTAATTTTGTGAAGCGGTTCACCCGATCGGTTGACTTGTCAACCGATCGGGTGATGTCGTTTTCTATAAATAGAACCCTAGGTTTCCCAGATTCGGGAGTTGGTTAATTTTTACTGTTTTCTTCATTTTGTGACGGCTGTAATTTCCCAGTTTTTGTAAGTTTTCTGATCTTTGTAAAACTTTAGTATTATCTTAATTGCTTTACTACCATTGCATTTCTATTGTCTGATTATGATTTTGACGGTCCATTTTCATTTAGATCGCTTTTAATGAATATTTGTGAGTAGTTCCCTAATCCGGGATTTTGGCAGAAACTCCTTCGGGGGCTCTTCCCGATGCGTCCATAGGATTAGGAAATCGATATGGATTAGGAATCTAACGGTTACGCGGGGTGTTTTATTGTCATCGGCAGGAAAAAGACCGTCTTTGACCATTGGGCCAAGGGGGAATAAACTTGGCGGTTGACTCCCTAGCCATAGCTCACGCCCTTAGCGTAGACGCCGAATCCTAGCGCGCAGGAGCGGCAGGATGAGACGTTGGGAGTTATCGTTGCGAGCTTAGTGCTCCCGGAGTCGATCAGTGTTAATGGACATGGGAGTGCCCACTGATCGAACCCGGGAAGTCCGGCATATCATCTTGGGCACCGACCGGAATATTGGGCCCATGGGATGCCAGTACCACTTTTAGAGGCAGCGTCTCACCATTAGACCCTAATTCCGATCGCCATCCTACCCGTAGGCCGTATCGGCGAGAGTCGCTCGTTGGGGTCGAAACCAGAGTCCCGGGTTTTTCCTTCATATTGTCTATACCTTGCATTCTTTTACCGTGACAAACCCTCAATTGATCCGGGCTAGCTCGCCCATGGGGTGATTTTGATCCTCTTTTACACAAGCACATCATCGCCTCCCTGTGTTCGACCCCCAAGCCACACTACAACACCGTGCGCTTGCGGTTACAAATATCTAAACCTCCACCGGGTCCCCGGCCATTTGCGGCTTGCAAACCGGGGGCACGTCACCTACTCCAGCAACCCACTAGCTCCCCGCTAGTGATTTGTGTTTCCAGTAATGCCCACTAGCCAAACTTGATAAGTGCAAATTGATACAACTTACTTTTACTTCATACACACCGGGAATGAACTACTCTCACAACCGAGAGTCACCTTTCTTCCACTTTCCACAAACCGGGAATGGACTTCTCTCCACCCGAGAGGAACTTCTCTCAACCCGAGAAGAACTTCTCAAAGAACAAGAGAGAAATGAAACAAAATATGAAACAACTTCACAACATATGCCTTGAATAATACTCTTAAGAATGAGGCAATAGAGGTGTGTGATATGTGCTCTAAACGATGAGAGTGAGAGCACTTACTAACTTGTCTCAAGATGTGTAGCAATGAATGCTTGAAGCTAATCTTGAAAGATTTGGAGACAAGTTGAACTTTAGAGCTTGAGCTTGATTTGCTTTGAATGCTCTTGAATGCTCTAGATGAGAAGTTAATGACTTTTGATCACTTGAGAATGTAATGAATGAAGTTTTAGATGCTTAGCTAACTTCTCAAGTCAAGCTATTAAAGCCCTATTTATAAGCCATGCACATCTGCTCAAAATCAGCTAAAGAGCCCAAGCATTTAATGCTTCAAACGGATATAAACGGGCAGAAATCCTAGTCACCAATCGCCTGATGAAGGGCGAGCAGTCGGCTGAAGTACTGTTCTGAATACGCATTAAATGCAGTCTAATGGACATATACCAGTCGTCTGAAGAAGACTTCCCAGACGTCTAATCCACTGTTCAGTCATCTGGCTCACTTGCATCAGACGTCTGATCATACAGGCAGCGAGGAACATCGTTACTGGACTATACATGGTCCGATTAACCAGGCATCCGATGTTGATCATCCAAATGTCTGATCAACTGTTCAGACGTCTGGTAATACAACTTCAGACGTATAGAACTGACAGTCCACAGAAAATGAGCTACTGGAAATTTGCTAGTGAATTTCCCAGATGTCTGATGTATTTCATCCAGACGTCTGTTTTCTGTCAGTCGTCAAAGGCCGAGTTACTATTTCTATGGCTAGAATTAAACAGACGTCTGATGTTCACCATCCATGCATCTGACAAATTGTTCAGACGTTTGGAATTAGAACTTTAGGAGTATGTTCCAAGTAGGGTATTGGTGAACTATATGCATATGATCACCATGCGTCGGGAGGCCAAGCACCAGGCGCCTGTTGAAGGCTGAAAAACACTTCATTGAATTTATACACGTTCTAACCCTATGACACTCAATGATATATGATCAAAGTTATTCATGAGTGTTGTGAGTGATATTCTAATGAGTCTATTCATGTCTTAACAGACTAATTCAACTAAGAAGTAAAGTAAGAAAGATCTACACATTAATCCACTTCACTTCCTATTGAATGCCTTGAAGACTTCCATTGAGCTTGTGAAGTCCAATTTCTTTGACTTCCTTGATATCACTACTTGATAGCTATTTGAGCTTGTTGAGTTCAACACTTTGATTTCCTTATATCATCTCTTGATTCTCATGCTTCATTTATTGATGTCCAAGTATCAATGCTTTGAGTCATCATCTTCACCTGATGTGACTTTGTCCATAGTGATGATGCTCTTCTTTTACTACAAAATATATGGATTAGTTCATAATTGATTATATTTGTTTATCATCAAAACCACATTGGGGGTCCAATATTCAACAATTCCCAGCCAGTAAAAGCATTGTATGGGATGATAGCTTACCAGCATTGTTGATGTCTTTGGATTCTGGTCTAATGGTTGTTTATGTGACATATGTTTGGACCTAAAACCTACACTCGTCACTAACTGATAGGGAGGATCAAAATGGCTCATGACCTAAAACCATCTGATGATCAAGTTATCCTTCTTCCTCAAGATGTATACATATATATATATACATATATATATATATATATATATATAATGAGCGCTAATATCGGAGGGGGCGATTTGCACGACCCTGGCGGCGGCATCCACAAGGTCGGGGGCGGCATCCACAGGGTCGGCAACGGTATCCTCAAGGATGGCGGCATCCCCATAGGCGGCAACTCCACGGGCGGCATCCCCATCGGCGTGGACATCCACAAGAACGGCGGCATCCCCAAAGGCGGCATCGACATTGGCAATGATGTGCGAAAAACTGCAGATGATGGTTGGCAGGTGGTGTCTAGGAAGAACAAGGGAAGAGATCAAAGGGATCTAGGGCATGGATCTCGCCAGATCCATGGGGGCGTCCTGGAGAAATCAAATAGGTTCCGATCTGATCGGGGGTTTGACAATCGCAATAGGATGAACTTACGGCGGGGGCGGCCATTGCCAAGAACTCCTGAAGCTTCTGAGCGAGTTGATAAGATTCCTGTCCGACCTAAGGTAGATCTTCAAATCAACACTTCTGGTGCTAAGCTTACTTGGTCTGATGTTTGTACGAATAGGAGATCCTATGAGGATTCCTTAACGATGACCTATATTCCTCCCGTTCTCGATGAGGAGGGATTGCCGATGGGTATGGTGAGAAAGTCTATGTTGGCAAGAGGAGCGGAGCGGTGGAAAAACACCCTGGTTGGTTACGTGCTGGGCGATGTTCCCTATTATGGCCAGATCAGAGCTTGGGTTGATAGGCTTTGGAAACTGAAAAAAAGAGTCCAAGTATACAGTCGGGACAACGGTTTCTTCTACTTTCGTTTTGAATGTGGTGAAGAATGTGAGCGGATCCTTCACGGGGGCCCTTGGTTGTTTGATGGGCGCCTCACAGTCCTGCAGCGATGGAGCCCAACACTGCGCCATGATCGTGATATTTTGGTTTCAGTTCCAGTGTGGGTTCAACTGCATGGTCTGCCGCTTGGTATGTGGACACTTGAGATTCTGAATGTGGTTGCTTCTCTGATAGGCAAACCAATCTGTTTGGATCGTGCCACGGCCAAACTAGAGAGACTATCTTATGCCAGATGTTTAGTAGAGGTGGATGCTACGAAGCCGTTGCCAAGCAAAGTAGGGATTAACCTGGAAGAAGGAGGTATTATTACTGTTGACACCAAGTTCGAGGGTGAACCACCGCGTTGTAGCCATTGCGTTTGTTTTGGCCACTCCGACTTGCAATGTCCTGATCTTTTGAAGCTCTCTTCAATCCAAACTAATATAACAGAAGGAGAAACAAAGACAGTGTTGGGAGAAGTGGACTCCATTAAGCTTAATATGCCTTGTGATGACTCACATGAAATGGGTGTGAATCAAGTTCTTGAGGTTCAAAAGAGTGCTGACGTTGATAATTTAAACATTGTTACTCAAGTTCAACCTGTTTCTAAGATGCCTGAGGGTGATAATGTTATGGTTTTTCAAGAAAAAGGCCAGGCAAGCCTGGAAGGAGGTTCCCACTCCTTGAACCCCTTGCCCTCTTGCGAGAAAAATCACCCTGAGTTGTTGAATACCAATCCTGTTGCAGCCCGAGTATTGCAGGAGGAGTCCAATTCGGAAGCTCACATGACTGTCCCTATTGGCTTGCCATCATTGATAGAAGACACTGTTGATACGGGGGTTGATAAGCTCCCAGCTATTTTGAGCTATGCAAATCCTGATTGGGAGATTGAACAGGAAATTCTGCAATGCAAAACCGAGCTTCCGAAGATGAAGAAATCAAGTACAGCCCCTGAAGTTGTTGCGACCACCAGGAAAAGCACGAGGATTAAGGAATCCACCTCTGTGCGTCCACATCCCAACCCCTGTTAATGTCGATGTTTATTTGGAACACGAGAGGCCTCAACAATGCGGTGAGGCGCAGGGACCTTAGAGACAGATTGAAGAAGCTGAAGCCGTCTCTGGTGGCTTTATTAGAAACCAAACTAAAGGGGGATTCGGTCGCACTAAAGTCTTGCTTGCCCAAGCACTGGCTGTTAATAAACAATTTTGAATCCCACAGAGGTGGTAGGATCCTTCTGGGCCTTGACCCTAACATTTGGCAACCAACTATAATCTCAAGTTCGGCACAACATGTTTCTATCCGGTGTAGAAATATGGGCGGCTTTGGTATGGTGTTCACTGCTGTCTATGCTCTTAATACAAGCACAGATAGGAGGTGCTTATGGCAACAATTGAAATCAGATTCCACTATTCTGCAAAATGAGTCTTGGCTTGTTGCTGGAGACTTTAATTGCGTCCTTTATACTAAAGATAAAATTGGTGGACGGAGACTGGAGGAAAGCATGGTTCAGGAATTCCATAATTGTATAAACGACTGCTCTCTCCAAGAATTGAAAACTACTGGAAACCCAATAAGCTGGTGCAACAAAAGAGTTGGAAGCGGACGCATTGCGGCACAGCTGGATAGGGCTTTCTGTAATGGGGAATGGCTTGCCAAGCTTACAGATTCATACACTGAATATCTGGATCCTAATACTAGCGACCATTCCGCCATGGTGATCAATTTGCACACTCAGGTATTGTCTAACCCTAAGCCTTTCAAATTCTTTAATTCTTGGGTGGAGATGCCAGGATACACTGAATTGGTGGAAGCTAGCTGGGGTCAATTCATCCAAGGCCCTCCAATGTTTAGATTGTTCCATAAATTAAAGAGACTTAAGCCTCTTTTGCGTGAATGGGCGCGGAACCAACTAGCCAAAGATACTGTAATAAAATGCCGCACAGAACTTGAATCAATAAGGGGCCGGCGGTCATTGCATAATGATGGAAACCTGCAGGCAAAAGAAAATGGGCTTGCAAAAGAGCTATCCAGACTTATTGGCATAGAGGAGTCAATGTGCAGACAAAAAAGCCGTCAGCAGTGGCTTAGCTTGGGTGATAGGAACACCAAGTTTTTTTACAACGCAATGAAGTCAAGACAGTGTCATAACAACTTGTGCCATCTTGTGGATGTGAATGGTGTGCAGGACAATTCTTTGGAAGATCTGAAATCTGAAGCTCCGAAATTCTATGAAAACTTGTACAACCAATCTGACTACATGAGTACTTTCCCAAAGATTGTGCCTAAGCGTAAAATTACTGAAGAGGCCTCAAACTGGTTTGACAGACGGGTGACAAATGATGAAATTAAAAATGCGGTTTTCCAAATGGGGCCAGACAAAGCTCCGGGACCGGACGGGTTTAATGCTTTCTTCTACCAACATAATTGGAATCTGATAAAGGGGGATGTCACATCAGCTATTCATTCTTTCTTCAGGACAGGTAAGTTATATACCCAGTTCAATCATACTTTCCTTACTCTGGTTCCTAAGAGCTCTAATGCCTCTAGTTTAGGGGACTATAGACCCATAGCTTGTTGCAATGTATTATACAAAATTATCAGCAAAGTGCTATGCAACAGACTTAAGGAAGTCATTCACGAGCTAATATCTCCTAATCAAGCAGCTTTTCTCAAGGGCAGATTATTATCAGATTGTTCCCTCATTGCACATGAGCAAATTAGGGACTTCAGCAATCCCATGGGTTCGAGAGCCTGCATAAAATTGGACCTAAAGAAAGCTTTCGACAGTGTCAATAGGGAGTTTGTCTCCTACATGCTTCACTTGCTGGGTTTCAAAGGCAGATTTATTAATTGGATAACAGAATGCATATCAACTCCTACTTTCTCTGTGATGGTAAATGGTTCCCCTGCGGGTTATTTTGAGGGCAACAGAGGTCTTCGGCAGGGTGATCCTCTCTCCCCATATCTGTTTGTCATTGTAATGGAGGCATTCTCTCTGCTGGTAGGTAAGGCCTTAGCAATGGGTACCATACACCCAATGAGGAGGACAGGTTCTATCTCCCACCTCCTGTTCGCAGATGATTTACTTGTGTTCTGCCGTGCTAACCATTTCTCATTACATGGCTTTAAAATACTGCTGGCCGAATTTTCCAACATATCAGGCCTTTATATAAACTGGGATAAGAGTGCAGGGATCTTCAGCAAAGGGACTAAGCATCCTGAGGAACTATCCAAAATTCTGGGAATAAGATTGGCTTCTACCTTCACGACATATCTAGGTCTCCCGCTTTCCTCAAAGTACCCCAAGACAATATCTTACAGTAGGCTGGTGGATAAGTGCAAAAAAAGGCTTGCAGGTTGGGCTTCGACCTCCCTCTCCATCTCGGGCCGCATTGAATTGGTCCGATCAGTCATATATGGTATGGTCTCCTTCTGGATACAAGCTTTCCACATCCCCTCTACTGTGCTTCGTACTATATCTTCCATGTGCAGGCGTTTCATTTGGGGCAATACGCGCATTTGGTCGTGGCAAGGGGTCTGCACTCCTAAGGAGGAGGGGGGAGTTGGTATCAGGTTGTTGTCTGATTTAAATCTGGCTGCTGGGGTTAGACTGACATGGAGATTACTTGCGGCAGAGGGTATCTGGGCCGAGCATATGAGGGGTCGTTATGGAGATATTGATAACTTCTATATGGCTAAAGGAGAGCCCTCTGACTCCGGTACATGGAAGTTCCTTCTTCACTGCCGGGATATCTCGCAAAAACTCATTAAAAAGGTGGTACGGGATGGTAGATCCACGCTTTTCTGGCACGATAACTGGTTGGAGGGGGGCCCCTAAAATATAGCCATGACATTCCGGCGGGAGCGGATAACAGGAGGGTTGCGGATTATTGGGCAGGCACCACTTGGACCAACGACCCTACTATTGATAACATCAGGCCTCTTCTTCAAAGTGTGGCTTTAAAGACTGGTGCGGATCAATGGAAATGGATACCCAGCCCTCTTTTCAAATTCAAAGAGGCTTGGGAGGGGGTCAGGACGAGGGGACTTAAATTTCCCTATCATAAAATAGTCTGGTATAGTGGCTATATACCCAAGTTTTCTTTGACATTATTGAGGGCTCTCAAAGGGAAATTAATGACCAAGGACGTTCTCAGGCGCAGGGGTTTTCAAATTGCCGGAAATTGTAATCTGTGTGCGGGTGATAATGAAGAGTCCTTGGACCACCTATATTTCGGCTGTGACTTCACATGGTACCTTATGGCTCGAAGCCTATTGAAATTCGGTACTACTTTGAGCTCCCCTATTTCTTTAAATGCTGTATGTGACCTTCTCTTAAGTACTTACGGCAACAAGGGTACCATGAGCATGTTAGCTAAAACCACCATCTCGGCTGTAGTCTGGCATGTCTGGCGAGAGAGAAACAAAAGAATTTTTGATAAAGTGGAAAGAGATAAAATTGCCTTATTTGAAGACATCGCTGCTGATATCAGGATAGCTATGAAGGACCAGGATCTTGAAGATGCTGAAGCAAAGGAAGCTCTTGAAAAATGGGGTTTCAGGGATAACGGCTAATTTTTTCTGGATTTTTTGATGTTTGGCTTACGTTGAGGGGTTAAGAAATACTAGTAGAGGGTGACGGCGCTTGTGCCCTATCCCCTCTCTTTTAGATCTTGATTCCATTAACGATAAGCATTTTTTGTACTGTTGATATTTACACAATAAAGATTCATACTTACTTTTCAAATATATATATATATATATATATATATATATATATATATATATGATGATCAATAAATGTTTTGGTGATTGTTGAATTCCTTACCACTAAACCAAAAATCCAGAGTTGTGATGAGGGTTAAGGGAAATATTTTTGTAATATAACATGCCCCCACATGTTAATGGCCATTTTTAATGGGCTGAAAGCTGTAATTTGCCTTTTTTATGCCCCCAGTTGGATTTGAACCTGGATGGCTTTGATACCATGTTGAATTCTTTACCACTACACCAAAACTCCAGCGTTGTAAAAAGGGTTAAGAGAAATATTTTTATAATCTAACAGAGATGACCAAATATATATGGGTGCTAATGATCTATGAGTGCGTGTTTAAGTATAAGAAGATCAAAGGTAAGTGAAGTCAATCAAGACCTAAGGATTGAAGCATTCAAAGAATCAAAGACAAGATTTGGAATTCAAAGACTACATCAAGATATTTCGAGGCAAAGATATTTATTTTGATGTATTTTATTCTTGTCGTTTGATTAAAATGTTAAATTCTTGATGAAGCTCACACACACTTAGCACTACATTGAAAAAGTTTGAAAAAGTTTTGAAAAGATTTCAAATTGTTTTCCTAAGTTTTTCATAGCCAAACAATGGTTTTTAGACTATCAGTCGACCAATTACTATGCACTAATCGACCAATAAATCGTGAATTTAATGGATGTCAACATGTCAGAAATATTCGACCAAAGTTTAACAGATAGTCAATTAATACATGAACTAGACGACGATCTGAATAAAACTAGTTGACTAATTGAAAATAGAGAGTTGATAGCTTTCTGTCCTAAATGTCTAGCAGACTATAGGGTATTGATTAGTTGACTAGTAAGTCATTAGTCGACTAATCGGTCTACACTTGTCGAGGATAACATTATCGTTGGTCAAACGGAAAATCTACAAACTAACTGTTTTAAAGGTATTTTTGTGAATCCATTTTTGTGTTTTCTTCATCTATAAATAATGGATGATTCCTTGGTGTTTTACATCAACAAATATCATTATTTTTCAATTTTTCAAGAGAAAAGTATTTTTGTGCTCAAAAGATTTTAAGAAAACCCATTATTCTTGGACTCCTTCTCCATAACTTTCATTTGTTTTCTTGGCCATTTTCTTGATCTCCTAAGCTTCAGTTTTACATCTTTTGAGAGATCAATACTCTTAAAGCCTTACTTCTACGCATAAGCTTCACCGCAAGGCTACATGTAAATTATAACTTCGATAAGGTTATAAGTATTTCTCTCTTGTGATTATAAGATGAAAGAGGTTCTCTCAAGTGTTGAGTGGTTGTTTACTCGAGTTTGTTCGAGTGGTTAATCCATAAACCCTGGTGTGGTGCAAAGGATTTGGTTGTACTTTTTTTTGGTTTAGAAGTAAGTATTGGAAAGCTCTAGTGGGACTTGAGAACTGGATGTAGGTCAGGGATTGACCAAACCAGTATAAGATTTTATGTTTGCGTAGCTTTTGTGTTCTTTTGCAAGTATTTTATATTCTGTTGCTTATCTTGTTCATATTATTTGGAAGTGCTTGTAGTTCGTTGATTAAGATTCTTATTGATAACATAATTTTAATTCTTAGAAAGAAAAAGTAGAAGTCTTTATAAAGTTTTATAAAACACTGTTCACCCCCAAGTGTTTTCTAATTATCGATCAAGTGTTCCCCAACAATGTAGATTAATTTGGGTTAGCCATGGCTTGTGTTTAGCTTATGTGGACCTTCGCTGCTAGCGGCTTTGTGTGTGTAAGTATACCAAGTATATTCACAACTTGTATCTGAATCTTAGTAGAGTATGTTATATACTAAACATCCATACTATTAAGGATAAAAGAGATTGATATCCATCAGCATATGGGCTTCCAATGCACTTTGGTCCCATTGGACGGATGAATCTTGGTATGATTAGGCTGAACACCCATGAGACCAAGCAAACTTCATCGACCATGCCAAGCTTCAATGTGTCATAATTCTATGATGTAACGATCGAGCACCACTTTTAAGATTAAATTCACTAAGCTTGAAAATATGAGGCTATATTCATCTTTTTCCCATACAATTGACCATTGTATCACCATCTTGAACTTGTTCCCATCACATAGGCAAACCGAAGGCACTACTTCTCGGCTTCATGTATTATGACATTGCTCACATTGACATGTTAAATTAAGAAGATAAGAACAAGTGTTTTTTATCCATTGCTTACCTTAGTTTGATTTATCCACATTTAAAGTGGCATAACACAAAGTATTGTGCTTAAAAAGTCATGTAATGCCACCCACACACTATGACGTGACATGCACCCCAATGGATTATGGGGTGGTGGAGGGGGATGGGGTTGCGCTCGGGTTGAGAGAGGGGAGGAGGAGTGGTGGCGCTCAGCTTGAGAGAGGGGATGAGGGCTGGTGGCGCTCGGCTTGAGGGATGGCGGCGGGGTTGGTGAAAGGAAATCAAAAGAGGGGGGGTTAGGGTTTGGTGTGGGCATGGGGGAAGGGGAGGAGGAGGGGGGATCGGAGGGGAGAAGTAGGAGGTCAGAGGGAAGGAGAGGGAAGTTGGTGGAGGGAGATGGTGGAGGAGGGGGTGGCGCTCGGGTGAGGGAGGCTATGGCTGGGGTCGCTCGAGAGTAAGAAGAAGGGGGCGTTAGGGTTTAGTGCAGGCATGGGGGGAGAGGGAGGAGATAGGAGGGGAGGAGAGACAGTATGCGGGTGCTCGGGGGAGGGGGTCGCCGGAGGGGGGTGGTGCTCGGGGAGAGGGAGCTCGAGGGAGTTCGTTGCTCGAGCTTTCAGGGCTAATGGGTCTTTGGGTCGCTTGCTCGAAAGTTTTGAGCGAGTGACCCAAAAGATTATATTGGGGGTTTCTAGAGCAGTCGAGCACTCGGGCGAGCGCTCTCGCTTGGGTGACTGCTCGCTCGGGCGAGTGCTCTCACTCATGCTGACTTGTCTCCCCCTCACTTTGGGTTGGTCACTCGGCCGAGCACTTTATGCGCTTGGCCGAGCGATCTAAAAAATTAGCACAATCAGCCCCTTGGTTCTTCACACATTTCTTACCTCTTTGAATCTCAACTCCACGCCTATGCTTTGCTCTTTCGTTCGTCGTCATGACCGCCAAATCTTTGCCAAAATCAATAAGATTTAGTTATTTATGGATTTTCAAATTTTTAAACTAAAAAACAGAAAAATTCTAATTAATACCGAAATGTGGGGAAATAGGCTAGGTTGCCTCCCGCTAAGAACTTGTTTAAGGTCTTTAGCTTGACCCAGGCGGCTCAGTGAGGCGATATGTTGGGCGCATGCAAGATGCGCCCATCGTTCTTCTCAACCAACCCTTGTAGAGCCAGTTGGTCGAACGTCTCCTTCGGACCCTTAGCGGTCCGTCCATCTTCCTTCCTCTCTGGTGCTTGTCTCTCTTTGGGGCGCCCCATAGACGCTGCAATAACTAGGTTCCTGATTTTCACGACGCGCAGGTCGTGATCCTCTAAGGCGAGCATGGCGTGCTCGCACATCGTCGATCCATCGTCGAGGTCATCGTCCAGGACCTGCAGGTATGCCGCCACGGCTTTGTCATACCAAGGATCCAAGCCATGGTTCTCGCTCCGCAACAGGGGGTCCTGAAATACTTCTTCAGCTATGAACTCTTCCACGAGCTCATCCTCCACCAAATCAAGATACCCGACATCTGCAGCGGGCTCCCTCTCCCTCATCGGCTTAGGTAGCTGAAACTCGGCTTCAATGTTTCCAACACAGAGAGAGAGCGTGCCTTCTCGTATGTCTATCAGCACTCCAGTCGTCACCATAAACGGACGACCTAAAATCATCTGCGATCCTCCATCTTTCGCCATGTCCATAATAACAAAATCCTCCGGCATGTTCACCCAGCCGAGAATCAGTAAGACGACGTCCCTAGCCACTCTGATCGGGTGTGTCACCGACCTATCTGCAAGCTGGATGGTCATGGCCGTCAGCTCTAACTCTGTCTCGGTGTTGAGGCGACGGAAGATGGACAAAGGCATCAGGCTGATGCTTGCCCCCAAATCTATCAAGGCCCTTCTGATGGGGACGTCACCTATGGAGCAAGGGACAATGAAGCTCCCCAGATCTGGGAGCTTCTTCGGTAGCTTGTTGCTTCTGAAAAATGATGACGGTTGCTCTGCCAACAAACCTGCTCCGTCTTTCTCTTCACCAAAATTAGTTCCTTAAGGAACTTTGCATATGAGGGTATCTCCGTGAGGGCGTCCATGAATGGAATATTCAGCTCCACTCCCTTCAGAATCTCTATGAACTTGGCGTACTTCTCCGCCATTTTGCCCTTAGCCAATCTACTTGGGAATGGAATTGGAGCGGGGCGGTCCTTAGGCTTCTCCATGGGCCTTGCCCTTCCTTGATCACTTCCTCCACTACGGGAGGGCTATCTCTCTCAATGGTGGTAGGCTGCTCCTCAGCCTCAATATCTCCACCATCAATAACTGGTGGGTGCTCACCTATCACCTCCTCGGGTGATGCAGCTGTGGGAATCATCACCAGTGGCTCTGGATCCATCGTCAATAGGCCGCTACGGGTGGTGATGGCATATGCGCTCTCCCTGGGGTTCTTCTCTGACTGAGCGAGGAGATTGCCTTGGGACTGTGCCATCTGACTTATCTGCTTCTTCAGCTGGTCCACCATGGTTGAAAGTTCCTTGATGCGGGCCGCATGGTCCAGATTGAGATTTGCCTGCTCCTCAATGAATCTCTACAAGATGTCCTCCAAGGAGGATTTCTGCTGAGCCAGAGGAGGAGCGGGCAAAGCGAGCTGCTGCTGACGATGCTGCTGGTACCCGGGTGGTCTATAGGGGCATAGGCCTCTGCCCGAACTGCTGCTGCTGCTGATACTACTGTGGCTACTGCTTTTGCTGATACTGTTATTACGGTGGTTGATACTGCTGCTGCTGATAGGGCTGCTACTGTGCTCCACTGCTATTCCGTACTGGAAACCAGGATGGTTTCTCCAGGATGGATTCCCATGGGCTCCCATATTTCCTCCTCTGTCATCGGAGGTGTAGTTGGCCTAACCTGTTGTTGCAGGAGGTGCCTGGTAAGAGTAGGTCCTGCCCTTGGGCCCCTGATCCGTGCACCTCTCGTAAGCGGCATATGTGTTGGCGGGGGGGTGAGCTGGGCCTAGCGTCGAGTCGGTGCTCCAATCTGGCCATCTACTGTGAAAGGGATTCGAGACGGCCATCAAAAATAGCCGCATCGCTGACTTCATATCGGCCTCCTGACCGGGCCCCCACCGGGCGCGGCTCTTGCGCGCTGGATGGTGTGCAATGATGCGAACGGGGGCGAGGAGATTTAAATATTTGTAACCGCAAGCGCACGGTGTTGTAGTGTGGCTTGGGGGTCGAACACAGGGAGGCGAGGATGTGCTTGTGTCAAAGAGGATCAAAATCACCCCATGGACGAGCTAGCCCAGATCGAATGATGGGTTGTCACGGTAAAGGAATACAAGGTGTAGACAATATGAAGGAAAAACCCGGGACTCTGGTTTCGACCCCAACGAGCGACTCTCGCTGATACGGCCTACGGGCAGGATGTCGATCGGAATTAGGGTCTAATGGTGAGACGTTGCCTCTGAAAGTGGTACCGACATCCCATGGGCCCGATATTCCGGTCGGTGCACATGATGATACGCCGGACTTCCCGGGTTCGATCAGTGGGCACTCCTGTGTCCATTAACACTGATCGACTCCGGGAGGACTAAGCTCGCAACGATAACTCCCAACGTCTCATCCTGCCGCTCCCGCGCGCTAGGATTCGGCGTCTACGCTAAGGGAGTGAGCTATGGCTAGGGAGTCAACCGCCAAGTTTATTCCCCCTTGGCCCGACGGTCAAAGGCGGTCTTTTTCCCGCCGATGACAATAAAATACCCCGCGTACCCGTTAGATTCCTAATCCCTATCGATTTCCTAACCCTATGGACGCATCGGGAAGAGCCCCCGAAGGGGTTTCCGCCAAAATCCCAGATTTGAGAACTACTCACAAATATTCATTAAAAAGCGATCTAAATGAAAATGGACCGTCAAAATCATAATCAGACAATAGAAATGCGATGGTAGTAAAGCAATTAAGATAATACTAAAGTTTTACAAAGATCTGAAAACTTACAAAAACTGGAAAATTACAGCCGTCACAAAATGAAGAAAACAGCAAAAAATAACCAACTCCCGAATCTGGGAAACCTAGGGTTCTATTTATAGAAAACGACATCACCCGATCGGTTGACAAGTCAACCGGTCGGGTGAGCCGCTCCACAAAATTGCAGCGCAATGCGGGGTTTCACCCGGTCAGGATGAACCGGCCGGTTGGATCTTGGATGAGGTCGGTTGGATCTTGGTGCAGACCGGTTGGATCTTGGTGCGGACCGGGTGAGGAGACCGGTTGGAACTTCGTGTCTCGGCTGTTGAAATTCAGCTACAGGTGAACCGATCGGGTGAAGGTCACCCGATCGGTTGGTAATTCAGCTCCGAATTCCAGAGACTTTGAGATTTTGACCCGGTCACTGAACCGACCGGGTGACTTCTCGTGAGCTCCAAGCTACGCCCGGGTGGTGCACGCGTGCATCACCCGATCGGTTGGAGATGACCAACCGACCGGGTGAGGGGCTGAAAGATGCAATCTTCGTCGTTTGACCCCCTGGATCATGCGTGACTCCTCCCGTTGCTCCGGGGACACATGATATCATCGTTTTGTGCCCCAAATGCCAGCAAACTCCTGCAAAACACGGAAAACACGGAAAAGTGAAAGAAAACAAGAAAACACGAGAAAACACGAGAAAACGAATAAAAGACGGCGGTAAAATACGGAAAAATACGGAAGAAAACATGTGTAAATATATAAAATATAAACGCACGTCAAAATCCCCCAAGCTGAACTCTTCCTCGTCCTCGAGGAAGACGAGTGAGAGTAGGAGCTCGGAGGGGAAAAATAGAGAGAAAGAGAGAAAAAGAAAACTCTATATCCTAGATCGCCCGTCAGGGCCAACAAAATCAAAAACGACACACCAAGCAAGCAAACGTCAAATCACATCACTAAACCTAGGAATACGAGTCCAAACAAGTGCCGTGGGCCCACGCGGTGAAGCGCGAGTGAGTGTGGTCGTTCGCTAGCAGTCCGTGTCACTATCTACGATGTGCGATAAAGCTCGATATACGCAAACCCAGGAAATGACCCAAATATCAATTCGATTCGAATAAAGCGGCGAATATATAGTTCAAGCATGCATGAGAATAGAGAGAATCAAAACATATCATGCGTCAGGGACTCCACAACTAGGGTTAAGGAAATCATACCACTATAGCCTAGATAATAGCTAAAAAAGTTCCTAAGACAAATGTTTTCGAAACAGATGGGGGTTGAGATGATGTGGAGAAGAACACTCGGTGCAAATTCTCGCCTTCCCTTTATTCTCGGCAAGTAGGAAAATATTCACACTGGAATTTTTTTGGGTTTTGGGTATTTGTATTTTTTTTGGATTTTTGGGTATACCATTTTTTTTCTTTTGCTTTTCTTTTCATTTCTCTTCTTTTTGGGTTTTTCTTTTCTTTTCTCTTTTTTTTGGATTTTTGGGGTTTTTTGGCTATACACATGTGTACTCTCCCAAGTGGGAGAACAGTACACGGCGAGGGGATTTGCACCAAGTAAAACAAAAAAGAAGTCGGAATCTAAACACTTGGGCAAATGAAACTATTCTCGCTAATTAGAGCATGGGCTAGATGGGTTATCCTAGTCCTTAATTGTGGAATCCTGACACATGCGAAATGAAGCGTACGATATATATAGCATGCAGAAGAAGCAGACAGTAGAAATAAGTACCGCATATTCATATCGAAACATGATAATCTAGGGGTCATTCCTGGACAGGTATATAAAGTGAATCACAAAGTAGAAGCACACCACACGGCTAGGCACGACACACGACTCACAAAAAAGCTAAGTGGACCCACGATGCGTGAAATGCAGGGGACTCGATATCCTAGGGTTAGTGAGTGTGATTATCGATGCCATGCTAGGTGTGTGTGATTTTGTGGCAATTCATCATAGGGTTCATCTCTAGGAGAAAGAGATAAAAAGAAGAAAAGAAAAATTAAAAACACGATGAAAACGACACAAAAACGAAAAAGAAAGACTCAAACGACGCACAAGGTGCGACTCCACCAAGCTGAAGCTTGCATTGCCCTCAATGCAATGAGAGTGAGTACGGGAGGGCAATGAAAATGGGGGGGGGGAATACGCACCGACACAAAAAAATGAAAAACACGAAAAACACACGAACGATACTGAAAATAAAGAAAAATCAAAATCAAACTACACGACACGAAAATAGAAAAAGAAAGAAAGAAAATGAACAAACTACACGACACGACACGACACGATCAAACCACACGACATGACACGACAAAAAGTAAAACAAGCACATACACAAGAACAAAACACGACAACACACCCAAAATAGACTTCCCCCAAGCTAGACGTGACAATGCTAGCAATGAGATAAGATCGTGAAAGTGCAGAAATAGGCAAGGGGGATGTCAAAAAGGAAAACAAAGTGAAATCAAAAATCAGGAGAAGGCGAGTCCTCACCCTCCTCGGAAGAGGGAGGGGATGGGTGGGTGGGGGAGACTGGGGGTGTGCGGAGAAGTGGAGAAAGAGGTGGAGGAATAGGTGCATTGGTGGTGTGAATGATGGGTGGAGTGTCGGTGGTGGTGGGTGGTAGTGGAAGTAGTGCCGGCGGCAGTGGTCATGTCGGTACTGGACACGAGGCCAGAGATGGCCGCAAAAAGGTGCTCAGAAGTGATGGGACCAGGAGCAGAAACAGGGTGACTCGGGCCAGCCCCAATATCTCCCCAGGACGTAGGAATATCCTGCACGCCTAAGTGGGTGGCAGGGGAAGGTGGTCTACGTGCGTCCGCGGGAAGGAAAGGAAGGCGCAACCCCTCAAAGAACTCAGGGTTGGGCGGAAAAGTCCAATCTCCCCTAAGAGCAATAGTCATGCGAGCAGGGTTGGGGAGAATGGTGTAGGGGCGAGGGGGATGGCTGTAATTGAATTCGAAGCGACCATCGGGGCGGGGCTTAATCATATGGATGTGCCGCAGGACGTCAAGATCTAGACGTGAGGGTCCTGCGGCGATGTTGAGACCACGGGGGATATGGATATTAAACGGGGGCTAAGAAGCAATAATAGTGATAATGCCCCCACAGCAGATCTTGCCCTTCCCGGCCCTGCTAATCTCGAGAAGCTTGTAAACAAGCCAATCGCCGGCATGGACAGGGACAGTCGGGGCCCTAAAGATAATCCCATCATCATCACGAACAAAAGCGAAAGTCATGGCCCAGAGAATAAAAAGATCGGGGATAGTCACGGTGCCTGACTCATCCCGCGGGAAAAATGCAGAGGATATGATCCTATGGACCAGACGAAATATGGGATGGATGATGGAGGAGGCCTTGGCCTTCCCTCGGGGATAGCGACCTAGTAGGGTGAGGCAGAACCAAAAGTTATCGACGTCAAATTCCGGGGGGGTATCCGTAGTGTCGGATAGCGTCGTGCCCTAGAATAGGGAAACCAAATATTCTATTGATGGTATCCAGGTTGGTGCGTATGGTTTGGTTGTGCACCCGGAAAGTGACAATCGACCCCGACTCACAAACGAGGGAGGAAAGGAATTCTAGGGTGAGTGACGGGTTGGATACCGCAGAGGAATTTAGGAAGGCCAACCAACCAAGGTTAGCGAAAAGAGTCTCGACCTCGGTGAAGACACCGAGGTCGACGAGTGATTGGGTGTGGGCAAACTTGGTTGATAAATGCCCCGAGCATCTAGTCTGTGGTAGAAGTCTTTCTGCTCTTGGTTCCTAAATAGGTACCCATGCGGGCCCAACATGGGGTCCACAGGGGGAATGATAGGTGCGGGAGGGGCAAGTGTCAGTTCGCGTGTGCGGGGAGGAGGACGTGTTTGTTTACATCTCTTGCGAGACGGTTCCTCCTCCCGCATGATACTCTTCCCCTTATCTCTCTCCCGGGCCATGTGTGCATGTGAGTGATGCAAATGAGTGCAAAGTATTATCAAAGTGCACACAGACGAACAACCAAGCAGATGAAATATCTCGGGTAAAAATTGAAATTTGAGAAGTGGAGCGAAGTTACCCCGTAGAAATTCGAGCTCCTCGCTTGTAGATGACCCAATGCCGTGCAATGGGAGAAGTGTGGAGCCACGACGCTCTTCTTCAGCAAAAAATTCGAAAGTGGGGGTTGGTATTGGGAATTAGGGCTAGAGAAATGCGAAATCGGAGAGGGAGAGAGAGAAATAGACGGAGAGATGCAAGGGGGAGGTGGAGAGAGAGGTTAATGGAGGATTGAGGTTGTGGGAGAGGTGTTCTTGGCGGTCGGGTGCTTGGAGGAGACGAAACGACGGCGAAACGGCGAGATCGGGTGAGGGTTTGTGAGCGGGTGGGTCGGGGGTATTTATAGGTTTTAAGTCAAACCGGTCGGGTGAGTTGTCACCCAATCGGTTGACTTTAGGTCGAAATTTGATGCTGAAGAAATGCTACAGGTGACCCGATCGGTTGAGAACTCAACCGATCGGTTCGCCGCTCCACACATTTTCCCGAGAACTCAGAGTTTTTTTCACCCGGTCCCTCAACCGGTCTCGCACATTGTCACCCGGTCGGTTCATTTGGTGACAGACACGGCCGTAAGCTGATACATCCCAACCGATCGGGTGAGTTATCACCCGATCGGTTGAGGCCTTGTTTTCTGCAAAAACCCAAAAATCGCCTAAGTTCCTTCATGGAAGTTGTTTCGGTTGGATTTATTTATAAAAATAGATAAAATAAAGTTAAGAAAAAGTCCTAAAAACGGGAGTAAAAGTTTAGAACATGGGTTGCCTCCCATGAAGCGCTTTTGTTTAACGTCGTTTAGCTCGACGCCCGTTGATGATGTTCACGGTGGGCGATACGGGTGATGCCCAAAATCCGGCATCTCTTCAGCTCTAGAGGTTGTGGCTATCGGTGTAGTCGACGGCTGTAAAAAGATTTGCTCGACTACCCTCCCCTTGTCTACAGGATCCGGGGGCTTCTCCCTCAAATTGGCGTCTACCGTCATTTTTTTCAGGATCCGAACATCATCACCGGTGAGGTCCATGGGTTCTTTTCCTTTTCTCCTCGTGGGAGGAGACTTAGGGAATCCGGGAAGGATCACATGTCGCGCGACCGCCTCCTTAGCAACTTCGTTCTTTGGGGAGCCGACTTGTTCTCCAAGGTCCCCCAAGCTATCGGGGGGGATTCCTTGAGAGCACTTCCCAGGCACTTGTTTCAACAGCTCTATCTTCTTCATTCTCCAGCATACTGATACTCGGATCATCCGGGGGATTAGGATGCTTCATCGACAAGCCTAAGTCAAATTCGACTCTTTCTTGGCCCACATTGAGGGAAATCTTCCCATTCTTCACGTCTATCAAAACTCCAGCGGTTGCCATAAAGGGTCGTCCAAAAATAATTGGGGTATGCTTGTCTTCCCGCATGTCCATCACCACATAATCAACCGGTACATGTACTCCTTTCACATCGACGGGGAGGTCGTCCACCACTCCCACCGGATACTTGACCGAACGGTCAGCAAGTTGCAATGTCATGCCGGTGGGCTTTAAGTCTCCCATCCCTATTCTCTTGTACAGCGATAGGGGCATTAAGCTGACGCTCGCTCCTAGATCGACGAGCGCCCTCTGGATTTGCACTTCCCCAATAGAGCAAGGGATGGAGAAACTTCCGGGGTCCTTGAGCTTGGGCAGATTTACGCGCTGAATTAGTGCGCTGCACTCCGCCGTTAACATGACCTTCTCCTTTCTAGATCCCCGTGTCACCAAGTCTTTCAGAAATTTGGCATATGAGGGGATTGTCTCAATGGCCTTGAGGAAGGGGATTTGTAAGCTCATATCTTTCACCATGGCAAAGAATTTGACATACTTCTCATCGATTTTGGCTTTGGCAAGCCGTTTTGGGAAAGGTACAACGAGCTTGAATACCCTCAAACTCCCTTCTTCTATCTTCTTCTCTTCTTCGAGGGGTCCCTCCGGAACCACAATTTTTGGCGACGGGGCACCATCGTCATTAGCTTATTCAATTGGCTGCTCAACGGCCAGTGGTGCTTCCGGTTCCCTGGGTGGCCCTCTAGTAGGAATTTGTGTCCCGCTCCTCAAGACGATGGCGGACACGTTTTCGTGTTCATGTGTGAGCGCCAAGGTCCGATTTACCCCCTAGGGTTCACCTCAAGCTGTGGCGGTAAAAGATTCTGCGGTCTCTGAAGGTTTGCCACTTGCAACCCCAGTTGGGTCACCTGATCAGTGAGAACTCTTTGTCCCATCTCCAGCTTCAGATTGATCTTCTCCTGGTTGGCTATGTATTGAGTCAAGAGGGACTCAACCGGAGAGACGGCCCTTTGTTGACCATATTGTTGCTGGATGGGCTGTTGATTCCTAGGAGTGTACTGCTGGTACTGTTGTGGAGGTTGTTGCTGCTGAAATTGCTGCTGCTGAAACTGCTGCTGGGGCCTAGCCGGCTGATATATCTTTTGTTGTTGCTGAGCCGGCTGTTGATAAGGCGCCCGGTAACTAAGGTTCGGATGATTCCGGTTGTTGGGAGAGTAGGCCGGGTTTGAGTTGGTCCGTGGTGGAAATGGCGCATTCCCCGTAGGATTGTAAAATAATGCGCTCGCCTGATCCAACGGTGGTGAGATGTCACCACAGTCGAACTCTCCAAAAACTTCGGATTCCACCGCAGCAATCTGTTGTGTACCGGTGCCACCTGCGCCTACCATCAATGCGGAGATCTGGGTTGACAGCAAGTCAAACTTGCTCGACAATTTGTCGACGTCTTCAACTCTATGGATGCCCCCCAGATCTTGGTGTGGCTCTCTCGTCACACCATCGTTCATTGTTGGATGCCATATTTTCCAAAATTTGCCCGGCATCTTCTTCACTTCTTGACATGAAGGACCCTCCAGCCGCGGCATCCATGGAAGATTTCAAATCATCCCTCAACCCATTATAAAACAGATTTATGATCTGCCACTTGGGGAGCTCATGGTGGGGACATCTTCTCTGCATCTACTTGTATCGCCTCAGTTGTGACACCATTTATCCGGAAGGTGTCACATTTCTCCAAGAAGGAGTCTAGATGCTCAATCGGGCTCTCCATGGTGACCAGCGCCCCGCTTGCGTCGCGGCGGCGCGGTGTCGTTTACCGCAAGTTTCACGGTTAGTGTAGGGTGCGGGAATATCGAACTCAGGGAGGCGAGGTTGTGCTTGGGTCAGGTAGGACCTAAATCACCCCGAGGGGCGAGCTAGCCCGAATCGGTGGTTGGTTGTCACGAAAGAAAATAAAAGCGTAAGAACGAAAAGAAAGTAAACCCGGGACTTCGGTTTCCAACCCGACGAGAGACCCTCGCCGATACGGCCTACGGGTATGGATAGCGATCGGGATTAGGGTCTAATGGTGAGACGTTGCCTCTGAAAGTGGTACCGGCGTCCCATGGGCCCGATATTCCGGTCGGTGCCCATGATGATACACCGGACTTCCCGGATTCGATCAGTGGGCACTCCCGTGTCCATTAACACTGATCGATCCCGGGAGCACTAAGTCCGCAACGATATCTC
Source organism: Scilla litardierei (assembly GCA_030789695.1). Lineage (NCBI taxonomy): Eukaryota > Viridiplantae > Streptophyta > Magnoliopsida > Asparagales > Asparagaceae > Scilla > Scilla litardierei. Next base: position 20,372,091 of record CM061136.1, read on the forward strand.
CCGACGTCTCATCCTGCCGCTCCCGCGTGCTAGGACTTGGCGTCTACGCTAAAGGCGTGAGCTATGGCTAGGGAGTCAACCGCCAAGTTTATTCCCCCTCGGCCCGACGGTCAAAGGCGGTCTTTTTCCCGCCGATGACAATGAAACACCCCGCGTAACCGTTAGATTCCTACTCCCTATCGATTTCCTAACCCTATGGACGCATCGGGAAGAGCCCCCGAAGGGGTTTCCACCAAAATCCCAGATTTGGGAACTACTCACAAAAATTCATGAAAAAGCAATATAAATGAAATTTAACCGTTGGAATCATAATCGGACAATTGCAATGCGGAAGTGATAGAGTAATAAAGACAATACTAAAATTTTAGAAAGATCTGAAAACTTACAAAAGAGTAACAATTACAGCCGTCACAAGGAAATAAAACAGTAGAAAAACAGCCACTCCCGTTTCTGGAACCCTAGGGGTTCTATATATAGGCCGTCGCATCAACCGATCGGTTGACAAGTCAACCGATCGGTTGATCCGTTACAAATAAATATCAGAAAACGGCGAGTTTTCACCCGATCACATGAACCGATCGGGTGAGTTCTTGAGCGACCGGTTGGATCTTGGAGCGGTCGGTTGAATCGGCCGGTTCGACGTCCGTGTCTTCAGCTCATCTTTCTCAGCTACAGATGAACCGATCGGGTGAGAGTCACCCGATCGGTTGGCGCTTTGCTTCGAGAAAACAGAGAATAGCCCCCGCTGAACCGGTCTGTGAACCGGTCGGGTGACTTCGTTGTGAGCTGCGGCAGAGACCGATTGGTGCACGCGTGCATCACCCGATCGGTTGGAGATGACCAACCGACCGGGTGAGGGGCTGAAAGATGAATACTTCGCTGTTTGACCCCCTGGATCACGCGTGACTTCTCCCGTTGCTCCGGGGACTTGGGATATCATCGTAAAACGTCCCCTACGTGGTCAATCCCCTGCAATCATGGAAAAACAAAGAAAAGTGAAAGAAGACGGGAAAATACACGAAAACAAATAAGAGACGGCGGAAAAATACGGAGAAACACGAAAGAAAACGTGCGTGAATGTATGAAATATAAACGCACGTCAAAATCCCCCAAGCTGAACTCTTCCTCGTCCTCGAGGAAGACGAGTGAGAGTAGGAGCTCGGAAGGGGAAAATAGAGAGGAAGAAAGAAAAAGAAAACTCTAAACCCTAGATCGCCCATCAGAGCCAACAAAATCAAAAACCACTCACCTAGCAAGCAAACGCCAAATCACACCACTAAACCTAGGAAAGCGAGTCCAAATAAGTGTCGTGGGTCCACGCAGTGAAGCGCGAGTGAGCGTGGTCGTGTGCTAGCAAATGGTGATGCTTTCCACGATGTGCTACGAGGCTCGATATACACAAATCCAAGATATGACCCAAATATCGAATCGAATTGAATTAAGCGGCGAATATAAGTTCAAGCATGCATGAGAATAGAGAGAATAGAAGCGTATCATGCATCGGGGACTCCACAACTAGGGTTAAGGAAATCACGCCACTATAGCCTAGATACTAGCTAAAAGGTTCCCAAGCCAAGTGTTTTCGATAACGACGGGGGTTGAGATGATGTGGAGAAGAACACTCGGTGCAAATTCTCGCCTTCCCTTTATTCTTGGCAAGTATGAAAATATTCACACGGGAATTTTTTTGGGTTTTGGGTATTTGCATATTTTTTTTGGCTTTTTGGCTATACAATCTTTTTCTTTTCTTTTCTTTTTGGGTTTTTCTTTTCTTTTCTCCTTTTTTTTGGATTTTTGGGATATTGGCTATACACATGTGTACTCTCCCAAGTGGGAGAACGGTACACGACGAGGGGATTTGCACCAAGTAAAACAAAAAAGAAATCGGAATCTAAACACTTGGGCAAAGGAGACTATTCTTGCTAAATAGAGCTTAGGCTAAATGGGTTATCCTAGTCCTTAGTTGTGGAATCCCGACGCATGCGAATTGAAGTATACGATATAAATAGCATGCATATAGAAGCAGACATTAGAAGCAAATACCGCATATTCAATATCGAAACATGATAATCTAGGGGTCATTCCTGAACAGGTATATAAAGTAAAACCACAAAGCAGAAGCACACCAAATGCTAGTCACGACACACGACTCACAAAAAGCTAAGTGGACCCACGATGCGTGAAATGCAAGAGGACTCGAAATCCTAGGGTTAGTTAGTGTGATTATCGATGCAATGCTAGGTGTGTGTGACTTTGTGGCGATTCATCATAGGATTCATTTCTAGGAGAAAGAGCTAAAGAAAGAAGGAAAAAGAAAAAAAAGAAAAACACGATGGAAAACGACTCAAATAACGTAGAAAAACAACACAAATGACGCACGAAGTGCGACTCCCCCAAGCTGAAACTTGCATTGCCCTCAATGCAATAAGAGTGAGTACGGGAGGGCAATGAAAATGGGGGGGGATACGCACAGACACGAAAAGAAATGAAAACGAGGAAAACACATAGATGAAACCGAAAAAGAAAGAAAGATCAAAATCAAAATCAAACAATACGAAAATAAAAAAAACAAACAAAACACGACAGCACACCAAAGTAGACTTCCCCCAAGCTAGACCAGAAAGTGCTAGCGAAATGATATGATCAATAAAATCTAGATATGTGCAAGGGGGAGTCAAAAACAAAAGGGGTGAATCTAGAAAGCAGGAGGAGCTGAGTCCTCGTCCTCCTCGGAAGAGGGTGTGGATGGGTGGTCGGGGGAGGATGGGGGTGTGCTGAGAAGTGGGGGAAGGGGCGAAGTAGTAGGGGCAGTGGTGGTGTGAACAATGGGACGAGTGTCGGTGGTGGTAGGAAGGCGATCAAGGCAGTGGTGAGAGGAGTAGGAATGGAGGAAGAAGATGTGGTGGTGACGGTAGCGGGAGGTGGTGGGAGGGATCTGGAGCGCACCGGCAATTTCCTCCGGTGCACGTATGGAGTGACGGAGGAGGAGGGAGGTAGCGTGGGTGCGGTGGAAGTGGTCGGGAGGGGTGAAGTGGATGCCGGGATGGGATGTGAAGAGGGAGGTGAAGAATGTGGTGAGGGGGGTGATGGATGTGGAGAAGTGTGGGTGGGTGGAGGAGAAGATCGCCTGGGTGGTGGAGGTGGGGGTGGTGAAGGTGGAGGTGGTCCGTGGATATGGGTAAGAAGGCGGAGAATGGCCGCCACGTTCCTCTCAAGTGCGAGGAAACGTGGGTGAGTAAGAAAAGAGGATGGCGATGGGTCCGAGGAAACAGAGGACATGGCGAGCTCACGAAGGGCAGCGACCTCCCTCTCAAGTCCTAGACGGACAGATACCTGACGGCGACCAAAAGACGTAGACTGACGCGAGGCAGAGGTGGTGCCGCCAGGTAAGGTCGAAGAGGTGCTGGCGGCAGTGGTCATGCCAGCACAGGAGACAAGGCCAGAAATGGCCGCAAGGAGGTGCTCAGACGTGATCGGTCCCGGAGCAGAAACGGGACGACTCGGGCCAGCCCCTAAATCTCCCCCAGACGCAGGGATATCCTACTCGCCTAAGTGGGCGACAGGGGACGGTGATCTGCGGGCGTCTGCGGGAAAGAAAGGAAGATTCAACCCAGCTAAGAAATCGGGATCAGGAGGGAAAGTCCAATCTCCCACGAGAGCAAGGGTCATGCGAGCGGGGTTGGGCAGAATGGTGTAAGGGGCTGGGGGTGGCCATAATGAAATATGAAGCGGCCATCCGAGCGGGGTTTGATCATGTGGATGTGCCGCAGGACATCAATATCAAGATGTGAGGGTCCTGCGGCAGCAGGAAGATTACCGGGGATGGTAATATTAAATTGGGCGTGAGAGCAGATGATCGTGATTATGCCCCCGCAACAAAACTTCCCCTTACCGGCCCGGCTGATCTCGAGTAGCTTGTAAACAAGCCAATCGCTGCCATGGATGGGGACGGTAGGGGCCCTGAAGCTAACTCCATCATCATCCCGGACATAAGGAAAAGTCATGGCCCAAAGGATAAAAAGGTCAGGGATAGTCACAGTGCCTGACTCGTCCCTAGGAAAGAACGCAGATGAAATGATTCTGTGGGCCAATCGAAACACGGGATGAATGATGGAGGAGGCCTTGGCCCGACCTCGGGGGTAGTCACGGATCAATGTGAGGCGGAACCAGAACTGATCGACATCAAACTCGGGCGTGTACCCGTAGTGTCGGATGGCATCATCCCCGAGATTGGGGAAACCAAATATATCATTAATCGTATTCAGATTTGTGGTGACACTACGGTTACACACCCTGAATCTAATGATCGACCCGGACTCCCAGACAAGTGTAGAGAGGAATTCGAGTGTGAGGGCCGGGTAGGATATGGCATGTGTATTAAGAAAGGCTAACCACCCTAAGTTAGCGAAAAGAGATTCGACCTCGGTGAAGACACCGAGATCGACAAGTGTACGTGCGTGCGGGAACTTGGTGGATAGATGCCCTCGAGCATCAAGCCTACGGTAAAAATCTTTGTGCTCCTGGTTCCGAAAAATATACCCGTGTGGGCCCAACATTGGGTCCACAGGGGGAATAACAGGTGGAGGAGGGCCAAGTGTAAGTGCTCGTGCACGGGAAGGGGGGCGTGTTTGTTTTCGTCTCTTTCGAGACGGCTCCTCTTCCCTCATGATACCCTTCCCCTTATCCTTATCTTTAGCCATGTGTGTGTATGCGAGCAAGAATTAGTGCAAAAATCATGGATGCACACCAACACAAGCAAACGAGCAAGCACAATAAATAGGGCAAATGTATAAAATAAGCTTAGGAGCGAGTTTACCCAAGCGGAGTGGCGGAGCTTGCTCGTTGATGCCCCCACACTGTTCAGCGAGAGTAGCGTGGAGCCGCGGCGAACTCCTTTGGCAATAATTTTCGAAATGGGGGTGGTTCGGGGGAAAATTAGGTCAAAATCTCGGAATGGGAGGAGAGAGAGGGTGTAGATGATGGAGGGGTTGATGAAGGAGGTGGAGAGTGGGAGTGATGGAGGAGTAGAGGGCGTGGGGGAGTGAAGATCGGTTGTTGGCGAAGAGGGGAAGGCGAAACGACGGCGGATTTTGGGGGTTTTTACGATCGGGCGAGATGGAAATGAGCGGGTGTCGGGGGGGTTTATATAGGGTTTTAAGTCGAACCGATCGGGTGACTTGTCACCCGATCGGTTGACTATTAAGTCGAAAATCTTGCCGAAGAAATGCTACAGGCGAACCGATCGGTTGAATTGTCAACCGATCGGTTGGCCGCTCCACTCAATTTCCCGAGAACTTAGGGCTGCTCACCCGGTCGCGTCAACCGATCGTGCTAGAACTCAACCGATCGGTTGATATTCCCCAAGATTTCCCGAGAGTTCTCCCCAGCTCACCCGGTCTGCCACCCGGTCTCTTCATTACTCAACCGATCGGTTCATACGGGGACAGATCTCGGCATGTATCTGATACGTCCCAACCGATCGGGTGAGTTGTCACCCGATCGGTTGGGGCCTGTTTCCTGCAAAAACCAAGAAATTTGCTTAAGTCCCCGAACGGATGTTCTCGCGGCTGATTTTATTTATAAAAAGTAGATAAAATAAAGTAAAAATTAACGCTAAAAAGTGGGAAAAAGTTTAGAACATGGGTTGCCTCCCATGAAGCGCACTTGTTTAACGTCGTTGGCTCGACGCCCGCAAGAGATGCTCATGGTGGCTGATACGGGTGATGCCCAAACTTCGGCATCTCTTCCTTGTTGGAGCTGAAGGCGCTTGGAGTAGTCAGCGGCTGGAAAAATACTTGCTCGACTACCCTCCCTTTGTTCTTGAGATCCGGGGGCTTTTCCTTGGTGTTGGCGCTTCCCGCCATCTTCTTCAGGATCCGGACCTCGTCTTTAGTGAGGTCAGTGAGCTCTTTCCCCGTTCTCCTCGCAGGAGGAGTCTTGGGGAACCCGGGAGGGGTCGTTCTTGCTGCACTCGGTTTTCCAGCAGCTTCTTTGTCTTCGAGGCCTTCTTCATCTTCTAAATCCCCCAAGTCATCGGGGGGGTTTCTCAGGAGAATCTCCCAGGAGCTCTCCTCTACAGCTTTTTCTTCTTCTATCTCAACCAAATTGCATCCAGGGTCATCAGGGGGATCGGGGTGCTTCATAGATAATCCCAGGTCAAACTCAACTTTCTCTCCGCCGACGTTCAAAGATAGTTTTCCGTTCTTCACATCTATTAGAACGCCAGCAGTGGCCATGAAAGGTCGTCCCAGGATAATGGGGGTGTGTGCGTCTTCGGGCATGTCCATGACCACAAAGTCCACAGGCACATGCACCCCTCTCACATTTACCGGTAGGTCATCAACAATTCCCACCGGGTATTTGACCGACCGGTCAGCTAGTTGCAGGGTCATCCCGGTGGGCTCCAAATCACCCATTCCTATTCTCTTGTACATCGACAAGGGCATCAAGCTAACACTCGCTCCTAGATCGACGAGTGCACGATTAACCTTCACAGCCCCGATTGTGCAAGGAATAGAGAAGCTCCCCGGGTCCGTGAGTTTCGGCGGGTTTTCCCTCTGAATAAGAGCGCTACATTCCGCCGTCAGCACCACTTTCTCTTTTCTTGACCCTTTGGTCACCAAATCTTTTAAGAATTTTGCATAGGAGGGGATTGTTTCGATTGCCTCCAAGAAGGGGATTTGCAGGCTTAGGTCCTTGACCATGGCGAAGAACTTGCCATATTTCTCATTAATTTTTGCCTGAGCCAGCCGTTGTGGAAATGGCACAACGGGTTTATACACTCTCGGGCTCTCTTCCTCCTTCTTCTCTTTCTCTTCTTCAGAGACTCCCTCCGGAGTCATAGGATTTGATGACGAAGCACCGGCGTCGTTTGATTTTTCGATCGGTTTCTCAACGACCGACGGTGCTTCCGGGTTGCTAGGGGGCACTCTAGTAGGAATTTGTGTCCCGCTTCTCAGAACGATAGCGGACACATTTGCGTGCTCGTGCAAGAGTGCCGATGTCTGGGTTACTCCCCTCGGGTTCACCTCCGGTTGTGGCGGTAATTGGTTTTGTGACCTTGCAAGGTTCGCCACTTGTAACCCCAGCTGGGTTACTTGGTCCGTGAGGGTCCGCTGACCCATTTCCAGCTTCTGGTTGATCCTCTCCTGGTTGGTAATATATTGAGTCAAGAGAGACTCAACCGGAGAGACGGCTCTCTGTTGGCTATACTGCTGCTGCTGCTGGAACGGCTGCTGATTCCTGGGGGCGTAAGATTGTTGCTGTTGAAACTGACTCTGCTGTGGCCTAGCCGGCTGATATGCTTGTTGTTGCGGCTGCTGAGGCGGCGAGGGCTGAAACGGTGGCCGGTAACTGAAATTCGGGTGGTTCCGGTTGTTGGGAGAGTAGGCCGGGTTGGAATTTGTCCTTGGTGGATATGGCGCATTCCCCGTGGGGTTGTAAAATAGTGCGCTCGCCTGATCCAACGGTGGTGAGATGTCACCACCGTCGAATTCCCCAAGGAATTCGGACTCTACCGCAGAAACTTGCTGTGTACCGGCCCCACCGGCTCCTACCATCAGTGCGGAGATCTGGGTCGAAAGCAAGTCAAACTTGCTTGAAAGTTTGTCGATGTCCTCGACTCTGTGTATACCCCCAGTTCTTGGTGTGGCTCTCTCGTCACACCACCGCTCATTGTTGGATGCCATATTTTCCAGAATATTCCCGGCATCTTCCTCGCTTCTAGACATGAAGGAACCCCCAGCCGCGGCGTCCATAGAAGATTTCAGGTCATCCCTCAACCCATTGTAGAACAGATTAATAATCTGCCACTTCGGAAGCTCATGGTGAGGGCATCTTCTTTGCATCTCTTTATATCTCGTCCAAGCTTCATGCAAGGACTCGTGGCTGGCCTGGGAGAAGGAGGAGATTTCACTCCTCAACTTCATGGTCTTCCCCGGAGGAAAGAACTTTGTCAGAAAAGCGTTGGAGAGCTTCTCCCAGGTGTTGAAAGTGTTGGGGTCCTTCCCCCTTAGCCATTGCTTTGCTTTGTCTCGCAAAGAGAAGGGGAACAGCTTCAGACGGATAGCCTCTGTCGTGACACCATTGATCCGGAAGGTGTCACACTTCTCCAAGAAGGAGTCTAGATGCTCGATCGGGCTCTCCATGGGTGCACCCGCAAACTGATCCTGCTGGATCCACGTCACCAATGACGGCTTTAGCTCAAAGCTTTGGTCCGTGATAGCTGGAGGACGGATGGCGGAAGTGGACTCGATAGATGGCATCGAGTATTCCAGCAGAGACTTCTGAGGTGGGGTGTTCTCCTCCATGGGTTCGGGATCTTCCCTTCTCCGCTGCTCGGCGGCCAAGCGCCTAAGGGTGGCGTTAATCTCTGGATCGAGGGGGATCAAGTCGTCAAGACTCCTTGAACTCCTACGCATGAAAAACAACAAACACCCGTGAAGCGACAAGTGGGAAAGAGACAGATAAAATAAGAAATAAAAATAAGAAAAATAAAAAGAAAAAGGAGAATGCGAAAATTATCGCGAGGTAGGGATGTGAGCTAGACACGAGGGTTCATGAGATCTTAAAATAACAAGCACGTTGCCTCCCCGGCAACGGCGCCATAAACTTGACCGGCGCCCCGCTTGCGTCGCGGCGGCGCGGTGTCATTTACCGCAAGTTTCACGGTTAGTGTAGGGTGCGGGAATATCGAACTCAGGGAGGCGAGGTTGTGCTTGGGTCAGGTAGGACCTAAATCACCCCGAGGGGCGAGCTAGCCCGAATCGGTGGTTGGTTGTCACGAAAGAAAATAAAAGCGTAAGAACGAAAAGAAAGTAAACCCGGGACTTCGGTTTCCAACCCGACGAGAGACCCTCGCCGATACGGCCTACGGGTATGGATAGCGATCGGGATTAGGGTCTAATGGTGAGACGTTGCCTCTGAAAGTGGTACCGGCGTCCCATGGGCCCGATATTCCGGTCGGTGCCCATGATGATACACCGGACTTCCCGGATTCGATCAGTGGGCACTCCCGTGTCCATTAACACTGATCGATCCCGGGAGCACTAAGTCCGCAATGATATCTCCCGACGTCTCATCCTGCTGCTCCCGCGTGCTAGGACTTGGCGTCTACGCTAAAGGCGTGAGCTATGGCTAGGGAGTCAACCGCCAAGTTTATTCCCCCTCGGCCCGACGGTCAAAGGCGGTCTTTTTCCCGCCGATGACAATGAAACACCCCGCGTAACCGTTAGATTCCTACTCCCTATCGATTTCCTAACTCTATGGACTCATCGGGAAGAGCCCCCGAAGGGGTTTCCACCAAAATCCCAGATTTGGGAACTACTCACAAAAATTCATGAAAAAGCAATCTAAATGAAATTTAACCGTTGGAATCATAATCGGACAATTGCAATGCGGAAGTGATAGAGTAATAAAGACAATACTAAAATTTTAGAAAGATCTGAAAACTTACAAAAGAGTAACAATTACAGCCGTCACAAGGAAATAAAACAGTAGAAAAACAGCCACTCCCGTTTCTGGAACCCTAGGGGTTCTATATATAGGCCGTCGCATCAACCGATCGGTTGACAAGTCAACCGATCGGTTGATCCGTTACAAATAAATATCAGAAAACAGCGAGTTTTCACCCGATCACATGAACCGATCGGGTGAGTTCTTGAGCGACCGGTTGGATCTTGGAGCGGTCGGGTGAATCGGCCGGTTCGACGTCCGTGTCTTCAGCTCATCTTTCTCAGCTACAGATGAACCGATCGGGTGAGAGTCACCCGATCGGTTGGCGCTTTGCTTCGAGAAAACAGAGAATAGCCCCCGCTGAACCGGTCTGTGAATCGGTCGGGTGACTTCGTTGTGAGCTGCGGCAGAGACCGATTGGTGCACGCATGCATCACCCGATCGGTTGGAGATGACCAACCGACCGGGTGAGGGGCTGAAAGATGAATACTTCGCCGTTTGACCCCCTGGATCACGCGTGACTTCTCCCGTTGCTCCGGGGACTTGGGATATCATCGTAAAACGTCCCCTATGTGGTCAATCCCCTGCAATCATGGAAAAACAAAGAAAAGTGAAAGAAGACGGGAAAATACACGAAAACAAATAAGAGACGGCGGAAAAATACGGAGAAACACGAAAGAAAACGTGCGTGAATGTATGAAATATAAACGCACGTCACATGGGTGCACCCGAAAATTGATCCTGCTGGATCCACGTCACCAAAGATGGCTTAAGCTCGAAGCTTTGGGCCATAATAGCTGGAGGACGGATGGCGGAGGTGGACTCGATGGAAGGTATCGAGTACTCCAACAGGGACTTGTGAGGCAGGGTGTTCTCCCCCATGGCTTCAGGATCATCTCTTCTTCGCTTCTCGGCGGCCAAACGCCTTAGGGTGGCGTTTATCTCTGGATCAACGGGGATCAAGTCGTCGAGACTTCTTGAACTCATGCGCATGAAGAACAACAAACACCCGTGAAGCAAAAAGTGGGAAAGAAACAGATAAGATAAGAAATAAAAATAAAGATAAAAATAAAAAATAAGAAAATAAAAAGGAAAAAGAAGAATGCGAAAATTATCGCGAGGTAGGGATGAGAGCTAGACACTATGGTTCATGAGATCCAAAAATAACAAGCACGTTGCCTCCCCGGCAACGGCGCCATAAACTTGACCGGGCCCCCGCCGGGTGCGGCTCTTGCGTGCCGGATGGTGTGCAATGATGCGAACGGGGGGCGAGGAGATTTAAATATTTGTAACCGCAAGCGCACGGTGTTGTAGTGTGGCTTGGGGGTCGAACACAGGGAGGCGAGGATGTGCTTGTGTCAAAGAGGATCAAAATCACCCCATGGGCGAGCTTGCCCAGATCGAATGATGGGTTGTCACGGTAAAGGAATGCAAGGTGTAGACAATATGAAGGAAAAACCCGGGACTCTGGTTTCGACCCCAACGAGCGACTCTCGCCGATACGGCCTACGGGTAGGATGGCGATCGGAATTAGGGTCTAATGGTGAGACGTTGCCTCTGAAAGTGGTACCGGCATCCCATGGGCCCGATATTCCGGTCGGTGCACAGGATGATACGCCGGACTTCCCGGGTTCGATCAGTGGGCACTCCCGTGTCCATTAACACTGATCGACTCCGGGAGGACTAAGCTCACAACGATAACTCCCAACGTCTCATCATGTCGCTCCCGTGCGCTAGGATTTGGCGTCTACGCTAAGTCAAATATTAGGGAGAATTATTATTATTATGAATTTATTAGGAATTAATCTAAGTGAAACTTAGGGCTAAAAATACAATAGGTTGGGCCAAAAGTGCAAGTAGGTCAAACGAAGCCCAAAAATCGTAAGATAAATACTGGGGTGACCGGGACAACGAGAGAAAGAAGACAGAGAAGACGGATCACAATTTCAACGACGAGAAACGAAATTAAAAATAGAAAGGCCTCGCGACAAAAGTGAAAATCGTGACGTCTCATCAAACAAAGTCAAATCGTAGGAGAACGACCCGTGAAATAACGTTCCAAATTAGTGCCACAATTTAATACTCTCCGAGAGGGTCACAACAACATATCACACCATAGTATTCAATTACAAACAAAGTCTAAAATAAATACGTGCACGAACAAGACTACGTGCACGTAAAGCGTATAAAGGATACGGGGTCCAAAAGCGACAGTAATTCCAAGTTGGGCACACATCGGGGGTTGGCTTGCTAAAGGTGCAACCAAGGTGCTACGGCCCTATCGACATCAATGACACGACTCACATACAAAGCAACAAAACTAATCAGGTACTCGAAATTGCTATACGCACAGCCGTAAAATGAATAGTGGGTACAGGCCGTGACACCTCTGAAGCCCCTTGGTATGCAGATATAGTGAACTTCCTGGTTAGCGGAATAGTCCCGCAAGGGTTGGCGACTTACTCGAGAAGGAAGTTCATACATGACGCCAAGAGCTACTTTTGGGATGACCTGCACCTGTTCAGAACATGCACCGATGGGATCATCAGACGATGTATCCCAAAGGAAGAGGCGACCTCCATCGTATCGTATTGCCACGATCAACCATGCGGAGGACATGCAGCGGTCACCAAAACCACCGTAAAAATCCTCCAAAGTGGTTTCTATTGGCCTATTATATTTAGAGATGCAAATGAATACATCAGAAAATGCGATAGATGCCAAAGGACAGGAAACATCACGATGAAGAATGAAACACCCCTTCAGGGCATCTTGGAGATAGAACTATTTGACTGTTGGGGCGTTGACTTCATGGGGCCCTTTCCATCGAGTAACGGCAATAAGTACATCTTAGTCGCTGTTGATTACGTCTCGAAGTGGGTGGATGCCATGGCCACCCCGACAAACGACGCGAGGGTAGTAGACAAATTCTTCAAGAATACCATCTTTCCTCGTTTTGGAGTCCCAGGACAATCATAAGTGATGGAGGGAGCCATTTCATCGAGAAGAAGTTCGAGACGATGCTAAAAAATATGGAGTTCATCACAAGGTCGCTCTTGCTTATCACCCTCAAACTAGTGGTCAAGTGGAGGTATCCAACATGGAAATCAAAGGCATCCTGGAGAAGACAGTTAGCACCTCGAGGAAGGATTGGTCACACAAGTTGGGCGACGCCCTTTGGGCATATCGCACCGCCTTCAAAACTCCCATCGGAACAACCCCCTACAGACTAGTGTATGGAAAAGCTTGCCACCTCCCGGTAGAATTAGGACACAGAGCGTATTGGGCAGTAAAGAAACTTTGACTACCAGAGTGCCGCCACGAGACAAGCCTTGCACAACAACGAGCTTGACGAAATTTGGCAACACGCCTATGAGAATGCAAAGATATATAAGGAGAGAACCAAAGCTTATCATGACATGAACATCGCGGTGGTTCGACATGATGTCGGTGACCAGGTACTCCTCTACACTTCAAGATTATGCCTCTTTCCCAGGAAATTAAAGTCAAGGTGGTCCGGCCCTTACAAGATAGTAAGTTTATCTCCGGGGGTGCCGTAGAGCTCGAAGGGAAAAACGGCAATTTCAAAGTAAACGGCCAGAGGATTAAACCGTACAGAGCAGGAGAACCAATTGGGTAAGAGGAGACATACCTCCTCAAGGAATCCCCCGCTATTTATTGAAGAACATGAGGGAGTCGAACTCATGACTCAAAACGAGCGCTTATCGGGAGGCAACCTGACTTTTTACATCTCTCTATTTTTGTTTTTTTGTTTTATCTAATCCGAGAAACCAAATAATGGCGCTCTCCCTTTCTGCAGGTTGATAGGTAAGGGGCACACAAATCGATGTTATTAATGGAGGAGAGAACTGGAAGGAGAACAGATTAGTGGGACAAGACAGCTGAATGGAAGAGTCACGTGTGACTCAACCGAGCAGCCACCTGCTCGGTCAAATAGCGTAGATGACTTGACCGAGCATCACTCTGCTCGGTCGAGTAACGCAGGCACAAGAAAAGATCTCGAAAACGTCATTCTGTCTACATGGCACGAGCATCTTTTGTTCGGTCCGAGTAAAAACTGACTCGACCGAGCATCCACGTGCTCGGTCAAGTAACGCAGGCTCGCGAACACAAGGAAGAAAATGATGTTCTGCTTACACGGCCTGAGCAGCATCAGCTCGGTCCGAGCGGTCGCCTGCTCGACCGAGTAACCGTCTGCTCGACCGAGCAAGCCGAGGGAGCATTCAACTTGTACCTTGATTGATTTGAGTAGCTGGCTCGATCGAGCAATCAGATTCTCGGACCAAGTCGCAAGTGGGCTGATTCCGGGTCCCATTCTAAGCTGGGTTTGAGCTATTTTCTCACCCTAAACCATCCTTTAACCCTTACCCTAAGCGATCCTACCCTAATCATCTCCCGAGCTACCCCCACCTAGTCGATCCAGTCGACAACCCACAGCCGCCGCCTCCTCCTCCTCCTCCTGAGTCACCCACAGCCGCCGCCTCCTACAACCACCCCTCTTTCCCCAACGCCGGTTAACATCTTCCCCCCTCTCTTTCACTCAAACCTCTCTCTCTCCTCCTCCTCAAGTTCCTCCCCCCCCCTCCGCCTTTCCCAACCCCCCCAATACCCCCGAAGCCTCAACCGAGCAAGACTACCGCTCGGTCGATCTCTGCACATTAGTTCTCCTAGCCTGACATTACTCTCTATTATTTCAGGTACGTGGCATCTACATAGAAGGGTGATTCTAGGAGCAGCTTGGGGGATACTCCTGATCATCAATAGTCACTTGACCGATCACATCGCCGCATCACTCGTGTCGGTACACTCTTTCCCACTTATACTTTACATACCGCCCCACGTTTTTATACTGTTTGCAAGATGCTGCCACACCATGCTAGAGCCACAAACGCCGACACAGGCACACACAACCCAAGGCCTACTCGACGCACGCGTCGTACACGCTCACCCACACAGAACCATATTGTTGACGAATCATCCACCACTTCATCCCTACCACACAACACCCCACCCCTCCCGAGCGTCTACATATCGACGATGCATCATATGACGATACCTTCCGGGACACTGACCAGGGCGACCAGTTCGTCGCCATGCTCCTACTCATAGGTCAGGGGTCGGCACTACTCGACAGTCAGTCGAGCATGACCTCCCTTTCCTTCGCAACCTTATTAGGCACTGGCATGCTGACCCACCTGTTGAGCCACATCCACCCTCCACATTTTCTGGCCCACAGCAGGGTGACCCATCACCACCTCTAGAGGGTGGTGCCCCTGCTTGATGCTGTCCGTACACACTTTTTGCTTCCCTCACATTATATTGTGCACATCTGTCTTTTTGGGGCCCTGGTCTTACATAGCTTGGGGGAAGACCCACCATGCATCATTTCATGCATATGCATCATCTTTTTAGCATTGCATCATATCACATTTTATTTCTTCTGCACAGTTTTATTTTCTATCCCTTTTCTGTCCCCTCACCCGCCCACCCTTACTGGCATCTTCTCCCATATACTAGCGTTTTCTCAGTAGTGAGGACACTGCTGGGTTTAGCTTGGGGGATGAGTGCTATCGCTTTATTTTCCATTTCCTTTTATATTTTCTATAGTTTTTCACCTTTTTACTTTATTTCACCTCCCATTTTCCACCTTTTTAATCCTTTTTTCCCATTCAGCATCACGCTTTTCATTTTTTGCCATGCATGCATCCATGTTCTCATTCTCTTGTTCTCTCCGCCCTTTTTCATTGTGCCAAGGTTGGTCTGCATGATAATACTTCTCATTACCCTCAGTAGCTACTCACAGTGCTTATTATTTGATGACATGCTATTTAGGGTAGTTTCAGTTTTACTATCTATATGCTGGCATTTTCTTTTGCTGATCTCCCCAATTTAATGCCTGATATGAATTGAAATTGAATGCATGAAATAGTATCTAGTATGCGCTATGTTGGGTAATGCACCTAAGTTCACACATCATTAGAACACTTGGAGCACCTGCTTGCTATCTCATTCACTTCTGTTTGCATGCTTGATATCATTGTGCTTATTACTGCATGCTTTTCAGTATTCATCAAGATGAATGAAAATATCCATGCTAGTTTATGAGTTTAGTTAGAGTATTATCTTGTTGAATCGTTGTGCACCTCTGACGAGTGACTGAGTGATTTATTATTTTCCTTCTCCACATATCTTTATGATTCTCTACATATCATTTGGTTTCACCCCCTACAGCTACCTTCACCGCATTTACTTCCCAAAAAGAAAAGTTAGCTTCTAAATAAAATGAAATGAAAAAGAAAAAAAGAAAAAAATGTGAAAAAGCGAAAAAGAAAAGAAAAAGAGAAAAGAAAGAAATAAAATTGTTTTCTATATCCTTTTATTAGAAGCTACTACAGATATTTGGGAAGAGACAAAATTTTCATATCATATTCCTAGATGCGACGCCTCGAGCTAAGCTTGGGGGGTGAACCATTTGATCATATGAGTGAGTATAACATTAGAGTGGAGACGGTGCACAACGGGAAGATTTAATAATGCTTGAACTTTACAAAATATTTTAGTTTTGGAGATTTTTCGTGATTCGAAATGAATATTTGAATAGCATGATTCCTTCCATTATTTATTGCACGTTGGTGTAATTCTCTATGCTCCACTTGTATCTATTGATAGAAAAGTGCATTGCCAACTCTTTTTATACTAGACTCTATAGATTGCATTGATGGCATTTTTAGAAGATCCCTGTTTTTTGTCTTTATTGCATGCTAGCCATATGATTGGTAAAACTTGAAAATACCATTAGCATGTGTTTTTACATTCGTAGCATCGTGATATACTCCCGAGGCTTGAGATCTGATTGAACGCTTCAGTACCCTCCTTCCATCTCTATTCTCTTTTATTTTTATTCCTTTTGTTTATCGCCCGTCATACCTAGTATTCGTCTTCCTCGGGGATGAGTAAGAGGTAAGCTTGGGGGTTTTTGGTGTGTCCATATTTTCCATCTTTTCATGACATCATTCCATTGCATTTCATGTCATATTCGCATCCAAATCCCATATTTTCCTACGATATTGCAATTCTAACGTCATATTCGAGTTTTGTAGAGTTTTGTGGATTTTCAGGGATTTTGGAACGATTCGAGGCCATTTTTGGATATGGACACATCCGGCATGCCCGTAAGCCCGTTGGCGAAGCTCTATAGGAGTTCGTCAAGTTTTGGAAACATACAGGAGGAGCCGAGGAGATTCACAGGAGTAGAAGAGGAGCTGGAAGCTTCTGCAGCAGTTTTCCGAGGCGACTCGACCGAGCAGAGTAGTCTGCTCGGTCGAGCTGATGCACGAGAAGAAGCTGACATGTATCTGACTCGATCGAGCAGTGTGCTGCTCGGTCGAGCAACTTCTATTATTTTCGAAGGATCACCATCAATGTCTTGCTCGACCGAGCAGGACTTGCTCGGCCGAGTCAAATGGTGACTCGACCGAGCAAGGCCTACTCGGGCTGAGTAGGCAGAACGACAAATTTTGAAGAAGATGGATCCCTAACGGACTCGACCGAGAAAGTGGGTTGCTCAGCCCGACCGAGCAAGCGTCTGCTCAACCGAGTCACTGACTCGGTCGGTGACAGTGAAGGCTAAATTTGGAATTGTTTTGGTGGGCCCCAGTGATGCACGCAGGAGTGAAGTGTGGATCTGAGGGACGTGATCTATGGGAGCTCATTCTTCTGATGTTTTTGAATTAGTTTTGGAGTGGGAGAGGAGATTAGAGAGGATTGTAGATCTAAACCTAGTTTCGCTTGATTTTTGAATTAATTCTTGGGAGAAATTTTTACGTGATATTGCTCTTGCGTTTTGGAGTTTATTTGGATTATTGTTGGTTTCATTCTTTCTCATCTTCGGCAAGTAAGTTATTCATTTCTCATTTTGATTCAATTGCTATGTCGTCTTCTTTGATAAAAATCGTATTTTTCTTCGTTAAAATCATCATGTGTGAGTAGACTCCTCTAGGGTTGACGGGTTAGCCCTAAGACTTTAGGAGGAAGATGTAGATATGGATCTCTAGGTTGAATTGGGAATAAAGGGACGTATTTCGGTTGATCCTTCCGAACCCCTAGGATAACTCGTACTAAGATCATGCCCACGGTTTGTGGAATTGATGAGCTTAAGGAGTATTCTTGGGATTTAAATAGGGAAATTATGGATCCAACCAAGGCTCGTGACCATGCCCGGCTCATGCCTTGAGGGGATCCACCGACGAACTATATCGCTACATTGACGGCTACCGCCATTGCGTCAACGAGAGCCACCGAAATACCTCGAAATTCTAACCCACGAGAGTGGTATGAATTGAGAGACTAATTCCCTAAACCTAATGCAACATAAGGATCCTATTCCTACATCGATCTCCGACGGTCTTAGCGGTGATCCCTAAGACCCTAGTTTTCTTTATTATCAAGCCAACAACAACACCACAACCAATCTTTCCAACCCGATAGCTATCTCACTTCGAGATCTAAAAATAATCTGAGGCCTCAAATACACTGTCACCGTCCATGTGGGATTCGACATCTTTTATACTATAATTTGACACCGTCCGCTTGCGGATAGAGCCTAGAGTTGACGCCTAGGAGTCATACTACGCCTAGCGACCGTGAAACTGCGAGGTGGAATTTAGGTGTAAGTTCGAGGTACGTCAACCCTCTCGTGTCGACGGCTGTAAGATGAGTAGGCCACCCCCTCGCCACTGATCGACCCTATCGCGTCGTCAGACATAAATCAAGGGGACCACCCCTTGCAACTAAACGACCCTCGCTTGTCATCAGCCGTAAGACGAGGGGGCCACCCCCTTCGCAACTGAACTAGGTGGTCTAGATGGGATATAGTTCAACGACTCAACCCTGCCATCTTGAGCAAGGGTTTGACCCGTCGAAAAGGGCCATCAAAATACGACGACCTGTAACGACCACTTTTCGGTCGTGTGTATCTAGTACGTATTTTGTTCTCGTTGGTGTTTTTCCACATTTGGTGTATTATTATTATTTTTCGTAGCTCAGAGGCGTGATCGGACCCTGTATTCACGACCCTCTCGGAGGCGCAATCGCCTCGGTATTTTGTTTATAATTTTTGGATGACCAGGGGTAAAGTTGTAATAATCCTATTATTAATATTATAAATCTTTTTAACAAAATATGTTAAAATTTCTAATCCTATTATAATCTGACGTTAAAAAAATAGGAGAGGAATAATCAAATTTAGTAACTTAGTAACTACTTAATTATTTATATCCTAATTTAAAATCTAAACAACTGAGATCCAACTACCCCCACCTCTCAAAATGGGTACAACTCCCCACGTCACAACCCATCACCCCTCTCTGTCACTCTCCCTGCCCCTAAAAAGAACCCTTGCAAATAAATAGGAGACCACCTCCTCTCAAGCCCCAAAACCAAACATCTTGCCGCTTCTCCGATCCCCAGGCGCCCAGCACCCCGTCATCGCTCCCTCCCGCCTGCACGCCACCGAGACCGGCCATCCCTCATTGCCTCCTCTTCCCGAACTACCCAAGCTCTCCTTCTCCGGTAGCCACCTCTTCCCGAACTTGCCCTACTCGAGAACCTCTCTGAGCAACAGCGCACTGCCTCCCTCCTCCAGCCCTTCGACCAGCCACCCACGAACCCGTGTCTGCGCCCTCCTCTCGCCAACTCCGGGCACTTGAACTGTCGATTTCCCACCTCCGACGGAATACTCGACGCCTCACCCCCGAGTCTCCTCTCCCTCCGAGCAAACCCCGACCCTCCATCGAACACAATTGTCGCGTGCCACCGAACCTCCAACAACCGCAACCATCGCCCTCACCTCCTTTCCCCGCCACGACGACAACCCTGCAACAACGAACGCCACCTCCGCTCGGGATATCTCTGACCACCGCACCCCGTCACCGAACACGCCCACCATCCCCTCTGCTTCCCAGGCCACCATGCCGCAAGCCCGCACAGCAAGCGCTCCTCCTCTTCGACCTCCTCTCGACACAGACGAAGCCCGTCACCGCATTGCGCCGTGAGCTTCCACCTGCAAGGCAACACTAGCCGAAACCATGTAAGCTTTAATTCCACATGCAAGTATTTTTTTAATATAATATGTTAGTTTGACATTACGTTTTTTTAATGTGTGTTTTATAGCTGTATCATTATGTAATATGCTAACCCAGTTACATAATTAGCAATATAGAATATTGTGTGAGCTAGTTGGAATGTTAGCAGTGAATAATATATATTAGCCGTACGATAATTATATCTAATATGTGTTAGTTTAGGTTATATTATATATGTGTGCCAAAGTATCAAGATTAATAAACAGTAAATACATATATAAGTTAGTTGTAGTAATTTTGTTGAGTTTGGGCCTTTAACTTGATATCAAACATTCGATGTAGCAGATATAATACATTTTTCTTTGTGACCCGTTACCTTTCCCGAGCCGACGCCGTTACCTTACACGCTACCGGAATCCAACCCCTGACGTCGCTACCATCAGTGTAGTTCTTGCGTCGTGTTAAGGTATACCTGAACCGTAGGAACCCACACCCGCATGTTAACAAGATAAAAACTGTGTTTATTGCTTTGGTAACTCACTAATTGAAGATTAATAATATGGGACTGTAGGCTGGGCGTTGTTTGAGCACATAGGAAGTTCTGGACCTCTCTGATCTGTGATTACAGCACGTCTCTTTCAGGCAAGTGAAACTTGCACAGTAATTTGTTAGGCCATGTTTTAGGCCATTTTGTAAAATTGTGTAAAAGAGACTAGGCGGTGAAATGATAGTCGCATAGACGCCACTTTTGATCTAGCTTGACAACGAAGCTAGATCAGACACCTTTACCATGCTATCATTTCATGCTGCATGTCACGTTTGTGCAAAAGGGGCATGTCAGCAGTTTAAACATGAGCATGAATGAAGTGAAAGGGGCACATGTCAGCAAAAATCTCCAAAAAGAATGAAGACTTTTGTGCAAGGAAACGTAAGAGCAAAAGAGTACAACTAGCAGTTTTAAAATATTGAAGATGACATGACATGTTATTTCATGAATGCAGCAGTTTAAACATGAGCATGAATGTAGCAATTTAAGATGAACATGAAAATAACAAGCAAGCACGTCGTAGCAGAAAACTACAAATCACTATTTCACGTGTGTATGGACTGGCGCCAATCTTCTGGATCACGAGCCAGGAAGTGTTTTTAGTGTATGGACTCGCGCCCATCTTCTGGATCACGAGCCAGGAAGTGTTTTTAGTGTATGGACTCGCGCCCATCTTCTGGATCACGAGCCAGGAAGTGTTTTTAGTATATGGACTGGCGCCCATCTTCTGGATCACGAGCCAGGAAGTGGTTTTTAGTATATGGACTGGCGTCCATCTTCTGGATCACGAGCCAGGAAGTGTTTTCACTTGGCATAGGGGTGCACCTAGCCTCAATACATGATGTAGGAATCAAGATCCTACTCGCCGCAGCTTACAATTTTAAGGTAGCGTGTGCTACGCATATATAGCAATACAATCAATGGATGAAATGACATGGAGAAATGCATGAACGTGGCAATAAGCAGATAAAAAGTGCGTACGGTTAATTTGAAAGTAAACGTGACATGCGGCATGAAATGATAGCATGGTAAAGGTGTCTGATCTAGCTTCGTTGTTAAGCTAGATCAAAAGTGGCGTCTAGGCGACTATCATTTCACCGCCTAGTCTTTTTTACACAATTTTACAAAATGGCCTAAAACATGGCCTAACAAATTACTGTGCAAGTTTCACTTGACTGAAAGAGATGTGCTGCAATCACAGATCAGAGAGGTCCAGAACTTCCTATGTGCTCAAACAACGCCCAGCCTACAGTCCCATATTATTAATCTTCAATTAGTGAGTTACCAAAGCAATAAAAACACAGTTTTTATCTTATTAACATGCGGGTGTGGGTTCCTACGGTTCAGGTATACCATAACACGACGCGAGAGCTACACTTACGTCGGGTAGCGACGTCAGGGGTTGGATTCCGGTAGCGTGTAAGGTAATGGCGTCGGCTCGGGAAAGGTAATGGGTCGCGAAGAAAAACGTATTATATCTGCTACATCGAATGTGTGATATCAAGTTAAAGGCCCAAACTCAACAAAATTACTACAACTAACTTATATAAGTATTTACTGTTTATTAATCTTGATATGTTGGCACACATATAATATTACCTAAACTAATATCAAACCGAACGCTTCCCCGGCAACGGCACCAAAAACTTGACCGGTGCCCCGTTTACGGTATGGGCGCGGTGTCGTTTTACCGCAAGCGCACGGTTAGTGTAGGGTGCGGGTTTATCGAACTCAGGGAGGTGGATGGCTTGAATGGCTATTAGCCTCGCCTAGGTTGTGTGCTAGCTACGTGGATGATATGGGTGGAAGTGTAGAAATAAAAGAAAGAAATGAAAAGACACGAAATGAATCCCCGCTAACACGGGCTAGAGCATTCATGACACTTGGCATTTGACTTGACCCAGGGTGAGACATTGCCACAAAAGGTGGTACCTAGCGTCCATGGCCCGATATTCCGGTCGGTGCCTAGTACGCTAGGTCTACCCGGTTTCGGACGGTGGGCATTCCCATGTCCATTAACACCTTCAGCAACCGGGAGCATTAAGGCCACAATGGTAACTCCCAACATTTCGTCCAAGCTGTTCCCACGCGCGAGGACTCGATGTCTATGCTAGGGGCGTGAGCTATGGCTAGGGAGTCAACCGCCAAGTTTATTCCCCTTGGCCCGATGGTCAGAGGCGGTCTTTCTCCCGCCAATGACAATGAAACACCCCCGCGTAACCTTAATGGCCAAATAGGTCGAATGTGATTTCTAGCAATACATCGAAGCGGATCTTGACTGGACAAGACACCGGACCCCAATCCCCAACACAACTAGTGTGTTGCCATACGAATTGGACTCAGATTGCTAAAAATCCCCATTGACACATTTCATCGAACACATGCCATGCAATCAAGTCAAATGTAGTTTTCCAAGCATCTATCCTACTCTAACCCGTATTAGGGTTCATCAATACTACTCAATGGTGAAGAACATAAAACCAAGCAACAGAAACGACATACAAACGTTCACCATCAAGCAAAATAAACACAATACAAAACAATGGAAAATATGAGAAAGAAATACTTATCTTGAGTTTGAATCTTCAATCCAATACAAGATTTATTGATCAAAAGACCTAATCTAAACTAACCTAAGCCCCCCAGCAAAGGGGCTGAAAAAGCCCTAAAACTGAAGAAGATCCCCTTTCAGTCGGCCAACCTCGTGTATTTATAGCCCCACTTCGAAACCCCAATGGTTCGGGTCCAAACCCGCTGAAAACCCGCCACCCGAACCGATTGGGTGAGAGCTTTGAAGATCTTCAACCGGGCGCACTGCCCGAGCGGTTGGAGAGAGCGGGTCGTCGGTTGAGCTCTCCGGTTTGTCTTTTGGGAGAATCGGCTACAGATGAACCGATCAGGTGAGATGTCACCCGATCGGTTGGAATTCAGCACATTCAGACAGAGAGTTTCGTCGGTTCACCCGATCACGGAACCGATCGGGTGAGCAGCTACTCTTCTTTAGTTGCCGTCCGGGTAGGATACGCGTGCATCAACCGATCAGGTGGCTGTGTCCACCCGATCGGTTGAGGGCTAAAATATGGATTTATTCGTTGTTGGGCCCTCTGGATCGCGCGTGACTCCTTCCGTTGCTCTGGGGACTCATTATATCTTCTTTTTACACCCCCAACGCTGGAAATCTCCTGCATTCGCACAAAAACATGAAGAAAGTGAAAAGATACAAAAAACACGAAAGAACGGGTATGAAACGATGGAAATCAACGGAAAATCACAAAGAAGACGTGCACGAATATATAGAATATAAACACTCGTCAAAATCCCCTAAGCTGAACCCTTCATCGTCCTCGAGGAAGACGAGTGAGAGTAGGAGCTCGGAGGGAGAAAATAGAGAGAAAGAGATGGAAAGAGAAAACAAAATCCTAGATCGCCTATCAGAGCCAACAAAATCAAACACGCCACACTAAGCAAGCATACGCCAAAACACAACACCAAACCAAGGAATGTGAGTCCAAACAAGTGTCGTGGGCCCACACAGTGAAGCGCGAGTGAGTGTGGTCATGCACTAGCAGACGGTGTCGCTATCTACATTGCACAATAAGGCTCCATATACACACACCCAAAGAAAGACCCAAATATCGATTCAATTTGAAATTGCGGTGAATATTAGCTCAAGCATGTATGAGAAGAGTATAAGAATTGAAGCGTATCATGTATCGTGGACTCCACAGCTAGGGACAAGGAAATCACCACACTATAGCCTAGATAATCGCTAGAAGGTCCATATGCCAAGTGTTTTCGAAAACGATCGGGGTTGAGATGATGTGGAGTAGAACACTCGGTGCAAACTCTCGCCTTCCCTTTATTCTCGGTAAGTAGGAAAATATTCACACTCATATATGTTTTGGGTTTTGGATATATGTATTTTTTTTGGCTTTTTGGCTATATAATTTTCTCTTTTCTTTTCTTTTTGGGTTTTTCTTTTCTTTTCTCTTTTTTTTTGAATTTTTGGGTTTTTGGCTATACACATGTGTACTCTCCCAAGTGGGAGAACGGTACACGATGAGGGGATTTGCACCAAGTAAAATAAAGAAGAAATCGGAATCTAAACACTTGGGCAAAGGAAACTATTCTCGCTAATTAGAGCATGGGCTAAATGGGTTATCCTAGTCCTTAATTGTGGAATCCCGACACATGCGAAGTGAAGTATACGATATATATATAGCATACAGAAGCAGACAGGAGAAACAAATACCGTATATTCAAATCGAAGCATGATAATCTAGGGGTCATTCCTGGACAGGTATATAAAACACAATCACAAAGTAGAAGCACACCAAACAGCTAGGCACGACGCACGACTCACAAAAAAAGCTAAGTGGACCCACGATGCATGAAATGCAAGAGGACTCGATATCCTAGGGTTAGTGAATGTGATTATCGATGCCATGCTAGGTGTGTGTGATTTTGTGGCAATTCATCATAGGGTTCATCTCTAGGAGAGAGAGAGAGAACAAAAGATGAGAAGAAAAAGAAAAACACGATGGAAAACGACTCAAAACGAAGAAAAACGAGACAAATGACGCACGAAGTGCGACTCTCCCAAGCTGAAACTTGCATTGCCCTCAATGCAATAATAGTTTATACGGGAGGGCAAAGAAAATGGGGGGAAGTACGCACCGACACAAAAAAGTGAAAAACATGAAACAACACACAAACAAAACTGAAAAATAACGAAAAAGAAACACACAAATAAACATCACATAAAAACAAACACACGACAAAGACATCACACGACAGTATGCACAAAAGTCGATTTCCCCCAAGCTGAACATGGCAATGCTAGGGAAATGATATGATCTATGTGATGCAGAAAAATGCTTAGGGGAAGATCGGAAAAGAAAAAGAAAGAAATCAAAATGCAGGAGAGGACGAGTCCACGTCCTCCTGGGTAGAGAATGGGGGTGAAATGATAGAAGGGCACGACATGAAGGGTTATTATGATGCAGAAGCAAATCCTAGATACGCTCCCCTCGCTAATGAGAGGAGACGAGATTATTTTAATCTAAACTAGAAAGCTGTAAATTTTTACACTACTAGATTAGGATACACCTGAGCATAGGCGGATCCAAGATCTGAAGTGGGGCAGGTAGCTGCTCTAACTGCTCCTTCTGTGGCTCCGCCAGAAGCGTTGTGCCACGTGTGCCAATGGACCCAAGCAATGCACCTCCAAGCATCCCTCGTAGGTGTCCACCTGTGACCTGCAAAGGACGAGGTGCATTAGTCCATGGCAAGAAATTATTTCCCAAAATAAATGTATCCCAGAGATAATCGTCAACATAAGATGGAAAAATAATAAACAGGTGACGAATACTCCCTGATAATGGGTCGCTATCCTCCGTACTAGTGACGACCGAATTCTCGCTCTCCATGAGAAGTGGATCTTCAGGTAGTGACACACCGCAGCATACCTCAAGGGAAGTAGATCATGTGTCCTGCGAGAGATATGGCGTGTCAAAAATATATGAGTCTAAAGAAATAGGACGTGAAAAGCGAGACTCAAATGTGGAGTGAGAGTGAGTATGAAAATCTCCCTGAATATGGGCAATATGCTCAAGTAGATGCTCAGCCGCAGAAGAAGTGGAGAGTGATGGTAGAGGTAGATGTGACGCGGGCGCCCTGAAGTGGACCATCGTATCCAAGCCCTCATGCACATTCTCCTCGACGATATGCTCATACTCCACCATCTGCCCGATGTCCTGCATGACATCCTTGTGGTTGACCACAGACCAAGGAAGAAGCTGCGACAGAGATGGATGTGGAGGTGGATGTGGAGTGGACCCCTCGTATGTGGTCGTGGTGTCCTCGTCCTCATGCACATCCTCCTCGTCGGTATGCATAAGCTCTGTGGTCTCCTCGGTGCTCTCGTAGGACTCATGTGGGGTATCCGAATCAAAATGAGAAGTCTCTCCCACAGCTCCTAGAGAAATCTCCCCATCATCACTATCATCATCAAAAAATGCTTCGTCATCCAAGTGGTAGTGTTGGAAAAATGGGGTATCGGCATGAGATGTGTCTATGGTGGCCGATGAGATGGTGGTCTCAACCATGAAAGTGGGTATATCCTCCCCTTCATCCCCTCTCCTCGGTGTAGGCTCAGTGATTGGTACCATCAAGTTTTGTAATATTTGGCCTTGGTTAAACATGGCACTTTCAAGGAGAGACCCGAGGCTTGATTCTTCTTGTGTTGGTGGAGGGATACAAGGTTGAGGAAATGGATGGGAGGTGTTTGGGCTAAGGTTGTGGGAAAATATTTGGCCTTGGTGTAGGGGAAGGCTCTCAAGCGTAAATGGGTAATCATAACACATGTGCCCCGCCATCCCACAAGTCTCACAAACCACAAATGAATCGGGATCGTAGCCTCCCATCTGAGCATCGAAATCTTATCTCCACATGGTAATAGCAAAGATACCTAGACAACAAAAACAAGAAAACTAGAGAGGAGCGTCAATAGTACAAGAGAATAACAAAAGGATAATATAATGGTGGGGAAAAAATTTCTTGGTTATTGTATTTGTTTTTTTTTTCTTGCATAGTCTAACGAACCCAAGCTAAACTAATATCAAACCGAACGCCTCCCCGGCAACGGCGCCAAAAACTTGACCGGCGCCCCGTTAACGGTATGGGCGCGGTGTCGTTTTACCGCAAGTGCACAGTTAGTGTAGGGTGCGGGTTTATCGAACTCAGTGAGGTGGATGGCTTGAATGGCTACTAGCCTCGCCTAGGTTGTGTGCTAGCTACGCGGATGATATGGGTGGAAGTGTAGAAATAAAAGAAAGAAATGAAAAGACACGAAATGAATCCCCGTTAACACGGGCTAGAGCATTCATGACACTTGGCATTTGACTTGACCCAGGGTGAGAAATTGCCCCAAAAGGTGGTACCTAGCGTTTATGGCCCGATATTCCGGTCGGTGCCTAGTACGCTAGGTCTACCCGGTTTCGGACGGTGGGCATTCCCATGTCCATTAACACCTTCCGCAACCGGGAGCATTAAGGCCACAATGATAACTCCCAACATTTCGTCCAAGCCGTTCACACGCGCAAGGACTCGATGTCTACGCTAGGGGCGTGAGCTATGGCTAGGGAGTCAACCGCCAAGTTTATTCCCCATTGGCCCGACGGTCAGAGGCGGTCTTTCTCCCGCCAATGACAATGAAACACCCCCGCGTAACCCTAATGGCCAAATAGGTCGAATGTGATTTCTAGCAATACATTGAAGCGGATCTTGACTGGACAAGACACCGGACCCCAATCCCCAACACAACTAGTGTGTTGCCATACGAATTGGACTCAGATTGTTAAAAATCCCCATTGACACATTTCATCGAGCACATGCCATGCAATCAAGTCAAATGTAGTTTTCCAAGCATCAATCCTACTCTAACCCGTATTAGGGTTCATCAATACTACTCAATGGTGAAGAACATAAAAACAAGCAACAGAAACGACATACAAACGTTCACCATCAAGCAAAATAAACACAATACAAAACAATGGAAAATAGGAGAAAGAAATACTTATCTTGAGTTTGAATCTTCAATCCAATACAAGATTTATTGATCAAAAGAACTAATCTAAACTAACCTAAGCCCCCCAGCAAAGGGGCTGAAAAAGCCCTAAAAACTGAAGAAGATCCCCTTTCAGTCGGCCAACCTCGTGTATTTATAGCCCCACTTCGAAACCCCAATGGTTCGGGTCCAAACCCGCAGAAAACCCGCCACCCCGATCGATTGATGAGTCAACCGATCGGGTGAGGGCTTTGAAGATCTTCAACCGGGCGCACTGCCCGAGCGGTTGGAGAGAGCGGGTCGTCGGTTGAGCTCTCCGGGTCGTCTTTTGGGAGAATCGGCTACAGATGAACCGATCGGGTGAGATGTCACCCGATCGGTTGGAATCCAGCACATTCAGACAGAGAGTTTCGTCGGTTCACCCGATCGCGGAACCGGTCGGGTGAGCAGCTACTCTTCTTTAGTTTCCATCCGGGTAGGATACGCGTGCATCAACCGATCGGGTGGATGTGTCCACCCGATCGGTTGAGGGCTAAAATATGGATTTATTCGTCGTTGGGCCCTCTGGATCGTGCGTGACTCCTCCCGTTGCTCTGGGGACTCATTATATCTTCTTTTTACGCCCCCAACGCTGGAAATCTCCTGCATTCGCACAAAAACATGAAGAAAGTGAAAAGATACAAAAACACGAAAGAACGGGTATGAAACAACGGAAATCAACGGAAAATCACAAAGAAGACGTGCACGAATATATAGAATATAAACACTCATCACCCACCTCCATACATCTTTGAACTTCAAGCTATTCCAATTTCGAGGCTAGAGCAATTAGAACTCAATCTTAAGTAGGAGTTCAATATTGTCTCTCAGAGGATGGATGTGTCAGACTGTAGGATTGGAGAGATACTGGAGGAGATTGTAAGATCAAGGCCAAGCTATATGGACCTCCTCCCTCATATGCATAGATGTCTAGAGAGTGATTGAATGTTTGGTGTTTGATTATGTAGTTTAAGAGTGCTTGCTTATGTATTTTGTTGATGTTTGTTACTTTGATCCTATGTTGGAAAATCTATGTTTGGTATACTTTGTTTGTATATTTGGATATGTTTATGCAATCATATTATTTCTTGTGATACGTCAAAACTTCTTGTAAGATGCGAGTGAGCTTGAAATATGAGATACCATATTTGGATATGTTGAGATTGAGCTCCATGTGGTTTAATGGTGTTGATACTCTTATGTAGATGCTTATTTTGGACAATAATGATGTTTATTGATGTCTATAGAGATAATTAAGCATATGTCATTATTCTAGATATCCTATCTTTCTTTCAATCTACTATGGTTGACGTCTCTTGATATTTAACTTTTTGGCTCAAATTATCTCATATGTCATATATTTCAACATTTGGACACAAATGTTTGCATGACATATACACAATGACACACCACTTGTATCTCAATCATATTTGAAGTTTATGAAATTTGGATATTTGTTTTTACAATGGAATTCCATTTCAAGATTCATGAGAAAAGATTTAAGATATTGAGTCACCCTTGGTGAAATTAAGTTTCATTTTTCATATATCTCAATATATTGTAATACATATTTTATTAATAAAGGGGAGAGAGATAGGATGATTTGATAAAAATGTTTCATATACTGTGTTACATGGTTTTATTTGTCTCCCAACCTTTTTGATCATGCCAAAGGTGGAGAAAGGTAGAATGCACATAAAATATGATGAATGAATGGGATGACATCGAGATGATGGTTAGTTATTTATACTTTGTTTTCAACACATGGCTTGAACTCATACACACTCAAGATATGATATGAAAATGTGTTTTATTTATGCTTATTCTAACACACAAAGATGCAGGGGAATTTCAAAGATAATTGCTAACATCATGCATCAATGTAGGGGTAGTATGTACATTTTTCTTTAAGAATTTCATATTATTTCATATTTTATATCATTTGTTGTCATCATCAAAAAGGTGTAAGGACACTGGCTATGGGGAAAACACTAGGAGGGGGGTTGAATAGTGTTTATGCAATTTAAAAAGATAGTTACACCAATTTAAATGCTAACCAAAAAATAGTGCGGAATTAAAATTAAACCCAAAGAGAAACAAATGCAGACGCAAGGATGTTTCAAGGGTTCGGATTACCCAAGTCACTTCCTGACTTGTTCCCGAAAATCATACGTCCCTTCCACCCGGATACCTCCGGATACTCAAGTTAGAACCCTAACATGAGGTTTCCTTAAAACCCACTTGTAGCACCCCTACAAGTGAAATCGAAATACAATCGATTGACCTTGACTCCCACAACTTGGGAGCAAGTAAACCACTCTCACAACCCGAGGGCAAATGCAAATAACAAGAGTTATGAAATATGAAAGCAACACTTACAATCACATATGCCTTGAAGTAGAACTTGAAGGAGAAGTGTGTTGTGTGTTGAAGATTCTCTTGGAAGAGAGGAAAAGCCCTTTCTCTTGACTGCACCAAATGCCTAGAAGATATCTCTTTGGTTCTTGGTTGGAGAGCAAGATATTGAAGATAGGAATTCTTAGGGCTTTAGGATTTGAGAGCTTTGATCTTGAGAATGAAAGCTTGAAAGATTTTGCAATGGAATGAGTAACATCTCAATGGAACAGTAGATGCTCCTTATAAAGATTTCTCAAATCCTCAAAACAGAATTAGCAAAAACCCTTTTGGAATCCATGAGAAAACTCTCAACAGATAGAATCTGCGCTCGCGATAGTCAACTGTTGAGGAAACCATAATCGAGTGCTGCACAGTCAGATTGGGTAGGTGAGAATTCATAACGGTAACTTACCACGTAGACAGTCGACTTATGAAGCATAGACAGTCGACTGTTGAACCAACAGGCAACTGTAAATCCTAAAACAGGCGACTAGCCAAAGATGGGTAAGTTGAAGAAGTCTGGAAAAACATCTGGGAGAACAGGACAGACGACTGACGAGGAGATAACAGTCGACTGTTAATCAGAACAGTCGACTGTAAATCCTTCTACAGACGAATGTCAAAACCCTGAGATTTTTCAGAGATCTGAGTCAATAAAGTGGCTCACAGACAGACGACTGTTGCAGCATTTACAGTCGACTGTTCCATTGGACTATCGGCTGTAAATTCAACATTAGTCGACTGGCCATAAAAGACAGATCAAAATATTTTGGGCAAAGACAGACAGGCGACCGATTTACAAAACACAGTCGACTGTCACTTGGACAGGCGCCTGTGAATCGTTCATGCATCGCCTGTGGGAATTAAGACAGAGAAGCCCAAAACTAGATTGTAAAAGTTTGTGCATAACAGGCGACTGTAGTACAAAACACAGTCGACTGTTTTTTAGACAGGCGACTGTAAAATGTTCAGCAGTCGACTGTTATAAACAATACAAGCACAATCAATAAAGAAATGAATTGAATTCTAAGGACGATAGAACAAATGATGTCCTAAGACTGAAATGACAATGTGTGTGTGCTCCAACAATGTTCTACTTCTAAGCTACATACTAGAAGAGATATAAGAAATTTACTTTGACGAAAACTCTCTTCTATCCAACGCATGAGCTTGAAGTCTTCATGGAGCTTCAATCATCATCTACGATCATCCAATCCATTTCATTTGCTTTCAATGAGCTTTGAGTGTTATCCATTGCAAGTAGATCTTCATAATTAGCTTAGGCAATGGATTAATTGCAAAATAGGGGATTAGTCACAAGTATTTATGTTTGCTCATCATTAACACCAAGTAGGGAGAAGTCCAATACTCAACATTCTCTCCCTTTTTGATGATGACAAACAAACATAAACAAAAAGATAAATAATTGTGCTTAATGAAAACTTACTCCCCCACATAGATGCCAATCAAGTTAGTCAACAAATATTAGGGCATCTATATATCAATTGAAGCAAATGAGTAAGATATGAGTGAATTTAATTCATGAAATCTAGGATTTTAAAATCCCAATTCATTGTATCTTACTCCCCCGCAACTTCAATCTTAGATTCAAGTGTTATTAGTACATATTTAGCACATTTATTATGAATCTGTATATTTATTTCCCTCCCCCTATGGCATTATCCAAAAGGTGGGAGTAGATAACAACAATAATCGTGCTAAATACGAACTATCAACAATCAAGTAGTATAAAGATATATATAGAACCAAAACTCATAAAAACCACATTATATACTTATGTGAATAGAGGAATGTAAGTCCAATATCAACATTTTAGATATACGAAGAAAACATATTGTCTAAAAATGCATCACATCACATATAATATGTATAATCCAATATCAAGTCTAATATTGTCTCAAAAACACATCAGAAGAGAATATATCATTCATGGAGACAATATCACAAACATCACACAGATATGATAAGCAATGATACTATGTGTGAAACATAAGGCGAAACTGCAATATATATATATATATATATATATATATATATATATATATATATATATATATATATATATAAGAGATATCACAAGAGTACAAGTCAAATGGACATCAACATGTCCATTAAAATACATCATGATAAAAAAATACTACATCATGATCTCAAAAATACATCATCATATATCATCATACATCATCACCAAATATCG
This sequence comes from Scilla litardierei, assembly GCA_030789695.1. NCBI lineage: Eukaryota > Viridiplantae > Streptophyta > Magnoliopsida > Asparagales > Asparagaceae > Scilla > Scilla litardierei. The sequence continues at coordinate 20,404,415 of CM061136.1, forward strand.
GCATTACAAAAAAAAATCTATGAGTGAGTGTCTCCAGGAGCAGCAGATGAAGAATCAGGCTCTGGGTCAATAGTGGTATCCTCTGAAGGAGGAGCAGCAGGAGCACCCTGAGTAGCTGCTACGCCAGGATGCACAACGAGATCAGTGATGATGGGAGGAGGAGGCTCACGAGGCTAGGGAGGAACAAAACATCTCAAATGCTCAGGGAAAGGTATTCCCTGATGCTGGAATGATAAGGAAGCCAACTCATATAGACCAAAGACCATCTCAAAGAGAATGTCAAAAGACGATGGAGCAGAGGTGGCTGGCTGGTCTGTAGAAGGAACCGTGGAGGAAGACGGAGCTGAAGTGGATTTCCTCTTCTTAGAGGCAGACTGCAGAGCCGAAGAGGACTTCACCTTTGTAGCAGCATCCAGAAGAGGACCAAAAGGTACAGGCTCGTAAGGAGACAAGTCAATCCCAAAGTGTCGAAAGACAACTGTAAGAAGTCCACCGTATGGAATGTGAGAGGAGTAAGAAGTAAACTCGACCTTGTCCATCCTGTCAAGGAGGACACCGGCCCAGTTCACGGACATCCCAGAAAATATCTCGTACATACACCTCAGTATCTCCTGGGAAGGCTAGTCAGAGGATTCGTACTTCGGCCGGATGTTGGAATTCACCACGAGGTGAACAGCCCAACCCCGAGCCGAGAACATGGACGACCTAACACCAGAAGATAGAGCTGAGGGTATCTCACGGAACATGTCCCGGAGGACAGACTGATCTAGCTCATCGACATCAGAAATGAAAATGTCTGAAGGAAGTGATCTAGTGGAGGGAATCCTAAGAATGGTGCCTAGTAGAATGGGATCAATACGAATGGAAGTCCCCTGGACAACAGTATCAATAAATCCAGTGGTAGAATACTCACCGTGAACGCGGTTAGCGTAGAAAAGCTTTACCAAAAATGGATAAGCCCGAGGAGATTCGCTCTGTGAGAAGCGAAGAAGGTCAGCCAATCGGGTAGCAGATAAAATCTCTGAAAGTCTCTTAGCAGTAAAGGCGGGAAAAACGATAAAACGCTCTCGAAGAAGATTGATCCCTAGAAGAGAGTGAAACTTTGCCAAGCACAGATCATCTCGACAAATAGGAATGAGGGGATCAGCAGGTGGCACGGCAGGGGTTTCTTCTACAGAACTCGACATAGAAGGAGAAGGAGGAACCTCAGTGATAGGCTCATTGATGCGAACACCAATGGGCTTGCGCTGACGCTTGATCAGGGGTTCAGTATCAGAAGAAGAAGACCCAGAAGGAGAATAACCCTGCAATGAAGAATGAGAGGGAGATTCGGCTTGTTTGGTACGGGCCTTATAGGGTTTCTTGTTCTTGGCGATAGAAGGCTTAGGAATCCTAGGATTCTTAGAAGCAATGATCTTTCCCTTTCCCTTAGTCTTGGGAGGCATTGCACAGTCAATTGAACAAGTTGAAGATCGACAAGAGATATGATCAAAAGAAAATTGCACGAGAGAGAGAATCGAAAGCGAGTCAAACCTAGTCGAAAGACACGAAGACACAACGAAGAAGCAATCGACAGTCGGTGAAGAGGAGATCGACGGCGGAGAGAGTCGGCGGCTGAGGATTGAGCGGGGAAGATGAACGGTTTCAATCGTAGGAGAGAGAAAACATGGGTTTGAAATGAAAAATCTCGAAGATATAATGAAGGGGCGAAGTAATCTGGGCCGTTGGATCAAAAAATCGACGGCTCAGATCGAAGCAGTGAACCGCCACAATAGGAGACAGTCGACTGATGAACAAAAGTCAGTCGACTGGCAGAAGTGATAAGAAATAAGCTTAGGATGACAGACAGTCGACTGTAGAGTAACATACAGTCGCCTGTTCGGGAGATAGTCGACTGTAGAATACGCATCAGTCGACTGACTGAGAATCAGTAAAACTCATCAAAAAACAGAGAGTACTGGTGAATTTTGACAGAGATGACAGGCGCCTGATGACTAAAATGTAGTCGCCTGTTGAAACAACAGTCGACTGTAAAATTGTCTTCAGTTATCTGTGCAAAAGATACAAGTTTCTGACAGAGAAGATAGAGTAGGGCAGTCAACTGTCGAAGGAAAGACATTCATCTGTCCTGGTCCAAAAATGCACAATGAGATAAAAATCCAGAGAATATGAACACTCACCCTAGGACCTATACTCTAAACATAAACTCATCATAAAGTCAACATCAAATTATAAATCGTTGATAAAACAAATTTCTTAAACAATCTGAAAAACTCATGTAATCACAGAAGTCTCAATTGCCTTTCTCAAGACACATATATGAAATAACAAATAAAGAGAGGCATGATGATATGAGCTCAAAAAGTGTTATAAAAAGTATGTTGAGCTCCTAAATTTCAGATTCACCCATAATTCCTAATTCTCCACGCAACCTCACAAATGAATCTTCTTTAAGAGGTTTTGTGAAGATGTCGGCAATTTGTTTTTGGGTTTCAATGTACTCTAAGATGATGTCCTTCTTAGCTACATGATCATTGATAAAATGGTGTCTTACATCTATGTGTTTGGTACGGGAATGATGTACCGGGTTCTTGGAAAGACATATAACACTTTGGTTATCAACCATGATAGGGCAAGTATCACAATTGACACCATAGTCACTAAGAGTGTGTCTCATCCAAAGGACTTGTGCACATACAAGACCCGCGGTAATATATTATGTTTCAGTCGTGGACAATGATACCGAGTTCTATTTTTTGGAAAACCAAGAAACTAAGGAATTTCCTAGGAAATGGCAAGTGCCACTAGTACTTTTCCTATCGGATTTGCATCCGGCAAAGTCGGCATCACTATATGAGATTAACTCATATGTGCTAGATTTAGGGTAAAGTAACCCATAATCTAGTGACTGATTGAGATAACGAAAGATTCATTTAACCGCAATTAAGTGTGACTCCTTAGGTCTAGCTTGATATCTAGCACACAAGCATACAGAAAACATGATATCGGGCCTATTAGCGGTTAAATAAAGTAAGCTACCGATCATACCTCGATATAGATGAATGTCTACATCTTTTCTATTCTCATCCTTGTGAGATGGGTTGTCGTACTCATGGGAGTCCTTTTACTTGAAGACGATTCCATCCCGAAACGCTTAATAAGCTCCCCTGCGTACTTTGTTGGATGTATGAAAGTTCCATCCTCCATTTGTCGAATTTGCAGTACAAGGAAGTAATTGAGCTCTCTCATGTGGCTTATCTCGAATTCATCCTTCATAGACTTAGAAAATTCTTGACAAAGATTAAAGTTAGTAGAACCAAATATTATATCGTCTACGTACACATGAATCAAGAGGATGTCATTTTCATAATCTTTAATGAAAAGTGTTGCATCAACTTCTCTCATTTTAAAACCTAAATCCAAAAGAAAGGTCTTGAGTCGATCATACCAAGCTCTAGGAGCTTGTCTCAACCCATACAATGCTTTCTTAAGTTTGAAAACATGGTTTGGAAATTTTTCATGTATGAAACCGGGAGGTTGAGAAACATATACTTCTTCATTGACAATCCTATTTAAAAATGCACTTTTAACATCCATTTGAAATAGTTTAAAATTCTTATGAGATGCAAAAGATAAGAGCAATCTAATAGCTTCTAATCTAGCTATGGGGGCAAAGGATTCTTCGAAATCGATACTTTCCTCTTACCGCTAGCCTTGAGCTACTAACCTTGCTTTGTTCCTTGTGATTACCTCGTTCTCATCGGTCTTGTTCTTGAAGATCCATTTGGTCCCAATAACTTGATGACCACTTAGAAGAGGAACGAGCTCCCAAACTTCATTTCTCTCGAATTGCATGAGTCCTTCTTCCATTGCCACTATCCAAGAGCTATCCTCACATGCTTCCTGGATGTTCTTTGGCTCAATGGTAGAGGCAAATGCGCAATGAGAGAATTCTTCAATTCTTGACCTCGTTCGAACACCCACACCAATATCTCCAATTATTTGGTTATGTGGATGGTTGCGAACGGTCGTGTAAACTTTGGGTACTCCTGCATCACTTGGAACATTTTCAACAATCTCATTAGTAGTGTTAGTCTCAATAATAGAATCATTAATCTTAACATTACTAAAAGAATCACAAATAGCATCTACACTATCATCAATAACATGAGGAATATCAAAATCTTCATAAAATGATACGTGTAGTGATTCCTCGATCGTTGATGAGGTTTTGTTGTATATCCGGTAGGCTTTGCTATGTGTGGAATATCCAACAAATATTCCTTCATTGGATCTTGGCTCAAATTTATCTAGATTACCAAAAGTGTTCTTGATAAAACATTTTGAACCAAAAACTCGAAAATACTTACCTTGAGGCTTTTTGTTATAAAATAACTCAAAACAAGTTTTGTTCGTTCAGGGTCTCACTATGATCCTATTGAACACATAACATGCAGTGTGCACTGCTTCTGCCCAAAATTGTAGTCCAAGATGACTATCATGGAGCATGGTATGAGCACACTCAATAAGAGTCCTATTCTTTCTCTCTACAACACCATTTTATGGTGGTGTCCGAGGAAAGGAAAAATTGTAAGTTATCCCGATGTCATCACAAAACTTTGTAAAAGACTCATTCTCAAATTCTCCTACATGATCACTACGGATAGTGATAATGGTGGATCCTAAGAGATTCTGAATCTTCTTTGCAAATATGGTAAACTCTTCATAAGCTTCATTCTTATTAGTTAAGAATGAAACCTAAGTAAATCTAGAGAAGTCGTCGACGACAACTAATACATAATGAGCAATGCCTAAAGAAGCGGTTCTAGTTGGCCCAAACAAATCTAGATGAAGAAGTTCTAGGGGCCTCTTAGAAGTAATGCCTTCTTTAAGCTTAAACGATGATTTACTAAGTTTACCTCTTTGACATGAATCACAAAAGTTTTTCTTACTAAAAGCAATTTTTGAAAAACCTTTGACTAGATCATGCTTAGCTAACTTATATAAGTGTTTGAAATGAACATGACCAAAACGGTGATGCCATAATAGTTGTTCACTTGTATTAGCAACTAAGCAATGTTCTACGGTTTTAGACAAGCTCAAATAATAAATATTATTACGCCTAATACCGGTAAATAAAACATGTGAATTAGAATCAAAAATTTTACACAAGCCTTCTCCAAAGTTAACCTTGTAACCTTTGTCTCAAAGTTGACTAATGGAAATGAGATTGTGACATAAACCACTAATAAGAAATACATTAGTAATTAAGGGTTTGGAAGGGTTACCGACAATACCTACTCCAATGATGGTTCCCTTTTGATTACCTCCAAAAATGACCGTTGCACCATCCTAGATGCTAATCACTTCGGAGAGCAATGAAGGATCTCCCATCATATGTTTGGAGAAACCACTATCAAGATTATTGCTCTTTTTCTTTCTCTTGGGTACCTACATAATATACCATAAGCTCATGGTACCCACTGTTTGTTGGGTCCAAGGGGATTAGCCCTTTCGAAGCAAGTCCAAGTGGACTTTCGCTTCCCAGCATAATTGCTATTCTTAATAACATCATGAAAATAGGAATCAACATATGCATTCCTATCATTTAAGATAGTTTTCTTAGGACCTCAAATGGTGTAAATTTTGGGAGTCCTTTTCCTAGTTTCATGCATACTTGTTAGATTTCTATGTGGTGCATGCATCTTAGGAACATGGTTTCCAGCATATACATGAGGTGGTGGATATGCATTGGACATATGCGGATTATATGTATGCTTGGAAACATGCATGTTGTATGAAATATATGGGTCATGCATGACATGTGGAGGTTGTGCATACATATAAGAATGATGCGTATGAGCATATCGGTGTATAGGAGCACGTACATGAGTATTTCTCATGTGTGGATTTGTGCATGTTCGTGGGTGTGGAGCATAAAAGGTGTCATGAGTATCCACTTGTGAAGTAGGAGATTTCCTACGTGGATGAAGGTTGGTGTACATGTAAGCATGGCTTCTCTTTTGGTTTCCACCCTTAGTGGATTTCTTGCCAAAAGGAAGAGATGGTAAAGTGGTGACTTTCTTGGTAGGTTTGCTACATATAGTGTCTTTGAAACCACTTGTGGATGCACCGGAGGATGTCCTCATAAATTCTATAGTGACACCACTATAGGAGGTGCGATCATTGGATGCATTTGCATTCACAAAACCAAGACCAACACGATGTGTGGCCGGAAATTGGTTTGCTAGCAAATCGTCCAATTGTCCTTTTCCCTTATTAAATTTCACAATACAGGAGGACATGAGCTCATATTTCTCCTTAAGAGAAGAAATATTGGTATCCAAGGTGGACACCCGTGCTTTGAGCTCGTGCACTTAGGTTTTAAGAGAATCATTCTCTAAACCCAATTGTGTGTGTCGTGTAACTAGATCACTATTATCCTTAGGATGTGTTTGATCTAGTTGAGATTTAAGGTTGTTCACCTCATCTCTCAAAGTGACATTTTGAGAAGCTAAATTCGCTTTCTCAAGAGTTAAAGTATCAATAATGGTGTCACTGTTGATAATGCATTGAATGGATGAATTGCTAACATTCAATTTCTTCAAACTAGTATATCTAAGCATTAAAGATTGATACTTAGCAAATAATTCTTCATTAGCAATACGTAATTCTTCCATTGTTACCTCGGTTTCATCCATGTCGGAATCACTCTCATCGGAGAGTGGATCTTCACGGGCCATGAAGCACATGTGGGCACTTTCACCCTTCTCATAATCGGAATCACTTGACGATTCTCCACTTGAGTCATCGAATGTACTGACGAGTCCTTTCTTCTTGTCTATCTTGTTCTTGTCGGACTTATGATACTTCGGAGCCTTCCACTTCTCTTTGTTTCTTAGCATTAGGCAATCCTTCTTGATATGCCCTGGCTTATTACACTTAAAGCAAAGAGAGGAAGAATTACTAGTGGACTCAAATCTTTTGTTAGATGGAAATTTACCTTTGCGAAAGAAGCGTTGGAACTTCTTCGCCATTTGGGCCATTTCACCCAAGTCCATCTCATCTTCTGAATCTTCACTATCGGAGGATGAGGAATTTGCGTTGAATGCCAAAGCTTTCTTCTTGGCCTCCGAAGGATTCATCATAGCTCGAATCTTTAATTGGTTCTCCCGTCTTACTTTATAAGACTTGAGAGTCCCGATAAGATTCACAACTGTGTAGGTCTTCAAATCGTTGACCTCCTCGATGGCGATAGCTCTTCTTTCCCATTTGGAGGTCATTCCCATTATGATCGTTCTTACCTTGTCTGGTTCGGTGTATGTTTGGCCAAGAGCTTCCAGTTCATTGGTGATGTCGGTAAAACGTCCGTACATCGATGCTATGCTTTCATTTTCCTGCATATGAAACATATCGAAGTTTTGCACGGCAACATAGAGTTTAGAAAGTTTTACCTTGTTCGTTCCCTCATGGGTAACGACGACATGGTTCCAAATTTGATATGCACTCTTACATGTGCATATCTTGTTGAACTCATTTGGGTCCAACTCACAATGAAGAGCGTTCATTGCTTTTGCGTTGTTGACTTCGGCGGATTTCTCAGAAGTTGTCCATTTTTCGAAATCCTCTTCTGTGGGCTCGACGTATTCCTTGTGGAGGGTTCTTCAAAGTGAAGCACTTCTTAGGAACGTCTCCATCCGATATTTCCAATAGCCAAAGTTCGTGCCATTGAAACGTGGAGGACGCACCGTTGATTGACCTTCGAAAAGTGTGGATGCTCCATCACGATCGTGATTGTTGTACGAAGGCGGCATAGGAACGTTGTTGTTGTTGGATGCCATAGCTATAACTTTGCACTCGGATACTAATTGTAAGGACCCTGGCTATGGGGAAAACACTAGAAGGGGGTTGAATAGTGTTTCTGCAATTTAAAAAGATAGTTACACCAATTTAAATGCTAACCAACAAAATAGTACGGAATTAAAATTAAACCCAAAGAGAAACAAATGCAAACGCAAGGATGTTTCAAGGGTTCGGATTACCCAAGTCACTTCCCGACTTGTTCCCGGTAATCCTACGTCCCTTCCACCTGGATACCTTCGGATACTCAAGTTAGAACCCTAACTTGAGGTTTTCTTAAAACCCACTTGTAGCAACCCTACAAGTGAAATCGAAATACAATCGATTGAACTTGACTCCCACAACTTGAGAGACTCCCACAACTTGAGAGCAAGCAAACCACTCTCACAACCCGAGAGCAAATGCAAATAACAAAAGTTATGAAATATGAAAGCAACACTTACAATCACCTATGCCTTGAAGTAGAACTTGAAGGAGAAGTGTGTTGTGTGTTGAAGACTCTCTTGGAAGAGAGAAAATGCCCTTTCTCTTGACTGCACCAAATGCCTAGAAGATATCTCTTTGGTTCTAGGTTGGAGAGCAAGAGATTGAAGATAGGAATTCTTAGGGCTTTAGGATTTGATAGCTTTGATCTTGAGAATGAAAGCTTGAAAGATTTTGCAATGGAATGAGTAACATCTCAATGGAACAGTAGATGCTCCTTATAAAGGTTTCTCAAATCCTCAAAACAGAATTAGCAAAAACCCTTTTGGAATCCGTGAGAAAACTCTCAACGGATAGAATTTGCGCTCGCGACAGTCAACTGTTGAGGAAACCACAGTCGACTGTTGCACAGTCAGATTGGGTAGGTGAGAATTCATAACGGTAACTTACCACATGGACAGTCGACTGATGAAGCATAGACAGTCGACTGTTGAACCAACAGGCGACTGTAAATCCTACAACAGGCGACTGGCCAAAGATGGGTAAGTTGAAGAAGTCTGGAAAAACATCTGGGAGAACAGGATAGACGACTGACGAGGAGATAACAGTCGACTGTTAATCAGAATAGGCGACTGTAAATCCTTCTACAGACGACTGTCAAAACCCTGAGATTTTCCAGAGAGCTGAGTCAACAAATTGGCTCACAGACAGATGACTGTTGCTATATTGACAGTCGACTGGTCCATTGGACAGTCGACTGTAAATTCAACATTAGTCGACTGGCCATAAAAGACAGATCAAAAGATTTTGGGCAAAAGACAGACATGCGACTGATTTACAAAACACAGTCGACTGTCACTTGGACAGGCGCCTGTGAATCGTTTATGAGTCGCCTGTGGGAATTAAGACAGGGAAGCCCAAAACTAGATTGTAAAAGTTTGTGCATAACAGGCGACTGTAGTACAAAACACAGTCGATTATTTTTGAGACAGGCGACTGTAAAATGTTCAGCAGTCGACTGTTATAAACAATACAAGCACAATCAATAAAGAAATGAATTGGAGTCTAAGGACGATAGAACAAATGATGTCTTAAGACTGAAATGACAATGTGTGTGTGCTCCAACAATGTTCCACTTCTAAGCTACATACTAGAAGAGATATAAGAAATTTACATTGACGAAAACTCTCTTCTATCCAACGCATGAGCTTGAAGTCTTCATGGAGCTTCAACCATCATCTACGATCATCCAATCCATTTCATTTGCTTTCAATGAGCTTTGAGTGTCATCCATTGCAAGTAGATCTTCATAATTAGCTTAGGCAATGGATTAACTGCAAAATAGGGGATTAGTCACAAGTATTTATGTTTGCTCATCATTAACACCAAGTAGGGAGAAGTCCAATACTCAACAAAAGGGAGAGAATGTTAGATATTGAGTCACCCTGAGTTTAGTTTTGATGATGATTAAACAAATGAAGTGTACTAATCAAGATTATGAGTGTGTATGTATTAAAGTTTATTTCAAAAGAATGAGTTTAAATCAATGGAAGGAAGAATTTCATCAAGACCAATGAAACTTGCTCAAAGCCATGAATATATTAGCATTAGAGAAGCACATGGTCAAGATTGAAGTGTGGATGAAGCTTAATCAAGTCAACTCAAGCTCAAGAGTCAAAGACATGTAGATGAAGAACTCAAAGCTACATCAAAGCCAAAAAGAGTGGTAATTTTGATGTATTTAATACATGTCTTTAGATTTATTGTAAGGCCTTGAGATTGAAGTTCCTTACACATAGAAACACATAGAAAAATGTTTTTAATTTATACAAATATTTTGAAAATGTTTTAAAAATCATTTAGAAAGTGTATCAGTGAGTTTTCTGATACAGATCTACGTATTAGAAAACTGATTGACTTGTGATAATATGAGTCGACCAATGAGAAATTGGCTACTCTTGGGACTTTCTGGATTCTGCAAGAAGTCAACTCCTGTTATGTATGAAATTGACTTGTGATCCAAGAGTCGACCAGTGAATGAACTTGAGTCGACTCATAGTCCCCAACGGCTCAATTTGACTTGGATGTTGACTAACCGTTGGAGAGACGTTGGAGGGTAAAATTGGGTATCTGTTTTAGGCATATTTGATCCTTATAAATGGAGGTTTGTTCGCTGGATTTATTATGCAATTATTGATCAATTTTAAATATTTTCAAAGTGATTATAATTTCCCTTTAAGCTCTCTAATGTTTTCATGGCCAAATTGTTTTCAAAGAATTTCAAAGCTTTTAAGTAGTAGTTTCACTTGGCCAAATTGATTTCAATCTCATAGCTTCGTCTCTATTATTCTTGAGATTGAATCAAGTTTCTTTTGATCTCTAACGTGTTCTACTCTTCATTCTTTTGATATCTTAAGAATTTTTCTTTAGCCATGGATATATTCACTCAAGCTTCAATCTTAGTGGCTATAGGAGCAATTGTACTCATCTTCAAAAGAGTAAGTGACATCTACATAAGGGTGTCATGGTGAGTAATTGTATTGGTTATTGTAATTGTTGGAAAGCCTCACTTGTTAGAGGTACTCTTGTTAAGAGGTTGTTGTTATTGAGTTGAATGAATTCCTTGCTAGAGGCAATGTGATTGTATTGACCCTTGAGTGGAGAGAGGGAGTTGTAGAAGTCCTCTATTTGAGAGATGCAATTAGTGGAACTCCAAGCACAGCCTGTGACTGGACTAGCCCACGAGGGGGTGAACCATTATAAATCTCTCTGTGTTTGTGTTTGTTTGTCTCTATTCTCTGTTGCTCTTTACTTGCTTGTTGTCTTATTCAAATGTGCACTTTATCTCTATTGTAAATATTTGAGCAAGTTGATTAAAATTCAAGGTAGGTAACAATAGTTGAAATCTTAGGCATTTATAAAGGGATTGAGTTTGATTATCGCATATTTTCGAATAACACTATTCACCATCCATTTAGTATTTGCTTGTCATCTATAGGATCCCCAACAGTTTCCTCATTCAATACACTTGGATGAGACACTCATAGTTATGGATGATGCCTACTATGACATAGCACTGGACTAAGAGTAGTCAAGTCTTAATCACTTGATGACAACAACCTTCTTAAACTAACTTGGCGGCTGATGGACCTTGCTAAGTTTTTTGCTTTATGATAGACTTTCGAGCTCATACTCACAAACAATGTAGCTCACCACCGGTTTCGAGCCGCTTCAAATGAAAACTCCATCAACCTTTGTTATAAGGGCCAAGCGTAGCCTAGCTAGAATAACTCAAAGCTACCTTTGTCATGATGGCGACGACGGGGAGAATTCGAGGCGTCCAACCCTTCAAAGAGTGACGCATGGCTGACGTGATTGCAGGGAGAAGTCGAGGTGCCCGTCACCCTCAGATCTCGCCATGTGTCCCATGTCCGACGACCGAGATCGCCTGACACTTTCTATAAATAAGTACAGAGGGGCAACGGGAGGGAGCTTTCTCCCAAATTTTCAAAATTTCAACTTCCCCCTTCGTTGTAGAGAGAAGTCGTTGTCGACTGTCGTCGTCCGTTCATCCGTCGAAGCTCTGTTCATCTTCTTTGTTCTATGTACTCACTCGATCCGTCCAATGCCTTTGTCCACTTCTTTCGCTTCCAATTCTTACGTCGAGTAGTGGTTCGACGAAATTGGTGGGGTTGTGCCATCGAATCAGATCCGGTGGTGTTGGAGGCGTCGTCGATGTCTTGGCCGGAACAGCGGGAGGGAGACATAGCGGTCGGGCATGCCACCACCTCGTCATCGGCGATTAGAAGGGACCCTAAGAAGGGAAAGGTGCCCAAGTCGGCTGCCAAGGTTCGAAGTGGCAGCGGAGTCTCGACCGCGGTCCCTGCTGAGATCCTGGCCCAGATGTCTCAACTGTTGCCCTCCGCCATCCCCGAGATCTGCTCCAAGTTCATCCGGGCCCCCTACACAGTTCGCCTCACCGAACTCAGCGAGCAGATTTGTTCCCCATGAGACAATGAGGTCGGCATATACTACATGACCTTCGCCTTGGGGTTCCACTTTCCGCTCCATCCATTCATCCTTCTCGTCCTTCACTTCCTCGAATTCCCACTCTTTCAATTGATGCCGAACTCCATCAGCTCGATGGTCGGCTTCCTCGTCCTCTGCTCTGCCAGTGGCATAAGTCTGACGTTGTCGCTCTTCCAATACTTTCATGAGGCGAAGAGGAGGGGGCGTACTACTACGTCTGCACGATGAGGGGTCGGCCTCTCGTCCTCGATTTGCCGGGCAAAGTGAGGGACTGGAAGGAGAGGTTCGTCTTCGTCTCAATGCCGACGGACTAGGCTCTGAGGTCGAACTCGGGGACTCTGAATCCTGCAGTAAATGCTGAAGTGGTCCTCGAGGGAAGCGACCTTGAGAACGCCAAGATCCTGGAGGGGATCCCCAGGGAGAGCATGGTCTTGAAGGACCTGATCAAGGACGAGCAGTTCGCCCGACACGTCTGACTCGAAGGTACTTCGAGCTTAGCGATCAACTTTTGATATGCTCACCCTGATCTGTCTTCTTTTTGCAGGGGAGACCATGAGTCTTTCGATGGAGGAGATCATGAAGATGGCGAGGGATGTGGCATCCAAGCAGCCGCTGACCAAGGGCAAGCAGCATGCACCCAAGAGCTCGATGCAGGCCGGGAAAAAGCAGAGCCAGGAGGTGGTGGCCACCGCTCGGGCCGAGAAGGAGGATCGGAGCAAGAAGACGAGGAAGGAGCGGAGCAAGAGGCTGAGGAAGGAGCCTACGACAACCGCCCATACTTCTCGTTCGAGGGAGGCGACACCCGCCGGACTCATTAACCTCGACCCGGTCGAGTATGTGACCGACCACACAGTCACCGGGTTGTAGGGCACGTCGATCGGTGCCATTGCCGTCGTCCCCATCAGTTCGATCGCTCCTTCATAACCTTCGGCTGGGCCGGCCACAACAAGCCAGGATTTAGTTGTGCACTGGCCTTCCGGGTGCCCGTCGTCTAGGCTGGGGAAGCCGGCCCACTCGAGCTGCAAGGCGACGCTTGCGAACTTCAAGTCGCAGAAGGAGGAGATCATCGCCCTCGCTCCAGAGAAGTTCGTCATGCCGCACTACCCGGTGGGTACCCACGAGGCTGTTTTCGATGAGGCCGTGGTAGCGGCCCGCCTGGCGGAGAACAGCACTCTGCCGAGGGACCGAAAATCCCTGGTCAATGTGGACGTCGAACGCCTCTACGATACGGCCATCTGGCATGGCATGTAGGTTCGTCGCCACCTCTATTCACCTTGCCAGTCTTCCTTCTTGTTAGTTGTGCTTATGACTTTGGTTCCATCTGTAGGCGATCGTCACACTGGTGTCCCTCCAACCACACACGTCATCTGCGAGTAAGGCTGAGGCCGCCTTGGCGAGGAAGGTGATCGAGCTTAAGACGGCCGAGGCAAAGCTGAAGAGCATCAGTGACAAGCTGGAGAAGGTCCGGGGGTACTATGCGACCCAAAAGGATCGATTCACTAAGCTGTAGAAGTTCACTGTGGAGCTGGAGGGGAGGGTCAACGACGAGGAGGCCCGAAGGGTCGCTGCCGAGAACCTCCTGGCCTCAAAGAGGGAGGTGGCTGCGACGAAGACCACCGATCTTGAGCTACTGATCGCCGAACTGGTGAAGGTCAACCTAAACAAGGTCAGGGATGAGGCCGTCCGCCAGTACCAGGTTGATGAGTTCGTCCCCGTCCTGATGGCCATGAGGGCCGATGGCTTTAATGAGGGTCTAGAGGCCGGTCTCGAGAGGGCCAAGGCGAGGTTGGGGAAGCTATACCCCACCCTAGAGATCGACTTCTTGCTCTTGTCGGTGGCCTCTGATGACGAGGGGGAGGCTTCCCGTGCTACCGATGTCGAAGGGATGGAGACTACGGCTAGCAACAATTGGGGGGGCGATCAGGCAGACTCCCACGTCCCTGAAGGTGGCGGCCAAGAGGGTGGCGACCGAGTTGAGGCACCGTAGGCTGGGGGTGTGAATGTATGGCCGACCCTGAGGCCGAGCTTTTTGTAACCTGTGGTGTAAATATTAAATGAAATTTGAAAAATTTTGGCTTACTGTCATTGCTGTTTGCTGTGTGTCTTTGTATGTGTATGCCCCCAACATTCGGCATGGACGAGCTCAAGGTCGAGGAGAGGCAGAATGTGGTATAGTTGGTGGACGAAGTTCCGAGTTAGGTCGCCTTTGTAGGTCAACGTCGGAGTCTTTCCAAGGGGTGTTTGGGGTCGTAGCTCCTGTGTGCCCTAGGAGCCTTTCAGGGGCCGAGCTGCCTCGGATCTTTGAGAGGGTAGGTATAGGGCCGTCGTCTATCCCGCATCCTCTATCATAGGGTGGGTGTTGGGCCGTCTCCTACCTTGCATCTTCGCTCCAGTTTGTGTGGCGAGCTACCCCAGAGGTCTTTGAGAGGGCGGGTATAGATGGTCCATAGCCAACCCCGCGTCTTTGCTCGCGGGTCTAGGGCCGAAGCCAACACTGCGTCTTTACTCATGGGTCCAAGGCCACAGCCGACCCCGGGTCTTTACTCGCGAGCCTAGGGCCGGAGCCGACCCCGCGTCTTTACTCGTGAGCCTAGGGCTGGAGCCAACCCTGCATCATTGCTCGCGGGTCTAGGGCCGAAGCCGACCCTGCATCTTTGCTCACGGGGCTAGGGCCGAAGCCGACCCTGCTCGCGCCCCGGATACACACCCGGAGAACGATTGTAGTTTTACCGCAAGCGCACGGCGTAGTGGCGAGCGGGTATCGAACACGAGGAGGTGGTGTTGGATCCAATCTATCCTAGGTTGGTTTGACAACGAATGGTTTTATTGGTGGAGATGGCTATGGTATGATGTAATGGCAATGGTGATGGATGTCGGTGTCAGAGATAGAGAAATCGGTCAAATATCGATTCAAACACAATATAATAAAAGTGTCTAGGGCTAGGAAATCCCCACTACGGACCGTCATTCATCATTATGAATAGTGAATCTCAATATTACTAGACTTGCGTTGAGGTGAACTAGTCGCAACTGAATAGAGAACCAAGCTCACGCTCTCGCGCTATTGCCGGTCTATAGCAACCTAGATTAGGGCCCAATCTCTTGCAAACCCTATCCTAAGCAACTAGCATTAGGATCGACATCATCGTTCAATCGCCCCTCGAGCCCACTCTCATGCAAACTCGAGTTACGATCTAGGTTGTGATAGTTCGTATTCGTCCAATCTCTTGCAAACGAATATGGGTATAGATTTATAATAAAAATCCTAGCTTTGGTCCAATCTCTTGCAAACCAAGTCTAGAGAATCTCGATTATAAACCTAAATCGAATATCTAGGCCTTCCCATCGATTAGAATCCAATCTCTTGCAAACCCCAATCGATGGAAATCCCTAGCTATCCGTAATATATCGATCACAACCCAACCTCCTAGCAATTCTAGCAATTTATAAATTCATTCATCACAAATCTGAAATTAGATCCATAGGGTTCATCCCCAAACCCTAGAACAACAATTCTACTCAAGCATAGCAATAACGATGGAGAAATCGATAAAAAACATTGCTTGCAAATATAAAGATATCAAATCAAAGATTCAAAGAATAAGAACAAAAATACTTAGCTTTGATGAAGAATTCCAATCCAAATACAAGCTTTTTGATCCAAGAGGGGGCCTAGGGCATGGCCTAACCTCTAAAATAATCCCTAAGAAAACATGTGGGGCTCTCCTCTAATGGTGGCTACAAAACCCTTATATAGTCCCCCAAAACCCTAGCCAATAACCCTAGAAAACCCCCCAAATTCGTGCCCAAAAACAGCCCAAACCGCAACTTAAAATCTGGGCCCAGGCCGCACTCGGCCGAGTGGAACATGTGACCCGGCCGAGTGGAAATTTCAGCACTGCAGCATCAACTTACAGAAATTCCTCAGATTTCATCCGACCTCCAATTTACACGTTCTTGGCGGCGTTGGAATCGTCATGAAGTTTACTATCAATAAAAAATATGAGAAAAATACTTTGTTTGCTGGAATGATAGCAGATTTCAAAAGAGTGGGAGGCTGTCTGAAAATCTGGGCGCTGCGTGTCCTCGGCATCACTCGGTCGAGCGGCAAATGTCACTCGGCCGAGGGGCTTTTGGTACTCGGCTGAGTCGGAGCTCGTAGTCAATTGATGGATTACAGTAAGTCTGGTCTTTTGGATGCCGTCGTTCATGTGCCACTCGGGCGAGTGGTGTCTCCATACTCGGACGAGTGGGGTGTCATTACTCGGCCGAGTGCACGCTACTCTTCAAGTAATTGTGTGTCCGATCTGGCCGGCCGAGCGGGCTTCTTTGCTCGGCCGAGTGACTCCTTCACTCGGCCGAGTGGCATGCTGAAAATGCCCAATCTTCATCATTTCGCTTCCTCGTCGATCCTACGACGTTCTTTCTTCTTCCACTCGTCTTCTATCACTGATAGGTCCTCAATAAGTCCATGAGCGATGCTCCGTTACGCGTGCAAGTCCTTTAAGCTCATTTTTGCTCCCAATTGCTCATATTTCCTGAAATCCGACAAAAACAAGAAATAGTGAAAAGTAACACAATATCATCGAATAATCGTGAAAATCGGCAATATGAGCAACCGAAATGGCATGCAAATATGCAGAAAAAAGGTGTAAAATATGGAGTGATCAAAATCCCCCAAGCTTACCTCTTACTCGTCCTCGAGATAGATAAGTAGAGAGACGAACTCGGGAGATGAAAATAAAGAAAATGAAATGAAAAAGAAAGAACACGAGGTGGAAGGGGTCGCTAGATTCTTCTCTCAGATCTCAAGCCATAAGCTACACATCACGATAACTTGGAAAATACAAATCACATGTTATAAGGATTTCATATCTTACATAAACATGGTACTTGCAAGCTTTTAAGAACAACAAAAGGGATTCTCTAAATTCATACAATCAATTCATATCCACGTCACGCATTTCATAGGATTTAATATACAAATGTTGGCAATGTACTTTTCAATCAAAAGTTATAAATGAAGCATATAAGAATCACACCAAACATGCAATGGAGAATGGAATAAATCATGGCATTCACATATTTATATCGATTCATAAGAAATCTCCATAACTAAAGTATTTTGCTAAGTTTCAGCATTATCAAACTTCCTCATTCGTGCACCTCTCCACTATAATGTCGTGCTCACTCATATGGTCAAACGAGTTCACCCCCCCCCCCAAGCTTAGCTTGAGGCATCGCATATAAAGGAATATGATAGTGGAAAATGGGATTTTTGCCTTGGTTTTCCCAAGTATTTTGTGGCTCCAATAATGAGATAGAGAAATATTTTTTTCTTTTGGACTTTGTTTCTCGTTTTTCTTCTTGGATTTTTGTAGGAGCAATTTGATTTGTATTTTTGATTTTTGGCTCCTTTTTGGCTTTTTGGACTTTTTGGAGCTAACTTTTCTTTTGTGGTGATTTTTGGGAAATAGATGCGATATAAGTAGCTTTAGGAGGTGAACTCAAGTGACATGTAGAGAATAAAAAGATATATGTGGAGAAAGAAATAATGTAACACTCGGTTCACTCTAAGATGTGCACGAACGATTCAATAAAATAATACTTCAACTAAAACTCATATGTAAGCATGGATATTCTCAATCATCTCAATAAAGAGTGAAGTCAAGCGGTAAATCACACAATCATATCAAGCATGCAACAGAAGGTGAATAAGACAATAAAACTGATGCTTCAGATATACTAATGATGCGTGAATCTTGGTGCATTTCCAACAAAAGCATACTAAACACTAATCCATACATTCAGTTTCAATTAATATCATGCATTCATGTAGAGGAATCATCAAAAGAAAGAGATTTGCAAGAACATGTGAATAGCAAGACTATGGAATACTCTAAGTAGCATGGCAAGGAATAATAAGCATCGTGATGGCTACTAAGGCAATAAGATATATCATCATAAGGAACAAATCTAGCAAAAGAAGAGAAAGGAAAATAAAGAAATAAAAAATAAAAGAGATGAAAGAAAAGAAAAACAAGCACACAACATGATGCATGACCACACATAAAAGGAAAATAAGATGGAAAAATCAAAAAGATGATGCAAAATTTTTGAAAATTTTAAAAAAAACCCTAAAATAAAGTAAAAATGCAACTAATGCATCTAAATGGCATGGAAATCACTCCCCCAAGCTTAAACTTCACATTGTCCTCAATGTGATCATAGTGGAAGAATATAAGGAACAACGATAATAATAGGGGGTGAATGAAAAATGATGAAATGAATGACATGAAATCCTAATGCAACTACATGCACATACAATGATGCATGAGAGCGTCTTCCCCCAAGCTTATACCAAACAATCATATTCAAATGACTTGACCAAAAATGTCATGGCTTTGCAAAGCGTGATCAAGTCAAACGAATAAGAAAGTAAGGTTTCACTTGAAAGAAATGCTCGAATGTGGTGAGCAAAAGGATGTGACACATCAAAATATGAAGAGGGTAATTAATATATATAATGGGTTTGGGATGTAAAAAATTTTGTTACCGTCATATGAGGTGATATTTATTCAAGCAAATCTATACGGTCCTCTCGCTGTCGAGAGGATTCGTGTTTATTGAAAACATAAAATTTTCTACACTACTGGATTGATATCACCTATAGCAAAAGGCGGATCCAGTATCTTTGCCGGTGCAGGCAACTGCTCCAACTGCTCCTTCCGTGGCTCCGCCAGATGCGTGTGTCCACGGACTCCAACGAACTCCAGCAATGTATCCTCCAGCATTCCCACAAGGACTACACTTGTACCCTGTAGAGAATAGGATGCATCAGTTCGCTGCAAAAAATTCACCCTCGTAATAAAAGTATCCCAAAGAGGATCGTCTATAGAAATATATGGAATAAATGATGGTGGACGATACTTCCCTGGAAATAATCCAATATCCTCACGTGCCGTGATAGCTGTCTCCATGGTATCCTCTCTCAACTGATCAGGTAAATCTAGATCATAGGTGTGGACCTCCTCGATAGGCTCGTCGAACTGTGACACGTCCAAGCATACCTCCGGTCCATAATCGTATGTGTGCTGCAAAAGGTATGACGTGTCAAAAATATCTGAATCAAAATAAATATCAAATGGAATGCATGATTCAGAAATGGAGTGGGTAAAAATATCTCTCTGAGTGGGAGCAGTAAGCTCTGTGGGATAGTCCTCGACGTCAGTGGGAGGATGAGGTGGCTGCGGGAGATCCAAAGGAGGAGGGTAGTGCTTGGGATCCTCATGAATGGATATGTCCTCGTCCCGATGCACGACTTCCTCGGCGATAAACTCTGGCTCCGTGTGTGAGGCCTCCTCAAAAGCATGCTTCGGCTCTGCGAGGTAAATAACATCAATGTCTTCTCCATCTGAATCATCTCCATCCATCCACTCATCGTATGGAATAGCTGTGTCTGTGGGTGGGGGAGTGACGACGATGAAACCCAGCTCTGTAGCAACATGCCCTGAGTATCCCATCGCAGTTCTCTCATCAGAAGTGGCTGCATATGTGCCTGGTACCGTTGTCTCCTCAGATGTGGAAGCATCAATGTCCTCAGCCTGTCGTCCAAGAATCTTATCCAGATACGCATAAAAATGTGTGGTCCAATATAATCACAGCCTCAGTGGAAGGTAGAGGTGGCTGCGGAAGCTCAACTACAGGTGGGCAAGACTCTGGATTTATCTGAATGAAGTTGCCCTCGTCCCAAAGTGCTGCCTCAGTAATGTAATGCTCTGGCTCCGCATGTGATGCCTCCTCGTGAACTATCAATGTAGGCTCTCTTTGGAATGTTGATGCTGGCTGCTCATGTGTGTCACGACCCGCTTCCCTAAAATGGAGGCGAGACGTGAAAAGGTCCGCACGAGAGTGGAGCTGTGAAGCCCCAAACCCGATAAGCGTCAATAAAACATAAGCAGGTCCCTGTAACCACAACGGAACAACAATAATAATACAAGGAGAGACTGATAATAAAATCTCACATCTCAGGCAATGTCCAACATGAATATAAGTCCAACATCCAGAAAAGCCACCAGGCTAAAAGAAAGAGTCTAAAGGCCCAGAACAAGGCCAACAAAAGCAACGACATAACAAAGTATAGGTGCTACACACCGATAACAAAACAACTGTCTAACAAAAGTAAAACACAACGAAGACACTAGGACTGGTCCCCAGTGTCCACGTACTCCCCGTCAAACACAAGCTCGGGCTCGGCGTCAGCAAACACCTCGTCCTCAACAAGGTACTCAGGCTCAGGATCTAACATGTGTCACCCAAAAGAGTAAGGGGGCACATGTCAGCAAGTCTAAAAGACTTGGGCAAGGAAACTGAAAATAAGGCAATCTAGCAACCTAGCAATTTAGTATGCATGACATGGCAGTTATAACATGAGTGCACAATCAAGACATGGCAAGACAATTTGTACAAGAGAGCAATCATCGGGACAAGACAAGAGTAGCCAAGCTACTATCAATCTCAATCAATTCACTATTCACGTTGTTTGTAGATGTTTACGCCTTACAGCTGAATGGTTTCACATTCGCTGATTGGCCGCTTAACAACTACCCCAAAACCCAGAGTTTACGCCTTACCACTGCAGTTGCTGATCGGGCAGACTCCCAGTTGATTGGTCGCTTAACTCTTACCCCCAATACCCACACGTAATGGAGCCAGGGTCCCCGCACATGAGCTCAGCTGGTGAGCCTGGGGTTGCCCCGCATATGAGCTCACATTCTTAAACATTTGGCGTAGGGGTGCACCTAGCCGGAAACAAGCAATTCGGGCATTGGCTATCAACCAACACATGGCCCGCTTCTGGAACACGAGCCAGGAACACAAGCATTTGTAGCAAAGCTACGCAATCACAGAAACACTTAAAGAATGCAATGACATGACAATTAATTTGTGTACCGTTAATGGAAAGTAAACATGACATGGTAATTGTGCAACATGCTAAGTGTCGGAACTAGCTTCGTTGTCAAGCTAGTTCCCCAATTTGCGCCTAGGCGAGTATCATTTCGTCGCCTAGCCTCTTTTACGCCTACAATAAGCAAATGGCCTAAAACATGGCCTAAACCCTAAGTGGCAAGTTTCACTTGCCTAGCACCGGGGATGACGACCACTTCGTCACACGGATGCCAATCTACGGGGAAATCGCTGTTTTGGGAGAACAATCATCAAACAACATGAAATTTTATTAGGGTTTCATAAAAATACCAATAGGCTATGAAAACATAGAGGAATCGATTTGTTACCGAGAGGAAGCGGAAGAAACACTCCGGAGAACCCTAGGATCAGATCTGGAAAAGATTGGAGAAGTTTGGGAGAATTAGGGTTTTTGGGGGATTTGGGGATTTTGATGGATTTGGTGAGATTTTGGGGAAGATGAGAGGTAGATAGAGTGGATGGAGGGTTTGGATGATGATTCTAGGGCTTGGAATGAAGGAATAGGGCTTGGAGGAAGATGGGGGCTCAATGGGGAAGATTTTAGGGTTTAGGGTCGAGTGGGGGAAGATGAAATCGTTTGGGAGGGGTATAAATAGGATGGGCTGGCGGCTGCCCAGAAATTAGGGTTTTAACACATATTAGTCGGTCAAAGAGCAACCACTGACCGACTAGTTTGGCAACTAGTCGGTCGATCGACCAACGCAGACCGACTAAGTGCAAACAGTAACTTCTGAACGAAAATAGGATTTAGAATTAGTCGGTCCATGAACAAATACTGACCGACTAGTTTAGCATCTAGTCGATCGATGAACGTTCTTAGACCGACTAAGAGTGAACAGTACTGATACTAAAATTTAGATGATGTGTTAGTCGGTTAAAGAAGCATTGCCGACCGACTAGTTTACAACCTAGTCGGTCAACCAACATTCTTAGACCGACTAACGATAAACAGTAACTCCTGAGAAATTTAGAAAGCCAACTAGTCGGTCCAAGAAGGATTGCCGACCGACTGGATCGTCATCAGTCGGTCGGTGCCCCTTCTTATACCGGCTAATGAGCACCAAAAGTTCTGATACGGAGCGCGGGGCCCCGGGATCGATTCCTAAGACTCCTAGGCTTGATCTAATAGTAAGATACGACCGTTATGAAGTCCGTCACGAATGACATACTTCGAAATCGACAATCCTAAGGAAGAAACGAGAAAATACGACGAATCGATCGAAAATGAAAGCTACGGAGACGAAAACCACACAAAAGGAGAAAATCCACCAAAACATATATTATATTATAATAAATCCAGATACATGAAAAGCAGTCGTTACATCATCCCCAACTTAAGAAAAATTCCGTCCTCGGAATTTCCAAATACTCACGAGTCCGGAAACAAAAGTGGGAAACGCTCTCGCATCTCATCCTCATTCTCCCAAGTAGATTCTCCAGGTGAGCCGTGTCGCCACATCACCCTCACAAGATTGACAATCTTGTTCCGAAGCGATTTCTGACGCCTGTCCAGAATCTGCACTGGATGCTGGTCATACGTCATATCGGGGCGAACGGTAATCTCTGAAAAATCCACCGCATGAGATGGATCGCTAATGTATCGACGAAGCTGCGACACATGGAAAACATTGTGAACTCCTTCCAAAGATGGCGGCAAGGCCAAGCGATAAGCTACCTCGCCAACCCTCTCCAAAATGTCAAACGGTCCAATGTATCGCGGGCTCAACTTCCCACGCTTCCCAAAACGAATCACACCGCGATTCGGGGAAATCTTCAAGAACACATGGTCGCCCGGCTGAAACTCCAAAGGACGACGTTTAGCATCCGCCCAATGCTTAAAACGGTCCTGAGCAATTCTCAACCTCTCCCGAATATTCCTGACGATATCCACGGCCTCTACGATCATCTCAGGTCCCAACAACTCCCGATCACCAACGTCATCCCAACTCAATGGCGATCGACATTTCCTCCCATAAAGAGCGGCGAAAGGCACCATGCCAATACTCGCCTGGAAGCTGTTGTTGTAAGAGAACTCCACCAAATGTAGATGGTCCTCCCACGAACCCTTGAAATCCAACATGCACGCCCTCAGCATGTCTTCCAAAATCTGAATCGTCCTCTCGGACTGGCCATCCGTCTGCGGATGGTACGCCGTGCTGAAACTCAGACGCGTACCCAAGCTCTTCTGCAAACTCTGCCAGAACTGAGATGTGAACCTCGTGTCTCTGTCAGACACGATAGTCACTGGGACTCCATGAAGTCGCACAACCTCCTGCACGATTCACGTTACATCACTATCCAAACTAGGAAAAGGAAATAAAAACGGAGAGTAAAAGAATTTTACCTCCATATATCTCCTTGCTAGCGCCTCAGTGGACTGTCCCACTCGGAACGGAATAAAGTGCACAGATTTGGTCAATCGATCTACGATCACCCAAATCGCGTCATTCTGCTTCGGACTCCGAGGTAGTCCAGTCACGAAATCCATAGTGATGTGTTGCCATTTCCACTCCGGAATCGGAAGCGGTTGTAGCAACCCGGCCGTACGCTGATGCTCCGCCTTCACTTGCTGGCAAACCACGCACTTGGCTACACTCCGAGCCACACTCCTCTTCATACCATGCCACCAATAATTCAGACGAAGATCCTGGTACATCTTGGTGCCACCAGGATGCACAGAATACGGCGAACTGTGTGCCTCCACCATCAGCTCCTCCCTGATATCCCCAGCTGGCACACACAACCTGGCTCCGAACCTCAGCGAGCCATCCTCATGAATCAAAAAGTCAGTCCGCAGACCGGCTTCCACCTGCTCCTGAATCTTCACCAGCTTCGGATCCTCAGCCTGGCCAGCCTTAATCCGACCCACGATCGTCGACTGTACCTGCATGTACATCAACGACGAAGCCTCCCCAGGAAGAACAATCTCCACGCCAGACTCACAAAAATCCTGCCGCAATCTCCACTGCGAGGTCAAAATCATCACCGCTGGAAGCCTACTCAAAGCATCCGGAACCACATTCACCTTGCCAGGGTGAAACTGCAGATCAATATCATAATCCGCCATAAGCTCCAACCATCGACGTTGTCGCATGTTGAGCTCCTTCTGAGTGAAAATATACTTCAAGCTTTTGTGATCGGTGAAAATCTTCACTTTCTCACTCAGCAGGAAGTGCCTCCAAATCTTAAGAGCAAACACAACGGCAGCCAACTCCAAATCATGCGTCGGGTAATTCTTCTCATGAACCTTAAGCTGATGAGACGCATACGCCACAACATGCCCATGCTGATGCAACACACAACCGAGACCCTTGCCAGAAGCATCGCAAAAGATCTCAAATCCACCGCTGCGATCAGGCACAACAAGAATAGGGGCAGTCGTCAACCTCTCCTTCAGAACGCCAAAAGCACTCTCACAATCACCCGACCAAACAAAAGCAACATCCTTCCGCGTCAACCTGGTCATCGGCTCAGTAATACGGGAAAAGTCCTTAATGAATCGCCGATAATAACCAGCAAGTCCAAGGAAACTCCGAATCTCAGACGCAGACGACGGAACAGGCCACTCCCTGATGGCCCGAATCTTCTCGGGATCCACTGAAATACCATCTCCAGTCACCACATGCCCGAGAAAAGCAACTCTATCCAGCCAAAACTCGCACTTCGAAAACTTAGCATACAAACGATGCTTCCTCAAGATCTCCAACACCGTCCTTAAGTGCGAGGCATGCTCTTCCTCTGACTTCGAATAGATCAGAATGTCGTCAATAAAGATAACGACAAACTTATCCAAAAAGTCGTAGAAAATCAGGTTCATCAGATTCATGAAAACTGCGGGCGCGTTAGTTACGCCGAAAGGCATAACCACAAACTCATAGTGTCCATACTTCGTCCTGAACGCTGTCTTCGGAACATCATCCTTCTTCACCTTCAACTGATGGTAACCACTCCTCAAATCCAATCTTGAAAACACCCTTGAACCCCCAAGTTGATCAAAAATATCATCGATGCGAGGCAACGGGTATTTATTCTTAATGGTCACCGCATTCAACTCCCGATAGTCCACGCACATGCGACGCGAACCATCCTTCTTCTTCACCAGCAACACCGGTGCTCCCCACGGAGACACACTAGGATTAATATAACCCTTCTACAAAAGCTCATCCAACTGCTTCCGCAACTCTTCCAATTCTGCAGGTGCCATACGATACGGCGCCTTCGAAATCGGCTGTGCACCTGGAACAAGATCGATAGAAAATTCCAAAGCCCGATCAGGCGGCAAACCAGACATCTCCTCGGGGAAGACGTCGCCAAAATCTCGCACCACAGCTGGCCACTCCAGCTCCATCTGCATAGCCGCAGCCTCCACCGGCCTGGCCCGAAATCTGACAGGACCAAGCGAAATGCTACCACGACTGAACTCAAATATTGGATGTCCAGGAATCTCGAACACCACCTTCTTCCTCCTGCAGTCAATCGTAGCATAGAAGCTCGCAAGCCAGTCCATCCCAAGAACTGCATCATAGTTGATGATGTCGTGGACAATGAAATCAGCAAAAAGCTCATGTCCACAGACCACCAACGAGCAAGAATTGCAACCACGATGCACCGAGACCACACCATTCCCTGTAACGATATTCCAACTCTTGGGTAGAGGGGACGTCGACAAGGAATGCCTCTCCACGAAGCTCCGAGAAATAATGCACATCGATGCACCAGAGTCAAAGAGGACTCGTGCAGGAAATGTGCAAACCAAAACCACACATAATCAAGCAATTAACAATCAAATCCTAGTCTAGCAAACAACCATGTTCAAGCAAACAACATAATCTAACAATCAAAACCAGCTAGGAAAGTAACAGCTAGATTGAGGATTACCTGCGATAACCTCATCCACAGCCTCGCTCTCCGCAGCGGTCATCAGAAAAGCCTGCCTCTGCGGAACAAGAGCTGCTCCACGTCCAGCAGGAACAGACGCTCACTGCTGCAACGGCTGTGCTGCAACAGGAGCCCTCCGCAGCTGATTCGCATGCCGACAATCCTTCGCGACACGGGAAGCATCACCACAAACCAGACACTGGCCCAAAAACTTCCTACACTGATCCTTGTTATGGCCAGGCTTGCCGCAGAAATGGCAAAACTTCAGAATAGGCCCTCCTGGCCTCTTAAACTGAGCGGACTGATTAGGCCTGAATCCAGGTCTAACCACAGCTCTCGCCTGTTCCACAGGCCTCTTCCCAGCACCAACAACAGACCCCCTCCTCTGGTTCACGAGCAGCTCCTGCCTCTTGGCTGCTACTAGAACCTTCTGATAAGACTCCCGGTCAGAAGAGGTCACAAAACTCTGGAGCTCTGAAGCAAGTCCCTGCAGGAACCTCTGAGCTCTCTCCTCAGCGTCCTGCACCATCTTTGGTGCAAACCGACTCAGCCTCAGGAACTCTTGGTGATAAATGTCCACCGACGAGCTCCCTTGCTTCAAATCGATAAAACGCTGTAGCATCTCCTCCCTGGCAGCTTTCGGAAAGAACTCACCCTCAAATCTGGCCTTGAAGGTAGCCCAAGCTATCGGCTCCACCAACATCTTCTCTTCCGCATCCCACCAATTCCGAGCATTATCCTTGAGTTGCCTCTTCGCCAAATCAACCCATCCAGCCGGGGTGATCTTGGCCATCTTCAGATTGTCCTCGATGTTCCGAATCCACTCATCGGCAGCCAGAGGACCCTCAGACCCATCAAAATATGCGGGACCCAGCTCCCGAAATTGCTTCGCTCCTGGCTCAGAGCGAGGGGCATCCGGAAGAGCCCGGGCAGCTCGAGCAAGTGGAGCATTCTGGACTTGCAGAAGCACGCCCTGCTGCACTTGCATCATCTGGAGCATCATCCGCATCATCTCACCGTTGGTGGGTTCCCGCTCAGGCTCCTCATCATGAGGGATCGCGCCACTACCCCCACCACGGGTGAAACGTCTTCCTTCCATCTAGTGACACAGAAAACGAATCAGATTAGACTCATAGCTTATGACATCGGACGTCGAACTTAATTTATTGGACATTCTAATATTATTATCGCTATTCCAAAAATCGCAGTTGCAGAAGGACCTGCATGGGCCACCAACAAAACCTGTCACGACCCGCTTCCCTAAAATGGAGGCGAGACGTGAAAAGGTCCGCACGAGAGTGGAGCTGTGAAGCCCCAAACCCGATAAGCGTCAATAAAACATAAGCAGGTCCATGTAACCACAACGGAACAATAATAATAATACAAGGAGAGACTGATAATAAAATCTCACATCTCAGGCAATGTCCAACATGAATATAAGTCCAACATCCAGAAAAGCCACCAGGCTAAAAGAAAGAGTCTAAATGCCCAGAACAAGGCCAACAAAAGCAACGACATAACAAAGTATAGGTGCTACGCACCGATAACAAAACAACTGTCTAACAAAAGTAAAACACAACGAAGACACTAGGACTGGTCCCCAGTGTCCACGTACTCCCCGTCAAACACAAGCTCGGGCTCGGCGTCAGCAAACACCTCGTCCTCAACAAGGTACTCAGGCTCAGGATCTAACATGTGTCACCCAAAAGAGTAAAGGGGCACATGTCAGCAAGTCTAAAAGACTTGGGCAAGGAAACTGAAAATAAGGCAATCTAGCAACCTAGCAATTTAGTATGCATGACATGGCAGTTATAACATGAGTGCACAATCAAGACATGGCAAGACAATTTGTACAAGAGAGCAATCATCGGGACAAGACAAGAGTAGCCAAGCTACTATCAATCTCAATCAATTCACTATTCACGTTATTTGTAGATGTTTACGCCTTACAGCTGAATGGTTTCACATTCGCTGATTGGCCGCTTAACAACTACCCCAAAACCCAGAGTTTACGCCTTACCACTGCAGTTGCTGATCGGGCAGACTCCCAGTTGATTGGTCGCTTAACTCTTACCCCCAATACCCACACGTAATGGAGCCAGGGTCCCCGCACATGAGCTCGGCTGGTGAGCCTGGGGTTGCCCCGCACATGAGCTCGCATTCTTAAACATTTGGCGTAGGGGTACACCTAGCCGGAAACAAGCAATTCGGGCATTGGCTATCAACCAACACATGGCCCGCTTCTGGAACACGAGCCAGGAACACAAGCATTTGTAGCAAAGCTACGCAATCACAGAAACACTTAAAGAATGCAATGACATGACAATTAATTTGCGTACCGTTAATGGAAAGTAAACATGACATGGTAATGCAACATGCTAAGTGTCGGAACTAGCTTCGTTGTCAAGCTAGTTCCCCAATTTGCGCCTAGGCGAGTATCATTTCGTTGCCTAGCCTCTTTTACGCCTACAACAAGCAAATGGCCTAAAACATGGCCTAAACCCTAAGTGGCAAGTTTCACTTGCCTAGCACCGGGGATGACGACCACTTCGTCACACGGATGCCAATCTACGGGGAAATCGCTGTTTTGGGGGAACAATCATCAAACAACATGAAATTTTATTAGGGTTTCATAAAAATACCAATAGGCTATGAAAACATAGAGGAATCGATTTCTTACCGAGAGGAAGCGGAAGAAACACTTCGGAGAACCCTAGGATCAGATCTGGAAAAGATTGGAGAAGTTTGGGAGAATTAGGGTTTTTGGGGGATTTGGGGATTTTGATGGATTTGGTGAGATTTTGGGGAAGATGAGAGGTAGATAGAGTGGATGGAGGGTTTGGATGATGATTCTAGGGCTTGAAATGAAGGTATAGGGCTTGGAGGAAGATGGGGGCTCAATGGGGAAGATTTTAGGGTTTAGGGTCGAGTGGGGGAAGATGAAATCGTTTGGGAGGGGTATAAATAGGATGGGCTGGCGGCTGCCCAGAAATTAGGGTTTTAACACAGATTAGTCGGTCAAAGAGCAACCACTGACCGACTAGTTTGGCAACTAGTCGGTCGGTCGACCAACGCAGACCGACTAAGTGCAAACAGTAACTTCTGAACGAAAATAGGATTTAGAATTAGTCGGTCCATGAACAAATACTGACCGACTAGTTTAGCATCTAGTCGGTCGATGAACGTTCTTAGACCGACTAAGAGTGAACAGTACTGATACTAAAATTTAGATGATGTGTTAGTCGGTTAAAGAAGCATTGCCGACCGACTAGTTTGCAACCTAGTCGGTCAACCAACGTTCTTAGACCGACTAACGATAAACAGTAACTCCTGAGAAATTTAGAAAGCCAACTAGTCGATCCAAGAAGGATTGCCGACCGACTGGATCGTCATCTAGTCGGTCGGTGCCCCTTCTTATACCGGCTAATGAGCACCAAAAGTTCCGATACGGAGCGCGGGGCCCCGGGATCGATTCCTAAGACTCCTAGGCTTGATCTAATAGTAAGATACGACCGTTATGAAGTCCGTCACGAATGACATACTTCGAAATCGACAATCCTAAGGAAGAAACGAGAAAATACGACGAATCGATCGAAAATGAAAGCTACGGAGACGAAAACCACACAAGAGGAGAAAATCCACCAAAACATTTATTATATTATAATAAATCCAGATACATGAAAAGCAGTCGTTACAATGTGTGTCAACTTGTGGGGATGCATCATGTGAAGGGGAATGCCCGCGAGCAATCCAAAAATTTAATCTATCCCCCTCAAGACTGACATGGATGTCCTCCTCAAATGTTCCTGCAGCTGAAACATGGTTCGTAACAAAATCTGCAAATCGTAGATCAAATGCATCACCTGATGTAATGCTCTCTGAACCGGTGAACCTCACTGACTCCAAGAGGCCCACCAATAAGTTCTGAAATGCTTCCTCCTCAAAATCTGTGGTCCACATAATACCATCCATAACACCTGATCAACAAAGATAAATACCTGGAGAAAAATATCAGTGGCACAAAAGAATATAGAAATGATAGTAATGGTGGCGGGGGTGAAAAATTCTTTTTGTTAAAATTTTTTTTTTCGTAGTCTAATAAACCTAATTGTGACAAATTGGCACCTAACGGGAAACACCTCCCCGGCAACGGCGCCAAAAACTTGCTCGCGCCCCGGATACACACGCAGAGAACGATTGTAGTTTTACCGCAAGCGCACGGCGTAATGGCGAGCGGGTATCGAACACGAGGAGGTGGTGTTGGTTCCAATCTATCCTAGGTTGGTTTGACAACGAATGGTTTTATTGGTGGAGATGGCTATGGTATGATGTAATGGCAATGGTGATGGATGTCAGTGTCGGAGATAGAGAAATCGGTCAAATATCGATTCAAACACAATATAATAAAAGTGTCTAGGGCTAGGGAATCCCCACTACGGACCGTCATTCATCATTATGAATAGTGAATCTCAATATTACTAGACTTGCGTTGAGGTGAACTAGTCGCAACTGAATAGAGAACCAAGCTCACGCTCTTGCGCTATTGCCGGTCTATAGCAACCTAGATTAGGGCCCAATCTCTTGCAAACCCTATCCTAAGCCACTAGCATTAGGATCAACATCATCGTTCAATCGCCCCTCGAGCCCACTCTCGTGCAAACTCGAGTTACGATCTAGGTTGTGATAGTTCGTATTCGTCCAATCTCTTGCAAACGAATATGGGTATAGATTTATAATAAAAATCCTAGCTTTGGTCCAATCTCTTGCAAACCAAGTCTAGAGAATCTCGATTATAAACCTAAATCGAATATCTAGGCCTTCCCATCGATTAGAATCCAATCTCTTGCAAACCTCAATAGATGGAAATCCCTAGCTATCCGTAATATATCGATCACAACCCAACCTCCTAGCAATTCTAGCAATTTATAAATTCATTCATCACAAATCTGAAATTAGATCCATAGGGTTCATCCCCAAACCCTAGAACAACAATTCTACTCAAGCATAGCAATAACGATGGAGAAATCGATAAAAAACATTGCTGGCATATATAAAGATATCAAATCAAAGATTCAAAGAATAAGAACAAAAATACTTAGCTTTGATGAAGAATTCCAATCCAAATACAAGCTTTTTGATCCAAGAGGGGGCCTAGGGCATGGCCTAACCTCTAAAATAATCCCTAAGAAAACATGTGGGGCTCTCCTCTAATGGTGGCTACAAAACCCTTATATAGTCCTCCAAAACCCTAGCCAATAACCCTAGAAAACCCCCCAAATTCGTGCCCAAAAACAGCCCAAACCGCAACTTAAAATCTGGGCCCAGGCCGCACTCGGCCGAGTGGAACATGTGACCCGGCCGAGTGGAAATTCCAGCACTGCAGCATCAACTTGCAGAAATTCCCCAGATTTCATCCGACCTCTGATTTACGTGTTCTTGGCGGCGTTGGAATCTTCATGAAGTCTACTATCAATAAACAATATGATAAAAATACTTTGTTTGCTGGAATGATAGCAGATTTCAAAAGAGTGGGAGGCTGTCTGAAAATCTGGGCGCTGCGTGTCCTCGGCATCACTCGGTCGAGCGGCAAATGTCACTCGGCCGAGGGGCTTTTGGTACTCGGCCGAGTCGGAGCTCGTAGTCGACTGACGGATTACAGTAAGTCTGGTCTTTTGGATGCCGTCGTTCGTGTGCCACTCGGGCGAGTGGTGTCTCCATACTCGGACGAGTGGGATGTCATTACTCGGCCGAGTGCACGCTAGTCTTCAAGTAATTGTGTGTCCGATCTGGCCGGCCGAGCGGGCTTCTTTGCTCGGCTGAGTGACTCCTTCACTCGGCCGAGTGGCATGCTGAAAATGCCCAATCTTCATCATTTCGCTTCCTCGTCGATCCTACGACGTTCTTTCTTCTTCCACTCGTCTTCTATCGCTGATAGGTCCTCAATAAGTCCATGACCGATGCTCCGTTACGCGTGCAAGTCCTTTAAGCTCATTTTTGCTCCCAATTGCTCATATTTCCTGAAATCCGACAAAAACAAGAAATAGTGAAAAGTAACACAATATCATCGAATAATCGTGAAAATCGGCAATATGAGCAACCGAAATGGCATGCAAATATGCAGAAAAAAGGTGTAAAATATGGAGTGATCAAAATCCCCCAAGCTTACCTCTTACTCGTCCTCGAGATAGATAAGTAGAGAGACGAACTCGGGAGATGAAAATAAAGAAAATGAAATGAAAAAGAAAGAACACGAGGTGGAAGGGGTCGCTAGATTCTTCTCTCAGATCTCAAGCCATAAGCTACACATCACGATAACTTGGAAAATACAAATCACATGTTATAAGGATTTCATATCTTACATAAACATGGTACTTGCAAGCTTTTAAGAACAACAAAAGGGATTCTCTAAATTCATACAATCAATTCATATCCACGTCACGCATTTCATAGGATTTAATATACAAATGTTGGCAATGTACTTTTCAATCAAAAGTTATAAATGAAGCATATAAGAATCACACCAAACATGCAATGGAGAATGGAATAAATCATGGCATTCACATATTTATATCGATTCATAAGAAATCTCCATAACTAAAGTATTTTGCTAAGTTTCAGCATTATCAAACTTCCTCATTCGTGCACCTCTCCACTCTAGTGTCGTGCTCACTCATATGGCTGGTATTGGACCGTCGTCGACCCTGCATCCTCTGTAATCTGGCAGGTATTGGGATGTCGCCTACCCCACATGTTTGCTCCAGTTTGAGTGGCGAGCTGCCACAGAGGTCTTCGAGAGGGCGGGTATAGATGGGTCGTAGTCGACCCCGCATCTTTACTCACAGGTCTCGGGCCGAAGCTGACCCCACGCCTTTGCTCGTGGGTCTAGGGCCGAAGCCAACCATGTGTCTTTGCTCGCGGGTCTATGACCGAAGCTGACCCCGCGCCTTTAAGAGGGTGGGTATTGGATCGTTGCTGACCCCTCATCCTCTGTAATCGGACGGGTATTGGGCCGTCGCCTACCCCGTATGTTTGCTCTGGTTTGAGTGGCAAGCTTCCCTGGAGGTCTTCGAGAGGGCGGGTGTAGATCGGCCGTAGCCGACCCCGCATCATCTGATTACGGGCGGGTATATATGGGCTGTAGCCGACCCTGCATCTTTGCTCGTGGGTCTAGGGCTGAAGCCGACCCCGCGCCTTTGCTCGTGGGTCTAGGGCCAAAGCCGACCCCGCATCTTTGCTCGCAGGTCTTGGGCCGAAGTTAACCCTGCGTCTTTGCTTGCAGGTCTAGGGCCGAAGCCGACCTGTCATGCCCTGCTTCCCAAAGTACGGAAGGCGAGATGTGAGGAGGTCCGCTCAGACGTGGAGCCGTGAAGCTGCAGTCTGATAAGCGTCTGTAAAAAATTTCAAATAGTAGCAGGTCCTTGCATTACGACGAAACAACAACAATAATAATGAAGCAGATAAAAGAACATCCACCAACAAAACATCCAACAATTATTCCAACATCACAGAATAGTCATAAAAGTACAAGTCTGAACAAAAAGGCCTAAGCATGGCCGGAACTATAACAAGAAATGGTACTACACACCGAACAACCTAACAGCAACTACTAAAAGTAAACAACAACTAAGGAAAACTCCAAGTGAGTCTAGGACTGGTCACCAGTGTCCTCAAACTCAGTCCCTGTAAGAACCTCGAACTCTACGTCCGTGTACTGCTCGTCCTCTGCAACTAACTCTGTCTCTAAATCTGACATGTGACGCCCAAAGAGAAGAGGGCACATGTAAGCAAAAGTCTCCCAAGGAAAACGGAGGACTTTTGTGCAAGGATACAAATAAAATAATGCAACTAGCAGTTCTAACATGATGATGTGGCATAACATTAAAAGAGTGCAACAATTAAATGAACAAGATGATAACAATCAAGCACGGCGTAGCAAAAAGCTACAATTCACTATTTCACGATTCACGAATCACTGATTTATCACTTTGTGCACAGGGTTTACGCCTTTTGGCTGAAGTGACTGTACGGTCACACTTCTACGCTCAAGTGATCGCTTAACCCTACCCCTCCACGTGTATCGAGCTTTGGTTTCCCAACAACATTGCGCTCGCTTCTGGATCACGAGCCAGGAAGTGTTTTTCAATATGGCATATGGTTGTGCCTGCAAAAGCAGGTGCCTAGCCTCAATAGCAATAACATTTGTAGCGTGTGCTACTCAAATCACGAAGAAACATATGATGCATGACATGACATGGGATGAGCAGTTACAGTGTGTACCGTTAATTGAAAAGTAAACATGACATGACAGCATGAATGGAAGCAAGTAAAAGTGTCGGATCTAGCTTCGTTGTCAAGCTAGATCAAGTGGGGTATCGGATCTAGTTTCGTTGTCAGACTAGATCAAAAGGGCGTTTAGGCAGCTATCATTTCACTGTCTAGTCTCTTTTACGCTAACAAACAAATTGGCCTAAAATGTGGCCTAAAACATTTACTGGCAAGTATCACTTGCCTGTTTTCGGTGGTATCGGTTGTCGTGGGTTCGTCTCGACGGGTACTTCGTGTCGGTATGTCCGGTTCTCTGTTTTGGTTAAACAAATCACCGAATTAGATTTTTATTGTGAGATAATCAAAATATCGAGTTAATACCTAAACTGGGTTCCTCTAATTTTATTGGGTTCACTGGCTAGGATGATGTTTATATAGTGTTGTACTAACAGGGTACACATTATTTTATTCAATTTTTATTAGGCTAACATTATTTACAATATTACTAACATGCTGAACTTATCATTAACAAACAAATATCAATATTAATACTAACCATAACTTAATCTTACTTATTATTAGATAAAATGACATGGTTAACATTTCATTAATAAGTCTACCTACCAAGTTGACTTTGAGTAAAAAGTTACATGGTATATTTTTAACCTTATCAACTAACTTTATTAAACAATACTAACTTGTTGAATTTACATTACACTAACAAATTAACATATAAACCTATTATTAACAACCTATTATTATTAATCTTTCATTAAGCTAATGGTATGGTTAACATCCTAGTTAATACCCATACCTACTTAATTAACCTAATTCTAGCTAATGGCAAGTTTAATTATCATGGTAATATTTCATGGTTAACATTATATTTAACATCCCACCCACTTTCATCTACTCCTACATTATAATAACACACTTTTATCTCTCTCTCTCTCTCTCTCTCTCTCTCTCTCTCTCTCTCTCTCTCTCTCTCTCTCTCTCTCTCTCTCTCTCTCTCTCTCTCTCCTGTTATTCGTTAAGAGGCTGACCCTATCTTTAATTTCTCATTTCATTTCTCTCTGTCACTACCTCTCTCTGTGTCATCTTCCCTTCTTCCTTTTTTTACTCTGTCATCTTGTGTTTTTTTGTTTTTGTTTCAAACTCTGCAGGTAAATAAGAACGCAAGGGGACAAGGGTTACGCACCTAGGAGAGGAGGGGGTTCTCACGCGCGGTGCTCGGAAGGAGGTGGCGCTCCGACGTACGACGGACGGTGGGGCGGTTCTCCGGTGACGTCTGGCGGCGACACGCGCTCCGGCGGCTCCTGGCGGTGCATAGCAGCACGGGGATCTCCTCAGGTGGCGGCGGTGTACGGAGCAGCTGTTGTGCGTTCGGGTGGCGCTCCTCCAGCGTTCGGGTGGCGACACTGCTGTTCCGAGCTTGGGCGCGTCTTCTCAAGCGAGGGGTGCAGCCTGGTGTGCGTGGAGAAGAGATGGAAGGAAAAATCTGAAATTGGTTTGGGTTTTGGTTTAATCTGGAAGTGTGTTTTTCATATTTTTGGCTTGTATGTTTGAATTTGAGTATCAAAACTTCAGATCTGCAATTCTCTTCTTTCTGATTTGAATTTCAGTTTGGGTTGGGTGAGTATGTTTTGGTTGATTCTGAAATTTTGGGTATTCAGATTTGGCTTTGAGTTTGGGAAATGGATTTTTGGTGAGATGATGGATTTTGTGTTTGATTGTGGTTGATTGGTTGGCTGATTTGGGTTTCGTTTGATTCGGGGCTGAAATTGGTTTTGAGAATTTGTGGAGGATGATGGACAGATTTTGGTTGAGGAGCTGATTTGATTTTGATTTTGATTTTGGGAAGGATTTGGGGAAATGGTTGTTGGTTGCAGTTGTTTGCAGGGGAGAGATGGGTTAGCAGTGGAGATACTGCCTTAAGAAGGAGTTCGTTGGCAGAGACAATTTTAATTTTGTTAGTTGTTGGAAGATTGATTACGGGAGATGAACGTGGAAGCGAATCCCACGTTTTCTCAGGCTGCCGACAAGGGAGTTGGTTGCTGTTTGTAAGAAGAGGGGGATTTAAGCCTCAGATTCAATGAATTGTGTAAGGGAGATTTATGAAGCTAATTAATAATTTGGTTGGCAAAATTTGACTAAAATGTGACTGATCTCAAAATGACTTCCACATGGACTGCCGACAGAATGGGTAAAGGTAAGTTAATTAAGATAGTTAACATGGTAATTAGGTGAGTTTAAAAGCTAAATGTAAATGGTAAAAACGATACTAGTTAAATACATGAAAATTACGATTTTGCCCCCCCGAAACCGAACGTGTCCAGAAAATTACGAGAACAGAGCAACTGGTTCGTATCGTCGCGAGGATCATGAATACGAAGTCCGTTTTAAGATTTGAAAAAATAGTAAGGAACAATCATTGAAATCGTTTGAAATAATCTTCATTACAGAAAACGTGCACTAAGAAAACTGGCCGTTACATTCTACCCACCTTAAGAAAAATTCCGTCCTCGGAATTCTTATCAACTAAGGAGAAGGAAACAAATATGGATAACGCTCTCGTATTTCTATGAGGTAAATTATGACCTGAAATACTTCGAGACGAAGAGATGAAATTGGCTAGGAAAAGACACAAGCGATGTGGTTAAGATTAAGTTTCAAAAAGAGATTTGGATGACTAAGCTCCATCGATGGTCTTAACCATTAATGGGCAAGTGAAAGGACTAGGGACGGCTACCCAAGATGTGCAGGGACACAGGTGAGAAAATAATAAAATACGAATATATAAATATACTCCCAACTGTAACCCCAAATATTCTAACACCCTGGGTGTTAAACTCATAAACCCAAACAAGTGTTACTAAAATAAATTATCACTTCTTGTCTTGTCACTGAATAATGTTACAACTATAAGCATATCCTGAACTTAACTACAGGTCCAATACTTTCCCTTTCTTTTCAATTTCTATCCCATAATTCTTATCTTAAACAATTAATACTTTTAACAAGGCAACTTCGAAAGGGAAAAATACCAACTATCCTCGACCAATACTTCTTTATAAATTTCTTCACTCCTTCGCTCATCATGTTATTAAGGCAGTAACATCTTTTCAGGGATCTTTATTGTACGATATCCTCTATACTTTAAGTTCTCTAAAACAAAACTGTACATTCTCAGAGGCTGTCTCATCTGCAATGTATCATCCCTTGCTCATTGTATAACCTAACTTGTAGTACTATAATTTCGACATCACCTAACTCCAACCTGATTCTTTTCTCAAGCTATTGGTATAACGATGCCTTACCAATGACAATAAGTACTAATGCGTCTGGTATACCTCACCATATACCATCAACATTTATCAGGATCCCAACTCATTTTTATCGAGACAACTCATAAATTTAAATACCTTAATTAACAAATTATTAAATCACATCTCATCATTTCTTATTGAATCTTATCCCAAGCAACTTAGATCAATTTACGCAACTGTCCATTCGTATCAACATATCATATCATTTCTGACGTCTCCATCACTCTATCCGTACGATGGAGTCTTGTTACTTTACATACTCTACTAATCATCATCGTCATCACAAATCATGATATAAATTCCAAATCCGTAATGTACTCGTCTTCCTGTGCACCCTTCATAGTATGGAATCCTATTGAAGCCATTATGTATGGGTATATCCAAATGTGAAATATAACTCTTGAACACATCATTCTATCCCTCTTCTTGTAAATGGATTTTTCTAAGTTCTTGGTGTTCATATCAACTAATACAACTACATCTTACATCATCTCAACTACTCTTATCCGTAATTATAATCCCCTTATAATAATAATAATCATATCTAACATCCTATCAACATAACGCATAACAAAAGTCAACGCTGTTGATGATAGAAATAAAGGTAAAAGAATAACATTTTAAAAAGAAAAGGGTTATAACGCAAAAAACTAATCTCGCTAAAGTAAGTAAATAGATGCACTAATGTGTAACTAAGAGATAGTGTAGGATACAGAGTTGTTTGATGCAACGAATCAAGTTTGCAATGAATGGGTTTAGGTGAGGCAAGGACATGTAGTTAGCTTGATCAGAAAGATGATCTTACAGGTGCAAGAAGTAAGAACAGACATGCATATACGAGCGGAAAGTAAAGTACTGATGGTTGTTCAAGTGTGGTAAGTAAGGTGTATGTAATGCATAAAGTAAAGGTGACTGTGCAAGTGCAACAGTAACGACGGTGGCATGGCATATAGTAGCAACAATGTTTTAACCAACAGGCAATGTGATGACAATAGTAGGACAATTGGGTAGACGCAATAACACTGAAAAGGACAAGTAATGAGCGAGCATAAGGAAAACAAATGTTTCTTGACTATCTAATAGTGTAGGCTGGACTAATAATAAGAAGTCTAGCTTAACTCCTAAACCAGCCAGGCAGTCAGGGCTTGAAGGCATATGTCACTTCTATGACCGCATGACAAGTCCTTTGGTTGACCAACCCCCTTCCCATTCCTTTCTAGACACTGATCCAGTAGTAATTTAAGACCGCTTATTATTATACCTTCTATCACGTTCGAGTAGTCTTGACTTAGTCTATAGAACAGTGATATCAAATCAGTAGTACAAGGGTTAGCTTGATCAGGTGGCATAGAAATAATTATGAATGATTAAATAGGAGAGTTGTATGTATGTGTAAAAATTTGACAACATCTTAATAACGTATATAAGGATAGTAAGTATGTGGTATAAGTTAAAATAGTAGATTAGCAAAAGAAGAAAGAGCCATGGGTGAAGAGATGTAGTGTTCGTTTTGTAAATGGAGAATGATTTTTTTACAAAAAATTTTAAAAGTATAAATACGATGAATACAGAACTAATACACTGAAATAGTTGAAGTTTTATTTAGTATAAAACGTATTTAAAATTAGTATATGGTCGGTTGTTTCAAATCTATTGTAGTATAGTAAGAAAGAAAATGCCATACATAATCATGACTCACGTCCTTGCGGTCAAGCGGACATGGTCAGGGAAGTGACTAAGCCAAGATCACTTACCCCAAGTCTAGCTAGGGTGATCCAACAAACTTGGCCAAGCACATTGAACGGATCATGATCCATTGAAGGAAGCTTATCATTTATATGTGTGCCATCAACAAAAGAAGAGTTTTTAAAGATAAAGATCTCCATATGTAGAAAGTAAAATAGGATGGTATAGGTTAGAAATCATTAAAAATTTAGTGACTAAAAATTTTCAGCGAAGAAAACTCAACTCAAAGAATAATTTTAAGTCAGGTAAAAAAAATATGAGGCCTATGTAAAAGATTTTCAAAGAAGTTAAACTGGGCGAGAAATTCCATAAAAGAGATATCAATAGTAAAATCAGTATAGTAATGGGAGTGATTCAAAGGATAATGATGGCGGTCAGGAAGATCACGTGGATCGAGAGCAAGGATTAGAATCGGATCATCAAATGTGAGTACGGGTAGGAATGACTTGTAAAAAGGCTACGATAGATTCCTAAGGTCAAAAAGTGGAATGTAAAATGAAGGGAGATTAAAAATCAAGGATATACTGATTTGGTTGACTAAGAATTGAAAACTTAGGACTAGAATAATAATAAAAATCAGGGGCCTAATTATTAGGTCGACTACAGATCAGGAGACCTTAGCACTAAGACTTTTTAATGAACTAGATTATAATAGAGGTCTCAGGGAAGGGTCCTAAGAGTATCAAAATTTCGTTTTGCTGGCCCGAAATTAATGGACTCAACAAACGACTAGAGGAAAAGCTCTAGGGATCTAATATAGTCAGGGCTGGGTGGGAGACTACTAATGTAACCTAAGCGAGTACAACTAAGTCTCAACGAAAGCGCCTGACTATCAAACCTGGATGTCTATCTAAGTCTTCCTACCATATAAGACAAGGAGAACCTTCTGATTAGACTCAATTCATGACTTGAATGTTTCGAATATTTAAATGGATGTTGTTATCATTATTGTTGTTCCGATATTTCGCAGATGCAAAAAGGAATGACCTGCATGGGCCACCACTAAAACCTGTCACGCCCTGCTTCCCAAAGTACGGAAGGCGAGACGTGCGGAGGTCTGCTCAGACGTGGAGCCGTGAAGCTGCAGTCTGATAAGCGTCTGTAAAAAATTTCAAATAGTAGCAGGTCCTTGCATTGCGACGAAACAACAACAATAATAATGAAGCAGATAAAAGAACATCCACCAACAAAACATCCAACAATTATTCCAACATCACAGAATAGTCATAAAAGTACAAGTCTGAACAAAAAGGCCTAGGCATGGTCGGAACTATAACAATAAATGGTACTACGCACCGAACAACCTAACAGCAACTACTAAAAGTAAACAACAACTAAGGAAAACTCCAAGTGAGTCTAGGACTGGTCACCAGTGTCCTCAAACTCAGTCCCTGTAAGAACCTCGAACTCTACGTCCGCGTACTGCTCGTCCTCTGCAACTAACTCTGTCTCTAAATCTGACATGTGACGCCCAAAGAGAAGAGGGCACATGTCAGCAAAAGTCTCCCAAGGAAAACGGAGGACTTTTGTGCAAGAATATAAATAAAATAATGCAACTAGCAGTTCTAACATGATGATGTGGCATGACATTAAAAGAGTACAACAATTAAATGAACAAGATGATAATAATCAAGCATGGCGTAGCAGAAAGCTACAATTCACTATTTCACGATTCACGAATCGCTGATTTATCACTTTGTGCACAGGGTTTACGCCTTTTGGCTGAAGTGGCTGTACGAGCACACTTCTATGCTCAAATGATCGCTTAACCCTCCCCCTCCACGTGTATCGAGCTTTGGTTTCCCAACAACATTGCGCTCGCTTCTGGATCACGAGCCAGGAAGTGTTTTTCAATATGGCATATGGTTGTGCCTGCAAAAGCAGGTGCCTAGCCTCAATAGCAATAACATTTGTAGCGTGTGCTACTCAAATCACGAAGAAACATATGATGCATGACATGACATGGGATGAGCAGTTACAGTGCGTACCGTTAATTGAAAAGTAAACATGACATGACAGCATGAATGGAAGCAAGTAAAAGTGTCGGATCTAGCTTCGTTGTCAAGCTAGATCAAGTGGGGTGTCGGATCTAGTTTCGTTGTCAGACTAGATCAAAAGGGCGTTTATGCAGCTATAATTTCACTGTCTAGTCTCTTTTACGCTAACAAACAAATTGGCCTAAAACGTGGCCTAAAACATTTACTGGCAAGTATCACTTGCCTGTTTTCGGTGGTATCGGTTGTCGTGGGTTCGTCTCGACGGGTACTTCGTGTCGGTATGTCCGGTTCTCTGTTTTGGTTAAACAAATCACCGAATTAGATTTTTATTGTGAGATAATCAAAATATCGAGTTAATACCTAAACTGGGTTCCTCTAATTTTATTGGGTTCACTGGCTAGGATGATGTTTATATAGTGTTATACTAACATGGTACACATTATTTTATTCAATTTTTATTAGGCTAACATTATTTACACTATTACTAACATGCTGAACTTATCATTAACAAACAAATATCAATATTAATACTAACCATAACTTAATCTTACTTATTATTAGATAAAATGACATGGTTAACATTTCATTAATAAGTCATGACATTGTTAACATTTCATTGATTCGGGGCTGAAATTGGTTTTGAGAATTTGTGGAGGATGATGGACAGATTTTGGTTGAGGAGCTGATTTGATTTTGTTTTTGTTTTTGGGAAGGATTTGGGGAATTGGTTGTTGGTTGCAGTTGTTTGCAGGGGAGAGATGGGTTAGCAATGGAGAAACTGCCTTAAGAAGGAGTTCGTTGGCAGAGACAATTTTAATTTTGTTAGTTGTTGGAAGATTGATTAAGGGAGATGAACGTGGAAGCGAATCCCACGTTTTCTCAGGCTGCCGACAAGGGAGTTGGTTGCTGTTTGTAAGAAGAGGGGGATTTAAGCCTCAGATTCAATGAATTGTGTAAGGGAGATTTATGAAGCTAATTAATAATTTGGTTGGCAAAATTTGACTAAAATGTGACTGATCTCAAAATGACTTCCACATGGACTGCCGACAGAATGGGTAAAGGTAAGTTAATTAAGATAGTTAACATGGTAATTAGGTGAGTTTAAAAGCTAAATGTAAATGGTGAAAACGATACTAGTTAAATATGTGAAAATTACGATTTTGCCCCCCGAAACCGAACGTGTCCGGAAAATTACGAGAACAGAGCCACTGGTTCGTATCGTCGCGAGGATCATGAATACGAAGTCTGTTTTAAGATTTGAAAAAATAGTAAGGAAAAATCATTGAAATCGTTTGAAATAATCTTCATTACAGAAAATATGCACTAAGAAAACAGGCCATTTCACGACCCCACGTCTTTGCTCGGGGGGTATAGGGCCGAAGCCGACCCCGTGTCTTTGAGAGGGCATGTATTGGGCCGTCGTCGTACCCGCATCCTATGTAATCGGGCGGGTATTGGGCCGTTGTCTACCCCCATGTTTGCTCTGGTTTGAGTGGCAAGCTGCCCCGGAGGTCTTCGAGAGGGCGGGTATAGATGGGCCGTAGCCGACCCCGCATTATCTAAAGGCAGTCAGGTATTGGGCCGTCGCCTACCCCGCATGTTTGCTCTGGTTTGAGTGGCGAGCTACCCCGAAGGTCTTTGAGAGGGTGGGTATAGATGGGCCGTAGCCGATAAGGGCTTGGCTCTCGAACGTTTAGCCAACCGTCACGATGGCGCTCTTAATTTTGGAGAAGGGCTGAAATTTAGATTCCAACTACTTATTGAGTGTACAAACACAGAAAAATTAGTGCAAATATCTATTAAATGTACTAGCAAATGCATTTATTGAAAGTATTTGAGCAAATGCTCAGCATTTCAGGGATGGGCTAACTCCTCGCCCTCTATGGTCGCCAAAAT
The DNA here is from genome assembly GCA_030789695.1 of Scilla litardierei. Taxonomy (NCBI): domain Eukaryota; kingdom Viridiplantae; phylum Streptophyta; class Magnoliopsida; order Asparagales; family Asparagaceae; genus Scilla; species Scilla litardierei. The sequence goes on from CM061136.1 coordinate 20,447,826, forward strand.
GTAGGTCGCTGGTCCCACGACGTCCGTTATGGTGCAGGGGCCTTTCCATTTTGCGGAGAGCTTTCCACGGCGGCCGATCTCCTGTCTAAAGGTTGCGTCCCTGAGGACGAGGTCATCGACTCTGAAGCTCTGCTTCCTGACATGAGAATTGTAGTACCTCGACATCCTTTGGCTGTGCTTGATTAGATTTGTTAGTGCACGATCCCTTACCTCGTCGACGAGCTCGATGTTGATGTCGATGCCTTCTTCATTTGCTTCTTCATTGAAGTACTGGAGCCGGAGGGATTCCTCGCCGACCTCCACTGGGACGACGGCCTTTGCCCCATAAGCTAGCATGAAGGGGCTGTCGCCGGTTAAAGCTTTGTATGTGGTGATGTAGGACCAAAGCCTTGAAGCCTCTCCCTCTCAGCATCGAGGAATCGACGTTGTCGAATGGTTGCATCTTCATACAGTCGCCTCCAATGAGCGGCCTCCTCTTCCTAATCGAACTCCATCTGCAGAGCGACCGCTTCTGCCTCTTTGAATCACCTTTATTGTGCGGTCCCTTCTTCGTCGAATTGGGGGAGGAGGTCTTCTTCACTTTGCAAGGTCTGGAGGGGCCTTCTGATGGAGGCGGCCTGGCCTGCCTAGCAACGACCCAGTCTTCCATCAGTTTTGTGAAGTTCTCGAAACTTTTGTAGACACCAAGGGTCACGTCCTGAAAGACCACGGCCGACCCCTCAAGAGGTAGATCCATCGAAGGAGTTCTTCTAGGAGAGCAGTTCTCCTCAACCACCGGCTGCTTGCCACGACGATCGCTGCGGTGACTGCGTGCAATATCTGACATGAGTGTAACCCTTGTTCCTACAGACGGTGCCAATTGTTGTGGGTCAAGTCTGCCAACAATGAGATTTGTAGTTAATGGAAATAACAGGTACAATGATTACAGGTTTTGGGTTGATGGCAAGGTTAGCACGACTCAGAATACGCTTCGGGGTGAAGAATCCAAGATCGCCTGAAAGTCGCCCAAAGTCGCCGTCTCCTGGCAGCTGAGGCAAGCTTCCTGCGACAATAGAAACTCGTCAGAAAGGCAGGGCTGGCTGTCAGTCCGTAGCCTCTCCGATGCTTAAGTCAGTGGATGACTTGTAATAAGTGTGTTGGACACGCTAGGCGATCTTAAGGTAGATCGACGAAGCGTGGCGAGCTTATAAGGAAGGCTTAGATATATGGGAGATATCCGACATTAAATATTGGAAAGAAGTTAAGGATTTCAACTAACCAACCCCCTCCTTGGTGGCTGGAGGGGGATATTTATGTAGGGAAATATGCCCTCAGATCATTTGAATTTGATGCAAATGAAAATTTAAGCCTAGATAGGGACTAATTTGCATATGATGCAAAAGAGATTAAATGTGTCTTAAATTGTTTAAGACTATATTTAATTAAATAAACGCGTTGAAAAGGTTACCTAGATGACGGGATCGTCCCGCTCTAAACGCAGGTTCAAACCACGTCAAAAACGGAGTCCAAATGCACAAGTTATAGCCAAAACAAGTCAGCCCAAACTGTTGGGCTGAAACCAGCGAAAATGGAGGCCCACCAAGCCCGAATTTTCTGGTTAGGGTTTTTTGAAACCTGGAATTTTCTTGACGGCTACGTTTCTAAGAGAAGCATGACTTTTGGCTAACTTTGGACAATTGTTTGAATGGTCAAACGGACTCGGATTGACGAGCCGTTTTTTCCTACGCGTTCACCGTTGAACCCTCTTCGATTTGGTAGGTTGTACCAACATTGAAGCTCAACGTTAAGGGAGTTAAAATTCGAGGAAGTTTTTCCTTTGTGAAAGGCACACTAACTTGATTTAATTAATCCCAAATTAATAGTCCCACCTCGGTTGTGGAGAAAAGGGGAGAGTCAGCAGCCTCTATAAATAGAGGCCATCCCCCTTTCTCATAACTCGTCCCAAGCTCTAGATCTAAGCGGCTCTCATAAATATTGGAGCACGCTCGGATCTAGGCTTAAATTAATATTTCTCATCTCCCTATAAATTTCTGCTTTGCTCCTGAGTGCTCTAGCAAAGCTGCAAAGGAGTTCGGATTCAGATCCTAAATCTAGGCGGAGGTTTCACTCACGTGAAACTTTCTGGAGCAAGTGGTTGGCTCAGCGACCAGAAGTTGCTGGGATCGGCACAAGCGGTTGCTGGGATCGTAGCGGCTAATGCGGGAAGGGCAATTGATTGCCTTCGGTAACACTTTTGCTGCAAGGCAAGAGTTACAGGTATGTTGAGTTTTCTCTACCGTAGTTTTAATTAATGTGAATTATTTTAATTGCAGTAGCTACAGTAGTTAATTAGATAGTAGTATCCTCAGGGGTTGGTCTGGACCCAACCCAGGGATAGTAGCATTTTCTTGGCTTGGATTTTATGCTGATAGGGCTAGTTTATATAAAATGTTTATATAAATTTTTCCTCTTTATTTTCGCTTCCGCTGCGTTATTTTGTGCAAGGTTGTCCGGCCTTCGCTCTCAAGTAGGGCGAAGGAAGGACAATGCACTAGTCGAAAGAGAGCCCTTGGACTTCGAAACCCCTTCAGTGGCATCAGAGCTTGTTGAGCTTGAGTACGGGTTCTCGGGTTATGAGCCGACCCGAAGTAATCGCTCTTACCGTACCAAGTCCCGATAAGATGGGGATCTTATAATGGGTTGGGCATTGTCGAGAGGCATGCCGTAAAACAAGTTTCTGAGGTATCTTGTTACGGGTCTAGGGTGCCATGGATGATGGGCCTTAACAGCGTCGCAATGATATCAGAGTGATACCCTTCAGTGGTATCAGAGCCAGGCTACATAGACTATCTATATACTGCTTTTATGAAATGCATGTGATTAAAACTTGAAAGTTTTCTATGCATTTTTTCTAACTATGCGATGGTTTTATGCATTAAAACTTGTAGTTAGTCTTGCACTAATTATATGTTGGTTTTCAAATTTTTCGAAAATTGTTTTGAAAACTAAGATTATATCTTTTTTAATTATGTGATAATTAATGAATTTATGTTTCTTTTGCTTTTATTTGATAATTGCTAAAAGAAAGACTTGTTGGGTTAGCCAGTAAAATTCATTTAAATCTCTAATTTGATTAAATTTAAATGACTAGCTTTGGCTATGTTTTAAAATGTTGTTCACAATATTTTAAATAACACATCATAATGAATGATTAGGATTGTCCCTTGTTTGTTGAAACAATTTTGATGTGATTTATTAAAATCTTATAGTTGATTTGATTCTAATAAAAGTTATGAAACACATCCTAATAATTTTGAATTATAGGTTATAATTAGTTGATAGGATTAACTAGTTAAATAATTCATAACAACCAGATTAAATCAATATAACACATTTTTATCATTAGCACTTTCAATGGAGAATGGTATGGTTAGGTAGTTAGGGAAGGTGTTGTAGATCGACTCAGCTTTGCTGGGCGCAAGTGATCCTGCCCGGCCCTAACCCTGGTCATGCCCACTTGTACCGCAAAGTTGCTAATAATAAAATGTGTTAGTTTTGGTTATATCTAGTCTATGCGTTATAAATCTTATAAAGATTAATTCGTATCCCTCCTTGATTTTGGAGCTTGGTAACTCAAAGAAGACAATTATAGTTGTTGAGTCTCCTCAAGCTATGACATGTTTTTCTTTAAGGAACAAACTCCAACATACATGTGATGTAGTCTAGACTTGACCCAAATCGATACGTCGGGTCTCCTCGAGCATCGATCTAAGTCAAATCTGGACACGAAATCAAGGGTCTGACTAGACCAGTCATTATGATTTGTTGAGTCTCCTCAAGATCATAAGTGATTGTGGGTAAAAATCGAATGGAAGTCACATGTGATGTGATTGACTAAGAGTTAGTCTACCAATCATGGAACCAATCAACTTGTTGAGTCTCCTCAAGGTTGTGAGGTTCAGGATGATTGGTTCCCTCTTTCACTATATTTTAAATATTAAAATTCATTCATTTCAGAGAATGATCGTAAAATAGTGGGAGACCATAGTTAATTAAAAACCATATTAACTATATTATTTTATCATGAATTACACTAAATTAATTCTATGTCTTTTGCAGCATGAAATCAAATGTGAATCTTATCCTGAATAATAAATTGACTGGTTTAAATATTGATTGCTTAGAAAACTCTGGGCTTAACGGAGAGAAGAAAGGACATATTGATGTCTCGACTTCTAAGGTATTAGTTATACAGAGTATAGTCCTTTCTGTAACTTCTAACGCATGGGTATTGGATACTGGTGCGGGTACTCATATTTGTAATTCTTTACAAGGTATGAGCACATTTAGAAACTTAAGAAAAGACGAAATAGTTCTTCAAGTCGGTAATGGAGCTAATGTAGCTGCTAAAGCTGTAGGAGACCTAAAGCACACCTTGGCAAACAGTGCCACATTGTTTTTGAAACAATGTTATTATATACCAAATTTCCTATGCAACGTTATTTCCATTTCGGCTTTGGCCAAAGACGGATATAAATTTACCATTAATGAATCTGTTATGAACATTTTCTTTAATGATAAATTGCTGGGATTTGGAACAATGAATAATGGTGTATACACTCTGTCTAATGACATTGTGTTAAGTGTTAACACACGAAAACGTAAGGAATCTAGTTTTAATGAAACTTTCCTTTGGCATTGTAGACTAGGCCATATCGGAGAAAAAAGACTTAGCAAGTTGCATAAAGAGGGGTCTCTTGACCTCTCGAATTATGAGTCGTTCGACACTTGCGAGTCTTGTCTCAAAGGTAAAATGGCTAAAACTCCCTTTGCGGGTCAAGGGGAAAGAGTTAGTGAACTCTTGGGTCTAGTACATTCTGATGTATGTGGACCAATGTCTACTTTAGCGAAAGGAGGTTATTCATACTTTGTTACATTTACTGATGATCACTCTAGGTCCGGACATGTGTTCTTGATGAAGCACAAGTCTGATACATTTGAGCGATTCAAAGAGTATCGTAACGAAGTTGAAAAACAGACGGGCAAAAGTATTAAAATTCTTCGATCTGATCGAGGAGGAGAATACTTGAGCCATGAATTCCTTGCGCATCTAAAAGAGAATGGGATTCTCTCTCAGATCACTCCTCCTTACACACCTCAACATAATGGTGTGTCAGAGAGAAGGAATCGTACCTTGTTAGACATGGTTCGATCAATGATGAGTGACTCTGAGTTACCTATCTCCCTTTGGGGATATGCCCTAGAAATTGCTACCCATATCCTTAATAGAGTTTCATCTAGATCCGTGCCAATGACACCATATGAGATATGGAACGGGAAGAAGCCAAACCTTAAGCATATTAAGGTATTGGTTGTCCTGCGTATGTCAAGAAGCTTAATCCAGATAAACTGGAGGATAGGTCTGTTATGTGTAGATTCATTGGGTATCCTAGTCACTCGACGAGACACATTTTCTATCACCAGGAACAACAAAAGATTGTTGTGTCCAAACACGCCACCTTTCTTGAAAAGGAATTCCTTGTGAAGGAGTCTAATGGCGAGGTAATAGAACTGGACGAAAGTCTAGAGACTGAATCAACACATGAACAGATCGCGGAACCAGTGGGAGAGGCAGAGCCTAGTGCTCCTGAAGAAATTATTAGGAAGTCAAATAGGATTCCTCGAGCTCCAGAAAGATACTACGGATTTCTCGTAGATGGAGGAGTTGAGGATAGCATCTTAGTTGAAGATGATCCTATTAGCTTCCAAGAAGCCATTAAGAGTAAAGACTCTAAGAAATGGCTGGATGCAATGAAATCTGAGATGGATTCCATGCACATTAATAAAGTTTGGACTTTAGAGAATGTGCCCAAGGGAAGTGTTCCTATTGGCTGCAAATGGATCTTCAAAAGGAAGATCGGTGCAGATGGAAAAACAGAAACGTGGAAAACAGTTTAACATGGAAAAGGATAGATCTAAAAGGATGCTAGGACTCTCCCAATCTAGGTACATTGATACTGTGTTAAAACGGTTTAACATGGAAAACAGTAAAGGTGGGTTTATACCCGCAAATCACGGAATAAGTCTTTCCAAGAAGATGTCTCCAAAGACTGACTTGGAAAGAGAACGCATGAGCAATATTCCATATGCTTCGGCAGTTGGATCGATCATGTATTTCATGATATGTACCAGACCTGATGTCGCTTTTGCACTAGGTGCAGTAAGTCGATATCAGTCTAACTATGGAGAAGAACACTGGAAAGCAGTCAAGACGATTCTCAAGTACTTGCGAAGAACAAGAGATCTAGTTTTGATTTATGGAAGTGAAGAACTCAAGATTGAGGGCTTCACGGATTCCAGCTTTCAGAGTGACGTGGATGACAGCAAGTCAATTTCAGGATACATTTTCAGTCTCAACAGATGTGCAGTGAGCTGGAGGAGTTCAAAGCAAGATACTGTTGCTGATTCAACTATGGAGGCCGAATATATAGCGGCCAATGATGCAGCAAAGGAAGCCGTCTGGATTAGGAAGTTTGTGAGCCAGCTAGGAGTGTGCCTACTGTTATAGATCCAATACCGTTGTATTGTGATAACAATGCCACATTGAGCTTGGTCAAAGAACCCAGATTCCACAAGAGATCCAGACACATTCTTCGAAAATATCACTTGATACGTGACATTGAGAAGAGGAAGGACATAGAAATCCTCAGAGTCTCGTCTGAAGAGAATTTAGCTGATCCATTTACAAAGGCCCTTGCACGTGATCGTTTGGAGAAACTAATGTGTAAAAGCGGTATGAAATACCATAAAGAGTGGGCCTTGTAGTGAGTGGTAGATGTTTTGAGAGTTGTATGCCTATGAGGCACATTGTCTTGTAAAACATCTTATTCATGAATAAAATAAATTTATTGGTATCAAATTATCTTTGTGCATTCGTGTCATCTTATATACTTAGATAATTTCCTTAGACTAATAGCAAGGTATACACTTATCTTGATGCCGATCACGATTATGAGAAAGTGTTTTTACTGATTGGAGCTTAAAGTCTTAAACTGGTTCGTGGTCATTGATATGTCGAGAAGAGGATATCGACACATCTAAAAGACCATTGTGTCTTTGTATTCACTATGGATTAGTAACGATGAACTCGTAATCGTTTGACTTGGTGAAGTCAGAAACAAGACACATGTGCTCATTAGAGAATGAGTTCACTGAACGACTCATAAAAGGTTATCATTTGGTTAAACTTAATTTAAAATGTCAATGATAACTTTTAGTGATGATAGGCAAGTTGGTCCTATGACTTGAGGACATTGAATAAACCTGCATGTGAATGGTGTCACTTAGATCATCTTCCTAGCTTCAAGGCTTTACTTGTCGAAAGGATTTTGGTTGGGTGGCACTTGAAGCGTGTGACGGGAGTTGTGTCTAAGAAAGGATTCGTCTCTCTCATTAAGGAGAGTTAGTGTTGTATGTGTTGGTTCGGTGCTTTAGTGAAAATCTTTGATCAAAGTATGTTGAAAGAAGTTCAACATGTATTTAACTAAAGACCGATGTAACTGACCGGTTTCAAGTTGGTGGGGTTGACATGTTACCATACCCTAAACTTGAATAAACAACATAGTCTTGACGAAAGGATTAAAACTGCGGTATTCATCACAGATACAGTCTTGGTAATCCCGACGATTTTTGTCAATGGGTTAAACCACATAATTATGATGCCGAAACAGGGACGACAACTACTGCTCGTGGTCGCTGCCGTCTAGGGTCACGAACCCAAACCTGTAGTAGGGTCAGGCTGTAGGGTCTCACACAGAGTGCGATCTTCGTCTAGTAATAGGTAGAAATTAGTTAGGGAGAATAATTTGCATTTGATGCAAGGGACAAAGTATTGCAAAAGATGTTTGTAATAGTCTCCAGCATTTGGGATAAATGATCATGAGTGCAAGTGAGAGATGTAGGAACATATGCCCTCAGATCATTTGTATTTGATGCAAATGAAAATTTAAGCCTAGATAGGGACTAATTTGCATATGATGCAAAAGAGATTAAATGTGTCTTAAATTGTTTAAGACTATATTTAATTAAATAAACGCGTTGAAAAGGTTACCTAGATGATGGGATCGTCCCGCTCTAAACGCAGGTTCAAACAGCGTCAAAAACGGAGTCCAAATGCACAAGTTATAGCCAAAACAAGTCAGCCCAAACTGTTGGGCTGAAACCAGCGAAAATAGAGGCCCACCAAGCCCGAATTTTCTGGTTAGGGTTTTTTGAAACCTGGGATTTTCTAGACGGCTACGTTTCTTAGAGAAGCATGACTTTTGGCTAACTTTGGACAATTGTTTAAGGGTCAAACGGACTCGGATTGACGAGCCGTTTTTCCTACGCGTTCACCGTTGAACCCTCTTCGATTTGGTAGGTTTTACCAACATTGAAGCTCAACGTTGAGGGAGTTAAAATTCGAGGAAGTTTGCCCTTTGTGAAAGGCAAACTAACTTGATTTAATTAATCCCAAATTAATAGTCCCACCTCGGTTGTGGAGAAAAGGGGAGAGTCAGTCGCCTCTATAAATAGAGGCCCTCCCCCTTTCTCATAACTCGTCCCAAGCTCTAGATCTGAGCGGCTCTCATAAATGTTGGAGCACGCTCGGATCTAGGCTTAAATTAATATTTCTCCTCTCCCTATAAATTTCTGCCTTGCTCCTGAGGGCTCTAGCAAAGCCGCAAAGGAGTTCGGATTCAGATCCGAAATCTAGGCGGAGGTTTCACTCGCGTGAAACTTTCTGGAGCAAGTGGTTGGCTCAGCGACCAGAAGTTGCTGGGATCGACGCAAGCGGTTGCTGGGATCGTAGCGGCTAATGCGGGAAGGGCAATTGATTGCCTTCGGTAACACTTTTGCTGCAAGGCAAGAGTTACGGGTATGTTGAGTTTTCTCTACCGTAGTTTTAATTAATGTGCATTATTTTAATTGCAGTAGCTACAGTAGTTAATTAGATAGTAGTATCCTCAGGGGTTGGTCTGGACCCAACCCCGGGATAGTAGCATTTTCTTGGCTTGGATTTTATGCTGATAGGGCTAGTTTATATAAAATGTTTATATAAATTTTTCCTCTTTATTTTCGCTTCCGCTGCGTTATTTTGTGCAAGGTTGTCCGGCCTTCGCTCTCAAGTAGGGCGAAGGACGGACAATGCACTAGTCGAAAGAGAGCCCTTGGACTTCGAAAACCCTTCAATTTATAGGGTTGAGAGGTGGTTGCTTGTTGTCCAATCAGCTGTCGAGTTAGCTTAGCTGGAGCGCAAGTGGAGAAGTGAGGTCGGCGGGGGCTGTCAGAGATATTTATACATTAATGGGAGTCAGACGCGTTAATGAGACGCGATGGCCGGCCATTAGTTCTCGCCCTTAACCCCTGGCACTAATGGGGGGTAGGTGGTCCTATGTCACACTGTTAGAGATATTTGTGTTAGGCCGCCCTTGGTTAGGCCGCCCTTGGTTAGGCCCAAGCTCGGCGACCTCGGACCGTCCGACCGCGGTTCCTATTAGAGAGTAGGCGAGCTTCTTGCTGGTATGGCGAGGTTATCGATCGGGTAGTCGAGCTTCTTTTGTTGACCCTGATGGCGAGCTTGCCGCTTGGCAAGGCGAGCTTCTCAGTGTCGCGGCGATCTTCCGCTTGGGCTTCAAAAAAAAATGGGCCTTTATTATCTTGGCCGGCCTTAAGGCCGTAACAACGTGATTACTAATTTCATCCTAATTACTAATTACATCCTAATTACATAATCATTAACTATGTAATCACTAATTACATAATACGTCATCACTAGTCACTAATTAAATTTTTCGTTCAAAATTCCAATTGTGATTAGTGATTACATATTAGGGATTGTTTTAAATTACTGATCATGATTAGATCACTAATCACTAATTAATCAAATAATCACTAATTAATCACTAACCAAATAATCAAATAATTCGTGAATAGATCTGCGGTCGACACCCGCAGATGTAATCGCTAATCAAATACTTACGTGATCACTAATCACTAATCATTAATTAATCATTAATCACTAATTAATCACCATCAGATCGAATTAATTAGAGATTAATATTTAATTAGTAATTACTAATAACAAATTAATTTTTTGAGAGGGATTAATTACATGATTACATAATCATTAATTACACAATTAATTATTTGATGAGGGATATTAGTGTTTTTTTGTTCAAAATCACTAATTACGTAATCACTAAGTGCATCCTAACAGCTATTTACATCCTAATCACTAATTACTTAATATGTAATCACTAATCACTAATTAATTATATGATTCAAAAACTAACATAGAACAGAAAATGTTTTGGTTTTGCAAAATTACTTACTGCACACAACATGCAAAATTTTTCCATGTTGTGCGCATTGAGCAATTTTGGCTCTATTTTTACCTGTTGTGCGGCGAGTAATTTTGTTTCACAGAGCCAGAATTGCTCACCGTGCATTTTTGCATGTTGTGTGCATTGAGCAATTTTACAAGATCGGATGTAATTAGTGATTAGTGATTACTAGATTAGTTTTTTAATCATGTAATTAATTAGTGATAAGTGATTACATATTATGTAATTAGTGATGAAGATGTAATTAGTGATGAGGATGTAATTAGTGATTACGTAATTAGTGATTTTGAACGAATCTAGCACATCCTAGTCACTAATTACATCATAATCACTAATTAAATTATATGTAATCACTAATCGTTAATTAATTACATGATTAAAAAACTAATCTACTATGGAAAATGTTCCGATATTGCAAAATTGAATTTTGTCTGTTGTGCGTGGTGAGCAATTTTGTTACACGGAGCCGAAATTTTTGAACGAACACACCATGCAAAAATTTTTCCTATTGTGTGCGATGAGCAATTTTGTTCCACGTAGCCAAAATTGCCCATTGCACACAACATGCAAAACCACGCTAAGTATTGAAGGAGATATTTGAAAGGGTTTGAAATGCTTGTTTCGTTATTTTTCCGAAAAGTTTGACCGATCAAGGCGTGAGAAAAAATGTTTGTGCCCGTAGCAACTCCCCTTTGCAAATTGCATCACTATTAATTACCTGATCTCAAATTTGAATATATGGGAAGAATGGACATGTCCGAAAATATGCCTTAGATGAAAATTTACGTTCACGAGGGTATGCTAAATTTTCTCTCCTTTCTTTTTCATTCATCTCTATTCCTTCGTCATCAAGAACGGAGATCTTGCCCTAAGCAATCCCCATTGCCCACAAGGTTAGCTTCTATTTCTCCAATTATTTTATTTCTCATTTAATCAATCTCAAGAATAGTTTTGCATTCATCAAAATCCCTCAATATTCGTTAACAGAATCTGCATTGCGATTTATTTGTTAATTTCTATTGTTTGATCTTCGAAATAAGGCAATGCAATTAGGGCAAATACCAAGTGATCCTCCTATAATGTTAGCATTGATGAGAAAACCCTCAATTGTTGCGCATGAGCTTCTAATGATTGGCATTGTTGTGAACAAATGATGAGCGATGTAACTTGTTATATTATAGGAATGGAGAAAGAGTTAGTGGAGAGGCTAGAATCCGCGGTTTCACGATTGGAGACGCTTGCTGATGGATCACATTGTTCATCAAGAGACATGCCTGATGGTACACCGGATCCGTCGATATCTGCATTTTCCGATTTGATCGAGGATTTTGTTGCGAAGGTCGTTGCGATTGCTGAGAAGATTGGGGGAAAAGTTTTGGAGGTGACGAAGGTCGTGCAGGATGCTTTCTTTGTTCAAAAGGATCTTTTGATGAAGGCCAGGAAGTTTCAGGTTCGATATATTTTACATTTTTGGTTCTTTATGCAAATTGTACAATGCAAATGATTTTGTTTTCTTGGTTTATATTTTCTTTCTTTTGATTGAAACTGTTTTGATGAATGACAATTTTAATGCAACTGGATTACATAATTACGATAATGGTAGTGTACAGGTGTTTTCTCACCACAACGTATTTTGTTACAAATGAGTACAGTTGTAACAACAGATGTAATAGATGTTGCTGAACGGTGTCTGCAGTTGACTGGGTACCAGACGAGCTGGCCTTGGACTGAGTTGGCTTTAATCTGAGCTATTGGCGACTGATTAGGATCTGGGCGAGCTGACCCTAGGCCGAACCGGTCTCGATTCGTCAGTGGATGGTGGTTGCCCCCAGTGGGGCTGATGTGCGGTGGCTTGGCAGGGTATGATGTAGACTTCAGACTGAGTGTTGGGCGAGTTGGCTCCGAGCTGAATGGGCCTTGGTCCGGGTGGATGGAGCCACGTCCGAGCTATGCTCACCAGGACCGAGCGATGCTCACTAGGCCCGAGCTATTCCAAACCCCTTCAGCCTCTTGGTTACTCGGAGGAGTCGATCTCTGGCTCAGTGGCCTCGGTCCGAGCTATTGGAGCCAAACCCAAGCTATCTCCACCACGTCCGAATTGTTGGCGCTTTGGCCCAAACTGTGGTGACCAAGTTCGAGCTGCTTATACTCTAGTCCGAGCTGTCTATAAGCTTCCTTTTGTTTCCTGCATCACAGAGATCGTTAGGGAGGGTCGGATATGTGGTCCGACCTGATTCCTCCGATGCTTAATTCAGATGATGACTCAATGGAGCCTCGTGGCAACTATGACCGATCTGTTAGGAGATCGACCGATAGTTATCGTGCCGAGTTATGGAGCAAATTTAAAAATCTTAGGTCGGAGCAAATCCCGAGTTTATGAATACTTGATTGGATATTGTCTGAGAGATTCAGCGAGAGAGGTTGTCTCAGAAGTTGTCTGAAGGTGTTGGCTGGAGAGATCCCAGAATAAGTCCCAGAAAAGTCCCTCGAATGTGGAAGGAGAATAGCCCGCCTCCCTCGTTGCCCAAAAGACTACTTATAGGCGGTGGACGTTAGAGGGTAATGTCCGAGCCTTCAATTTGCTAAGCTGTCGCCATTGATGAAGGGCGTAACAGTCTGTCATTGAATGCCTTTATTGATGACGACCTTAACGGTATGTATTGATGAGGGACCCCATTGGTCAGCTCGGCTATCGCTTTAACTGAAGAGTCGGTTGTCCTCACGCAAAGGTTTCTAGGTTGTTGGGCCGAAGTCATGGGCTTTACTGGGCTTGTCCACTCAAATAATCAGCATAATGATCATTGAAGGTTGGCCCCATGCTGTATCAATGTCTGCATCTCCCGAGCTTAACCGCAACCGAGGTTGAGATCGGGTGATGTGATACGCATTAACTAGGCATAGCAGTCAAGGCAGCGCATTTAATTCTGGCCGTCAGAGCGATCATCATCCTAGAAATCTTTCTCCAACAGCACGAAACTCGGAGCCTCGGAGCCCCAAGACATTGACACGCGTCTGAGATCAGGCGACCGAGCTTGCCTCAGGGGGTTTAGTTCTGTTTAAAGAGAGAATGCGGATTGGAGAGAATCACTCCTCTGCTTTCTGAAGAGTTTGTTCTTGCCTTTGCCTTCTTCTTCTCCTTTTAGCTTCGTCATCGTCGGAGCAAAGCAGTCTTCTCATCTGTTCATGTGCCCTTCATCTTCTTCTTCCTCGGACTTTGAAGCATACCCCGTGATGTACATAGATTCTTTGTCATCATAAGCTGTCGTTAATCTCTAAAATAATCATAACATCGCATCGATGGATATCGCATGGAAGTCTCTCAAGCCAATGGTCGTCTTTGAGCAATTCGAAATGGTCCCTTCGTAGAGCTCAGCGCAAGATGTCGGCCTTGCTGTCACTGAGGAGACCGCAGCTGCTACGTCGGAGACCGTCGATGCAGTGTCTCTTGAAGCCCCAACTCGTGATTGTATCTTTTCTATTGTACGGACTCTGCCCATTTCATATGTACATGATGCGCTTCCTTTTCATTAATAAAATTGCATTTGCTTACGGAGAAGTCTTACCTTGTCTCAGGTCATATAGAACAGAGGTCGGCCGCCGTGCCATTTCTGTGCAAGCTCGGGCTCGCGCAGTGTGATTTGGGAGAGCGTCTTTCATGTTCATGGACAAGTTGGACATATAGAAGAATAGGCCCTGGTTGCATAGTTAGGTCGGCGTGAGTGGTCGGCTTAGAGTGATCCTTAATCATATAGCTAGATCGGTTTGTTGATCGTATAGCCAGATCAGCCGCGAGGTCTTCTTAAAGTACCCATGCCGAACTGAAAATCTGCACACTTTAGAGAGAGTAAAAATGTGAGAAGCCAGTTATGGTTTTCTCATTAATGTTCTCTTAGAGTAATTAGCTCGGCATGATATAATCAAAGAGATTGAACAGATATAGCACAAGGGTTTGCTAGATCGACATGTCACCGTATAGCTAGGTCGACCCCGCGAGGAAGTAGCACCGATAGTATAGTCGACCAATCTGTAAGGTCTTGAAAGTAATTTTCGATCATATAGCTAGGTCGGTCCGCGAGGGAGTGGCCCCCAACCGTATAGCCGACCAACCTGTGAGGTCTTCTGACATCCCAGATCGTATAGCTAGGTCAGCCCACGAGGGAGTGGCCACAGATCGTATAGCCGACCAGCCCGCGATAGGTTGCGAATAATTCCCGATCGTATAGCTAGCTCGGCTCACAAAGGAGTGCTTTCTGATCGTATAGTTGACTGGCCCACGAGGTCTTTTGATATTTCCAATCGTATAGCTAGGTCAACCTGCGATGGAGTTGCTCCCGATCGTATAACCGACCACCCCACAATGTCTTGAGAATAATCCCCGATGGTATATCTAAGTCGACCCGCAAGGGAGTGGTCCCCGATCTTATAGCCGACCAGCCAGCGTGGTCTTTATAGTTATCACCGATCGTATAGCTAGGTCAGCCTGCGAGGGAGTGGCCTCTGATCGTATACCCACCAGCCCACAAGGTATTCTGACATATTCGATCGTATAACTAGATCGGCATGTGAGAGCATCCCTTTGATCGTATAGCTGATTAGCATGCGAGGTCTTCTGACGTATCCTGCACACTCTAGAGAAAGTGAAATGGCTGAAGCCATTTATGGTCTTTTTGTTTGTGCTCTCTTAAAGTTATTAGCTCGGCGGGATATAAATTTCTTTGAAATGAAAAAAAACAAAAAAATCGAAATGAAAAAACAACACAAGTGTTTGCTCGGTTTAATTGTTTTTTTGCTGAAAATACGTTCGTCGATGCTCTGCGTTTCAAGAATGGATGATAGTATCACTGGGAGTTCTTCGGGCCAGAATAACCCATATATCTCTTATATGTCCTCTTGCATGACTAGAGTGTCTCTGGGAGCTTGTCTGGCCAGCACATCCTTTGCCATCATTTATCGCTCTGCTCTGGTAAGGAGCTAATTCAGGCTACATGGTGGTTTATAGTGCAGATATTTCGTCAGGTCTTCATACCAAACTGCCTTCTTAAGTGCGGCGATGGTCACTTCGTCGCTGTCACTTTCGATGTTCCGCCTTTCCAAGTTGAAGCGCTTCAGAAAGTTCTGTAACGTCTCCTATCTCTCTGCACCAAGGTGAAGAGATGGTCTGAGCTCCGCTTCCTCCTTATTCTCGTCATGAATTGTTGGCAGAAGGCTTGGGTTAGGCATCTGACCGACCCAATAGATTGGTTGGAAAGTCCGTTGTACCACTCCATTACGGCCTTTCATAGAGTGGTCTGGAATGCACGATAGATGGGAGAGTTGTCAGCCCCCTGTATATCCATCACCTTATTGTACTTTTAGATGTGTTCACGTGGGTCGCCTGAGCCATCATATTTGTCCAGGTCGGACATCTTGAATCTGGTTGACAGAGGTGCAGAAGTGATTTTCTTCTTCAAGGGGGTATGTTCCTTGTCCGAGCTGTTGGGAGAGCTCGGATGGTGGAGGCTGTCTCTCCGAGCCTTCCTCTTGAGGCCTGCGTGAGATCTACGATGAAGGCTGTGACTTTGCCCACGATGGTTTTGTCTTTGTTGATCATCAGTCGATGTAGGGCGGTAGCCCTCAGCTCCACCGAGTGAGGGCCGCGAGCCCATGAAACCGGCTATGATTGAGACGACTGGTGAGCTTTTGGTTGGCTGGGGCTGCGGTCATGTCAATCGTTCTACCATGACAGTCAGCGCCTGAATATTGGAGCTCACCTCCTATGATAACGCTTGGAACTGCTCCAAAGTCACAAATTACGGCTTGTGCATTCCATTATGGGAAGAATTGGATTTTACGTGGGGGCGGTGTAATGCCTGCTGCCCATGTAGTAGTTGGCTTTTCAGGCACTTGATTGGTGGGCCGAGTCATCGTTAGTGTGGTGAAAGACGTGCATGTCGACTCGTTTCCCACACATAGGTACCAATTGTTTACGGGTGTTTTCTCACCATGTATTTTGTAACAAAAGAGTACAGTTTTAATAGATGTTGCTGGACGACGTTGGTAGTAGACTGGTACCAGACGAGTTAGCCTCGGGTTGAGTAGGCTTCAATCCGAGCTACTTTGGGCACTGGACGAGCTGGCCATGAACTGAACTGGTTTCGATTCATCAATGGATGGTGATTGACCCCAGCGGTGTTATGCGTGGTGGCTTGGCGGGGTATGGTGTAGACTTCAGACTGAGTGTTGGGCGAGCTGGCCCCGAGCTGAATGGGTCTTGGTCCGGGCTGATGGAGCTACGTCTGAGCTATGTTCGCTAGGTCCGAGCTTGCTCACTATGCCTGAGTTATTCCAAACCACCTTCAGCCTACTGGGTACTTGGACGAGTCGATTTTTGGTTGAATGGCCCTCGGTCTGAGCTAGTGGAGCCAAGCCCGAGCTATCTCCACATGTCTAAGCTGTTGGCGCTCTGGCCCAAGCTGTGACGGCCAAGTCCGAGCTGCCTATGCTCTAGTCCGAGATGCCTCTGGGCTTCCTTTTGTTTCCTACATCACAGAGCTCGTTAGGGAGGGTCAGATCTGGGGTTCAACCTAATCCCCTTTGATGCTTAAGTCAGATGATGACTCAAAGGAGGCTCGTGGCAACTATAGCCGATCTGTTGAGAGATCGACCGATATTTATCACGTCGAGCTATGGAGAAAATGGAAAAAGCTAGGTTGGAGCAGATCGTAAGTTTAGGGGTATCTGACTAGAGATTGTCTGAGAGATTCCACGAGAGAGGTTGTCACAAAAGAAGTTGTCTGAAGGTGTTGCTGGGAGAGATCCTAGAATGAGTCCCGGAAAAGTCCTCCCGAATGTGGAAGGAGAAGAGCCAGCATCACTCGTTGTCCGAAAGACTACTTGCAGGCAACAGACGTTAGAGAGTAACGTCAGAGCCTTCAATTCGCCGAGCTGTCGCCATTGATGAAAGGGCGCAACGGTCGGTCATTGAATTCCTTTATTGATGGCGAGCTTAACGGTCGATGTTGACGAGGGACCACATCGGTCAAATCGGATGTCGCTTTAACTGAAGAGTTGGTTGACCTCGTTTGAAGGTTTCCGAGCTGCTGGGCCCAATTCGTGGGTTTTACTGGGCTTGTCTGCTCAAACAATCAGCTTCGTGAACATTGGAGGTCGGACATGTGCTGTATCAATAGTGAGTAATTTATGAAATCTATTATCCTTTAAAGCAATTGTATAAAATTAACCTTCTCATAATTCGTAAAATCCTTTTAGGTCTAAAATCTTTATTTGTGATGTTTGAAAATTATGCATGCTTAAGAAAACTTTATCATACAAACGATATATTATTATATTTAAACCTCATTAGGCATCTCGCTACAAATTGTACGGTTTTTCTAAGCATTGGTCTTAAGTGAAAATTTTTAGTCCATCGATAGTCCCTTCTTTTAGCTCTTTATTGAAGGTTATTTGAAGTTTGTTCATTTTCATTTGGGGGGGGGGTATTTTTGGCCCCTCAATAATGAAAGATCGTTTAGAGATGATGTTGGTGGAGATGACGTAGCACTAGCTGAGGTCGGCAGATGACGACAGTTGTAGGAAGACTGTGCATGCTAGCCCCGGGTTGGAGAGACTTTGGCCGAGCTATCTTAGTCCGAGCTATCGCCGGCAAGCCCAAGCTATTCCCAAGCCGGATTCGAGCTATCACCGTGTTCCAACCTCCGAGCTACGGACTCCAACCTGTAAGATATCTGCAACATGAATAACTCGTGAGGGTGGGCCGGATCTGGGGTTTGGCCTAAGCCCCTCAGATGCTTAAGTCAGTAAGAGACTCAAGATGGCTCGTGACAGCTATGAACGATCTGTTAGGAGACTGTCAGTAGTTGTCACTGAGCTAAGAGAGGAAAGAGTTAGGCCGGAGGAGATCCTGTTTAGATAGCACCTGAGGTTGGATGTGGGGTCCGACCTGACTGTTGTAGGTGATCGTATGATATGACGATCCAGAGGATGAGGAAGAAGATGAAGATCTTGCCCCCATTCCTAGCAGAAGAGCTCCATGTCTAGTGTAGAAGAAGATGAAGAGTTTTTTTCTCCCTTTATCTTATTGTTCTAGAGTTCCTTTATATGGAGGAGAATGAGAATATAATTCCATGTCATTGATGTCACATTAACGGTCCGCCATTGATGGTCTGTAATGGCACATTAACGGCCCACCATTGATGAGGTACAATGGTCTACCATTGATGGTGCGTAATGGCATATTAACGGCCTACCATTGTTGAGGTACAATGGTCTACTATTGATGGTGCGTAATGGCACATTAATGGCCCGCCATTGATGATGAATAATGGCCCACCATTGATGGCTCCTTGTGAGCGAGGTGGGGGTTGACTCGTTCAACTACGGAGAATGAGCATATTATCTTCCAGGCTCAACTGCTGTTGCGACGGTTGAGGTTGGGTGCTATAACCTGCATAATAAAGAACAGATTACCTCGGTTGTGTAACCAGATTCGTCCGTGAGGTCTTCTTTAGACTTGTCCCTGATCGATCACATCGGGGTCTTCAATCTCCTGAGGATGCCCTCGGTTGGGTTGGCTGTATCCATGTCGCTGCCATGAATGAAGAGTCCTACCAATAGTTTGGCTGTAATATAGACCGGGTTGCTCTCTTCATTCAAGGGTCTTTGTTGTCGGATGAGACAGATCACCGAGGTCAGACAAACAAGAGGGCCAAGCTAGGATACCAGGGTCGAGCCATCGGGAATCCAAGCTAGGATACCGAGGTCGGACCAATGGGATAACCGAGCTGGGATGCCGATGTTCTAACCAGCGGAATGAGCTGTGCTTGCCTATCAGGATTTGACCAATGGGAGAGCCGAGCTGGGATGCCGAGTTTCTAACCAGCGGAATGAGGTGTGCTCGCCTACCAAGGTTTGACCGGCGGGAGAGTCGAGCTGGGATGCCGAGGTTCTAACCAGCAGAATGAGGTGTGCTCGCCTACCGATGTTTGACCAGCGGGAGAGCCGAGCTGGGATGCCGAGGTTCTAACCAACAGAATGAGCTGTGCTCGCCTACTGAGGTTCGACTAGCGAGAGCCGAGCTACGGGGCCGAGGTCGGACCAGCAGAAAGCCGAGCTGGGATATCGCGCTCGGACCAACAGGTGAGCCGAGCTGGGGCGTCAAGGTTTGACCAACGGATGAGCTCTGCCGATGATTTTTCATCCCGAGGATGGATGCGCTTGCTATCACTGATCCTGTGCCTGGCTAGGCCAAGCTATCACTGGGCAGCCTTCAAATTTAAGTCGGCTCGTGTGGCTCTCTATGCTGAGCCATAGGACTGCACACTTTAGTGAATGTAAAGCAGGGAGAAGGCCGATCAAATGCTAATGCATTTGTCAACGATATTGTTAGTCCAACCAAATATAATATAACCTTCTTTGAAATGGAAAAAATCAAAAAGGTAGAATAAGAAATGGCAGAACGAGCCAATGTTAGTAAGATGTGGATACTGACATGGGTGTTCAACTTGTTCCCACAGACGGCGCCAATCTTGGGAGGTATTTTTGGTCCCTCAATAATGAAAGATCGTACAAAGACGATGATGGTGGAGATGACGTAGTATTAAATGAGGTCGGCAGATGACGTCGGTTGTAGAAAGACTGTGCATGCTAGCCCCGTTTGGAGAGACTTTGGCCGAGCTATCTTAGTCCGAGCTATCGCCGGAAAGCCCAAGCTATCCCCAAGCCGGATCCGAGCTATCACCGTGTTCCAACCTCCGAGCTATGGACTCCGACCTGTAAGCTATCTGCAACATGAATAACTCGTGAGGGTGGGCCGGATCTGGGTTCCGGCCTAAGCCCCTCAAATACGTAAGTCAATAAGAGACTCAAGATGGCTCGTGACAGCCATCACCAATCTGTTAGGAGATCGTCAGTAGTTGTCGCTGAGCTAAGAGAGGAAAGAGTTAAGCCGGGGGAGATCCTGTTTAGATAATACCTGAGGTCGGAAGTGGGATCCGACCTGACTGTTGTAGGTGATCGTACGAGGATGATCCAGTGGATGAGAAGAAGATGAAGATCTTGCCTCCATTCCTAGCAGAAGACATCCATGTCTAGTATGGAAGAAGATGAAGAGTTTTTCTCATCTTTCTTGTTGTTCTAGAGTTCCTTTATAGGGAGGAGAACGAGAATATAATTCTCTGTCATTGATGTCACATTAACGGCCCGCCATTGATGGTGCATAATGTCACATTAACGGCCCACCATTGATGAGGTACAATGGTCTACCATTGATGGTGCCTAATGTCACATTAACGGTCCACTATTGATGAGTTACAATGGTCTACCATTGATGCTGCGTAATGACATATTAATGGCCTGCCATTGATCGTGAATAATGGCCCGCCATTGATGGCACCTTGTGAGCAAGGTGGGGGTTGACCCGTTCAATTGCGGAGCTTTGGGACGTAGGTCGACTGAGCATATTATATCTGTAACAATTGATGACCCTCGGATCTCTAAACCATGCCGTTTTATATTGGGAGCGATTCCAAATCCGGACCATCCAAGAGGAGGCATATGTCGATATCCTAGAGGAAACGAACCTCCGAATCCCGCACCCAAAGGGCGTGAGATTTCTCGGTGCCCAACGCCATGATGACTTTCATTTAATGCATCGCCTCGACTGACGTGCTCGTCAAATCCACTCATATCACATCTCTCGGATCGAACCGCCACAAGCCAAACGGCCCGAGCGATGAGGGTAATTGATACAACCCCCAAATGAGCCGAAGATAGGCAGGCCGACCGCTAGGCCCCAAAACTGCGTCGGGCTCTGGCCTGAAGGGGCCCAGAGACGGTACATAGTGTAGCAGCCCAAGACCGCCATCCGACAGACGGTTGACCCTGCTCGATGGGAGAAACCGCTCCCCATATCGCGCCCGCCATGATCACCATTGAAGCCGTCATTACGTTCGCCTTGATCACCATTCAAATGACCATCAATGCGGGCGGGCACGGAGGGAGCAATGATACGCGCCATGAAGGCGTTGACATACGGGACTCCTATAAGAGACCCGAAGAACAAAACGCAAAAGACCGAATTCTGGATACTTGACACCCAGGTATACCGAAACCTCTTAGACCTTCTGCCGTCACACATTTCTCCTTCACAGCTCGGCCTGAGAACTTATGCTTGGTCTCTCCGTGAACCAAGCTCGATTCCATCGAGCACTTATCAGACCAGATCTGACTATGCATCGGAGGGGACTTGGTTGGAGCCAAGGTCCGACCCCCTCGACGAGTTCTTCGTTTTGCAGATCGAGAAAAATGTCACTTCTCTGAAGCTTCCCTTTGGCATCCCGTTGCTTGGATCCAAACGCCCTCGTACTGAAGCCCATTCGTTCGACCGATCCCGGAAGTTGTCATCTCGCCGAAGCTACCCTTCGTCCCACCGTCGCTCGGGTCCGCGTATTTCCGCCTAAGTGAACGCTCCGCCAACCGATCCTGAAGGCTGTCTACGTCTCTCAAGACAGCGACGACCATCGGACATCCAAACTACCATCCAGCGGGAGAAAACACCCCGAAACATCATTTAATGTTTTTTTCAATAGTTTCTTTTCTTCTTTTTGGGTAACAATGAAATCAAAAAAGCTACAATACTAATTCCTTAATATGAAAAATTATATTACTATATAGAAGAACTAGAAATAACCCATGCACAAAGTGCACAGGTACCGAAAAAACCAACCTACACACTCATGATGCGGGGACTCATACGGGTGTTTCGGTGATTGTTAAACTGGGTGAAACAAGAAGAGAGTGTGTGAGTGTGGGTATTGTCTTGGGCTTTTTGGTTTTGGTTTTTCTGATTGGGGGTGTATTTTTGGGTGTTTTGGGTTTGAGTGCGTTTTGGGGGGTTAGGGAGGGTTTTGGGGTTTTTTGGTTTAGGGGGTTTTTGAGGGTGTGATGGGGCATCTTATGTGGCACCCCTCTTTGGACGCCACATAGGTCAAATGTCCTATCAACCACACTCAACTGTATAATTGATAAAATTCATGGGACACTCTGGTTTCATGTGGTGAATCTCGTAATTTTTTATTTTTGTCCTTTTCATTTCTTTTTTTGCGCTACAAAGTCAGGTTATATTTTTCCCATTTGGTGCCATCAACATATGAATTCATATCCTTTTAATTTATTTTTAAATGCTAAAACTTTGACCTGTACAATCATAAATACCCCAGAAACCAGACATTGGAGGCTTAGCAGAGTTCCTAAAGCCGTTGAATGAAATAATTGTTAAAGCAAATTCCTTGTCGGAAGAGAAGCGGACAGACTTTTTCAATCATTTAAGGGCTGCTTCTGACAGCCTTGCAGCTTTGGCATGGATAGCTTATTCTGGAAAGGGATGTGGTACGCTAAATCTATTCACTAGTCATTGTTTCCTACTGGACACATTCCATTTCATCTCAAAGCACAACGTTCACTTATTTTCTGACATGCCCTTCCTTTCGTTCAAGGCCTTAGTCTTCCAATTGCACATGTTGAAGAAAGTTGGCATGCGGCTGAGTTTTATAATAACAAGGTATGCACTAAGCTCTATACTTTAGAATCAGCAGGAAAGCTCACCAAACATTAACACGTTGGAATTGCAAAAGAAAAATGTCAAAAATAATTATCTTGTTTAGGCTAGTGTAAATTTGTTTTTCTTCTTTTAGAACCAAGCATAATTACATATCTGCTTTCATTTGGTTCTGCTTTTAGAGCCAAGCATACTTATCATATTTCTTTGTGCACACCTGTTTCCTAAACCGTTGTGTTGATATAGCTTTTATTGCAAGTGATTCTATTGCAGATTTCCATGAATAGTTCACAGAATATTTAACTTTATAAATATTTCTAAGAATCCTATATGTAAAGACTTTATATGGTTCTAAAATTTAATTTTATATCAATGATGAACACTTTGTTGTAAAAATATAATTTGTCGTTTGCATGAGTTTAAGTTGGTCTTAAGACTCTTAACCTTTTCGTTTCATTTGTTAGATCCTTGTGGAGTACAGAAATAAGGAGGCCAACCATGTAGAGTGGGCAAAAGCTTTGAAGGAGCTTTACTTGGCTGGTTTAAAGGAATATGTCAAGGCATTTTATCCACTGGGTCTTGTTTGGGGTCCTGCAGGAAGTCCAACTATATCTGCACCAACATCAGGTCCTTCCAAGGGAAAATGCATAGGTCAGGCCCCATCTGCACCACCCTGTCCTTCGACACGTCTGTTCAGCACTGAATCTGCACCGTCACATTGTAAAGTGGGCATGTCTGCCGTATTTCAAGAAATCAGTTCAGGCAAATCTGTGACTGCAGGTATATTGTTGATCCATTACCAATAGCTTAGATTAATTCCTATGCATACTGTTTATGATAGTAGTTTTACAGGTCTGAGGAAGGTGACCGATGATATGAAAGCTAAGAATCAAGTTGATCGAAGTGGTGTTGTTGGTACTACTGAAAAAGAACCTCGAACTAGTACCTTTTCTACTTCCAAAACAGCCCATCCCAAATTTGAGCTTCAAATGGGTCGCAAGTGAGAATTCTTTTGAATGTCAAGTTTTTAAGCTGAAACACGTTTTTCAAATATAAAACATCAATGATAGTTTGTATGTATTTCTAGCAGTCTTTCTTAGGGTGCTGATATGCTTAATAGAGTCCTTATCTTAAATTCTCCCTTTTTTCTCTCTTTTTTCTAAAAGTTGTGATATTTGGTAGGTGGGTGGTTGAAAACCAGATAGGAAACAAGGATTTGGTTATCACGGAGTGTGATCCTAAACAGTCTATATATGCATACAGCTGCAGAGATTCTGTTTTACAAATCAAAGGTAACCTTCATTTTTGTAATTTGTGTATGTCTATAGTATAACCAAATTTTGTCATGTAATGTCTTAAGTTTCGTTAATGTTTTCTGTCCTATGTATAATATTTGGTTCAAGAGAATGTAATAAGATACAATCGATATGATTTACAATATGCAGGAAAGGTGAACAATATAACCGTTGACAAATGTACCAAAATGGGAATTGTGTTTAAGGTTAGTGCAGGAACACATACACAAGTCTATTAGCACATGCATTTTTTTTTGAAAAGCAAGATGACATGCATAAATTTCAAAATCAGTAGAATATCAGATATAGGCCGATCATTTTGTATGTTTCTAACATGTTATTTTCCTACTTTTTACTGAGTCAGGATGTCGTGGCAGCATGTGAGGTTGTCAACTGTAATAGAGTTGAGGTGCAGTGTGAGGTATGTGCATTCAACCACTTGATAATTTTCATTTTCTTTTCTTCGGTTCAAAGGAAAATTTAACCAACTATGGAGTGTTTTCTAGAAATAAAATGGGGTAGAAGTCCCCGCATTTATTAAAAAGGACTTGACAAAATATCAGCTAAGTAGAGAACTCAAATAAAGCTTTACCCAGAGAAGGCCAAAATACATGCAAAAAAAGGATGACTAAGACGTGGAAAAAAGGCTATACGAACCAACCAGGGGGTCTCTATAGATGTTTAATCATTGATGACCGAATTGCCATTGTAGATGTGTCAGAATCGATTGAGTTGCCATTCATTGGACTGTGATATTAAAGCAAACATTTTGCTTGTTATTTCGTTGATCAGACAGAACACATGTCATTGTTTGATAGTTATGTCCAATTATAAAAAAGTTCTTGCTAAGTATTGAAATAACGATTCTATTATTTCATTCTCTCCAAATACATCTTGTTAACTCCCAATATCTTTCATGCTTCTAAATTTCTAATATTCATATTTATATGAATTTCTCTCCAGTACTTTAGAGGAAATAGATATTGGAAGGTGCCTAGTTACAAAATTTTAGCATAAATGAATCCCAAAGGAATGGTGTCAGGAGAACGAGGGGAAGTGTGGTTACTTGACTCTAGATCAGTGGCACATATTGCATAGGCCGCTGGCGTCATAAGGTGAAAACAAATAAGGATAGCATTCATGAATCAATTAATATGAAACCATTATTTTTTAAAAAGAGATCTTGATCTTCCATAACATGCTAGCAAATAAAAAAAGATTTCTCATATCGTTAAAGGCTATGTTGTTTAGATCATCTTGAAAGAGATATATTGTGTTACGGATGTGTCTTGTATTCTGTATGTATGTACATGGTTATTGTACTATAATTTGCATCATATTTGATTAGGTTGTACCAAATATGTGGGCATTTCAGTAATTATGTATCTGAGGGTTTATAAATTTTCTTGTGAGGGTGCTTATGTGGTTTAGAAGGGAAACATAAGATATTTACATGATTCATAACTTAGTGTTTCCACTGAAGGTTTAGCTCGGTTGTGATTTAAAGAGAGAGAAGTGTAACTTTGTTGAATGAATATAAATTGATTCTGTTCAAATATCTTGTTATTATTATTCTTCTTTGAGTACACATGATCTTGTTGTGCATCGAGCGGAAGCAATCAGATCACCGAAGTATCTAGCACGAAGAAGAAATAGAGAGAAAGCAAACAAAAGATTTATGTCGCCTTAACGACCAAGGGAACACTTCTCTTGATTTCAATCAGGAGATACAAAAGACACTCAACTATTCCTAAGAAATCCTCATAAATTGGCTCTCTCAAAGATGGCTCTCAATGATCCTATGGAACTTCTAATAGGACCTCATACAAGTTTCCACAATGCTTCAATAGAAGCTCAATTGATTTCTCAATGTTTCGATGATACTAACAAAAGCCATTGCTCTCTTTTTATAGGGCTAAATGGGGAGGGGTTGGTGCACCAACTCTCCTTGGATTGGTGCACCAACCCACCACCAACTCCCCTTGGGTTGGTGCACCAACATAAAGGCAGCCCACATGGGGCTTATCGAGCCAACAACCACAAATCTCCACCTTGGTAAGATATTAGGTTTATATCACACAATCGACCGTCAACGCTCCTCCTCGGTGAGAATCATCTCGTGTTCCCGTCATCTTGCCTCGAAAGGCTCATATGGCTGCATAGAGCCTCATTGCCCCAGAAGGGGCCACCAAAGTCATCCATATCGTCAACATACAAGTCCGAGCCATACTCGAACTTGACTTCAATACCGACCTTCATAAGCTCGACCATCGAACAATCACTAGTGCCAAGTAGCTCCACCTGATCCTTGGCTTCATCAGTCGTCGTTGATTCCATCTCAGTACACCAATCTTTCCTTCGTCCACATAGGTCGCCATTGTGCTCCACCTTACCGAATAAGGTCGGAGACTCATCACACCCAACAAAGAAAAGCAAATGAGACACTTCTTGCAGGTTGGCATCTCTCATACATTGGTCTCCAAACTTTGATAGAATCCATCCGCTGTGCAAGTTGTGAGGATAATGTATCTCCACCATACTGACTTGAACCATCACCTCTATTAGCACCACCTCTCCGGAGAACATCCAATGACGTCATCTTTGGTGCGTGCGAGCTTGAGTCGGTAGCTCGCTCATCTGAAACTCTCGTCGTCTTCATCATCACCGTACCATCCAAGTAATAGAGGGTTGCCTTCACGTTTCTCCTTCATCAGAATCATTTCTCATCGTGTCACCTTCAAAGCGCCGTCCTCCATAGTCACTTTGCAACATTTGGCTTCAAGTGAACCAAGCGATATCAAATTGTACTTCACGTCGGGCACATAATGAACATCGCATATGTCTCGTGTGACACCATCACTCATCTTTATGCGGACCGTGCCAATGCCCGCCGTCGTGCATGCTCCATTGTCTCCAAGAAGGACTTTACGCTTACTACCTTCATGGAAAGTTGTAAAGTACTCTCTGTGGGGTGTCATATGGACCGAGTAACCCGAGTCGAGTACCCATCCCCCTTTATCACTCCCTCCGTCGCACCAACTAGGACCCACTCATCCACCTCATCGCTTTTGACGACGTTGACGATATCATCCTTCTTCTTATTGGCCTTTGGGCACTCACTCGTCCAATGTCCTCTTTCCTTGCAAAAGACACATTGATCCCTCTCGATGTCTGTACGCGGAGCTCTACTATTGTCCATCGTCTCGGATCTATGGTTCTCTTTGTGGCCTCCACCTCTTTCATTGCTCCGACCTCTAACCACGGTAAGCGCTTCGGACCTTTGGCCCCTCATCTTCTCATCATCATTCTTTCTAAATTCATTGCTAGTAAGAGCGTTAGAAACTTTATTGAAGATGATAGATTCTTTACCATAGGTTAAGATCGAAACGATGTGCTCATAGTCTTTATTCAGTGAGTTGAGAAGAATCATCGCCTTATCCTCATCTTCCACCTTGATTTCGATGTTCCTCAAATTTGTGAGGAGTTTGTAGTAGTAGTCGAGATTTCTTCAACTGAAACTTCTTCCTCCATCTTGAGGCCAAAAAGCTTCTTCTTTAGGTGTAGGCGATTCTGAATGTTCTTCTTCATTCACTTCTCGCCAAGCGCATCCCATAACGTTTTCGCGTTCGTCTCCTCCATGAAAGGGTACTTCTTCTCCTTTGTCAAGTAGAGCCGGATTGTTCCGCAAGCGGTAAGGTTCATCATCTTCCACTCTGCATCCGACGTCATAGTCGGCCTTTCATCTAGTACTTGATCTTGACCAAGTTGGTTCAAGATGTCAAGTACTTCACATCTCCACATGCCGAAGTTGATACGTCCATCGAACTTCTCAATTTCGAACTTCGTACTGGATACAATAGTTCGCGTTGTTGAAGATTGCGCCATTTGAGTAGAAGGGCTGTCGTCGCCATCTTTGCTCATCTTCTTCGTCTAGATCTTCGTCGCCAAAGCTCTGATACCAATTGTTGTGCGCCAAGCGGAAGCAATCAGATTGTCGAAGTATCTAGCACGAAGAACAAATAGAGAGAACATACAAAAGATTTAGATCGCCTTAACGACCAAGGAAACACTTTTATTGATTTCAATTAGGAGATACAAAAGACAATCAACTATTCCTAAGAAATCCTCACAAATTGGCTCTCTCAAAGATGGCTTTCAATGATCCTACGGAATTTCCCATAGGACCTCATACAAGTTTCCACAATGCTTCAATAGAAGCTCAATTGGTTTCTCAATGTTTCGATGATACTAACAAAAGCCATTGCTCTCTTTTTATAGGGCTAAAGGGGGACGGGGTTGGTGCACCAACCCCATTGGGTTGGGGGTTGGTGCACCAACCCACCACCAACTCCCCTTGAGTTGGTGCACCAACCCAAGGGCAGCCCACATGGGGCTTATCGAGCCAACAACCACAGACCTTTACTTCTCATAATGTGTAAATGGGTGTTGTGTGTTCTGATTAAAACCCCTAACTTCCAACAATTGGTATTAGAGATACGGTGAAGTGAATAGTGGTCTGCCAGGGGTAATGTAAGGTTTGGAGATTTAAGGGATTGTTTATGGAATTCCATCAAGCATGTGGTGTAGATGATCATGCAAGCAGTGCACGAGTAATGGGTGTAAGTTACACTGGTTCTTGGGGGTACATGCACGTCATCTTTAGCAAGGACTTGCATAAGCTGCAGGGAGGAGGTAGTGATTAGTGGTCTATTGCATGGTGGTTTTGGACTAACAATGAGTAGGTGGTGTGTGCAAGCTCCAGTTAGACTTAAATTTTTCAACACATGGCCAGAGTTTTGTTAGTGGTGAGTTTAGCAAGAAAGTAATAGGACGTAGCGGCGGTCAAATTCTTGATTGCAGACAGTTTACATTTTGTGACGATCATGCATGAGGTGCTCCTGGTAGTGCTTGGTCATGCCTGGCAAGGACAAGCTAGCCAACAGCAATTCATAGCAATTGGCATTTGCCTATATCAATAGCTGGAGATGGACACTGGAGCAAGTAGCGATAGAGGAGGATTAAGTCAAGCTTGATGCCTTGTCACAGCCCACTTCCCAACGTGGGACGAGCCGAGAGGGGTCCGTGCTGTATTTAAACTAGAAAAGGAACAACCCTTTTTCTTACATGTATATCAATATATTCTCTTCTTTTTAAATACACCAAGCATAAAATGTTAGAACAATGCAATTTCAGGTTTAGCAGCATTTCCTCAATGAACATCATAGATCATTTAAGGCATTACATCTCAATTCCAATAACTCAGAATATAATGGTAACTGACCCATAACACATGAAGCTTTAGGATCATGTAGACGACGAGGAATACTAGAAGGAGGTTGAATAGTGTTGCTCAAAAAAATAATTATTTAAAAATTCTTTTAGCAAAGCTTAAGGCTCATACATATGTTACTCCACTAGGTACTTAATCAACTATATAGATTACTTGCAATAAAATAAATGTACATTGGGATTCAATAATTAATCAAGTAATAAAGAGATATGAGTATGCGAGACAAAGAACAAATGCAAACACAATAGAGTTTATCCTGGTTCATCCTCCCGTGGGCTATGTCCAGTCCCAAGCCCGACTTAGATTTCCACTGACCAATTCTCAAGTGAGAGTACCTTACCTCAAAAAGATGGCTTCTTACAACCTTGCCTTTTCTCCTATAAGAGGGCTTCTACAACCAACAATCTCACCACCCGAAGACCTCATGCAAGAGGCTTTCCAATCACCAAGTACAAACTAAGTACTTACAACTTACCAACCAACCACCTCTGTGGTTATACTTGCACGTTGCAGCGATTACAACGATCCTATAGCCGATTGATTTGAAGCTCGTGTGAATAAGTAGCTATAAGAATGTAACGACCCGTATCTATCAGTACGCGTATTTTCGTATTTTACACATTTTTATTATATAAATAATTCCAATGATATTTTTAAATAAGTTTAAATGATATTTAAAATGGTTTGTCAAGATTTCAAATAGTTTATACGATTTTTAGATAAAATTTTAAGTTTAAATATTTTTACACGTATTTTCGTATTTAGTTTATACGCTTTATATGCGTATACGATTTATTAGTCTTATATTATCAAAAAATAGTTTTACAAAAATTATATAATATATTTTAGTAATTTTCAGTATCATCAAAATGATTATAAATATTTTACTATATAGATATCATTGAAATAACTTTATTAATTATTTTTCTATGTAAATGTTATCAAAATTATTTCAAACTTTTACAATGCGATTCTATGGTCATTTAGTACTTTCAAAAGTTTTACGTATTTTCCTAGAGTCAAATCGACATAGAAACTGCAAACCCTCACCTCAAATGTTTTGGCCCGAAACTCATATTTTCGTAGCTCAAACTCTGAAATCGATTTCATTTTCATGATCCTCACGACGATACGAATCTGTGGCATTTTTTCTGGAATTTTTCGGAGTCATATGTGAAAAACGGTATTTTAATAGTAAAATAATAATATTTTATAGTTTTTACTAATTACTTTCGTTAATTGGGTTTTACTAATTACTTTTTATCTTAATTACTTAACACTAACCCGCAGCCCATGCGATACATGAGATTCATGTATCGGGTTAGTCAACACTAACCCACCACCTCATTAATACCACCATTAATACATATATTATAATAATATTATTACTAATCCTATATAAACACCCCATTAATCTCTCCCTCTTCTCCCCGATAACCCACGCAACACACGGCATCCCGCGGCCTCCACTCCATTGCTCGTTTGACCACCAGCGAGCGCCACACGCTGGACCACCCGATCCCATCCTCACCGTCGGCCTCCCTCAGCCCGCAGCGCCGCCCCGCCGTCGAGAAATGGCAGCCAAAGCCCGTCGAACCCACAGCCCTGCGCTCCCCTCTCGCTGCGCTGTCGACGACGACGCCACAGCCGCAGCAACCGCCACCTCGCCGACCTCCCTGCTGCCTCCGTCGCCTCCAGTCGCCTCCGTCGCCGCCTGCAGTGCCTGCTGACATCGAGGAACGCAGCCCCCACGAACACACGCACAATAATTACGTGAAGAGGTGAGGAGTGCACAGTAACATACGTATTTTAATACGTATACACGTATATACGTATTTTAATACGTATACACGTATATACGTATTTTAATACGTATATACATATATACGTATATATTTTATAAAGAGAAGCTATATTAAATTCATAGTATATTTTATATGTATCAAAAAATACACGGAAAGAGCCAGAAAATCCAGCGTGACACAACAAACGCGTTGACGCTAGTTTCATCGCAAATTGGCAAGTATATCTCCCGCAGTGATTTTTCAAAGTTAAAACCTAATTATACTATTTTCATGTAAAAATTAATATCATTAATTTTTTACGTACACTGATAAACCCGAAAAATTATATGTTGTAGCACTAGATGAGACGATAATTTTGATACATTATTGAAAGAATTCTGACGTATAGTTTTCTATAAATAAATCGTGGAAAATATTGATAAAATCATTTTCTTAATTTAAAAATTCGTTTTGGCTATTTAAATTAAGAAAAATGCCTAATAATTATTTTAAAATTCTTAAAAATACATGTTAGCCTTAGAAAAATATCTTCTGCTTAAATGTGTTCATCTGCTTAGTTTTGAATATTTTTGCGTCCATTTCTTAACTTAACTTCATGTTTTAATGTAGTGAAAAATTGTAAAATGATATTGTAAAATTGTGTAATTATGTGGAACTCTTGTATGGACTCCTGAGACATCGTGGACATGTTGTACGCATCTGATACAATGTAATTGAACAGAAATGACTGAACGGCTGATGGAACTGAAATGACAATAAATAGTACACGTAATTGACCCGACACTTGACTTGACCCGCGAGATTTGAGATATTCCAGTTGTCATTGATGGCATGTGAGTGACTGGATGATCATTACAACTTTATCTCCACTCACATAGGGTGGAGGAAAGTACTTGACCGTCATCCAATGAAATGGGGTCGGTAAGTAGCGTTACGGTGAGCTCCCGATGGTAGTGTGCAGTTTAGTCGCACAATGTGCCCTCAAACACAGACTTAGCACAGAATAATTGGTTATCAAATATGGCTTTAACATCTTATACAGTCTTCTTCTTACAGGTTGCAAATAACATTACATGGTGTAAATTGCTATCAAATGTTTAACTGCTGCATCTCTTATAAATTAAACTTGTTACTTGCTTCTATGTACTCACACCAAGCTCATCTGTAAAGTTATAACTGAATCGATAGAGCAGAAGTGATAATTGGCATTCTTAACATTGGTACTATATGGTGTCTAGGATCAAATGCGTCCAAATCTGGATCACCCTACAGGAATAGTGCCCTGCTTGACCAAACCTGACTGGCCGTGTTTGTATGGATCAATATTAGTATCCCAATCATCATCAATGCACACATTGATTATGGTTATATCTTGATTTCAAATTGGCTTAATTAAATTACTTAATCTTTCTGTTACGGAGATTATTTGCCAAGTAAACCTCGATGATGTGCATTTCATTTTGTTGTTTTATGAATGTCCGTCAGGTATTGATAGTGAGTTCTTGGAAGACACTATTGCAGAAGTCGAGCAAGTGCTTGAAAACTACGTGGAGCATCTACCTACTGAAGACTAGACGATCACCTTTGTGACCGTACTTTTAAAGTTTGGAATAATGTAATCTGTGTGATATGTTGTTTTGGCCATACTAGGCCTATGTTGTACTTTATTTTCAGATGCTTTGGTATTGTAATAATATCAGCTGTACTATTTCTTATAAGCAGGCAAGGATCTACCGTTTTATTCACTGACGCATTAATGTGTTTAAACCAATGAGGAAGGAAAGAAAAGATTTAAGTATATATTCCTCTTTGTTTTAAGCACATCGCGGGCCCGTTCGCATTCTCGCTCCCGGTAGAATAGGAAGCGGGGCATGCAGGGGCGTAACTACACTAGGATTGCCCTGGGCAGCTGCCCAGGGCAAGAATAAAGAAAATTTGTTTATGCATAGGAACATTACCTTGTAGTGGAGTGGATGGTCAAGAGGTGCGCTTAATAAACTGCTGATCAGTGTTTCGAAACCTTGTTCCTGCAATTTTAAGTTCCCCTTTTAATTTTTTAAAACCTTTTGGTTTTTAACATATTTAACCCTTTTGTCTTTTTACATATTTGACCCATTTTGATTTCCCCTTTTTCTTTTTAAACTTTTCGTCTTTTTACATATTCGACCTTGTCAATATTCTAATTGCAGTGTTACACCAATGTTCCTACAATTTAAGTTCTCACTCTTCTTTTTAAACCTTTCGACTTTTTACATAGTTGACATTGCCAAATATTCTAATTGCAGTACAATACCAATGTTTCCTACAATTTGATTTCCCCTTTTCATTTTAAACCTTTTGGCTTTTTACAATTTTGACACTGTCACTATTCTAATTGCAGTATGACACCAATGTTTCCTACAATTTAATTTAGCCATTTTCTTTTTACACCTTTCGGTGTTTTACATATTTCACCATGTCAATGTTCTAATTGCAGTATGTTGATTACATGTTTACACCCTTTGGAAGATATAGATCAACAAAGTTGTGAATATAGTAAATTTCGATTGAACAATATGTGTATTAGTTGGCTAGTGCATGCAAACATTCCCTTCCCCTTTTTGACGATCAGATCCATTCAATTTATTATTCATGGTCTAAAATCGCAAACTGTCAATTTAGTTTGGTTCGGCTGCGTTACTATTCAATGTAAATTCAATATTTTATTTTTTAGGAAGCAAAGCCGAATTTTGCATTGAATTTGGTATTTATTTTAATATAGGATGTTTTTTGATATCTTTTTTTTGATTTGTAATAAAGATTTCATGTCTTTGTTTATATTTCAATCCAAGTAAAACATTTATGTGGGATGGACTTTTTCATCTTCATTTCTCAATATTATCATTGGTTAATATTACCATTTTTAGTGTGGACTTACGAGTATGCTAATTATTTCCATAGAAAAAATTTCCACACATAAAAAATAAGTACATGAAATTCGTGATAGAAAGTCAATAGTAATTTTAAATATTATTTTTTGTATAATCTTTATCTTCGCCCAGTGCAAAAAGAAATCCTGGTTACGCCACTGGGGGCATGACAAGTTTCTGTGGTGGCCTATGCAGGTCATGCTCATGCGAATACTTTAAGAAATAATTCGGGCGACATTGATATCAAAGTCTCTGACTAGAATAAATTCATACCTAACTCACATTGCGGTTTGTTTTGCAGCATGACAGGTCGACCCAACACCCGAAGTGCTAATGACATCTCTGAGAATGATATCATGGGAGTCATTAGAGAACTGTTGGATATCCAACATCACCTTCTTCAACGAGAACCTCAATCAGCTCCACGAGGTGATGCTGAAGTGAAACAATTTCGAGAACTACATCCAAGGAAGTTCTCTTGGAAAGAAGGCCCACTTGAAGCCGAAGAATGGGCACGAAGCACTAGGGCTCTTGACGAACAGAACGTTCGACAAACTACTCGTGAACAAGCTCGGTACATATTCGTTTATGTTCGTTCGGGAAGCTTAAGGAACAAGCTTGAACAGATTTTTAGAGCTCGGTTAGTTAACGAACAGAGCTTGAACATAACTGTGTTCGTATCATTTATGTTCATGAACAAGCTCGTTAAGTGTTCGTGAACAATCTTGTTAAGTGATGTTCATGAACAAGCTCGTTACATTGTATTGTATTTAGATAAATACTATATTTTTTACTATTATTGGAATGGATGCTTGTAATGGGATTTATGGAGCTATTATGCTGGATTTGTTTGTTTTTGTCCTGGAAATATTTAATCCTTTTATTTAATTTATTTAGTCATTGGCAATCATGGTTAAATATTATTTTTAATTCCTGATTAAAAAATTGGCGTTCATTTGTTTGTTTGAAAATCTGTTCATGAACAAGATTGATTATGTGTTCACGAACATGTTCCTGAACATGTTCACGAACAAGCTCGATAAGTCTTGTTAACGAACAGGACGTTCGATGAACTACTCGTGAATAAGCTCGGTAAATGTTCGTTTACGTTTGTTCGGGAAGCTTAACAAATAAGCTTGAACATGTTTTTAGAGCTCGATTAGTAAACGAACAGAGCTTGAATATGGATTTTGTTCATGAACAAAACCAAGCTCCCTGTTCAAGCTCGTTCAAGCTCGTTCATCAACAGCCCTAAGCACCGAGGACAACCTGAACGTTGCCCGCATCCCACAGACAGGGTGGGTAGAGGTAGCAAGGCTTCAACTGACCGACAATGCGCAAAATTGGTGGAAGATGCAAGAAAAGCGAATAATGAGGCTTATTGCATGTGCCATGTTTCGCGAACGATTCGACACTAAATATTTTTCCAAATCGGCTAAGATGGAACTTCAGCAGCATTTT
Source organism: Scilla litardierei (assembly GCA_030789695.1). Lineage (NCBI taxonomy): Eukaryota > Viridiplantae > Streptophyta > Magnoliopsida > Asparagales > Asparagaceae > Scilla > Scilla litardierei. The sequence continues at coordinate 20,483,503 of CM061136.1, forward strand.
ATCAACCTAAAATAATAATCCACGACTCTTGATGAATACGATGTTGAGATCTCAATGCTCAGTCGTTTCGCTCCTCATATGGTCGAAAATCCCGAGGACAATGCCGTCCAGTTCTGTCAAGGCTTGAATTTCAACATCCAAGCTTCGATGACCTCTGACGACTTGACCAACAATGAGAAAATACTGGAAGTAACCATGAGGATGTCGACAAACTTCGTAAAGAAGCTCAAGGTAAGCGTCTTATGGAACCACCAAGGAACAACCTCCGATCGATGCAGACTACTACTTTCGAGAGGCATGCCGATCCAATCAACAACCGACATGCTGCTCCAATAAACAACCGTCTGGCTGCTCCTCTAAATAACAATTGACCCCAAATGATATGCTTCCATTGCAACCGACCGGGACATGTCAAGGACTGCCACCTGCTGCTGAACCAATTCTTGATCTGTGGAGCATCTGAGCATTCTGTCAAAGACTACCTTCGATGCATCAACAAAGAAGTGACTCTGACTGCAGGAGCTTCGATATCGCGTGGACCACCCTTAGCTACACAGCAGAGGGCATTCCAACAGGTCAAGCCAAACCAGCCTAAGCGCTAAGCTATTACCATGACTGCTGAAGAAGCTGAGGCTACGGAGCCAGTAATCGCAGTAACATCTAAAATCTTTCTCCTTTACTTTAACTAGATGCTTGTCGCTTTATTATAGACTACTTGCACTTAGTGGAGTTAGCATATAACAATAACTACCAAGCATCGGAATGACCCCATTTGCAGCACTTTATCGAAGAAAATGTCGTTCTCCATTGAGTTGGGATGACATTGGCGTCGAGAACTTTTGGGTCCTGAGATGATCGTAGAAGCCGTTGATGTGGTGCGTACCATCAGAGACAAACTTTGCATTGCGCAAGACCGATACAAGTACTGGGCCGATGCCAAGCGTCACCATCTGGAATTTCAACCTGGAGATCAAGTATTTCTGAAGATATGTCCTAGCAGGGGATTGATAAGATTTGGAAGAAGAGGAAAGCTCAGTCCGAGATTCATTGGTCCTTTCGATGTACTGGAGCGAGTTGGAGAAGTGGCCTATTGCCTGGCTCGACCACCTTCACTGGAAGGAGTGAATGACGTGTTCCATGTCTCACAGCTGCATCATTACATAAGTGATCCTATGCATGTGGTTGATCACTCAGAGATCACAGTGCAACTAGATATTACCTATGAGCAGCAGCCAGTGCAGATTCTGGATCGACGTCAGAAGACTATCAGGAATAGAGTTGTCGACCTCGTGAGAGTGGTGTGGCGACATGACTCACCCGGTGAAGCCACCGGGAACGAGAAAAAGAAATGCGCGATCGATATCCTCATTTATTCCCTGTATCTTAGTTTCACCGTATCTTAGTTTCTCTGTATGAGAAATTCCGAGGACGAAATTTTTATAAGGTGTAGGATGTAACGGCATGTATCCAGCAGTACACGTATTTTCGTATTTTACGCATTTTTATTATATAAATAATTCTAATGATATTTTTAAATAAGTTTAAATGATATTTAAAATGGTTTGTCAGGATTTCAAATAGTTTATACGATTTTTAGATAAAATTTTAAGTTTAAATATTTTTACCCGCATTTTCGTATTTAGTTTATATGATTTATATGTGTATAAGATTTATTAGTCTTATATTATCAAAAAAATAGTTTTACAAAAATTATATAATATATTTTAGTAATTTTCAGTATCATCAAAATGATTATAAATATTTTATATGATTTTTAAATATTTTACTATATAGATATCACTGAAATAGCTTTATGAATTATTTTTCTATGTAAATGTTATCAAAATAATTTCAAACTTTTACAATGCGCTTCTATGGTCATTAGTACTTCCAGAATTTTTTACGTATTTTTCTGGAGTCAAATCGACCTAGAACCTGCAAACCCTCACCTCAAACGTTCTGGCCCGAAACTCATATTTTCGTAGCTCAAACTCTGAAATGGATGTTGGTACATGCAATGAGTGGCTACAATTGTTATGAGTAAAAGCTTAACAAGAAGGTGGTGAGGCATTAATCAAGGCTAATAAAAAGAAGGATGTTAGTTAGAGTTGTAAAGGAGAAGATGTTGGGTTGTAAATGAAGAAGAGGAGACATAAAAGTCTATTGGGATGTGAAAAAGAACAAAATGAAAGAGGTGTGCTGGTTCTCTTATTGGAAGAGAAGAAAAAAGGCATTTGAACATTTGTATATGGATTACACTTCATAAAAAACTCATGTGGAAAGTATGAAAATAGGTTATTAATATGGACATTGTTGTTAGTTGGCAAGTAAAGAAATTAAGTGAATAGAGAAGGAATTGGATCAGATGTTGGGTATAAACGCCAAACATCAAAGAGGGTGTAAGTATCAAATAATCAGATGGCTGCGATTTTTGGGCCAGTTAATTTTGGTAATCTTTGAGCCTATTCCTACATTTGCAAGCATGCAATATGAATCAGTGGGTATTGTTTAACCCAATTCTATTTCTTGTGGATTGTTTTGCATAAGTCAGTTTGGATCGATATCAATCAAGATGATCAGAGGAGATATAATGTGATTAAGACGATGTATGTGATAATGAGGTAAATGCAAGCTGATGGGAAAAATCATATATTTGGCATATAGCCTTTCAATAGCCACAATGACTTCATATGATAGCAAGAGTAAGTTAAGATGATTTTGACTTGAAATCAATATGTACAAGCATTGTTACTGAAGACAAGCAAGCCGGATAAGTTGACAGAAGAAGTATGGGTGTAGGTGTAAAATATGGAAAGCAATACTATAAAGTTGTACTTGGTAAAGAATACTCTTTGGGAGGTCATAAGGCTAAGTGATCTAATGGAAATTTAAGAGAAACTAGAGCACTAGCCCAAATGAAAGTTTTTGACAAATTAGTTATTTTTGAAGAAACAGTTATATGACTTGAAGTTGAAGGAGGGAGTAAAGTTCAAGATGTATTTAGATGATTTTGGGATTATAAAAGAGTTGTCCATTGTTGATGCAACGATGAAGGAAGACATGAAGTTACTCTTGTTGGCATTATTGCGTGCAATGTAAAATCATGTTATGACCACATCATTGTTTGGGAAGAACACTCTCAAGCTTGACGAGCTTATTGCTTCAATGTTGCTAAATGAGTCTCGATGGAGATAGTATAGTGATCAAGTGCATGGAGGTAATGCCGTGATCTATCATATGTAGGTAGCAATGCCTTAGTTCCTATTAGTGGTCAAAGGCGATCAGTTATGGGGTTAGAAGTTCCTAGCAGGCACATGAAGGTTTCATGCACAAGTATTGAAATCTATTTTTATGTTGGTATTGCAATAAGAAGGTTCATATAAAGAGAACTCATCCAAAGAGGAAAGAAAGGTTGAAGAAAAAGGGGGATAATAAAGATACATCATAGGCGACAACACTAGTAGTGAACGATGATGTTCACTAGTGAAAATGTCTTCTGATTTTAGTTTATATTAGATTTTAGATTTCATATATCCAGTTGATGTGTGTGCAATCAGGGAGCACTTCATCAATTATCAAGAATGTGAATATGATATCCCTAAAATGATAAATGGTGCTAAGTGTATGATTGCTAAAGTTGGATCGTAAAGGATACTTATGTCTGATTGTGTTGTGTAGATGATGGCTTGAGTAAGGCATATTCTGGAGTTAGGTAAGAATGTGATTTTTTAGGACATTGGATTCAATTTAGAGTTCTAAAAGTATCTAGGGTGCAAGGGCTAAGCTGCAATGGAGAATAAAGCTGTAGGAAAGTTGAGACATGTGAAGTGTTTTTAAGGGTCTAGGTAAGTGTTACCACTGGCAATCAACAGTAGATGAATCATTCTATAGTTAGATCAGAAAAGAAGTGTGTGCCATGGTCTCTTAACATCATTGGTGGTGATGAACTCTTTTATTGAGTTAAAGAGGTGAAGCCATGATATTATATGCATCGTAAACTTATGCAGGTATCTTAGTAGGGTAGTAACCATGCCAGTTCAAGTGTGGACGATATTAAGAGGCATTAAAATGATTAGGACATTTTCACACTTATTGTAAAATTCAAGGCAAGATGGAGATTGTTGGGGGTGCATCTTGTATTCTGTATGCATTTGTATTTTGTACCATATTTGATGGATTCATACCAAATATGCGTATAAGGGCATGTTAGTAATTATGAATGTAAGTGTGTATGCATGTTTCTACTGAGGGTACTAAGATAATCAAGAAAGAAAACTAAAGAGAGTTAGAGTATTCTTAGTTTGGTCTTTTAGCTGATGGCTTAGCTTGATTACGAGCTACGGAGAGAGAGGTGCAAGTTTCTTGAGTGAATAGAAACCACTTCTATCCAAATCTCTAGTACTACTAGGGATGATAATGGGTTCGGACTATCCACTGTCCAATTAGGCTAAGCCCGATTAAGCCCGGCTCAAATCTTAATCCGATTGGGCATCGAGCATACCCAAGGCCCGAAGTTTACTCCCAAAGGAATTTTCGGGCATAACCAAAGCCCGATGCTAAGCCCGATCATACCCAAAGCCCGCTGATCCCGAGCAGAGCTTCGCCTCCTCGTCAGTGTCTGCGACGTTCAAGATGGGGCTGTTGGTGCACATCTCAAGCTTGGAGTTGCTGCTGGTGATGGAGCATGTGACGACTAAGTCTTTGGATTCTGGCGGCGGTGAAGAGGCCTTTGACGTTTGGAGTCGGTGGTCTTTTGGCGATATTTGTAGAAGAAAAGAAGCAACTGATTAAAAAAAGGTCTTTTGGAGAAGGCGAGAGCTTCAACCTTTGCGTTTCTCAGGAAAGTACAGAGCTTTGGAGTCTTAGCATGAAGGATTCTGTTTATTTGGGCATTTGAGCTGACCATGAAAAAAATGAGGGATTTTTATGGGGGTTTGGCAGCTGAGATTGTTTGTTTGTTAGCGTTATTTGTTCTTCATTTGTGAGTTCGAGCTCACCCCCTATTCTCAGGCATGCCATGGCGGGAAGCAACGAGGTTAACGCCAGTGAGTCCAAGGTGTACAGTGGAGTTTTTTGTTCGTTGCTTTGTTTGATGGAGCAGAATGGACTCTTATGGTTTTGTTTGTTGATTCTGGGCTGGCCTTTGACGAGTCTTGTTGTTTTTTGTCTCAACGGTTTTTGAATCAGTTACAAATTTGCAATTTAGGGTTTCGCATGCCCTCAAAAACTTGTAATCACTAATCAGACGATGAAACACAGGAATTGCTTCATGAGCTCTCATGAAATTGCAAAAAAGTTTGAATCTTTGTTCTCAGAACCAAACAAAATCTTACTTCTGTCCATAAAACAACCTTATTCTGCAGCTTCCCCCAATTAATTTCAATCGTGCAATGCAAACAAATGGCTCCAAATCCACACGGGCTCTTTAAGAGGTTTTAGAAAGTTTGGATCTTTGCCTATGTTTCTCATTCGAAAATTTCCCAAATATGTAAAGAAATGGAACCCACTTTTCTCTTACTCTTAATATGTTTTAATGTTTTTATTGTAATTTTATTAAGGTAGGCCCAGTGGGTAGCCCAAAGTCAAGGTGTCCAACGGGCCGGCCCGGCCCGGGCCCTGGCCCGGCCGGGCTTTGGCCGGGCTCCGGCCCTGGCCCGGCCGGGCTTTGGCCGGGCTGGGCCGCGTGCCACCCATTATATTTAAAAAAAATTAAAAAAATTAAAAACATAAGAAAATTGGTTAAAAAATCTAAAAAATTTAAAAAAAATATCAAAAAATTCTAGTTATTTACTTGATAAAATTCAAACAATTTAGAAGTAGATAATTAAGCCCGAAATTTTCCCAAGGTCCCGGGTTGAACCTGTAAATTTTATTAATTAAAATCTTTTTTGAAGGGGGGACGTACGTCGGCCAACCTTACACCTCATACAATGGCCAAAACAGAAAAATAATACAACTAAGACAATAAAAATTCATCGCTCAGCTTCTTCATCGGAATCTTCAGAAAGGTCCTTGTTCTGTGAGCGGCTTTCAGCATGGAACCAATCCTTCGCACATACCGCAACTTCAACAATGTCTTCCTTTAGCCGCGATCTCTTGTTGCTCAAAATGCGACCACCTGCACTAAAAGCAGACTCCGAAGCAACTGTAGAAATAGGTACAGATAACAAATCCCGTGCCATAATGGAAAGAATATGATAAACAGATTCATATCCTTTCCACCAGGCAAGAGGATCAAAATACTCATCATCCATTGCTTCCTCCGAAAAGGGAAATGGATTAGCTAAATATTTGGATAGTTCACTAGTAGAACAATCCGAATTTACGGTTTTGTGTTTCTTCTTTCCTAACATTTGGCGAATCTTACTTGAAGTAGAAGCAGAAGCACTAGCAGAGACAGATGAATTAAGTGAAACATTAACATATTTAGCCTCATAATTTGCATACATAGTTCTTAAGCTATTTTTAGCAGCAGATACATGTTCAACATGGGAAAATCCCATGTTTCAGAATCCAGTTCTAATAAACCTAGTGCAGCATCCTCCTTAAAACGAGGATCAAAAACTTTAGACAATGAGTAAAGAAGAGGAACCGGATTCCAATATTTAGCTAGTTTTGCAGACATTTCAAGTATCATAGGCATTATGGCAGGGTGTGTACTTTCTCTATGCCTAGATATCTGATCAGAAATTAAAACTAATTGTTCTAATCCTAAATAAGATGTTGGGTAGTAAACCCCAGAAAATTTGTTTGAAGCAGTAAAAAACTTCTAAAAAGTCATGCAGATGCTCTACAGTTAACCACTCTATATCAGTAATGTCAAAAGCAGGATCATGTGAAAGATATGTAAGTGCATAATCTGTAATCTGCTCTCTATTTTTAAGCATGGATCGCAGCATTAAGTAAGTTGAGTTCCACCTTGATGCAACATCAAATTTAAATGCCAGGTATGGTTTTTGTCTAGTATGACACAGTTGTTTGTACTGAAATCGTCTAGTGCCAGAAATATGTATGAACAACATGCGATTTCTAATTTTTTCTATATAAGGTGAACAAGTAGCAAGTCCATCGCGAACTATCAAGTTCAAGACGTGACATGCACATCTTTGATGGAACAACCCAACCACATCAAGGGGCAAAGTTCTTTTTAAAACGTTAATTGCACTAGTGTTATTAGATGCATTATCAAACGTAATTGAAAAAATTTTGTCTGCAATATTAAAATCATGAATAACATCCATTATTACATTAGCAATAGCACCACCAAAATGTGCTTCCTCTAACATTCTAAAACTAATAATCATTTTATTCAGCAAGTATGCATTATCTACATAATGAGATGTAACACATAAATATAATGCACCCCATTTTGTGGTCCAAATATCAGAAGTCAACGTTATTCTAGATTTTACACTAGCAAAAGTTTCAATCAATTTAGCTTTACCAGCTTCAAAAGCTGACATAGCATCTCTTCGAAGAGTGTTTCTAGGCACTCTTCTAAAGGCAGGGTTAAGGGCTAACTGATTAAGTCTTTCTAAATCGGAGCTTCCCCATAAGTAAATGGTAATTCTTGACATATTACAAATCGTGCCATCTCTTTTCTCAAAGTCTCAGTAGAGTATGAGAAATTAGATAAAGAGGAAGAAGAGCCAGATAAGTTTAGTGTTGTCTGTTTAAGGTCCTTTTTCAATTGAAAAGTGCTCCCAAACCGCAGATTTTGTTGATCTGGGTTGGGTTGGTGGTGTTACTTGTGTAGATGGAAGTGGAACATCAGCAGGAATAGGTTGTGATTTTGTAGCAGCGTGTAAAGAAGATGTTTGTGCAGACATAGTATAGGCATGTTGCATAGTATTTGGGTACTGATACGATTCAGTTTGTTCATTTTGTGACATATCCAAATGGTCATAATTTTGGGTTTCTGGGATGTTATCCCTCATCATGTTAAAGTTATCTTCCTCCTCAGTGTTGAGGTGGAAATTAGAAGTCCGGCCCCTACGGTTTGGTCCTGACATTATTCTAAAAATTTAGGAACCTGATTTGTTTACAGCGGATTGAACTGAGATGATGATGCCATCAGAGGAAGATGAGAGCGATATCGATTTGAGCTGCGAATCTTGATCTTGCTTGAGAGGTGTTGATCTTGTTTGCTTGAACGTATGAGAGAGTTTGAGAGAGTTTGAGAAAGTGAGAATTTGAGAGTATGAAAATTGTGAAAAAAATGAGATGGGTTGGGTGAAATTTATAGCAGTTTTTCGGTGTAAAATGTCCAAAATACCCCTCCCAAATAGCCGTTTATGATCGTTGGGAGGGGTATTTTTGGTCAAAAGCCCAAGAAATGACAAAAAACCCCTCCCCCATAATTCTGCCCATATTTGTCAACATGAAAAAAAGCTGCAACGGTCATAAGACCATTGCAGGCTGCAATTGCAGCCTGTAGGCGGGCCGGGGCGGGCCGAGCCGGCCCGCAAAAACCCTCACCAGGCTTGGCCCGGGCCCGCCTCCGGGCCGGGCCGGGCTGGCCCACCGGGTCGCCTGGGGTCCGGGAAGCCCGGCCCTGGGCGCGGGCCGGGCCGGGCCTGTGGCCACGTTAACGGCTCCGGGCCCGGGCCGGGCCGGCCCGTTGACCGGGCCGGGGGGCCGGGCCCGCGGGCCATTTGGACACCGTGAGCCCAAAGCCCGATGGGCTGGCCCAAAGCCATCTTTAAACCCATTTGGGTATTCTTGAAGAGGCCAGTATGGGCTTTGGGTCGGCCCGAAAGCCTGCCCGCTTGAATTGGACATCTATTTGGCCTGGCTCGGCCCGACCGGTTCTACTACTACTGCTACTTGCTTGATCGTACACGTCATGGTGTGTGAATGAGTGTTGTACAGGTTGAAACCCCCTAACTCCCAACATATTGTTGCAAATTTTTTTGGCTTTAGTTGCTTAGATAAAACTTAAGTTCATCACATATCAGAGCTTCAAGATTTTTTACTAGAGGGAAGATGGAGGATGTTAGTACACAAGCATATAATTTTATGGATATTGGCTATATAATTATAAAACTCAATTTGACCCAAATGGAAAAATTCCTGTTGGAGTTTCGGGTTTAATCATATTTAACCAAATATCCATTTCTTTATTTTTCTAATGTGTGACTAAATATACCTTTTTGCCTATTGTCTTCTTTTTATTTCTTAAAATGGATGTCTATAAAACAGATTCAAGGCACAATTTTAACAATCCTCACTTTAGCTCGTATCTAAGAAGCCGTCAACCAGAGAGCCGAAACACCATACGAGTATGCCTGAATCTTTCCTTGTAGAATGTATGTACTTTTTATAACGATTATAGTTATGTGAACATTTTATAACTATTACAAGTTGTGTATAATTATGGCTTGATTCTTTTGATCACCCAAAAAGATATAGAGTTACGCTTATTCTTTCCTAAGAGGCTAGGAGTATTCACCATTGACTCCAATACATCCACTTATTAGGACAAAGCTATATTACTTTCTGAAAATTGGCTAAATAATCATGAAATCCAATTTGACTTAAAAGGTAAACACCCCATTGGAGTCTTGAGTTTAATAATATTAAATCATATACATATCTCTTTATTTTTCTAACATGGGACCAAACTTTACCCTTTTGTATGTTGTATCCTTTTCCTTTCTTAAGATGTGCGTGTAAATTGTATTCAAGCTACAATTTCAATGAGAGGAACTACCTCAGATGTCTCCAATTTGATTACAACAGCCTACAGGCAGGCCGGGCCGGGCCGGGCTGGCCCGCCGGGCCGCCTTGGGTCCGGGAAGCCCGGCCCTAGGCGCGGGCCGGGCTGGGCCTGTGGCCACGTCAACAGCTCCGGGCCCGGGCCGGGCCGGCCCATTGACCGGGCCGGGCGGTCCGGGCCCGCGGGCCCGCGGGCCATTTGGACACCTTGAGCCCAAAGCCCGATGGGCTGGCCCAAAGCCATCTTTAAACTCATTTGGGTATTCTTGAAGAGGCCAGTATGGGCTTTGGGTCGGCCCGAAAGCCTGCCCGCTTGAATTGGACATCTATTTGGCTTGGCTCGGCCTGACCGGTTCTACTACTACTGCTACTTGCTTGATCGTACACGTCATGGTGTGTGAATGAGTGTTGTACAGGTTGAAACCCCCCTAACTCCCAACATATTGTTGCAAATTTTTTTGGCTTTAGTTGCTTAGATAAAACTTAAGTTCATCATATATCAGAGCTTCAAGATTTTTTACTAGAGGGAAGATGGAGGATGTTAATACACAAGCATATAATTTTATGGATATTGGCTAAATAATTATAAAACTCAATTTGACCCAAATGGAAAAATTCATGTTGAAGTTTCGGGTTTAATCATATTTAACCAAATATCCATTTCTTTATTTTTCTAATGTGTGACTAAATATACCTTTTTGCATATTGTCGTCTTTTTATTTCTTAAAATGGATGTCTATAAAACAGATTCAAGGCACAATTTTCACAATCTTCACTTTAGCTCGTATCTAAGAAGCCGTCAACCAGAGAGCCGAAACACCATACGAGTATGCCTGAATCTTTCCTTGTAGAATGTATGTACTTTTTATAACGATTATAGTTATGTGAACATTTTATAACTATTACAAGTTGTGTATAATTATGGCTTGATTCTTTTGATCACCCAAAAAGATATAGAGTTATGCTTATCCTTTCCTAGGAGGCTAGGAGTATTCACCATTGACTCCAATACATCCACTTATTAGGACAAAGCTATATTACTTTCTGGAAATTGGCTAAATAATCATGAAATCCAATTTGACTTAAAAGGTAAACACCCCATTGGAGTCTTGAGTTTAATAATATTAAATCATATACATATCTCTTTATTTTTCTAACATGGGACCAAACTTTACCCTTTTGTGTGTTGTATCCTTTTCCTTTCTTAAGATGTGTGTGTAAATTGTATTCAAGCCACAATTTCAATGAGAGGAACTACCTCAGATGTCTCTAAAGTGAAGCAATAGCATGATGAGATTATTACGTATCAGCAGAGAAGACGCAAGGCGAGATCAGCGGAGCAAAATTAGTCATCGGGTAATTTTGGAAGTTTTTGGACATATTTAGTAATTTCCATTTTTGGAAAGTTTTGGGCTGTTGTAGTAGTTTTCTTTTTATGACCAGATCTGCTCCTATATATGTTTAGGACAACCGTCAATTATTTTCATGCAAATTTTGAGTGATAAATCCTAGTCTTACAGTGATAGTTCTTAGATCTAACGAGAGTTAGTAGTTGTTAGTTGTAGATTTATTGTGGAGTCGGCTCCGTCTCGAAAGAGGTTGTTTATCTTGTATTTCCTTTGATTTCAATAAAAATTCCCAAATTTCAGCCCTAAATCCTATCAAATTGGTACCAAAGCAACGATCCGACATGGCGGCAACAAGAACAAGTTCCAAGGTGGAGGATCTAGAGAAGAAGATGGGAGAGATCGATATCAAAATTGACGCCAAGGATGAGAAGGTTGATGACATGAACAAGAAGATCGCGAGAGAGTAGATTCGGACAGAACGAAACACCAAGAGAAGGCCATCGGAACCCTAGCACTCATTGGGGGGACCGGCTGCCCCTCTGGATTTACCGCGCAGCCCAAGAATAAACCTGGGGGCCGCACGGACCCCCAAGATCATTCTGTGGTCCGTGCGGCACCCCATGGAACATCCTGGGGGTCGCGGGCCCCCCAAGCTGCTTCCTGGGGGTCGCGCAACCCCCAGGGAGGGGCGTGATACGCTTATCACCTACGAGAGGAGGCACAAGAAGACTAAGGAGTGATTGCTGGACACACCGACGATTTGTGGGATAGAATGTCTTTATGCACTATTAGTTGTTTTGTGTTGCTGTACGCACCACGCCTCTTCATTATATAAGAGAGAGCGTGGGCTAGGGTTAGGAGATCGAAATTGTAGCCGTCATTTGACAATTCCTAGAGTTCTCCGAGGAGATCTAGAAGAGAGTTTAGGCTTTTCCCTTAGCAAAAGCTAGGAGAGGGGCCAACTCTCCCAAAATTGGCTAGTTATCTTTTAACCCTATTTCCCCAATCAAATAAAAATCCCCAAATCTCTTCTACAAAACCCTAGTCCGCATCAATTTGGTATCAGAGCTCTGATCTAATGGCCGCCACAAGATCAGCTACGACAAAATCTATGGAGGAGAGGTTGGATGCGGAGATCGTTGAGAGGAAGAAAGAGGCAGCGGAGATCATCAAGAAAATCGACACGGCGACAGCGGCCACGGAGGCACTCAGATCTGATTTGAAGGGAGATCTGGAGCAAGTGAAGGAGATGCTCGTCAATTTCATGGCTCAAAACATCACCGCGCCTCAGATCTCGCGTTCGAAGGAAGGAGCCTCCTCAGATCTGAATCACCAATCAGATCTGAGGGGAAAAGGGAAGGCAACGATGATTCCGGATCATGAAGGGGTGATCTTGGAAGGAGTAGATCCAGATCTGGACCTCGACGATGACGACTGGCAAGAGGACCTCTCCGAAACCCTAGGGGAGAGCTCCGAGGAAGACCCACCCCCACATCAGCAGCGAAGGAAGCGAGCGGCGAACCCCCTGGGGGTTGCCGACAGCCGGCGACCCCCAGTGGGCTCGCCGGAGGCGGGCGAGCCCCCCACGGGGCCGTCGAGACTGGGCGACCCCGCAGGGGGGTCGCAGGAGCAGGGTGACCCCGCAGGGGGGTCGCCGGGGGCGGGCGAGCCCCAGACGGGGTCGCCGAGGGCTGGCGACCCCCTGGCGGGGCCGCCGGAGGCGGGCGACCCCCCCCAGGGGGCCGTCGAGGGTTTGGGGACCCGCCAGGGCACGCGCGGGCCCCTGACGGGTCGCGCGGACTCCGAAGACCTCCCCGCACATCGCAGGGGGGATTACGGGACCCGGGAGAGGCGCGCACGGGGTGCGCGAGATCCGGAGTACTACGAGGACGATGATTGGGCCCCGGAAGGACGACGGAGAGATGAGGTGCATGAACCGGAGTACGAGGACCACTTCCGCCACTATGATGAGGGGTATGAGGAGGAGGATGAGCGGTTCAGGAGGGAGGATAGGAGATGGGAGCCGGAGAGAGGCCGGTTTGCGGATCACCATCGTCAGCAGCTCGTGGATCGTTTTGACGGGAGGGACCCACGGGCAGATGACCGTATACGGAAGCTCCAGATGCCTGTCTTCGAGGGTAGTGATGCCACAGGGTGGATCTACAAGGCGGAGAGATATTTTGAGATGGCCAGGCTGACGGAGGAGGAGAGGCTGATGGCGGTTGCGCTCTGTTTGGAGGGAGAGGCCCTGAATTGGTGGAGATGGAAGGAGCAGCAGAGACCTCTGAGGACCTGGGAGGGGTTCAAGGAGGCACTATTACATCGATTCCGAGGCTCTCAGGCGGGGGGAGCTTATGAGCAGCTGCATGCCTTGAGGCAGATGGGGACTATGCGAGACTACATTAAGCAGTATGAGGAGCTCACGAGTAGAGTGCGGGGGATGCCTGCAGAGTCCCTAGAAGGGTTTTTTATGGATGGATTGAAGCCCACCATTAGGTCTGAGCTTCGCACTCTCAGACCGCGTGGACTGGAGGAGCAGATGGAGTTAGCGCTGACGGTCGAGGATAGGTTGGCGGATGAGCGCCGCACCAGGGGGCGTTTGGAGGACAGTTTTCAGGACCACAGGCTGCCCCTCGGGGACATTCAGGCACTGCAGGAGGGACCCCGACAGGCGGAGGGAGACCCGGGGATGTGAGACCGGGAGGGCCATACAAGAGGATGACAGATACGGAGATGCGGGAACGGAGAGCAAAGGGGTTATGCTTCAAGTGCGACGAGAAGTTTACCCCTGGGTACAGGTGCCGCAACCAAGCCTTGCAGGTATACGAGGTGTACGCTGAGGACTTGGAGGAGGAGGAGGAGGCGGAAGAAGCGGAAGGGACCGAGGAGGCCGGCGAACCTCTACTACTGGAGGCGGTCGAAGTCTCGCTTAGCTCCATTACGGGGCTTACACGGGTGCACACCATGAAGCTGGCGGGTAGGGTCCGAGACCTGGACGTGGTGATATTGATAGATAGTGGGGCCACCCACAATTTCGTGTCCCCCAGGGTGATTGAGAGTCAGGGGATACCGATGACGGAGACGGAGGGCTTTGGAGTCATGCTCGGTACCGGTGTGGTCGAGCAGAGTAGGGGCATCTTTCGTGACTTGATGGTGTCCATACAGGGAGTGGTGATCACCGGTGACTTTCTACCCTTGACCTTGGGCAACGTCGACCTGATTTTGGGGATGCAGTGGCTGCAATCGCTGGGGGAGACGAAGTTCAACTGGCGGCTGCTGCGGATGGAGTTTCAGGTGGACGGCAAGAAGGTGGTACTTTTAGGTGATCCGAGTTTGTGTTGTTCGTCGGTGTCCTACAAGACTATGGCGAAGACACTCCAGGCTGAAGGAGTGGGGTTCTTGATTGAGCTACAGGGGTTGGCGATGGACGAGGCCACGGGAGAGATGGTAGTACCGCTGGAGGTGGAGCAGCTATTGCTGGGGTTTGAGGGGGTGTTCCAGCCACCTAGCGGTCTTCCACCGCCAAGAGACCATGAGCACGCTATTGTGCTTAGGGAGGGGGTGTCGCCCATTAGCGTGCGCCCATACCGGTACCCCCAGGTGCAGAAAGACGAGATCGAGAAGATGGTACAGGAGATGCTGCAGGCAGGGGTCATCCGCCCTAGTGCTAGTCCTTTTTCTAGCCCAGTGCTTCTGGTTAAGAAAAAGGACGACAGTTGGAGGTTTTGCGTCGATTACCGGGCTATCAACAAGGAAACTGTCCCAGACAAGTTTCCCATCCCGGTGATTGACGAGCTACGAGACGAGCAGCACGGAGCGGTGGTCTTCTCGAAGATCGATCTGAAGTCAGGGTACCACCAGATTCGCATGAGACAGGAGGATGTGCAGAAGACCGTCTTCAGGACTCATGAAGGCCACTACGAGTTCCTCGTCATGCCCTTTGGGCTAACGAACGCACCTGCTACCTTCCAGTCACTGATGAATAAGGTCTTCCGACCTTACTTACAGAGGTTCATTCTGGTCTTTTTCGATGATATCCTGGTCTACAGTGCATCATTACAGGATCATCTGGACCATTTGGAGATAGTTCTGTGAGAGCTGGAGGATCATCAGCTATAGGCCAACCGAAAGAAGTGCCTCTTCGGACAGACGCATGTGGAGTACCTGGGGCACATCGTATCGGCGGACGGGGTGGCAGCCGATCGATCGAAGATTTCAGCCATGTTGGATTGGCCGCAGCCAAGGACATTACGGGCCCTGCGGGGGTTTCTGGGTCTCACAGGGTATTATCGGCGTTTCGTGAAGGGGTACGGCATCTTGGCGTGGCCCCTCACGGAACAGTTGAAGAATGATAGTTTTTGCTGGGGAGAAGAGGCGACGAGGGCATTCCAGGCCCTCAAGGAGGCGATGACGACAGTACCAGTGCTGGCACTCCCAGATTTTGAGAAGAAGTTTGTGGTGGAGTCAGACGCTTCGGGCTTTGGGTTAGGGGCCGTACTGATGCAGGAGCAGCGGCCGATCGCTTACTTCAGCCAGGTTTTATCTTCCAGGGCCAGGCTGAAGTCTGTCTACGAGCGAGAGTTGATGGAGATCGTGTTGTCAATCCAGAAGTGGAGACCCTACTTACTTGGGAGGGAGTTTGTGGTACGGACAGACTAGCAGAGTCTGAAGTACCTCCTGGAGCAGCGCATGGTGGCAGAGGATCAACAGAGGTGGTTGTCCAAGTTGAGCGGGTACAAGTTCGAGATTCATTACAAACCCGGCTCGGACAACAAGGCGACAGATGCGCTTTCCCGACGAGATGAAGGGGTACAGGTGATGGCTCTTTCTATCTCACTGATGTTGCGGAGCGACACCCTGCTAGCGGAGATTGAGGCCGACGAGGAGCTGCGACGGATCCGGGAGGCAATCGCTGGGGGATCTACAGACTTCCCGGGTTACACCTTAGAGGAGCGACTACTACTGTACCGGAGGAGGCTGGTGATTCCCCGGACTTCTAGTCACATTCCTACTCTCTTCCATGAGTTCCACAGCAGCGCCGTGGGGGGCCACTCAGGAGGATACCAGACTTATCAGAGGATGGCTCGGGAGCTCTACTGGCCAGGTATGAGGAAGGATATTGCGAGGCTGGTTTCAGAGTGATATATGTCAGCGCCACAAATATCAGGCGACATCCCCAGCAGGTCTTCTACAGCCCTTGGAGTTACCGGAGAGGATATGAGAGGACATTTCGATGGATTTCGTGGAGGGGTTGCCACGATCGGAGGGCTTTACTACGATATTTGTTGTGGTTGACCGCCTCAGCAAATACGGCCATTTCATCCCACTACGCCATCCATTTACTGCAGCGTCTGTGGCAGTTGTTTTTTTGAAGGAGGTGGTTAGACTGCATGGGTACCCTCGCTCGATTGTATCAGACAGGGATAAGGTGTTTTTGAGCACTTTTTGGAAGGAGATGTTCAGACTACAGGGGACAGCGCTGCGACGGAGCATGGCTTACCACCCACAGACGGACGGCCAGACGGATGTGCTTAACCGCAGTGTGGAGACATACCTCCGGTGTTTTGCGTCAGAGACACCTAGGAAGTGGGCCGGGTGGTTGATGTGGGCTGAGTACTAGTACAACACCTCGTACCACTCAGCTGCGAGGATGACACCGTTTCAGATTGTGTATGGCCGAGATCCGCCCCACCTAGTGCATTACAGCAGGGGATCTACCCCGGTGTCAGGATTAGAGCATCAGTTGGAGGATCGTGACCGGGCGTTAGAGGAATTGAAGCGACACCTACTGCGAGTACATCAAATCATGAAGAAGAAGGCAGATGCACATCGCAGGGAGGTGGAGTTCGCCGTTGGAGAGCGTGTCTATCTGAAGCTTCGACCCTACAGACAGCGTTCTATGGCCCACCGGCGCAATGAGAAGCTGGCAGCGAGGTATTATTGGCCTTACGAGGTTGAGGCCCGGATCGGCAAGGTGGCGTATCGGCTGAAGCTTCCTCATACTACCAGGATCCATCCAGTTTTTCACGTCTCACAGCTACGACGAGCTATTAGAGATCACGTGGCGTCGTCTACATTGCCCCCAACTCTCACGGTCGACATGGAGGTACTTTTGGCACCCGAGGAGGTTACATGCATTCGTACAGGAGCATCAGGAGCACGAGAAGTTCTGATTCGTTAGTCGGGATTGCCGGAGTTTGAGGCAACGTGGGAGCTTTATGATCATATCTTGCAGCAGTATCCTGATTTCCACCTTGAGGACAAGGTAAAACTCCTGGGGGGAGTAGTGATATGCTTATCACCTACGAGAGGAGGCGCAAGAAGACTAAGGAGTGATTGTTGGACACACCGCCGATTTGGGGATAGAATGTCTTTATGCACTATTAGTTGTTTTGTGTTGCTGTACGCACCACGCCTCTTCATTATATAAGAGAGGGCGTGGGCTAGGGTTAATGGATCGAAATTGTAGCCGTCATTTGACAATTCCTAGAGTTCTCCGAGGAGATCTAGAAGAGAGTTTAGGCTTTTCCCTTAGCAAAAGCTAGGAGAGGGGCCAACTCTCCCAAAATTGGCTAGTTATCTTTTAACCCTATTTCCCAATCAAATAAAAATCCCCAAATCTCTTCTACAAAACCCTAGTCCGCATCAGGGCGCATGGCCTCCCAGGGGGCTCCTGGGGGTGCAGCAGCCCCCAGGGCAGGATCGGGGGCTGCGACAACCTCCATGGGCTGGTTCTGGTGTTCAACAGCCTCCGGGGCTGGTTTGGGCATCTTCAAGGCCCGACGCGTTCTCATGTCGCAATCGAGCACCCTTAAGATCATCTTCAAGGACCATGGATGCTGACGAACCATTCAGGAGGGGAGTGGCCTCCAGTGGGAGGCCGACAACAAGGAGGAGGACATGGCAACCCTTGGGGTATCCCTTGGGAGCACTGAGGCCCATTTGGTGATGATGGAGGTTGGGAGATTGGCGGCGTAGGAGGAGGATTGTGGAATGAAGGGAGGGCCCAATGAAATGCGCAGCACCAGTTCCATTTTGGTCTGTCAAGAGAGGGCGAACCAGGGAAACTTGGGTTGGAGAACAGGGTCAAGAAGTTGAAGATGCCTGTTTTCGATGGAGAAGACCCGTATGCATGGATCTAAATGGCGGAGAGGTATTTCCAAATGAATGGGTTGACGGAGCCTGAGAAATTGCAAGCAGCAGGACTCCGTTTGGAGGGAAAGGCCATTGCATGGTACCAATGGAAGCAGCAGTGGTGGCAGGTCAGATCGTGGAAGGAGTTCAAGGAATGCTTATTGGAATGTTTTCGAGATACCCATGGTGGTGACTTGTACGAGCAGCTCTTGGCTCTGTAGCAGGGAGGTATCGTGAAGGACTATATAGTGGCGATTTGAAGCACTCGGTGGCCAGGTGAGGGGGATTCCAGAGGTGTCCTTGATGAAAAGCTTCATGAAGGGGCTTAAGTCCAATATTCGGGCTAAGCTACTCATGCAACAACCGAGGGATTGATTGATGTTATGGAGCTGGCATAGATGACAGAGGATAAGAACACAGCTAAGCGGCGGGCGAAAGGAGGGTGGAGCAGGGCTACTTTTCGCACCCTAGGCTAGGCTGGAGGGCAGAAGCCAGCAGCAGTAGTAGGACAGAGTGGGGGCTCCACACGAGCAAGAAGTAGTGTGCCTTTTCGGAGGATGACGGAGATGGAGTGGACAAATAAGAAAGCAAATGGGCTGTGTTTCCGATGTGATGAGAAATACGGCCCGGGTCATAGATGTCGGGAGCGGACCTTACATGTACTCTTGGTACATGTGGATGGGGAAGCTGATGTTGAGGATGACATTGAGCAATTCGTGGAGGAGGCCGAGGTTGAACATGAGCCACACATTTGGATGTAGCAGAGGTATCACTCAACTCCGTAGTGGGGTTTACACTGAACCACACTATGAAGTTGATCGAAGAGATATTGGAGCAGAATGTGACGGTGTGATTGACAGTGGGGCCACCCCCAACTTCATTTTTAACCGAGTTATGGAGCAGCACGGGTTGGAGTTGGTGGATTCGGGTAGCTTTGGGGTGATGATGGGTACCGGCCAGATAGAGCGTGGGATAGGAATGTGCCTGGGCGTGGTGCTGACCCTCCAAGGGGTCAGAATTGTGGAGGATTTTTTGCCGTTGGATCTGGGAAGCACAGACGTTATTTTAGGGATGAGGTGGCTGCAGAGTCTGGGGGAGACCAGGACTAACTGGAAGTTGCTGCGAATCGAGTAGCAAGATGGAGGCAAGTTGGTAATGCTTCAGGGGGATCCAGGCTTGTGTCGTTCACGGGTTTCCCTGAAGGTGATTGCAAGAACCTTGCAGGCGGAGGACAGATGATTCTTGGTAGAGCTGTAGGGTTTAGCAATGGAGACATGGCCAGGAGGTGGACATATCGACAGAGATATGACGAGTGCTGGACTAGTTTGGGGAGGTTTTTATGGAACCTCGTGGACTTCCACCCCCACTAGACCACGAGCACTCTATAGTGCTCAAGGAGGGTGTTGCGCCGATCAGTGTGAGGCCGTATCGCTAGCCTCAGATTCAGAAGGGGAGATTGAGAAGATGGTAGACGAGATGATACAGGCGGGAGTGATCCAGCCAAGCACCAGCCCTTTCTCCAGCGCGGTACTACTCCTGAAGAAGAAGGATGGAAGCTGGAGGTTTTGTGTAGACTATTGGGCACTGAATAAGGAAACTGTACCCGACAAGTTTTCTATTCCAGTGATCGATGAGTTACTAGACGAGTTGCATAAGGCCACAATATTTTCGAAGATAGTCTTGAAGTCGGGCTACCATCAGATCTGAAAGAGGGGGAAGATGTGGAGAAGATGGCCTTCAGGACCCATGAGGGCCATTATGGATTTTTGGTCATGCCCTTTGGGTTGATCAACACCCTAGCTACATTCCAGGCCTTGATGAACAAGGTGTTCAGGCCTTACCTGCGGAGGTTCGTGCTCATCTTCTTCGACGACATACTAGTGTACAGTCAGACCAGGGAGGCGCACGTGGAGCACCTGACGATAGTGCTACAGGAGTTACAGCATCATCAGCTTTTCACCAATAGGAAGAAATGTTTGTTTGGCCAGTGGAGCGTGGAGTACCTGGGTCATATAGTCTCAGCTGATGGTGTAGAGGCGGAGAGTTTGAAGATAGCAACGATGGTGGAGTGGCCGCGCCCTACCACATTACGGGGGTTACGGGGATTCTTAGGCTTGACGTGCTATTACAGGAAGTTCCTCAAGTATTACAGCACTATTGCTTGCCTCTAACAGATCAGCTGAATAAGGACAATTTCCACTGGGGGGAGGAAGCCACTGCTGCATTTGAGGCCCTGAAGAGGGCTATGACGAGCGTACCGATGTTGGCACTTTAGGATTTTAGCAGGCCCTTTGTGGAGTCCGATGCGTCTGGATATGGGCTGGGAGCGGTTTTGATGCAAGACCAGAGGCCAGTCGCGTACTTCAGTCAGGTGTTATCAGCTAGAGCACGGCTTAAGTCCGTGTATGAGCACGAGCTGATCGCCATAGTTCTCGCAGTTCAAAAATAGAGGCCATACTTGTTGGGCCGACCCTTACTGGTGCAGATTGATCAGAGGAGTCTCAAGTATTTGCTGGAGCAGCGAATGGTTATTGAGGAATATCAGAAATGGCTAACAAAGCTTATAGGGTATAAGTTCGAGATCCAATACAGGTCAGGCTTGGAGAATAAGGCAGCTGATGCCTTGTCGAGAAGGGATGTAGACTCTCAGCTGGAGGCTTTGTCATTGCCGATACTGTTAGATTTGGAGCCACTGATGAGGGAGATATCAGAGGATGAAAAGTTGGGCAAGATTAGGGCGGCATTACTTCAGGATCCAGCAGCACATCCGGGATACGAGATGGACGGGCAGCGCTTGTTGTATAAGGAATGTCTGGTCTTACCAAGGAGCTCGACTTACATTCCTATACTACTACAAGAGTTCCATGGGAGTGCAGTGGGGGGACATTCGGGTGTCCTCAAAACTTACCAGCACTTGAGCAGGAAAGTCTATTGGGAGGGGATGAAGAAGGACGTGACAGCATGAGTAGCCAATTGTGACGTTTGCCAGCGTCACAAGTATATGGCAGCAGCTCCGGGAGGGTTGTTACAGCCACTCTCGTTGCCAGACCGGGTTTGGGAGGAGGTCACTATAGACTTCATCGACGGGCTGTCAAAATCGGAGGGGTACACAGTGATCATGGTGGTGGTTGATAGGCTGAGCAAGTACGCACATTTCATGGCATTGAGGCACCGTACGTAGCAGTGACAGTAGCAGCATCATTCATCAGGGAGGTGGTCCGACTCCATGGGATACCGGATGCGATCGTTACAGATAGGAACCAGGTTTTTCTCAGCCACTTTTGTAAAGTGCTTTTCAAGATGCAGGGGACAAAGCTGAAGCGGAGCACGACGTACCATCCATAGACTGATGACCAGACGGAGGTCGTCAACAGGAGTATCGAGACATATCTCTGTTGTTTAGTATTGGATGCGCCGAAGCAGTGGGCCAAGTGGTTGGCATGGGCCGAGTATTAGTACAATACTTCGTTCCATACGGCGGCTTAGACCATTCCTTTCAGGGTGTTGTACAGGAGATACCGCCGTATTTGCTACATTACGATAGGGGTTCCACATCAGTCTCTCAGGTGGAGCAGCTGTTAGAAGAGAGGGACCAGATGCTTCAGGAGTTGAAGCATCATTTGTTTCGGGTACAACAGCTGATGAAGGTCCAAGCCGACAGACACAGGAGGGACATTCAGTTTATAGAGGGTGACATGGTGTACTTGAAGCTTCACCTTTACAGACAGAAATCACTGGCTCACAGGAGGAACGAGAAGCTGTTTTCTCATTACTTTGGCCCTTATGAGGTGGATGCGCGCATTGGACATGTGGCTTATCGACTGAGATTACCACCCGATTCATCAATCCACCATGTATTTCATGTTTTCCAGCTGAGGCACGCCATCGAAGACCACACGCCGTCTTCCTCGCTACCACCGACGCTGACATCTTATATGGAGGTGCTTTTGGAGCCATCGAAGATGATAGGAGTTCGCCAGGGGCAGACATGGGAGCGCCAGGTTTTGGTTAGGTGGTAAGTCCACCAGACCATGAAACGACATGGGAGCCTTACGACGTTTTGAGCAGAGATTTCCTGATTTCCACCTTGAGCATGATGTAGTTATTTGGGGGAGTAATGATGAGATTATTACGTATCAGCGTAGAAGACGCAAGGCGAGATCAGCGGAGCAAAATTAGTCATCGGGTTATTTTGGAAGGTTTTGGGCAGATTTAGTAATTTTCATTTTTGGAAAGTTTTGGACTGATTTAGTAGTTTTCTTTTTATGACCAGATTTGCTCCTATATATGTTTAGGGCAGCCTTCAATTGTTTTCATACAAATTTTGGGTGATAAACCCTAGTCTTAAAGTGATAGTTCTTAGATCTAGTGATAGTTAGTAGTTGTTAGTTGTAGATCTATTGTGAAGAGTCGGCTCCCTCTCGAAAGGGGTCGTTTATCTTCTATTTCCTTTGATTCCCAATTTTCAGCCCTAAATCCTATCATAGCACCATGCGATTCATTATTCCTTTTGGAAGAGTCAAATAAGGAGCGGATAGTGAATGATCTAGACTCAAAGTTTTGACCATTAATAATGATTTGAAGATGCCTTGAAAGGTTCTTCATCTTTAGTAAGCTTCTCGAAAGAGGAGATGCATTGTTTTGATGGCCATCATCGATTATAAGAACTTTTGAAGATCATAATTTTACCCAAGTAGATGTACTCTTTTTGAAGATTGTAATTCTATCATAGGATTAATTTTTCTTCATTGGTCTATTAATTAACCAATATTATTAATTTAGCATATGTAACTAATGGTTGATCCGTGAAAAAACATTTGGCACCAAACCCAAACAAATGGGAAGTCTTGAGGATGTATTCACAATTGGTCGTGACATAAGATTTTTAAAAATCTAATTTTGAGGATGTAGCCTTGTTGTTCGTCAATAAACTTGCCGAACGATTCCCTGGGCTGCTATCATGCCTTCAAGAATAAAGTGGGAGTTGGCGATAAACAGTCAAATTACCAGTGAATCCCTATAATCAATTTTTGAGGACTTCAGAGACAATTCTTTGGTATGCTTTGACCTAGCTAATGTAGTCGTAAGAACCAACTTTAGTTTTTGTGGACGTTAGAGACATTTTTAGGTATGCTTTGCTTTGTAATAAATTGGCTGGCGTGCTTGCTTGAGACCCCATCCTTCCTATCAAAATTTTGTAGGGTATGCTTTGACCAAGTTAATGAGGTGGTAGGCACTGTTTCTCTATGATATATTGTGTTGGGAGCAGGGCTACTTCTACTTGGGTAGAATTGAGTTTATCAAGGAAGTGCACATTTTATAAAGATTTTGAAAAGTTTTCATTAAATCCTACTTTATGTTTCTTCAATATCTCTAATAGAACAAAATAGGGAAGCCAAGAGTTTTTTTTCTGGTGATAGCTGCCAGACAATTTCCATGATTTCTTCCTTCTAGCATGACATGTCAGGATGTTCAATTTTCATTATGTCTGTAGAGTGAGTTCCTCCACTGTTCTGGTGTTGATATACCAAAGAGGTTGGAGGAGTGATCATCAATCGATTTTTTCAATCTCTGTTTTTTCAGTGACGATATCCCTCTTGGTTGGAGTGCACGTTGCAAATGGCAGTTTGTTGCTTCTCCATGTTGGCAACTTTGTGAACGAGAGGCCTTGTTAGGATCTACCTGTTAAAGCCGATGATGTTTGGCACGTTGATACAATATGTTACATGTTTTCAATTCCTCCTTGTTTATTTGGAGAATCTATGGCATATTTTCCATCAACTTCCACCTGCTTGTTGCTAGTTGAGACGCTCAACTGTGAAGTAATATATGCTGCAAAAATTTTCAGTGTCTTTGTCAAGATAAGGAAGATATGGGGATGTTACAAAAGTGGGTCATGCCATTAGAGTTGGAATTAGAAACAACCGGTCCCTTCACTATTGCACGTCTGCCACCCTTCCTAAAAGATGCCATTTAATAGCTGGCTTGTGGTATGTAGATGGACTACTTATTCATTCTACTCTGGTTGATGAATTTTTTTTGGCATTAGCCCTTTACTATCACTTTGTGATATGCCTGCATTTTAGAGCTGCCATTCTATTTGATGATTTATTCTAATAATATGTAATATACGTTGTGAACTATCCTTTTGATTTAAACCAATGATGACCTCTTTTAAACAGAACAAGCAACTGGGTATGATGTGTTAAGGTCACGTGTGATTAAAATATTCCCAAATTATAAACTTAAGTGCAATGTGATGATCAAAATATAAAGTCAGGCCTTTACCTATTATCTTAATAGTTTTTGTCAGATTGAATCATAGTTCCCAGTTGTTAGTCTCCTCAATGAGCTTGATTCATCATAACAAATTTGGCTTCAGACATCGGACATAGTTCCAAATTGTATTATGTCTAAAGGGGGAATAGACAAGGCATCCAAGACTTTTTTTTGTTATATCTTGTGTAAGCAAGGGAAACTTGTAAAATAATCAGTTTTCCTTAATTTAATACTAATTGTGCCGCCTCAACCATGAGCCTAGGTATGGCCTTGAGGAAAAAGTCTTAAAGGCATTTGTGAACTTTGAGTCCATTCATGTTCCATTGCAAACATATAGTTCTAGAGTTTGTAGTTTAATTTTTCTCAATCCTAACTAAAAGATAATTTTATCTTTATGCAGGGTTCAGCACCGTCAATATCTATCGACAACACAGGAGGATGCCAACTATATTTAAATAATACTTCGCTTGAGGTTTCTATAACCACAGCAAAATCAAGTGAAATAAATGTACTAATTCCTGGCACAGACCCTGATGGTGATTGGGTAAGGACTTTTTTCCAGTATTGAGAGTTTATCAATTTAACATTTTGATTATAGCATATTCACATTCTTGGAATTTTTTCCCCAATTTTTTGTTCCATGATAGGTAATGAACATAATTTAAATTGATCAATGTATGTCCGAAAACCAACTGGAATATTAGTTAGTAGTTGCTTTAATTATTCCAAAATTATTCCATTCCTTTAAATGAGAACAAGTTAAATTTTATTATACAAGCAATTGGTGTGTTTAGATGAACATCAAGGAAAATGCAGCAAGTTCTGAAGCAAATTTGTTAATCTCAAGAAGAGGTTGTTAGTTTCATAAGAAACTTTTCATCTAGAATTTAGATTTGAGTTACGGCTATGCAATTGGGTTGACATGCCGAGTATAATATGTGACAATGGCCATGTACCACTGATGAAACATGCAACTGCATCTAGAGAAATGTTGCTAGGAAAATGACTTCTATAATTCACACCAATCTCTGCTTCTCTGTCCTAGAGATACTCTTGTTTACTGTTATTTTTTGTAGACTTGTTTCAAAAAATCATTAGTAGAAAACCATGTATTCTTAAGGTCATCCTATATTTTAATTTTAAATAAATTTATATTGCACTTGACATGCTTGTTCCCTTTATTTGGTTTAACGCTGGTAAAACTAAACCAACAATCCAATACCAGGAAGACAAGTTTAATGATCTAAGGAGAGTATGTAAGCAAGGAATGCAACCTAAAGATAATGTAACCGGAAGATACAAGCCAGACAGAATCATATAATTAATGAATATTACTGATTTGGCACATACTATAATAGCATGGTGATACTAGAACAACCATACATCAACTAGAAAATTTTGAGGTATTGAATGTTTTAGGAATCATCATTCCAAACTATTAAACAATATTTGAGAATCCCACATCTGGTCAAATGGAGGAGTAGGAGTCAACCAAATGCAACGGAACACTTCTCTACCACTTCTACATAGTGATCTACCGAAACAAACTGAACGTTACAAACAGTTTGATGACTTGCCTCTTTATTTGGATGACACAAAACCTTGGCTGGAAGTATTCCTCAATCCTCACAGAAGGGGAACTCTCAAGCAACAAGCAAGCAATCCAGTAAAGAGCTAGAATGTCAAAATAGTAACATATCCACCAAAAAATGGTGAGCCTGTTAGTTACCACTTCCTTCCGAACTCGCATTAGATTCTTAATCTAACCAAATCACTATCATTCACCTCCATATACCCGCCAATAGAGAAAGCTGTCATGATGGAGTCTCACAGGAGTTTAGGGATTGTTTATGGGGCAAAACATAAGCTGAAAGACTAATGCTAAAATGTTACCCATATTAGACAGTAATTAGCTGCAAAATAAGGTATATTGATACTTGTCAATTCACTAAAGATATCCTTAAGTCCAAATTTATTTTATGCAGGTGGAACATTCGTTGCCGCAACAGTATGTTCACAACTACAAAGATGGCCAGTTTCTAACATCACCAGTGTCTCACTCTGGCGCGTGATTTTTGTTCTGAATGCCTATTTTGGTCTTCTTATATCACGAAGGCGAAGCATGTCCAGTTTGTACTCAAATAATGCACTCTTTCTCTTCTAAAGTTATTTATTGTTTCGACCAAGTAGATTCTTTTGATTGGAGAGTGAGATGGCTCTAGAGTTCATATTTCCTTTCTCTTTTTACTATTCTTATTGTATTTTTCGACTTGGTTTTTACCGGTGAGGAGTTTGGTGTTCCTCTTTTCAAATCTTCAGTGTATTGCTTCAATTTCATGTAATGTTTCGAATCCATTTGAGCACTGGATAAATGTGTGTTGAGTATATTATTCTATTACTAGACTTTCAGATATTTTCCTTGTTTGTGCATGTCAGCTCTAGCTAAGTTCTTCCATGACAGTCATTTATATATATTAGATGCTGTATATAAGGTAACAACATAAGATTAATAAGATTACTGAGAAACTAATGGTTTAGTTTTGCTAAGATGGAACCATATAACTGAAGGAGAATATGACAGACTGTGCATAACCCAGTAATATGCTTTGGTTGTTGGGGGGTTGAAAAATCTACTCACGGACCCTTGCCGATATTCAGTACCAAAGGGCGCATACTTTGGTACTTGTGCGCTTCTTTCAGTGGAAGCACCAGCAAATACAATGGATCCTCTAAGGATGGAAAATTACAAGAACAAGAACCAAGTACTACACACGCAATAAAGATAAATTTAAACAAAATACATAGGGCATGAAAATTTATCCTGGTTTGGTCTCACCAATGTGATCGAACCTGCATCTAGCCTTCCGTTGTCAACGAGAATTCACTAGATTAGAGATGAATCATTTGTATCATTTGTACGTTTATTACACCCGACGCCTTTAGATCTCCTCCAACAGAAGTGCAACTATCTTGATATTTAAGTCTAACCCTCTAAATCTCAAACTATCTCATGCTCATTCAATAAAAGAATCTTCCAAAACTCTAGAAACAAGACTATCCCTCTCTAGAATTGTAGCCCTCGTCGAATCTCTTGTCGTCGCGAAAAAACCATGTACTCCACCAAGGAAACCATCTTTAGGGTTATAGAGGCCGTTTAAGTCGTGGCCGTTTGATCTTCAACGAGAGAAATTCGAAATTGGATGGTCTTCTCCACTTGCCCCCTGTAGCTCAGAGACCTGACCATCTCTATCCTCCATATACTGGGAGAGTCGAGTGATGGACTCTGTAGACTTACAAACATCCTTTCTAAACTCAGCGTTCTTTTCGGCCCACTACAGCTAAACATTTACGTTCTGAAGCTGGAGGTCTAGTGAGCAAGCCAGCTCGGCCTCCCCTGTCAGCCATACTTCTACCTCCTGCAGCCTTTGGAGCTCTGCCCTCAATCTGTTGAGATCCTCCTTAGCGGCACAAGCCCTTGCAAGAAGAGCCATGACCTCTACCCCAGCGTGGCCAGCTCCCTTAGCGGCTGGATCTTCTAGACCAAAGCTTGGGCTCGCTCTTTTCAGATCATGTAACTGTAGAAGAAGTGGCCCAACACTTCTTGAGTCTGGGCAAAAGACAAAACAAAGTTAGAGCCTTACCTCAAAATCTTGCTACATGTTACAAAGAAAGAGCTTACCGAGATCAAATGTGTGAGATCCTTGATGAACACCTCGGCATTGATATCGAGAAGACAGCTCTCCATTCCGGTCTCATTCACCATGAGATTTAACAACCTCTCCCAAATGACCATCCTCCTCATCCTCGAGCCTTCACCAGGATCAGAAACTAGCACTGGCCCTGACTCTGGGCATGGCGAGCTTGAGGCTGGCCGGTCTCCTGTGTGCCAACCTCATCCTTGACCTTCTTACACTACGGCCCAACGACCTCAAGAGGAGTAGACTCTCTGTGTAGCGACTCGAGAGCTGTCTCTTCCTTCGCCTTTCGCTTCCTCCTCGTTAGAGGGGCATTTCGTCGTCATCCTCTGAGTCGATGTTGAGTACTGGGGGAGCCCTTAGGACTCTGCTCCCAACCTTTAGAGCTAGGGTAGCACCAGGCTCCTCAGCATGGCCGCATCGGGAGTTTGCTCGACCAGTGGCCAGGAAGACCCCGCTCTATCTCCCACTTGTGGAGCTGGGGTAGCCGAAGGCTTCACCCTACTAGGATCAATAGCAAAGGTATTCCATTTTGTTCCCTCAAGTCAGGCAGCAATGTTTCACTCATAAACGGTATGGTAGGCCCGCTTCCTCCAGGTAGGATTCAAGTTGAAGCCCTCCATATTTGCAAAACAAAAATAAGAAAGGTCAAAAACAAGGCATGGAGTTTGAAATTCCTGACCTCTGGGCTGGTACTTACCAGTAACATGATGAGCCTTGTTGAGCTCCCTGTCCTTCTCCACATACATCACCTGTAGTTCTCATATCACTGGTTCTGACAATAGCACTTGCAAGACCTCGAGGCATCAGGTCGGGTTGACATCCACACACACCAACTCGGATCATTCTTCCTAGTCATCTCCAGGACAATGTCAGGATCCCACTTGTAGGGCCACCCAGATCGGTATGGCACCCGCTCTTCAGTAGCGACTGGGCCCTCCTCGGAGCTCTCCCAGCTCCACATGGCCCAAAACCACTTATCCCTTCAATTTTTATTCGCCGAAGGATTCATCGAAAGTGCTTGGCGCCCTAGCTAGGGGACTAAGGTAGTACTATGTATCAGAGATCTTCTTCATCTTAGACACTCCATGCACAAGCTCGGTCGACGGCCACCTTTTGCCCTAGGAAGCAATCATTGTGGCTGAAGCGATAATTATGCTCATGAAGCTATTGGGGGCTAGTTGGCATGGTTCCAAATTAGGGAGTTGGTAGAAGCACTGGGTCAGGTGGTTGAACGGGAGGCAGAGCCCTACCTCCAGAGCTCAATGAGATTGCCACTGCCAATAGGAATCCCTTCTAGATTGCGAGCAAGCTTCATGCCCACCAAGATGAGGATCTCATACCTCTTCTTAAGCAGGGTGATCACCCGTTCTCGTCTGAGAATTGAACTTGGCAGCCCTTAGGGATGGCTGCCTCTCCCTGTCTATCTTTCACACTTTTCTTCAGAGGTTAGCAATTCTGGCTGCATTAATGGCGTCTAGATCTTAATGCAGTGGAGGCCTCGATGGTCCAACCAAAGCTTGCACTAAGTCATATGGCATAACCACCTGGGCAACAGACTGAGGAGGAGAAATGGCACAGCTCCATGGGCTTGGGTGTGACGACAACAAGTCGGCGCCCTCCTCAGGTGCAAGGTTGCGAGGCCTCCTAACACCGAATTTGACGACATTCTCTCCTAACCCTTGAAGGGATGAACGCCCTATGTGTTGAGAGAGACTGTATCCAGAGACGGTGAATACCCGACGACGAGGAGTAGTACTCAGGGGGGTCAGCTTGATAATTGCTGACATCCAACAAGAATTGATGGAGAATACGGCGAAGATATAAAGAAATGAGGAAAAAGCAGAGGGCATGATTTTTTCGGTGTAGAAGTGGCGTTTGCTGAGGAAGTCGAAGAACTCTAGAGCGACAAAAGCCAAATGACAAGCGAGAAAAGCTATGGGCAAGTACAGCTAACTACTAGATCCCTCTATTTTTTTGGTTTGCCCTTGGTGGGAACTTGGGCGAATATGCAATAGACGATCGTGGCTATCCGATCTCCACAATCGTGACTTAATTGCCCAAGGAGAGAACATATTTTAATGGTCCAGACCCACGATCTTGCTGAACCGATCGTAGTTGCATAATGTCCCACCTACTCTCTGCAGATCATGCCACATCAACAGTGGCATCCCTTCAGGAACCAGGTATGTCTTTTCAGAACTTGTAATAAATGCAAGTCACATTAGCTCTATCTCTTCGGTTTCTGTGAGGCGACATCCACGTCAGAAGGACGCGATGGGTATTTTCTTTCTCTAGGCATAGCCTTAAACGCCATATTTTGAAGCAAATTGAGCCAAGTAGATGAGGTCATATGATGTTCAATGACTCTTCGACTTCTTCGCAATTTCGTTTCCTTACCTTAGGTCGGTAGTGAAAAGCCAAAAGAGGAGGGGCCCTTGTTAGAGGTACTTAGGGCTGGGGCCCACTACAACTGTGACCTAGCTAGGCTCAACAGTGGGAGCCCATCACGCCTGAATCAAGGAGCTACATGTGTCCTCAATGACCACCAGAGAGCAGCCTGGGAGGTTAGCCCAACCAACTTGATAGCACATCTTTGCAAGGAAGATTGGTACTTGCTAGTGCAAGTTGGCAACCAAGGCTCACATAAGGACGCCATCTACGAGGTTGGCTCCTTTAACTGCTACACTCTACAGGGACGACCTCTATGAGGTCGGCTCCTTCGGCAGATGCTCTTCGCAAGGACATCAACCACAATGTAGGCTGCTTCAGCAGCCATGTGTTGAGTATTGGACTTCCCGGATTTGGTTTTGGATGATAAGCAAACATAAATAATTCATGAACTAACAATTTGTGAGCGCAGTTATGGAGATCGTCGCCAAATTCACGAGAACACTCAAAGCGACATCTCAAGACTTCTCAAAGCTCGTATTCAATGCCTAAAGCTTCGTTGAAGCTTTTGGACCATTTTGGAAGTCATGAAGATTTGATCGAAGCTCTCGAAGACCGTTCCTTAAGGTGTTATTTATAGTCTTTTAGTTTCGATCTATAGAATGTTAAGCCTTGAGTATATCTTACATTTCTATCTTCATAACGCTCATATCTTAGCGCTAGGATCTTAGTAGAAGTCCATTCTAACTTCCTCGAAGCATCTCGCTTCGATTCGGACTTTTTGTGCATGTTAGTTGGTTCAAGAAGAAGAACTGACCGACTAGATGGTGATCTAGTCGGTCGGCAAAGCTTCTTGGACCGACTAGTTTCAGTTAGTCTTTTCTTGCTCGATACTGTTTACAGTTAGTCGGTCTACGTTGACTCACCGATCGACTAGTTTGTGAACTAGTCGGTCAGTGATGCTTCTTTGACCGACTAGTTGAGCTTTACTGTTTATGCCAATTTTCTCCTGAGCTACTGTTTATCGTTAGTCGGTCTAAGAACGTTTAGCGACCGACTAGTTGATGAACTAGTCGGTCAACATTTGTTCTTGAACCGACTAACTCAATTTGTATTCAGACTATTTGTTTTTAACTCTTAGTCGGTCTAGGTTCACTGACCGACCGACTAGTTGTGAAACTAGTCGGTCAGACAGTCTTCTTGGACCGACTAGATTCCTAGGTCTGAAATTCAATCTGTTCATTGTTCATCACTTAGTCGGTCCATGTTGTTTGACCGACCGACTAGTTGATGAACTAGTCGGTCAGTGGTTGTTCTTTGACCGACTAATTGCTTCAGATTTCTATCCATTGGGATTTGACCTAGCTCGTTTTTATGGGACCCTATAAATACGAAGCTTGGTCATTTCTCTCTAGGGTAGAGCTGCCATTAAGAGATTCATTGAGATTGAAAGAGTTAGAGATTCTCACTCCTTTCCAAAGCTCTCTCCCTCACAAGAAATCCATTCTCTCACTTTCTAGATGTAGAATCCATCTTGAGAGAAGTTTGTTCTTAGTGAGCCATTCAAGCTCTAGCTTGATTCAAGTCTCCTAATCACTCCTAGGCACCCATTGCTGCTCATTTCAGTGGTGCTAGGTCTTGGTGACTTCCTCTTCCTCAAATCCCTCCTTGCACCTATTTGGTAAGAAAACTCAAGGTATAGGATTTGTGGTAAGATTGTTTATTTCATATATAAACTGATTTTCATTGCTATTGATTCTCTCGGTTGTGAGAGAAGATTGTGATCCCGGGTTGTGGGATTCACTATTGCCATTGCATGTATGATTTGATCTTGTGAAGGTTTTTCACAAGATATCATAGTGGAAATCTTGGGTTAGGGTTTCTAACCTAAGTATCCGGAGGGGATCCGGGTGGTTGGGACGTAGGATCATCGGGAACAAGTCGGGGAGACTTGGGTGGATCCGAACCCAGTAATATCAATTGTTTGCATTGTTAATTTTGTTGTTGTCATCAATTTATGCTTCCGCAAATTGATTGGTAGTTGTTTGCACGATAATTAGGAATTATACTCCTTGTTATTTTTAAAGTACTATTCACCCCCCTCTAGTACTTGTGCAGTAGCTTGTAGGGCATTACATTTGGTATCAGAGCCAAGTCTACGCTATGTCTGCCAACGACAACAAGACCGTGCGTCCACCTTCCGACTATGGCACCTTCAGGAACCGTGAAGGAGAATCTTCGGTGATGGAAGGACATTCCTCAACGAGGCCTCCATTCTTCAACGATACCAACTACGGGTACTGGAAATGCCGGATGGAAACTTTCCTCCGGAGTGCATCTCTATGGAGGACCACGATGAAGGAATACGTCGAGCCCACCGAAGAAGACTTTGAGAAGTGGACTCCCACGGAGGTCGCCGCGGAGGTAAGCAATGCCAAGGCAATGAACGCCTTGCAATGAGCATTGGAGCCCGAGGACTTCAATAAGATATGCACATGTAAGAATGCATATCAAATTTGGAACTCCCTCCTCATTCTACATGAAGGGACAAGTAGGGTAAGAGACTCTAAACTCGTTGTTGTTAACAAAGATTACGAGATGTTTCATATACAACAGGGTGAGAAGATGAAGGAGTATTATGCTCGCTTCGTCGATATCATAAACGAGTTGGAAGCTCTCGGCAAAACCTACACCCAAAAGGAGAAGTGTTCGAAACTTATCGAAGGACTTCCTTCTAGTTGGGAAAAGCGTACCTTCGCCATCGAGGAAGGTAACGATATGAACAAATATATCGTTGTTCAACTAATGGGTACCTTGATGTCTTACGAGGTACGCAAGGATAGCAAGTTGAAGTTGCAGGAAAAGATGAAGTCCTACCTAAAGCAAGACAAGCCAAAGAAGAAGGCTATTGCTTTCAAGGCCGCTCCATTCACATCCACATCAACCGATGATGAAGACTCGGAAAACGAGTTGGACTTGGAGTCCATGGCACTCATGGCCAAGAAGTTCAACCGTTTCTTCCGAAAAGGTAACTATAAGAACAAAGCTAAATTTGGTTCTTCTAACGCCTCCTCCTCTCATTTGTGTTTCAAGTGCAATAAGCCAGGACACATGAAAGCAGAGTGTCCTCTAAATAAGCAAAAGGAGAAGTGGAAAGCGCCGAAATTCGATAAGTCCAAGAAGTACAAAAAGGGGTACAAAAAGGGACTTGTCGGAGCAACATTCACCGACTCCAAGGATTCCTCAAGCGGAGAGTCGGACGATGAGAAAGTGGAGCAAGCGCACATGTGCTTCATGGCAAGAGAGGAGCATGATCAAGGATCCTCCTCTTCCGATGATAGCGACAACGAAGGCGATGATGTAACTATGGATGACCTTAGGAATGCTAATTCTCAATTATGGTCTAAGTATACTAAATTAGTAAATAGGTATACTAAAGTAAAAGATGACTTAGCTAGCATTCAAACCTCGCCTAAAACTATCATCACCAACAACGACACCGTTGTTGAAGAGTTAAGAAATGAGATTGTTAATCTCAAATCTAAACTTGAACATGTTAGTGTTGAGGATTCGGAAGAACATAGGATAGCGGATTTGACTTCTCAAAACTCGACCTTGAGTATTGAGAATGAAAATCTCAAGTCTCGTGTTTATGTGCTCACATCACAAATATCCACTTTGGGTGCTTCGATGCATTCTCTCACCGAGAAATATGAGTGCACGATAGGCCGAATTAATAAATTCAATAAGAGTAAAGACCATTTGGATAACATCCTAAATGATTTACTTTAGGGCAATCACCACATTGGCTTGGGATATAAGATAGGGAGTTCATCCAAATCGGCCACTACTTTTGTTAGGCCTACTTCCGATGCCTCACCGAGTGGGAGCAAACACTCTATTGGTAGTTCATCTACCAATGGTGCTT
The DNA here is from genome assembly GCA_030789695.1 of Scilla litardierei. NCBI lineage: Eukaryota > Viridiplantae > Streptophyta > Magnoliopsida > Asparagales > Asparagaceae > Scilla > Scilla litardierei. The sequence continues at coordinate 20,517,996 of CM061136.1, forward strand.
CCACTTCGCACACACCCTCTTTTGGAAAGAAACCCACTTTGGGTGGACCTCCAAAGAAGGGTCATGCCTACATGTACACAAATACCATGCCACGTAGGAACACACGTCCTACTCCACCGGCTCACACATATGATGATTTTTATGCAACACATTCACGGGCACGTGCACACCATGTGAGACACCCTCATGCACGTGTTCCTCCACATGCATATGTTCACCCACATCATCGTATGAATAACTATCCGCATGCACCATTCCATCATGTTCCTTATGCCTATCCACAACATGCATCACGTAGAAACCAACAACGCATGCATGCACCCAATAGGATGAGGGCTCCCAAAATTTTCACTATTTGGAGCCCAAAGGACACAAGCATGGATGAAAAACAAGTTTATATGAATGCTTATTTTTCGAATGTTGTGCATAGTAGTAATTATGTGGGGAAGTCTAAGTCCAATTGGACTTGGCTTCCAAAGGTCTAATCTTTTGGACCCAATGACCTTGGGTACCATGATACGACATTTCATATCTATAGGTACTCAAGAAAAAGGAACGGAGCAACAAATTTAAATTTAGCTCTAAGAGAAATTGGATACTTGATAGCGGGTGTTCAAAACACATGACGGGTGACGCTCAATTGCTCTCCGGAGTGGTTCCCATTGCAAATGGAAACCGCGTCGTATTTGGAGGCAACGAGAGCGGAACCATCATATGTGTTGGTAAAATGGGTAATCCTTCTAAACCCATTATATGTGATGTTTACCTTGTTAAAGGATTAAACCACAATCTTATTTCAATAAGTCAACTTTGTGACAAAGGTTACAAAGTTAACTTTGCGAAAGAAATGTGCCATATTTTAAGAAAAGATAATAATGAATTATTGTTTTCCGGCACACGCCATAAGGATATATATATCCTAGATCTTCCAAGATCACATGAACAATGTCTTATTGCCAACACAAGTGAACAACACTTATGGCATCGACGTTTTGGTCATGTGAACTTTGGAACACTTATTAAGCTTTCTAAGTTAAATTCTATTAGAGACTTCCCTAAGCTTGTCTTTCAAAAGAAAAGCTTTTGTGACTCGTGTCAACGAGGCAAGCTTCCAAAATCTTCATTTAAACCTAAGAAAAGCATTTCTTCTAAGCGGCCTCTAGAGCTATTACATCTAGATTTATTTGGACCAACTAGAGTTACTTCATTAGATAATGCTAGATATGGACTTGTCATCGTTGATGACTTTTCTAGGTTTACTTGGGTATTTTCATTGTGTAATAAAAATGAAGCTTTTGAAAACTTCACAATTTTTGTTAAGAAAGTACAAAATCTCATTGGAACCACCATTGTCACTATTCGTAGTGATCATGGAGGGGAATTTGAGAATGAGTCTTTTGAGACATTTTGTGATGAAGTTGGTATTACACACATCTTCTCTTTCCCTCGTGCACCTCCTCAAAATGGTGTAGTTGAGAGAAAGAATATGACGCTAGTGGAGTGTGCTCGCACTATGCTTGATGATAGCCAACTTGGCCATCAATTTTGGGTGGAAGCGGTACATACCGCTTGTTATGTGTTTAATAGAATACTTTTGAGGCCTGGCAATAAACAAACTTGTTATGAATTATTGTTTGGTAGGTTGCCTCAAGTTAAACATTTTCGTGTTTTTGGTTCGAAATGTTTTTTTAAGAACACGTATGGTAGTTTGGACAAATTCGATCCAAGATCCGATGAGGGGATTTTTGTTGGATATTCTTCGCGTAGCAAAGCCTACCGGATATTCAACAAACGAACCTCAACGATCGAGGAGTCGCTTCATGTGTTATTTAATGAAGGATTTGTTCCAACTAGAATTACTAATGATGATGACTCTATGGATGTCTTATGTGATTCAATTGGTAATTCTAACTCTAATGATTCTATTGATTCTATTGAGACTAACCCATCTAATGAAGTTGTTAAGAATGTTTCTAGTGATCAAGGTATTCCCAAACGGCTTCATACCGTTCGTGACCATCCTCATGAGCAAGTCATTGGCAATATCCATGATAGTGTCAAGACGAGATCGCAAGTGAACTACTTCGCTCATTGTACCTTTGCCTCCTCGATAGAGCCAAAGAATGTTAATGAAGCATGCGAAGATAGCGCTTGGATCTTAGCCATGGAGGAGGAACTCATTCAATTCGAGAGGAATGAAGTTTGGGAGCTTGTTCCATTGCCATCGAAGAACCACACCGTCATAGGGACAAAGTGGATCTTCAAGAACAAAACCGACGAAAACCAAGTCGTCGTCCGGAACAAAGCTCGGTTAGTTGCTCAAGGCTACCGTCAAGAGGAAGGTATTGATTTCGAAGAATCCTTCGCTCCGGTAGCTAGATTAGAATCAATTAGATTATTATTGTCTTTTGCATGCCATAAGGATTTTAAATTATTTCAAATGGGTGTTAAAAGTGCATTTTTAAACGGAGATGTCGTTGAGGAAGTTTATGTTTCTCAACTTCCGGGCTTTATTAATGAAAAATTTCCAAATCATGTTTTTAAACTAAAGAAAGCGCTTTACGGTTTGAGACAAGCTCCTCAAGCTTGGTATGATCGCCTAAAGAATTTTCTTTTGGATTTGAATTTTAAAATGGGAGAAGCCGATTCTACACTTTTTGTTAAGCATTCGAATAATGATATAATTTTAGTTCAAATATATGTTGATGATATCATTTTCGGTGCTACTAACTTTGCTCTTTGCGAAGAGTTTTCTAATGTTATGAAAGAACAATTTGAGATGAGCCACATGGGTGAGCTCAAGTATTTCTTAGGTCTCCAAATTCGCCAAATGGACGATGCAATCTTCATCCACCAAACGAAGTATACAGTGGAGTTGCTAAAGCGATTTGGAATGGAGAGTGCCTCCGGGAAAAAGACTCCAATGAGCACGACTACGCATCTTGATAATGATACGGGCGGAAAAGATGTAGACATTCGTCTATATCGAGGTATGATAGGTAGTTTACTTTATCTTACAGCTAATAGGCCCGATATCATGTTTGCCGTTTGTATTTGTGCTCGTTATCAGTCTCAACCTAAGGATTCTCACTTAGTAGTTGTAAAACGTATTTTTCGCTATCTAAGTTACTCTTTAGATTTTGGATTACTTTATCCGAAATCTAGCACATATGAGTTAGTCTCATATAGTGACACTGATTATGCGGGATGCAAATCCGACAGGAAGAGTACTAGTGGCACTTGCCATTTTATAGGAAATTCCCTTGTCTCTTGGTTTTCCAAGAAGCAAAATTCGGTATCACTTTCAACCACCGAGGCGGAATACATTGCCGCCGGTGCTGCATGTGCCCAGGTTCTTTGGATGAGACACACACTAAAGGATTTTGGCATTCATTGTGATACTAGCCCTATCATGGTGGATAACCAAAGTGCTATTTGTCTTTCAAAGAATCCGGTGCACCATTCCCGATCTAAACACATAGATGTCCGACACCACTTTTTAGATGATCATGTTGCTAAAAAGGACATCATTTTAGTGTACGTTGAAACCCAAAAGCAAATCGTCGATATTTTCACGAAACCCCTAAAGGAGGACTCCTTTGTGCGGTTGCGTCGAGAATTGGGGATTATGTGTGAATCCGAGATATAGGATTCATGTTTCATTCAATAATCTTGCATGCTATTATATTTCGCAATATTTCGTTCATGCTAGACTTATTGGATTTTTCGGGAATTTATGTGATATTTTGAATTTTTGCTCGAATTCATATGTGAATGTCGTATTTGAGATTTCGATGTTTAATGGGGTAGTTTAGATGATTTTTGAGAGGATTATGATGTTTCGTCCAAGTGTATTTAGGAGAGAACTTATTTGTCAATTTTTGGACTCTTCTAGTCGGTCTCAGTTCATCAACCAACCGACTAGATTCACATCTAGTCGGTCAGCTAATGAACTCAGACCGACTAGCTCATTCTCTAAACTTTTGGACTCATTTAGTCGGTATCAGTTCAATCACCAACCGACTAGATTCGTATCTAGTCGGTTAGTAAAAGAACTCAGACCGACTAATTCAAACTTTTAGGGTTCCCTCTCCAGCTTAGCCTCTTTAGTCAGTTCAAGTTTACTTATCGACCGACTAGATTGAGATCTAGTCGGTCAGTATTTGAACGTAGACCGACTAATTCTCATTCAGGGAATCTTCGACTGGTCGCTGTTTCACTTTAGTCGGTTCAAGCTCGTTAACCGACCGACTAGATTGTCATCTAGTCGGTCAGAGGTTGAACTTAGACCGACTAAGTGATCAGGGGCAGTCACGTCTTTTCGTGATTTCGACCGACTTAATCCCAATCTGATCGGATTCTTTCTCATTTAGTCGGTCTCCACTTCTTCTCCAGCTCGAAAACCCCGAACCCTTCTCGAGTCTCTTCATCTTCCGATCAACTCCGGCCTCTTTTCCGACCAACTCCGCCGCCGATCGTCGTCGTCTTCCTCCTAGGTATACTCCCTCGCATCTAGGGTTTCCTCCTAGGTCATTTTCGAATTCTAGGGCTTGATTTCTACTTCTAGGGTTTCGAATTTCATCCTAGGGCTTGTTGATTTCGGTTCTAGGGTTTGTGCTTAGGTATATTTGATCTTTTCAAATTTCGATTGCTTGTACTCGTTGTGCCACGATCATGGCAAAAACGAGGATCCCGATTACTTCCTCTGGGGCATCCCCCATGACCGTAGGGCCATCACAGCCTAGGAATCCTTCTAAACCCAAACACCGAGCTAAATCAACCCAACCTTCATCGTCTTTGCCTCCTCTGAAGAAGCATATGACGGCGACCGTCAAACCCGGTAAACATTCTAAGTCTAGGAAGCCTATACTCCATACCCCCTCTACACCTCCTGATTCCGATACTGAGTTTAGACCCAAGGATGAGTCTGGCCATAGGGAACCCACTCCTCCACTTCGTCCTAGGACTCGACAGCCTAAGGGAAAGGCCCCAATGCCAGCAGGTGGTGTAGACATATCGTTGTGTCGCGACGACCTTATGTGTCTAGCGGCTTACAACCGTATTGAGCACTGCCTGCTGCTATTGGAGCACTTTGTTCAGTTTTCCGACTTCCTTGGCTTAGCAGATCTCCTATCCTATAGTGGGCTCCTAGACTACCTTCGCTTCGACCCTAAGGCGAACCCTCGACCCTATCCTGGCCTGGTCAAACTTTTCTATGCAAATCGTGTCCGGGGCCACTACGATGAGAGCCACTCCATCGAGACTACTGTCTTGGGGACTCCTATAGTCCTCATGGCAGAAATCTTGGGGGAGTTGCTTGGTTGTTCGTCGTCTGGTCTCCTCCCGTCAGACATTTCAGTTGATGATATCTCCTCTTTGGATCCGTCTGTTCTCGCTGATATCTTCCATGTGATCCATCCAGCTTTCATTGGTGTTCCATCGAAGTCATTTAAGCCAAATGCATGGGTGCTCAATCTCATTCTGAAGTCGTGCTTGCTTCCCAAGTACGGCTCATCTTCTCTGCCATCCTAGCCCTTCCTAAAGTTGATTTACGCTCTATTCTTGGGTTGCGAGATTAATTGGGCTCGCGTTATACTCGATAAGATGGACTCTTTCGAGTGTATTCGCAAGACCACTAAATCTGCGCATATCCCTTATCCTTGTCTGTTGACTTTGGTGTTTCGTCATTTTCGCGTGCCTTTGCCTCCTGACGATGAGCGTCCTCTTGGTCCTCCCCTGAACGCAACGGCCGTAAAGAAATCTCTTGCGGCACTCCGTCACGTGCAGCGGACGATTCCTTCAGCTTCTCAGGGCACTTCTTCTGCAGCTGCTGCTTCCAGACCTCCCACCACACTTGAGAGTCTCGCTCGTGACGTTCGTCGTCTCGAGTCTCGGTATGCACGTTCCGAGGAGATTCTGTGTCGTATTGCTCGTGTTATTGGTGTTGAGGTCCCTCCTCCTGTTTCTGAGGATGAGGAGATGGATGATGAGGATATCGATGAGCTCCTTGATTCTCCTGCTCGTGGCGCTGAGGCCACTCCTGCTGCTGCTACCACATCTGTTGCTGGGGCTGCCACTTCTTCAGGTCCTCCAGAGTCTTCTGCTCCAGTGGCTGAGTCTACTGGTGCTCCGGTGACGTCTGCTCCTGTTGACGTTCCTGTTGATACCTCTGCTGTTGAGCCTGCTGTTGCTGTTACCACTCCTGCCCCGACGATCCCTACTGTTGACACACCACTCCTTGCAGCAGAGCCTGAGTCCACTCCCTCGACTGGACCCACGGAGACTGATGATCCTGCCACTTCCTCTTGAGCGTCAGTTTGAAGGACTCTCCGGTGATCATTGGATGATACATCTTTTTGAGAGTGTTTTGGGTTAGGATAGAGTTTGGTGGTGTTTTGATGTATTTGTGATTTTATGGATGTCGGTGTATTTGATGTATTTTGGATGTTTGATGATAGTGTTCGATGATGATGTTGTATTTTTGTTGGTGATATAGATGTTGCACTTTATATGATGTAGTCGATGTATTTTTGCATGTACTCATGATATTCTTATATATATACATCGATGTTCTCTTTTACTTCGTTGTGCACATTTAATATTCATTCAATGTCTATGATATGTGATTTCGTCGCTCGACGATTATAAACTTGGTTAAATAGATTATATTTCTATGTTTGCCTAGAATTGTTTTCCATGCACAAATTTAACCAAGAATATTGAGTATTGAAGAGTACGTTTCTTTATTCAATAAGTGAATTTATATTTGGTATTTTGATGATTTTAATTTTCGTTTTTCGAAAATGGACAATTTGGCACACTTTGATTCGTTTTCGACTATTTTCCTTGGTGTCAATTTGGTCCATCGTCATATTCTACGACTCCCGATGTTGGATTTTCTTTATCCTTGTTGTTGTCGTTGTATGTCCCCCATTTTTGGGATAATGCTAAAGGGGGAGAGATAATGATAATGATTAGGGCAAATGAAAATTTAACTCAATTTCCATGAATCTAATTTGATATGTTAGATTCAGGGGGAGTTAAGATATATATACGGTTTTTCAAATCCGATATTTCAATAATCGATTCTCATTATATATCTCACTCGTCTGCTTGATGCAATCTTTATTTATTCAATTTGGAATTAACGTGTCATCAATGCAGGGGGAGTAAGTATTTTACATTTGAATCATTATTTTTGATTATTATTTATGTTGGTTTGTCATCACCAAAAAGGGGGAGAATGTTGAGTATTGGACTTCCCGGATTTGGTTTTGGATGATGAGCAAACATAAATAATTCATGAACTAACAATTTGTGAGCGCAGTTATGGAGATCGTCGCCAAATTCACGAGAACACTCAAAGCGACATCTCAAGACTTCTCAAAGCTCGTATTCAATGCCTAAAGCTTCATTGAAGCTTTTGGACCATTTTGGAAGTCATGAAGATTTGATCGAAGCTCTCGAAGACCGTTCCTTAAGGTGTTATTTATAGTCTTTTAGTTTCGATCTATAGAATGTTAAGCCTTGAGTATATCTTACATTTCTATCTTCATAACGCTCATATCTTAGCGCTAGGATCTTAGTAGAAGTCCATTCTAACTTCCTCGAAGCATCACGCTTCGATTCGGACTTTTTGTGCATGTTAGTTGGTTCAAGAAGAAGAACTGACCGACTAGATGGTGATCTAGTCGGTCGGCAAAGCTTCTTGGACCGACTAGTTTCAGTTAGTCTTTTCTTGCTCGATACTGTTTACAGTTAGTCGGTCTACGTTGACTCACCGACCGACTAGTTTGTGAACTAGTCGGTCAGTGATGCTTCTTTGACCGACTAGTTGAGCTTTACTGTTCATGCCAATTTTCTCCTGAGCTACTGTTTATCGTTAGTCGGTCTAAGAACGTTTAGCGACTGACTAGTTGATGAACTAGTCGGTCAACATTTGTTCTTGAACCGACTAACTCAATTTGTATTCAGACTATTTGTTTTTAACTCTTAGTCGGTCTAGGTTCACTGACCGACCGACTAGTTGTGAAACTAGTCGGTCAGACAAGCTTCTTGGACCGACTAGATTCCTAGGTCTGAAATTCAATCTGTTCACTGTTCATCACTTAGTCGGTCCATGTTGTTTGACCGACCGACTAGTTGATGAACTAGTCGGTCAGTGGTTGTTCTTTGACCGACTAATTGCTTCAGATTTCTATCCGTTGGGATTTGATCTAGCTCGTTTTTATGGGACCCTATAAATACGAAGCTTGGTCATTTCTCTCTAGGGTAGAGCTGCCATTAAGAGATTCATTGAGATTGAAAGAGTTAGAGATTCTCACTCCTTTCCAAAGCTCTCACCCTCACAAGAAATCCATTCTCTCACTTTCTAGATGTAGAATCCATCTTGAGAGAAGTTTGTTCTTAGTGAGCCATTCAAGCTCTAGCTTGATTCAAGTCTCCTAATCACTCCTAGGCACCCATTGCTGCTCATTTCAGTGGTGCTAGGTCTTGGTGACTTCCTCTTCCTCAAATCCCTCCTTGCACCTATTTGGTAAGAAAACTCAAGGTATAGGATTTGTGGTAAGATTGTTTATTTCATATATAAACTGATTTTCATTGCTATTGATTCTCTCGGTTGTGAGAGAAGATTGTGATCCCGGGTTGTGGGATTCACTATTGCCATTGCATGTATGATTTGATCTTGTGAAGGTTTTTCACAAGATATCATAGTGGAAATCTTGGGTTAGGGTTTCTAACCTAAGTATCTGGAGGGGATCCGGGTGGTTGGGACGTAGGATCACCGGGAACAAGTCGGGGAGACTTGGGTGGATCCGAACCCAGTAATATCAATTGTTTGCATTGTTAATTTTGTTGTTGTCATCAATTTATGCTTCCGCAAATTGATTGGTAGTTGTTTGCACGATAATTAGGAATTATACTCCTTGTTATTTTTAAAGTACTATTTAACCCCCCCCCCCCTCTAGTACTTGTGCAGTAGCTTGTAGCGCATTACACCATGTTCCACGGAGGACAATCTCCATGAGGTTGAATCTCTAACAACGATAGACGTGCAAGGACGACCTATACGAGGTCAGCTCCTTAGTTGCATGACTCCTCAGGACTACCTCGGTGGCACACCCCGAGGTTAGCTCATCTGGATGCATCATCGAAGGATACAATCGTCTGACAGGCCAGCTTCCATACACGCCATGCACAATCAAGTGACAAGATCTTCGGCGATTCCCTCTCCAAACCGTTACAAGCGATAAACTGTCCAGATCAATCCACCGCATAAGGAGCAGCGAGCCTAATCTAGAAGTCGTCAGGTATCTTTTCTTATCCATTTACTGCGCAATCTGACGAGTCGGTTTTGTGCAGAATATCCGAAATCTCCATAACTCCACCTGACATGGCATAACCGACCTTCAACCAACAAAAACAGCGGATCGGACACGGATTGATAGGTTAAATATGTCCACCATGCTCCCGACCCGTTTAATGAATGGATTGAAAGGATTGGGTCCGATTATGTCACGATCTGAATCCTTTTATAGCGGATCGGGCACGGATCAGGTTGCCAACCCGGAAGGCCGAGTGCGTGAACGATGGACACCTGTCATCCATAGAATCTAAAGTCAGTTGGAAGTAGAACAAAGCGTAATCTCAAAAATCAATTACTCCGATATTTTGTTTGACAAAGTCAGTAACAATATCCTCTCTCACTCTCTTTATCTCCAACGAGCCTCTCTCTCTCTCTCTCTCTCTCTCTCTCATACTCACTTTCTCCCCCCCATCGTCGTCATCTCGATCCATGGGCTCCAACGGCGGCCGCCAGCCACACGTGGCCCTCTTCGCATTCCCCTTCGCCTCCCACCCCGGCAACCTCCTCACCTTCGCCCACATGCTCGCCGCCGCAGCTCCCGACGCCGCCTTCTCATTCTTCACGTCCGCCCCCTCCCTCGCCTCGCTCTCCCGCTCCCCGTCCCCCGACAACATCCGCCTCTTTCCCTTGGACGACGGCTGCCCGGACCCGCCGCCGGCCAACGTGGCGGAGCGACTGGGGCTGTTCATAAGGGCGATGCCTGGGAACATGAGGGCCGGGGTCGGGGAGGCCGAGAGGGAGACGGGCGGGCTCAAGGTGAGCTGCGTCGTCAGCGACGGGTTTCTGGCGGCGGGCGGCGAGGTGGCGGAGGAGATGGGGGTGCCGTGGGTCCCGCTCTGGACATGCGGGCCGGCCGCACTGCTGGCGCATCTCCACACCGACCAGCTCCGCCGCAGAATCGGAGTCCTCGATCCCGGTAGCTTCTGTTGACCTCCTCTAGCTTCCGATCTCATTTACCTTGTATCTGTGTGCCCTTAGCCAAGTTCAATATGCATGTTCAATTTTCTTAACAATAATAATGTATTTGGGATATAGATTGAATTTGTATATTGTTTGAACGTTAGTTATAATTTTACTAGTTGGACTAACAAATTCCAGCACGTGTACTCTTTTTAACCGGCAGCTGACGAGGCAAGCGCGGCCAAGCTAAACGAACACCCCCACTTCATCCCGAGCCTCTCCGCGCTCCGCGTCCGCGACCTGCCCAGCGTCGTGCTGCTCGACGTCCACTCCGACTTCGCCGGCCTCCTCCACCGTGCCGGCAACAAGCTCCCCTCCGCCGCCGCCATCGCCCTCAACACGTTCGAGGGCCTCAGCCCCGACGTCGACGCCGAGTTCACCTCCATCTTCGCCAGATCCCTCCCCATCGGCCCCTTCCACCTCCTCCGCCGGCCCCCGCCCTGCGACAAGCCGGAGGCCCGCGAGTGCCTCGCCTGGCTCGACCGCCATGCCCCCGGCACCGTCGCCTACGTCAGCTTCGGCACCGTCACGATCCCCCCGCTGGCGGAGGTGACGGAGATCGCCAGCGGGCTCGAGGCGAGCGGCGCCCCGTTCCTCTGGACCCTGAAGGAGGGCGCGCGCGACGCGCTCCCGGAAGGGTTCATGGGCCGGACAGGCGGCAGGGGGCTGGTGGTGGAGTGGGCGCCGCAGGCGGAGGTGCTGGGCCACGGGGCGGTGGGGGCGTTCGTGACGCACTGCGGGTGGAACTCGCTGGTGGAGGGGGTGGCGAGCGGGGTGCCGATGGCGTGCAGGCCCTTCTTCGGGGACCAGAAGACGAACGCGAGGATGGTGTCGGAGGCGTGGAGGACGGGGGTGGCGTTCGAGGGGGAGAGCATATCGAGGGGGGAGATGGAGAGGGTGCTGGACGTGATGCTGAGGGGGGAGGAGGGGAGGAGGATGAGGGGGAGGGCCCGTGAGCTGAAGGAGATGGCGGCGGCCGCGGCGGAGCCCGGGGGCCGAGCGGAGCAGAACCTGCGGAGTCTTTTGAAGATTGTGTGCAGTGTTTGATGGATGGTCGGATATTGGTTAGTAAGAGATTTTTATGATTGGTTTTGTTGTTCATTTGACTGAATTTTAACTGATCAGAGATTATTTGTAGGCTACTCTTATGGTTGGCAATGGATTTATTACTCCTGTTTGAACGTTGCATGTTTTAATGTTTTTTTCAATTGATGTATGTGTGTTACTTTTCCATCAAATTCGGACCTGATGCTATGTGGAAAGCACCGCACCTGTGTTGAATAGTGTTTTATGATAATTAAAAGTCATATTAGCCTAATAAAAATTCCTAACAAAGCGGAATTAATATAAAAGAGACAACAACACAGAAAATGCAACGCATACTGAGTTATGTACACTGGTTCAGATTCTCCGAGTCAATTCCCGACACCCTGGAATCCTACTCTAGCGACCATCTAGTAATTCCCACGAGACATTATTATCCACTAATAAATACACTTGCTAAATCCCGGCAAGTGTAAATCCAAAACACTAATAGCACCTGTTACGACCAGAAGATCGTGATAGTCCGACCTTCCCCCCCAAACCGCTGAAATACCCCGTAGGCTCGCCCCTCCCGAATGGGCAGCCGACCTAGCGACGGGGCGCTCCTCGCCCGAACTTCATAGGCCTGCGGGGCGCCAGTCGAACCAAGGGTCCGACACGACCGGGAGATGGGCGCACCCGCCTCGACCACCGACAGAGGCGCTAACCCGCTCTCCCTCGGTCCGCCAGGAATAGCGCGCACAAGGTGCGTCCGGACAGCGCAGCCTCGGACGTTGATAGAGGCGCACCCGTTCTCCCCCCGGCGATCCAGGATCGACGCCCCTAAGTGAACGGCCAGGCCGTTCATCCTCTGTTCAGGACGGCCCGTTGGCTCATCTAGGGCCCTGCCTCTGAAAGGCGCTCCGCCGGATCCTGGCTCATCGGACACGACAAACAACCTAGTACAAGGACGCAACTGACACTAACGCCGTCCGACCACCTGACAAAGCACCCCCTGGCTGCTGCGCCCCCGACACTTAATGCTTTCGGCTCTGACACCCTGACAAAAGCGCCCTTGGCCGTTGCGCCGTTTGACAAAAGCGTGGCTGACACTCCTGTTCCTGACATCCTCGTCCGAAGCTCCCGCTGACAGCGGGGCCAGCTCAGCACGTCGAGTCAGCGTGCCAGGTCAGCCTTATCTAACCACCTCCCGTCAGGTATAAATACCCCTTCGCCTCTGACGGTGAATAGGTTGGCAAATTTACTCTCAATTCTCATTACTCACACACAAGAGCAAAGGTCGTCCGTATCTTTGGTCTTCCACTCATAGCTCGTCACGTGCGGTCGACTCACCTTTAGTCCGACCCGCGTGCCTAGCCCCCGCTTTAAGTCCTATTACTGACTTAGGCATCAGAGAGGCTAAGGGTTGGACCCCAACCCTGCCTTTCTGACGAGTTGTTCCTTACGCAGGATAGCTCGTCCCCCCAGTCGTGCTCGCCCCCAGCTCCAGCAGATCGGCTCCCCTCGCCTGATTCCTGCCGGATTCGACACCGTGGTCAGCCTTAACAGCAAGTTCAGCATCTACACCCCACTAAGCATCTGTCAAATAGCTTACACTAACCCCATCATTAGCTTAACCATCGTGCCCTTGGTTCCCCCATAATACAAATTCATTGTACGCGAGTTCTACCTGGCAACAATTGGTGCCGTCTGTGCGAACGAAGGGTCACACCCATGTCAGACCCCATACCAATCACCCGAAACCCTGACCACGGCAAGGATCTCATGGATCAAGAACCACTCTCTCAACCAATGACTCATGCGACTGACCCACCCCATGGGGTAGAGGTCGAGACAGTCCAGGCCTCGGCCTGCGTGGTACAACAGACCTTCGAGGACTTCACTAAGGTGATGGCGGTCTTCGCAACAATAGGGACGGAAGCACCTCCCGACCCCTCTGAGCCCCCGAACGTGAGACGGAATCTTCACCCTCAGTTCGAGGAGGAGGGGGTGACCAGGGGCTCGCCAAGGAGATTGCGGCCCAACGAAAGCTCTTGGAGGAAGAAATGGAGATCGTGCGGCTGTGGAGGCACCGGGAGGAGGCGGCCGCCGTGCAAAGGCATTTGGGTGAAGCGGTCGAGTCCGCCCGGTAGGCCTGCCTGGACGACGAGACTGCCCGACTCCAACTCCGCTTCATTATCGCGGAACGCGAAACGCTCCAGAGGGAGAACGAAGAGAACTAGGAGATCCCGGAGGTGTGGATGACGGGCCGACGACACATGGACAGACGCGGCCCGCCGCTCGCCAGGTCTCCACCTCGAGGGCGAAGTCCGCCCCGTCAGCATCTCTTCCCCGATCGTCTGGACGAAGAAGCGGTTCGTCGACAACTCCGCTTCCTCGCCGCCGAATGCGAAAGGCTCCTGAGGGAGAATCAGGAGCGGAGAGAGGTCCCAGAGGAGACGGCTGGGGGACGGCGATACTGGGATGACCGTAGCCCGTCACCCGTCGAATCCTCTACCCGTGGAAGGAGTCCCCCCAGGCGACCGCTTCGCTATTCCCCGGGGCACGACGACCGTCGACAGCCGAGGTGCGACCGGAGCCAAACCCCGGAATGGCGGAGAGGGTACGCACCAGAGCGTCCCGCCTACCCTGAGGAGGCCACGCCGTTGGCGCAGTGGATCACGTCCGCCCCGAGACCCGTAAGATTCAAGGCCCCCCACCTGGCCACCTACAACGGAAGAGGCGACCCCCTTTCGCACGTGCAACAATACCGGGGGGCAATGGAGGCGCATGATGTGGATGACGCGTCGTCGAGCAAGAAGGCATACACGCGGCAAGTGATGACAGTGGGTCTCGGTGGGGACACGAAGGGGAGAAGGGTAGCCCGACCTCCCATTACCTTTAGCGACGAAGATCTGGAGGGAATCGAGCTGCCACATGACGACGCCATCGTAATTGAGGCCCAGGTCGGGATGACTGTCGTCAACCGCCTCCTGATCGACACTGGGAGCTCTTGCGACATCCTATTTATGTCAACGATTGAGAAGATGGGACTAAGGAAGGTAGACCTGAGACCTTGCACTGGGCCCATGGTCGGCTTCACTGGCCACTCGACCCCTATTGTGGGGTGATCACCTTACCGGTGTCTCTCGGAGAGAAACCAAGGGTTGTCACCCGCATGACATAGTTCGTGGTTGTCGACATCACGTTAACATATAATGGGATCATAGGGCGGCCGTACATGACGGCCACGAAGCACTCCCCAGCCCGCTCACTAGATGGTCAAGTTCCAAACCCCGCGAGGGAGTGTGGTTAGTGCGGGGGAGTCAGAAGCTATCTAGGAGCTGCTACATAGGGTCGACCAAACACGAGGGTCCGGAGCAAACCATGTTGGTCTATAAGAGGGAAGACTTTTGCAACCGAAGGCCGACTCCTGATGAAGAAACCGTTGGGGAACCTGTGGCTGCTGAGGAGGGCAAGACCATTCCCACCGGCACTGCGATGCGTGGGTGGAGAAATTAAACTCCTGAATCGGCGACTTGGTCCTAAGGGGCGCCACCTTCCAGCCCACCGAGACCGCTCGCTGAGGGATACGGGCCGCAAAAGGGAAGGGACCCTATGAGTTCATCGGCGTCATCGGACCTGCCACGCCTGCCCTAGCCCCCCTCGAGGAGGGTGAGCTAATCCACACGGGGAACGCTGAGCACCGACTAAAGTGTAGCCGAAAATTGTAAGTCTTTAATGAAGTACTTCTTTTTCCTTTGCTTTTTCAAATCTCGCTGTCTCCACTTGAAAGTTTCAGTTTAAGATACAAGACCTCCGGGGCAAGCTTATGGAGCTTCGCCACCCAAACCGGAGCGCCATATGCGGGGTAGGCGACGGCCCAATACCCGTCTGACTATAAAGGCTGCGGGGAGGCGACGGCCCAATACCTGCCCTCTCGAAGATTCCGGGGCAGGACCAATCCCCGCCACCCAAACCGGAGAGGGGCACGGGCCGAGTTACGTGCTCACTCCCCCCACCAGTGAAGACCTCCGGGGCAAGCTTACGGAGCTTCGCCATCCAAACCAGAGCGCCACATGCGGGGTAGGCGACGACCCAATACTCGCCCGACTATAGAGGCTGCGGGGAGGCGACGGCCCAATACCCACCTCCTCAAGAACTCTGGGGCGGGGCCAACCCTCGCCACCTAAACCAGAGAAGGGCACGGGCCGGGCTACGCGCTCGCTCCCCCGCTCAAGAACTCTGGGGCAGGGCCAACTCTCGCCACCCAAACCAGAGAAGGGCACGGGCAGGGCTACGCGCTCGCTCCCCCCTCAAGAACTCTGGGGCAGGACCAACCCTCGCCACCCAAACCAGAGAAGGGAACGGGCCGGGCTACACGCTCGCTCCTCCCTCAAGAACTCTGGGGCAGGGCCGACCCTCGCCACCCAAACCAGAGAAAGGCACGGGCCGGGCAACGCGCTCGCTCCCCCCTCAAGAACTCTGGGGCAGGGCCGACCCTCGCCACCTAAACCAGAGAAGGGCACGGGCCGGGCTACGCACTCGCCCCCCACTCAAGAACTCTGGGACAGGACCACCCTCGCCACATAAACCAGAGAAGGGCATAGGCCGGGCTACGCGTTCGCACCCCCTCAAGAACTCTGGGGCAGGGCCAACCCTCGCCACCCAAACCAGAGAAGGGCACGGGCCGGGCTACGCGCTCGCTCCCCCCTCAAGAACTCTGGGGCAGGGCTGACCCTCGCCACCCAAACCAGAGAAGGGCATGGGCCGGGGTACACGCTCGCTCCCCCACTCAAGAACTTTGGAGCAGGGCCAACCCTCGCAACCCAAACCAGAGAAGGGCACGGGCCGGGCTACGTGCTCGCTCTCCCCTCAAGAACTCTGGGGCAGGGCCAACCAAACCAGAGAAGAGCACGGGCTGGGCTACGTGCTTGCTCCCCCCTCAAAACTCTAGGGCAGGACCGACCCTCGCCACCCAAACCAGAGAAGGGCACGGACCGGGCTACGTGCTCGCTCCCCTCTTGGGGTAGGGCCGACCCTCCTCACCCAAACCAGAGAAGGGCATGGGCCGGGCTACGCGCTCGCTCCCCCCTCAAGAACTCTGGGGCAGGGCCGACCCTCGCCACCCAAACCAGAGAAGGGCACGGGCCGGGCTACACGCTCGCTCCCCCTCAAGAACCCTGGGGCAGGGCTAATCCTCGCCACCCAAACCAGAGAAGGGCACGGGCCGGCTACGTGCTCGCTCCCCCCCTCAAGAACTCTGGGGCAGGGCCAACCCTTGCCACCCAAACAAGAGAAGGGCAGGGGCCGGGCTACACGCTCGCTCCCCCCTCAAGAACTCTGGGGCAGGGCCAACCCTCGCCACCCAAACTAGAGAAGGGCACGGGCCGGGCTACGCGCTCTCTCCCCCTCAAGAACTCTAGGGTAGGGCCAACCCTCGCCACCCAAACCAGAGAAGGGCACGGGCCGGGCTACGCGCTCGCTCCCTCCC
This sequence comes from Scilla litardierei, assembly GCA_030789695.1. Lineage (NCBI taxonomy): Eukaryota > Viridiplantae > Streptophyta > Magnoliopsida > Asparagales > Asparagaceae > Scilla > Scilla litardierei. The sequence goes on from CM061136.1 coordinate 20,534,840, forward strand.
TCAAGAACTCTAAGGCAGGGCCAACCCTCGCCACCCAAACCAGAGAAGGGCACGGGCTGGGCTACGCGCTCGCTCCACCCATCAAGAACTCTGGGACAAGGCCAACCCTCGCCACCCAAACCAGAGAGGGGCACGGGGCAGGCTACGCGCTCGCTCCCCCCTTAAGAACTCTGGGACAGGGCCAACCCTTGCCACCCAGACCAGAGAAGGGCACGGGCCGAGCTACCCGCTCGCTCCCCCACTCAAGAACTCTAGGGTAGGGTCAATCCTCCTTACCCACACCAAAGAAGGGCACGGGCCGGGCCACGCGCTCGCTCCTCCCCTCAAGAACTCTGGGGTAGGGCCAACCCTCGCCACCAAAACCAAAGAAGGGCACGTGCCGGGCCACACGCTTGCTCCCCCCCTCAAGAACTCTGGGGCAGGGCCAACCCTCGCCACCCAAACCAGAGAAGGGCACGGGCCGGGCTACGCGCTCGCTCCCCCCTCAGGAACTCTAGGGCATGGCTGACCCTCGCCACCCAAACAAGAGAAGGGCATGGGCCGGGCTACATGCTCGCTCCCCCCTCAAGAACTCTAGGGCAGGGCCAACGCTCGCCACCCAAACCAGGGAAGGGCACGGGCCAGGCTACGCGCTCGCTCCCCCCTCAAGAACTCTGGGGCATGGCCAACCCTCACCACCCAAACCAGAGAAGGGCACGGGCCGGGCTACGCGCTCGCTCGCTCCCTCTAGAACTCTGGGGTAGGGCCAACCCTCGCCACCCAATCCAGAGAAGGGCACGGGCAGGGCTTCGCGCTCGCTCCTCGACTCAAGACCTCTGGGGTAGGGCCGACCCTCGCCACCCAAACCAGAGAAGGGCACGGTCCGGGCTACGCGCTCGCTCCCCCCTCAAGAACTCTGGGGCAGGGCTGACCCTCGCCACCCAAACCAGAGAATGGCACAGGTCGGGCTACGCTTTCGCTCCCCTCTCAAGAACTCTAGGGCAGGGCCAACCCTCGCCACCCAAACCAGAGAAGGGCACGGGCCGGGCTATGCTTTTGCTCCCCCCTCAAGAACTCTGGGGCAGGGCCAACCCTCGCCACCCAAACCAGAGAAGGGCACGGGCCAGGCTACGCGCTCGCTTCCCCCCTCAAAAACTCTGGGGCAGGGACAACCCTCGCCACCCAAACCAGAGAAGGGCACGGGCCGGGCTACGCGCTCGCTCCCCCATCAAGAACTCTGGGGCAGGGCCAACCCTCGCCACCCAAACCAGAGAAGGGCACGGGCTGGGCTACGTGCTCGCCTCCCTCAAGAACTCTGGGGCAGGGCCAACCCTCGCCACCCAAACCAGAGATGGGCACGGGCCAGAGAAGGGCACGGGGCGGGCTACGCGCTCGCCCCCCGCAAGAACTCTGGGGCTGGGCCAATCCTCGCCACCCAAACCAGAGAAGGGCACTGGCCGGGCTACGCGCTCGCTCCCCCCAAGAACTCTGGGGCAGGGACAACCCTCGCCACCCAAACCAGAGAAGGGCACGGGCCGGGCTACGCGCTCGCTCCCTCCCTCAAGAACTCTGGGGCAGGGCCAACCCTCGCCACCCAAACCAGAGAAGGGCACGGGCCGGGCTACGCACTCGCTCCCCCCTCAAGAACTCTGGGGCAGGGCCAACCCTCGCCACCCAGACCAGAGAAGGGCACGGGCCGGGCTACGCGCTCGATCCCCCCTCAAGAACTCTGGGGCAGGGCCAACCGTCGTCACGCAAACCAGAGAAGGGTACGGGCCAAGCTACGCGCTTGCTCTTCCCCTCAAGAACTATGGGGCAGGGCCAATCCTCGCCACCCAAACCAGAGAAGGGCTCGGGCCGGGCCACGTGCTCGCCCCCCCTCAAGAACTCTGGGGTAGGGCCGACCCTCGCCACCCAAACCCGAGAAGGGCACGGGCCGGGCTACGCGCCCGCTCCCCCCAGCCGACTTGATCCTCGAAAACTCGAACCTCGAGAAGAGGACAAGGGCACGTAAACCGGGGCAGATCTGACGCAGACCGAGGACCGCTGAACAATCCCTGTTGGGTAAACGCCGGGTCCGGATAAAGAAGGCCCCCGATTAGACTCGTCGAAGCGAGGGGACGCTCGGGAAATGCGCCATTAATGACAACATGCCCCCCGAGAGGCTAGGTCTGACGAATCGCGCCAGGCGCCACCTGGCAAAAGCAGTTTCCAAAGGGCATGATTCCGAGGAGCCTATTAATGATGCCAGCTCATCGTATTAACTAGGGGGAAAACAGTCAACAAAATCCCTCTATAAATACACCCCTCACCCCTTCAGAGATGTGGGGGAGTAAGAAAATATGAGAACCGATCTCAGTCCCCTCCACTGAGTATGAAAAGGCCCGAGACGCCTCGCCCGAACAAAATGGAGGCCATCGGCCACCAATGGGTCCCGCCTCCCCGACCGGTGATTGCTTCCACACGAAGACCACTAATGGACTACTCCACTTACCCAGGGGACGGCCCGGCTATCAGTCTCCCACTTCCCTTAGACAACTTGCGGCAGGACAACTGGAGCCCCGGTAGCGGACCACCACCCTTCCGGCGTCTGACGAGCGCAGGCGATCCGGTTCGAGAACCGGAGACATGGGGCAGCCCTGTCAGATCACCCCATTGGGCGCTCTGGCCTCTGCCCGGGCATACCAGCTTCCGCGGGCCCGCCTCCCAATGGCCCGTCACGCCGATGGGCTATTCCTTTTACATACGGATCACCGATGGGCTATTCCCCTTACACATGGGGAGCCCCGCCTTCCACTCCGCCCTCCGCCCTGTACCAAATGAAACAAGGGAAGGTCGGCATCCGTTTCCCACCGATCACCGCCGGCGAGAAAGGCAAAAGCCCCCCTGGGCTTGCAGGTCTCCATCGACGCGCTTCCTAACGACCCACCTGCTCGCCCTCGACCTTCCCCTCGAGGTAGTGCCACCGGAGAACCCCCAGGGAGGCGGCGCCTCTACCTCCACCTCGTCCACCGCCTCCTCCCAGGTTTCCCTTCGATGTATGGATCCCGCGGAGAGGCCTTGCAACCGGTCAGCACGACGAAGGCGAGGCGGGATATGACAAAGCAATGGAGGGGAAGGAGGGCCGCCCTGCAGACAGGGATTCGCTCACCCTGACACAAGTCACAGCAAGGCTGCATCCCTGATGAGTCCAAACGACGAGTCACGGCGTCTAAGCTTGCCCGTAGACGATCAAGACCAGTACCCCGCTCCCAACCCTCCACGGACAGAAGGACAGAAGGAATGCAACAAGCAACGAAAAATAAGGAGAGCCGCCCTGCAAACAGGAGCCCGCTCATCCTGATGAAATTTGCAGCAGAATAAAACAACTTCCCAACCCGACCACGGGTTGGGTCACACCTGCCCTATTATTGTAAACCTCATTGAGACCCCTTGTAATAGCTAATGAAAAAGATTATCCCATGCAGACTCCTAGTCATTATCCAACCACACTCTAACTCGGTGCTTCACCGTACAAAGAATGGCAAAAATAAGGTGAAAATAACAGAAATTCTCACAAATGTTTAGTAAAAGCTTTACAACGAAAGCCGGGGCCGACCCGGCAAAACGAGACTTCCTTCGGGCCGACCCTACCGCTCCATGTAAACAAAAGGGGAAGAGGGGGGAGACAAAACTACTCTCAGAGGCCATCAGCGCATCGAACTCAACCTCTGCAGGTCGACCACCCCCCTCCAGCGTTACGGCGGCCCGGAACGTGGGACAACGGTTGTTGAGGCCGGGTAGTGGCACCACCCCTTCACAAACTATCGGGGCAGTACGCCTCGCCTCGCCCCGAACCTACGGATCCCCACTTCTTCCCAACCTCGTACGTATACCGTCAACATACAGCGATTCAACATCCCTCTCCCCTTCACCTAGCGCTCGAGGGTAGACGTATGTTGGGGGCAATTGTACCCCCTAGCAAACAGTCTACACACATTCGGCAATTGTAAGAAGAAACCAAGGATTTAAAGGGCGAGGTATCCGTGGAGCCCGCCAAATAAGACAACAAGACATCGGGTTCGGCCCTCGGCCTCCAGTACAAAAAGAAACCAAAAATCCCCTTACTCAAAGTCCCTAGCGCCGCCTCCTCTCCAACGGCTGAACCCCCACCTCCCTTGCTACCTGGTGAGCTCCCGCCTCCCTAGCCTCTCGTAGCAGCCGAACTACATGCTCGTCACGATAACGGTGAATGGCGCCCTCGATCAAACCGTGCTCAACCTCCCGCTTCTCCTTCAGCTGCTGCCTCAGGGATACCTTCTCCCTCCTCTCCGCTTCGACAATCTTCTTCAGGTCAGATATCCCCCCACCTGTAGCTCGATTACCCGCTGCTTGCTAGCCAGTTCCCCAGCATGCTTCACCAGGATATCGTCCCTCTCCTGCTTTACCTCTAGGAGTTCACGCTCGATCGTAGCCTTTGACGAATCAAAGTACGCGGCCCGCCCCTCTCGACCTCGCGGGCCATCACAACCTTATCCAGCTCTGCTTCCTTTTCCTTCAGCTCCTTCATGACATCAGCCAGATCGATCCTCGCCTTATCGAGAGCCGCCTTCGTGGCGGCCACCGGAGTACGGCGCTGTAGTGCTGCCACAGCCGTGACCGTCCGTAAAAAAGTCCCCGGTCAGCCAGACACAAATGAAGAAAACCTGGGTACGAGACGAGGAAGTCGACCTGCGCCGCCACTCCCGAGCACGGACCGAAATCCGAGCCACCATCTCAAGGCGGGGAAGCATTACCTCATCCGAGCCGAATCGGGCTCCCGCCTCAAACTCGAATGCCGGGGGCAATTGTTACGATCAGAAGATCGTGATAGTTTGACCTTCCGCCCAAACTGCTGAAATACCCCGTAGGCTCGCCCCTCTCGAATGGGCGACCGACCCAGCGACGGGGCGCTCCTCGCCTAAACTTCATAGGCCCGTGGGGCGCCAGTCGCACCAAGGGTCCGACACGACCGGGAGATGGGCGTACCCCGCCTCGACCACCGACAGAGGCGCTAACCCCCTCTCCCTCGGTTCGCCAGGAATAGCGCGCACAAGGCGCGTCCGGAAAGTGCAGCCTCAGACGTTGATAGAGGCGCACCCGTTCTCCCCCCGGCGATCTAGGATCAATGCCCCTAAGTGAATGGCCGGGCCGTTCATCCTCTGTTCAGGACGGCCCAGTGGCTCATCTAGGGCACTGCCTCTGAAAGGCGCTCTGCCGGATTGTCACGCCCCGCTTCCCAAAATGGATGGAGGCGAAGCGTGACAAGGCCCGCTTAGGCCGGAGCTGAGAAGCTCGGTCCCAATAAGCGTCTGTAGAGGTACCATTTTAAACGATTTTCAGGTTCTTGCATTATTATAGTTCGAAACAATAGAAAGTACGGAAAGGAAGTTGCATTCATTAAATTAGAGATATGATATCCAACAAGTAAAAAGTCTAAAAAGAAGCCTAAGCGTGGCAACAAACTATCTAAAAGAAAACTGAAAGTAGTAACCTCTGAAAGTGGTGACTAAAAGACCTCAAGGTCTGATCCTCGTCAGGCACGAACTCTGGATCGACGTCCTCGGCTCCTCGTACTCCAGTGAGTCTGCCTCGTCCACGAACTCTGGCTGAGCACCTGACGTACAGCACCCAAGAGAAAGGAACTGTACGTCAGGTAAAGTCTACAAGAAGGGTTAGACTTTACTGCAAGTGTACCGAACTTTAAACAACGGTTTACTGGTTGATTAGCATGCTGGGGTTCTATTACACAACAGTTTACTGGTTGATTAGCATGCTGGGGTTATAACTGAGTAACACACAGAAGTAACGTAGCAGGAAAGTAAAGCGCAACAGGTAGTAGTCGTAGCGTGTGCTACCAACTACGGGACTAACCTACAGGTGTCAAGACAAGTCGGGACGTGACGGAAACAAGGCAAGACAAGACTAGTGAGACACGAAAGGGTTCACGCCTTACGGTTCGAGGGGGATCAGACCCTCTTGCCAGTGCGCACGCTCAACCCAACCCCAAACCCAGGAACTCAGGACAAGATTTACAGGGATCATTTCCGCTAGGGAAACATCCGAAACGCCCGAAGGATTTTTGTGTAACAGGGATCACTTCCGCTAAGAAAGCATCCGAAACGCCCGAAGGCTTTTTGTGTAACATGGATCACTTCCGCTAGGAAAGCATCCGAAACGCCCGAAGGCTTTTTGGGTAACAGGGATCACTTCCGCTAGGAAAGCATCCGAAACGCCCGAAGGCTTTTTGGGTAACAGGACACGACATGCCAAGTGTAGGGAGTTGTTATTTTAGGGTGTCCACACGCACGCACACACATGATAGCCCTACAATATCAAAAGTTGTTGTTGTCAGGCTCAGACTTCGTCGTCAAGTCTGAGCCGTCAGGAGTCGTCCCGGATGCTATCATTTCACGTCCGGTTCTATTTGTTCACAGTGAACAATTCTAACCAACTAGGGCCTAAGCACGGCCAAAAGTGCAAGTGGATACACTTGCCTGCGATGGCGAGTGTGTCGTCCTCTCGAAGCGTCTCGTCCAAGCGTCTCGTCGACGATGGTCCGTCTGAAAGGGGTCAACGGCGGTGTGAGATCACGTTTTTCATCAATCCTATTAGGGTTCATTTCTAGGTTAAACGTGGCTACACTAATAGTTCAGAGTCAAGTCTTGAATGTTCAGCCTACTCGACGAGTCTACCCTATATGCACAGTTTAAAAAGTCCAATCGTCGAATCTACCGTTTCACAACATTTTAAGGGAGCGTAAAATAAATTCAATGTGTTAAGTTGCCGATTTTAGTTAGGTTTTGATGGCGTATAGTTTGGGTTGCTACGAGTATAGGGACACCAACCTGGTTTGGCGGTCACATGTGAATCGGCGTCGGATCTGGAAATGATGACTGATCGTGTTGCCTTCGCTCCGGTTCCTTGCCTGTGAGTAGCACAACACAGAGGAAGTCGGGTCCAGATGGTATCGAGGAGACGTACTCAATTATCTGCGTTATTGAGTTAAAAGGATTACGAATAATGATTACACTCTAACACCTATTAGCACGAGTAATCATACTGGTTACTACTTACGTAATTACAATAACTCCCACAGGCCAAAAAACTGAAGTTACACTAAGGTTAAGGTTTCAGTTTCATCATTGAAATTATACCAACTCAATTTATAAGGCTTTAGTTATAAGAAGTATGAACAGTGATATCTCCATATATCTACTGCCAATATATATGTATATATATTAAACTTTACATGCAATCACTTATGTTATACACTGATACACTAATCTCAGCTGTATACAACACGTTTAACCCCTACGGGTTGATGACTTAAAAGAATGTTAACACAACACCACTATTCGACAACTCACGTGATTCTCTCTGTGCGAGATCTGCAGGCGGGGCTCGGATGGTCGCTGGATGCAAGAGGGGCACGGAGCGGTGGCTAGTAGGCGTACTCCGACAACTATGAGGCTGACGGCGTCGGAAAATGGCAGCAGCGACTGTCGGGGGTTTGCAGCAGTGCCGGCGGGGACACGGGTTGGTGTCGCAGGCTGCAGCGACGGCAGCTGGGCTTGGGGGTGTCGCTAGACCGACGGGGCGGCACCTGATGGCAAACGGGAGTCGAATGGGACGGTGGTGGCGTCGGGAACAGGCGGCAGCGGCGGTCGCCGTTGCTGTCGTCGCTGTCGTCGTCGCGGGGAGGGGCCGCCGGGTTGTGGCGGAGGCTGGCGTCGCGGCAGTCGGCGGTCAGGCCGGTGGCGGCCTGTGAGCGGCGGTGAGGGTCGCAGTGCCAGTGGAAGTGAGGGTGAGGGGGAGAGATGCAGGAGTCGAGGGTTTAAAAGCTTTAGATGGCGGCTTGCGAAGCCCTGGGTTGATGCGCATGAATAGAAATTGTTTGGATGGCGGCTGCTACAAAAATAGCCCTAGGTTGAGTCTAATAACACTAGGGTTTGGTCTAATATATAGTACTAGGCTGTGTTGGGGATAGGTAGCAGCCCGTGTAAGGGTTAGCTGGGCTCTAAGCCTATGCTTAAAAAAATATTGGGCAAGGGGTTATGTTATTAAGTTAAAGATTTGATATTATAACAACTAAAGGCCCAAAAACGCATTTCTCTCTCTCACCTACCTGTGTATGGGTTGGGTGCGGCCAAGTGGAGATAAAAGTAGACTAAGTCAGATGTAAACTATTATTAATCAATTATTAGGGAAAAATATAAGTGAAACTTAGGGCTTAAAAAATTTTTTTTAAATGGGCAAAAGTGAAAGTAGGTCAAACGATGCCCGAAAATTATGAGATAAATACTAGGGCGACCGTGTCGACGAGAGAAAGAAGACAGTGAAGACGAATCATAATTTCGACGTCAAGGAACGAAACTAAAAATAGAAACATCTCACGTCAAAACTGAAAATCGTGACGTCTCTTCAAATAAAATCAAACCGTGTGTGAACGACCCGAGAAATGTCGTTCCAAATTAGTGCCACAATTTAATACTCTCAGAGACGTACACAACGACATATCACACCAAGGTATTCAAAAGCTAACAAAGTTTAAAATAAATACGTGCACGGTCAAAAGCACGTGCACGAAGAGAGTACGATCGAAAACCGACCGTTACATTCTACCCACCTTAAAAATGATTCCGCCCTCGGAATCACTTATAATAATAACAATATCTATACACCCTTAAGCCTATAACTCCCATCTTCCACACAATATTCTATAATCATATAACTCCAACATCGTTCCTCGAATAATCCATCATGACTCGCCTTTTCACCGGATAATGCCACGACTAAACTCACATCCTAGCACTTAACTATAGACTCATCACTACTGTTCAAAATTTTCAACCCCAGGTTCTCATAAAAGGATAATAATCATCATCTCATACTATACTACTCCACTAAACATCATTGCTCAACAACAATCTTTTAAACTCTCGATCTCATCCCAATATTAATCAATCGCTAAAAATGATTTTCTAGTCGATCACCAATCCAAGACAAAAACTTTGTCAATCTTATAATACCTTCACAAATCAGCAATCGCCGTGTCCTTAATGCATTCCTTGTCATATCTTCCCATAAATTTATCCGCCAAATAATTGAACTATCAAAATCATGTCTCCTCCTACTTATTATAATTATTTTCAACCAATATTAAATCTGACAACCTAACCATCCATTCATCTTAACACGTCGTGTTACTCCCAATGTCTTCTCACGTCAAACTCAACAATCAAGTCTCGATGTTAATAAAAGCTCTACTCAATCTCATGATCACCCTAACTCCTACCATACTCTCTATCCATCCCTATCTACCATTCATCTATGCCTCAAATCTGATAAGTTCTCATCTTCACGCATATAATCTCATTCAACCAGAATTCTCCGTTGAGTCCGCCATCCTTCGGTTTTATAAATAAGTCTTGGACAACCCGTTCTTTTCATCCGAAAGAAATCTGATCTAATATCCTTGTTATTCAAAACTAACTAATCACCTATACAACGCATCTCATCTCACTCCGAGCCTACCCGCAAACAAAAAAACCTATAACAATAATAGCTAGTCCCAAAACTATAACAACCATAACATGACATTTCTAAATGGAGAGCGAGAGAAGAGAAAAGGAAAGTTAAAACCAGTGACACATTTTTAAAACATTTGGAAAAACGTGTGGAGTCGTGGTAATGGATGAGGAAGGATAATTGATTTGTGATCTCGTGGGCTAATTTCAAAAAACTTTAAAGGTTTGGTTTTTAAAAGAGACAAAGTTTTGATACAATCACATGCAGTCAAAGATAAGCTATCATATAATCGCGAAAAACTACGTCTAAGGAAATTGCCTGCTATGACCCTATTCATATACGTATGAATACCGTCATTCAGACAACTTCAATCATATCATGGTTAACACTGAGTACACATTCAAGACACAAAAATGCAATCATCAGGATCCTAAAGAATACACACTCATACAGGTCTACTCACTCTACCTATACTCATGCACCACGACGACATCACCTACCAAAGGCATACTCCTATATTGGAGATAGCATGGACAACTTCAAGGGCTAAAATCTACGTAAAATAAAGGAAACAGAAACCGAAAGTGTAACGAAATAAATCGGAAAGGACGAGTTCAAGTAAGGCGGGGCAAGGAAATAAGTGGTCAAATGGAACGAATAATATTCTTCAAAATAACTAGATTGATGACGGAAGAATTACGTGTAAAATATGGTATCATATCCTTATATATATATATATATATATATATATATATATATATATATACTTAAAAGTGAGCAGATGTAGCAAATTAAAATTTTGGAAAAAGTAAGACGAAAGAAGGATGGGTAGGGTGAGAAACGATTATTTTGCAAACGAAAATAAGTTTACACAAGGATTTTGAAATATGGTCACGAAGGACATAGGACTGATATAATAACAATAAAATAATTGGAGTTCCTCTAGTTTAGAAAATATTTTAAAAAAAGTATATACGGTAAGCGATTAGAAATAGATCTTGTAGTCCAGAAAAGTATAAATTGAATTATCAGAATGTTAACGAGGTTTTAAAACTGAAAATATGAGAGATACCGTTTAGAAATAATTACCAGATAGTAACTTAAAAATTGACGACCAAGGAGATTTAAAAATCCAAGAAGGAACTTTCAACCGAAAAGCAATGAATTTTAATTATATATATAATAAAGGGTTTTCAAAGGAGTTAAACCGAGCGAAGAATTTAATAATGAGTTTCGCGAACACTTTTTAAAGGAAGCAGGATTTGCAACAGAGGGATTTGAAGAATTATTGACAAGTGTCATGAAACGATCACGTGAATCGAAACATGATCGTATGAAGAATACGCCTAAGATATGATTCATGAAAGCTACGATGAACTCTACGGCTGATAACACAAAAGTGTAACGATTGGAAGATGCTAGAAATCCAAGATTCCTAATTATCGGGCTGTCTAAAGATCAGGGAAAGCTCAACACTAAGACTTCCTAGTGAACTAGACTGTAGTAGAGAAATCTCAGGGAAGAGCCCTAAGAGAATCAAGATAACGTTCTGTCGGACCCGAGGTCGATGGAGCTGGGCGAGCGACTAAACTAAAAAGAAGGACTCTAGAAATCTAATTTGGTCAGAGCTAGGGAGGGAGAGGCTACTAAGGTATCCTAAGATGGGTACGGCTAAATCTTAACCAAGGCGTCTAACTATCAAACTGGGACGTCTACCTAAGTCTTCCTACCATCTAAGACTGGGAAAACTTAATTCAGACTTATACGTGGATATTAAATGAATGCGGTACTTTTATTGTTTCGAACTTTTGCATGACCTGCATGGGCCACCACTAAAACCTGTCACGCCCCGCTTCCCAAAATGGACAGAGGTGAAGTGTGACAAGGCCCGCTTAGGCCGGAGCTGAGAAGCTCGGACCCAATAAGCGTCTGTAGAGGTACCATTTTAAACGATTTTCAGGTTCTTGCATTATTATAGTTCGAAACAACAGAAAGTACGGAAAGGAAGTTGCATTCATTAAATTAGAGATATGATATCCAACAAGTACAAAGTCTAAAAAGAAGCCTAAGCGTGGCAACAAACTATCTAAAAGAAAACTGAAAGTAGTAACCTCTGAAAGTGGCGACTAAAAGACCTCAAGGTCTGATCCTCGTCAGGCACGAACTCTGGATCGACGTCCTCGGCTCCTCGTACTCCAGTGAGTCTGCCTCGTCCACGAACTCTGGCTGAGCACCTGACGTACAGCACCTAAGAGAAAGAAACTGTACGTCAGGTAAAGTCTACAAGAAGGGTTAGACTTTACTGCAAGTGTACCGAACTTTAAACAACGGTTTACTGGTTGATTAGCATGACGGGGTTCTATTACACAACAGTTTACTGGTTGATTAGCATGCTGGGGTTATAATTGAGTAACACAAAGAAGTAACGTAGCAGGAAAGTAAAGCGCAACAGGTAGTAGTCGTAGCGTGTGCTACCAACTACGGGACTAACCTACATGTGTCAAGACAAGTCGGGACGTGACGGAAACAAGGCAAGACAAGACAAGTGAGCCACGAAAGGGTTCACGCCTTACGGTTCGAGGGGGATCAGATCCTCTTGCCGTGCGCATGCTCAACCCAACCCCAAACCCAGGAACTCAGGACAAGATTTACAGGGATCATTTCCGCTAGGGAAACATCCGAAACGCCCGAAGGCTTTTTGTGTAACAAGGATCACTTTCGCTAGGAAAGCATCCGAAATGCCCGAAGGCTTTTTGTGTAACAGGGATCACTTCCGCTAGGAAAGCATCCGAAACGCCCGAAGGCTTTTTGGGTAACAGGGATCACTTCCGCTAGGAAAGCATCCGAAACGCCCGAAGGCTTTTTGGGTAACAGGACACGACATGACAAGTGTAGGGAGTTGTTATTCTAGGGTGTCCACATGCACGCACACACATGATAGCCCTACAATATCAAAAGTTGTTGTTGTCAGGCTCAGACTTCGTCGTCAAGTCTGAGCCGTCAGGAGTCGTCCCGGACGCTATCATTTCACGTCCGGTTCTATTTGTTCACAGTTAACAATTCTAACCAACTAGGGCCTAAGCACGGCCAAAAGTGCAAGTGGATACACTTGCCTGCGATGGCGAGTGTGTCGTCCTCTCGAAGCGTCTCGTCCAAGCGTCTCGTCGACGATGGTCCGTCTGAAAGGGGTCAACGGCGGTGTGAGATCACGTTTTTCATCAATCCTATTAGGGTTCATTTCTAGGTTAAACGGGGCTACACTAATAGTTCAGAGTCAAGTCTTGAATGTTCAGCCTACTCGACGAGTCTACCCTATATGCATAGTTTAAAAAGTCCAATCGTCGAATCTACCGTTTCACAACATTTTAAGGGAGCGTAAAATAAATTCAATGTGTTAAGTTGCCGATTTTAGTTAGGTTTTGATGGCGTATAGTTTGGGTTGCTACGAGTATAGGGACACCAACCTGGTTTGGCGGTCACATGTGAATCGGCGTCGGATCTGGAAATGATGACTGATCGTGTTGCCTTCGCTCCGGTTCCTTGCCTGTGAGTAGCACAACACAGAGGAAGTCGGGTCCAGACGGTAGCGAGGAGACGTACTCAATTATCTGCGTTATTGAGTTAAAAGGATTACGAATAATGATTACACTCTAACACCTATTAGCACGAGTAATCATACTGGTTACTACTTATGTAATTACAATAACTCCCACAGGCCAAAAAACTGAAGTTACACTAAGGTTAAGGTTTCAGTTTCATCATTGAAATTATACCAACTCAACTTATAAGGCTTTAGTTATAAGAAGTATGAACAGTGATATCTCCATATATCTACTGCCAATATATATGTATATATATTAAACTTTACATGCAATCACTTATGTAATACACTGATACACTAATCTCAGCTGTATACAACACATTTAACCCCTACAGGTTGATGACTTAAAAGAATGTTAACACAACACCACTATTCGACAACTCACGTGATTCTCTCTGTGCGAGATCTGCAGGCGGGGCTCGGATGGTCGCTGGATGCAAGAGGGGCACGGAGCGGTGGCTAGTAGGCGTTCTCCGACAACTACGAGGCTGACGGCGTCAGAAAATGGCAGCAGCGACTGTCGGGGGTTTGCAGCAGCGTCGACGGGGACACGGGTTGGTGTCGCTGGCTGCAGCGGCGGCAGCTGGGCTTGGGGGTGTCGCTAGACCGACGGGGCGGCACCTGACGGCGAACGGGAGTCGAACGGGGCGATGGTGGCGTCGGGAACAGGCGGGCAGCGGCGGTCTACGCTGCTGTCGTCGCTGTCGTCGTCGCGGGGAGGGGCCATCGGGTCGTGGTGGAGGCTGGCGTCGCGGCGGTCGGCGGTCAGGCCGGTGGTGGCCTGTGAGCGGCGGTGAGGGTCGCAGTGCCGGCCGAAGTGAGGGTGAGGGGGAGAGATGCAGGAGTCGGGGGTTTAAAATCTTTAGATGGCGGCTTGCGAAGCCCTGGGTTGATGCACATGAATAGAAATTGTTTGGATGGCGGCTGCTACAAAAATAGCCCTAGGTTGAGTCTAATAACACTAGGGTTTGGTCTAATATATAGTACTAGGCTGTGTTGGGGATAGGTAGCAGCCCGTGTAAGGGTTAGCCGGGCTCTAAGCCTATGCTTAAAAAAATATTGGGCAAGGGGTTATGTTATTAAGTTAAAGATTTGATATTATAACAACTAAAGGCCCAAAAACGCATTTCTCTCTCTCACCTACCTGTGTATGGGTTGGGTGCGGCCAAGTGGAGATAAAAGTAGACTAAGTCAGATGTAAACTATTATTAATCAATTATTAGGGAAAAATATAAGTGAAACTTAGGGCTTAAAAATAATTTTTAAAATGGGCAAAAGTGAAAGTAGGTCAAACGATGCCCTAAAATTATGAGATAAATACTGGGGCGACCGTGTTGACGAGAGAAAGAAGACAGAGAAGACGGATCACAATTTCGACGTCAAGGAACGAAACGAAAAACAGAAACGTCTCACGTCAAAACTGAAAATCGTGACGTCTCTTCAAATAAAATCAAACCGTGTGTGAACGTCCCGAGAAATGTTGTTCCAAATTAGTGCCACAATTTAATACTCTCAGAGACGTACACAACGACATATCACACCAAGGTATTCAAAAGCTAACAAAGTTTAAAATAAATACGTGCACGGTCAAAAGCACGTGCACGAAGAGAGTACGATCGAAAACCGACCGTTACACGGATCGCTGGCTCATTGGACATGACAAACAACCTAGTACATGGATGCAACAGACACTAACGCCGCCTGACCACCTGACAAAGCACACCCTGGCTGCTGCGCCCCTGACACTTAATGCTTTCGGCCCTGACACCCTGACAAAAGTGCCCCTGGCCGTTGCGCCGTCTGATAAAAGCGTGGCTGACACTTCTGTTCCTGACATCCTCATCCGAAGCTCCCGCTGATAGCGGGGCCAACTCAGTACGTCGAGTCAGCATGCCAGGTCAGCCTTATCTAACCGCCTCCCGTCAGGTATAAATACCCCTTCGCCTCTGACGGTGAATAGGTTGGCAAATTTACTCTTAATTCTCATTACTCACACACAAGAGCAAAGGTCGTCCATATCTTTGTTCTTCCACTCATAGCTCGTCACGTGCGGTCGACTCACCTTTAGTCCGACCCGCGTGCCTAGCCCCCTCTTTAAGTCCTATTACTGAATTAGGCATCGGAGAGGCTAAGGGTTGGACCCCAACCCTGCCTTTTTGACGAGTTGTTGTCCCCCCGGTTATGCTCGCCCCCAGCTGCAGCAGCTCGGCTCCCCTCGCCTGAATCCTGCCGGATTCGACACCGTGGTCAGCCTTAACAGCAAGTTCAGCCTCTACACCCCACTAAGCATCTGTCAAATAGCTTACCCTAACCCCATCATTAGCTTAACCATCGTGCCCTTGGTTCCCTATAATACAAATTCATTGTAGGTGAGTTCTATCCCGCAACAGCACCAATTCCCACAACCTGAGAATGGACACTCTCGCAACCTGAGAGTTTATCTCAGCAAATAAAGAGAATAAAATTGAAACTATTCAATTTGAAATAACAAAATCTTATGCCTTGAATGTTACTTATTAGAAGTAGGCTATGGATTGTATGAAGTGATCTAAAAATGAGAGTGAAAGCACTTACTTCTTGGCTAAGAGATGATAACTGCCTATCGCTTTGAAAGAAACCAGTACTCAATAACTGCCTCCAAGTGGACGACCCATATAGCATTACAACCACACCATGCGCTTGTGGTATAAATTATCGAGGACAATACTAAGTTGGCCCACAGCTTGGGTATTACCTTTTGCTCCAAACCCATGCCTAAGAAAGTGGGCATCCATGTGGAGGGATTTGGAGCTGGTGGAATACACAGCTTGAGCTTATATGCCGACCGCACAAAGTCGTTGTATTCGCTTCAGAAGAAGAGGTGACAGACGATCTCCTAATGAGAGTTGCATAGTACACAGGTGGAGGGTGCCTGGATCCAGCTAGTGTGTAGTAGGCTGTTGTCGGTGAGTGCACGGAGGAGGGTGAGTGCATACTTAGAGATATGCCCAGGGAACCAGACCACAGAGTGAAGTTGATAAGGAGGGGAAGTGAGCCAAGTAGCTTCCCAAGCCGAACAGAGGGTGCAACCCTCACCGAACTCCCAGTCACAGGAGTCATCATCCCCCCAAGGAATATAGTGCTGAAGTGGAAAGCCAGAGGAGTCAATGCATCAAGGAGATGCCAGTTGGTACCATTCCAGTAATCCGCCACCTGACGGTATATCTGAGAGGTGGGAGAGGAGCATAAATGAGCCAGAGGGTCACAGAGGAGACATGGATCAATCCAAAAAGATGTCGTAAGGCCATTCACAACTCGACGACGTAAGCAGGCGGGGGCTGCCTCATGACTACGTATGATATGCTTCCAAGAGCCAGATTTCATCAGGCTTGAGCTACACTCAAACATGGGAACATGTTTCAAGTAGGAAGTCTTCATATAATTGGCCCAAGGAGAGAGACTTTCCTGTTGCATAGGGTGGAGCTCTATCATATGCCAATTCAGTATGTGGAAGTTTGTTACCCTAATTCTTGCGATTTTTTCCACCAAAATTTACAGAAGAGTTGAGAGTGTTCTATTTGTTACATCAGTTTGTCCATCAGTTTGAGGATGTAGGTAGTACTAAAGAAGAGCTTTTTCCTTAATAATTTTCACAAGAATATACAAAAGCGACTTAAGAACTTAGAATATATTTCACTTATAATGGTTTTTGGAACTCCATGAAGCTTGAGAATTTCTTTGAAATATAAGTTAGAAACATGATAAGCATCACTGGATTTATTGCAAGGGATGAAATGAGCCATTTTTGAAAAACGATTTACACGATAACCATGATAACATCGATGTTGTAGGTAGGGTAATAATAAAATCCATACTCACATCTTCCCAAAGCCAATTTGGAACAGGCAGATGAGTGTACATGCCTGGATGAAGTTGACTCTTAGCATCTTGAAATACCATTATGAACATAACCTGCTATCTTAGGCCAGTAAACGTGTTCTTGCAAGATGTCAAGTGTTTTGTTGATGCCAAAATGCAAGCAACAACTCCACCATGAGTTCTTTCACCAGGAGATCTTGCATTAAACTTTTAGGAATGCAAAATTTGTTGTTCTTGAAAAGAGCATGCTCTATTGGTCTTGATGAATTTCTTCCATCATTGCTTTGAACTCATTTTATGATATGAGCTTTTATTCCTACACACTCAATAGTCATGATTGGTACCCATCATTTGTTTAATCATCATAAAACTACAATTGGGGTGTCTCAATATCTAACAAGCTCTACTTTTTCTTGTTCCAAGAGGATGCGGCTACATTAGCAAGGCATGGTGAACGGTGCCTTCCCCTAGGCACCACCTTAGGCACCACAATCTGGAGGCAAGTTGGGTCAATCAAACTACGTTAGCCGATGTTTTCTGGCTCTTCAGTTTCGTCTTCCCATCTCTCCACATCTGATTTCGGTGGTTTAGCTCAGGTTGGCAGTGTCAAGCCGAAGAACGAGGGGCCCATGTAAATGATATTTGGGCTGGGGCTCACCATAGCTTGTACCTAGCCAAACCTGACAGTAGAGGCCCACCGTGCACGAACCTAGCTAAAATCTACACTTGTCCTCTGGGACGGCCGGTGTCACGCCCCGCTTCCCATTATACTTGGGGCGAGGACGTGAACGGGCCCGCTTGGGTTGGAGCGGTGGCGCCCCAACCCAATAAGCGTCTGTGTATGACTACTTTGGCAGGTTCTTGCTTGCGAATATTCGGAACAACAAAATAATGTCATCATTATACCTTAACTTTTCCAGATTACATGTACACAAAAATTAAAAGGCCTAGCATGGCCATTACAACAGTTACAAAGAAATTACAACAACAATTATTAAAGCTTCAGCAAGCTGCGCAGTGTCCGTCGTCTTCAGTAGTGGATCTCGTGCTCTTGGCTCTTTTGGTCTTCCTGCTCAATCTCCAAAAGAACTCTTCGGTGAACTCTGCTCAAAACCTAACGTATATTTCACAAACAAGGAAATATACGTCAGCGAGGGTCGCTCGGCAAGATTTAAAAACGTTAGAAATAAAATGACACTCGGCAAGATTTAATATAGTTCACAAAGTTTAGGGAAGAGAGGCACATTATGATTTCAAAAAGATGATACATAGTAGCATGGGGAAACAAGAGGCATAATAATGTGTAGTGTGCAAGCAGTGAGCATGAGTAGTGTGGTGTGCACAACAATAAGTATAACGGGTGTAGTGTGTACAGCAATAGTTAATCGTGACAATAATTTTAGCAGGTTACTCTATAGCGTCAGCAGAGGTAAAAAGGGGTGCATCAATCAGTCAATCAATTTCATATCTAGTGACAAAGCCCAGTGTCTGAGGGGGAGGTGACCAGCATCACACCCAAGTCAACGGGAGCTACCCGTGACTCTATACTCACCGACCCGGCCAGGTGTCGGTCAAGTTCACCAATAGAGTGCAATCCAGCTTTCCAGCCTCTACTACACTAGACTACCCCACCCAAGTGTCCATAAGTCAAACCGTAGTTCAATGTTAGCCGTATGGCTAACATTCCGTAAATGCCCCGCGGGCCCATATCCATATTGCCCGAAGGCCCAACGATCCGTAATTGCCCGAGGGCCCAATAGTCCGTAATTGCCCGAAGGCCCAATGTTCCATAAAATGGCCGAAGGCCCATATCACAATTCGTCAATGATATACATTTCGCAATTAGTGGTATACAAGCAATGCGCGTATTTCAATATCAATGTTTAGTAAGACAACCAACCAGGTCACAAAGTTCATTAAGCTTAAAACGACATACTGAAAAGTTGTTAGCAATGTTTAGTCATTCAGTCGTTAAATCTGAGCAGTATAGTTTAAAACTTGTGGGTATTAAATACATGTGTCATCAAAAGCTGTAGGAAAAACCATATACTTGCAAGTTGTATATACTTGCCTGAAGTGTTTTGGGCTTCCTGGTGAATAGGGGCTAGAAGCGCGATTTATCTGCGAGATTGGTTCCGTAACATCAGGCTAAAATGTGTAAGCTAACCCAACAACACACATTAGCTTATATATAAAAAAATACTGCGTATGCATCTAATTATAATTATTTCAGCATATCAACTTATATGGTATTAACCTCGTGTGATGTTAACTTATCTCAGAGTATATAAACTGTGTTATGTATAAGATACTTCATAACTTATAGCACATTCATTTGGTTATCAGTTATATTTTAATATCAGCCTATATACTCTAATGCATGCTACTTAATATCACTGCGTACTGCAGAATCAGGGTACGTTTTAATAACCGCTCACCAGAGTTCATTGCGTAGAGTTCCATCTGCATGTAAGTTGACGGTGGTGACGGGTGGTCGGAGGCGGAGCAGCGATGTCGGGGAGTTGTTGGCGGCAATGGAGAGTCCGGGGGTGGCGCTGGAGGGTTTCGACGTTGCCGGGCAGCGGTGAAAGCTCCGGAGCGGTGGCCTCACGGGTCAGCTCGTCGGGGTCGTTTGCAGACGGAGGGAGTTGGGAGAACGCCGGCGTCGGATGATGGCAGGTGCAGGGCTGAGTCGCTGTCGCCGGAGGAAGAGCCTCGGAGGATATCGGACGGCGCGGGTTCTTGGTGGCGGGGTCGGAGACGGTGAGCGGGCGTGGTCGAAGTCGATGGTGGAGGGACAGGGCGTTACAGACGGTGGCTTCGGGAGCTGCTTCGCCACTGTTGCTGGGGTGGCGTTGAGTTGTCGGATCTCACCGTCGGTGGAGTAGACGCCGGTGTAGGCCTGGGATGGCGGTGCCTGCCGTGGAACATGGGGCTGACGGCGAACGGGGATGGGTGCGAGGTCGGAGGCTGCCGTAGCTTCGGGGTTAGGGTACATGGAGAGGAGGGGTCCTGGGTTGTGGTCACGGGTGCGGAGGGGCGGTCGCCGGAGGGGAGAACGCCGGTGGGAGGAGGCGCGGAGGCCGGGATCACGGCGAAGTCGGAGCGAGATCCGGAGAGAGCATGGCCCTGTTTTGAAGCGAAAACAGAGGTGGGGTGGCGAACGGTGAGGCTGGGTGTGGCTTCAGATTGCGGGTTTGGCCAAGGGAGATGGCGAGAGGGGGAGAGATGATGAGGGAGGGGAAAAAGTGATGTCCTCAGGCAATGGCGGAGACGTGGGTGCAGCATGAGGGAGGATTTGGGGTGCTGGGCGGCCGGATCGGAGGCGCGCAGGGGGGGGGGGGAGGGTTGATCGGAGACAGGGCGATATGGAGGGGTTGGAGACTCGGTTTGGAGAAGGAGGAGGAAAGGCCTTGGAGATGGTGCCGTGGGTTGCTTGCGTGGATGGAGGCCGTCGGCGTTGACTCTCGGAGGGAGAAGGAGCCGCTCACGAGGGGATTTCGAAGGAGAAGAAGGAGATGAGTAGGGGGGCGGCTGGTGTTGTAGGGATCTCTGGGTTAGCTTAAAAATTAATAGAGTAGGGTTGGGTAGGCTGCAATGTGACATAGGTTAGATATATAAGGATATATAGGGAAAAGAAATAGTAGGCTCCTTAGGGTTTAAAAGGGAACACCCAGCACGTGAGTGGGTTGAGGCGTACTGCTAGATGTGTGTTGGGTGCTCATGTGGGTTCGGTTTCACCTATGTTAAGAAATGAATTGGAAGACCATTAAACGTACATGTATTAAAGGGGTCTAATTAGGGGGATTTATTATAGGAAGGATTTTGAAAGATTATTAATAGGATTAATAAGGGGGATTTAGAGCTAATTAATTATAGGTTAAATAGGGAAGCTTTTTGGAAGTAGGTTTTATTAGGAGAAATAAGTGCTCATCAATCTTAGTTATTAGGTGGCAGAAAAAGGAAGGGTTTGAAACATGTTATAAAGGGGGCAATTAGGTCCAATTCGAGTCAATTAATTGGGTTTTAAAAATAGAAAACTACATTCGAATTTTAAAAGTTTAAAAAAGATTTGCAATTCGAAGTTTGAATTGAAAATAAAAAAGATTTTAAGGAGATGCATTAAAATAATAATAATAAAGGGTTATATGAATAATAATAAGTTTGAAAAATTGAAATGGATACGGGGACAAAAACGTCTTACAACGGATACGGGAAAAAATACATGAGAGAAATATAGATAAAAGTAACGATAAAAACCGGTCGTTACAGCCGGAGAGAAACGACTTGGGAGGTCAGCCCAACCAACTTGCAGGCATAGCTCTGCAAGACAAACCCGCACTTGCTATCTCAGGTCGACAAGCGTGAATCTATAGGACAGACCCTAATGGCTAACACTTGAGGTCGGCTCTTTCAGTTTCTGTCACGCCCCGCTTCCCAAAACGGGTGCGAGGACGAGACGAAGGTCCGCATGGGCTAGAGCTGTGAGGCTCGGGTCCAATAAGCGTCTGTATAGATACCATTTAATTACAGGTTCTTGCATATAAAAGTTCATAACTATAAGATAAGAGTACTCGAAAGGAAACTACATTCATTGATAAAAGAGATAATATCCAGCAATACATCAAGTCGAATAAAAGAAGCCATAAGCAGGGCTACAACTATAGAAAAGGAAAACTAATGGGGCGTGACCGCCCATCCATTTGGCACTCAAATCGGGACGGGGATACTAGGATTAGAATTTGTAAATCGCAAGCGCACGGTGTCGAAGTGTGGCTTTGGGGTCGATCACGGGGAGGTGTGTATTGTGCTTGGAAGCAATCGGGAACCGGATCACCCGGTGGGTGAGCTAGCCTATTCTCTGGGTGGTTGTCACGATAGTAGACTAATGGAAAAGATGTAAGAGGTAAAAAGGGTAACCTAGGACTTTGGCTTTCCCCCTATCATGAGTTCTCACTGTTGCTGCCGAAGGATAGGAATGTGATCGGATTCTAGGGTTTAGCGGTGAGACGTTGCCTCTAATAGTGGTACCTAGCATCCCATGGGTCCGATATTCCGGTCGATGTCCAGGATGATACGCTAGGTCTACCCGGGTTCGGACGGTGGGCATTCCCATGTCCAACACCGCCCGACTCTGGGAGCACTAAGCTCGCAACGATTGCTCCCGATATTTCATCCAAGCCGTTCCCACGCGCAAGGAATAAATGTCTACGCTAGGGGGTGAGCTGTGGCTAGAGAATCAAACTCCCGTTTTATTTCCCCTTGGCCCGATGGTCAAAGGCGGTCTTTCTCCCGCCGATGACACTGAAACGCCCCCGCGTAACCATAAAAATCCTTATATCCTATCGGATCCCTAATCCTATGGCGAGAACCCACGAAGGGGCTTCCACCAATGTCCCAGATTGAAGAACTACTCACTATTCATGGCATGAAATGCAATAAAACAGGTTATAGCCATTAGAATGGAAATCATATAGATTACTGTAGCAAATAGTAGTATAAACGCAATTTCAAAATATAGGAATGATCAAAGAACTTACAAATAGAATTAAATTCAGAGTAGCCAAAAATCCCTAAAACAGCTTAAAAATGGGGATTAAGTTTCTGCGAAAACCTAGCCCTATTTATACAATTTGGCAAGATGCCAGGGAATAATTCCACAAAAAGACAAAAATAGACATTCATCCGTTCGGTTGAAACTTCAACCGATCGGGTGAGACGATGGGAAACGTGGTCTTCGGCTCTGACAGATCTCACCCAATCACTGAACCGATCGGGTGAGTCTTTGAATTCTCGAGCATGGGAAGCAGTAGCTACATGTGATCCAATCGGAGTCAACCGATCAGGTGAACTTTGGCTTCAAAACAGCGTTCTGTGTCACATTCACCCGATCACTGAACCGATCGGGTGGATTTTCCTCTTCCTCGGGACTGATACGGCCGCGTGAATCGATCGGGTGGATCTGTCTACCCGATCGGTTGAGAGCTGATATATGGTTTATCTTGACGATTGGCTCTCAGGATCTCGTGCGACACCTCCCGTTGCTCCAGGGACTCATGATGTTGGCTTTGTATGTCCCCTGCGCTAGCAATATCCTGCAAAAGCACACAAACACAACGAAAGTAAAAAGGAACTAAAAAACACAAAGGAACGGATCCGAAACAACGAAAAACGACGAGAAATTACGAAGAAGACGTGCGTGAATATATAGAATATAAACGCATGTCAAAATCTCCCAAGATGAACCCTTCCTCGTCCATGAGGAAGATGAGTGAGAATAGAAGCTCGGAGGGGAAAATAGAAATGAAGGAACAGGAAAAGAAAAGGAGGTCCTAGATTACCCGTCAGAGCCAATGGAAACTATCACGACACACTAAGCAAGCATGCGAGATGCATAGCACTAAGCCCAGGAATACGAGTCCCTACTAGTGTCGTGGGTCCACGCGGTGAAGCGCAAGTGAGTGTGGTTGTGAGCTAGCCAACTGTGTAACTATCTAAATCGTGTAATCAAGCTCCATATACACATATCCATGGAATGACCCAAATATCGAATCAATTCGAATTAGCGGTAAATAATAGTTCAAGCATGCATAAGAATAGAGTAAATATGAAACATGTCATATGTCAGGGACTCTACTGCTAGAAACTAGGAAATCGCCGCACGATTTGCCAAGATGATTGCTGAAAGCTCCTATGCCAAGTGTGTTCGAAAACGAAAGGGGTTGAGTAGGTTTGGAGGAGAGCACTTGGTGCAAATTCTCGCCTTCCCTTTATTCACGGCGGTAGGAGTAATATTCACAACATGAAAATTTTTGGGGTTTTGGATATTTGTATATATTTTTTGGATTTTGGCTATACATATTCTTTCTTTTCTCCTCTCTCCTTTTTTTTGTAGAAGTGGGATAATGCGCATTCTCCAAAAGCGGGAGAACGATGCGCTGGTAAGTGGTAAAATTGTGTACTCTCCCAAGTGGAAGTTACGTACACGACGAGGGGATTTGCACCAAGTAAAGCAAAAAAGAATTCGAATTCTAAACACTTGGCAAAAGGAAATTTTTCGCGGATCAGAGCGTAAGCAACATGGGTTATACTAGTCCTAATGGTAGAGTCCCGACACATGCGATCTGAAGCGTAAATATATAGATGATTCATGCCTAATGAAGCAGAAAGTAGAAACAATATACCACATATTCGAAATTGAAGCATGGTAGTCTAGGGGTCATCCAAGGATATGCATATAAAACAAAATCACGACCTAGAAGCACGCCAATTAGCTAGTCACAACACACAACTCAACACAGAAAGCAAAGTGAACCCACAGAGCATAACATGCAATAGAATTCGGCTTCCTAGGGTTAGTGAGAATAGTTGTCTCTGCTTAGCTAAGTGTGCGTGTGGTTTAGTGGCAGTTTCATCATGCATGCGGCGTCATCTCTAGGAGAGGGAGAATAAAAGGATGGAAAGAAAAAGAAAAATATGAAGGAAACGACTCACAAACGATGAAAAAGACACGACTGACGCATATAGTGCGACTCTCCCAAGCTGAACATTGCATTGCTCGCAATGCGATAGGATTAAATGCGGTAGGGCAACGAAAGATGGGACGGAAGTACACACCAACAAAGAAACAGAAAAAAACATGAAAAACACACAAAAAGAGACGTAGAAAATAAAGAAAATAAATACCGAAACCAACTATACAAAAGACATACACACAAACACCCAAAACAAGCACACAGTAAACAAGTGACACGACGACAATCACAAAATATTGATTTCCCCCAAGCTGATCTTAACAATGCCTTAAAAAAGATATGATCGTGTTGAATCAGAAAAAACTGGCTAGGGGAAAAATCAGAAAAAGGGAAATCAAAGTGCAGGAGCGGAAGGCTCCTCATCCTGCTCAGAAGAGAGTGGAGGGGTATGGTCGGGGGAGGTGACGGCTGTGCGGAGAAGCAGAGAAAGAGACGGAGAGCGTGCACGGGTGGGCTCGGTGGGGATGTGAATGATGGGTGGGGTGTCGATGGTAACAGAAGGTGGTAAGGATACGACGACTGATGAGGAGGGTGTGGGTAATGATCTCGCATGCAGAATGACCTGTTTCCTGCGACGCGAGTAGGCTATGGTGTAACGACAGGTATTTTTAGGCATCTTGGTTTGCGTGTATGTCTGTATTTAGTTTGGTTATCCGAGTATTTTTCTTTTCTACGTATCGAAGCGAGCGCGTCTAAATTTTTCACCGTAGTTTAAATAGTTAATATAGTTAATTACCAATTACCTAATTACTTAAACTAATTACTATAGTTAATTTAATTTACTAATTACCTAAACTAATTTATTTTACTAATTACAAATAATTTTAATCTACCATTAATTACTTTGGTTAATTAATTAGTTAATTCCTCCCACGTTTTTCTTATCTCTAAGCCAGATAAATTCCCTAACCTCCCCTCATTAATAATAAGTTTGATTTTCTTTCTAACACGTCTCTTCCACTTAGAAAAATCTTCCTCGCCTTAATGAGAAACCCAAATAAAAAAATCCCAAAATCAATTTCAGATTCAACCTCCAATCTGAAAACACCAAAAATCAAGATCCAAAACCCAATCAAAACATATAGCTATAGATTCAAACAAATCTGAAAAGAATTTCAGACTTAAACTCGATCAAAACCCTCCTCCTCTCCCTTCCCTAGGCCGACCACCCCTCATCCCTGCCGCCGCCGCCCAGCAGTTGGAGCCGCCGTCGCCGGCCACCTGGGACCCGTCGTCGCCTGCCGGAGCGCCACCTGCGCCGAGAGACCGTCGACCGCCATCTCACCTCTGCGTGAGTGAGCCTTTCTCCCCCCCTTTGCGTGGATACTTGCTGCCATTTGAAATCAAAAGGAAAAAAAAGAAACAAGAAAGAAAGAACAGAGAGCCTGGGAAAGAAAAAGACAGGTACAAAGAAGAGAGAGAGAGAGAGAGAGAGAGAGAGAGAGAGAGAGAGAGAGAGAGAGAGAGAGAGAGAGAGAGGTAAGAAGTTATTATAAGGTTAAGTTTATAAGTTTTATTACAAGTTATTATTATAAGTTAGTATACAGTATGATAAGTATTATAATACCATATGATTTCATATAGTTACTATTTTTATAAGATATTATGTTATCACCTTATGAAATGAAGAGTTTTATAATAAGTTATTATTTTTAAAAGAGTTAATTTTTTAAGATCAGTTTATTAAAGTTATTAACAGAGTTTTATACACTAAGTTTCTATAAGATATATTATTCATTTAGAGTTAAGTTTTATTAATAAATTATTAAAAAGTTAATTTTATAGCTTAGTTATATGTTTACTTTTAATTCGAATATTGTGTAGCTAACCCATTTTTTAACACCTGTGAACC
This sequence comes from Scilla litardierei, assembly GCA_030789695.1. NCBI lineage: Eukaryota > Viridiplantae > Streptophyta > Magnoliopsida > Asparagales > Asparagaceae > Scilla > Scilla litardierei. The sequence goes on from CM061136.1 coordinate 20,561,214, forward strand.
CAGGTATCGCTATCACTGAACAAACTGCGCTTTTCACGACTAAAAGATTTGGTAACTCATCGTACCCTAGCTATGGGGTTTAAAAACAATATTGATGCATGCTAAATTAGTTTCCTTTTTATTAGCAAAGTGTTTTCACTTGAACAGTTAGCTAAACTCAATAACTGGCACAATATCGGATTTGCACCGTATCGTAAATTGAATTGAACTCGGTGACATGCTTAACCGAAAGATGTAATTCGAAAGTCAGAATAGTAATTGACTCGTAAATTGTAAGTACGGTAACCTGCGCGCGCGCGTGCACACACACACACACACACACACACACACACACACACACACAGGGTTCTGGGGTAACTTATAATAGTGGAAGTGCGGGAGCGACCAGTCCGATTTGCTGAATAGTATTGTTTTGATTGAACAGTATCGTTTTGTTGGATAATACCGTCTTGATTGTACAGTATCGTTTTGTTGTAACCCGGGATATCAGGTGGACTCTTGGTTGCATATTGTACTTCCCTTTATAAGTCACAAACTAGGATTAGGCTCAACTAAAAAACCTAGTAACTGGTCATTTTAAATATTGTTTATTGCTAACAGAATTGAAATAGTTGTAAATCTGTTATGTTACTTTCTGCTCTATTGTACGCACTTTACTCTTTAGATTGCCATACTAGTTTTTCATGCTTGGTATTGTTTTAAATATCATGCTAGAGATACTTTGAGTTACGTCTGATCCTGACAACCCTTCTTTTTGTGGTGGTCTCGCCAGATACATCACATGTTGTAGAAGTTGCACCAGGGACTGCAGACGCTGAGTTTGCTGTAGAGTTTGACCAGGAGGACGCTGGTTACTAAGTGTGAGTGTGAGAGTGTTTCTATTATATGTATTAGAGTGGGTTCCTTAGTGTGTATTTGTACTTCGAGTTGTATTTCCTTTCATGTACGCTGCTGGTTTGTAATAAGGTTTATACCACTTTCATGTATGAGTATTTTGGCGTATTTCTGCCACAGAGCTTGTATTGATTTTATTGGTGCCTAGCAGGACTTGCGCAGGTTCCAAACAGTAACGGGCCCCGAGAGAGGATCGTTACAAGTTTTGGTGACCCATGCAGTTCCGCGCTAAATACCACATGAACAGTACAGGCTGTTCAGATTATGCCATATAAAATACTCAAAGGAACTGATCAAACCTTATGAACAGCAGGTAAGCAATGGAAAGGAATACTTCAGGAAGTGAGGAAAGTGCGTTTGGATTTGGGATCAATCACCCGAATGTGGGTCCCAACCAGAATGATGCTGGCAATAGAGCCAACAACGGTCCGAACATGCAGCATTCCCGACTGCACCTTTATCTGCAGAAGATTGCATGCGGGGCATGTATGCCCTTCATCAACAGCTTGGACAGGCTTTAGGACATGCTTTGCTTAGAGAGCAGAAAGCTGACCCGAGTGCTTATCACTTTCGAGGGATGAACCCGAATACTTTTGCTGGGACCGAGAATCATCTCCAAGCGGAAGAATGGCTCAGGATCATTACTGATGATCTGAGAGCCTCTCAGATTTGAGAAGAAGCATGGGTGGCTACTGCCAAAAGGCAACTGACTGATGGTGCTCGAGACTGGTGGCAGGCGGTAGAAGACCTCTTGGGATTACTGATTTCGTGGGATGTCTTCACCAAAACATTCAATGCTCAATTCTTTCCCCCACAGGCAAAGATCCTGATGAGGAAGAAGTTCATCAACCTGAAGCAGGGTTCGATGACCGTGGATCAGTATGACGCTGAGTTCTCCAGGCTCAGCAGGTTTGCCCCGGAGATGGTTGCAGATCCATTGACTCGAGCCTAGCAGTTCCAGCAGGGGATCAACATTGAGATTCGGAGGATGATGGTCGGTGCTAGTCCGACCACACATGCTGAAGTACTGTGCATTGCTCGTAACCATGAAATGGTCAAAGAGGAAGCGAAGGAAGAGCGAAGGCTGGCAGCATCTGCGAGGCCCCTACCGAACCAAGCTGGGCTAAGCAGACGACCACAGATGCACCGCCCTATTCAGCAGTTCAGTTTAAGAGGCCAGGACAACAGCAGCAGGCCCTCCCGGTCTGCCACTTTTGTGGAAAGCCTGGACACATCAAGTCTGAGTGTCAAATTCTTTTAGGCCTTTGTCTGGTTTGCGGGGAGTCAGGACACATGGCTAGGGATTGTCCACATTCTAAGCCACGTGCTACAGCTCCAGCCCCATCTCCTCGTGCTGCCCCGACTGGGAATGCCCCACAGCGTCCACCTCTACCTCCACAGCAGAGGCAGTTTCACCTAGCAAGGCACTAGCCACCGCCGAAATGCTAGGCTTACACCATGACCGTCGAAGAGGCCGAGGCTACCGGTGAAGTGATCACAGGTATATTTCTTGCATAATTTGTAATTCATTTCTTTTGTTAGCATTAGTTGCTTAGATTAGTGTTTGTAACTTAGGTGTCATACTAGTAGCTGGGAACCCTGCCCTCTCTTTGTTCGACTCGGAAGTATCACACTGCTTTCTGGCGAGTCAATTCGCTCGCACCCACACCATTCCGATCAAACCTTTAGCATCCGGTTGGAACGTCAACACGGGTGACGGAGTGATAAAGACGACCCGTGGGTATCCTCAATGCCCAGTGGTTATTTGTGGGCGAGCGTTATTTGCTGACTTCATGATGATAGATATTCCAAACTTTGGTGCTGTATTCGAGATGCATTGGTTGGGGACTTTCCATGCAACCATCGACTGTAGTCGAAGGAAGGTAGTCTTCGAGATTCCTGATCATCCAAAGTTCGGGTTCATTAGCGGAAGCAGATCGATAGTCCTAGTGGAGTACAGAGCCAAATCGGCCAAAGCAGTAGCAGCCGCAATGGAAGCTGAGCCTGAGATACCAGAAGTAGTTCGACAGTTCTTGGATGTGTTTCCAGACGACCTCACAGGTTTGCCTCCGAATCGCACTCTCAAATTTGCCATTGAACTAATGCCAAGAGCTCAACCAATATCTAAGGGACCATATCGTTTAGCACCATCTGAGCTAGAAGAATTGCGGGCCCAACTAGATGAGCTTCTGAAGAAGGGATGGATAGGACCCAGTGTATCTCCCTGGGGATCTCCTAAATTGCTGGTAAAGAAGAAAGATGGATCCCTTCGTATGTGCGTTGACTACCGTGAGCTAATCAAAGTCACCGTGAAGAACAAGTACCCTCTACCATGCATCGACGATCTTTTCGACCAGCTCGGTAGATCAAGCGTCTATTCGAAGCTGGATCTGAGGACATGATACCATCAAGTTAAGGTGAAAGACGAAGATGTTCCCAAGAATGCATTCAGGACCAGATACGGACATTATGAGTACTTAGTAATGCCTTTTGGTGTGACCAATGCACCCGTGGTATTTATGAGTCTCATGAACCAAGTGTTGTATGAATACATGGACAAGTTCGTAGTAGTCTACATCGACGACATTCTTATCTACTCGAAGAATGCAGTGGAGCATGCAGAGCATCTCAGGAAGGTTCTCGAGACCCTGAGAAGACACCAGCTTTATGCCAAACTTAGCAAGTGCGAGTTCTGGCTGAACAAGGTGGCGTTTCTAGGCCACATAGTGTCCGAAGAAGGGATTGCTGTTGATCCTGAAAAAGTAGCAGCTGTTCAAAATTGGCCAGTTCCCCAAACGGTGACCGAGATTCGAAGTTTTTTTTGGGACTCGCTGGCTACTACCGGAGGTTCATCAAAGACTTCTCGAAGATCGCAGGAGCCTTGACGTAATTGACGAGAAAGGATGTGGTGTTTGTTTGGTCAAAAGCATGTGAGGATGCTTTCCAAGAGCTGAAGAAGAGGTTGACAACTGCAACTATTCTGATCATTCCAGACCGATCAGGAGGATTCGAAGTCTTCTGTGATGCATCCGGTAAAGGACTTGGATGCATGCTACATCAGTATGGTCGAGTCGTAGCATATGCATCCAGGCAGTTGAAGATCCATGAGAAGAACTACCCCACTCATGATCTTGAGTTGGCGGCAGTGATTTTTGCATTGAAGATTTGGAGGAATTTCCTATTGGGAGAGCACGTGAAGGTGTTCTCGGATCATAAGAGTCTGAAGTATCTCTTCACTCAGAAGGAGCTCAATATGCGTCAGAGACAATGGATAGAACTCATGGTGGATTATGACATTGACCTTCAGTACCATCCTGGAAAAGTCAATGTCGTGCCTGATGCATTGAGTCATCTTCCAGCGGTGATGACCCTTAGACTCAGTGGAGATTGCAGTAAGAGATCCGGGACATGGGTATAGAAGTGATTCTACCAGGAATGACTGCATCTTTGATGGGCATGCATATCTAGTCGACCTTGGTAGAGAGGATCAAGTCTACTCAGATGGACGATGAGAAGCTACTGAAGATTAGAGATCTGGTGATAGCAGGCCAGAGGCTAGAGTTTAAGATTCATGCAGATGGATATTTGAGGTTTGAGGACAGGATCTACGTACCGTCTGGTGCCATTAGAGAGGAACTATTGGAGGAAGCTCACAGTTCTCCATACTCCATAAATCCTGGAGGTACCAAGATGTATCAGAATCTGCGACAGCATTACTGGTGGCATGGCATGAAGAGAAGAGTCGGACGGAGCGTAGCGAAGTGTATTGTGTGCCAGCAGGTGAAGGCTGAACATCAGAGGACTGCCGGCTTATTACAGCCCTTGCCCATTCCGGAGTGGAAGTGACAGCACATCACGATGGATTTTGTGACTGGTCTACCCAAGAGTACAAAGCAGAATGACACTGTTTAGGTGATCGTAGACCGATTGACCAAGACCGCACACTTCATTCCTTTTAAAGTGGGATAGTCTACAGAAGTTTTGGCCAAGAAGTACATGTATGAGATTGTGAAACTGCATGGAGTTCCTATCAGCATTGTCTTGGACAGAGACACCAGATTCACATCTCGTTTCTGGAGGAGCCTTTAGGAGAGCTTGGGAACTCACTTGAGTTTTAGTACGGCTTACCATCCGTAGACAGATGGTCAGTCAGAGCGTACTATACAGATACTTGAAGACATGCCGCGAGCATGTATGCTGGACTTCAAAGGATCATGGGAAGACCATCTCCATTTGATGGAGTTTGCATACAACAACAGCTATCACTCTAGCATCGGTATGGCGCCTTTTGCGGCACTGTATGGGAGGAAGTGCCGATCCCCCTTGAGCTGGGACGATGTAGGAGATTGAGAGTTGGTTGGTCCTGAGCTAATCACCGAAGCCATGGATGTGGTTCGGACCATCAGAGAGAAGCTGTAGCTGGCTCAGGACATGTACAAGCATTGGGCAGACGTAAAACATTGACATCTGGAGTTTCAGCCCGGTGATCATGTTTTTCTGAAGATCTCACCCAACCGAGGATTGATTCGTTTTGGTCGGAGAGGAAAGCTCAGTCCTCGATTCATTGGACCTTTCGATATTCTGGAGCGAGTAGGAGAGGTGGCATACAAACTTGCATTGCCCCTGCCTTAGAGGGAGTGCACAATGTGTTCCACATCTCGCAGTTGCATCGTTATGTGAGCGACCCTATTCATGTCGTGGACTACTCAGAGAACGCAGTTTGTCCGGACTTGACATACGAGCATTAACCAGTGGAGATCCTACATCGATGCCAGAAGGTCTTCATGAACAGGACTATCAATCTAGTCAGGGTGATGTGGCATCACGACTCACCAGGAGAATCTACCTGGGAGCGAGAGGATGAGATGCGAGAACATTACCCCTACCTTTTCCATGCACTGTAGAGAATTCCGAGGACGGAATTGTTCTAAGGAGGGTAGGATGTAACGTCAGGTATTTTTAGGCATCTTGGTTTGAGTGTATGTCTGTATTTAGTTCAGTTATCCGAGTATTTTTCTTTTCTACGTATCGACGAGAGCGCGTCTTAATTTTTCACCATAGTTTAAATAGTTACTATAGATAATTACCAATTACGTAATTACTTAAACTAATTAATATAGTTAATTTAATTCACTAATTACTTAAACTAATTTATTTTACTAATTACCAATAATTTTAATCTACCATTAATTACTTTGGTTAATTAATTAGTTAATTAATTAGTTAATTCCTCCCACGTTTTTCTCATCTCTAAGCAGATACATTCCCTAACCTTCCCTCATTAATAATAAGTTTGATTTTCGTTCTAACACGTCTCTTCCACTTACAAAAATTCTTCCTCGCCTTAATGAGAAACCCAAATCCAAAATCCCAAAATCAATTTCAGATTCAACCTCAAATCTGAAAACACCAAAAATCAAGATCCAAAACCCAATCAAAACATATAGCTATAGATTCAAACAAATCTGAAAAGAATTTCAGATTTAAACTCGATCAAAACCCTCCTCCTCTCCCTTCCGTAGGCCGACCACCCCTAATCCATGCTGCCGCCGCCCAGCAGTTGAAGCCGCCGCCGCCGGTCGCCTGGGACCCGCCGTCGCCTGTCGGAGCGCCGCCTGCACCGAGAGACCGCCGGCCACCATCTCCCCTCCGCGTGAGTGAGCCTTTCTTCCCCTCCCTTTGCGTGGATGCTTGCTGCCATTTGAAATCAAAAGGAAAAAAAAGAAACAAGAAAGAAAGAACAGAGAGCCTGGGAAAGAAAAAGACAGGGACAAAGAAGAGAGAGAGAGAGAAGTAAAGGTAAGAAGTCATTATAAGGTTAAGTTTATAAGTTTTATTATAAGTTATTATTATAAGTTAGTATACAGTATGATAAGTATTATAATACCATATGATTTCATATAGTTACTATTTTTATAAGATATTATGTTATCACCTTATGAAATGAAGAGTTTTTATAATAAGTTATTATTTTTAAAAGAGTTAAGTTTTTTAAGATCAGTTTATTAAAGTTATTAACAGAGTTTTATACACTAAGTTTCTATAAGATATATTGTTCATTTAGAGTTAAGTTTTATTAATAAATTATTAAAAAGTTAATTTTATAGCTTAGTTATATGTTTACTTTTAATTCTAATATTGTGTAGCTAACCCATTTTTAACACCTGTGAACCCAGGTATCGCTACCACTGAACAAACTGCGCTTTTCACGACTAGAAGATTTGGTAACTCATCGTACCCTAGCTGTGGGGTTTAAAAACAATATTGATGCATGCTAAATTAGTTTTCTTTTTATTAGCAAAGTGTTTTCACTTGAACAGTTAGCTAAACTCGATAACTGGTACAGTATCGGATTTGCACCATATCGTAAATTGAATTGAACTCGGTGACATGATTAACCGAAAGATGTAATTGGAAAGTGAGAATAGTAATTGACTCGTAAATTGTTAGTACGGTAACCTGCACACACACACACACACACACACACACACACACACACACACACACACACACACACACACAGGGTTCTGGGGTAACTTATAATAGTGGAAGTGCGGGAGCGACCAGTCCGATCTGCTGAATAGTATTGTTTTGATTGAACAGTATCGTTTTGTTGAATAGTTCCGTTTTGATTGTACCGTTCATTTTGTTGTAACCCGTGGTATCAGGTGGACTCTTGGTTGCATATTGTACTTCCCTTTATAAGTCACGAACTAGGATTAGGCTCAACTAAAAACCTAGTAACTGGTCATTTTAAATTTTTTTTATTGCTGATAGAATTGAAATAGTTGTAAACCTGTTATGTTACTTTTCTGCTCTATTGTACGCACTTTACTCTTTACATTACCATACTAGTTTGCCATGCTTGGTATTGTTTTAACTATCATGCTAGAGATACTTTGAGTTACGTCTGATCCTGGCGACCCTTCTTTTTGTGGTGGTCTCGCCAGATACAGCACAGGTTGTAGAAGTTGCATGAGGGACTGCAGACGCAGAGTTTGTTGTAGAGTTTGACCAGGAGGACGCTGGTTACTAAGTGTGAGTGTGAGAGGGTTTTTATTATATGTATCAGAGTGGCTTGCTTGGTGTGTATTTGTACTTCGAGTTGTATTTCCTTTCCTGTACGCTGCTGGTTTGGAATAAGGTTTATACCACTTTCATGTATGAGTATTTTGGCATATTTCTGTAACAGAGCTTGTATTGATTTCATTGGTGCCTAGCAGGACTTGCGCATGTTCCAAACCGTAACGGGCCCTGAGAGAGGGTTGTTACATGTGGTGATGGAGGTGAAAGGTGGTGGGAGTGGCGGGTTAGCGGCAGTGGCGGTGTGAGGGGAAGAAGTGATGGGAAGAGGAGAAGTGGTGGTGGGAGGGGAAGATCGTCAAGAAGGCAACAGAGGAGGTGATGGGGGTGGAGCGCCATGGATATGGGTCAGAAGACGGAGGATGGCGGCTACGTTTCGCTCGAGTGCGAGGAAATGGGGATGGAATATGAAAGAGGTAGATGGATCCAAGGGTGAGGAGGAGGATGCGCCAGCATGCAAAGCAGCCATCTCGGCCTCGAGAGCGAGGCGAGCTGAAGTAGCACGATGCACAACAGAGTGTGTGCCAGAGGCAGGGGTCGTGTCGACATGAGAGGCCAGGCCATGCAGGGCCGTAATCAGGGCCTCGGAAGAAACATCAGCAACAGCCGGGGTGGTGGCACTGGGTCCAGCCCAGTGGTCTCCTCTGAACTCAGGAATATCCTGCTCGCCCAAGTGGACGATAGGGGAAGGTGATCTAGGAGTGTCAGGAAGAACAAACTGAAGGTGTAGCCCCCCTATAAATTCAGGATCAGGTGGGATTGACCAATCTGTCAGAAGCTCAATGGTTACGCGATCAGGGTTCGGCAGAATGGTATAAGGTGCAGGGGGATGGCCATAGTGGAATGCAAACCGACCGCCACCTAGCGGCTTGATCATGTGGGTGTGCCTTAGGACATCGATGTCAAGATGGGTAGATCCTGGGGCACGGGGCAAATCGAGGGGAAACTCGATGTTGAAGGGTGGGTGTAGGGCAATGATAGTGATGATGCCACCGCAGCAATATTTTCCTTTATTTGCGTGGCTAATATCAACAAGCTTTTGAATTAGCCATGCAGCGGCATTGATGCGTATGTGACGCACTCGAAACCCACACCTAGATTCGACCCGGTAGTGTCACGGTCGCCAGGCGTGGTATGGCCCCTAGGTGTCAATTTCGAGCTCTATCCGCAAGCGGACGGTGTCAAATTATAGTATAAAGTATGTCGGATCCCACAGGGACGGTGACAATGTATTTGGGTTCTCAGCTTATTTCTATATCTCGAAGTGAGATAGCTATCGGGTTAAGAGAATTGGTTGTGATATTGTTGTTGATTCAATAATAAAGGGGACTAGGGTATTAGGGGTCATCGCTAAAACCGTCGGGGATTGACGTTGGAATAGGATCCTTACGTTGCATTAGGGTTAGGGGATTAATCTCCCGATTCGTACCACTCTCGTGGGTTAGAATCACGAGGTACTTCGGTGGCTCTCGTTGACGCAATAGCGGTAGCCGTCAACGTAGTGATATAGTTCGTCGGTAGATCCCCTCAAGGCACGAGCCGGGCAAGGTCACGAGCCTTGGTTGGATCCACCGATTTCCCAATTCGAATTCTAAGGATACCCCTTAAGCACATCAATTCCACATACCATGGGCATGATCTCAGTATGGGTTATTTTAGGGATTCGGTAGAATCAACCGAAATACTCCACTATATCCTTAATTCAATCTAGAGATCTAGATCTACATCTCTCCTAGGGTCTTAGGGCTAACCCATCAACCCTAGAAGACACTACTCACTCATGGCGATATTGACGAACAAGAATACAATTTTTAGGGGAGAAAACATCATAGCAAATTGATAGAATGAAGATTAAGAAACTTACAGCGAGCAATAGATCCAAAGAAAAACCAAGATTCGAAATCGCAATAGTAGCAATTGAACTTCCAAAATTTATCCCACAATCTTCAAGAATTTAATCTAGATCTAACAAGTATTTTTCTCTCTAATCTCCTCTCCAAAAATAATTCTCATTCAAAAACACTAACAAAAAAGAATCTGCCCCTCGAAACGCTGTCACAGATCCCCTCTTCACTCACTCCAGCATGCAACAGACGGCTCGAAAACTTTCCAAAAATGGCCTTCAGCATCGTTGACCGAGTCAGTGACTCGATCGAGCAGTGGTTGCTCGGTCGGCTGCTCGGTCCGAGCAGATGTACTGCTCGACCGAGCACGACAGTAAATCACCCTCCTCCAAAATCATCACTCTGTCTGCTCGGCCCGAGTCAGCTCTGCTCGGTCGAGCAGACAGCTGACTCGGTCGCCAAAGGTGCTGCTCGGGCCGCTGCTTCAGCTTCGAAAGGTTGGCGCTGCTCGACCGAGCACATAGGTGCTCGTTCTGAGCAATCCGCGTATCAGCTTCATCTTCTTCATTTTGCATCTGCTCGACCGAGCAGCTGCTCTGCTCGGTCGAGTCACCTGGGAAAATTGTTCCTGAAGCTTCTGAAGCTTCTCCTCTCCTCTTGCTCTCTCGTCCACTCCTCCCATGGCTTTCACAACTCGGGAAACTCCTGTAGAGCTTCGCCAACGAGCTCACGGGCATGTCAGATGTGTCCATACCCAGATCGGGTTCCAAATCGCTCCAAAATCCCTGAACATGCATAAAACACTACAAAACTCGAATATAACGTTAGAAGTGCGATACCGTAGGAAAATACGGGATTTGAATGCGAAAATGGCATGGAATGCGATGTCATGATGCTATGAAAAAGATGTAAAATATGGACACATCAAAATCCCCCAAGCTTACCTCTTACTCGTCCTCGAGGAAGACGAATACTAGGTACGTCGGGAGAAAACAAAAAGAAATAAAAATAAGAACAAAAGAGAATGAAAATGGGTGGAGGGTGCTAAGGTTGTTCAATCAGATCTCAAGCCTAAGCAGTATATCACGATGCTCTGAATAGTAAAAATGCATGCTAATGGTACTTTCAAGTTTTACAGATCATATGTCTAGCATGCAATATAGACAAAAGATAAGGATCTACTAAAATAATGCTGTCAACTTATATCAATCTCATGCAGTCTATAAAGTCTTGTATAAAAGGAGTTGGCAATGCACTTTTCAATCACAGATACACATGGAGCATATAGAAATCACGCAACTTGCAGTAGAGAATGGAAAGAGTCATGCTATTCAATTATTCATTTCGATTCATGAAAAATCTCCAAAAACTAAAGTGTTTCGTAAAGTTTAAGTATTATCAAATCTCCCCGTTATGCACCGTCTCCACTCTAATGCCATACTCACTCACATGACCAGTTGGTTCACCCCTCCAAGCTAAGCTTGAGGCATCGCATCTAGGAATAGGATATGGAATTTTTTGTCTTTTTCCCAGTATATGTGATAGCTTCTAATGAAAGGATAAAAATGATTTTATTCCTTTATTTTATTTCGTTTTCTTTTCTTTTTCACATATATGTATATACATTTTTTTCCCTTTTTTTCATTTAGAAGCTATACTTTTTTTTCTTTTTGGGATTTTTGAGAAGTAAGATGCGGTAAGGGTAGCTGTAGGGGTGAAACCGACTGATGTGTAGAGAAATATAAAGATATGTGGAGAAGGAAAATAATAAATCTTTCGGTTCACTCATAAGAGGTGCACAACGGTTTAATAAGATAATACTCTAACTATACTCATAACTAGCATGTATATTTTCATTCATCTAGATGAACACTAAAGAAGCATGTAGTAATAGGCACAATGACATCAAGCAAGGAAACAGAAGTGAATAAGATATAAAGAAGGTGCTCCAAGTGCTCTAGTAATGCGTGAACCTAGGTGCATTACCCAACATAGTGCATACTAGATAAATTTAATTTTCAATTCATTTCAGGCAATAAATCAGATAGATCAGCAAAAGAGTATGCATGCATATAGAAAGTAAAACTGAAAATACCCTAATAGCATGTCATCAGATAGTAAGCATCGCGAGTAACTACTAAGGGCTACGAGAAGTATCATCATGCAGAACATCCTTAGCATAAAAAGAAAAAGGGCGGAGAAAAAAGCAAAATGAAAAGAGGGATGCATGCATGGCAAAAAGCAGAAAATATGATGCAGAATGAGAAAAAGGATAAAGAAGTGAAAATGGGGTGGAAAAGTAAACTAAAAAGCTGTAAAGGGGAGGAAAATGTAAAAGGAAAATAAAGCGGTAGCGCTCAATCCCCCAAGCTAAACCCACCAGTGTCCTCACTGCTGAGAAAGCGATGGTAGGCGGGAGATGATGCTAAATAGGGTGGGTGGGTGGGGGAATATAAACTAAAAACCATGCAAAAAGAAGTAAAAACATGATATGATGCAATGATGATGGAAAATTATGCATGTATGGGTCCTCCCCCAAGCTATCTAAGATCAGGGCCCTGAACAGATAGATGGGTACAATAATAAATGAGGGAAGCAAAAATGGGTAGGGAAACCATTGTGGTGACCGACTCAGGTGTGGGAGAAGCAGGCTCTGCAGAAGCTTGGGAAAGTGGAGCACTGAGTGGTGCGAGGGTAGTCATAGTGGCTGGCCGGGGTGGTGGGGCATGTGCTAGGATCACGGGTGGTGGGCTACGTGTCTGAAGTAGGTCAATAATGGAGGCCAGGTCCGCCTCAACTCTCTCGTGATGTGTCGCCGTCGAGCATACGAAGACGTCAAAATCTCGTCGAAGGCGAGAAGTCGACTCCTTCAACACTATCAGACGATCGTCGTGGAACGGGAGTCGAGGGGAGGGCGGGAAACATGGCCGTGAGACACCACTCTCGTAAAGCGGTCCCGTGTAGATGATACACGGTGCTGGGTTGGAAAGTCAGAGAGGGAGTACTCGACGAGATCTTAGCAGAGGACAGAGCAGTCATCGATACAGAAGTGCGGACAGACGTCGAGACGCTCTTGGTAAGGACAACTGAAGCAGGTGATGAGGGAACATGGGAGCCTAAGGAGATGGGCAGTGAGGCTATAAGTTCCTGGAGAGGTGGACGAGTCGGGGCTGGGTCATGCTCAGGAAAGTCTAAATCTGTAAGATCGGGAGCAGACAGAATATCGGTGCCCTCCGGCACAGGTGTAGAAGAAACAGAGGAAGGGGTAACGGGACAAGAGGTGGTGACAGTCCCCGATGGCACAAATGAGGTGGAGGTGGAAGAGGTAGATGTAGAAGTAGTAGTGCCTTCTGAGCGAGGTGGATATAAAGGAGAAGCAGGAAGGGCTGTGCAACAAGGGCTACTATGTCGTGCTCCTTGTACTCGGGGGAACGGGGCACGCGGTCATCGGCATCGGCCTCGACGGGAGCTCCCGGTGGCTCGAGTATGTGGAGCACAGGAAGAGGCTGTACCCTGTCAATTATCCAGCTCAGCTGGACTGGTGCTATGTGGGTAAGGTGAGGGGCGGGAAGTACCATGTGAGGCATGTGGTGGGGTGTCGACAAGATATGTCCAGTGACAGGCTCCATAGGGCCTGATGAGCTGCATGTGCTCGAGCACACCAAGAGTCAAGCGTGATCAATACCAAGCATGCGTGCAAAAATCGTGAAAAATCTGCCATAGCAGATATCGATCGCATGGTATACGTAGGCGGTCTGAATCAGGTGATGACATAGCCAGTGGGCTACGTCAGAAAGTACAAAGGGGTGGCGGGAGCCGTCTGGGTGGAAGCGCATCGGTCGGGTCATTCCAATCAGATGGGAAAGCTTGGGTAGGAACATGGTCCCGACCTCTGGCCTGCAAAAGATGGTCGTGATGAGGTGACGCTTGCGTAACAAAGGCAGGGATGTACGATGCATGATGTCTTCACCCGGCTCGGGCGGTAGTGGTCCAAACCTGAAATATGATGCCAGAAAGCTGGAGCATCGAAAGGGCCAAAGTCGTAGTCTGGGGAGAAGGCGGCTCGGGGGTCAAGAATGGTAAGGAAATGAAAGTGTGCACAGATCATCTCGTATGTGATCGTGAAATCATGATCCATAAGACGGAAAGTGATGCCATCGCCTGCAGGGGTGCAGGCAATGGAGCTCAAGGCCTCTAAGGTGAGGTGTATGTATGTGGGGGCGTGGACACCTAGGAGACGATCGAAGCCGATCGAGCGGTACAAATAATGGACTCCCTGCAGGAGCCAAGGGAGCAGAGGGTAGGGACGTCTATGAAAAGAGTAGGGACGAGACAACGCTGCGAGATCCTAACGAAGCGCTCGTGGAGCACATCGTCATGAAAAGTGATCACGTAAGTCCGCACATGTGGCAGTAAAGTCTCGATGGTGGTGGCAGGGTGGGACGAGACAGTGGGTGCAGTGGTAGGGATAGGTGCAAAGGTGAAGGGTGTAGTAGTGGTGGGGATTGGTGCAGTAGTGTTGAGGATGGTGGTGGTGGTAATAGGTGCGGTAGTGGTGGGGATAGGCGTGATAGTGGGGAGACGAGGGCGACGTGTGGGTCGGGAAGAGGAGGCGCCAAGAGTCGGCCTCTTCCCATGAATGGGAGGGGTGGCGGCTCCTCTAGTGCAGACCTCGTGAAGATGGCAATATGATGCGTCGGTATAAAATAAATAAATAGAGAAAAGAGTGTATCGACTGAGCGAGCACACAACGAAAATCTCCCCCAAGCTAATCCCGGTAGTGGCCCCTGATGTAGGCAAGTCGAACCTGAAATAGAAACAATAAAAATGTCAGAATAAGAGATTAAAAATAGTGAAACTGCTGAATTTGGGGTGCTCGACCGAGCAGTTGTACTGTTCGGTCCGAGCTGTGCAGCTCGTTGGGAAAATCTTGACCGAGCACTAGTGTGCTCGGTCAGCATTGTGGAGTACAATGGGCGGCGATCGAGCTGATCGGTCGAGCACTGAGGGTGATCGAGCATCGGCGATTGTGACCTAGGGCAGCAGCGATTGGCGAGAGGGGGGTTTCGTTATTCGCGATGGTAGGGGGAAAAGCATTGGAGGAGGGGGGAGGTGAGAGGGGGAGGGGTTTGGGGTGGGTGGCACCGTCGGCAGCCGCGGCGTCGGCGGTGGACGCCGTCGATTAGAAAATTGGGGGGAAACGGAGAGCGGGGGATGGAAAGAGAGAGAGACGCGGAGAGAGAGAGAGAGAGAGAGAGAGAGAGAGAGAGAGAGAGAGAGAGAGAGAGAGAGAGAGAGAGAGAGAGAGAGAGAGAGAGAGAGAGAGAGAGAGAGAGAGAGAGAGAGAGAGAGAGACTAACCAGAGAGGGAGAGATAGGGCGTCGCAGACAGCGGCGCGGCCGGTGGTGGAAGGCGGCGACGGGGGAGATCGAGTAGGTTTGGGGGGGTGCTCGGGCAGTAGATTATGGGAGCTTAGGGTAATAATGATCGTGTTACGGTGAAAATGAAAACGAGTTGGGTTAAAAACCCAACTCGTTTGGAGGTGGGGCCCAGAAAATTTAGGATAAGCTGATTCGATCGAGCAGTGAAGCTGCTCGGTCGAGTCAGACACGCTGTAAAATTAAGTTTTAGGAGACTCCCTCATATGCTCGATCGAGCAGGAGCTGCTTGGTCGAGTAGATTGCTACTCGGACTGAGCATGCTCTGCTCAGGTCGTGGAGACAGAACATCATTTTCTCCAAATCTTCAAGAGCCGGTTCTACTCGACTAAGCAGTAGGCTGCTCGGTCGAGTCGTTGTCTGCTCGGACCGAGCAAATGCTGCTCGGGCCATGTTGATGTTTTTACTCTTCCTGCTGTGCCTGCACTGATCGACCGAGCAGAGTAGCTGCTCGGTCGAGTCACCTGTGTCTTCTTTTTGCTCCTTTTTCTTTCCTTTTCTCTTCAAATCTGCTGCTCTCCTCCAGCTTCCTCCCATTTAAAATGTCGATTTGCATGCCCCCTCATGTTCAACCTGTAAAGAGGAAGAACTCTTCAAAATTTTATGGTTTTATAGTTTCACGGGAAATAAACAATGTTTTTGTTTGGTTTTCTCAAATAGGTAGACTAAAAACAAGAAATTGAAAAAGATAGTCTAAGAAACAAGAGATTGGATTGCCTTCCAATAAGCGCTCGTTTTTAGTCATGAGTTCGACTCCCTTTGATTCATCAATAGTCGTTTGGTGCGCGTGGAATTTGCGCGTCGTTCTTGCCTATGGCGCAATCTGGCGGTATTTGGTATCGGTCTACTTCAAGCTTCTCCCTTGCGTAGCCCTTGGCCTCCGGTTCTTCACAATGCGGAGAAAGATTCAAAAGCTCCTCATCCAATACTCGGATGTAGGCGGTGACCGCATTGTGGTAGGTTGGATCACCGTCATCGTCAACTCCAATTCTTATTGGGTCCTTCATGACCCTCTCAGAAGAAAAATCTCTACAGCTTCATCTTCCAGGATCTCCAAGTAGCTAGCTCCTTCTTCACGAATGTGCTCCCTCATTGGCTTCTGCAGCCTGAATTCACCTTCGATGTTGCCCACGTTTAACGAGAGAGTCCCTTCTCGGACATCAATCAAGACTCCGGCCGTCGACATGAAGGGTTGGCCAAGTATAAGCTGGAAGTTCCCTCCCTCGGGCATGTTCATAATGACGAAGTCAATGGAAACACATAACCCAGGGGGTATCTGGAGAATAATATCCATGGCTAGGCCCACTGATCGCGCCGGGCATACACCCTAAAGAGCGACCGTGTAGTTTACCGCAAGCGCACGGTGTAGCGGCGAGCGGGTATCGAACACAGGGAGGGACGTATGATAGTGCCTTCTCCGAACAACATGGCTATAGGGACAAAAGTGGGAAATTGCCTTTCGGCGATGTTGTCACAATCGTCAAACAATGTAGAGAGATATAAAATCAAATAAAGACGCCTAGGGAATAGGGAATCCCTGCTACTCACCGTATCTCGTCATTGTGATCATCGGTTTCACAATTGCTAGGGTAGAATGTCGGGTGAAATAGTTGCAACTGAATGTAAAACCTAGCTCACGCTCTCGCGCTGTTGCCAGTCTATAGCAAACCTAGGCTCGGGTCCAATCTCTTGCAAACCCTAGCCTAGGCAAGCTAGCATTAAGATCAACGTCATCGTTCAATCGCATCCCGAGCCCACTCTCGTGCAAACTCGGGCTACGACCTAGGTCGGGATAGTTCCTACCCGTCCAATCTCTTGCAAACGGGTATCGGTATAGAATTGCAACCGAGGATCCTAGTATCGGTCCAATCTCTTGCAACCGATACTACGGAAACTCAATTTCAACCAATTCGGATTTCTAGGGTTTCCTATCGAATTGGGATCCAATCTCTTGCAAATCCCAATCGATATGAACACCTAGCTATCCGTATTATATCAATCCCAAACTAACCCTAATAGCAATTCTAGCAATAGTTCTACCAAATCATCACAAATCGGGAAATTGGGCTCGTAGGGTTCATCCCCACGCCCTAAGACGTTAAGACTACTCACAAATCATATCGCAAATGGAAGAACAATCAATTGAAATAGCAATAGAATTCATGGCAATATTCAAAATAGAAATAAAAATAGGATTTTTTAATAGAGAGGGAGACAAACCAATATAGCTTCCAACAATCCAACAAAATAACACTTTCTTCTCCTCTCCAATTCACAAGAATCAAACTCTAAAAAGTCTAATCTAAAAAGGCTGCCAAAAGCAATAGAAAAGCTCTCTAAACTAGGTTAGAATCTGGGGTTAAATACCCCCAAAACTGCCCAAAAATCCGTGACCAAAATGCCCCTGCGCCTCTTCAAAATCGTGTTTTCCGCTACAGGCGCACGACTTACTCGGCCGAGTGACAAAAGTCGCTCGGCCGAGTGAGAGACCCTGCGAATTTATAGTAAGTCCGGGGTCTTGGGGGGGTCTTCACTTCGGGGGTCACTCGGCCGAGTGAGTTGTCGTCACTCGGCCGATGGGCTTTGTTCCCTCGGGCGGACGACAATTGCCACTCGGCTGAGTGGGGCTTCTGATCTCAGACTGACGAAAGACAGTAACTTGGGAGTTTTTGATGGCCGTCGTCTGGGTGCCACTCGGGCGGACGGGGTACGTCACTCGGCCGAGTCGGCGTCTGATGCTCGGCCGAGTGCACGCTGATACATTGCTTGGAGCGTGTCTGATCTGGCCGGCCGAGCGGGTGTCTCGATGCTCGGCCGAGTGACTCCTTCACTCGGCCGAGTGAGATGCTAAAAATGCCCAATCTGAATGTTTTTGCTCCTCGTCGCTCCTACGACGTTCTTTCTTCTTCCGCCTCCTCTCAATAGCAACCCCTCAGGGAAGTCGTCGGTGACACTCCGGAGTAGGTGTATCTCGGAATCACTCCAATCGCTCCAAATCTCCTGAAATACGACAAAAACAACAAATCGTGAAAAGTATCGCCAATATTGTCGATAAATCGTGAAAAACATGATTTGAGCGATCTAAATGGCGTGCAAACATGCGGGAAAAAAGGTGTAAAATACGGAGTGATCAAAATCCCCCAAGCTTGCCTCTTACTCATCCTCGAGGAAGATAAGTAAAAGGCGAACCCAGTGAATTTAGAAAAATGAAAACGATGGAAAAACGGAAAACGAAAAACGAAGAAGAAAGAAGAAAGCGAAGAGGGAAGCTGCTAGATCATTTTTCTCAGAGACGTGGGTTTTGCTTACTCATATAGCATGCACCGAATGTAAAACACATGTCAAAGACTTTTATTTTGATATCATAGTATAATGGTGCAAATAGAGATAAAAACCCCAAGAATATTGATATAGCATGAAAAATGGAATAATTCTAGATTAACATCGTCTGAATCATTTAAAGCGGTATACAATAAAGCAGATCACACACTTTTCAATTGAATGCTTTCTATGAGGAGTATAAGAATATCACGCAATAGAATAGAAAGAATAGAAAAGCCTGGATTTCATGAAATGAATGCTAGGCGTAGATTTCTGGATTTCGTGAAGCTAAAACAATCTCACCGAGTATAGAATATTACTTAGCCTAGGTTGTCATGCACCGTCAAGTAGTCACTCTCTCACACATCATTGGATTCTCTCCCCCAAGATTATCTATAAGCGTGGTGGCATATACAAAACTGTATTTACATCCCCATTTTTATGAAGCTCCAAAAGTCAAAAATAAAATAAAAGAGGGAAGAAAGAGAGAAGGGGGTATGAGAATGGGATCGTTTTGAGTTTCCTTTCTCTTTTCTTTTCTTATTCTCAATCTTTTTCCTTTTTTCTCTTTTTTTTCTTTTTCTCTCTCCCTTTTTTTTTGAAATAGCAATATATACTCAATGATCCCAAATCAAAGAGAAGGATATACAAGTATTTTTTTTTGGGTTTTGGGAAATTTGGAGCTAGGAATTTAGTAACGGGGGAAATGCCAAATACTAGAATCGCTAAGGGGAGATTCACCAATGATTCTAAAATAGAGAATTAATGTTCAAGATATGTGGAGAAAGAAAATAAATATGTCTCTCAGTTCACTCTATAAGACGTGCACGACAACTCAGCAGGGTAATTTAATCTACTCGGTTTCGATCACAAAAAAGCAAACTAGTCCAGATTTATCATAGCAAACATCATTCAATCATCCTGAGGTGAAGTGTACAAGTCATGCAAATAGAAGTGATATAGGAAAAGAAAACGGTACTCCAGATATAAGCATTCAATGAGTGAATCTTGGTGTGTTTTCTACGATAGCATACATATGATATTCAGACTTAGCTAATAATAGAATTTCCATCCATTTTCATACGGAAAAGTGTGGGTTACTATCTCTAAATGCAAGGCAGATAATAGCATATGATATCAGAAATAAAAGCTAAGACATGACAAATATAGCATGCATATAGAGAAAGCTAACTCCACGTCATCATCATCACAGAAAAAGTCATCTCTAGCATGAGATGAAAGAAGTAAAGATAAAAAGGGAAATAAAACTATTTACAATGCGGCACACAAAGAAAATAAGAAAAACGTGATGCATGGTAAAAAAGGAAAAAGTGATGAAAATGAGTGCAAATGCGGAAAATGGCGTGAAAAAACTAAAAATAAAGGTGGTAAATCAGAAAAAGCGTGAGAACTCACTCCCCCAAGCTAAAGTGCACAGTGTCCTCAATGTGCAAAGTGTGGCACACCGAGCGACGTGTAATGGTAGGGTAGGTAAGGATGCATGCATGATGAAAAAGAAATAAAAATAACAAAATGAAAATATGATGCGGACATGATGCATGCAGATATAAGAGTGAATCAGATATAAGAGTGTCACACCAAAAAGATCTCCCTCTCTCCCAAAAATGATATAGAAAGATATGATCAAAATGTGGACCCAAAACAGTGAGGGGCGGGGGGGGGGGGGGGGTGGGCAACAATCATCAGGACCAAGCAGAGACGGGCAGCATGATGGCAAAAAAAATCAATGGCATCAAGGGTGCCTAAGAGGGTGGTGCTGCGCCGTCTCCGTCTGAGGCGGAGGTGAATGAGGTGGTGGTGGTGGCTGGGGAACAGTCTGCTGGGTGGGTGGGGGTGGGGGTGTGGGTGTAGGAGCAGGCTGGGTGGTGTAGGAGTGGGTGTAGGGTACCTGCTGGGTAGGTGTGGGTGAGGTCGGTACGCGAGGAAGCCGCTCGAGAATCTGAGTGAGGCAATAGTGAATGCCGGAAGTAGGTCGAAGCGGCTGGCCATAGCGGGTGACGGTGGCAGACATGGTCCGGAGGTCACCTCTGAGGCCACTCACCGCCCCCTCAAGAGCACGAATGCTCTGAAGTACAGTGTCGGGGGGAGGTGGTGCAGAGGGACGCACGTGTCTGTGCTGTGCAGGACGGGCTGGCGGGCCTCGGGTGGTGTAGTGGATGGGCTCAGCAGGCATGTGGAGGAAGGGTGCTGTGCTCACAAGTGGGGGCCCAGCCTCAGTGCGAGGCTGGGGCGCAGGCTGGTGTGAGGTGGAATCAGCAGCAGCGGAAGTGGAATATAAAAGTGGCGACGAGGCGGCAAGAGAGGTCAGTGACACAGACGTGGGAACAGACGTCATGACACTCTCAGAAAGTACGGCTACGGTGGAGACAGAAGTGACAAACCGCTGGGGAGGCAGTGTGGGGGTCCAAAAGGCGAAATCCCAGCAGAGATCATACTGGACATGGTCTCCACGACGGCGAGCGAAAGAAGGCTCTCCGCTCTCAACAAAAGTAGGTGGGGTGCTCGGGTAGTGCGGAGCAAAGGGGCTCAACGGACAGAGGGCCAGCTGTGGTGGGAGTGGTGGTGGGCTCAGCAAGTGTACCCTGACACCAGCAGAAGTGTGGGACAGTGGTGTCAGGAGCAGCAGAAATATCAGGCACATGCTGAGGGCCACGGGGTCAACGGGTGCAGCGTGGGCCTGCTCAGCCTGCTCAGCCTCCTCGGCCTCAAGCACGTAGGCGACGGGGATCAGGAGATCCATCGCCGGAAGCCAGTCCACCTGTGCTGGTGCTATCTCTGTCCGAGCTGGGCTCGGAAGGATCATGTAGTCAGCACCGGTAGGGACCGTGCAACCAAACCAGTGGTCCGCTGGCCGTGCGGACGAAGCATCTTCATTCGGGCCATGACGTCTATAGATAGTGAAGTGGGGCCCGGAGAACGACGCAAATCGGCCGGTAGGTCCTCGTCGGTCATCAGGGCGAGCAGGGTGATCAGACCGCCGCAACATATCGATGAGTGAGCGCCCACCGATACGATGATGCGGTCCAAAAACCAGCTCGCGATATCAATCACGACGGCGGGGACCAACTCGTCACTCCCCCTAGCTAGAACTCTGGGGCGCGTCATCGCATAGAGCATATAAAGCTCCGGCGTGGACATCGTCCCAGGCTCATACCTCGCCAAAAAGGTAGTCGCCATAAGGCGCTGAGCTATACGGAGGCAGGGGTGGACGATGGCTGAGGCCTTGGCCCTACTAGGGTCAAAGGCAGCTGGTAAACCCGTGATCCGGGCCCAGAAAGCATGGGAATCGAAGGAAGGTGGGGGGATGTGAGTGGGTGCGTAGCCACGGTCGGCCCCCGGGGATATCGGGCCTCGAGAAGAATGCTCTCATCATACCGAGAGTGACCTGGCACTCGCGGTCCATAAACCTAAACGAGCATCCCTCGTCGGTCCAGGCTATAGAACTCAGCACTTCAAGTGTCGGACGGACGAAGGTGTCCGCCGACACTTGGAAAAAATCTCGCCAACCCACGTTGTCATACAACGTGAGCATCCCCTCAAGTACCCCCAGGCGTCCTAGGTCTGCAAGGTGTGCGAACCTGGAGGGTACAATCGAGCGCTGGGAAATGCGCTCAAAAACGACGCGGTGTGCATCGTCTCGAAACGTAATCCCCAGCGGTCCGACAAGTGGAGCCGGTGGTGGCAGTGGGTCGGCAGGGAGTGGCTGTGCGGGGTGAACGGGGACGGCAGGCTGTGGCTGTGCGGGGTGAACGGGGTCTGCAGGCTGTGGCTGTGCGGGGTGAGGTGGTGTAGGTGGAGGAGAGTCCTCCATCTCGTGGGAGGGGCCGGGCTCATCCGGCCGCTTTCGCTTGGCGGAAGCTCTCCTGGTGTGTGGCCGTGTCCGGGGCGGCATGTGGGCCCCGGGTGCTCAACAAAAATAGAAAAAACGCGGCGTGCGAAAGTAAGTGGAATGAGTATACCGTAACATGCCGCGAGAGCAAAATAGTGGATGCGTGCGAAGACGCCGCCTCCACGAAGCCAAAAACGCTCACCGGAAGCTCCCCTAGGCTCCCCTAAGCTCCCCAATATAGCCTGCACATCAAACGGAGATATCAGCGAGTAATATTCAAATTGTATGGGGGGTTAGGGGTATAATAGATAAATAATGAAGTTAATTTAAATTAGGGGCTCGATTAGTGCACGGATCGTCAAAAAATACAAGAAAAAGGAGAAAATGGGCGATTTTGGGGTTACCGGAGCTCGGCCGGTGGTGAGATTGCCGGCGGCGACTCGGGCGGGAGGGGCGTCGGCGTCGGCCGGCGGTGGTCGGCCGAGCACGGTGGCGGGCAAGCCGGTCGGGCGAGTGGAGGGTGAGATCGCAGCGGTCGGGGGTTGACAGGGCGCGGGCTCGGGCGATGAGAATTTGTCGCTTCAAATTTCACGCCGAGCCCGCAGTGCCTTTTATAGGAAAAGTTACGACTCGGCCGAGTGACTAAGTCGCTCGGCCGAGTGAAAATAACGGAAATATTTTGAAAATTCCTCCCGCTTACGACTCAGCCGAGTGGCTTTGCCACCCTCGGCCGAGTGGAGAAAGTCCATTCGGCCGAGTGGCACAAGCTACTCGGCAATACTCGCCCTAGGAGCGTATCAGTTTCACTCGGTCGAGTGAATATATATACTCGGCCGAGTGTCAATTATACTGAAATTAAGAAAAGAAACAGAGAGTTGGGTACAGCAGACTTCCCTCGTTTGTGCGCCGCTCGGGCGGACGAACTTATGTACTCGGCCGAGTGGATATTCTACTCGGCCGAGTGACTCCTGTTTTCTGCTGTTTGGCTCCGTTTGGGCTCTAATATCTGTTTTTCTTTCTCCAGTCAATTTCATCCTTCTCCTAAGCATCGATCGCATTCCTGGAGCGCTCCTCGTCGCCTTGTTCATCCTCCTAATGATAGATATCCCTTTCTCCTCTCATGTCAAAGAAAAATAGGACCCATTATCACGAATTTTTTCAGGCAAACGACTCAAAACACTAATAATTTCTAAAACAAAAATAAAGAACAAAGTAAAAATAAAGCAATAACCGTCGGGTTGCCTCCCGACAAGCGCTCGTTTAAGGTCTTGAGCTCGACCCCCTTGGATTTTCAATTTAATGCGGGATATTGGGTGCATATGAGATGCACCCGTCGAATTTATCGGGAAGAACGCTCGGATTTGGATGTTGTGGAGGCGTGTTCTTCCTCAGTGCTCCTTCGTCTCGGGTAGTGTTGGAGGGTGGCTCCCCCAAGCTAGTGCTTGCTCCGGGCCTTGGCTTCACCGGTGACACCGATTTTCATATCGGTACAGATTTCTTCGGAGTTCTCATCTTTGAGAGCTTGCATAGCTCTCGTATTCTTGCGACATCAGCGTCGCCTTCATCAATTTCCATGGAGAGATCGGGGGAGCCATTCATCTTTTCTTCATGGCCCAAGTCCGGCCCTTCCTCGAAGTCATCCTCGAATAGTGTACCGATGGAATGGGGGATCGCCTCCTCAATGACCTCGTCAAGGAGGTACGAAAGATCATCCGGCCGTCCCTTAAGCAGATAAATTCTACTTATTTCTCCCACAGGGACTCCCTCGGAATAATGCTTGAGCCTTTGTCCATTTACTTTGAATGTGGCTCCGTCTTTGCTTTCTAACTCAAAAGATCCTCCCGGTTGTATGTGCTTGATGGTGAAAGGTCCGGACCACCGTGACCTCAATTTTCCAGGAAATAGTCGTAGCCGGGAGTTATATAGCAAGACCTTGTCTCTGACTTTGAAGTCCGTAACAGTTATGCGTGCATCATGGAGAATCTTGGTCCTTTCTTTGTAAATTCTCGAGCTCTCGTAGGCGTCTCTCCTAATCTCATCAAGCTCGTTGATGTCCAAGAGTCGCCTCACCGTCGCACTCTTATAATCGTAATTGAGGGTCTTGATTGCCCAATACACGCGGTGTTCCAGCTCTACCGGCAAGTGACAAGCTTTCCCATAAACAAGTCGGAACGGTGTGGTGCCGATGGGAGTGTGAAAGGCTGTGCGATATGCCCATAGAGCATCATTTAACTTCATTGACTAATCCTTTCTAGATCGATCTATGGTCTTCTCAAGAATTTGCTTTATCTCTCTATTCGAGACCTCCACTTGGCCGCTCGTTTGGGGGTGATATGCCATGCCAACTCTATGGTTTATCCCGTACTTCTTCAGCATGGCTTCGAACTTGTTTTCTATGAAATGGCTTCCCCCGTCACTTATCAAGGTACGAGGCACCCCGAAGCGTGGGAAGATATTCTGCTTGAAAAATTTAGAAATAACCCTTGCATCATTGGTAGGGGTAGCGATTGCTTCCACCCATTTGGAGACGTAGTCAACGGCCAATAGGATATACTTGTTACCGTTGCTTGATGAAAATGGTCCCATGAAGTCCACTCCCCAACAATCAAAAAGCTCAATTTCTTGGATGTGCCTCATTGGTATCTCATTACGTTTGGAAATATTCCCGGTCCGTTGGCATCTATCATACCCCTTCACAAAGTCGTGGGTGTCTATGAACATTGTTGGCCAGAAGAATCCGCTCTGCAAAATCTTAGCGGTTGTCTTAGAGGCGGCATGATGTCCCCCCGCATGGCATACCGTGGCAATGCAAAATGATAGACGTTGCCTCCTCCTTAGAAACACACCTCCGAATAACACTATCTTTGCATATCTTGAAGAGGTATGGATCTTCCCAAAAATAGCTACGGACCTCATGCAAAAATCTCCTCTTTTGTTGCGTGGGCATCCCATGCTGTTTAATTCCGCAGGCCAAGTAATTGACGAAGTCCGCGTACCAAGGCACTTCCCCGGGCCTTATGGCGTATAGCCTCTCATCCCCGAATGTGTCGTCGATAGGTAAACTCTCATCATCCTTGTCGCGAATAAGCCTAGACAAATGATCCGCCACAACATTGTCCGTACCTTTCTTGTCTCTGATCTCCAAATTGAATTCTTGCAACAAGAGTATCCACCTAATTAACCGAGGTTTGGCCTCCTTCTTGTTTAGAAGATATTTCAATGTCGCATGGTCGGTGTGGACAATCACCTTGGAACCAAGGAGGTAGGAGCGAAACTTCTCAATGGAATAGACGACCGCTAGAAGCTCTTTTTCGGTAGTTGTATAGTTTTTCTGCGCGTCATCCAATGTCTTGCTCGCATAGAATATTGCATGAAGCTTCTTATCTTTCCTTTGTCCCAATACCGCTCCAATGGCTTGGTCGCTAGCATCACACATTAGCTCAAAGGGAAGGCTCCAATCCGGTGGTTGTATGATGGGTGCGGAAACTAGTGCTTCCTTCAAGGTATTGAAGGCATGCAAGCATTCGCCTGAAAAAATAAAAGGAGTATCTTTAGCAAGCAAGGACGTAAGAGGTCAGGCAATTAAGGCAAAATCCTTGATAAAGCGGCGGTAAAACCCCGCATGACCAAGAAAGCCTCTAATTCCCTTAACATTAATAGGAGGTGGGAGTTTCTCGATTACCTCAATCTTTGCCTTATCTACCTCAATCCCTCTTGAGGAGACAAGGTGCCCAAGAACTATACCTTCCGTGACCATGAAGTGGCACTTCTCCCAGTTCAGAGTTAGATTATTTTGTTGGCACCTTTTAAGAACTTTAGTGAGATTAGCCAAACAAGAATCAAACTCGCTCCCATAAACCGAGAAATCATCCATAAAGACTTCCATTATATTTTCAATGTAATCGAAAAAAATGGATGTCATACATCTCTGAAAGGTTGCGGGAGCATTACAAAGACCGAAGGGCATCCTACGGTAGGCATAGGTACCATAGGGGCAGGTGAAAGTGGTTTTTTCCTGGTCATCTTCGTGCAGAGGGATTTGGAAAAATCCCGAATACCCATCCAAATAAACAAAGTATTTATGTTTAGCTAGGCGTTCGAGCATTTGATCAATGAAGGGCAATGTGTAATGGTCTTTTCGGGTGGCTTTATTTAGTTTTCTATAATCTATGCACATTCGCCATCCCGTGACAGCGCGAGTAGAAATGGGTTCTCCTTTATCATTTTTTATAACGGTCATCCCCCCTTTCTTGGGGACGACGTGAACGGGGCTAACCCATCTACTATCAGAGATCGTATAGATAATTCCAGCATCAAGCAATTTTAGGATTTCCTTTTTCACTACCTCTTTCATATTCGGGTTCAACCGCCTTTGAGGCTCAATAGAAGAGGCTTCAGTGTTTTCCAAGTGGATCCTGTGCGTGCATAGCCTAGGGCTTATTCCCTTAAGATCAGAGATTGTGTAACCAAGGACATCCTTGTGATATCTAAGGACTTCTAATAATTTTTCAAGTTGGTCTTGGCCAAGGTGGGCATTTACAATCACCAGGAAGGTCAATTTACTACCAAAGAAAGCATACCTTAGATTCGGCGGTAGTTGTTTAAGCTCTACCTCAAAGGGTGCCGCACCCTCTGCCTCGTCACCTTGTGTGAATTTGACTTCTCCTTCAACATCTGAGTTTAGTTCGCTCTCCAATGGGGGCTCAGATTCACTTCCTAGTGAGGACGGTGCATCGGAATAAACGCTCTCCGATTCTGCACCTGCATCGATAGGACCACCATCTTGCTCCGGTTCATTCCTGAGATCAAGAAATACGTCAGCAGATTCATAAATGCAAGAGTGAGGGTCATAGAGTGTATCTCCCTGAATATCGGTTTATTCGAAGTGTTCCTCGGGAGTGTAGTACTCTTCGATACATGTTCTATCGCCTTCAAAATATAGCTTGTCATCCCTCACATCAACTCTGATATCGCCCCCAATAGTCCCATCCGGGGAGATTTGATCCATCATGAAGCTAGCAAACAGTTGTTCGACGGGGTCCTCGATATTAATAGCAAAAGCTCCGGTAGCGTAGACCTCATCAATAAGTTCCTTGAGGAGCTCCGCAAAAGATTCATCATCTCCCTGGCCAGACTCAGTCATGGGAATTGCATCCCCCATTTTACCTGATAAGATTCCGTGGAGAATTTCGGGAGGGATTGCAAAATGGGGCTGTAAACAGAGTTAGAAAAGAATGAAGCAATAAAGAAAGAAGTTGAAGAGAAATGACCGGGTGATCCAAATCAAACTCTGTCAAAACGCCTTCCCCGGCAACGGCGCCAAAAACTTGATCGCGCCCGGGCGTACACCCTAAAGAGCGACCGTGTAGTTTTACCGCAAGCGCACGGTGTAGCGGCGAGTGGGTATCGAACACATGGAGGACGTATGATAGTGCCTTCTCCGAACAACCTGGCTATAGGGACAGAAAAGTGGGAAATTGCCTTTCTGCGATGTTGTCACAATCGTCAAACAATGTAGAGAGATATAAAATCAAATAAAGATGCCTAGGGAATACGGAATCCCCGCTACTCACCGTATCTCGTCATTGTGATTCATCGGTTTCACAATTGCTAGGGTAGAATGTCGGGTGAACTAGTTGCAACTGAATGTAAAACCTAGCTCACGCTCTCGCACTGTTGCCGGTCTATAGCAAACCTAGGCTCGGGTCCAATCTCTTGCAAACCCTAGCCTAGGCAAGCTAGCATTAGGATCAACGTCATTGTTCAATCGTATCCGAGCCCACTCTCGTGCAAACTCGGGCTACGACCTAGGTCGGGATAGTTCCTACCTGTCCAATCTTTTGCAAATGGGTATCGATATAGAATTGCAACCGAGGATCCTAGTATCGGTCCAATCTCTTGCAAACCGATACTACGGAAACTCAATTTCAACCCAATTCGGATTTCTAGGGTTTCCTATCGAATTGGGATCCAATCTCTTGCAAATCCCAATCGATATGAACACCTAGCTATCCGTATTATATCAAGCTCAAACTAACCCTAATAGCAATTCTAGCAATAGTTCTACCAAATCATCACAAATCGAAAATTGGGCTCGTAGGGTTCATCCCCACGCCCTAAGACGTTAAGACTACTCACAAATCATATCGCAAATGGAAGAACAATCAATTGAAATAGCAATAGAATTCATGGCAATATTCAAAATAGAAATAAAAATAGGATTTTTAATAGAGAGGGAGACAAACCAATATAGCTTTCCAACAATCCAACAAAATAACACTTTCTTCTTCTCTCCATTCACAAGAATCAAACTCTAAAAAGTCTAATCTAAAAAGGCTGCCAAAAGCAATAGAAAAGCTCTCTAAACTAGGTTAGAATCTGGGGTTAAATACCCCCCAAAACTGCCCAAAAATCCGTGACCAAAATGCCCCTGCGCCTCTTCAAAATTGTGTTTTCTGCTACAGGCGCGCGACTTACTCGGTCGAGTGACAAAAGTCGCTCGGCCGAGTGAGAGACCCTGAGAATTTACAGTAAGTCCGGGGTCTTGGGGGTCTTCACTTCGGGGGTCACTCGGCCGAGTGAGTTGTCGTCACTCGGTCGATGGGCTTTGTTCACTCGGGCGGACGACAATTGCCACTCGGTCGAGTGGGGCTTCTGATCTCAGACTGACGAAAGACAGTAACTTGGGAGTTTTTGATGGCCGTCGTCTGGGTGCCACTCGGGCGGACGGGGTACGTCACTCGGCCGAGTCGGCGTCTGATGCTCGGCCGAGTGCACGCTGATACATTGCTTGGAGCGTGTCCGATCTGGCCGGCCGAGCGGTGTCTCGATGCTCGGTCGAGTGACTCCTTCACTCGGCCGAGTGAGATGCTAAAAATACCCAATCTGAATGTTTTTGCCTCCTCATCGCTCCTACGACATTCTTTCTTCTTTCGCTCCTCTCCAATAGCAAAATACCCCTCAAGGAAGTCGTCGGTGACACTCCGGAGTAGGTGTATCTCGGAATCACTCCAAATCTCCTGAAATATGATAAAAACAACAAATCGTGAAAAGTATCGCAATATTGTCGATAAATCGTGAAAAACATGATTTGAACGATCTAAATGGCGTGCAAACATGCGGGAAAAAAGGTGTAAAATACAGAGTGTTCACCCACTGGGTATGTGATTGAATGGTCCGAAAGCTGTATGGACATATTCGTCGGCTCCAATTCGCTTCCAGTCTGCAATCTCTCAAATATAGAAAGCATCATCAAACTGATGCTCGCCCATAGATCGATCAAAGCTCGGCTGATGGGCATCCCTCCGATGGAGCATGGAACGGTGAAGCTTCCTGGATCCGGTAGCTTTCGGGGAAGATGATTCTTTATAACGGAGGTAGAGTCCTCCAATAGTTTTATCTCTTCGTGCTTCCTCTTCCCCGTGATCAGGTCCTTCAAGAACTTGGCACAGATGGGGATCTTCGTGATTGCATCCATAAATGGAATGTTTAGTTGGATTCACTTTAGCAACTCCGTGAATTTGGAAAATTTCTTCTCCATCTTGGCCAAGGCCAACCTCTGTGGATATGGCGGGGGAGGTCGGCTTACTTTGTTCCTTGCGGCATCATCAGGAGATGGCGTTGTTGTAGGTGTGATGGATGGTGGATCTGCCTTCTCCTCATTCTTTGTAGGATCTTCAGTAGCCTTTTCTTTATCACCGTCAATAACGGCCTCTTCAGCAATGACTCTCTCCTTGTTCATAACCGGGATCATAACAGGGTCAGTCGCCCGTCCTCCACGTGTGATGACAGAAACCACCGCATTCACCTGGGCCCTCAGATTTGGCTCTGGTTGTGAAGCCAACCTCCCTAGGTTCTTTAAAAGCTGGGACATCTGGCCCCTCAGTTCATCGAGTGAAGTATTTATACTCTTGAACTGGGTGAAAGTGTCCTGGTTGAACCGGGCTTGACCACTCATAAATGTTTAATGTTGCCTCCATATTGGATCGAGGCAGATTCGGTGCATAGCCCTGCTGAGATGGGCGATTGAACTGATAACCCGACGGTTGATAAGGCCCAGCTGGCCTGAACCCACTCTGCTGCTAATTCTGTGGCTGCACTTGTTGTTGCTGAGGAGGGGGTGTCAGTCTCTGAAATTGTGGAGGTTGCAGCTCTCCACTTAGGTTTCCGTAAGAAAACCCCGGATGATTTCTAGTAGCTGGGTGTTGCCATTGATTCCATCCCTCTCCTTGGACGTACTGCACATACTCAGATAATTCAACACCATCATAATGTGCTTCACCAGGAATGTAACCCTGCTCTGCATAATCCTCTGCAGAATGATAAGCAGAGGTGCCGGTGGTCGCCGGGATGGAATCCAAGCGCTGTTCAATTCTAGCCACCTGTTTGCACAAGTTCTCGATATGAGAATCCAGATGGCCAGCAGCTTTGACCTCGGGGGTCTGGGTCACAATGGTTCGTTCCTCACTCCATTGCTGATTATTGACTGCCATATGCTCTAGCAGGTCTATGGCCTTTTTAGGAGACTTGTCAAGCAAGACACCTTGCGCCGCAACATCAATTATCATTTTGGTGCTGGACTGCAGCCTATTATAAAAACTCTGCACCAAGTCCCAAGGCTGGATCCCTTGATGAGGGCATTGATGTTGGAGGTCCTTGAATCTCTCCCAGGCCTCATAAAGGGATTCTTGCGGGAGTTGTTTGAAGTTTGATATTGCCCCCGGATCCGCACCGTCTTCGGGGGTGGATAGAATTTATCCACAAAGGTGAGTGCCAGCTTCTTCCATGTGGTAAAATGGTTGACGGATGGGCCCGTAGCCAGTACGATGCTTTATCCCTCAGGGTGAATGGGAAAATCTGGAGCTTGACATCATCATCACTCACATCTTTCACCTTGAAAGTGTCACACTTTGTCAGGAAAGTGTCGATGTGGTGATTGAGGTTCTCATGAGGATGTCCATGGAAGGGATCATGCTGCATTAAATTTATGAGCCCCGTCTTCAGCTCGAAGCTCGCCGCTGACAGTTGCGGTCTAAGGATAGAAGAATTGTTTCCAAATGTAGGCTTCATATGGTCCCTGATGGACCTGGTGAGAGGAGGAGTAGTAGTATTGTCTGCCATCTGGGCAGAGGGAGATTGATTTCTGCTTGAGGCCCTCAGAGCCCTTGCCGTTTTCTCGATCTCTGGGTCGAACAATAATTCTTGATTTAATGCCCCGAAGCGAGTGTTCATGCACCAAAACAACTCAGACAAATACCATTAGTAGCACGATAATAAATAAAAGAATAAAAGGGTGGAAAGATAAGGAATGATTAGAGTTGCTAGCAAACTTCTCAAAGTAAACATAAACTGAGATAACACTATTGCCGTCCCCAGCAATGGTGCCAAAAACTTGACGCACCCAAAACCTACACCTAGATTCCACCTGGCGGTGTCACGGCCGCCAGGCGTGGTATGGCCCCTAGGTGTCAATTTCGGGCTCTATCCGCAAGCAGACGGTGTCAAATTATAGTATAAAGGATGTTGGATCCCATAGGGATGGTGACAGTGTTTTTGGGTTCTCAGCTTATTTCTATATCTCGAAGTGAGATAACTATCGGGTTAAGAGAATTAGTTGTGATATTGTTGTTGATTCAATAATAAAGGGGACTAGGGTATTAGGGGTCACCGCTAAAACCATCAGGGATCGACGTTGGAATAGGATCCTTACATTGCATTAGGGTTAGGGGATTAATCTCCCGATTCGTACCACTCTCGTGGGTTAGAATCGTGATGTAATTTGGTGGCTCTTGTTGACGCAATAGCGGTAGCCGTTAACGTAGTGATATAGTTCGACGGTAGATCCCCTCAAGGCACGAGCCAGGCATGGTCACGATTTTGACACTACTCACTCATGGCGATATTGACGAACATGAATACAATTTTTAGAGGAGAAAACATCATAGCAAATTGATAAAATGAAGATTGAGAAACTTACAGCAAGCAATAGATCCAAAGAAAAACCAAGATTCCAAAACGCAATAATAGCAAGTGAACTTCCAAAAATTAACCCACAATCTTCAAGTATTTAATCTATATCTAACAAGTACTTTTCTCTCTAATCTCCTCTCCAAAAATAATTCTCATTTCAAAAAACTAACAAAAAAGAATCCGCCCCTCGAAACGCTGTCGCAGATCCCTTCTTCACTCACTCCAGCATGCACCAGACGGCTCGAAAACTTTCCAAAAATGGCCTTCAGCATCGTCGACCGAGTCAGTGACTCGGTTGAGCAGTAGGTTGCTCGGTCGGCTGCTCGGTCCGAGCAGAGGTACTGCTCGACCGAGCACGACAGTAAATCGTGCTCCTCCAAAATCATCACTCTGTCTGCTCGGCTCGAGTCAGCTCTGCTCGGTCGAGCAGACAGCTGACTCGTTTGCCAAAGGAGCTGCTCGGGCCATATAGGAGGCTACTTCAGCTTTGAAAGGTTGGCGCTGCTCGACCGAGCACATAGGTGCTCGGTCTGAGCAATCCGTGTATCAGCTTCTTCTTCTTCATTTTGCATCTGCTCGACCGAGCAGCTGCTCTGCTCGGTCGAGTCACCTGGGAAAATTGTTCCTGAAGCTTTTGAAGCTTCTCCTCTCCTCTTGCTCTCTCCTCCACTCCTCCCATGGCTCCTAAAACTTGGCAAACTCCTGTAGAGCTTCGCCAATGAGCTCACGGGCATGTCAGATGTGTCCTTACCCAGATCGGGTCCCAAATCGCTCCAAAATCCCTGAAAATTCATAAAACACTACGAAACTCGAATATAACGTTAGAAGTGTGATATCGTAGGAAAATACGGGATTTGAATACGAAAATGGCATGGAATGCGATGTCATGATGCTATGAAAAAGATCTAAAATATGGACACATCAGTATGCGCGGTGCCTCGAAAGTAATCCCGTCAACACCGGGGATGAAAGGAAAAGTCATCGCCCATAAAATGAAAAGATCTGGGATGGTCACGGTGCCGGACTCATCCCGTGGAAAGAAAGTACTTGAGATAATGCGATGGGCGAGGTGGAAGACTGGGTGGATAATAGAAGAGGCCTTGGCCTTGCCCCTAGGATAATGATCGTGTGATGTGAGGCATTGCCAAAAGAAATCGACGTCAAAGTCGGGATGCAATTCATTGGGAATGTAGCTGCCTTCAAGATTGGGGAAACCGAAAATATTGTTGATAGTGGTCAAAGGGGCACGAAAATTTCGGTTCCGAAGGTAAAAAATGATATTTGACCCCGGCTCGATTTTGATAGTGGAGAGAAATTCTAGTGTGAGCACGGGGTAGGATTGAGCATGTACATGGAGGAAACCAAGCCATCCCAAGTTCGCGAATAAAGACTCGACTTCGGAGAAAACTCCGAGAGCAAATAAGGTTTGATCATGTGTGAACTTGGTGGCGAGGTGAGGGTGTTGGTCCAGGCGAGAGTAAAAATCTTTGCGGGCTTGGCTCATAAAGCGAATGCCTTGAGGTCCAAGCAATGTGTCTCTAGCAGGAATGATAGGTGGGCGTGGTGGTTGGGTAGGCGGTGGTTGAGGAGCACGTCCACGTTTAGGATGTGTGGGTCGTTGTCTCTTGCGAGACGTCTCCTCATCCATCATGGGTTGCTTACCCTTATCTTTGTCTTTTACCATGATGTTGTGGCGATTTGGTGTGATATGCAAGATGATATGTGGGTGCGTGCAACAAATGACAAAGTGACAAAATAAAAATTCCCGGGCAATATAATAATCAAGTTATGGAGCAAGTTTACCCAGCAATGATGCGACTCCTGGCTCCCAAAAGATCCCATAATGCACGAGGGAGTGATCCGGGGAGCCGCCGCATGCTAATCCAAAGAAAACAGAATTTTTGAAAATTAGGGAGATTAGGGCTAGGGTTTTGAGGGGTTTGCAGTTTGAACGTGGTCGATGGTGGGGATTGATGGTGGGGAAGATAGCGGGGGAAGTGGAGGAAGAAGAGTGGTAACCGTAGGAGTGATGGAGAGGATAGTTTGAGAAGAAGTCGAAACGAACGGCTCGAATGCGTTTTTGGAGGTCGGGTGAAATGGAGGTTGGGTGGGGGTGGTTGATATATATATAGGGTTTGGGTGAACCGATCGGGTGAGAATCACCCGATCGGATGGATCAATTTTCAAAAACCCTTGGATCAGCAGCTACAGGTCACCCGATCGGGTGAGATCTCACCGATCGGTTGACCGCTCTTCGAAAAACTTCCCAAGCCTCTGTTTTCTTCACCTGATCACCAACCCGATTACCGACTTTATCACCCGATCGATTCATCCTTTGACTGAAGCTGACCACTTATTGAAACGATCCACCCGATCGGTTGATGTATGACCCGATCGGGTGGGGAAATTCCTGCACAAAAAGTTTAATATCTCTAAGTCTCCCAAAAAAAAATCCCCACAACAGCATTTATTCAGAAAAATTAATAAACTAATCCTATTAAAAACCAACAGAAGTTTAGGACATGGGTTGCCTCCCATGAAGCGCTATTGTTTATAGTCGTTCGCTCGACTCCCGATATGATATTCAGGGTCGCTTAAAGGGGTGACACTCGACGGTTGGCGTCCTCTCAGCCGTTGGGGCAAGAACTCTGGTTGTTGACAGCGGCGAAAAATGGATGGTCTCAATCACTCCCCCACTGGTGATATCCGGGGGCTTCTCCTTTGTGTTGGCGACACTCGCCACTCTCTTCATAATTTGAACTTCATCAGCGGTGAGCATCAAAGGCCCTTTTCCCTTGCTCTTCATCCGAGCATTCTTTCCAAGTCCAGGGGGAGTTGACTGGGAGACACATTCTGGCCCAATAATTTCCTCCCTGTCTAGCCCATAGTTCTCCACTATTCCATCCAAGTCTTCAGGGGGTTCCTAGAAAGCACCTCCAATGCTCCTGCTTCATTAACTCTCTCTTCTTCAATCTCCAGAAGGTTGTAGTTGGATTCCTCTGGTGGTAGTTTCATGGACAGTGCCAATTCAAATTACACTGTTTAATCACCGACGTTTAAAGACAATTTTCCCTTCTTTATGTCAATGAGCACACTGGCGGTTGCCATAAAAGGTCTTTCTAGAATAATCGGTGTGTGATTATCCTTGGGCATATCCATCACTACAACATCCACCGGCACACGTAGACCGCTGACATTAACTGGTAGGTCGTCGATGACTCCCACGGGGTCCTTCACGGATCGATCCGCTAGCTGCAAGGTCATCCCCGTAGGTTCCAGTTCACCCATATTGATCCTCCTGTAGAGTGACAGGGGCATCAAACTCACACCTGCTCCCAAATCAACAAGCTCTCTATTGATAGAGACTTCCCCTATAGAGCACGGAATTGAAAAACTTTTCGGGTCTTTAAGCTTCGGTGGATTTGCTCGTTGAATCAAAGCGCTACATTCCGCCGTAAGGACCACCTTTTCCTTTCTTGTCCCCTTCGTCACTAGATCCTTAGGAAATTTTGCGTATGAGGGAATAGTCTCAATTGCTTCTA
The DNA here is from genome assembly GCA_030789695.1 of Scilla litardierei. NCBI lineage: Eukaryota > Viridiplantae > Streptophyta > Magnoliopsida > Asparagales > Asparagaceae > Scilla > Scilla litardierei. Next base: position 20,597,155 of record CM061136.1, read on the forward strand.
GGAACGAGATCTGAAGACTTAGATCCTTCACCATCTCAAAGAACCTGCCATACATTTCGTCAATCTTGGCCTTGGCAAGCCTCTACGGAAATGCGACCGAATGCTTAAAAACCCTCAAGTCTTCACCCTCATTCTTGCTCCTTTTCTCAGATTCTTCTTCCGGAGTCACGGGATTTGATGTTGAAGCTCCGTTGTCGTTCCCCTCCATATCCGGTTTCACATTGACAATGGGCGCTTCATTATCTTTCTCGGCCTCCCGTACCAGAATCTTCTTTCCACTCCTCAGAACAATAACGGAGACATTCGCTTGACCATGTGTCAAGGCTAAGGTTTGGCTTGGTCCCCTAGGATTCACCACCGGTTGACCCGGTAGTTGTCCTTACGCCTTTTGGAGGTTGGCTACTTGTAACCCCAACTGGGTCACTTGGTCGGCCAAGGATTTCTGTCAAAGCTGTAGTTGTAGAGTGATCTTCTCCTGATTCGAAATGTACTGAGCCAAGAGGTTCTCAATCGGAGAGACCAATCGTTGTTGTTGATTGTACTGTTGTTGTTGGGGCGGAGGTTGCTGATGTCGATGAGAAACCTGTTGATACATTTGTTATGGCGGAGGAGGCTGGTATTGTTGTTGCTGAGGAGGTTGCTGAAATTGTTGGTAGGGTGCATTGTAGCTAAAATTTGGATGATTCTGATTGTTGGGAGAATATCCAGGATTAGAACTTGTTCTCGGTGGATATGGCGCATTTCCAGTAGGATTATAAAATAGGGCATTGCTTGATCCATGGGCGCTGAAATTTCTCCAACATCGAAGTTTTCCATCACTTCAGTTTCCACGGCCGCTACTTGCTGTGGGTTAGCGGCACCGGCTCCAACCATAAACGCTGAAATTTGAGTGGAAAGAAAATTGAATTTGCTTGATAGCTTGTCCACTTCCTCAACCCGATGCATACCACCAGCTTTTTGCGTAGCACGCTCATCACTCCACATCTCATTGTTGGATCCCATGTTCTCCAAGATAGTTCCGGCATCCACTTCGTTTTCTTGACATGAAAGATCCACCCGCTGTGGCATCCATAGAGGACTTCAAATCATCCCTCAGTCTATTATAAAATAGGTTGATGATCTGCCAATGGGGGAGCTCGTGGTGAGGACACTTCCTGTGCATTTCTTTGTACCTCACCCACGCTTCATGTAGCGACTCATGGCTAACCTGGAAGAAAGAGGACATTTTGCTTCTTAGATTCATCGTCTTCCCCGGAGGAAAGAACTTGTTCAGGAATGCGTTCGAAAGCCGCTCCCAGGTTGTGAAAGTGTTGTGGTCCTTCTCCCTCAGCCATTGCTATGCTTTATCATGTAGAGAGAACGAGAATAATCTTAACCAAATAGCCTCGGTTGATACGCCATTGATCTTAAATGTCTCACACTTCTCCAAAAATTAGTCCAAGTGTTCGTGGATTCTCCATGGGAGCTCCAGAAAGTTGGTCTTGTTGGATCCAAGCCACAAGTGATGGCTTCAACTCAAAGTTTTTGGTCGTAATGGCCGGAGGTTGAATGCTGGATGTAGACCCAATATACGGCATCGAATATTCGAGCAAAGACTTTGGAGGAGTGAAGTTTCATGCCATGGCGAAAAATTCTTCTCTTCTTCTTCTTTCTGCGTTCAAACGCCTCAGGATAGCGCTGATCTCGGGATCCAAAGGAACTAAGTCGTCGAGACTCCTTGAGTCCCTGCGCATGAAAAATCAAGATATACTGTGAAGCACATATGGTATGATGCAAAATAAAAACGAAAATAAAAACAAAAGTGTAGAATGTGAAAATTATCACGGGGTAAGGATGTGAGCTAGTCTCAAGGATAACAGGGTCCTAAATGTAACAAGCACGTTCCCTTCCCGACAACGGCGCCATAAAGCTTGACCGCCCGTCCGTTTGGCACTCAAATTGGGACGGGGATACTAGGATTAGAATTTGTAAACCGCAAATGCACGGCGTCGAAGTGTAGCTTGGGGGTCGATTACGGGGAGGCGTGTATTGTGCGTGGAAGCTGATCACTCCTATTTTATACTTTTTTGCTGCATGTTTGCAAGTCGTTTTTATCGCCCATATCGTGGTTTTCATGATTATTCGACAATATTGCGATGCTTTTTACTATTTCTTGTTTTTGTTGTATTTCAGGAAATATGGAGCGATTTGGAGCGAATTTGAGATCAAGCGATTTGCACGTGCTTAGGAGTGTCCCCCACAGCTCATTCAAGGACTTATCAGCGATGGAGACTGAGCGGAAGAAGAAGGAAATCAATAGGAGTGACGAGGAGGCAAAAATAAGAAGAAACAGGCATTTCAGCACATCACTCGATCGAGTAGACCACTCACTCGGCCGAACAAGAAGCCCTACTCGGCCGACCGGAACAGATACGCACAGGATGATTTCAGCGTATACTCGGGCCGAACAAAGAAAGCCCACTCGGCCGAGTGAGAAAGTTCACTCGCCCGAGTGGTCCAGGGAATTTGTCCAGAGAAAGGCCCAAGTTACTGGAATTTTCAGAGATACTGAGGAGGCCCACTCGGCCGATCACGAATACTCACTCGGCCGAATGAAGAAGTCCACTCGGCCGAGCCACCCCCGAAGACAGATACTGAGAACCCCCGAAGTTACTATTTTTGTACAGGGTTTGTCACTCGGCCGAGTGACAAGGCTCACTCGGTCGAGTGACCCTCTCCGACTGCTGTTAGGGCTGCGATTTCTGGGCTCCGCAGGGGCAGTTTGGTCATGATTTTTTGGACGATTTTAGAGGGTACTTAAACCCTGTTTTTAACCTGGTTTAGGAGAGACTTAGAACATTAATTTTTAGACTTTCTTTTAGGATTTAGACGGCTACTCTTTGTGAAATCTCAGCTGGAGATCGTCGGCAATTACATTGGTTTGTCTATTTCTATTAAAAACTCAATTTTTATGCATTATTTCTCTTTTGCAATGAATTGTGCCGTGATTATTATCGATTTTTCTGAGATTTGCATGATGTCTAGTGAGTAGTGCCGTCGTCTTAGGGCATAGGGATGAACCCTATGGGCCCTATTTCTAAATTGTGATGAATTTGTAGAATTGTTGCTAGAATTGATAATGGTTAGGTTGTGATCAATTGATTACGGGTAGCTAGGAACTCATATCAATTGGGATTTGCAAGAGATTGGATCCCAATTGATAGGAAGGCCTAGATATTCGATTTAGATTGACAATTGGATTTCTCTAGATTTGGTTTGCAAGAGATTGGACCAAAGCTAGGATTTTTAATTATGAATCTATACTAATATTTGTTTGCAAGAGATTGGACGGATAAGACCTATCACAACCTAGATCGTAGCTCGAGTTTGCACGAGAGTGGGCTCGAGATATGATTGAATAATGATGTCATTCTTCACGCTAGCAGCTTATGCTAGGGTTTGCACGAGAGTGGGCCTATCCTAGGTTTGCTATAGACCGGCAATAGCGCGAGAGCGTGAGCTTGGTTCTACATTAAGTTGCGACTAGTTCACCTATATTCAAGCTTAGCAACAATGAAACTTATGAATCACAAGGATGATAGACGATCCGTAGTGGGGATTTCCTAGCCCTAAACGCTTTTTATTGTATTGATATTTCTCTGCTATTGAACGATTGTGACTATTACACCAAATTATTCTTGTTCTCTTGATAGCTAGGTGATTTGAGTAAGACACGGTCATTTGTCCTCCTTGAGTTTGATACCCGCTCGCCGCTACACCGTGTGCTTGCGGTAAGACTACAAGTCGTTTTTTGGGTGTACACTCGGACGCGATCAAGTTTTTGGCGCCGTTGCCGGGGAGGCGATAATGTTTTATTTTCCTTACTTAGCTATTTCTTTTTTGTTTTATTTTTTCTCTTTTTTTACACCTCTATCGTGCCAACAATTCCATCAAAGCTCTGTTTTTCTTTGCATGTACACAGGATCAACGGCGGACCCAGAGGATATAATATTTGATCCGGTGATCGAACGTACTGAGAGGAGGATCAGAGCCGAGAAGAGACTCAATATAGAGGATAATTGTATGAACCGCCCGGAGACATCGGAAGAATTAGCAGCACGTATGGCAAGGATTATATCAATCAGAGATAGGCTTTGGCCTAAAACTTCTTCCACCACTTCCTCCATCGCTATGCCGGAGTAGGCGGCGGATAAGAATTTTGAGCTCAAGACGGGATTAGTGGTCTTAATGCAACAAGAACCCTTCCATGGGAACTCCCATGAGAATCCACATTATCACATGCAGCTATTCTTGTCCAAGTGCGCCACCTTTCAAATGTCGGGTGTTTCTGTTGATGCTATCAGATTACGACTCTTTCCCTTCACCCTTAGAGACAAAGCTCTATATTGGTTTAGAACGCAAGCGGAAGGTATATTCACTACTTGGGATGAGTTGGCTAGTGCTTTTGTCGATAAATTCTACCCGCCATCTAAGACAATGAAGATTAGAAGCGCACTCAAGTCTTTCAAGTAAGGACCGTAGGAGACCCTATATGAGGCATGGGAGCGCTTTAAGGATCTACAGCATCAGTGCCCCCATCACAGCGTAGAAGCATGGGAGCTAGTTCACAGCTTTTATAATGGACTCCACCGGGCACTAAGCAGATCATAGATGCAACCGCCAACGGAGCCATTCTTTCCAAAACACCGGATGAAGCTACGTCCCTATTAGAGGAGATGGCCTCTAATAATCAACAATGGGGCGACGAGCGAGGGCAATCTTCTACCTCCTTGAAGCCAACGAGCATATATGAGGCCAAGGCCGTAGTAGAGCTTTCCAATAAGTTCGACTCTCTCCACAAGGTAGTGGAGAGATTGGAGAAGTATATCACCGAGCCGCGTGGAGCTCCCTCCACATCTACGCCGGGAGGTAATATGAGTGATTGGCAAGACCAATCTCATACTATATTTGTAGGAGGAGAGCATGGAAAAATGTTTCTCTATCACATTATTGGAGCCACAAAACACTTGGGAAAACTAAGGCAAAAATCCCATTTTCCACTATCATATTCCTTTAGATGCGATGCCTCAAGCTAAGCTTGGGGGGGTTGAACTCGTTTGACCATATGAGTGAGTACGACATTAGAGTGGAGAGGTACACGAATGGGGAAGTTTGGTAATGCTGAAACTTAGCAAAATACTTTAGTTATGGAGATTTCTTATGAATCGATGTAAATATGTGAATACATTAGAGTGGAGAGGTGCACGAATGAGGTGTTTCCTGTTGGGCGCCAAAAACTTGATCGACCCCGGATATACGCCCGGAGAACGATTGTAGTTTTATCGCAAGCGCACAGCGTAGTGGCGAGCAGGTATCGAACACGAGGAGGTGGTGTTGGCTCCAATCTATCCTAGGTTGGTTTGACTACGAATGTATTATTGGTGGAGATGGTTATGGAATGATGTAATGGAAATGGTGGTGGATGTCGGTGTCGGTGATAAAGAAGTTGGGTAAAATATCGATTCAAATATAATATAATATAAGTGTCTAGAGTAAGGGAATCCCCACTACGGATCGTCATGCATCATTGTGAATAGTGAATCTCAATATTACTAGACTTGCGTTGAGGTGAATTAGTCGTAACTGAATATAGAACCAAGCTCACGCTCTCGCGCTATTGCCGGTCTATAGCAACCTAGGATAAGGCCCAATATCTTGCAAACCCTAGCCTAAGCCACTAGCATTAGGATCGACATCATCGTTCAATCGCCCCTCGAGCCCACTCTTGTACAAACTCGAGTTACGATCTAGGTTGTGATAGTTCGTATTCATCCAATCTCTTGTAAACGAATATTGGTATAGAAACACGATTAAAAATCTTAGCTTTGGCCCAATCTCTTGCAAACCAATTGTAGAGAAGTCCAATCGTAAATCTAAATCGAATATCTAGGCCTTCCCATCGATTAGAATCCAATCTCTTGCAAACCCCAATCGATGGAAATCCCTAGCTATCCGTAATAAATCGATCACAACCTAACCTCCTAGCAATTCTAGCAATTTAGAAATTCATTCATCACAAATCTGAAATTAGATCCATAGGGTTCATGCACATGCCCTAGAACAACAAATCAACTCAAGTATAGCAATAACGATATGCGAATCAATAAAAATCATTGCTTGCATACAAAAAGATAGAAAAATAAAGATTCAAATAACAAGAACAAAATACTTAGCTTTGATGAAGATCTTCAATCCAAATACAAACTTTTTGATCCAAGAGGGGGCCTAGGGCATGGCCTAACCTCTAAAATAATCCCTAAGAAAACATGTGGGAACTCCCCTCTAATGGTGGCTACAAAACCCCTATATAGTCTCCCAAAACCCTAGCAAATAACCCTAGAAAACCCCTCAAATTCGTGCCCCAAAACAGCCCAAACCGCAACTTAAAATCTGGGCCCAGGCCGCACTCGGCCAAGTGGAACATGTGACCCGGCCGAGTGGAAATTCCAGCACTGCAGCATCAACTTGCAGAAATTCCCCAGATTTCATCCGACCTCCGATTTGTGCGTTCTTGCTGGCGTTGGAATCTTCATGAAGTCTACTATCCATAAAAAATATGATAAAAATACTTTAATTGCTAGAATGATAGCAGATTTCAAAAGAGTGGGAGGCTATCTGAAAATCTGGGCGCTGCGTGTCCTCAGCATCACTCGGCCGAGCGGCAAATGTCACTCGGCCGAGGGGCTTTTGGTACTCGGTCGAGTCGGAGCTTGTAGTTGACTGACGGATAACAGTAAGTCTGGGATTTTTGCTTGCCGTCGTCGTGATGCCACTCGGGCGAGTGGTGTCTTCGTGCTCGGCCGAGTGGTCTGGCGATGCTCGGTCGAGTGCACGCTGATATTCAATCTACTGCGTGTCCGATCTGGTCGGCCGAGCATGCTCTTAATGGTTGGCCGAGTGACTCCTTCACTCGGCCGAGTGGCATGCTGAAAATGCTCAATCTTCATCATTTCGCTTCCTCGTCGCTCCTATGACGTTCTTTCTTCTTCCACTCGTCTTCTATCACTGATAGGTCCTCAATAAGTCCATGAGCGATGCTCCGTTACGCGTGCAAGTCCTTTAAGCTCATTTTTACTCCCAATTGCTCATATTTCCTGAAATTCGACAAAAACAAGAAATAGTGAAAAGTAACACAATAGCATCGAATAATCGTGAAAATCGCAATATGAGCAACCGAAATGGCATGCAAATATGTAGAAAAAAGGTGTAAAATATGGACCGATCAAAATCCCCCAAGCTTACTTCTTACTCGTCCTCGAGGAAGATAAGTAGAGAGACGAACTCGGGAGATGAAAAATAAGAAAAAGAAATGAAAAAGAAAGAACACGAGGTGGAAGGGGTTGCTAGATTCTTCTCTCAGATCTCAAGCCATAAGCTACACATCACGATAACTTGGAAAATACAAATCACATGCTATAAGGATTTCACATCTTACATAAACATGGTACTTGCAAGCTTTTAAGAACAACAAAAGGGATTCTCTAAATTCATACAATCAATTCATATCCACGTCACGCATTTCATAGGATTTAATATACAAATGTTGGCGATGCATTTTTCAATCAAAAGTCATAAATGAAGCATATAAGATACACACCAAGCATGCAATAGAGAATAGAATAAGAGTCATGGCATTCACATATTTACATCGATTCATAAGAAATCTCCATAACTAAAGTATTTTGCTAAGTTTCAGCATTACCAAACTTCCCCATTAGTGCACCTCTCCACTCTAATGTCGTACTCACTCATATGGTCAAACGAGTTCAACCCCCCAAGCTTAGCTTGAGGCATCACATCTAAAGGAATATGATAGTGGAAAATGGGATTTTTGCCTTGGTTTTCCCAAGTGTTTTGTGGCTCCAATAATGAGATAGAGAAACATTTTTCTTTTTTTTCTTTTTGAACTTTTTGTTTCTCATTTTTCTTTTTGGATTTTTGTAGGAGCTATATGATTTGTATTTTTGGCTTTTGGCTCCTTTTTGGCTTTTTGGACTTTTTGGAGCTAACTTTTCTTTTGTAGGGATTTTTTTGTGGGAAATAGATGCGATATAAGTAGCTTTAGGAGGTGAACTCAAGTGACATGTAGAGAATAAAAAGATATATGTGGAGAAGGAAATAATGTAACACTCGGTTCACTCTAAGATGTGCACGAACGGTTCAATAAAATAATACTTCAACTAAAACTAATATGTAAGCATGGATATTCTCAATCATCTCAATAAAAAGTGAAGTCAAGCGGTAAAGCGCACAATCATATCAGGCATGCAACAGAAGGTGAATAAGACAATAAAACTTATGCTTCAGATATACTAATGATGCGTGAATCTTGGTGCATTTCCAACAAAAGCATACCAAACACTAATCAATGCATTCAGCTTCAATTAATATCATGCATTCATGTAGAGGAATCATCAAAAGAAATAGATTTGCAAGCACATGTGAATAGCAAGACTATGGAATACTCTAAGTAGCATGGTAAGGAATAATAAGCATCGTGATGGTTGCTAAAGCAATAAGAGATATCATCATACGGAACGCATCTAGCAAAAGAAGAGAAAGGAAAATAAAGAAATAAGAAAAAATAAAATAGAGGAAAGAAATGAAAAACAAGCACATAACATGATGCATGAACACACATAAAAGAGAAATAAGATGGAAAATTCAAAAAGATGATGCTAAAATTTTGAAAAATTTTAAAAACACTAAAATAAAGGAAAAATGCAACTAATGCATCTAAATGGCATGGAAATACACTCCCCCAAGCTTAAACTTCACATTGTCCTCAATGTGATCATAAAAGGAAAAATATGAGGAACAACGATAAATATGAGGGAGGTGAATGAAAAATGATGAAATGAATGACATGAAATCCTAATGCAACTACATGCACATACAATGATGCATGAGAGCGCCTTCCCCCAAGCTTATACCAAACAATCCTATTCAAATGACTCGATCAAAAATATCACGGCTTCACTAAGCGATATCAAGTCAAACAAATAAGAAAGTAAGGTTTCACTTGAAAGAAATGCTCGGTGGGTGGTGAGCAAAAAGGATGTGACACATCAAAATAGAGGGCAATTAATATATATAATAGGTTTGGGGTGTAAAAACTTTTGTTGCCATCATATGAGGTAATATTTATTCAAGCAAATCTATACGTTCCTCTCGCTGTCGAGAGAATTCGTGTTTATTTAAAGCATAAAAATTTCTACACTACTGGATTGATATCACCTATAGCAAAAGGCGGATCCAGTATCTTTGCCGGTGCATGCAATTGCTCTAACTGCTCCTTTCATGGCTCCGCCAGACGCGTGTGTCCACAGACTCCATCAGACTCCAACAATGCGGCTCCCAGCACCTCTCCAAGGACTCCACCTGTACCCTGCAAGAGATAAGCCGCATCAATCTGATGTGGATAATTCTTTCCCAAAATAAATGTATTTTAAAGAGGGTCATCAACATAAGTATTTAAAATTAAAAACGGTTGACAACACTTCCCTGGAAATAAATCTCTACTCTCATGTACCACGTCGATCAACTCCTCATTGTTCGCCTCAGATTGTTCAGGTAGCTTGGGCATATAAGCATAGGTCTCATCAGGCAGCTCCTCATCATCATCAGATCTATCCCATCGCACCTCCTGATCATATTCAATAGCGTCCATGGGTGCTAACTCCTCACTCTCCTCCTCGTATACGTCCCATCGTACCTCTTGATCGTATGTACATGAATCCTGCAAAAGAAACGATGAGTCGCCAAAATCCGAATCATAAAAAACATCATACACGGGAGGAGAATCAAATGTAGGAGATGATGGAGTAAATAGATCTCCCTGAAGGGGAGCCATAAGCTTTGTGGGATTGTCATCAGCATCAATGGAAGCGTGGTCCTCTGAGGGATGCTCAGCCCCTCTGTAGAAGGTGGGGATGGCTGCGGTAGCTCGAAAGGAGGGGGGCACAATTCGGGCTCCATCTGTGTGCAGATGTCATTGTCCAAAGTCACGTCCTCCTCGATGGTCTGCTCCACTACTGTATGCATGACCTCCAAAATAATATCATCTGATCGTATAGGCTGCTCTAACTCAGGTGGGTGGCAGGGGGAGGCGACGACGACATAAGGTGGCTCTATAGGCTCCTGTATCTCAACCATGGTGTAAAAATGGGTCTTGTGCCCCTCAATTAGAGCGTAGACTCCATCATCAATTATGCCTGTGGAAGAGATACAATGAGTAATAAAGTTTTGAAATTCAAGCTCAAAAGGCTCACCTGCCGTTATTGTCAATGGACCGGAATTTCGAACTATGTCGATAATGTTTCTCAATAGGTCTGTGTACGTGTTCTCCTTTGGCAACTCAGATGTCTCTATTTGTGGAGTGTTGATGGTATAAAGGTGGATATGATCACCTTCAAGTGAAGCATACACTCCATCTATGATAGTACCTGCACTAGAGACATTAGCCATAACAAAATCGATGAATACTTGTTCGTATGGTTTACTTACCGTAACGGTTAGTGAACCGGTAGATCGAGCATCATCTATCATTTGCTCCAAGGCTGCTGCCAACTGCAAATCACTAAACTTTCCCACTTGCATCCTCTTCAGAAACTCACGTGAGGGTCCCTTTAGCCTTCTAGTGAAGATATCAAATAGCGTGGAGTCATTTCACTCATGGTCTGACTCCGTCTGAAACATTTCTAACCTTCCTTCAAACATATACAAGGCTTCCCCGAAGGATTCTCCATCGGCCTGATAGAATGCAGCGAGATATATGTAGGATTGTATAGAGCCCGCTCGCATTTTCTTTGGAAGCATCATTGCTGCAACAACTGTACCTGATCAATCAAAGTAAACAACCTGGAAAAGACGTCAGTGGTACAAAGAGAGATAAAGATAATAATAGCAGGTGGTGGGAAAAAATCTCTCTCAATGTGTTTTTTTTTGATTTTTTTTTGATTTTTTAATGTAACCTAATCAGCCTAATTGGGACAAATTGGCACCCAACAGGAAACACCTCCCAGGCAACGGCGCCAAAAACTTGATCGGCCCCGGATATACACCCGGAGAACGAATGTAGTTTTACCGCAAGCGCACGGCATAGTGGCGAGTGGGTATCGAACACGAGGAGGTGGTGTTGGCTTCAATCTATCCTAGGTCGGTTTGACTACGAATGTATTATTGGTGGAGATGGTTATGGAATGATGTAATGAAAATGGTGGTGGATGTCGGTGTCGGTGATAAAGAAGTTGAATAAAATATCGATTCAAATATAATATAATAGAAGTGTCTAGAGTTAGGGAATCCCCACTACGGATCGTCATGCATCATTGTGAATAGTGAATCTCAATATTACTAGACTTGCGTTGAGGTGAACTAGTCGTAACTGAATATAGAACCAAGCTCACGCTCTCGCACTATTGCCGGTCTATAGCAACCTAGGATAGGGCCCAATCTCTTGCAAACCCTAGCCTAAGCCACTAGCATTAGGATCGACATCATCGTTCAATCGCACCTCGAGCCCACTCTCGTGCAAACTCGAGTTAGGATCTAGGTTATGATAGTTCGTATTCGTCCAATCTCTTGCAAACGAATATTGGTATAGAAACACGATTAAAAATCCTAGCTTTGGCCCAATCTCTTGCAAACCAATTGTAGAGAAGTCCAATCGTAAATCTAAATCGAATATCTAGGCCTTCCCATCGATTAGAATCCAATCTCTAGCAAACCCCAATCGATGGAAATCCCTAGCTATCCGTAATAAATCGATCACAACCTAACCTCCTAGCAATTCTAGCAATTTAGAAATTCATTCATCACAAATCTGAAATTAGATCCATAGGGTTCATGCACATGCCCTAGAACAACAAATCAACTCAAGTATAGCAATAACGATATGCGAATCAATAAAAATCATTGCTTGCATACAAAAAGATAGAAAAATAAAGATTCAAATAACAAGAACAAAATACTTAGCTTTGATGAAGATCTTCAATCCAAATACAAGCTTTTTGATCCAAGAGGGGGCCTAGGGCATGGCCTAACCTCTAAAATAATCCCTAAGAAAACATGTGGGAACTCCCCTCTAATGGTGGCTACAAAACCCCTATATAGTCTCCCAAAACCCTAGCAAATAACCCTAGAAAACCCCTCAAATTCGTGCCCCAAAACAGCCCAAACCGAACTTAAAATCTGGGCCCATGCCGCACTCGGCCGAGTGGAACATGTGCACCGGTCGAGTGGAAATTCCAGCACTGCTGTATCAACTTACAGAAATTCCCCAGATTTCATCCGACCTCCGATTTGCATGTTCTTGGCGGCATTGGAATTGTCATGAAGTCTACCATCCATAAAAAATATGAGAAAAATACTTTGATTGATGGACAGATAGCAGATTTCAAAAGAGTGGGATGCTATCTGAAAATCTGGGCGCTGCGTGTCCTCGACATCACTCGGCCGAGCGGCAAATGTCACTCGGCCGAGGGGCTTTTGGTACTCGGTCGATTTGGATATTGTAGTTGACTGACGGATTACAGTAAGTCTGGGATTTTTGCTTGCCGTCGTCGTGATGCCACTCGGGCGAGTGGTGTCTTCGTGCTCGGCCGAGTGGTCTGGCGATGCTCGGCCGAGTGCACGCTGATATTCAATCTGCTGCGTGTCCGATCTGGTTGGTCGAGCAGGCTCTTGATGGTCGGTCGAGTGACTCCTTCACTCGGCCGAGTGGCATGCTGAAAATGCTCAATCTTCATCATTTCGCTTCCTCGTCGCTCTTACGACGTTCTTTCTTCTTCCACTAGTCTTCTATCACTGATAGGTCCTCAATAAGTCCATGAGCGATGCTCCGTTACGCGTGCAAGTCCTTTAAGCTCATTTTTGCTCCCAATTGCTCATATTTTCTGAAATTCGACAAAAACAAGAAATAGTGAAAAGTAACACAATATCATCGAATAATCGTGAAAATCGCAATATGAGCAATCGAAATGGCATGCAAATATGCAGAAAAAAGGTGTAAAATATGGACCGATCAGAGAGCATGGAGAAGGAGCCTTGGAACAAGTGCAATATGTTGCGGGGAACTTCGGTTATTGGGCTAACCCGGCCGCAAGGAATCATCCGGGATTTTCGTATGCAAATAATGAAGGGGCCCTACACCCGCCATCGCAACAACCTCAAGCTAGGCCCCCACCTCCACAACCTCAATACCAACCGAGGGGGCCACCGCAACAAAGCTACCTGCCTAGGCAACAAGCGGGACCGTATAGGCCACCGGGTTATAATCAAAGTTGGAGAGCTCCGAACCCACCACAAGCACAACCAAGATCGGATCACGAAGCTAGGGTGGAGAAATTCATGGTGGAGCAAAGAAAAATAAATGCTAGTTAACGGTGCAACAAGACTCGCTTAATACCGTCGTTGCACAACTTGGATAGCAACTTGCGTTGCTTAACAAAAACACTCAACAATTGCCGGCTCAACCAGAGCCCAATCCACGGAGCAATACCGGCCACATAAATGCGGTGGTGGCGGTTACTACTAGGGGCGAGAAGGATACTACTCCGGCCATGGTCCAAACCAAGGAGCCCGTGGAAGAGATTTTGGACGATAAAGAGCCGGCAATTGAGGAGGAGAGCACAAATGAGCCGCAAGAAGGTGGAAATTCTGAAGTTAGGAAGCCTAATGAGGAGCGCACATACATGCCACCGGTGCCCTTTCCGCAACGGTTGGCAAGAGCCAAGATCGAGATGAGGCTCGCCAAGTTCCTTGAATACTTGAGGGGAGTTAGCCTCAATATACCTTTCTTGGATGCTATAGTAGAGATCCCGTCATATGCCAAGCTCTTGAAAGACTTAATATCGGGAAAGAAAAGGAAGGAGAAAATAATGCTTGCCGAGTGACGCACCCGCAATCTACACCTAGGATCCACCTGGCGGTGTCACGATCACCAGGCGTGATATGGCTCCTAGGCTACGACTTCGGGTTCAATCCGCAAGCGGACGGTGTCGAGTTATAGTATATAAGATAGTCGAATCCCACAAGAACGGTGATAGTGTCCGTGGTAATCTAAGTCTATTTCTAAGTCTAGAAGTAATGTAGCGGTCGGAGTGAGAATGATTTGGGTTGATTGTTGTTGTTGTGTAATATAATAAAAGGAACTAGGGCTTTAGGGATCGCCGCTAGAATCGTTGGGGTCGATGTTGAATAGGTTCCTCACATCGCATTAGGGCTAGGGAATTAATCTCCCAATTCGTACCACTCTCGTGGGTTAGAATTATGGGGTATTTCGGTGGCTCTCGTCGATGCAATAGCGGTAGCCATCGATGTAGAGATATAGTTCGTCGATGGATCCCCTTAAGGCGCGAGCCAGACATGGTCACGTGCCTTGATTGGATCCATCGATTTCCCTATTCGAATCCCTAGATACCCCTTAAGAACATCGATTCCACAGACCGTGGGCATGATCTCAGTACGGGTTATCTATGGATTCGGTAGGATCTACCGAAATACAACCCTAGATGCCCAATTCGGTGTAAGGATCCAGATCTACATTTTCCCCTAAAATCCTAGGGTTCACCCATCGGCCCTAGAGAGGATCTACTCACTCATGGTGATCAGAACGTACAAAAATATCGAATTCACGTAGGAAAACATTTTTTGCAACAAAAGAAATGAGGGCTAAAAATTACTTACAGCGAGAATGAACGAAGAACAAATCCAGAAAAAGCAGAAAGCAATAATCTTCAATTAACGATCCTGAGTTGCGACAAAAACTAATCCAAAAAGTTCCCTACCAAAATCGCTCAAAACTCCTCCCAGAAATCTCAAAACAAAACTCAGAAATTAGATCTCCTTCGCTGAGCCTACAGTCGTGTGCTTCAGCTGCCCAAAACCGCGCACATCGCGCGTCCAAAAAATCTTTCAAAAATGCACCAGGAAGTGCCGGCCGAGTATGTGACTCGGCCCGAGTCGGAGCTGCTCGGCCAGTGGTTCGGCCCGGGTCGCATGTGGCTCGGGCTCAGAATGGGTGACTTGGTCGGCGGTTCGGGGTGTGCTCGGGGGCCTACTCGGGCATGTCATCAGTTGCTCGGCTCGAGTCTGCCATATCAGCTGCTTCTCAACATGTCACGGCTCGGCCCGAGCAGCAAGCTGCTCGGCCCGAGCATTTTCTGGGAAAGTTCTATGCAGCAGCAGTTGCCTCTCTCTCTGCTCTCTCTTTCTTCTCCTCCTTCTCTCCTCCAATAGCTCTGTGAACATGACGAACTCCTCCAGAGCCCCACCAACAGGCTCATGAGCAAGTCGGATGTGTCCATACCCAGGCGGGGGTCCAAATCGCTCCAAAATCCCTGAAAACTCAAAATATACTACGAAACTCGAAATATCATCAGAAATACCAAAATCGCAGTAAAAAGTGAGATTTGGACGCGGGGATGACATGCAATGCGATGGGGATATGATATGAAAATGATGTAAAATATGGACACATCAAAATCCCCAAGCTTACCTCTTACTCGTCCTCGAGGAAGACGATACGCCGGGGGGAAAACAAAATAAAATTAAGAAAATGTAAACAAAAGGAAGTGAAAAACAAAAAGAGAGAAATAAGAGGGAAATGCTAAGGATGGTCAGTCAGATCTCTGGCCTAAAAATTTTATCACGATGCTCTGAGTGCTAAACATGCATGCTATTAGTGATTTCAAGCTTTATATATCATATGTCATGCAATGCAGGCAAAGAATAGGGATCTACTGAAATAACACCGTCAAATCCTATCAATCTCTTGCAATCTCTAGAGTCTAGTATAAAATAGTTGACAATGCCCTTTCAATCATAGATACACAAGGAGTACAAAAGATTCACGCAACATGCAACAGAGAATAGAAAGATCATGCCATTCAGATATTCAAATTGATACGTGAAAGATCTCCAAAACCAAAGTAATTCGTAAAGTCTGGGTTTTATTAAATCTCCCCGACGTGCACCATCTCCACTCTAATGTCAAGCTCACTCATATGATCAGTTGGTTTACTCTCCCAAGCTTAGCTTGAGGCATCGCATCAATGAAAATGATATGGAATTTTATTTTTCTTCCTAGAATGAGATATAGCTTCTTAGTGAAATAACACAAAACGGTATTTATTCATTTTGTTTCTTTTCTTTCTTTTTCTTTGCTTTTCTTTTTTTTTCAATTAAGAAGCTATACCTTTTATTTTTATACATGGGAAGTGAGATGCAATAAAGTAGCTATAGGGGTGTAACCAACTGATATGTAGAGAAAAAATAGATATGTGGAGAAGGAAGATAATGGGACACTCGGTTCACTCATAAGAGGGTGCACATAAGTTCGATAAAATAAAACTCTAACTAAACTCATATATAGCATGGGTATTTCACTTATCAAAATGAATACTGAAAATAGCATGCGGTAAGAATCACAATGTAAATAGGCATGCAAACAGAAGTGAATAAGATAGTAAAAACAGGTGCTCTAAGTGTTCAGTGATGCGTGAACCTGGGTGCGTTTCCCAACATAAGTCATACTAGATACTAATTCATGCAATTGACTTCAATTCATATCAAGTATTAAATCAGACAGATCATCAAAAGAAATACATGCATATAGACGATAAAGCAGAAATTATTCCTAATAACATGCCAAAGAGATAAGCATCGCTAAAACTAATAAAGCCTAGAGAGATATCATCATTCAGACCATCCTCAGCAGAAATAAAGAGAAACAGAGAAAAAGTGGAAATAGATAAAAAGAAGATGCATGCATGAGAAAAAACAGAAGATATGATGCAAAATGAGAAAAATAAAATGGGGCGGTAAAGTGGCGAAAAAGTGAAATAAAAACTGAAAATAAGGGAGAAAATGCGAAAATAAAAATTAAAATAAAAATAAAGCGGGAGCGCTCATCCCCAAGCTTAACCTAGTAGTGTCCTCACTGCTAAGAAAAAGCTCGTCAGCGGGAGATGATGCTAAAGGGGTGGAATGGGCGGGAAAATAAGATAAAAACTATGTGAATAAAGGAAAAAAGGAAATAAAAATAAAAATGTGACATGATGCAATGCAGTTTGGAATGATGCATGTGCGGGTCCTCCCCCAAGCTGTGGTAAAGCAGGGCCCCGTAAAGACAGATGGGCACAAATAATATGGGGGAGGACAAAACTGGATAGGACTATATAAAGCAGAGGCACCACCCTCTAGGGGTGGTGATGGGTCCGTCTGCTGTGGACCCAGGGTGGTGGGTGGTGGCTGGGATGGTCGGAACTCGTGCCGGGGGTCGGTACGCATGTGACACATGAGGCTCTGAAGGAAAGGCAGGTCACGATCGACCACCTCTTGAGTTACCGGACCACCATAATATCCTGCTAGAAGGACCTTGGCACCAAAGCGGTCTTCTTGATCATAGTCACGAAATGTAATCTCAAATTCTGTGTCTCCTATGTAAATGGGCCCAGAGGGGCATGGGGGGGAAGGTGGTGCAGGGGTGGCGGGGGATGAATTGGTGGCGGTGGTGGCTCGGGTGGGGGTTCTTGTGCGATGAGTGCGCCGGGTAGGCCGAGGGTTGGATGTGCCGGTGTTGGCGGGTCTAGCACGGCGTGGAGGCATTGTGTAGGAGGAGGAAAATAATGATGAAATAAGTAAAGAAGGGGGGCGAGTTTACCGACTTGAAAAAGATGGGGTTTTGTTTTGGTGTCGTGGTTGTCGTCGGTTTGGATTATCCCCAAGCTCTTCAAAGATGTATCCTTGTTATTAAGCAATTCAAACCTGAAAGAGAAACAAGGTGGGCGTCAGTATTTTTAGACAAGGGAAACATCGGATTCAATTTGTAAAGAACAAATGCTTGGTAGAATGTTGAATGATTGGAGGCGGCCTCGTGGAGGGAAGGAACAGCTCCAAGAGAGATGGTGACGGCTGCAAGGGGGCAGGAGGGTTTGGCCGAGCGAAGAAGTCATCTCAGATTCGGCAACGACATTTAAATAGGCGTAGATGGGCTGGTCGTAAGGCGCAGCGGCCCGCTTTGCAGCGAAGAGCGACTCGGACTGAGTCGCTTTATCGCTCGGTTGCGGGGAGAATGACTCGGTCCGAGTCAGATCATGCTCGGGCCGAGTTCATATTACCTTTCCCGGGTCAACAAAGTGACAATTTCTTCTCACTTTTAGGCCCATGTAAAACTCGACCGAGCAAGAAGTTGCTCGCACCGAGTCAAGCCCTGCTTGGGACGAGTTAAAAATACTCTGTCCAGGTTGACAGAGTGACATTTTCTCCTCAATTTCCTCAGCCTGTAAAACTCGACCGAGTAAATAGTAGCTCGGGACGAGTCGATTTCAGCTCGGGCCGAGTTAAAAATACTCTGCCTGGGTTGGCAGAGTAACGTTTTCTCTCAGCATGTAGAACTCGACCGAGTACGAAGTAGCTGGCACGAGTCGATCTCAGCTCGGGCCGAGCAAAGATCTACTCGGACCGAGCTGCCATTGCATTATCCCATCCATCTTTTCGTATCTATCTCGCTCGACCGAGCAGATGGCTGCTCGGTCGAGCCGCCTGTTGTTGGATATGGACGACATGTATACACCCATGAGGGGATGTATGAGGGTATACGGACCTCGGATGTGGCGTGCATGAAAGCATGTACGAAGGGAACCTTTTCATGTGTGAAAAGGACCACTCGATAAGTGGAAAAAGTTACTTTATAAGTGCAAAAAGGCACTTGATAAGTGCATAATGAAGAGGATAAGGAAATGCACTAATATAGGCTTATAAGCTTATATATGGTTATTTCCTACAATAACTACCCCTAAAGCCTATAAATAAGACCCAAGGGTAAGGCTTTTAAGGCTAATCTTGAATGCCATAAGTTTGCATAAGGCAAAACTTTTTCCTCTTCTCCCTTCCATTTAGTTCTTCTTCTAAAGTTAGATTTAGATGGTGGAAACACTGCTTCGATCCTCTGTGACGAAGTACTGATCGTTGTGGCGAATCCGAGGGCAACGTTCAGAGACTACAGTGCTGCGTACGCTAACGGACGTTCTCTTTCGATCCTCCATCCTCGCACGATGAGATCCTACATTGGTATCAGAGCCATACGGGTTCGCTCCGGTCTCACCGATGAACGAGGCGTTGTCTTTTTCACGAATGAGTTTCCTACCATTATGGATATGGTAGGAGCGCATCGTGATGGAGAGAATCGCAAAAGTTGTTCTTATCACGTTAGGGTCTTTTGTCATTACGGATATGGCAAGATGTAACGACTGGGTTTTCATGTATGGATTTTATTATAAATATTTATATATTTGGTTGCTTTCCCTTGTTGTGATTTCCATTTCAGTCTCCGTAGTTTTCATTTTCGTTCGTTTCATCGTGATTCTCTAAATTCTTCCGTCGGTCGGCGTGTTTGAAGTAAGTCATTCGTGACGGGCTTCATAACGTCGATATCTTAGAGTTAGAACGAGCCTAGGAGACTTAGGACACCATCCCGGAGCTCCGCGCTCCATTTCGGAACTTTTGGTGCTCATTAGCCGGTGTAAGAAGGGGCACCGACCGACTAGATGACGATCCAGTCGGTCGAAAAACCTTCTTGAACCGACTAGTGGGCTTTGGTAAATGTTCAGGAGTTACTGTTTGTCATTAGTCGGTCTAAGAACGTTGGTTGACCGACTAGGTTGTAAACTAGTCGGTCGGCAATGCTTCTTTAACCGACTAACTCATTTACTATTTTTTTGTATCAGTACTGTTCTTTCTTAGTCGGTCTAAGTTCATCTTTTGACCAACTAGTTGTTAAACTAGTCGGTTAAGTTTTGTACTCAGACCGACTAATTCTTAGTTCTTCTGTACAGTCGAGTACTGTTTACTCTTAGTCGGTCTAAGAACGTTCATCGACCGACTAGATGTCAAACTAGTCGGTCAGTAATTGTTCCTTGACCGACTAAATCTAAATCCTAATTTTCGTCAAGGTTACTGTTTACGCTTAGTTGGTCTGCGTTGGTCAACCGACCGACTAGTTCCCAAACTAGTCGGTCAGTGGTTGTTCTTTGACCGACTAACCAGTGCTGTAAGCCCTAGTTTTTTCCTAGCCGCCACCAAACTCTATAAATACCCCTCCAAACGTTTTCTTCTTCTTCCTCATGACCTAAAACCCTACTTTCTCCTCCATTGAGCCCCCATCTTCCTTAAACCATTAATCCTTCATCCCAAGCTCATCCTCCATCATCCAAACCCTCCCTTGTCACAACCCACCTTCCATCTTCCCCAAACCTTCATCAAACCCCCAAAATCCACATCAAAACCCATTTCTCCAGATTTTTCCCTCATTTCCAGATCTGAGCCAGATCGTTCTTCAGTTGCCGTGGTTGCTCGGCATCGTTCCTTCGTTTCTTCACGGTAATACTCGATTCCTTTAGTTTTAGCATAACCCACATTGACATTGTGAAACCCTAATAAAATGGATTATTAGATGATTAGGGTTCCATTAAGAAATCGATTTAGAATCGTTGTTCTAATAATTGTTTTGCTATAACAGTGATCCATCCGTAGTTTAGCTTGTGACGATCTTCGTTGCTCGTCAACCCCGGTAACAGGCAAGTGAAACTTGCATCTCTTGATTTGGGCCATGTCTTAGGCCATTTCCCTTGCCTTAGCGTAAAAGAGACTAGACGGTGAAAGGATAGCCGTCTAGACGCCCTTGATCTAGCTTGACAACGAAGCTTGGTCCGTCACCTTCATCATGCTTGTATGTCACGTTTAAATTCAATTAACGGTACGCAAATATCTGTTCATGGCATTGCATATTGATTAGTCATCGTGATTGCGTAGCACACGCTACAATACTTATATTTCCTGGCTCGTGTTCCAGAAGCGAGCCCTGTAGTTGGAAACACCAACGCTCGACACACATAGGTGGGGTAAGAGATATGCGGCCACCTGAGCCCTAAGTTGGCCTGATCCGCCACTCCGGCCAGCAGGCAAAATCTCTAGTGCACAAGTGATTAATAGTGATAGGAGATAAGCGGCCTGAGCCACGAGCTGGCCAGCAGGTGGACTCTCTATGCACTAAGTGATAAATAGTGATAAGTGAATCGTGATTAGTGCCTAGTGATTGCTACATCGTGAGTGCGTGACACTCTCCCTTTAAAACTGCTGCATCAAACTAAACTGTCATGTCATTGTTTAATATTATAAGTCCTAGGTTGTTAGTTACTTTCAGTTTCCTTGCCCAAGTCTTTTAGACTTGCTGACATGTGCCCCTTTTCTCTTTTGGGTGACACATGTTAGACCCCGAGCCAGAGTTACTTGCTGAGGGTGAGGTGTTTACGGACGCCGAGCTTGCGCCCGTGTTGGACGAGGACTTCATAGACACTGGAGATCAGTCTTAGTGTCTACGTCTAGTTTTGTTAGATTGCTTAGGTTGTCGGTGCGTGGCACTTAGCTTGATACTCTGTTATGTTTGTGTTTTGTTTGGCCTTGTTCTGGGCCTTTAGACTCTTTCTTTTAGCCTGGTGTCTTTTCTGTGATGTTGAATATTTTGTGGACAAACTATGGGATTGGTATTTCATATCCGTCTCATCTTATTATTATTGTTGTTGTTTCGTTTGCAATTACAGGGACCTGCTTATACTAAATTCACGCTTATCAGGCGTGCAGCTTCACAGCTCCACGCTTGAGCGGACCTTCTCACGTCTCGCCTCTATTTTAGGGAAGCGGGGCGTGACAGGTTTTAGTGGTGGCCCATGCAGGTCTTTCTGTAACTGCAATTATCCGGATAACGATAATAATATAAGATTGTCCAACAAATAAGTTCGACATCTGAGCCCTAAGCTATGAGTCTAATTGTTTCGTTTTCTGTGTCATTAGATGGCAGGAAGGTGAATCACCCGTGGTGGTGGTAGTGGTGCACCCCCTCATGACGAGGAGCCTGAGCGGGAGCCCACTAACGGAGAGATGATGCGGATGATGATGCAGATGATGCAAGTTCAGCAGGGTGTGCTTCTGCAGGTACAGAATGCTCCGGTGGCTCGAGCTGCTCGGGTGGTGGAAGCCCCTCGCCTTGAGCCTGGGGCGAAGCAGTTCAGGGAGCTGGGTCCTGCATATTTTGATGGAACCGAAGGTCCACTAGCTGCTGATGAATGGATGAGGAATATCGAGGACAATCTGAAGATGTCCAAGGTCAACGAAGTTAGTTGGGTTGACTTGGCGAAGCGCCAGCTGAGGGATAACGCCAGGAATTGGTGGGATGCTGAAGAGAAGATGTCGGAGGAGCCGATCGTCTGGGCTACCTTCAAGGCCAGATTTGGTGGTGAGTTCTTCCCAATAGCTGCCAGGGAAGAGATGCTGCAGCGTTTTATCGATCTGAAGCAAGGAAGCTCGTCGGTGGACCGGTATCACCAGAGTTCATGAGGCTAAGTCGGTTTGCAGCGAAGATGGTGCAGGACGCTGAGGAGAGAGCTCAGAGGTTCCTGCAGGGACTTGCTTCGGAGCTCCAGAGTTTTGTGACCTCTTCTGACCGGGAATCTTATCAGAAGGTTCTAGTAGCAGCCAAGAGGCAGGAGCTGATCATGAACCAGAGGAGGGGGTCTATTGTTGGTGCTGGGAAGAGGTCTGTGGAACAGGCGAGAGCTGTGGTTAGACCTGGATTCAGGCCGAACCAGCCTGTTCAGTTTAAGAGGCCAGGAGGGCCTGTTCAGAAGACTTGCCATTTCTGTGGCAAGGAGGGCCATATCAAGGAATCGTGTAGGAGGTTCTTGGGGCAATGTATTGCCTGTGGAGATTCCGCCCATGCTCTCAGGGAGTGCCCGAGGTTGAAGCAGCCTTGGAGGGCACCCATTGCTGCCCCGCCGTTGCAGCAGAGAGCCCCGGTGCCCGCTGGTCGTGGGGTACCCCTTGTTCCACAAGGGCATGCCTTTCGGCAGGCTGTTCCGCCGAGGAGACAGGCATTTCTGATGACCGATGAGGAGATTTTGGCCATGGATGAGGTCATTGCAGGTAACTTTCAATCTAGTTGTTCCTTCCTTAATTAGTTGATTGTTAAAATTATGTTGGTTGCTTGTGTATGAATGTTGCTAGAGTAAGATTTGATTGATTAGACTGTTTGTTAGGTGTGGTTTTGGTTTACACATTCCCTGCCCGAGTCCTCTTTGACTCAGGTGCGTCGATGTGCATTTTGGCCCAGAGCTTCGTGGAGAAGCATTCCTTGTCGACGTCCCCTTTCTCCAAGAGTTGGAACATCGTTACATGGAATGGAGTAGTCTCGGTGCATCGTGGGTGCAGCCCTTGCTCTGTGGTGGTTTGTGGACATGAGCTTTATGCTGATTTTATTGTCCACAACATCACCAACTACGATGCGGTCTTTGGGATGGATTGGCTTGCGAGCTTCTATGCTACGATTGACTGTCGGAGGAAGAGGGTGGTGTTCGAGATTCCCGGACACCCAGTATTTGAGTTTAGCCGTGGCAGCAGTTCGCTTGGTCCTGTCAGATTTCGGGCCAGACCGGTGGAGGTTGTGGCTATGCAGATGGAGTTGGAGAGGCCAGCTGTGGTGCGAGATTTTGATGACGTCTTCCCCGAGGAGATGTCTGGACTTCCACCCGATCGAGCTTTAGAGTTTTCTATTGATTTTATTCCAGGTGCGCAACCGATTTCGAATGCACCATACCGTATGGCGCCTGTAGAATTGGAAGAGTTGCGGAAGCAGTTGGATGAGCTTATGCAGAAGGGTTACATTAATCCCAGCGTGTCTCCGTGGGGAGCACCGGTGCTGCTGGTGAAGAAGAAGGATGGTTCGCGTCGCATGTGCGTGGACTATCGGGAGTTGAATGCGGTGACCATCAAGAATAAATACCCGTTGCCTCACATCGATGATATCTTTGATCAGCTGGGAGGATCGAGGGTGTTTTCTAAGTTGGATTTGAGGAGTGGTTATCATCAGTTGAAGGTGAAGAAGGATGATGTGTCGAAGACCGCTTTCAGGACGAAGTATGGACACTATGAGTTTGTGGTTATGCCTTTCGGCGTAACTAACGCACCCACAGTTTTCATGAATCTGATGAACCTGATTTTCTATGACTTTTAGATAAGTTTGTCGTTATCTTTATTGACGACATTCTGATCTATTTGAAGTCGGAGGAAGAGCATGCCTCGCACTTGAGGACGGTGCTGGAGATTTTGAGGAAGCATCGGTTGTATGCTAAGTTTTCAAAGTGCGAGTTTTGGCTGGACCGAGTTGCTTTTCTCGGGCATGTGGTGACTGGAGATGGTATTTTAGTGGATCCCGAGAAGATTAGGGCCATCAGGGAGTGGCCTGTTCCGTCGTCGGCCTCTGAGATTCGGAGTTTCCTTAGGTTGGCGGGATATTATCAGCGTTGCATTAAGGATTTTTCCCGTATTGCCGAGCCAATGACCAGGTTGACACGGAAGGATATACCTTATGTTTGGTCGGGTGACTGTGAGCATGCCTTTGGTGTTCTGAGAGAGCGTTTGACGTCTGCTCCTGTCCTTGCTGTGCCTGACCGCAGTGGAGGATTCGAGATCTTTTACGATGCTTCTGGCAAGGGTCTCGGTTGTGTTTTGCATCAGCATGGACATGTGGTGGCTTATGCTTCGCGTCAGCTCAAGGTTCATGAGAAGAATTACCCGACGCATGATTTGGAGTTGGTTGCCGTTGTGTTTGCTCTTAAGATTTGGAGGCACTTCTTGCTGAGTGAGAAAGTGAAAATCTTCACCGATCACAAAAGCTTGAAGTATATTTTTACACAGAAGGAGCTCAACATGCGACATCGTCGATGGTTGGAGCTCATGGCGGATTATGAGATTGATTTGCAGTATCACCCTGGCAAGGTGAATGTGGTGCCAGATGCTTTGAGTAGGATTCCCGCGGTGATGGTTTTGACTTCGCAGTGGAGATTGCAGTAGGATTTTTGCGAGTCTAGAGTGGAGATTGTTCTTCCCGGGGAGGCTTCTTCGTTGATGTACATGCTGGTGCAGTCAATGATCGTGGATCGGTTTAAGGCGAGTCAGGCCGGAGATCTGAAATTGGTAAGGATTCGAGGGCAGGTTGAAGCTGGTCTGCGGACTGAATTTTTGATTCATGAGGATGGCTCGCTGAGATTTGGAGCCAGGTTGTGTGTGCCAGCTGGGGATATTAGAGAGGAGTTGATGGTGGAGGCACATAGTTCGCCGTATTCTGTGCATCCTGGTGGGACCAAGATGTACCAGGATCTTCGTCTGAATTTTTGGTGGCATGGCATGAAGAGGAGTGTGGCTCGGAGTGTAGCCAAGTGCTTGGTTTGCCAGCAAGTGAAGGCGGAACATCAGCGTACGGCTGGGTTGCTACAACCGCTTCCGATTCCGGAGTGGAAATGGCAACACATCACTATGGATTTCGTGACTGGACTACCTCGGAGTCTGAAGCAGAATGACGTAATTTGGGTGATCGTGGATCGATTGACCGTCTGCACATTTTATTCCATTCCGAGTAGGACAGTCCACTGAGGCACTAGCAAGGAGATACATGGAGGTAATTTCTTTACCCTCTGTTTCTATTTCCTTCTTCTGGTTTAGATAGTGATGTAACGTGAATCGTGCAGGAGATCGTGCGACTTCATGGAGTCCCCGTGAGTATCGTGTCGGACAGGGACACGAGGTTCACATCTCAGTTCTGGCAAAGTTTGCAGAAGAGTTTGGGTACGCGTCTGAGTTTCAGCACGGCGTACCATCCGCAGACGGATGGCCAGTCCGAGATGACGATTCAGATTTTGGAAGACATGCTGAGAGCGTGCATGTTGGATTTCAAGGGTTCGTGGGAGGACCATCTACACTTGGTGGAGTTCTCTTACAACAATAGCTACCAGGCGTCTATTGGCATGGCGCCTTTCGCCGCTTTGTATGGGAGGAAATGTCGATCGCCATTGAGTTGGGATGACGTTGGCGATCGGGAGCTGTTGGGGCCTGAGATGATTGTGGAGGCTGTGGAGGTCGTCAGGAACATTCGGGAGAGGCTGAGGATTGCTCAGGACCGTTTTAAGCATTGGGCAGATGCGAAACGTCGTCCTTTGGAGTTTCAGCCGGGCGATCATGTGTT
Organism: Scilla litardierei; assembly: GCA_030789695.1. Taxonomy (NCBI): domain Eukaryota; kingdom Viridiplantae; phylum Streptophyta; class Magnoliopsida; order Asparagales; family Asparagaceae; genus Scilla; species Scilla litardierei. Next base: position 20,623,268 of record CM061136.1, read on the forward strand.
TCTGAGGATTTCCCCGAATCGTGGAGTGATTCGTTTTGGGAAGCGAGGGAAGTTGAGCCCGCGATACATTGGACCGTTTGATGTTTTGGAGAGGGTCGGCTAAGTAGCTTACCGCTTAGCCTTGCCACCATCTTTGGAAGGAGTCCATGATGTTTTCCATGTGTCGCAGCTTCGTCGATACATCAGCGATCCGTCTCATGCCGTAGATTTCTCGGAGATCGCCGTTCGCCCAGATTTGACGTATGACCAGCATCAAGTGCAGATTCTAGACAGGCGTCAGAAGTCACTTCGGAACAAGGTCGTCGATCTTGTTAGAGTGATGTGGCGGCACGGTTCGCCGGGAGAGTCTACTTGGGAGAGAGAAGATGAGATGCGAGAGCGCTACCCACTTTTGTTTCCGGACACGTGAGTGTTGGGAATTTCGAGGACGGAATTTTTCTTAAGTTGGGGAGGATGTAACGACTGGTTTTTCATGTATGGATTTTATTATAAATATTTATATATTTGGTTGCTTTCCCTTGTTGTGATTTCCATTTCCGTCTCCGTAGTTTTCATTTTCGTTCGTTTCGTCGTGATTCTCTAGATTCTTCCGTCGGTCGGCGTGTTTGAAGTAAGTCATTCATGACGGGCTTCATAATGACGATAGCTTAGAGTTAGAATGAGCCTAGGAGACTTAGGAAACCATCCCGGAGCTCCGCGCTCAATTTCGGAACTTTTGGTGCTCATTAGCCGGTGTAAGAAGGGGCACCGACCGACTAGATGACGATCCAGTCGGTCAGAAAACCTTCTTGAACCGACTAGTGGGCTTTGTTAAATGTTCAGGAGTTACTGTTTGTCATTAGTCGGTCTAAGAACGTTGGTTGACCGACTAGGTTGCAAACTAGTCGGTCGGCAATGCTTCTTTAACCGACTAACTCATTTAATATTTTTTGGTATCAGTACTGTTCTTTCTTAGTCGGTCTAAGTTCATCTTTTGACCGACTAGTTGTTAAACTAGTCAGTTAAGTTTTGTACTCAGACCGACTAATTCTTAGTTCTTCTGTACAGTCGAGTACTGTTTACTCTTAGTCGGTCTAAGAACGTTCATCGACCGACTAGATGTCAAACTAGTCGGTCAGTAATTGTTCCTTAACCAACTAAATCTAAATCCTAATTTTCGTCTGGGTTACTGTTTACGCTTAGTCGGTCTGTGTTGGTCACCGACCGACTAGTTCCCAAACTAGTCGGTCAGTGGTTGTTCTTTGACCGACTAACCAGTGCTGTAAGCCCTAGTTTTGCCCTAGCCGCCACCAAACTCTATAAATACCCCTCCAAACATTTTCTTCTTCTTCCTCATGACCTAAAACCCTAATTTCTCCTCCATTGAGCCCCCATCTTCCTCAAACCATTAATCCTTCATCCCAAGCTCATCCTCCATCATCCAAACCCTCCCTTGTCACAACCCACCTTCCATCTTCCCCAAACCTTCATCAAACCCCCAAAATCCACATCAAAACCCATTTCTCCAGATTTTTCCCTCATGTCCATATCTGAGCCGGATCGTTCTTCCGTTGCCGTGGTTGCTCGGCATCGTTCCTTCGTTTCTTCACGGTAATACTCAATTCCTTTAGTTTTAGCATAACCCACATTGACATTGTGAAACCCTAATAAAATGGATTATTAGATGATTAGGGTTCCATTAAGAAATCGATTTAGAATCGTTGTTCTAATAATTGTTTTGCTACAACAGTGATCCATCCGTAGTTTAGCTTGTGACGATCTTCGTTGCTCATCAACCCCGGTAACAGGCAAGTGAAACTTGCATCTCTTGATTTGGGCCATGTCTTAGGACATTTCCCTTGCCTTAGCGTAAAAGAGACTAGACGGTGAAAGGATAGCCGTCTAGACACCCTTGACCTACCTTGACAACGAAGCTTGGTTCGTCACCTTCATCATGCTTGTATGTCACGTTTAAATTCAATTAACGGTACGCAAATATCTGTTCATGGCATTGCATATTGATTAGTCATCGTGATTGCGTAGCACACGCTACAATACTTATATTTCCTGGCTCGTGTTCCAGAAGCGAGCCCTGTAGTTGGAAACCCCAACGCTCGACACACATGGGTGGGGTAAGAGATATGCGGCCACCTGAGCCCTGAGTTGGCCTTATCCGCCACTCCGGCCAGCAGGCGAAATCTCTAGTGCACAAGTGATTAATAGTGATAGGAGATAAGCGGCCTGAGCCACGAGCTGGTCAGTAGGTGGACTGTCTATGCACTAAGTGATAAATAGTGATAAGTGAATCGTGATTAGTGCTTAGTGATTGCTACATCGTGAATGCGTGACACTCTCCCTTTAAAACTGCTGCATCAAACTAAACTGTCATGTCATTGTTTAATTTTATAAGTGCTAGGTTGTTAGTTACTTTCAGTTTCCTTGCCCAAGTCTTTTAGACTTGCTGACATGTGTCCCTTTTCTCTTTTGGGTGACACATGTTAGACCCCGAGCCAGAGTTACTTGCTGAGGGTGAGGTGTTTGCGGACGCCGAGCTTGCGCCCGTGTTGGACGAGGACTTCGTAGACACTGGAGATCAGTCTTAGTGTCTACGTCTAGTTTTGTTAGATTGCTTAGGTTGTCGGTGCGTGGCACCTAGTTTGATACTCTGTTATGTTTGTGTTTTGTTTGGCCTTGTTTTGGGCCTTTAGACTCTTTCTTTTAGCCTGGTGGCTTTTCTGTGATGTTGAATATTTTATGGACAAACTGTGGGATTGGTATTTCATATCCGTCTCATCTTATTATTATTATTGTTGTTGTTTCGTTTGCAATTATAGGGACCTGCTTATACTAAATTCACGCTTATCAGGCGTGCAGGTTCACAGCTCCACGCTTGAGCAGACCTTTTCACGTCTCGCCTCCATTTTAGGGAAGTGGGGCGTGACACAAGAACTCTCTGTGACGGGAATAACTGACCGTTCATCTCGCCAAACTCGCACTCTTCATGGATGTTGAGTCTCCATTCAATAGGGAATGTGAACTCTCTTCATGTGGAGCGTGTAGTTTGCGACCGCGAAAGTGTGTTTTTTTGGCACACGACCATTAAAGCCCAACCACTTTCTCGACGAACGGGTGTCTCATCGGAGAAGATGGCAGTTATTCTCAACGGAGAAGATGACCTCTTTGGAGCATGATCACCATGGCCATATGGGCCATGGAGGCTATGCACCCCCCTCCCCATGCGGAGGGGGTTGGCTTCGGCCAATGACAACCAAGCACACCCCCCGAAGGGGGTGGGGGACTCCATGAAGGGGAGGCCGGCCAAGGGAAAGCCGGCCGGCCATGGCCGGCACTGGCATCGGCCAGGGCGACCGGCCAGGTCCACCCTGGCCTCGGCCAGGGCCAGGGCAGAGGCCCCCCCGGCCTCTGCCAAGGCCAGGGCCGGCCCTGGCAGAGGCCAGGGCCAGGCGTCTTGGCCTCTACCAGGGCCAATACCGGCCCTGGCCGAGGCCAGGGCCTGGCCGGCCAGAGGGCCGGCCAGAGGGCCGGCCAGAGGGCCGGCCAGAGGGAGCTTTGGCCTTCGACCAGGGCCTGGCCGGCCCTGGCCGAGGCCAGGGCCTGGCCGGCCCAGGCCGGCCTTCGGCCAAGGCCTGGCCGGCCAGAGGGAGCCCTGGCCTTCAGCCAGGCCCTGGCTGGCCCTGGCCGAGGCCAGGGCCTGGCCAGCCAGAGGGCCGGCCTGGCCTTCGGCCAGGGCCTGGCCGGCCAGAGGCAGCCTTGGCCTTCGGCCAGCCGAGTCCGGTCCTGGCATCGGCCAGGGCCAGGCCAGGCCGAGGAACCCTACGGTGCCGGTGGTTTTGGCCCCGGCCACCTGCATGGCCGGCCCATACGGGATCGGCGGCAGTTGCATACGACAAAACCCCCTATTTGGGGGAATCCGGTCTTGGCACGGCCACGGCTCGACCCCGGTAATGGCTGGGGAAGACCATTACCTCCCGCTGCAAAATACGTTTGCATAATAGGTTTGAAAAATACGTTTTTCAAAATACGTTTTTCAAAAATGCTTTTCCGCTGCAAGTACTATAAGAGTACTGTTATTTGATAAAGTGATGGGGAAATATTGAAAGTTGTTCTAGATCGTGATTGGGATCGTAATGACTTTTCTGATTCTAGAACAACATCTTCAATATTTTTCGAAAGTAACTTATCAAATATAATAATATCATTCCAAGTGGGATTTTCCAAGTGGGAGTGATATTAATCTAGTCTGAAATTTCCACATTCGATTGATTCAGCGTCTCAATGGATCATGATTAGGCCAGTGGTCTTTTGGACTAGTTTGTGGAACACCTCGGCTCTGTCTGGGGGTAGTGAACCATGGACTAGCCATTCCCCTGGTCGGTCCACTGGCCGAGACTGCTGAATTATGAAAATGTCTAAAATGATGACTATAAATATGAAATTTATGCAATGTTTTTGATCGAACCTTCGTTTTATGTCTTTTGCATCATTTTAAAGCTAAAATGTCTTCTGCCGCTAAGAACATCGTCGCTGAGTTGAACAAAGGTGAAAAACTCAACGGCGATAATTACAAACTATGGTCCATAAAGATACAATATGTTCTAGAGGAGCAAGATTTGCTCGAAACTCTAAAGAACATAATGATTGAACCTGAGTTGGGCACTACGGCCCAACACAGAAGAGACAAGGAAGCTTTCGATGCTTGGTCTCGGAAGAACAAGATTGCTCGCATTACGTTGCTATCAAGTATGGCATACGACATAATGCGGATCTTCCGAGAGTATGACCTAGCCATGGACATATGATCCAAGCTAGAGGAGAAGTTTGGTGGCACCTCGGTGTCCAAACTTCGTTCTTTAACTATAAGATTCGATTCGTACAAGAAACGTCCAGATCATTCCGTGGGGAAGCATCTGCGACATATGGCGAATCTAATCTCAGAGTTAAAGGATGCAGGTCATGTGCTCACTGATGAGCAACAAATCCAAGCAGTCATACGTTCCCTACCAAATGGGTGGGACCAAATGAAGATGCATCTCACTCATAATGAGAGCATCAAGAACTTCAGCGATGTTTCTAAGCACCTCGAGTTAGAGGAAGAGCGGCTTGCGGCCGCCAAGCCAAGTGCAGAAGTGCACATGGTTGCTAGTTCCTCACACGGGGGAAAGAAACGGAAAAATCGTTCGAAGTTTACTAATGAACGTAATAAGCAACCAGAGTCTACCAAGAAACCCAAACATAAGGGTGGGCACAAGAAATGGCACAAGAAGAAGGACTTGAAGAAGATCAAGTGTTTCAAGTGCAACAAGTTAGGTCACTATGCTCGTTCATGTATGAGTGGAGGTGACGAGGTAACTTGTAATAATACTAGTTACATATGTGTTTCTAGTTCAATATTTCTTGTAGAATCTAATCCATTTTGGATAATTGATTCAGGTGCCACCGACCACATAGCAAGGGACAGACGGTCCTTCGTGGAGTATCATCGGATAACCCAAGGAACGAAGTGGATATATGTAGGAAACAACACACGTGTTGAAGTGAAAGGCGTTGGGACGTGCAAGCTCGTCTTGGACAACGGCCGCACTATCCTACTTCATGATGTTCTCTTCGCTCCGGATATTCGAAGAAATATTATATCTGTGGTCGTCTTAATGGGTCTTGGTTATAGTTGGTTCTTTCATAGTTGTAGAGTGGACTTGTCTTGTAATAATTCCTTAATTGGTTCTGGGTATGTTTTCAAAGGATTTGTTGTATTAAATATAATGTATGATTCCTCATTTTATAATGAAAATTTCCTTGTTGCAAATTCATCAAATTATGAGTCAGATGTAATTTGTTGGCAGGCAAGGCTTGGTCATATTGGACCAACACGAATGGATAGACTTGCCAAATGTGGTCTTCTATCCAATGTTTCAAAGGTCAAAATGTCGACTTGCGAACATTGCCTTGTAGGAAAATCTTGTCGCAAGCCGTTTGGAACCGGCACAAGGGCCGAGGTTCCATTATAGCTCATCCATTCGGACATATGTGGTCCGATGAATGTCAGGACAAGACGCGGGAAGTCCTTTTTCATCACTTTTATTGATGACTTCACCCGATTCAGTCATATCTATTTGATATCCCACAAAAGTGAAGCATTAACCTGCTTTAAAAACTATATGAGTTTGGTGGAAAATCAATTAGATCGCAAGATTAAGGTCTTGCGAACCGATAGAGGCGGTGAATATCAATCAGTAAGTTTTAAGGAACTTTGTGATGAAAAGGGCATAGGTCATCAGGTAACTATGCCTTATACTCCACAACAAAATGGTGTTGCTGAAAGGAGGAATAGGACTTTGATGGAAATGGTCCATTCAATGATGGCGCAAGCTAACTTGCCAATCATCTTTTGGGGTGATGCATTATTGACGGCTACTTTCATCTTGAATCGCGTACCTTCGAAATCAGTTAGCTCCACTCCTTATGAGTTGTGGAACCAAAGGTCTCCTGACTTAAGCATATTAAAACCTTGGGGGTGTGCATCCTACGCACATATTTCCTCCCAAAAGTATGGCAAACTTGGGCCAAGGGGGAGGAAATGTATCTTCATACGATACGCAGAAAACTCCAAAGGTTATGTTTTTATTGGTCAGGAAGACAATGGAGGACTAATTGAATTTGAGTCGAGGGATGTCACTTTCTTGGAAAATGAGTTTCCAAGACAGGACGAGATAAGCCAGGACTTATCTCTATTTGAGATTTATGATCAAGAAGGATTACCTCATTCGAGTGGGAGAATTCTTGGTGAAAACGAAAATACGTTTCAACCTTCACCAATGGATGATGCGAATGATGCAAATCCTATTTTATACGGGAATAATGATCCAAGTGGGAGCATTTCTAACGACATTCCAAGTGGGAGTGATATTAGAATTGATCTAAATTCGAGTCAACAAGGACTTGAAGAATCTCAAATACGACGTAGTAGTCATACAAGGTTATCTCCTCTAAGATTTGAGGATGAATTCCCACAAACCTTTATGACTTTACTACACGAAGATGACGAGCCTGCTACTTTCAAACAGGCCGTATCATGCCCTGCAAAAGAATAATGGATAGAAGCGATGAAGGAGGAATTAGAATCCATGAAAGTTAACCAAGTCTGGGACTTGGTTAACTTACCCAGAGGACGTAGAGCTATTGGGAACAAATGGGTTCTCAAGATCAAGCATAAGTCTTATGGCTATATAGACAGATATAAAGCTCGCCTTGTCACGAAAGGTTTTACGCAACAGGAAGGGATAGACTACGAAGAGACCTTCTCACCTTTTGTTCGTTTTACCTCGATTCGCTTGATTCTGGCTTTGGTAGCTTGCTTAGACATCGAATTACATCAAATGGATGTAAAGACTGCCTTTCTCAATGGAGAATTGGACGAGGAGATCTATATGGAACAACCAACAGGGTTTGTAAAAGAAGGAAACGAACATAAGGTTTGTAAACTTCGTAAGTCCATATATGGTCTTAAACAATCCTCGAGGCAATGGTATATACGATTTCAAGAAGTTTTATTATCAAATGGTTTTTCCATGCTTGATGAAGATAACTGTGTATATATCAAGAGGATTAAGAGCAAGTATGTCATTATGTCTCTATATGTAGATGACATTTTAATAGCCGGAAATGACAAGGGCTTTGTGATGGATATCAAGGCTTGGCTTTCATCAGTATTTGAGATGAAAGACATGGAAGAAGCCGCATATATCCTTGAAGTTAAGATTTCAAGGAATCGTTCGAAGAAACTTCTTTCTCTTTCACAAGAGAATTATATAAAGAAGGTTCTAGAATGTTTTAATATGCAGGACTGTAAGTCCATTGATACTCCAATAAGCAAATGCGATAATTTATGTCTGAAGATGTGTCCTAAGAACCAAAAGGAAAAGGAAATTATGGAAAAAGTTCCATATTCCAGTGCAGTTGGTAGTCTTATGTACGCTATGATGTGTACAAGACCGGACATCTGTTTTGTCGTTGAAATGCTAAGTCGTTACCAATCCAATCCAGGGCAAGCACACTGGAAAGCGGTTAAGAGGATAATGCGGTATCTTAAAGGAACTGCGGACTATGCTTTATGCTATCAAGGAAATGCCTTGAGGCTCGAAGGCTACACTGATGCTGATTGGGCGGGTGATCTCGATGAGCGACGATCAACCTCAGGACATGTTTTTCTACTCGGATCTGGTGCAATATCATGGAGTAGCAAGAAACAATCCTGCATCGCACTTTCAACTATGGAAGCCGAGTTTGTAGCATTTAGCATGGCAGTCCAAGAAGCTGTTTGGCTTAGGTAGTTCTTAGACAAGCTAATTGATGCAAGTGACTCAGATGTGTACCCATATACAGTGACAGTCAAGCATCTATAGCCTATGTCAAACATTCAAAGTTCCATTGTAAGACCAAACACATTGATATCCGCTACAAATTTGCAAAAGACTATGATAAGAACAAGAAGGTAGACATTAGATACATATCTACGCATGAGATGATAGCGGATCCGCTTACGAAGGCGATCTCCAGAGATGTGTTTTACAAACACTTATCTTCTCAAGGATTGCGTAAGAGCTGAGTTGTATCAATGTAAATTCCCATGTCTATGAAAGATCAAATTTAATAAATGAATAAGTTCTTTTTTCAACATTGCATATGAATTTCTTGAAAATGTTTGTGTACATTTCTTTTAATCTCAGCTGTTTTTTTATATGTCGGACAGATTGAGGTTGGCTCTCTCACATGAGCAACCGCCTTTATTCTATCAGACGGATAAAATAAAGATGAGACCTGTTTAAAGTCAAAATCGTCAGACGGATGATTTAGAGTCATGACTTGAACAAAATGGTCGTATGAAAGATCTGCATCATATGGATGCTTACAAAAGATCTAAGAAGATTTTTTAAATCTTATCTGTCTTATGTGGGATGTGGGTCCAAGAGATCAATGAGTAGTAAAAGGGACTCAAAGTCAGACATTGTGGTGTCTGACCATCATCCTTACAACATTATTAAGACATACGCTCCCTGGGAAAGGAGTGATGTTGTAATACGTATTCATACTACGTATGCATTTTGACCATTGGGTTAGAATTGTAATTATGTTTACTATTATGTGAGACCCAAAGACCACATGGGTCTTAACTACTTACCCTTATGGACTCTAATTAGTTCCTTTAGATTTGACTGGGTGATCACTATCTTAGCATGTTGCTTATGGACTATGGTAAATTCGGTCCGACGGGGCATGTTAGAAAAGCGAGTCAAGTCAAGATTGAAAGGATCACAAGAAGAGGAAGATTAATTTCATATTCACATTTGGACTTTGGAGATTCAAAGCTGGCCAGCCAATTGTAATCCAGATGGGATTCAATTGTTGAATATAAAGTATAAGAAATGTGAAGAAATAATCTAGGGTAAAACATGCGTTGATCTACTCAACTTTGCACCCCAAAGAGTGTTGTGTATCTCTAACAAGTGCACAACAGCGGACTCTATGCGCATGACGGTCACACGGTCTATTTCTCGGTATGATAGATTGAAGAACTGAAGGAAAAGATGTTTCCTTACAATCCCCTCAAGTGTGAGTGGGAGATGTTGGATATGGACGACATGTATACACCCATGAAGGGATGTATGAGGGTATACGGACCTCGGATCTCGCGTGCATGAAAGCATGTATGAAGGGAACCTTTTCATGTGTGAAAAGGACCACTTGATAAGTGGAAAAAGTCACTTTATAAGTGCAAAAAGGCACTTGATAAGTGCATAATGAAGCAGATAAGGAAATGTACTAATATAGGCTAATAAGCTTATATATGGTTATTTCCTACAATAACTACCCCTAAAGCCTATAAATAGGACCCAAGGGTAAGGCTTTTAAGGCTAATCTTGAATGCCATAAGTTTGCATAAGGCAAAACTTTTTCCTCTTCTCCCTTCCATTTAGTTCTTCTTCTAAAGTTAGATTTAGACGGTGGAAACGCTGCTTCGATCCTCTGTGACGAAGTACTGATCGTTGTGGCGAATCCGAGGGCAAAGTTCAGAGACTACAGCACGGCGTACACTAACGTAAGTTCTCTTTCGATCCTCCATCCTCGCGCGACGAGATCCTACACCTGTGCCTCTTTTGCCCATCTTCCTGTGATGCCTCCTGATGTACCACACCTTCATCCTACTGACTTTTCTTTGTATCCAACCTGCGCAGACTGTAAATTCATCAATCCTAGGATGGTTTTCAAAATTTTATTTCTAAAATATGTAACAAGAGTAAGAATTTGAAAAAGAAGATCAAAAATCCAAGAAATTGGGTTGCCTCCCAATAAGCGCTCGTTTTTAGTCGTGAGCTCGACTCCCCTTAGTTTATCAGTTGTTGTTGGGGAATCCCTCGAGGAAGTATGTCTCCTCCGTTCCCATAGGTTCTCCGGCTCTGTAGGGTTTAATTCTTTGACTGTTGACCTATAAAATTCCATTCTTTCCCTCAAGCTCGACGGCGCCTCCTGGAGATAAGCTCACTATCTTGTAGGGACATGACCACCTCGATTTTAGCTTCCCGGAAAAAAGGCGTCGCCTCGAGTTGTATAGAAGTACCTGGTCGTCGACATCATGGTGAACAACTGTGATGTTTCTATCATGGTATTCCTTGGTTATTTCCTTGTATATCTTCGCATTTTCGTAGGCATGACGCCGAATTTCATCCAACTCATTGCAATGTAGGGCCCGTCGGGTAGGGGCGCTTTGGTAGTCAAAATTCATTTTTTTATCGCCCAGTATGCTCTATGCTCCAATTCCACCGGGAGATGGCAAGCTTTTCCATAAACCAGCATGTATGGAGTTGTACCGATGGGGGTTTTAAACGCAGTGCGGTAAGCCCAAAGTGCGTCGCCCAGCTTGTGCGACCAATCCTTCCTTGAGGCGCTGACCGTTTTTTCTAGAATGCTTTTTATTTCTCTATTAAATACTTCTACTTGGCCGCTGGTTTGAGGGTGGTAAGCAAGGACGACCTTGTGATGAACCACATACTTTTTCAACATCGCCTCGAATTTCTTTCGATGAAATGACTCCCTCCATCACTTATAATCATACGGGGGACTCCGAAGAGGGGGAAGATTGTGTTCTTGAAAAGCTTGGCCACTATCCTCGCGTCGTTTTTCGGGGTGGCTATGGCTTCCACCCATTTTGAGACGTAATCAACAGCAACCAAGATATACTTGTTGCCGTTACTCGATGGGAAAGGCCCCATGAAATCGACGCCCCAGCAGTCAAATAGTTCTATCTCCAAGATGCCGTGGAGGGGCATTTCATTCTTCTTTGTGATATTCCCAGTCCTCTGGCATCTATCGCCCTTCCTTATGTATTCGTTAGCATCCCTGAATATAGTAGGCCAGTAGAAGCCACTTTGAAGAATTTTCGCTGTGGTCTTGGTGACTGCTGCGTGCCCACCACATGGCTGATCATGGCAATGTGACATGATGGAAGTTGCTTCTTCTTTTGGGATACATCGTCTGATGATCCCATCGGCGCACGTTCTGAACAAATATGGGTCGTCCCAAAAGTAACTCTTGGCATCATGCAGGAACTTCCTCCTTGAATAAGTTGCCAATCCATGCGAAATTATCCCACTCACCAAATAATTCACTATATCGGTGTACCAGGGATCTTCAGAGGTACCTGCAACGAAAATTTGTTCACCGGTGAACGAATCATCAATCGGTAAGCTGTCGTCCCCTGCTTCTGAATAAGCCATGACAAGTGGTCTGCTACCACATTTTCTGCTCCCTTCTTATCCTTGATCTCAATGTCGAACTCTTGAAGCAGAAGTATCCAACGTATCAGACGTGGTTTAGCATCCTTCTTGCTTAGCAGGTATTTCAATACTGTGTGATCCGTGTGGATGATCACCTTGGACCCCAGATGGTAGGACCTAAACTTCTCTATAGAATAGACTACGGCTAGCAGCTCTTTCTCCGTGGTGGTGTAGTTCTTTTGGGCGTCGTCCAGGGTTTTACTAGCGTAGTATATGGCATGGAGCTTCCCCTCCTTCCTTTGGCCAAGCACAACTCCCACTACTTGGTTACTAGCATCGCACATAAGCTCAAACGGCAGAGTCCAATCTGGCGGCTGTATGATCGGTGCCGAGATGAGTGCTTCCTTCAACCTGTTGAAATCTAGCAGACAAGCATCAGTAAACACAAAAGGCGCATCCTTAGCCAGGAGCTCCGTGAGAGGGCGAGCAATATTGGAAAAATCCTTTATAAAACGTCGGTAAAAACTGGCATGCCCTAGAAAGCCACGGATACCTTTGAGGTTAGTGGGGGGTGGCAAACTTTTGATAACCTCTACTTTGGCCTCATCAACCTCAATTCCTTTAGAGGTAATGACATGCCCAAGAACCACTCCTTCTGTCACCATAAAGTGACACTTCTCCCAATTCAAAGTGAGATTATTATCTTGGCATCGTTCCAAGACTTTGGACAAATTAGCTAAGCAGCTATCAAACTCGGTGCCATAGATGGAAAAGTCGTCCATAAAGACCTCCATGATATTCTCGATGAAATCAGAGAAAATAGATGTCATGCGCCTTTGAAACGTTGTGAGTGCGTTACATAGTCCAAACGGCATTCTTCGATAAGCGAAGGTGCCATAAGGACATGTGAATATCGTTTTCTCTTGGTCTTCCCGATGCAACGGGATTTGGAAAAATCCGGAGTATCCGTCCAAATAGCAGAAGTATTGATGCTTAGCTAAGCGCTCGAGCATCTGGTCTATGAAGGGTAGAGGGTAATGGTCTTTCCTGGTGGCTTTGTTTAGTTTTCTGTAATCAATACACATGCGCCACCCAGTGACAGTCCTATTGGAGATTAATTCGTCTTTTTCGTTTTTTACGACAGTCTTGCCCCCCTTTTAGGTACAACCTGAACGGGATTAACACACTTACTATCGGAAATGGGGTAAATAATGTCAGCCTCTAAAAGTTTCAGAACCTCTTTTTTCACCACCTCCTTCATGTTGGGGTTCAACCGCCTTTGAGGCTCAATGTAGGTGTCATCCTTGTCCTCAAGGTGAATCCTATGCGTACAAATGTTCTCGCTAATACCCTTCAGGTCAGAGATGTTATACCCTATCGCCTTTCTGTAAGATCTGAGGATTTTTAGGAGACTCTCTAATTGGGGTTCCGCGAGGTCCGTATTTACAATGACAGGATAAGTGGAATCTTCCCCCAGAAAAGCATATTTCAAATTAGCAGGGAGGGGTTTCAATTCTACCTGAGGGGGTGCTGTACCCCCGGCGTCTCTTGCTTGTGAGAATGACGCATCCTGGATCTCGGGTTCGGAAGGCGGAAATTTTTCATTCGCAGAATCATAGGAGGAGCAGGGAGATGATGGCGCGTCGAGGCATATGTCTGCAGTTTCCACTCCCGTAGCGTACCTGTCAAAAGAAGCAGGGATGTCAGGCATGCGTTCGCTGTCAAACATAAAGTCCGGAGTACTTCCCTGATTGATGTGGTTTTGAGATAGAGGTAAATTTGGGTACTCTTCATAGGCGTGCTCCTCGCATGCCGAAATCTGCGGAGGGACATCATTATAGAAACGTAACGTATTCCCCTCGTACCGCACACAAGTTCCATCAGCTATAGCAACACCATCCAGGGCATCTGCATTATGGAAAGTGGTTGCGATAAAAACTGAGAGCTCTTGCGTAGCTGGGTCGTTTATAGGAAATTCAACTGGGCCATGGGCCCATACGTCAGCAACCACGCTCTCTCAAATCTCAAGCATCTGAGAGTTATGTAGTGATTCCAAGTGATGAGCTTCTCCCCAGTAGGCATCAATAGGTGGAGCCTCAATGGTTTGAAGTTACATTAAGTTCTCTTCAAAGCTTACTTGAATATCATCTTCAATTGTACCTGCTTCAGAAACCTGATTCATTAAATAATCCATGACTAGTTGCTGATTTGCGTTACCTGCAACATAGGTTCCTGAGCCAATAAAGCGAACTGCATCGATCAGTTCTCTAGCTGCGCATCCAACCATGGACTCGTCCATGTGCGAGTCTTGGAAGCCATGTAAATGATAGGGATACAAAATGAACTCCTCTAAGTCGCTATCGGAGTCACAGATCCACTGCACTTGCATTACCGTCTCCATCGTGCCTGATTGGTGAGGAGATAATAGCTAGCTGGAGGGGGATGTTAGTAGCAAGGCAGATAAGATAGAAAAAGAGTGAAAATGGAGGAAAGGTGAGAGATGATCAGAATGTTAGCAAACTTCTCAATATAAAAATAAACTGAGATAAGATCACTATTGCCATCCCGGCAACGGCGCCAAAAACTTGACGCACCCGCAATATACACCTAGGATCCACCTGGCGGTGTCACGATCGCCAGGCGTGATATGGCTCCTAGGCTACGACTTCGGGTTCAATCCACAAGCGGACGGTATCGAGTTATAGTATATAAGATAGTCGAATCCCACAGGGATGGTGATAGGGTCCGTCGTAATCTCAGTCTATTTCTAAGTCTAGAAGTAATGTAGCGGTCGGAGTGAGAATGATTTGGGTTGATTGTTGTTGTTGTGTAATATAATAAAAGGAACTAGGGCTTTAGGGATCGCCGCTAGAATCGTTGGGGTCGATGTTGAATAGGTTCCTCACATCGCATTAGGGCTAGGGAATTAATCCCCCAATTCGTACCACTCTCGTGGGTTAGAATTGTGGGGTATTTCGGTGGCTCTCGTCGATGCAATAGCGGTAGCCATCGACGTAGAGATATAGTTCGTCGATGGATCCCCTCAAGGTGCGAGCCGGGCATGGTCACGTGCCTTGATTGGATCCATCGATTTCCCTATTCGAATCCCTAGATACCCCTTAAGAACATCGATTCCACAGACCGTGGGCATGATCTCAGTATGGGTTATCTACGGATTCGGTAGCATCTACCGAAATACAACCCTAGATGCCCAATTCGGTGTAAGGATCCAGATCTACATTTCCCCCTAAAATCCTAGGGTTCACCCATCGACCCTAGAGAGGATCTACTCACTCATGGTGATCGGAACGCACAAAAATATCGAATTCGCGTAGGAAAACATTTTTTTTGCAACAAAAGAAATTAGGGCTAAAAATTACTTACATCGAGAATGAACGAAGAAAAAATCCAGAAAAAGCAGAAAGCAATAATCTTCAATTAATGATGCAGAGTTGCTACAAAAATTAATCCAAAAAGTTCCCTGCCAAAATCGCTCAAAACTCCTCCCCGAACTCTCAAAACAAAACTCAGAAATTAGATCTCCTTCACTGAGCCAACAGTCGCGTGCTTCAGCTGCCCAAAATCACGCACATCGCACGTCCAAAAAATCTTCCAAAAATGCCCCAGGAAGTGCCGGCCGAGTATGTGACTCGGCCCGAGTCGGAGCTGCTCGGCCAGTGGTTTGGCCCACGTCGCATGTGGCTCGGGATCAGAATGGGTGACTCGGTCGGCGGCTCGGGGTGTGCTCGGGGGATAACTCGGGGCATGTCATCAGCCGAATAGCTGAGCTGCTCGGCTCGAGTCCGTCGTATCTGGTACTTTTCAACATGTCACGGCTCGGGCCGAGCAGCAAGCTGCTCGGGCCGAGCATTTTCTGGGAATGTTCTATGCAGCAGCAGCTGCCTCTCTCTCTCTCTCTCTGCTCTCTCTCTCTTTCTTCTCCTCCTTCTCTCCTCCAACATCTCCTGGAACACGGCGAACTCCTCCAGAGCCCTGCCAACAGGCTCATGAGCAAGTCGGATGTGTCCATACCCAGGCGGGGGTCCAAATCGCTCCAAAATCCTTGAAAACTCAAAATATACTACGAAACTCGCAATATCATCAGAAATACAAAAATCGCAGTAAAAAGTGGGATTTGGACACGGGGATGACATGCAATGCGATGGGAATATGATATTGTCACGCCCCGCTTCCCAAAAGATTGGGCAACAAGGCATGGCCAGCCCGCATGGACTAGAGCCGTTGAGGCTCGGGGTCCAATAAGCATGTATGGCAAGTTATGATGCGGAGGGGAAGGTCCGATCGAATGATTTAGCATGAAATAATAGAAATATCAGTAAAATAAGATATTATTCAAACGCAGAAGGTAACCAACAAAGAGTTTAACATAGAGACTAAAATTGTACGTACCGGAGGCAACTAAAGAGGAAAGAGTCTGCTGGGGTCCTCAGGTTGTGGCAGCTCGGTCAAGTCTGAGATATGTGCAAAACACATGTCAGCAACGAACTAATGAGACCATAAGTTAATGCAGTTATACAATTCTAGCAGTTCTAAATGGAATTTAAATGACAAACTACATAGGCAGTCCTAGAAAGCAGGAAATAAGTAATGGTTATTCTAATCGATCTGCTAGGGGTGTCCATTTAGTCAGATCGTCTAAGAGTTGTTCATGTAGTTCTGTCAATCTGCCAGGGGTGTCCATCTGGTCAGATTGTCCAAGTCTAGAAAAGGTCAAACGACCGGAATGCATCCCTGTGAAGCAGACATGAGTGCACCAACTGCGATACAAAGATAAAGCCTAAGGACTCAAGCTACGTAGGCGGAGGGGAGCTACCCCCCCAGGCCCAGCTAGACTCTGTTGTCCAACCCCACCTGCGAGTCATTTGTGTTATGGACATGAACCAACAAATGCTCCATCTAGACACGAGACAAGACAAGGATCACGAATGATACTGCGTATCATACCGGGATGCACCGGTCACGAGTGAGCCAAAGCTGGGGAGCACCAGTCCTCAATGGTCACACCCGGCATCGATCCGAAACAAAACATTAATCATGAATGATACTACGTATCATACCGAATGTACCAGTCACGAGTGTAACAAAGCTGGGGAGCACCAATCCTCAATGGTCACCCCTGTCATCGATTAACTATCAGTAAGTGAGATATTCCTGGATGAGCCAGCAAACGCTCCACAAGTCCGTAAGTGAGCCATCTCTGGGCTAGCCAGCAGATGCTCCACAAGAGTAGTGCCAACCTCCATATAGGAGAGGCACACGCCTGTGATCTTCTACAAAGATCCACACAATTATAATGTCTGGCTTATTAATTAGCATGTGAGGTTTAAGTTGCATCTTAAAAGTGGGTTCGAACAAAAAGTAACATGTGATCATTTTCAAGTATTTTGCAGAAATAAATCTAGCAGTTCTAACATCAATTCTAGAAAAGCATAAAAGCAGTAACTAAAGTCTCATTCCTTGCCTGAAAGATTCCGGCAAGGATGTAGTCCAACAGGGTCTGGGTCAACCAACGGATCTACGGAACATGTACGATAATCCTATCATCAAATCATGCGCTCTAACATCCACAGGCAACGACATAAGATAAGCCAGATTAACTGGGTCCGCTTTGGGTCACCAGACCTATGGTATGCTGCCTAGTTCGATCGATCGTTCCATCTATCCTATGTGCACAGTAGAGTAAGTCCATTTATCGATCGAGGCGATTCTCTAATGAGTTCGTTCTATGTGAGTTACTTTATGCAAGTTGGCCCTAATTACTAGAGCAACAAGGCTTTTGAGAATCGTTACCTAGCCAGATGCGAAAGCTCCACATCGATGACGATTCTGACACAATGCTGCGTCACCCGACGGTAGGTCAAGGGTGGAAGTCCTGGAGCACAGATTCCTATCAGCGATCCGTCTGCTCCACGTTGTCGCAATCAGTGACTGAGGGTACCCAGAGGTGATCGTCAGTGGCAGAAGTCACCGGATCGCCCTCGGGAAGTGTGAAATGGTCGATCGACGCCCGGATCTGCGACGAAACTTCAAACGACGTTCGTAGACGCTGTTCTTGGAGTCAAATCGAAGAGTAGGCCGACCGAGGGTTCACGGTACCGATGGATCTCCAAGGCGAGGTCCCAGTCGCCAGAAAACGACGAAAGAACCCCAAACCTAGGATTTGGAGCGTGGAGAAACAGAGAAGAAGATCGGGGCCGTGTCAGAGGCTCTGGTTGCTTGCAGCTGGAGGAGGGGGCCGAGGGGCGTTCAACGGAGGTGGAGGCCGGCGGTGGCGACGGCTGCATCACCGGAAAACGGCGACGCAAGCTTCTCAGGCTAGGGTTAGGGTTTGGGGGCTGCGGGACGATTTGCCGGCGACCTGGTCCACGGCGGCGAGGGTGGTCGGGCCTGGAGGAGAGAGGGGGTCGGTGCCGAGGTGGTGGATGTGGTGGTCGGCGGTGGAAGCAGCCGGAGCGGCGGTGAGAGGCGTGGAAAGGCGTCGGGGCTGCTGGCGTTGGTGTTCGGGCTTTGGGAAGACGAAGCAGGCCACGGCAATGGCAGGGAGGCCTTGCAGTCACGAGAGGAGGGCCAGACGAGGCCATGGGGTTTGGGTTTGGCGGCTGTCGTGGTCTAGAGAGGGAGAGAGGGAGATGAGGGTTTAAGTATCCTTAGGGTTAGGGTTTCTGCACAAATCCCTAGGCTAGGGCCGGCAGCTGGGCCTTGGGCCACGTGCACAAGTTGTAGGGCTGATGTAGGGGGCTTAGGGCTCATGGTCGGGGCATAGGTTAGATGATATAGGCTTAAGATTCTTCTACAAGGCTTAAACTAGGGTTTGCATGTGTGTTACGTGCACGTGCATCGAGGCATGGGTCCGGGGCATGCACGGAGCTTCGAGACACCCAAGTGCACATGCGTGCGGGGTTGGTTGGGTCCGGTTACGCTGGTACAGCAGAAAACGTCGTATCGGATCGATACGCGTGATACTGCCGAGATACGCGTTCTGTTCGCGCATGCGGGGTCTCACTGGTCTACGGGGGTCGCCTACGGGTTCCTGGCACAAGTACAGTCATGTATGTGTGGTTCGTCTCAGAATCACCCGTTGATTTGCGTGTATATAGCGTTTCGTTCAAACGGTCGATGCATAAAGCAATTCCAGTGTGAACGAGGTGTTGGCTTGGGTTGACACGTGTTCCCAAGTCGGACACGAGTCACGGAGGCTATCTATAGGTTCAAGCAAGGTTCTAGGGTCCTACTGCGTGCACAGACGACATCTGCTATGCACACAGACCAAATCACTTTACGCACAGACCTAATTGTTGTGCACACACAAAATTCAAATTGGCCCGAAAACAGGCCGTTACATCCTCCCCAACTTAAAATAAAGTCCGCCCTCAGACTTTCTTAATTTCAGGCATGGCTAGACTCTTCTAGTTAACTATAGTAACTACCCCGATCATTCCTAGCATAGAACTTCAACCAACATATAAACTAATGCATCTATCTATATACATGCTCAGTAATAATATACATCAATTATTTCCCAACCATTATATCTTGTACTTATAACTAGGTTAATATTATTCACGCATACATTTCTAACTCATGGAAGTGCCTCCGCACATCCATACCTACGCACAATCATATTCCAACATTCAATAATCACCCCATCATATACAACCATTGCATTATATATATAGTACACATATACTAACCAGGGTATTTAAATTCATCACGAATTTAAAACCGAAAATACATATATCTACTCAATATAACCTACAAAAGGTATATCCCCTAGTATACATTCAACACATCAATCATAACAATAATACTTGGCTATATTATAACTATTCGCCACAACACCAAATGACAAACAATTTCTTATTACAAGCAATACATAATCACACTATCATGTTAATCTATTCCTACAAACACAATGCATCCAGCCTAATAACTATACATATAGCACATTTCACTCCTAGTTTAACTAACGCATACTCATTCAAACATGTAAACCCTTCAGTCATAACTATAGAATAAACTTGTATCTATATATGGTGTAGCTACGCACGTCTAGGTGTGTAGCGTAACCCAGCACAAACACCTATATAACTACATTCATCATATCCTATCATGCACGGATATATATAACACTATACTCACATCCGCAAACCACAACCACATTATAAAATACTTACTGAGCATACTCACTCGCTCTCGAGTGAGACTCCAAGATACATACCAAACAATATACAATCTATGTACTTATACACACACTCCTATATATCTATATGACACGACTCATCATATGTAGCCTTAGTAAATAGCTAGACATCACCATACAATCCTTCACACATCAGAACCTGTAATTCATACTTATCCCATATATACGTATATACAATCATGCAACACATTCTTATCCTAATATCTATAAGCATGTCCACTCGTACTCGAGGAAACACTAAGACTTATATGTATTCACAGGCATTATATATTCACACATATTATCTTACATAAGTATCTATACTTATTCATGTACTATATACACATAATCATTACATTCATCGCAATACACATATTCCATTATTCATCCATAAGCCCACATATACCTAAGTAATAATACTAAGCATGCCCGATAATGATATATATATTCACACGAGCCGGGTAATCCTCCTCATGGATCTATGGGGAAGGCAGAACAAACACAAGGCTCTAATGTGCAGACACTTCCAATATTTGACATCTAGGGTGGTTAAACAACCTCCAACTAACCAGCCCTAATTGGCTGGTCCCAATCATTTTAAACACCAATAAAATTTCCAACTCAAAAGCCTGTTCATGAGAACCTGTTATAATGATCCTGTTGTTCTCCACTTCAATTGGTTCTTGGCTCAGCTGCCTCTAGGAATCTCTAAAGTGAAACTACCAACCAATTCTAGATTTTCGGGCGTCGGACTTACTTACGATTTCCTTTTCAATCCAAACAACCAAGGCAATCTACTAACTCTTTTCCCATATTTCCTGATCATTGAGCACTCGTAAAACCAAACATGCTCACTTGACTTGATCTAGAATTTTCATTGACACTTAAACTGCTAGTCACTATTGACTATAATCCATCCACATGATCTGGAGAAGTCATCGCCTTTCACCATTTTGTAAACTGTAACTGGAATCCAGTGATCAGTACGCATTCGATGCGTATTCGAACAGTCGAATTTGAAACTCCCATGACATTCCCAAGATCCTTAATTCCTTTAAATCACTGTGTCCAAAACAAATCATGTTGTCGATCTTATACAATCCATCATAAGATCAATCTCGTCATCACATTATCACTCTGAATCTCTTCTGTTCATCTCTAATGATCATATTATTTACTTCAACCACGTTGCTATCCTCGAACTAGTTTTTTATTCAAAACCCAGGTTATACTGTTGCTACTCGGCTTATATATAAATATGCTCATAATATCCGATGCATAACATTTCACTTGATCGATGTAGGTCTACGCCTTTAGTCGTTAAAACAAGACTTCTAATCACCACACTTCTATCACGAGCAGCATACTAAGAGTTGATCTCATTCCCTCGATTCAATGTTCTCACTTCCATGGTTGCTTATCAAGTCGAGAATCCAACCTTATAACCATGCAATGTGTTAGAAATACATCACTTTAAACTTCATCTTATTCCTGTATTCTCACTCAAATCCAAACTAGAGGGGGCCAAGGAACTAGTCTAAACCTAACTAACTTATGTTAGACTCAATTATTGTTGGTTGTTTGAATAGTTACTGTAGCACTATTGTTTCGATAAATCATTCGATCAAGACCTGCATGGGCCACCACAAAAACTGTCACGCGCCGCTTCCCAAAAGATTGGGCAACGAGGCATGGCCAGCTCGCATGGACTAGTAGAGCTGTTGAGGCTCGGGGTCTAATAAGCGTCTATGGCAAGTTATGATGCGGAGGGGAAGGTTCGATCGAACGTTTAGCATGAAACAATAGAAATAGCAGTAAAATAAGATATTTTTCAAACGCAGAAGGTAACCAACAAAGAGTTTAACATAGAGACTAAAACTGTATGTACCGGAGGCAACTAAAGAGGAAAGAGTCTGCTGGGGTCCTCAGGTTGTGGCAGCTCGGTCAAGTCTGAGACATGTGCAAAACACATGTCAACAACGAACTAATGAGACCATAAGTTAATGCAGTTATACAATTCTAGCAGTTCTAAATGGAATTTAAATGACAAACTACACAGGCAGTCCTAGAAAGCAGGAAATAAGTAATGGTTATTCTAATCGATCTGCTAGGGGTGTCCATCTAGTCAGATCGTGTAACGACTGGTTTTCATGTATTTGGATTATCTATATTATATTATATGTTTTGGTGGATTTTCTCCTCATGTGTGGTTTTCGTCTCCGTAGCTTTCATTTCGATCGTTTCGTCGTGATTTCCTAGCTTCTTCCTTAGAATCGTTGATCTTGGAGTAAGTCACTCATGAAGAACTTCAAATCGCTCATATTTTAGCGTTAGAGTGATCTTAGAAGTCTTAGGAATTGATCCCGGAGCTTCGCGCTCCATTTCAGAACTTTCAGTGCACGTTAGCCGATACAAGAAGGGGAAACGACTGACTAGATGACGATTTAGTCGGTCGGCAAACCTTCATGGACCGACTAGTGGGCTTTGATAATTATTCAGGAGTTACTGTTTATCGTTAGTCGGTCTAAGAACATTTGTCGACCGACTAGGTTGCAAACTAGTCGGTCAGCAATCGTTCTTTAACCGACTAGCTCTATGATCATTTTTGATACCAAGTACTATTCATTCTTAGTCGGTCTAAGAACGTTCGTCGACCGACTAGATGAGAAACTAGTCGGTCAGTAGTTGATCTTTGACCGACTAAATCTAAATCCTATTTTTCGTCAGGAGTTATTGTTTACACTTAGTCGGTCTGAGTTGGTCGACCGACCGACTAGTTCCCAAACTAGTCGGTCAGAGGTTGCTCTTTGACCGACTAATCAGTGTCGAAACCCTAATTTCTGGGCAGCCGCCAGCTCTTCCTATTTAAACCCCACCCACGATTTCTTTCATCCCTTTTTCATTCTCCTGAGCCATTTTCTCCCCTAAATCACCCTCCAACATTTCCCCAAGCCATTCCTTCCTCCCTTGGAGCTTCCCTCTCGCCATTTAGGCCGGCCACCTCATCTAGGTCGCCGGAAAACCCCCAAAAATCCCCAAAACCCCATTTCTCCAGATTTTCTCCCCATTTCCAGATCTGAACCGTAGGTTCCCCGGATCGTTTCTTCCGTCGCCGTGCTTGCTCGGCATCGTTCTTCCGCTAACGATTCGGTAATAACTCGATTTTATAATATTCTCATAACCCATTTGTGTTTTTGTAAAACGCTAATAAAACTAGGTTGGATGTTGTTCTAATGTTGTTTTGCCATGGCAGCGACCTCTTCCCCGCAGATTAGCGTCCGTGAGACGAACCTACGTGATCGTCATCCTCGGTGCTAGGCAAGTGAAACTTGCCACTTAGGGTTTTAGGCCATGTCTTAGGCCATTTGCTTGTTGTAGTGTAAAAGAGACTAGACAGTGAAATGATAGCTGCCTAGACGCCTATTTGATCTAGTTTGACAACGAAACTAGATCCGTCACCTCAATTGATCTAGCTTGACAACGAAGCTAGGTCCAACCCTTTTTAACTTGTTGTTCATGCATATTAAACTGCCATGTTTAATTCCTTACCTGTACGCCTTACTACATGCCATGCCATGCTATCCATGTTGAATGTCGCATTCGTAGCACACGCTACCATACTTGTGTTTCCTGGCTCGTGTTCCAGAAGCGGGCTACGTGAGTTGGTTGATAGCCAATGCCCGATCTACTTGTTTCCGGCTAGGCACCTGCGTTGCAGGCATAACCCTACGCCATACGTGTTAAATACACTTCCTGGCTCGTGATCCAGAAGCGAGCATTCCGTGTTCAGGGTAATGCATTGGCTCGATACACGTGGAGGGGTAGGGATAATCGGTCACCTGAGCTTACGAGTTGGCCCGATCAGCCACTCTAGCCAGCAGACGAAATCTCTATACACAACTTTTTTACTTGATGTGTTTACTTGACGTGATCACTTGACGTGAACCACTTGACTTGTACTTGTCCGTGTTTTACTTATAAAACTTGTTATCCATGACATACTTGCTACTTGCTATTTGTACTTCCCTTACTTGTCATTTCCATACTATACTTGCCATGTCATGCATCATACTATAACTGCTAGGTTGTTAGTGTATTCCCCCTTCAGTTTCCTTGGCCAAGTCTTTTAGACTTGCTGACATGTGCCCCTTTACTCTTTTGGGTGACACATGTTAGATCCTGAGCCTGAGTTCGTTGTTGAGGACGAGGTGTTTGCGGACGCCGAGCCCGAGCTTGTGTTTGACGAGGGGTACATGGACACTGGGGACCAGTCCTAATGTCTTCGTTGAGCTTTCCCCCTTTTGTTTTAGACTGCTGTAGTTGTCGGTGCGCAGCACCTATACTCTGTTTATGTTTGTCCTTGTTGGCCTTGTTCTGGGCCTTTAGACTCTTTCTTTTAGCCTGGTGGATTTTCTGGATGTTGAACTTAAATTTTAATGTTGGACAAATTCTGAGATTTGAGATTTTATTTCTGTCTCTCATTGTGTTATTATTGTTGTTCCGTTTGTGGTTACAGGGACATGCTTATGTTTTATTGACGCTTATCGGGTTTGGGGCTTCACAGCTCCACTCTCGTGCGGACCTTTTCACGTCTCGTCTCTATTTTAGGGAAGCGGGGCGTGACAGGTTTTGTTGATGGCCCATGCAGGTCTTCCTTTTCTGTAATTGCGAATATCAGAATAACGATAATAATATTAGAATGTCCAATAAACTAAGTTCGAGTCATAAGCTATGAGTCTAATCTGCTTCGTTTTCTGTGTCATTAGATGGCAGGAAGGCGATTTACCCGTGGTGGTGGTAGTGTGCCCCCTCATGACGAGGAGCCTGAGCGGGAGCCCACCAATGGAGAGATGATGCGGATGATGCTTCAGATGATGCAGGTGCAGCAGGACGTGCTCCTGCAAGTCCAGAATGCTCCAGTTGTTCGAGCTGGTCGGGCAATCCAGGATGCCCCTCGCTCCGAGCCGGAAGCGAAGCAATTTCGGAAGCTGGATCCCGCTTATTTTGATGGGTCTGAGGGTCCTCTGGTTGCCGATGAGTGGATTCAGAACATTGAGGATAACTTGAAGATGGCCAAGATCAGCCCGGCTGGATGGGTTGATTTGGCGAAGAGGCAACTCAAGGATAATGCTCGGAACTGGTGGGATGCGGAAGAGAAGATGTTGGTGGAGCCGATAGCTTGGGCTACCTTTAAGTCTAGGTTTGATGAGGAGTTCTTTCCGAAGGCTGCTAGGAAGGAGATGTTGCAGCGCTTTATTGAGCTGAAGCAAGGGAGCTCGTCGGTGGACCAGTACCACCAAGAGTTCACTAGGCTGAGTCGGTTCGCACTGAAGATGGTGCAGGATGCTGATGAGAGGGCTCAGAGGTTCCTGCAGGGACTTGATTTGGAGCTTCAGAGTTTTGTGTCTTCCTCTGATCTGGACTCTTATCAGAAGGTTCTGGTCGCTGCTAGGAGGCAAGAGCTGAACCTGAGCCAGAGGAGGGGACATATTTTTGGTGCTGGGAAGAGGCCTATGGAGCAGGCCAGAGCGGTGGTTAGGCCTGGTTTCAAGCCTAATCAGCCAGCTCAGTTCAAGAGGCCAGGAGGGCCTATTAAGAAGACTTGCCATTTCTGCGGCAGGATCGGGCATATCAAGGATAAGTGTAGGAGATTCCTGGGCCACTGTGTTGTCTGTGGAGATCTTACCCATACCATGAAGAATTGTCCGAGGTCGAAGCAGCCTTGGAGGGCACCTGTTGCATCACAGTCATTGCAGCAGAGAGCGTCTGTTCCTGCTGGACGTGGAGCAGCTCTTGTGCCACAGAGGCAGGCTTTTCAGCAGGCTTTTCCGCCGAGGAGGCAGGCTTTTCTGATGACCGCTGTGGAGAGCGAGGCTGTGGATGAGGTTATCGCAGGTAATCCTCAATCTAGCTGTTACTTTCCTAGTTAGTTTTGATTGATAGTTTAGTTGTTTGCTTGAACATGATTGTTTGCTAGACTAGGGTTTGATTGTTAAATTGCTTGTTAGGTGTGGTTTTGGTGTGCACATTTCCTGCACGAGTCCTCTTTGACTCAGGTGCATCGATGTGCATTATTTCTCGGAGCTTCGTGGAGAAGCATTCCTTGTCGACATCCCCTCTTTCAAAGAGTTGGAATATCGTTACAGGGAATGGCGTGGTCTCGGTGCATCTTGGTTGTAATTCTTGCCCGTTGGTGGTTTGTGGACATGAGCTTTACGCTGATTTCATTGTCCACGACATCATCAACTATGATGCGGTCCTTGGGATGGATTGGCTTGCGAGCTTCTATGCTGTGATCGACTGTCGGAGGAAGAAGGTGGTGTTCGAGATTCCCGGACATCCAGTATTTGAGTTCAGCCGAGGTAGCAGTTCGCCTGGTCCTGTCAGATTTCGGGCCAGACCGGTGGAGATTGTGGCTATGCAGATGGAGTTGGAGAGGCCAGCAGTTGTGCGGGACTTTGACGACGTCTTCCCCGAGGAGATGTCTGGTTTGCCACCTGATCGAGCTCTGGAATTTTCTATTGATCTTGTTCCGGGAGCGCAGCCGATTTCGAAGGCGCCATATCGTATGGCACGCGCTGAGTTGTAGGAATTACGGAAGCAGCTGGATGAGCTTTTGCAGAAGGGTTATATCAATCCTAGCGGGTCTCCGTGGGGAGCACCGGTGCTGCTGGTGAGGAAGAAGGATAGTTCGCGTCGCATGTGCGTGGACTATCGGGAGCTGAATGCGGTGACCATCAAGAATAAATACCCGTTGCCTCGCATCGATGATATTTTTGATCAGCTTGGAGGTTCGAGGGTGTTTTCAAAGTTGGATCTGATGAGTGGTTATCATCAGCTGAAGGTGAAGAAGGAAGATGTTCCGAAGACAGCATTCAGGACGAAGTATGGGCACTACGAGTTTGTGGTTATGCCTTTCGGTGTAACCAATGCACCCGCAGTTTTCATGAATCTGATGAATCTGATCTTCTACGACTTTTTGGATAAGTTTGTCGTTATCTTTATTGACAACATTCTGATCTATTCTAAGTCGGAGGAAGAGCATGCCTCGCACTTGAGGACGGTATTGGAGATTTTGAGGAAGCATCGGCTGTATGCTAAGTTTTCGAAGTGCGAGTTTTGGCTGGACAGAGTTGTTTTTCTCAGGCATGTGGTGAATGGAGATGGTATTTCAGTGGATCTCGAGAAGATCAAGGCTATTCGAGAGTGGCCTGTTCCGCAGTCAGCGTCTGAGATCCAGAGTTTCCTTGGGCTTGCTGGTTACTATCTGCGTTTCATTAAGGACTTTTCCCGTATCACCGAGCCGATGACCAGATTGACGTAGAAGGATGTACCTTTTGTTTGGTCGGGTGATTGTGAGAATGCTTTTGGTGTTCTGAGGAAGAGATTGACGACTGCCCCGATTTTTGTTGTACCTGATCGCAGCGGTGGATTTGAGATCTTTTGCGATGCTTCTGGAAAGGGTCTCGGTTGTGTGTTGCATCAGCACAGGCATGTTGTGGCTTATGCTTCGCGTTAGCTCAAGACCCATGAGAAGAATTACCCGACGCATGATTTGGAGTTGGCCGCTGTCGTGTTTGTGCTCAAGATTTGGAGGCACTTCCTGCTGAGTGAGAAAGTGAAGATCTTCACCGATCACAAAAGCTTGAAGTATATTTTCACTCAGAAGGAGCTCTACATGCGACAGCATCGATGGTTGGAGCTCATGGCAGATTATGAGATTGATTTGCAGTTTCACCCTGGCAAGGTGAATGTGGTTTCGGATGCGCTGAGTAGGCTTCCAGCAGTGATGATGTTGACTTCGCAGTGGAGATTGTAGCATGATTTTTGCGAGTCTGGTGTTGAGTTCGTTCTACCTGGGGAGGCCTCTTCGTTGATGACTATACAGATTCGGTCGACGATCGTGGATCGGATCAAGGCTGGCCAGGCCAAGGATCCGAAGCTGGTGAATATTCGGGAGCAGGTGGAAGCCGGTCTGCGGACTGACTTTTTGATTCATGAGGATGGCTCGCTGAGGTTAGGATCCAGGTTGTGTGTGCCAGCTGGGGATATTAGATAGGAGTTGATGGTGGAGGCACACAGTTCGCCGTATTCTGTGCATCCTGGTTGAACCAAGATGTACAAGGATCTTCGTCTGAACTTTTGGTGGCATGGTATGAAGAGGAGTGTGGCTCGGAGTGTAGCCAAGTGCTTGGTTTGCCAGCAGGTAAAGGCGGAGCATCAGTGTACAGCAGGGTTGCTACAACCGCTTCCGATTCCGGAGTGGAAGTGGCAACACATCACTATGGATTTCGTGACTGGACCACCTCGGAGTCCGAAGCAGAATGACGCGATTTGGGTGATCATAGATCGGTTGACCAAATCTGCGCACTTTATTCCATTCCGCGTAGGACAGTCCACTGAGGTGCTAGCGAGGAGATACATGGAGGTAAATTCTTTTACTCTCCGTTTCTATTTCCTTTTCCTAGTTTAGATAGTGATGTAACATGAATCGTGCAGGAGGTCGTACGACTTCACGGAGTCCCTGTGAGTATCGTGTCGAGCAGAGACACGAGGTGTCACGCCCCGCTTCCCAAAACAGCGGAGGCGAAGCGTGACGAGGCCCGCTTAGGCCAGAGCTAAGGAGCCCTGACCCAATAAGCGTCTGTGTGGTACCAAGACGAAGGTACAGGTCCCTGCATGTTAGTACAGAACAATAAAAGTACAAGAAGGAAAGAACATCACATATTTTATTCCAACATATCAATAGTACCAAGTCTCAACGCCCGAAGGGCTACAACAGCAGAAAAGTAAAACTAATGGTGCAAGCACCCAACCTAAACAAAGAAACATAAAAGGTGCTACGCACCCAACAAAGATAATAACGCCTCTGGAATCTGCTACTAAAAGTCTCTAGCTCTGATCCTCCTCAGGGTCGTACTCAGGAACAACGCTCTCTGGCTCCACGTCGGCAGTCAGGTCAGTCTCATCCACGTACTCTGGTTCAATCCCTGACGTACATCACCAAAAGAAGGAACTGTACGTCAGGCAAGGTCTACAAGAAAAGATTAGACCAAACTACAAGTGTACCAATTACTTACAACATTTTACTGGTTGATTAACATGCTGAGGTTTTTAACAACAGAAAGAAACACAATAGACAAGTAAACAAGACAAGTAGTAGTTATAGCGAGTGCTATGGACTACGAGACTAGCCTACAGGTGTCAAGACAAGACGGAACACGGAAGCCAGACACGACAAGTCAAGACAAGACACGAAAGGGTTCACGCCTGTTCGGTTCGAGGGGGATCGGTCCCTCTTGCCGCTTGCACGCTTAACCCTACCCCATAACCCCAAGAATCGTGACAAGACATGGGATCACTTGCTCTAGCTTGGAAAGTGCCCAATTTCTCTCTGAGCTGTGTATCGGTACATGGGATCACCTGCTCTAGCTTGACAGGTGCCCAATTGCCCATCGGGCTGTGAACTAGTACAAGGGATCACTCGCTCTGGCTTGGCAAGTGCCCTATTACCCAGCGGGCTGTGCAGACTGAAAGGAACAAGACACGACAAAACAGGAAGGGGGTTGTACTAGGGTGTCCACAACTCACGCACACGCATGTCAATCCTATGATGTCAGAAATTGTTGTTGTTGGACTCAGATTTCGTTGTCAAATCTGAGCCATCAAAGGCGTCCCGGACGCTATCATTTCACGTCCGGTCCTCAAGTTTCTAAATTAACAATCCTAACAAGATGAAGGCCCAAAACATGGCCAAGAACGCAAGTGATAGACTTGCCTGTGGTGGCGAGTGCGTTGTCTCCCTGGTACGTCTCATCCAAACGTCTCGTCGACGGAAAAGTGTCTGAAAATCGTGACACGTCGACGGTGTCAGATCACGATTCATTAATCCCTATTAGGGTTGTGTCTAGGTTATCGGGACTATCCTATCCAGTTAAAAATCACATTTTTAATGAATTGACCTAATCGACGATCTATCCTATGTGTGCATGCATAATGTCCATTCGTCGATTTCTACGGTTTGTACGATGTTTTAAAGATCAGCGGAAAATAAATTTAGTTGATTAGGTTGCTGATTTTAATTAGGGTTTGATCATCTATTGTGTGGGTTACTACAAATTTAGAGAACTAACCTGGAATTGACGGTTTCACGAAGATCCGGCGTCAGATCTGGAAAAGTGGAAGCTTTACGTCGTCCGAAAATTCCTAGGCCACGGTTAGCGCAGCGAGGAATGTTGATCGTCGGTGGTGATGAATATTTCAGCGTCTCCCGGCGTCGTTGCTGCTGGATCTGAAATGGGAACTTCAAGCTAGGGCAAAAGGGAGATATGAGAGAAGAGGGTGAAAACTTTGGGGAAGATGGAGGTGCAAGGATGGAGGAACGAGCAAGGGAAGGACGTGAGAGGTAGAGGATTAGGTTTGGGGAAGAGGGAGACTGAAAATAATCAGGAGAAATGAAAGAGAAAGCCCCATTTAAATAAGAAAATGAAACGACGGCTAGCACAGAAATTAGGGTTTCGGGGTCAACTAGTCGGTCAGAGAAGGGCGGTCGACCGACTAGTTTGGGAACTAGTCGGTCGGTCGTTTAACTGTGACCGACTAAAACCCAAACCGTGAACAGTGTTGTTGTAGAATTTATAGAGTTAGTCGGTCTGTGAAGGCTCGTCGATCGACTAGTTTGCAACCTAGTCGGTCGGCCAGTGTTCATAGACCGACTAAAGGGTGAAAAATGGTCAACAAGATATTTTGAAGGTTAGTCGGTCAGAGAAGGATACCTAACCGACTAGTTCATCAACTAGTCGGTCGGTTTTCGTTCTTTGACTGACTAACGGTAAACAGTAACCTGTTGCGAAAAAAATGATCCATGTACTTAGTCGGTCTGCGAAGAAGTGTTGACCGACTAGTTCGATAACTACTCGGTCGGTGGTTGAACTTAGACCGACTAAGCGTAAACAGTAACTCAGGGGAAAACCCTGACAAAAACCAGTCGGTCCATGAGGAGTTGTTGACCGACTAGATGGACATCTAGTCGGTCTGTTCCTCAACGTGAACCGGCTAACTTGCACAGGAAGTCGCAAAATGAAGCGGGAAGCTTCGGGATGATTCTAATGAGTTCCAAGAGTGATCCTATACTAAGATGTGAGCACGGAGAAGTAAAGAAAGAAGACGAACAATTGCATATATATATAAATAATATTCATCATACAAAAACCAGCCGTTACATCCTACCCACCATAAGAAAATTCCGCCCTCGGAATTTCTTTCAGAATAGGTGAGGGTAACGCTCCCTCATCTCATCCTCTCTCTCCCACGTGGACTCTCCAGGCGATCCGTGACGCCACATCACTCTCACCAGGTCGACTACCTTATTCCTCAGCTGCTTCTATCGACGGTCCAAAATCTGCACGGGCTGCTGGTCATAGGTCAGGTCCGGACGGACCGTGATCTCCGAGAAATTCACCGTGTGCGATGGATCACTAACGTACCGACGTAACTGTGATACGTGGAATACATCGTGAACCCCCACCAAAGATGGTGGCAGAGCAAGTCGGTAGGCCACTGCTCCCACACGCTCCAGCACATCAAAAGGTCCAATAAACCTCGGGCTCAGCTTCCCCTTCTTCCCGAAACGAATAAATCCGCGGTTCGGAGAAATCTTCAGGAAGACGTGCTCTCCAGGCTGAAACTCCAACGGTCTCCTCTTGGCATTAGCCCAATGCTTAAAGCGATCCTGCGCAACTCTGAGCTTCTCCCTGATGTCTCTCACGACATCCACAGCTTCAATAATCATTTCTGGACCCAACAGCTCCCGATCTCCAACGTCATCACAGCTCAGTGGCGATCGACATTTTCTCCCATATAAGACAGCAAACGGCGCCATGCCAATGCTCGCCTGGTAGCTGTTGTTATAAGAAAACTCCACCAAATGGAGATGGTCCTCCCAAGATCCCTTCCAGTCGAGCGTACAAGCTCGCAGCATATCCTCTAGAATCTGAATAGTCCTCTCGGACTGGCCATCAGTCTGCGGGTGGTACGCCGTGCTGAAACTCAGACTCGTACCCAAATGCTCCGGCAGACTTCTCCAGAACTGAGATGTGAACCTCGTATCTCTGTCAGACACGATGCTCACAGGGACCTCGTGTAAGCGTACAACCTCCTGCACGTACACGGCCTACGTCACAACTAATCAAGAAGGAAAATTAAAGAGAAGTAGAAACGAAATTTTACCTCAAGATATTTCCTCGCCAAGGCTTCCGTAGACTGGCCTACTCGAAAAGGAATAAAATGCGCAGACTTAGTCAACCGATCTACGATCAACCAGACTGCGTCGTTTTGCCTCGGGGTCCGAGGTAAACCAGTCACGAAATCCATCTTAATGTGTTGCCACTTCCACTCCGGAATAGGAAGCGGTTGCAGTAACCCAGCAGTACGATGGTGCTCGGTCTTCACCTGTTGGCATACCAAACACTTGGCAACGCTCCGTGCCACACTCATCTTCATGCCAATCCAACAGTAATTCTGTCGGAGGTCCTTATACATCTTGGTGCCACCAGGATGTATAGAATAAGGCGAGCTATGAGCCTCGCTCAAAAGCTCCTCACGAACATCTCCCGCAGGTACGCAGAGTCTGCTGCCGTACCGCAGCGAACCATCCTCATGAATCACGAACTCCGCACGCAGCCCAGCTTCAACCTGCCTCCTGATCCTCTGCAACTTCGGATCTCCCGCTTGTGCTGCCTTGATCCGATCCACGATCGTGGACTGAATCTGTAAATTCATGAAAGTATGAACCACACCAGGTAGGACAACCTCCAAATCCATCTCCTTCAGCTCCTGCTGAATCCTCCAGTCTGCAGTATGCACCATAGCCATGGGGAGTCTACTCAAGGCATCCGGCACTACGTTCACCTTCCCCGTATGATACTGCAAATCTAGCTCGTAGTCAGCCATGAGCTCCAACCATCGTCTCTGACACATGTTGAGCTCCTTCTGGATGAATATGTACTTCAAGCTCTTATGATCTGTAAAAATCTTCACACTCACCCAGCAAGAAATGCCTCCAAATCTTCAGCGCAAAGATCACTGCTGCCAACTCCAGATCGTGCGTCAGGTAATTCTTCTCGTGAATCCTCAATTGACGAGACGCATACTCGACCACGTGGCCATGCTGATGCAGAACGCATCCCAGGCCCTTCCCTGATGCATCACAATAAACTTCAAAGCCTCCGCTCCGATCCGGTACCGTCAAAACTGGTGCCGTGGTCAACCTTGCCTTCAAGATACTGAAAGCCTCCTCACAAGCATCAGACCATAGAAACTCCTCATCCTTCCTCGTCAACTTCGTCATCGGCTCCGCAATCCTCGAGAAATCTTTGATGAACCGCCGATAATAGCCTGCTAGACCAAGAAAACTCCTGATGTCGGATGCTGACTACGGAGTCGGCCAATCTCTGACTGCTCTGACCTTCTCTGGATCCACAGATATGCCATCACCAGACACCACGTGTCCCAGGAACGTGACTCTGTCCAGCCAGAACTCGCACTTGCTATACTTGGCATACAATTTGTGTCGCCTCAGCGTCTCCAGCACTGTCCTCAGATGACAGCTGTGCTCCTCCTCAGACTTCGAGTAAATAAGAATGTCGTCAATGAAAATAACGACAAACTTATCTAGGAATTCGTAGAAAATCAAGTTCATAAGATTCATGAACACAGCTGGAGCATTGGTCACGTCGAATGGCATCACCACAAACTCATAGTGCCCGTACTTCGTCCGGAAAGCTGTCTTCGGGACGTCATCCTTCTTCACCTTCAACTGATGATATCCTCTCCTCAAATCCAACTTCGAGAAGACTCTCGAACCTCCCAGCTGATCAAATATGTCGTCGATGCGCGGCAGCGGATACTTATTCTTCACAGTGACATCATTCAATCCTCGATAGTCCACGCACATCCTGCGGGACCCATCCTTCTTCTTCACGAGCAACACTGGTGCACCCCACTGTGACACACTAGGGTGGATGAAACCCTTCTGTAACAACTCATCCAACTGCTTCTGTAGCTCCTCAAGCTCTGCGGGAGCCATCCGATACGGCGCCTTCGATATCGGCTGCGCACCCGGCATCAGATCGATACCGAACTCCAAAGCTTTGTCAGGTGACAGACCCGAGATATCCTCTGGAAAGACATCGTCAAAGTCTCTGACAACCGCTGGTCGGTCAATCTCCATCTCCATCTGCAACGCTGCTATCACCGGCACCTCCGGCTTGGCCCGAAATCTGATGGGCCCAAGCGACTCATCTCTGCTGCGAAACTCGAACTCCGGATGGCCTGGAATCTGAAAAACCACTCTCTTGTTATGACAATCGATCGAAGCGTGGAAATCTCCCAGCTAATTGATTCCAAGGATGACATCGAAATGCGACAGATCGTGGACGATGAAATCTGCATATAGCTCATGTCCACTAACCACTAAAGGAATCGACCGACATCCCAGATTCACCGTCACTACTCCGTTCCCAGTAGTGATGTCCCAACACCTAGGAAGTGTGTGGGTAGGAATAGAGTGCTTTGTTATAAACCTCCGGGATAAGATGCACATAGATGCACCGGAGTCAAACAAAGCCAAAGCAGGGTGAGAGAACACAAGAATGGTGCCTAAGAAAACAGGGGTATAAGGTCAAACACTACTCTAACAAACAAACAAACAGACAACACTAACTAGACTAGCAATACAATATAATTATGAAATGAAATGACTAGGTCAAGATATTACCTGCAATCACTCCATCCAGCTCCTCAGTCTCCACAGCAGTCATAGTACAGGCTGGCCTCGGAGACTGCACTGCTCGCTGGTATAGCTGCCTCTGTGACACCAAGGGTGGTCCACGAACGGCAGGTCCTCTCTGAACCAGAGCAGGTGCCCTCATCTGTAACAGTGCTGGCGCTCCAACAACAGCAGTGCGGGCTCTAGGACAGTCCTTCGCAGCGTGCGAAGCATCCCCATAAAGTAGACACATACCCAGCTTCCTCCTACAGTTGGTCTGCACATGTCCGGGCTTGCCACAGAAATGGTAGGGACCCTTGCTCTGCTGCTACACTGGTGCTCCAGGTCTCTTGAATGGCACAGTCTGGACTGGCCTCATCATCGGCCTGGCAGGTGGCCGGTACTGCTCCATAGGGCACTTTCTGTCCTCTGGAGTGTCAGGCAGGTGCGAAATCGTCTCATGGTTCTTCGCAGCATCTAACACCTCCCTCATAGTCGAGAAACTAGCAGAGGACATGGAAGCCTGGACCTTCGGACGAAGTCCCTGACGGAACCGCTCAGCTCGGTTCTCCTCCTTCTTCACCATGTGCGGGGCAAATCGGCTCAGCATTTGAAATTCAGCCTCATACTCATCGATCGTCATGTCCTTCTGCTTCAGATCCACAAATCTGCCCATCAGCTCTATCCTAGCCGCCTTGGTGAAGTACTTCTCCTTAAACATGTGGTAAAAAGTCTTCCACTCCATAAGCTTCTGCAGACGCCTCTCCTCAATACGCCACCAGTTTCGGGCAATCTCAGTCAGCTGCATCTTCGCGATCTCCACTCGAGTCTCATCTGGAATCTTGGCAGCAACCAACTTCTCCTCAGTGCTCTGGATCCACTCATCGGCACCCAGAGGTCCTTCCTTCCTAGAGAAGGTCTTCGGCTGTAGCTCATTGAACTGCTTCACTCCTGGAGCAGCTCGCGGAGCAGGCGGAGGTGGAGGTGGTGCAACAGGTGGAGCCTGGGCAGCACGCTGAGACTGCTGAACCAACTGATGCTGCACCTCAAGCAGCTCACACATCATGCCAAGGAACTGACGGAACTCTCCGCCCTGGTCTTCCTGAATCCCATCTCCAGTGCTCCCCGATCGGGTAACGCGTCGTCCGGCCATCCTATTGACAGAAAGACGAAGGTTAGACTCGTACAATGTTTGAATATCAACAGTGAATGTCCTTACTCTTACTGTTCTGTACTTGCAGAAAGATGGGATGTGGACCTGCATGGGCCACCACTAAAACCTGTCACGCCCCGCTTCCCAAAACAGTGGAGGCGAAGCATGACGAGGCCCGCTTAGGCCAGAGCCAAGGAGACCTGACCTAATAAGCGTTTGTGTGGTACCAAGACGAAGGTACAGGTCCCTGCATGTTAGTACAGAACAATAAAAGTACAAGAAGGAAAGAACATCACATATTTTATTCCAACATATCAATAGTACCAAGTCTCAACGCCCGAAGGGCTACAACAGCAGAAAAGTAAAACTAATGGTGCAAGCACCCAACCTAAACAAAGAAACATAAAAGGTGCTACGCACCCAACAAAGATAATAACGCCTCTGGAATCTGCTACTAAAAGTCTCTAGCTCTGATCCTCCTCAGGGTCGTACTCGGGATCAACGCTCTTTGGCTCCACGTCGGCAGTCAGGTCAGTCTCCTCCACGTACTCTAGCTCAATCTCTGACGTACAGCACCAAAAGAAGGAACTGTACGTCAGGCAAGGTCTACAAGAAAATATTAGACCAAACTACAAGTGTACCAATTACTTACAACATTTTACTGGTTGATTAACATGCTGAAGTTTTTAACAACAGAAAGAAACACAACAGACAAGTAAACAAGACAAGTAGTAGTCATAGCGAGTGCTATGGACTACGGGACTAGCCTACAGGTGTCAAGACAAGACGGAACATGGAAGCCAGACACGACAAGTCAAGACAAGACACGAAAGGGTTCACGCCTGTTCGGTTCGAGGGGGATCAGTCCCTCTTGCCGCTTGCACGCTCAACCCTACCCCATAACCCTAAGAATCGTGACAAGACATGGGATCACTTGCTCTAGCTTGGCAAGTGCCCAATTGCTCTCTGAGCTGTGTATCGGTACATGGGATCACCTGCTCTAGCTTGATAGGTGCCCAATTGCCAATCGGGCTGTGAACTAGTACAAGGGATCACTCGCTCTGGCTTGGCGAGTGCCCTATTGCCCAGCGGGCTGTGCAGACTGAAAGGAACAAGACACGACAAAACAGGAAGGGGGTTGTACTAGGGTGTCCACAACTCACGCACACACATGTTAATCCTATGATGTCAGAAATTGTTGTTGTTGGACTCAGATTTCGTTGTCAAATCTGAGCCATCAAAGGCGTCCCGGACGCTATCATCTCACATCCGGTCCTCAAGTTTCTAAATTAACAATCCTAACAAGATGAAGGCCCAAAACATGGCCAAGAACGCAAGTGATACACTTGCCTATGGTGGCGAGTGCGTCGTCTCCCTGGTACGTCTCGTCCAAACGTCTCGTCGGCGGAAAAGTGTCTGAAAATAGTGACACGGCGACGGTGTCAGATCACGATTCATTAATCCCTATTAGGGTTGTGTCTAGGTTATCGAGACTATCCTATCCAGTTAAAAATCACATTTTTAATGAATTGACCTAATCGACGATCTATCCTATGTGTGCATGCATAATGTCCATTCGTCGATTTCTACAGTTTGTACGATGTTTTAAAGATTAGCGGAAAATAAATTTAGTTGATTAGGTTGCTGATTTTAATTAGGGTTTGATCATCTATTGTGTGGGTTACTACGAATTTAGAGAACTAACCTGGAATTGACGGTTGCATGAAGATCCGGCGTCGGATCTGGAAAAGTGGAAGCTTTGCGTCGTCCGGAAATTCCTAGGCCGCGTTTAGCGCAGCAAGGAATGTTGATCGTCGGTGGTGGTGAAGATTTCAGCGTCTCCCGGTGTCGTTGCTGCTGGATCTGAAATGGGAACTTCAAGCTAGGGCAAAAGGGAGATATAAGAGAAGATGGGGAAAACTTTGGGGAAGATGGAGGTGCAAGGATGGAGGAACGGGCAAGGGAAGGACGTGAGAGGTAGGGGATTAGGTTTGGGGAAGAGGGAGACTGAAAATAATCAGGAGAACTGAAAGAGAAAGCCCCGTTTAAATAAGAAAATGAAACGGCGGCTAGCACAGAAATTAGGGTTTCGGGGTCAACTAGTCGGTCAGAGAAGGGCGGTCAACCGACTAGTTTGGGAACTAGTCGGTCGGTCGTATAACTGTGACCAACTAAAACCCAAACCGTGAACATGGTTGTTGTAGAATTTATAGAGTTAGTCAGTCTGTGAAGGCTCGTCGACCGACTAGTTTGCAACCTAGTCGGTCGGCCAGTGTTCATAGACCGACTAAAGGGTGAAAAATGGTCAACAAGATATTTTGAAGGTTAGTCGGTCAGAGAAGGATACCTAACCGACTAGTTCGTCAACTAGTCGGTCGGTTTTCGTTCTTTGACCGACTAACAGTAAACAGTAACCTGATGCGAAAAAATGATCCATGTACTTAGTCGGTCTGCGAAGAAGTGTTGACCGACTAGTTCGATAACTAGTCGGTCGGTGGTTGAACTTAGACTGACTAAGCGTAAACAGTAATTCATGGGAAAAACATGACAAAAACTAGTCGGTCCATGAGGAGTTGTTAACTGACTAGATGGACATCTAGTCGGTCGGTTCCTCAACGTGAACCGGCTAACTTGCACAGAAAGTCGCAAAATGAAGCGGGAAGCTTCGGGATGATTCTAATAAGTTCCAAGAGTGATCCTATACTAAGATGTGAGCACGGAGAAGTAAAGAAAGAAGACGAACAATTACATATATATATATAAATAATATTCATCATACAAAAACCAGCCGTTACACGAGGTTCACATCTCAGTTCTGGCAGAGTTTACAAAAGAGTTTGGGTACGCGTCTGAGTTTCAGTACGGCGTACAATCCGCAGACGGATGGCCAGTCTGAGAGGACGATTCAGATCTTGGAGGACATGCTGAGGGCGTGCATGTTGGATTTCAAGGGTTCATGGGAGGACCATCTACATCTGGTAGAGTTTTCCTACAACAACAGCTTCCAGGCGAGTATTGGCATGGCGCCTTTTGCCGCGCTGTATGGGAGAAAATGTCGATCGCCATTGAGTTGGGATGACGTTGGTGATCGGGAGCTGTTGGGACCTGAGATGATTGTGGAGGCCGTGGATGTTGTTAGGAACATTCAGGAGAGGTTGAGGATTGCTCAGGACCGTTTTAAGCATTGGGTTGATACTAAACGTTGTCCTTTGGAGTTTCAGCCTGGGGATCATGTGTTCTTGAAGATTTCCCCGAATCGTGGTGTGATTCGCTTTGGGAGGCGAGGGAAGTTGAGCACGCGATACATTGGACCGTTTGACGTTCTGGATAGAGTTGGCGAGGTAGCTTACCACTTAGCCTTGCCGCCATCTTTGGAAGGAGTTCACAATGTTTTCCATGTGTCGCAGCTTCGTCGATACATTAGCGATCCATCTCATGCTGTGGATTTCTCGGAGATTACCGTTCGCCCTGATATGACGTATGACCAGCAGCCAGTGCTGATTCTGGACAGGCATCAGAAGTCACTTTGGAACAAGGTTGTCAATCTTGTGAGGGTGATGTGGCGACATGGCTCGCCAGGAGAGTCTACTTGGGAGAATGAGGATGAGATGCGAGAGCGTTTCCCACTTTTGTTTCCGGACACGTGAGTGTTGGGAAATTCCGTGGACGAAATTTTTCTTAAGTTGGGGAGGATGTAACGACTGGTTTTCATGTATTTGGATTATCTATATTATATTATATGTTTTGGTGGATTTTCT
Organism: Scilla litardierei; assembly: GCA_030789695.1. Taxonomy (NCBI): domain Eukaryota; kingdom Viridiplantae; phylum Streptophyta; class Magnoliopsida; order Asparagales; family Asparagaceae; genus Scilla; species Scilla litardierei. The sequence continues at coordinate 20,662,914 of CM061136.1, forward strand.
CCTCATGTGTGGTTTTCGTCTCCGTAGCTTTCATTTCGATCGTTTCGTCGTGATTTCCTAGCTTCTTCCTTAGAATCGTTGATCTTGGAGTAAGTCACTCATGACGAACTTCAAATCGCTCATATTTTAGAGTTAGAGTGATCCTAGAAGTCATAGGAATCGATCCCGGAGCATCGCGCTCCATTTCAGAACTTTCAGTACACGTTAGCCGGTACAAGAAGGGGAACCGACCGACTAGATGACGATTTAGTCGGTCGGCAAACCTTCATGGACCGACTAGTGGGCTTTGATAATTATTCAGGAGTTACTGTTTATCGTTAGTCGGTCTAAGAACATTTGTCAACCGACTAGGTTGCAAACTAGTCGGTCAGCAATCGTTCTTTAACCGACTAGCTCTATGATCATTTTTGATACCAAGTACTATTCATTCTTATTCGGTCTAAGAACGTTCGTCGACCGACTAGATGAGAAACTAGTCGGTCAGTAGTTATTCTTTGACCGACTAAATCTAAATCCTATTTTTCGTCGGGAGTTACTGTTTACACTTAGTCGGTCTGCGTTGGTCAACCGACCGACTAGTTCCCAAACTAGTCGGTCAGAGGTTGCTCTTTGACCGACTAATCAGTGTCGAAACCCTAATTTCTGGGCAGCCGCCAGCTCTTCCTATTTAAACCCCACCCACGATTTCTTTCATCCCTTTTTCATTCTCCTGAGCCGTTTTCTCCCCCAAATCACCCTCCAACATTTTCCCAAGCCATTCCTTCCTCCCTTGGAGCTTCCCTCTCGCCATTTAGGCCGGCTACCTCCTCTAGGTCGCCGGAAAACCCCCAAAAAATCCCCAAAACACCATTTCTCCAGATTTTCTCCCCATTTCCAGATCTGAACCGTAGGTTCCCCGGATCGTTTCTTCCGTCGCCGTGCTTGCTCGGCATCGTTCTTCCGCTAACGATTCGGTAATAACTCGATTCTATAATATTCTCATAACCCATTTGTGTTTTTGTAAAACCCTAATAAAACTAGGTTGGATGTTGTTCTAATGTTGTTTTACCATGGCATCGACCTCTTCCCCGTAGATTAGCGTCCGTGAGACGAACCTACGTGATCGTCATCCTCGGTGCTAGGCAAGTGAAACTTGCCACTTAGGGTTTTAGGCCATGTCTTAGGCCATTTGCTTGTTGTAGCGTAAAAGAGACTAGACAGTGAAATGATAGCTGCCTAGACGCCTATTTGATCTAGTTTGACAATGAAACTAGATCCGTCACCTCAATTGATCTAGCTTGACAACGAAGCTAGGTCCAACCCTTTTTAACTTGTTGTTCATGCATATTAAACTGCCATGTTTAATTCCTTACCTGTACGCCTTACTACATGCCATGCCATGCTATCCATGTTGAATGTCGCATTCGTAGCACACGCTACCATACTTGTGTTTCCTGGCTCATGTTCCAGAAGCGGGCTACGTGAGTTGGTTGATAGCCAATGCCCGATCTACTTGTTTCCGGCTAGGCACCTGCGTTGCAGGCATAACCCTACGCCATACGTGTTAAATACACTTCCTGGCTCGTGATCCAGAAGCGAGCATTCCGTGTTCGGGGTAATGCCCTGGCTCGATACACGTGGAGGGGTAGGGATAAGCGGTCACCTGAGCTTACGAGTTGGCCCGTTCAGCCACTCTAGCCAGTAGACAAAATCTCTGTGCACAACTTGTTTACTTGACGTGTTTACTTGACGTGATCACTTGACGTGAACCACTTGACTTGTACTTGTCCGTGTTTTACTTATAAAACTTGTTTTCCATGACATACTTGCTACTTGCTACTTGTACTTCCCTTACTTGTCATTTCCATACTATACTTGCCATGTCATGCATCATACTATAACTGCTAGGTTGTTAGTGTACTCCCCCTTTAGTTTCCTTGCCCAAGTCTTTTAGACTTGCTGACATGTGCCCCTTTACTCTTTTGGGTGACACATGTTAGATCCTGAGCCTGAGTTCATTATTGAGGAAGAGGTGTTTGCGGACGCCGAGCCCGAGCCTGTGTTTGACGAGGGGTACGTGGACAGTGGGGACCAGTCCCAGTGTCTTCGTTGAGCTTTCCACCTTTTGTTTTAGACTGCTGTAGTTGTCGGTGCGCAGCACCTATACTCTGTTTATGTTTGTCCTTGTTGGCCTTGTTCTGGGCCTTTAGACTCTTTCTTTTAGCCTGGTGGCTTTTCTGGATGTTGAACTTAAATTTTAATGTTGGACAAATTCTGAGATTTGAGATTTTATTTCTGTCTCTCCTTTTGTTATTATTGTTGTTTCGTTTGTGGTTACAGGGACCTGCTTATGTTTTATTGACGCTTATCGGGTTTGGGGCTTCACAGCTCCACTCTCGTGCGGACCTTTTCACGTCTCGCCTCCATTTTAGGGAAGCTGGGCGTGATAGATCATCTAAGAGTTGTTCATGTAGTTCTATCAATCTGCCAGGGGTGTCCATCTGGTCAGATTGTCCAAGTCTAGAAAAGGTCAAACGACTGGAATTCATCCATGCGAAGCAGACAGGAGTGCACCAACTGCGATACAAAGATAAAGCCTAAGGACTCAAGCTACGTAGGCGGAGGGGAGCTACCCACCAGGCCCAGCTAGGCTCTGTTGTCCAACCCCACCCGCGATTCGTTTGTGTTATAAACATGAGCCAACAAATGCTCCATCTAGACACGAGACAAGACAAGGATCACGAATGATACCGCGTATCATACCGGGACGAATCGGTCACGAGTGAGCCAAAGCTGGGGAGCACCAGTCCTCAATGGTCACCCCCGTCATCGATCCGAAACAAAACATTAATCATGAATGATACTACGTATCATACCGGAACGTACCAGTCACGAGTGAGCCAAAGATGGGGAGCACCAATCCTCAATGGTCACCCACGTCATCGATTAACTATCCGTAAGCGAGACATTCCTGGACGAGCCAGCAAACGCTCCACAAGTCTGTAAGCGAGCCGTCTCTGGGCTAGCCAGCAGACGCTCCACAAGAGTAGTGCCAGCCTCCATATAGGAGAGGCCCACGCCTGTGATCTTCTACAAAGATCCACACAATTATAATGTCTGGCTTATTAATTAGCATGTGAGGTTTAAGTTGCATCTTAAAAGTGGGTTCGAACAGAAAGTAACATGTGATCATTTTCAAGTATTTTGCAGAAATAAATCTAGAAGTTCTAACATCAATTCTAGAAAAGCATAAAAGCAGTAACTAAAGTCTCATTCCTTGCCTGAAAGATTCCGGCAAGGATGTAGTCCAGCAGGGTCTGGGTCAACCAACGGATCTACGGAACCTGTACGATAATCCTATCATCATAATCATGCACTCTAACATCCACAGGCAACGACATAAGATAAGCCAGATTAACTGGGCCCGCTTTGGGTCACCAGACCTATGGTATGCTGCCTATTTCGATCGATCATTCCATCTATCCTATGTGCACAGCAGAGTAAGTCCATTGATCGATCGAGGGGATTATCTAATGAGTTCGTTCTATGTGAGTTACTTCATGCAAGTTATCCCCAATTACTAGAGCAACAAGACTTTTGAGAATCGTTACCTAGCTAGATGCGAAAGCTCCACGTCGATGATGATTCTGACACAACGCCGCGTCACCTGACGGTAGGTCAAGGGTGGAAGGCCTAGAGCACAGATTCCTATCAGCGATCCGTCAGCTCCACGTTGTCGTAATCAGCGACTGAGGGTACCCAGAGGTGATCGTCAGTGGCAGAAGTCACCGAATCGCCCTCGGGAAGTGTGAAATGGTCGATCGACGCCCGGATCTGTGACGAAACTTCATATGACGTTCGTAGACGCTGTTCTTGGTGTCGAATCGAAGAGTAGGCCGACCGAGGGTTCACGGTACCGATGGATCTCCAAGGCGAGGTCCCAGTGCCGGAAAACGGCGAAAGAACCCCAAACTTAGGGTTTGGAGCGTGGAGAAACGGAGAAGAAGATCGGGGCCGTGGCAGAGGCTCTGGTTGCTTGCAGCTGGAGGAGGGGGCCGAGGGGAGTTCAACGGAGGTGGAGGCCGGCGGCGGTGGCGGCGACGGCTGCATCGCCGGAAAATGGTGACGCAAGCTTCTCTGGATAGGGTTAGGGTTTGGGGGCTGCGAGATGATTTGTCGGCGACCTGGTCCACGACGGTGAGGGTGGTCGGGCCTGGAGGAGAGAGGGGGTCGGTGCCGAGGTGGTGGACGTGGTGGTCGGCGGTGGAAGCGGCCGGAGCGGCGGCGCGAGGCGTGGAAAGGCGTCGGGGCTGCTGGCGTTGGTGTTCGGGCTTGGGGAAGACGAAGCAGGCCATGACAATGGCGGGGAGGGCTTGCAGTCGTGAGAGGAGGGCCAGACGAGGCCATGGGGTTTAGGTTTGGCGGCTGTCGTGGTCTAGAGAGGGAGAGAGAGATGAGGGTTTAAGTATCCTTAGGGTTAGGGTTTTTGCGGAAATCCCTAGGCTAGGGCCGGCAGCTGGGCCTTGGGCCGCGTGCACAAGTTGTAGGGCTGATGTAGGGGGCTTAGGGATCATGGTCAGGGCTTAGGTGAGATGTTATAGGCTTAAGACTCTTCTACAAGGCTTAAACTAGGGTTTGCATGTGTGTTACATGCACGTGCATCGAGGCATGGGTCCGGGGCATGCACAGAGCTCCGAGACACCCAAGTGCACATGCGTGCGGGGTTGGTTGGGTCTGGTTACGCTGATACAGCGGAAAATGCCGTATCGGATCGATACGCGTGATACTGCCGAGATACGCGTTCTGTTCGTGCATGCGGGGTCTCACTGGTCTACAGGGGTCGCCTACGGGTTCCTAGCACAAGTACGGTCATGTACGTGTGGTTCGTCCTAGAATCGCCCGTCGATTTGCGTGTATATAGCGTGTCGTTCAAACGGTCGGTGCATAAAGCAATTCCAGTGTGAACGAGGTGTTGGCTTGGGTTGACACGTGTTCCCATGTCGGACACGAGTCACGGAGGCTATCTATAGGTTCAAGCAGGGTTCTAGGGTCCTACTGCGTGCATAGACGACATCTGCTATGCACACAGACCAAATCACTTTACGCACAGACCTAATTGTTGTGCACACACAAAATTCAAATTGGCCCGAAAACAGGCCGTTACTGATATGAAAATGATGTAAAATATGGATAGGTTCCTCACGTTGCATTAGGGCTAGGAAATTAATCCCCCAATTCGTACCACCCTCGTGGGTTAGAATTGGTGGTATTTCGGTGGCTCTCATTGACACAATGGCGGTAGCCGTTAACGTAGCGGTATAGCTCGTCGATGAATCCCCTCAAGGCGTGAGCTGGGCATGGTCACGTGCCTTGATTGGATCCATCGATTTCCCTATTCGAGTCCCTAGATACCCCTTAAGCACATCAATTCCACAGACCGTGGGCATGATCTCAGTACGGGTTATCTACGGATTCGTTAGGATCTACCGAAATACAATCCCAAATCCCCAATTCAACGTAGGGATCCAGATCTATATTTTCCCCCTAAAATCCTAGGGTTCACCCATCAACCCTAGAAAGATCTACTCATACATGGCGATAATAACAGATAAAAACAACATTTTTATAGATGAGAACATCATACCAATTGGTAAAATAAAGATCAGAAACTTACAGAGCGAATACCAGATCTCAAGAGAAACTCAGATTCCAAGAACGCAAGAAAATAGCCAACAAGTTTTAATAGAATTTGATCCAAAACGTCTTCAGAAATTTTAATCTAAATCTAACAATTATCCTCTAAAAAGTCTCCTAAAAAATTCCCTAAAAATCTCTACAGAACTCTCCCGGCCGTTGCCCAGAAAATCGCACTCAAAACCCTCGTCAAACAAAATCCGCGATCTAGACTCATGTGTGGGCCCACGGCGACTCGGCCCGAGTAGGAAGCTGCTCAGTCGAGTTGTACAAAGAATCATTCGGCTCCAAAATATGTCGCTCTGCCAACCCGGGCTGATTCGGCGCTGCTCGGTCGAGTAGGGCGTTGCTCGGACCGAGAAAGAGTTTGCTCGGTCAGTGTAGGATTGAACGGCGGCAAATTCAGCCCAAAAACAACTCTGCTCGGTCGAGCAGCAACTCTGCTCGGTCGAGTAGCCCAATAAATTCACTTCAGCATTATCCCCCCCCCCCCCCGCTCGGTCGAGCAGAGTGCTCTGCTCGGTCGAGCAGGTGTCAGGCAGATTTCAGCACAGCTCCATCAACTTCCAAAAATTCCCTAAGGCTCACCCGACCTCCGATTGGTACGTTCTTAATGGCGTTGGAACATTCTTTAAGTCTATTATCTGGGACAAATATCAGAAAAATAGTGAAAAATCCCAGGTGATAGCAGATTTAGAAAAAATGCTCGAATATCCTGTTTTCAGCACTTCGGGTCGCTCGATTCCTTTGCCGCATCATAGTTCGATCAAGCAAACTTCTCTCTTGCCTCTTCCTTTGTAACGGTATGTTTTCGTTGTACTTTGTTCGTGCACGTGCTTTTGGCCGTGCACGTGTTTATTTTAGACTTTGTTTGTTTGTGAACACTTTAGTGTGTTATGCCGTTATGAACGTCTCTGAGAGTATTAAATTGTGGCACTAATTTGGAACGATATTTCTTGGGTCGTTTTCCCACGATTTGATCTTATTCGAAGAGACGTTGTGATTTTCACTTTTGACGTAGGACGTTTCTATTTTTAGTTTCGTCGTCCGGCGTCGAAATTGAGATCCGTCTTCTTAGTTACCTTTCTCTCGTCGCCACGATCACCCCGATATTTATTTTATAATTTTTGGAGTTCATTTGACCACTTTTACATTTTTACAAAGCTTTAAATATTTTTAATAGCTACGTTTTAAATTATTTTCGGCCAAATAAAATTTATTTAAGTTTAAAGCGTTTTAAACAATTTTTGAGCCAAATCTTAGCCCCTATCTTGGCCGCACCTAATCCCTATGTGATTAGGAAAGAGAGATTTGAATTTTAAATTATTTTAAACTCCTAATCCCATTAGGATTAGCCCTAGACCAAGTTAACCCCTCTACACTATATAAACAACCCCTAGGAAGACTCATTTTCGCAAGAAATTAACCCTAGCCTCTTCCAAAACCCAAAAACCCACTTGCGACGATTCGTCGCAACGTTGCGACAGCCAAGCCCCACACCGACCGAGGAAAACCGCTTCGTTTCCCCGCACCGACCGATAGCCGCCCCCGCTCAGCGCCCGCTCCGCACCGCTGCACAGTCGCTCCGTATCGCCCCGCACCGACCGAGAGGATCTCTCGGTCAGACCGAGAGACCCCGCCCGCTCAGCACCCGCTCCGCACCCCGCATCGCCCCGCTCCGTCGCCCCGCTTCGCCTCGTGTCTGACCGAGGCGCCCGCCCGCTCACGCCCGCACTCTGCAACGTTGCAACGCTTGCAACGTTGCAGCGCCCGAACCCCCGCATCCGCAGCGCCCGATCGACGGCTTGCTCCGCACTGACAAAGAGCACCGACCCCCGCATCGCACCCCGCTGCGTGCACGGCCGTCTGCAGTGTCTGACCGAGCCAATCTCCCGCACCGGCTAGTGTCTGACCGAGCCGTTCCCCCGCACCGGCTAGTGTCTGACCGAGCGACGTTCGTCGCAACGTCGCAACTCCCGCAACGCTTGCCACCGTGGGCCCCCCAAGGTATCCAGAGGTATTGTGGTCCCCTATTGGTCCCTAGGACTACTGTGGGCCCCACCTAGGTGCTTTCTCTCCGACGATTTGCCGCCTACGACGTTGCGATACGTCGTATCCCGTCGTCGCACGTGCTAGCTTTGGAATCTGGATTCGTTGCTCCGGTTGCTGCTCTGAACTTTCCAGCGAGGAATCTATTTTGGAATCAGGACTTGGAGCGCGTTCTTTTATTCCAACCACTGGTGTCGTTACCCGACGCCAGTGTAGCTTTCGCGTCGTGTTGAGGTAACGCTTTGCACCCCTAGGACCCCCCAACCTATCGCATATTAAACAAGACTAAAATCAATGTTTTTAAAGTATTTTAAATGTTTTAGAATTCACTAATCAAGATTAATAAAACGGATGTAGGCCGGTGGACTTGTGCACGTAGGATAATTGTGACATTGGACAGTGTTCTTAGACGTTGTACTTGCAGGAAAGTGAAACTTGCCAACTCTTGTGTAGGGCCATGTTTTTAGGCCACTTCCTTGTTTTTAGCGTAAAAGAGACTAGACAGTGAAATACTAGCTGTCTAGACACAACTTTAGGGTCTAGCTTGACAACGAAGCTAGATCCGTCACCCTGCCATGTCATGCATGCATTGATATCTGTCACGTTTAAATTCCTTATCTGTACGCACTTTTAAATGCCATGCATTGCATCTTACATGTCATCCAAGTTAATTGTTGCATCCGTAGCACACGCTACAATACTTGTACTTGTACTTCCTTGTCCGGCTAGGTGCACCCCTATGCCATCGTGATAAAACACTTCCTGGCTCGTGATCCAGAAGATGGGCGCCAGTCCATATACACGTGGAGGGGTAGGGATAAATGATCACTTGAGCTTAGGAGTTGGTCCGCGCAGCCACTCTAGCCAAAAGGCGTAATCTCTGTGCACGACGTGCTTACTTTACTTGTCTTGTACTAGTGAGTGTTTCTTGTAAAACTTGACATCCATGCCATGCTCGTACTTTACTTTACTTTACTTTACTTTACTTTACTTGTTGCACTCATACTTTAACTACCATGTCATTGCATTCATGCTAGAACTGCTAGGTTGCTTTACCTACTTTCAGTTTCCTTGCACAAGTCTCTTGTAGACTTGCTGACATGTGCCCCTTGCTCTTTTGGGTGTCACATGTTAGACCCTGAGCCAGAGACCGTAGCTGAGGACGAGGTGTTTGCTGACGCCGAGCCAGAGCCTACTTTTGACGAGGAGTTTGTGGACACCGGTGACCAGTCTTAGATTCTGATTTGGAGTTGCTTTTGCTTTAGGTTGCTGTTAGTTGTCGGTGCGTAGCACCATTACTTTGTTTTTGTACTTTGTACTTTTGTTGGCCATGCTGGGGCCTCTTTTAGACTCTTTTCCTTTAGCCTGGTGGCTTTTCTGCTATGTTGAAATTTATTATTATGGATATTCTGAGATTTCTATTTTGTCTTATTTCCTTATTATTATCTTTGTTTCGTTTCGCATTGCAAGGACATGCCTTATAATGTTGATTGACGCTTATCGGACTTGCAGCTTTGTAGCTTCAAGTCTGAGCGGACCTTCTCACGTCTTGCCTCCAGATTTTTGGGAAGCGGGGCGTGACATCCTTACTCCAGTATTCTTCTTTGGTACCTCAAACATGTCATCATGAGTCTCATTGGTGCTCTCACGTCGCAGACCGTCTTATTGGTTCCAAATTGCTCCAATATCGCCCAAATCCCTGAAATGGACATAAACGCTCCGAAAGTCATATTATTCCAAATAATAGCGTAAAAGCATATAAAATATGTAATTGAGCAATCATTTTGCCGGTAATCTTATCGATAAAATGTGGAATATAATGACACATCACCGAGCAAGGGACTTGGTTTACCTGGAGGGAAAAGAAGCCGACAAATTCAAGATCCCGGAAGCTTTCGCATCCCATGCACACTTGGAGGAGTTCCACTACAAAAGGATTTAGTGGACTTGGGAGCAAGTGTGAGCCTAATGCCCCTTAGTAGGTTTCGAAAATTAAATACGGGGACCGACTTGAAGCCAACCGACATGAGAATACAACTTACGGATGGTCGGGTTACTAGGCCGGTAGAGATTGCGGAGAATATCCTGCTCCAAGTTCTAGGAGGAATATGCTTGCCGTGCGACTTCGTCATTATGGACATCAAGGAGGAGGGCGACACCTCACTTATACTTGGACGCCCGTTCTTAGCCACTGACGGCGTGATAGTCGACGTGAGGGAGGGTACTTTATCTTTGAATGTCGGCAACATCGAGGTTGAGTTCCACATCCCCAAAGCCATGAAGCATATGCCCTACCAAGAGGAGTTGGATTATGTGGACCTCCTTGATGAGGTGATCGACGAAGCCATTCCGCATTCCATTGGTGCTCTCCATGATGATGGCCTTGAAGAAGGTCAAACTTCTAGCATTGAAGAAAAGTTGGAGGATCCTCCGGATAGCTCTATGGCCGATGATAAAGACGACGCTGATGTCCCGAGGATTATAGAGCTTTGCAAGATCTCAACGGCCAATAAATCCAAGAAAGACGCACCGAATAGAGGATCAGTGTCACCGGTAAAGAAGAAGATTGGTACTAGCTCAAGCTTGGGAGACTTATCCCCTAACTCTACCCATGATGAGGGGACGCTGAGGAAGGCTGACGAGCATCAACAACCAAATCCAAGTGGCCTTCCCGGTAAATTTAACGGGCGTATCTCGCATGCACCCAACATCACGCGCTAAACGAAAATCATAAGGGGTCGAGTTTATGACCTTAAACGAGAGCTTGTCGGGAGGCAACCCGACGGTTTTATATCATTCTTAGTTGATTTTCATTTTTATATTGAGTTTTTCTTAGTATTTAGAGTCTAGTGTCCATAAAAATCATGACAACGTGCTTTATTTTTAATGACAGGAGATGTAGAACGAGAGATCATTCATATGGAGGATGACCAAGGCAAAGGAGAGCGCTCCAGGAACGCGCTCAGGCCCCAGGAGAAGGCAGGGACTAAATGGAGGAAGCAAAACAGAGAATAGAGCGAAAACAGAGAGCCGTTGCAAAAAATAGGATGCCACTCGGCCGAGTGACATATGTCACTCGGCCGAGCAAAGACTCCACTCGGCCGAGTGGAGTACAGATCAGGGAAGATCCTACAGACCAACTCTCTGTTATTTTCTATGTTTTACAGTATAATTTGCCACTCGGGTGAGTGACTTGTCACTCGGCCGAGTGAATCAGATACCCTGCACGCTCTAAAAATTGCTGAGTGACCATGTCACTCTGCCGAATGGAACTTGTCCATTCGACCGAGTGGAAAAAGTCACTCGGTTGAGTCGTAAGTTGCAGAGTTTATTTCGAAATTTTATTCACTCGGCCGAGTGAACTCTTAACGCGGCCGAGTCGCAACTTTCCTATATATATGTGCTGCGGCTGTGCGAATTTCGAGAAAATCCAAAATCCCCAAAATTTCGCCCAGCGCCCGAGCCCCTTCCCCGAATCGCTGCCTCCGTCGCCCGAGCCACCGCTGTGCCGATGACCAACGACCGCTGTCGGTCGCCGACACCGCCCCGCCGCCGCACCTCGCCGGCGCCGCCCTCCCCTGCCGCCTGTCACCCTCATTTCGCCCCAAATTTGATTTTCTTCTCCATTCTCCCAATTCGTACGCCCATTGCGTCCCAAATTCAAATTAATTCATATATATATCTATTATCCCCTATCTTCCCCATGTATATTGATTATCATTTGCTGATTTTATTGTTTGCGTTTCAGGTTAGCTTGGGGGAGATTGGGAGAGCTTCTGGACGCACTCGGAGCTTTGCGGAGGAGGCGTTTCTTCGCACACTTCAGATTTTGCTCTCGCATCGTGCTCAGGTATACTCGTTTCATTATATAGCACTTTGCATTTTCATTGGGGCTGGACAAGTCTCGCGGTACACATGCCGCCTCGCCTTAGGCCACGCACCCAGGAGCCCGCTTCCAAGCGAAAGAAGTCAGGTGATCCTGTCTCCTCTTCTGCTAGGGCGGATTCCCCGCCACCTAGCCCACCTCCACCTACACAGCCGCCTCCGACCGATCCCATTCCACCACCTGCACAGCCTGCCCATGCGTTCAACGTGATGGGGATTACGTTCAGAGACGACGCCCAGCACGCCAGATTTGAGCGTATCTCCCATCGCTCGATCGTACCCACTAGGTTCGTGCACCTCCCTGACTTAGAGTGCCTATGGGTTCTAGAGGGGCTACTCCAGTTGTATGACAACGTGGGGTGGCGTGATTTCTTGTCGGTGTCGACGGACACCTATATCCGCCCGATACTAGAGGTCCTTAGCTCTATCGAGCAGACCCCTGGAGGATGCTCATTTCGATTGATGGATCAGGAGTGCCAGGTCACTCTTGACATGCTCCGAGCATTCTTCTAGTGGGCCGGTGTCCCTGACCCAGACCGTGCTTACAGCCCCATGCACATCCCACCACTGTCGTTCGACATGCATGCCTTTTGGACTCGGATTACAGGATCACCCCTTGCCTTTGACCCTAGTCGGGCCAAGGCCTCTACCATCCTCCACCCGTGCCTCCGCATTGCACAGTGCCTTATAGAGACCACTTTTCTTGCGAGGTACGAGCCCAGGAAGTTGTCGATGCCAAAGCTCTACATGCTCTATGCGATTACACGTTCCAGGGTTTTTGATGGAGACGACGTTCTGGTCCCCGCTATAGAGATTGATATCACCAGCTAGTACATCGATCGCATCATTATTTCTGTCGGTGCTCGTATGCCTATTTGTTGCGGCGGTCTGATTACCCTCTTGGCCCTATTATGCGGAGTTGACCTCCCAGCTGGCTTGCTGAGACCTCTGGGCCCCACCTCACTTTTGATAGATGTTATGTCCGGGATGAGGATGCTTAGTCATCATGGTCAGCGCCACTGGGTGTGGCTGCATGGTCCCCACAGCGCTGATACATGATTCTCCCGAGCCCTGCTCAGACGCATATTGGACCCGCAGGCAGGGACTGTATTCCACCGATGGATCTTCTCATCCCCACCGCGTACGTGCTTGAGCCTGAGGGTGCTCAGTAGGAGCCCCTCCTTCCACCCCTTGACCCTGTGATCCCTCAGCCTGCGCCTGCTTCGTCTGCACCTCCCGACACCTCTGTCCACACTTCTGTTAGTGTCGGAAGCACTTTAGCCGAGTCTACCCACACCACCACCACCACTGTGTCCATGTCCATAGATCCCATTTCTCCTGCCAGCCCCGAGCGTCCCCCCACCATAGTTGAGTGTGGCGAGCGTTCTTTTGCTTCCGCGGTAGAGACCCTGTCCTCATTTTTTTCTCGACCCCTGGGGAGTCTCTTCCTTCACATTTCACGACCTCCCCAGTCGTCGACCTCACTGTCTCCACCGCTGCTGTATTTTTCGAGAGCGTAGTGACGTCTGTCCCCACTTCTGTGTCACTGACCTCTCCGCCCGCCTCGTCGCTTGCCACCACTCACACTTCTGCTGCCGCTCCATCCTCTTCTACTCTTCCTACGTCTTGGCCTCTCCCAGAGGCTGGGCGTCACTTAGCGAGCACAACACCCCCGCACCACCCTACTGTCACACCCATACTTTACAGTAGCCGTGCGAGACAGCCCCGCGCTTCATCTGTTCGTTCCTCCTCTCCACCTCCCCCCCGAAACTCTAGTTCAGTACCTTCGTGCCCTAGAGGGGGCAGTTAGTGGACTTAGAGGAGACTTTAGGGCTCTCTCCGCTACTGTCAGCTCCGTGGAGAGGCATGTCGCTTTACTGCCTGGTATTTAGGCTTGCCTGAGCCAGATCCTTACCCGACTGCCTCCGCCACCCACACCCTCCCAGCGTCCACCTCGCCCACCACCTCCGCCACAGGACGGTGCTGGTGCATCCCCACCCCCTTAGGCACACACTGGATGCCTTCCATATTTTTGCTGACGATACGCTGGATACTTTTTGTGAGCCTGCTGATTTTGCTCCCCTCTTCCACGCACTGTTTTGTTCACATTTTGGTCCTATCTGTATATATCTGTTTGGGAGAGAGGGAGTACTTTTTGGGGACACTCATATCTGCACTATTTTGATCTCTGCATGCATCACCTGCATTCTCATATCATTTTCTTTCATTTTTTCCATCATGCATGCATCCTCACCCTCCCCACCCATATTTTTTCTCTCGGTGTGCCACACTTCGCACATTGAGGACACTGTGCACTTTAGCTTGGGGGAGTGAGTTCTCATACTTTTCATTTTTTTGACGCCTTTTATTTTCATTTTCTCGCATTTCTTCGTGTTTACACATATTTTCACCCACTTTTTCATTTTTCATCATGCATCACGTTTTTTCTATTTCTTGAGTGTGCTGCATTATACAGTAGTTTTTATTTCCTTTTTATCCTTATTTCTTTCATCTTTTTGCTAGAGATGAATTTTCTGTGATAATGATGACGTGGTATTAGCTTATCTCTATATGCATACTATCTTGTCATGCCATAGTTTTTATTTCAGATATCATATGCTATGTCTTGCTATGCATTCTAGATAGTAACCCGCACTTTCATGTATGAATATGGCTGAAATCCTTTTATTAGCTGAATCTGATAATTTATATGTATAATCTTCGTAGAAAACACACTAAGCTTCACATATTGATTGCTTATATCTGGAGTACTGCTTTCCTTTCTTATATCACTTCTTATTGCATGAAAATTGTACGCACTTTCAGGTTGAATGAATGTATGTTCGGTTGATATAACTGGATTAGTTTACTTTCTGAGATTAAACTGAGTAGATTACATTGCTCTGCTGAAAGTTGTCGTGCACGTCCTATAGAGTGAACCGAGTGTTACATTTATTTCTTTCTCCACATATCTTGAGCATTATTTCCATACTTATATTCATTGGTGAATATCCCTTTAGCGGACCATATATTGGCATTTCTCCCGCAATGAAAGTCCATGCTCAAACACCCCCAAAATCAAAAAGACAAAAATATATGAATATCTTTCTATCTTTTGATTTGAGATCTCAGATGTATTTATGTTATTTTAAAAAAAGGGAAAAGAAAAGAGAAAAGAAGCTTGCACGTGATCCCATCTCATACTCTTTCTCTCTTTCTTCCCTCTTTTGTTCTTATTTTTATTGGAGCTCCAAAAATGGGGAATGTACTTATTGATTTACTTATGCCACCACGGTTATAGATAAGCATGGGGGAGAGGATCCAATGATGTGTGAGAGAGTGACTACTTGACTGTGCATGACAACCTAAGCTAGGTAATTTTCTATACTCGGTGAGATTACTAAAAGTTTTACGAAATCCATGAATTGAAACTTAGCATGCATTTCATGAAAACCATACCTTTCTATTCTTATTGATCCATATTGTGTGATATCTCTTATACTCCAAATAGAAAGCATTCAATTGAAAAGTATGTGGTCTATGATTATGTATACCGCTTTAGATGCTTCAGACGATGTTAATTCTAGAACGATTCCATATTTCATACTGTTTTGATATTCTCGGGTTTTCTATTTTGAATGCATCCATATGATTATGATATCGAGATAAAAATCTTTGGCATGTGTTTTATATTCGACGTATGCTATATGAGTAAGCAAAGCCCATGTCCTGAGAAAATGATCTAGCACCTCTCTCTTTGCTTTCTTTCTTTATTTTCTATTTCTTCCATTTTTCATTTTTATTATTTTTCCTTTTACTTATCTTCCTCGAGGACGAGTAAGAGGTAAGCTTAAGGGATTTTGATCACTCCATATTTTACACCTTTTTTCTGCATGTTTGCATGTCGTTTTGATCGCCCATATCGCGTTTTTCACGATTATTCGACAATATTACGATGCTTTTCACTATTTCTTGTTTTTGTCGTATTTCAGGAAATATGGAGCGATTTGGAGCGAATTTGAGATCAAGGGATTTGCAAGCGCTTAGAAGTGTCCCCCACGGCTCATTCGAGGACTTATCATCGATGGAGAATGAGCGAAAGAAGAAGGAAATCAATAGGAGCGACGAGGAGGCAAAAAGAAGAAGAAACAAGCATTTCAGCACATCACTCGGCCGAGTAGACCACTCACTCGGCCGAACAAGAAGCCCTACTCGGCCGACCAGACGGATACACACAGGATGATTTCAGTGTATACTCGGCCGAACAAAGAAAGCCCACTCGGCCGAGTGAGAAAGTTCACTCGCCCGAGTGGTACATGGAATTCGTCCAAAGAAAGGCCCAAGTTACTAGAATTTTTAGAGATACTGAGGAGGCCCACTCGGCCGAGCACGAATGCTCACTCGGTCGAATGAAGAAGTCCACTCGGCCGAGCCACCCCCGAAGACAAACCCTGAGAACCCCCAAAGTTACTGTTTTTGTACAGGGTTTGTCACTCGGCTGAGTGACAAGGCTCACTCGGCCGAGTGACCCTCTCCGACTGCTGTTAGGGCTGCGATTTATGGGATGCGCAGAGGCAGTTTGGTCACGATTTTTTGGACGATTTTAGAGGGTATTTAAACCATGTTTTTACCCTAGTTTAGGAGAGACTTAGAACATTAATTTTTAGACTTTATTTTAGGATTTAGACGACTACTATTTGTGAAATCTCAGCTGGAGATTGTCAGCAATTACATTGGTTTGTCTATTTCTATTAAAAACTCAGTTTTTATGCATTATTTCTCTTTTGCAATGAATTGTGCCGTGATTATTATCGATTTTTCTCAGATTTGCATGATGTTTAGTGAGTAGTGCAGTCGTCTTAGGGCATAGGGATGAACCCTATGGGCCAAATTTCTAAATTGTGATGAATTTGTAGAATTGTTGCTAGAATTGATAATGGTTAGGTTGTGATCAATTGATTACGGGTAGCTAGGAATTCATATCGATTGGGATTTGCAAGAGATTGTATCCCAATTGATAGGAAGGCCTAGATATTCGATTTAGATTGACAATTGGATTTCTCTAGATTTGGTTTGCAAAAGATTGGTCCAAAGCTAGGATTTTTAATTATGAATCTATACTAATATTCGTTTGCAAGAGATTGGACGGATAAGACCTATCACAACCTAGATCGTAGCTCGAGTTTGCACGAGAGTGGGCTCGAGATACGATTGAACAATGATGTCGTTCTTCACTCTAGCAGCTTAGGCTAGGGTTTGCACGAGAGTGGGCCTTATCCTAGGTTTGCTATAGACCGACAATAAGGCGAGAGCGTGAGCTTGGTTCTACATTAAGTTGCGACTAGTTCACCTATATTCAAACTTAGCAACAATGAAACTTATGAATCACAAGGATGAGAGACGGTCCGTAGTGGGGATTTCCTAGCCCTAGACGCTTTTTATTGTATTGATATGTCTCTGCTATTGAATTGTGACTATTACACCAAATTATTCTTGTTCTCTTGATAGCTAGGTGATTTGAGTAAGACACGGTCATTTTTCCTCCCTGAGTTCGATACCCGCTCGCCGCTTCACCGTGCGCTTGCGGTAAGACTACAAGTCGTTTTTCAGGTGTACACTCAGACGCGATCAGAAGCAATCAGGAACCAGATCAACCGGTGGGTGAGCTAGCCTATTCTCTGGGTGGTTGTCACGATAGTAGACTAATGGAAAAGATGTAAGAGGTAAAAAGGGTAACCTAGGACTTTGGCTTCCGCCCTATCATCAGTTCTCACTATTACTGCCGAAGGATAGGAATGTGATCGGATTCTAGGGTTTAGCGGTGAGACGTTGCCTCTAATGGTGGTACCTAGCGTCCCATGGGCCCGATATTCCAGTCGATACCCATGATGATTCGCTAGGTCTATCCAGGTTCAGACGCTGGGCATTCCCAAGTCCAACACCGCCCGACTCCGGGAGCACTAAGCTTGCAACGATTGCTCCCGACATTTCATCCAATCCGTTCCCACGCACAAGGAATCAATGTCTACGCTAGGGGGATGAGCTGTGTCTAGAGAATCAAACTCCCGTTTTATTTCCCCTTGGGCCGACGGTCAAAGGCGGTCTTTCTCCCGTCGATGACACTGAAACGTCCCCGCGTAACCATCAAAATCCATATATCCTATCGGATCCCTAATCCTATGGCCGTTCTAGGGAGAACCCACGAAGGGGCTTCCACCAATGTCCCAGATTGAAGAACTACTCACTATTCATGGTATGAAATGCAATAAAACAGGTTATAGCCATTAGAATGGAAATCGTGCCATAGATTACTATAGCAAATAGTAGTATAAACGCAGTATCAAAATATAGGAATGATCAAAGAACTTACAAATAGAATTAAATTCAGAGCAGCCAAAAATCCCTAAAAACAGCTTAATAATGGGGATTAAGTTTCTGGGAAAACATAGCCCTATTTATACAAATTGGCAAGATGCCGGGAAATATTCGCACAAAAAGACAAAAATAGACATTCACCGGATCCGTTGAAACTTCAACCGATCAGGTGAGACGATGGGAACGTGGTCTTCAGCTGTGATAGATCTCACCCGATCGCTGAACCTATCGGGTGAATCTTCAAATTCTCGAGCATGGGAATTAGCAGTTACAGATGAGCCGATCGGTTGACAAGTCAACCGATCGGGTGAACTTTGGCTATCAAAACATCTTTCTGTGTCGCATCCACCCGATCACTGAACCGATCGGGTGGATTTGCCTCTTCCTCGGGACTGATACGGCCGCATGAACCGATCGGGTGGATCTGTCTACCCGATCGATTGAGAGCTGATATATAGTTTATCTTGACGATTGGCTCTCAGGATCTCGTGCGAAACCTCCCGTTGCTCCGGGGACTCATGATGTTGGCCATGTATGTCCCATGTGGTAGCAATATCCTGCAAAAGCACACAAACACAACAAAAGTAAAAAGGGACTAAAGAACAAAAATGAACGGATTCAAAACAACGAAAAACGACGGGAAATTACGGAGAAGACGTGCGTGAATATATAAAATATAAACGCACGTCAGTGCGACGCACCCAACCTAGACAAGAAGTAAAATGGTGCTACGCACCCAAGCTAGAAAGCAGTAAACTCCGTAAGACGGCAACGGTGAGGGACCTCTAGGTCTGGTCCTCGTCTGGAACGTACTCCGGGTCAACGTCCTCCTGCTCCAAGTCCTCAAGTAGGGCCGGCTCGTCTGTG
This sequence comes from Scilla litardierei, assembly GCA_030789695.1. Taxonomy (NCBI): domain Eukaryota; kingdom Viridiplantae; phylum Streptophyta; class Magnoliopsida; order Asparagales; family Asparagaceae; genus Scilla; species Scilla litardierei. Next base: position 20,681,763 of record CM061136.1, read on the forward strand.
TACTCTATCTCAGTACCTGACGTACAACATGTAGGAACCTGTCAAAACAGCGTTAGGATTGATAAATGAAGTTGAGACTAACGCTTGCGTATGCGGCACGGTAGTCTCGAAACTTCGCCTTCGGATTCGCCACGACGGATCGAGTCTTCTCACGAACGGAGTATGGCTACATAATCCACAATCTAACTCTCTACTTTTAGATTAAGAACTTGGATAAAGAGAGAGGAAGGATTTCGGCAGAGCTTCGCTAGAATGAAATGCAAGGCAAGAATACCATGCAAAAGTGTAAGGAAATGGCTAAGCCTTGGGTCTTATTTATAGCCCCCAAGGTAGTTATTTTAGGAGTAATTGTTCCTTTGGAACAATTTAACTAAAGTGTACCATCATATATGGCACATTATAAGCTTAAGTTGTACCATATGCATGGTACAACATAAGCTTAAGATATTCCCCCTTTATTAGCCATATGTCGCATGCACTTATGCATATATAATGCGACTTTCCCACTAATCTAGAGATCCTCTCCGCAAGGGAACAGATTCCCTTTGCACACGACTTCATGTACGCGACGTTCGAGGTCCGTATTCCCTCGTACATCCCCTACAAGGGTGTACAAACTTCATCCATATCCAACGTCTCCCACTCACACTTGAGGGGATTGTAAGAGAACGTCTTTCTCTTAGTTCTTTCATCTATCATACCGAGAAATAGACCGTGCGACCGTCATGCGCATAGAGTCTGTTGTTGTGCACTTGTTAGAGATACACAACGACCTCGAAGGTGCAAAGTTGAGTAGTTCAACGCATGCTTTACCCTAGATTATTTCTTCACATTTCTTATACTTTATATTCAACAATTGAATCCCATTTGGATCACAATTGGCTGGCCAGCTTTGAATCATTAAAGTCCAAATGCGAATATGAAATCAATCTTCCTCTTCTTGCGAACCTTCTGATCTTGACTTGATTCGCTTTTCTAACGTGTCCCGCCGAGCCGAATTATCATAGCCCATTAGCAACACGCTAAGATAGCGATCATCTCGTCAAATCTAAAGGAACCAATTGGAGTCCTTGAGGGTAAGAGTTAAGACCCATATGGCCTTTGAGTCTCACATAATAGCAAACACTATTGCTACTAACTCAGTGGTCGAAATGCATACATGGTATGAACATGTATTACAACATCGCTCCTTTCCCAGGGAGTGTATGTCTCAATGATGTTGCAAGGATGACGATCAGACACCACAATGTCTGACTTTGAGTCCCTTATTCTACTCAAATAATCCTTTGGACTCACATCCCGCATTTAGACAGATAGGATTTCAAAAATCCTCTTAGATCTTCTGTAAGCATCCATATGATGCAGATCTTTCATGCAACCATTTTGTTTAAGTCATGACTCTAAATCATCCGTCTGATGATTTTGACTTCAAACAGGTCTCATCTCTATTCCATCCGTCTGATAGAATAAGGCGGTTGCTCATGTGAGAGAGCCAACCTCAATCTGTCCGACATACTAGAATTCAGCTGAGATTTCAAAAATGTACACAAACATTTCTCAAGAGATTCATATGCAATGTTTGAAAAAGAACTTATTCTTTTATTAAATTTGATCTTTCTCAGACATGGGAATATATATTGATACAACTCAGCTCTTACGCAATCCTTGGGATGATAAGTGTTTATAAAACACATTTCTGGGGATCGCTTTCGTAAGCGGATCCTCTATCATCTCATGCGTAGATATGTACCTTATGTCTACCTTCTTGGTTTTATCATGGTCTTTTGCAAATTCGTATCGGATATCAATGTGTTTGATCTTACAAGACACATTATCCTCTTAACCGCTTTCCAGTGTACTTGCCCTGTATTGGATTGGTAACAGCTTACCATTTCCAATGGCAAAACAGATGTCCGGTCTCGTACACACCATAGCGTACATAAGACTATCAACTGCACTGGAATATGGAACTTTTTCCATAATTTCCTTATCCTTTTGGTTCTTTGGACACGATTCCAGATATAAATTATCGCATATGCTTATATGAATATCAATGGACTTGCAGTCCTGCATATCAAAGCATTCTGGAACCACTGCCAGAATCAGGCGAATCGAGGTAAAACGAATAACAGGTGAGAAGGTCTCTTCGTAGTCTATCCCTTCCTGTTGCGTAAAACCTTTCACGACAAGGCGAGCTTTATATCTGTCAATAGAGCCATCAGCCTTATGCTTGATCTTGAGAACCCATTTGTTCCCAATAGCTCTACGTCCTCTGGGTAAGTCAACTAAGTCCCAGACTTGGTTAACCTTCATGGATTCTAATTCCTCTTGCATCGCTTCCATCCATTTGTCTTTTGCAGGGCAAGATACGGCCTGTTTGAAAGTAGCAGGCTCGTCATCTTCTTGTAGTAAAGTCATAAAGGTTTGCGGAAATTCATCCTCAAATCTTAGAGGAGCCAACCTTGTATGACTACTACGTCGTATTTGAGATTCGTCAAGTCCTTGTTGACTCGAAATTAGATCAATTCTAATATCACTCCCACTTGGAATGTCGTTAGAAATGCTCCCACTAGGATCATTATTCCCGTAAGGAATAGGATAATCGTCATTCGTACAATCCATTGGTGAAGGTTGAAATGTATTTTCGTTTTCACCAAGAATTCTCCCACTCGAATGAGGTAATCCTTCTTGATCATAAATCTCAAATTGAGATAAGTCCTGACTTATCTCGCCCTGCCTTGGAAACTCGTTTTCCAAGAAAGTGACATCCCTCGACTCAAACTCAATTAGCCCACCATTGTCTTCCTGACTAACAAAAACATAACCTTCAGAGTTTTCTGCATATCGTATAAAGATACATTTCCTTCCCCTTGGCCCAAGTTTGCCATACTTATGGGAGGAAATATGTGCGTAGGATGCACAACCCCAAGGTTTCTAAATGTTTAAGTCAGGAGACCTTTGGTTCCACAACTCATAAGGAGTGGAGCTAATTGGTTTCGAGGGTACGCGGTTTAAAATGAAAGCGGCCGTCAATAATGCATCACCCCAAAAGGTGATTGGCAAGTTAGCTTGCGCCATCATTGAACGGACCATTTCCATTAAAGTCCTATTTCTCCTTTCTGCAACACCGTTTTGTTGAGGAGTATAAGGCATGTTACCTGATGTACTATGCCTTTTTCATCACAAAGTTCCTTAAAACTTGTTGATTGATATTCACCGCCCCTATCGGTTTGCACGACCTTAATCTTGCGATCTAATTGATTCTCCACTAAACTCATATAGTTTTTAAAGCAGGTTTAGTGCTTCACTTTTGTGGGATATCAAATAGATATGACCGAATCGGGTGAAATCATCAATAAAAGTGATGAAATAGGACTTCCCGCGTCTTGTCTTGACATTCATCGGACCACATATGTCCGAATGGATAAGCTGTAATGGAATCTCGGCCCTTGTGTCGGTTCCAAATGGCATGCGACAAGATTTCCTCACAAGGCAATGTTCGCAGGTCGACATTTCGACCTTTGAAACATTGGATAGAAGGCCACGTTTGGCAAGTCTATCCATACGCGTTGGTCCAATATGACCAAGCCTTGCGTGCCAACAAATTATATTAGACTCATTAGTCAAAGAATTTGTCACAAGGAAATTTTCATTACATGAGGAATCATACATTGTACTTATTACAATAAATCCTTTGAAAACATACCCTGTGCCAATTAAGGAATTATTACAAAATAGGTCCATATTATAATCATGAAGGAACCAACTATAACCAAGACCCATTAAATTGACCACCGTTTTAATATTCCTTTGAATATATGGAATGAAGAGAACATCATGAAGTAGGAGAGTGCGGTCGTTGTCCAAGACTAGCTTACGAGTCCTAACGCCTTTCACTTCAACACGTGTGTTGTTTCCTACATTGATCCACTTCATTCCTTGGGGTATCCTGTGATACTCCACGAAGGACCGTCTGTCCCTTGCTATGTGGTCGGTGGCACCTCGTCACCTCCACTCGTACACGAACGAGCATAGTGACCGAGCTTGTTGCACTTGAAGCACTTGATCCTCTTCAAGTCTTTCTTCTTGTGCCATTTCTTGTGCCCACCCTTATGTTTGGGTTTCTTGGTAGACTCAGGTTGCTTATTACGTTCATTGGTAGACTTCGAACGATCTTTCCTTTTCTTTCCCCCGTGTGAGGAACTAGCAACCATGTGCACTTCTGCACTTGGCTTCGCAGCCGCAAGCCGCTCTTCCTCTAATTCGAGGTGCTTAGAAACATCGCTGAAAGTCTTGATGCTCTCATTGTGAGTGAGATGCATCTTCATTTGGTCCCACCCATTTGGTAGGGAACGTATGACTGCTTGGATTTGTTGCTCATCAGTGAGCACATGACATGCGTCCTTTAACTCCGAGATAAGATTCGCCATATGTCGCAGATGTTTCCCCATGGAATGATCTGGACGTTTCTTATATGAATCAAACCTTATAGTTAAGGCACGAAGTTTGGACACCGATGTGCCACTGAACTTCTCTTCTAGCTTGGACCATATGTCCATGGCTAAGTCATGCTCTCGGAAGATGCGCATTATGTCATCATCCATACTGCTCAATAACGTAATGCGGGCTATCTTATTCTTCCGAGACCAAGCATTAAAAGCTTCCTTGTCTCGTCTGTGTTGGCCCGTAGTGCCCAACTCGGGTTCAATCATTACGTTCTTTAGAGTTTCGAGCACTTCTTGCTCCTCTAAAACGTATTGTATCTTGATGGACCAAAGTTTGTAATTATCGCCGTTGAGTTTTTCACCTCTGTTTAACTCAGCGACGATATTCTTTGAAGCGGAAGACATTTTACTTTTAAAATGCTGCAAAAGACACAAAACCGAAGATTTGATCAAAACATTGCATAAAAATTCTTAAAATATAACTCCCACTTGAAATGATAATAGAATATCCCATTTGGATAGTTCTAAAAATTCAAATCCCACTTGGAATTATATTATATTTGATAAGTTACTTTCGAAAAATATTGAAGATGTTGTTCTAGAATCGAAAAGGTCTCTATGATTCCAATCACCATCTAGAACAACCTTCAATATTCCCCCATCACTTATCAAACAATCGTACTCTTATAGTACTTCGCAGCGGAAAAGTACTTTTGAAAAACATATCTTTCAAAATGGAATAGGTGAAAGTTTGCGCAAAGAATTTTAGCGCAACAATTGCTAAGCCACGAGACCTGTTCTACACACCCATGGGTTAGATAACCATGGCCCGATCGTGGTAGGACTTGGAATTCTAAATTGCGCTATCCCGATTAAGGACGGGACATAACCTATTTGAAAACATCTTTTTCAAAAAATTTGAAATACATTGGCTAATCTCCGTAAAGTAGAGCACAATGACATGGCTAATCTCGCATGAAGTAGAGCACTACGGCTAATCTTCAAGGAGTAGAGCCCAAGAAAAAAAACTTTATAAAATAAGAGCAGACGACTGTCGTTAGCCCCGTATGGGCTAGTCGGCACATTCGTGTTTGACCAAGGCCTTTTGACACCCCGTATGGGCTAGTCGGCAAGTTCATGATCGACCAAGACCTTTTACCGGATTGGTCGACCAAAACACCCAAATTGGTCGACCAAAAAATTGGTCTACATCACTCCCGGCCAGGGCCCCTGCCCTGGTCGAGGCTGGCCAAGGGCCGGCCAAGGGCCTCTGCCCTGGCCGGCCAGTGCCGGCCTGCGGCAGCCCTGGCCACTGCCAGGGCCGGCCTGGCCACTGCCAGGGCCGGCCAGGCCACTGGCCTGGCCTCGGCCAGAGGCAGGCCTGGCCTCAGCCAGAGGCCGGCCAGGCCTCTGCCTGGCCTGGCCTAGGCCAGAGGCCGGCCTGGCCTCGGCCTGAGGCCGGCCTGGCCTCGGCCTAAAGCCGGCCAGGCCACTCTGGCCTGGCCAGGCCTCGGCCAGAGGCCGGCCAAGCCACTCTGGCCTGGCCTGGCCTCGGCCAGAGGCCGGCCTGGCCCCCTGGCCTGGCCTCGGCCAGAGGCCGGCCTGGCCCCCTGGCCTGGCCTGGCCTCGGCCAGAGGCCGGCCATGGTCGGCCATGGCCATTTTGGCCTTGGCCGGCCATGACCCATTGGTCATGGCCGGCCTCCCCCATTCACGGGGTTGGCCGCACACCCCCACCGGAGGGGGTGGCCGTGGTGGTGTTCGTCGTCATTGGCTGTAGCCAACCCCCTCCGCATGGGGAGGGGGAGTGCATTGCCTCCATTGCCCATTTGGCTATAGATTTCATGCACCAAAATTCATCTTCCCCGATGGGAATAACCACCATCTTCTTCTCCGGTGAAGCACCCGTTCGTCGATGAAGCACCCGTTCGTCGAGAAAGTAGTTATTTTCTAATGGCCGTGTGCCAAAAATGAAAAATAACATATTTTGAAGTTCGTAAACTACATGCTCCACATGAAGAGAGTTCACATTCCCTATGAATGGAGACTCGGCATCCATGAAGAGTGCGAGCTTGACGAACGGTCGGTTCTTCCCATCACGGAGAGTTCCTGCCATATCCGTAATGGTAGGAGACCCTAACGTGAAAAGAACAACCGCTGCGTTCTCTCCGTCACGAAGCGTTCCTACCATATCCGTAATGGTAGGATACCCATTCGTGAAAAAGACAACGTCTCGTTCATAGTTTCGACGGGGCGACGGTTCTGACCGGAGCGAATCCGTATGGCTCTGATACCAATGTAGGAACCTGTCAAAACAGCGTTAGGATCGATAAATGAAGTTGAGACTAACGCTTGCGTATGTGGCACGGTAGTCTCGGAACTTCGCCTTCGGATTCGCCACGACGGATCGAGTCTTCTCACGAACGGAGTAAGGCTACTAAATCCACAATCTAAATCTCTACTTTTAGATTAAGAACTTGGATAAAGAGAGAGGAAGGATTTCGGCAGAGCTTCGCTAGAATGAAATGCAAGGCAAGAATACCATGCAAAAGTGTAAGGAAATGGCTAAGCCTTGGGTCTTATTTATAGCCCCCAAGGTAGTTATTTTAGGAGTAATTGTTCCTTTGGAACAATTTAACTAAAGTGTACCTTCATACATGGCACATTATAAGCTTAAGTTGTACCATATGCATGGTACAACATAAGCTTAAGATATTCCCCCTTTATTAGCCATATGTCGCATGCACTTATGCACATATAATGCGACTTTCCCACTAATCTAGAGATCCTCTCCGCAAGGGAACAGATTCCCTTTGCACACGACTTCGTGTACGCGACGTTCGAGGTCCGTATTCCCTCGTACATCCCCTACAAGGGTGTACAAACGTCATCCATATCCAACACAACACCCTAGAGAAAAGGAGCTGTACGTCAGGTAAAGTCTACAAGGGAAAGGTGAGAAGACTCTACTGCAAGTGTAAAGGAATTTAAAGACGACATTTTAAGGTTGATTACATGAGAGATGCAACAGCATGGAAGTTATACATATATGCAAGGAAAGTAAAGACTGTGTAGAAAGTAAACGTGACAGGCAATAGCCGTAGCGTGTGCTACCCGCTACAAGACATGACAAGACTAGACAAGACTGTGTGACACCAAGAGGGTTTATGCCTGCAGCTAAGAAAGTGGCCAAACTCTCTAACCTGGTGGCTGCTCAACCCAACCTCTCCCCAAGTGCTCAAGACAAGACTGTACGAGGACCACTCACTCAACTAGGTGAGTGCCTCTATCCCCACCGGTTGCAGGGGCCACTCACTCTGCTAGGTAAGTGTCGAGCTTCTCGTAGGTTGTTCTGTACAAAGGATCACCCACTCTTCTAGGTGGGTGCCTCATTCCCCGCAGGTTACCAAGGGTCACTCACTCTGCCAGGTGAGTGCCGGGTTTCCCGCAGGTTATTCAACACTATTTATGCATAAGATGACATGGCATGACATGGCGAGAGTATAGTAAGTTCATTTCGTTCTGATATGGTCCATACGCATACACACAGATAGTGATTTACATGGCAGTTGTTGTCGTTTGTGCCTAGACTTCGTCGTCAAGTCTAAGCTATCGTGAGGGGGTCCCAGATGCTATCATTTCACGTCCGGTTCTCTTGTTCATACTTTTACAATTTAAAGAGAGATGGCCTAAACGTGGTCGTAACTACGCACGTGGGTGCACTTGCCTGCGGTGGCGAGAAGAACGACCGTCGGAAGCGTCTCGTCACCGGCAGCGTGTCGGTCAAGGTCCGCTGTCACAAGTCAACGGACGGTGTCAGTATCAGTTTAGAAAATCCTCTCAAGTTGTCTATAAGTTGACCGTAGCTATCCTATCAGTTTCAAATCACATTTTGAATGTTCAGCCTATTCGACGATTCTACACAATATGCATAGTTAAAAAGTCTGATCGTCGATCTACGGTTTCACAACGTTTTAAAGGAGCATAAAATAAATTTAGTGAGTTAAGTTATCGATTTTTAATTAGGTTTTGATGTTTTATGGTGTGAGTTTTTCTACGGTAAGGGGACCAACCTAGAATGACGCTCGAGCGAGATCTGACGTCGGATCTGGAACGGTGACGGTACTCGGCTTCCTCGACTGTGTGTAGTGCAGTAAGGGTTCGTCGGGATCGTCTCGATTGCGGGTAGCACAAAAGAGCGACATCAACAGGGAGGAGCAGCGACTACGGTCCCGAACGACGAGAACGACAGCTACATCGACAAGGGGAGGTGGCTGTGTCTGTAAGGAGGGCAGCGACTATGCACGGCTTGAGGGGGAAAGACGGCGCAGTGAAGTCAGAGAACGGCGGCAGCGGTAAGGGGGCGGCGGTTGCTGTTGCATGGTGGATGGACGGAGCAAGGTGATGGCCTGTGGGAATGAGGAGAGGGGAGAGGGGAACGGCCGTTTGCCGTGGGAAAGAAGCGATGGTAAAGAATGATAGGTCGGGGGTCTGTTTGTTGGTGGAGGCCGGCGGCAGGGTGCTTGGTCGGAGAGGGAAGAGAGGGAGGGCTGCTGTTTGCGTGGAGGTGGCCGGAACGTGCGCGGGTGGTGGCCAGCGGCAGGGTGTTGCCGGCGGATCTGGGTGAAGAGAGGTCGGCTTTCAAGTGGGGGAAGGGTGGTCGGACGGCAGGGTCCTTGTGTGGTTGATGGCCAGAGCAAGGGTGCATGTCACAGGTAAGAAGCAAGGAGGTGAGGGGCCGGCAGGTGCTTGCATGGAGAGGATGGATGGGAGGAGGCCTGTGCGTGAGGGCTTGGGGGGGTTAAACTAGGGTTAGGTTGAAAATGATATAGGCATGTTGTTTGTTTTGTGTGGCTCATAAAAAATCCAAACCCTATGTAGTTAAATAGGTTAGGAGAGATAAAGGAAGCTAGGGTTAGTGCTTAAAATAGTGACCTATCTTATTGTGTGCGCCTGAGGGTGTGCCCCTAGATTGCCATATAGGGTAGGAGAGATAGTTAGGGAAAGGAAAAATTCGAAATGGGGTTGTTATGGAAGGAGACAAGGAATTTAATTAGAAATAATAATGGGATTTGGTATTTAAGAGGAAATGAGCAAAAGTCTCATTTACAATTTAGGAAAAAATTTGAATTTAAATTTTAAAATTTTGAAATGAAAATATTATAGCTAAAAATAAATTTCTGTTCAGTTAACGCGTAAGGAAACTTATTTACACAAAAACGGAAGATGGGTAGGCTAAGCTACAAAAACACCGATACGCATTTAATATAACGGTATGCAAAAGAGAATATACGACTAAGAGGGAAAACGACTAAGCTGCAAAAACACAAAAACTGGCCGTTACATTCTACCCACCTTAAGAAAAATTCCGTCCTCAGAATTTCTAACACCTACTGCTCAGGAAACAAATGAGGGTACCGCGCTCTCATCTCATCTTCTCTCTCCCAGGTGGACTTGGATATGGATGACATATATACACCCATGAGGGGATGTATGAGGGCATATGGACCTCAGATGTCGCGTGCACGAAAGCGTGCGCGAAGGGAACCTTTTCTCGTGTGAAAAGGACCACTCAATAAGTGGAAAAAGTCACTTTATAAGTGCATAAAGGCACTTGATAAGTGAATGAAGAAGAGGATAAGTAAATGTGCTAATATAGGCTAATAAGCTTATATTTAGTTATTTCCTACAATAACTACCCCTAAAGCCTATAAATAGGACCCAAGGGTAAGGCATTTAAACTAATCTAACCATGCCATAAGTTTGCATAAGGAAACTTGTGTTCTTCTTCTCCCTTCTATTAAAATCCTCATCTAAATAGAGATTTAGGCGGTGAAACGCTGCTTCAATCCTCCGTGACGAAGTACCGACCGTTGTGGCGAATCGGAGGGTGAAGTTCAGAGACGACTATGGTACCGCATACGCAAGCGTAAGTCTATGTTATTATTCGATCCTAACGTCGTTGTTTTGACAGGATCCTACATTAGTATCACTGCCATTGAAGTATAAGTACTTTCTCGACGAATGGGTGTCTCATCGGAGAAGAAGATGGCGGTTGCAAATTCTCATCGGAGAAGAAGATCCCTTTGGTGCATGATCGCTATGGCCATATGGGCCATGGAGGCTATGCATCCCCCTCCCCATGCGGAGGGGGTTTTCTATGGCCAATAACAACCACGGCCACCCCTCCGGTGGGGGTGTGCGGCCAACCCCATGCAAGGGGGAGGCCAGCCATGGCCATATGGGCCATGGCCGGCCCTGGCCGGCCAGGGCCAGGGCCAGGGGGCCCTGGCTGTGGCCAGGGCCAACCCTGGCTGTGGCCAGGGCCAACCCTGGCCATGGCCAGAGCCAACCCTGGCCGTGGCCATGCCAGGGCCAGGGGGCCCTGGCCACGGCCAGGGCCAGGGCCTGGCCGGCCTTGGCAGAGGCTAGGGCCGGTGCCCTGGCCTCTGCCAGGGCCTGGCCGAGGCCAGGGCCAGGCCGAGGCCGGCCCTGGCCGCTGCCAGGGCCACGACCGGCACTGGCAGAGGCCAGTGCCTGGCCGAGGCCGGCCCTGGCCGCTGCCAGGGCCACGGCCGGCCTTGGCAGAGGCCAGGACCATGGTCATTGTCGGCCCTTGGCCTCGGCCAGGGCCAAGCCCCGGTTGGCCCTATTTTTTCATGGGGAAAGGGGGCTCTTGCATGACCGGAGGGGGTGGCCTGCATGGCCGGTCTCTACGGAGCCGACAGCAGTTGTCTGCGGCAAAATTCTCCTGTAGGGGGAAGCGCCTGGATCCATACGGGAGCCGGCGGCGGTGGTTTGCAGAAAACTCCCCTCAAGGAGAGTTCGGCCTTGACCAAGTTACGATGGCAACTCTCTCTTCGGTAGGAAGAAGAATTCGGCCTTGGCACGGCCACGACACGACCCCGACAATGGCCGGGGAATTGTCGAAATATTTCGGCTATGTCACCCAGTAATGGGGTGTAGGCCCTGCAAAATACGTTTGCAAAATATGTTTGAAAAATACGTTTTCAAAATACTGCAAAATACGTTTGCAAAATACGTTTGAAAAATACGTTTTCAAAATACGTTTTTTTCAAAAATGCTTTTCCACTGCAAAGTACTATAAGTGTACTATCGTTTGATAAGTGAGGGGGAAATATTGAAAGTTGTTCTAGATGGTGATTGGAATCGTAGAGACCTTTCCGATTCTAGAGCAACATCTTCAATATTTTTCGAAAGTAACTTATCAAATATAATAATATCATTCCAAGTGGGATTTTTTCCAAGTGGGAGTGATATTAAACTAGTCTGAAATTTCACATTCGATTGATTCAGTATCTCAATGGATCATGATTCGACCAATGGTCTTTTGGACTAGTTTGTGGGATACCTCAGCTCAGTCTGGGGGTAGTGAACCATGGACTAGCCATTTCCCTGGTCAGTCCGCTGGCCGAGACTAATGAATCATGAAAATGTAACAATATGATGACTATGTATATGAAATTAATGCAATGTTTTTGATCGAACCTTCTTTTCATGTCTTTTGCAGCATTTTAAAGCTAAAATGTCTTCTACCGCTAAGAACATCGTCGCTGAGTTGAACAAAGGTGAAAAACTCAACGGCGATAATTACAAATTATGGTCCATTAAAATACAGTATGTTCTAGAGGAGCAAGAAGTGCTCGAAACTCTAAAGAACGTAATGATTGAACCCAAGTTGGGCACTACGGCCCAACACAGACGAGACAAGGAAGCTTTTGATGCTTGGTCTTGAAAGAACAAGATAGCTCGCATTACGTTATTGTCCAGTATGGCCGTTGACATAATGCGCATCTTCCGAGAGCATGACCTAGCCATGGACATATGGTCCAAGCTTGAGGAGAAGTTTGGTGGCACCTCGGTGTCCAAACTTCGTTCTTTAAATATAAGATTTGATTCATACAAGAAACGTCCAGATCATTCCATGGGGAAACATCTGTGACATATGGTGAATCTAATCTCAGAGTTAAAGGATGCAGGTCATGTGCTCACTGATGAGCAACAAATCCAAGCAGTCATATGTTCCCTACCAAATGGGTGGGACCAAATGAAGATGCATCTCACTTATAATGAGAGCATCAAGAACTTCAGCGATGTTTCTAAGCACCTCGAGTTAGAGGAAGAGCGGCTTGCGGCTGCCAAGCCAAGTGCAGAAGTGCACATGGTTGCTAGTTCCTCACACGGGGGAAAGAAACAGAAAAATCGTTCGAAGTTTACTAATGAACGTAATAAGCAACCTGAGTCTACCAAGAAACCCAAACATAAGGGTGGGAACAAGAAATGGCACAGGAAGAAAGACTTGAAGAGGATCAAGTGCTTCAAGTGCAACAAGTTAGGTCACTATGCCCGTTCTTGTACGGATGGAGGTGATAAGGTAACTTGTAATACTAGTTACATATGTGTTTCTAGTTCAATATTTCTTGTAGAATCTAATCCATTTTGGATAATTGATTCAGGTGCCACCGACCACATAGCAAGGGACAGACGGTCCTTCATGGAGTATCACCGGATACCCCAAGGAACAAAGTGGATATATGTAGGAAACAACACACGTGTTGAAGTGAAAGGCGTTGGGACTTGTAAGCTCGTCTTGGATAACGGCCACACTATCTTACTACATGATGTCCTCTTCGCTCCGGATATTCGAAGGAATATTATATCGGTGGTCATGTTAATGGGTCTTGGTTATAGCTGGTTTTTTCATAATTGTAAAGTGGACTTGTCTTGTAATAATACTCTAATTGGTTTTGGGTATGTTTTCAAAGGCTTTATTGTATTAAATACAATGTATGACTCCTCATTTTATAATGAAAATTTCTTTGTTGCAAATTCTTCGACTTATGAGTCTGATATAATTTGATGGCACGCAAGGCTTGGTCACATTAGACCAACGCGTATGGATAGACTTGCCAAACATGGCATTCTATCCAATGTTTCAAAGGTCGATATGTCGACATGCGAACATTGCCTTGTAGGAAAATCTTGTCGCAAGACATTTGGAACCGTCACAAGGGCCGAGGTTCCATTGCAGCTCATCCATTCGGACATATGTGGTCCGATGAATGTCAAGACAAGACGCAGGAAGTCCAATTTCATCACTTTTATTGATGACTTCACCCGATTCGGACATATCTATTTGATATCCCACAAAAGTGAAGCATTAACCTGCTTTAAAAACTATATGAGTTTAGTGGAAAATCAATTAGATCGCAAGATTAAGGTCTTGCGAACCGATAGGGACGGTGAATATCAATCAACAAGTTTTAAAGAACTTTGTGATGAAAAGGGCATAGTTCATAAGGTAACTATGCCTTATACTCCGCAACAAAATGGTGTTGCAGAAAGGAGAAATAGGACTTTAATGGAAATGGTCCGTTCAATGATGGCGCAAGCTAACTTTCCAATCACCTTTTGGGGTGATGCATTATTGACGGCCACTTTCATTTTAAACCGCGTACCCTCGAAATCAGTTAGCTCCACTCCTTATGAGTTGTGGAACCAAAGGTCTCCTGACTTAAACATTTTAAAACCTTGGGGATGTGCATCCTACGCACATATTTCCTCCCATAAGTATGTCAAACTTGGGCCATAGGGAAGGAAATGTATCTTTATATGATACGCAGAAAACTCCAAAGGTTATGTTTTCATTGGTCAGGAAGACAATGGAGGTCTAATTGAATTTGAGTCGAGGGATGTCACTTTCTTGGAAAATGAGTTTCCAAGACAGGGCGAGATAAGTTAGGACTTATCTCTATTTGAAATTAATGATCAAGAAGGATTACCTCATTCGAGTGCGAGAATTCTTGGTGAAGACGAAAATACGTTTCAACCTTCACCAATGGATGATACGAATGATACTAATCCTATTCCATACGGGAATAATGATCCAAGTGGGAGCAATTCTAACGACATTCCAAGTGGGAGTGATATTAGAATTGATCTAAATTCGAGTCAACAAGGACTTGAAGAATCTCAAATACGACATAGTAGTCGTACAAGGTTAGCTCCTCTATGATTTGAGGATGAATTCCCGCAAACCTTTATGACTTTACTACAAAAAGATGACGAGCCTGCTACTTTCAAACAGGCCGTATCATGCCCTACAAAAGACAAATGGATGGAAGCGATGAAGGAGGAATTAGAATCTACGAAAGTTAACCAAGTCTGGGACTTGGTTGACTTACCCAGAGGACGTAGAGCTATTGGGAACAAATGGGTTCTCAAGATCAAGCATAAGGCTGATGGCTCTATAGACAGATATAAAGCTCGCCTTGTCGTGAAAGGTTTTATGCAACAGGAAGGGATAGACTACGAAGAGACATTCTCACTTGTTGTTCGTTTTACCTCGATTCGCTTGATTCTGGCTATGGTAGCTTGCTTAGACCTCGAATTACATCAGATGGATGTAAAGACTGCCTTTCTCAATGGAGAATTGGACGATGAGATCTATATGGAACAACCAACAGGGTTTGTAAAAGAAGGAAAAGAACATAAGGTTTGTAAACTTCGTAAGTCCATATATGGTCTTAAACAATCCTCGAGGCAATGGTATATACGATTTCAAGAAGTTATCTTATCAAATGGGTTTTCCATGCTTGATGAAGATAACTGTGTATATATCAAGAGGATTAAGAGCAAGTATGTTATTATGTCTCTATATCTAGATGACATTTTAATAGCCGGAAATGACAAGGGTTTTGTGATGGATATCAAGGCTTGGCTTTCATCAGTTTTGAAGATGAAAGACATGGGAGAAGCCGCATATATCCTTGGAGTTAAGATTTCAAGGAATCGTTCGAAGAAACTTCTTTCTCTTTCACAAGAGACTTATATAAAGAAGGTTCTAGAATGTTTTAATATGCAGGACAGCAAGTCTATTGATACTCCTATAAGCAAATGCGATAATTTATGTCTGAAATTGTCACGCACCGCTTCCCTAAAATGGAGGCGAGACGTGAAAAGGTCCGCACGAGAGTGGAGCTGCGTAGCCCCAAACCCGATAAGCGTCAATAAAACATAAGCAGGTCCCTGTAACCACAAACAAAACAACAATAATAACACGAGTAGAGACAGAAATAAAATCTCAAATCTCAGAATTTGTCCAACATTAAAATTAAGTTCAACTTCCAGAAAAGCCACCAGGCTAAAAGAAAGAGTCTAAAGGCCCAGAACAAGGCCAACAAGGACAAACATAACAAAGTATAGGTGCTGCGCATCGACAACTACAGCAGTCTAAAACAAAAGGGGAAAGCTCAACGAAGACACTAGGACTGGTCCTCAGTGTCCACGTACTCCTCGCCAAACACAGGCTCGGGCTCGACGTCCGCAAACACCTCGTCCTCAACAATGAACTCTGGCTCAGGATCTAACATGTGTCACCCAAAAGAGTAAAGGGGCACATGTCAGCAAGTCTAAAAGACTTGGGAAAGGAAACTGAAGGGAGAGTACACTAACAACCTAGAAGTTATAGTATGATGCATAACATGGCAAGTATAGTATGGAAGTGACAAGTAAAGGGAAGTACAAGTAGCAAGTAACAAGTATGTCATGGATAAAAAGTTTTACAAGTAAAACACGGACAAGTACAAGTCAAGTGGTTCACGTCAAGTGATCACGTCAAGTAAACACGTCGAGTAAACAAGTTGTGCACAGAGATTTCGTCTGCTGGCTAGAGTGGCTGATCGGGCCAACTTGTAAGCTCAGGTGACCGCTTATCCCTACCCCTCCACGTGTATCGAGCCAGGGCATTACCCTGAACATGGAATGCTTGCTTCTGGATCATGAGCCAGGAAGTGTATTTAACACGTATGGCGTAGGGTTATGCCTGCAACGCAGGTCCCTAGCCGGAAATAAGTAGATCGGGCATTGGCTATCAACCAACTCACGTAGCCCGCTTCTGGAACACGAGCCAGGAAACACAAGTATTGTAGCGTGTGCTACGAATGCGACATTTAACATGGATAGCATGGATGACAATTAATTCGCGTACCGTTAATTAAAATTAAACATGACATGGTAGTTATGCAACATGATAAATGACGGATCTAGCTTCGTTGTCAAGCTAGTTCCTGAAATTGCGCCTAGGCGAGTATCATTTCGTCGCCTAGTCTCTTTTACGCCTACAACAAGAAAATGGCCTAAGACATGGCCCAAAACCCTAAGTGGCATGTTTCACTTGCCTAGCACCGAGGATGACGACCACGAAGGTTCGTCTCACAGACGCTAATCTACGGGAAAGAGGTCGCTGCCATGGCAAAACAACATTAGAACAACATCCAACCTAGTTTTATTAGGGTTTTACAAAAACACAAATGGGTTATGAGAATATCATAGAATCGAGTTATTACCGAATCGTTAGCGGAAGAACGATGCCGAGCAAGCACGGTGACGGAAGAAATGATCCGGGGAACCTACGGTTCAGATCTGGAAATGGATGGAGAAGTTTGGAGAAATGGGGTTTTGGGGATTTTTTTGGGGGGTTTTCCGGCGACCTAGAGGTGGTGGCCGGCCAAAATGGAGAGGGAGAGGAGCTCTTGATGAAGGAGGAGGGCTAGGGTTAGATGGATGATGATTTGGGGAAGAAAGGGGCTCAGGAGAAATGAGAGAAGAAAAGAAAAATTTTTGGGGGTTTAAATAGGAAGAGCAGGCGGCTGCCCAGATATTAGGGTTTCGACACTGATTAGTCGGTCAAAGAGCAATCTCTGACCGACTAGTTTGGGAACTAGTCGGTCGGTTGACCAACGCAGACCGACTAAGTGTAAATAGTAACTTCTGTACAAAAATAGGATTTAGATTTAGTCGGTCAAAGAACAACTACTGATCGACTATTTTCTCATCTAGTCGGTCGATGAACGTTCTTAGACCGACTAAGGATGAATAGTACTTGGTATCAAAAATGATCATAGAGATAGTCGGTTAAAGAACGATTGCTGACCGACTAGTTTGCAACCTAGTCGGTCGACAAATGTTCTTAGACCGACTAACGATAAACAGTAACTCCTGTATAATTAACAAAGCCCACTAGTCGGTCCATGAAGGTTTGCCGACCGACTAAATCGTCATCTAGTCGGTCGGTTCCCCTTCTTATACCGGCTAACGTGCACAGAAAGTTCCAAAATGGAGCGCGAAGCTCCGGGATCGATTCCTAAGACTCCTAGGCTTGATCTAACAATAAGATATGACCGATATGAAGCCCGTCACGAATGACTTACTCCAAAATCGACGATTCTAAGGAAGAAGCTAGAAAATCACGACGAAACAATGGAAAATGAAAGCTACGGAGACGAAAACCACACACGAGGAGAAAATCCACCGAAACATATATATATAATATAGATAATCCAAATACATGAAAACCAGTCGTTACATCCTCCCCAACTTAAGAAAAATTCCGTCCTCGGAATTTCCCAACACTCACGTGTCCGGGAACAAAAGTGGGAAACGCTCTCGCATCTCATCCTCATTATCCCAAGTAGACTCTCCTGGCGAGCCGTGTCGCCACATCACCCTCACAAGATCGACAACCTTGTTTCGAAGTGACTTCTGACGCCTGTCCAGAATCTGCACTGGCTGCTGGTCATACGTCATATCGGGGCGAACGGTAATCTCCGAGAAATCCACAGCATGAGATGGATCGCTAATGTATCGACGAAGCTGCGACACATGGAAAACATTGTGAACTCCCTCCAAAGACGGCGGTAAGGCCAAGCGGTAGGCTACCTCGCCAACTCTCTCCAGAATGTCAAACGGTCCAATGTATCGCGGGCTCAACTTCCCTCGCTTCCCAAAGCGAATCACACAACGATTCGGGAAAATCTTCAAGAACACATGGTCGCCCGGCTGAAACTCCAAAGGACGGAGTTTAGCATCACCCCAATGCTTAAAATGCTCCTGAGCAATCCTCAACCTCTCCCGAATGTTCCTGACAATATCCACGGCCTCCACAATCATCTCAGGTCCCAACAGCTCCCGATCTCCAACGTCATCCCAACTCAATGGCGATCGACATTTCCTCCCATACAATGCGGCAACAGGCGCTGTAGGATCCTGTCCAAAACAGAGTTAGGATCGATAATATGAAGTTTAGACTTACGCTTGCGTATGCGGCACGGTAGTCTACGAACTTCGCCTTCGGATTCGCCACGACGGATCGAGTCTTCTCACGAACGGAGTAAGGCTACTAATCCACAATCTAAATCTCTACTTTAGATTAAGAACTTGGATAGAGGAAGAGAAAGGATTTCTGCAGAGCTTCGCTATGATGAAGTTGCATGCATGAATTTCATGCAAAAGGTGTAAGAAATGGCTTACCCTTGGGTCTTATTTATAGCCCCCAAGGTAGTTATTTTAGGGTAAGTTGTTCCTTTGGAACAACTTAATTAAGGTGTACCATGATACATGGCACATTATAAGCTTAAGTTGTACCATATGCATGGTACAACATAAGCTTAAGATATTCCCCCTTTATAAGCCATATGTCGCATGCACTTATGCATATATAATGCGACTTTCCCACTCATCCAGAGATCCTCTCCGCAAGGGAACAGATTCCCTTTGCACACGACTTCGTGTACGCGACGTTCGAGGTCCGTATTCCCTCGTACATCCCCTACAAGGGTGTACAAACGTCTTCCATATCCAACATCTCCCACTCACACTTGAGGGGATTGTAAGAGAACATCTTTCTCTTAGTTCTTTCATCTATCATACCGAGAAATAGACCGTGCGACCGTCATGCGCGTAGAGTCTGTTGTTGTGCACTTGTTAGAGATACACAACGACCTCGAAGGTGCAAAGTTGAGTAGTTCAACGCATGCTTTACCCTAGATTATTTCTTCACATTTCTTATACTTTATATTCAACAATTGAATCCCATCTGGATTACAATTGGCTGGCCAGCTTTGAATCATTAAAGTCCAAATGCGAATATGAAATCAATCTTCCTCTTCTTGCGAACCTTCTGATCTTGACTAGACTCGCTTTTCTAACGTGCCCCGCCGAGCCGAATTATCATAGCCCATAAGTAACACGCTAAGATAGCGATCATTTTGTCAAATCTAAAGGAACCAATTGGAGTCCTTGAGGGTAAGAGTTAAGACCCATATGGCCTTTGAGTCTCACATAATAGCAAACACTATTGCTACTAACTCAGTGGTCGAAATGCATACGTGGTATGAACACGTATTACAACATCACTCCTTTCCCAGGGAGAGTATGTCTTAATGATGTTGTACGGATGAAAAGATCAGACACCACAGTGACTATCTTTTTGAGTCCCCTTACTACTCGTGAAATATTCACGGACTCTCATCCTGCATAAGACAGATAGGAAAAAATCCTATGAGATCTCTTTCAAATATCCTTGTGATACAGATCTCAGATCTTTTGTAAGCATCCATATGATGCAGATCTTTCATTCGACTATCTTGTTTAAGTCATGACTCTAAATCATTCGTCTAATGATTTTGACTTTAAACTAGTCTCATCTCTATCTTATCCATCTGATAAGATAAGGCGGTTGCTCATGTGAGAGAGCCAACCTTAATCTGTCCAACATACACACAATTCAGCTGAGATTTCAAAAATGTACACAAACATTTCTTAAGAAATTCATATGCAATGTTTGAAAAAAGAACTTATTCTTTTATTAATTTTGATCATTTACAGACATGGGAATTTACGTTGGTACAACTCAGCTCTTACGCAATCCTTGAGATGATAAGTGTTTGTAAAACACATCTCTGGGGATCGCCTTCGTAAGCGGATCCGCTATCATCTCATGTGTAGATATGTACCTTATGTCTACCTTCTTGGTCTTATCATAGTCTTTTGCAAATTTGTAGCGGATATCTATGTGTTTGGTCTTACAATGGAATTTCGGATCTTTGACATAGGCTATAGATGCTTGACTGTCGCTGTGTATAGGTACAGCACCTGAGTCATTTGCATTAATTAGCCTGTCTAAGAACTTCCTAAGCCAAACAGCCTCTTGAACTGCCATGCTAAATGCTACAAACTCGGCTTCCATGGTTGAAAGTGCGATGCATGATTGTTTCTTGCTACTCCAAGATATTGCACCAGATCCGAGTAGAAAAACATATCCTGAGGTCGATCGTCGCTCATCGAGATCACCCGCCCAATCAGCATCAGTGTAGCCTTCGAGCCTCAAGGCATCTCCTTGATAGCATAAAGCAAAGTCTGCAGTTCCTTTGAGATACCGCATTATCCTCTTAACCGCTTTCCAGTGTACTTGCCCTGGGTTGGATTGGTAACGACTTACCATTCCAACGGCAAAACAAATGTCCGGTCTTGTACACATCATAGCGTACATTAGACTACCAACTGCACTGGAATATGAAACTTTTTCCATAATCTCCTTCTCTTTTTGGTTCTTTGGACATGATTTCAGACATAAATTATCGCACTTGCTTATTGGAGTATCAATGGACTTGCAGTGCTGCATATTAAAACGTTC
The DNA here is from genome assembly GCA_030789695.1 of Scilla litardierei. NCBI lineage: Eukaryota > Viridiplantae > Streptophyta > Magnoliopsida > Asparagales > Asparagaceae > Scilla > Scilla litardierei. The sequence goes on from CM061136.1 coordinate 20,702,702, forward strand.
TAGAACCTTCTTTATATAAGTCTCATGTGAAAGAGAAAGAAGTTTCTTTGAACGGTTCCTTGAAATCTTAACTCCAAGGATATATGTGGCTTCTCCCATGTCTTTCATCTCAAAAACTGATGAAAGCCAAGCCTTGATATCCATCACAAAGCCCTTGTCATTTCCAGCTATTAAAATGTCATCTACATATAGAGACATAATAACATACTTGTTCTTATTCCTCTTGATATATACACAGTTGTCTTCATCAAGCATGGAAAATCCATTTGATAAGACAACCTCTTGAAATCGTATATACCATTGCCTCGAGGATTGTTTAAGACCATATATGGATTTAAGAAGTTTACAAACCTTATGTTCGTTTCCTTCTTTTACAAACCCTGTTGGTTGTTCCATATAGATCTCCTCGTCCAATTCTCCATTGAGAAAGGCAGTCTTTACATCCATTTGATGTAATTCGAGGTCTAAGCAAGCTACCATTGCCAGAATCAGTCGAATTGAGGTAAAACGAACAACAGGTGAGAAAGTCTCTTCGTAGTCTATCCCTTCCTGTTGCGTAAAACCTTTCGCGACAAGGCGAGCTTTATATCTGTCAATAGAGCCATCAGCCTTATGCTTGATTTTGAGAACCCATTTGTTCCCAATAGCTCTACGTCCTCTGGGTAAGTCAACCAAGTCCCAGACTTGGTTAACTTTCATGGATTCTAACTCCTCTTGCATCGCTTCCATCCATTTGTCTTTAGCAGGGCAAGATACGGCCTGTTTGAAAGTAGCAGGCTCGTCATCTTCTTGTAGTAAAGTCATAAAGGTTTGCGGAAATTCATCCTCAAATCTTAGAGGAGTCAACCTTGTACGACTACTACGTCGTATTTGAGATTCTTCAAGTCCTTGTTGACTTGAATTTAGATCAATTCTAATATCACTCCCACTTGGAATGTCGTTAGAATTGCTCCCACTTGGATCATTATTCCCGTATGGAATAGGATAATCGTCATTCGTATAATCCATTGGTGAAGGTTGAAACGTATTTTCATTTTCACCAAGAATTCTCCCACTCGAATGAGGTAATCCTTCTTGATCATAAATCTCAAATAGAGATAAGTCCTGACTTATCTCGCCCTGTCTTGGAAACTCGTTTTCCAAGAAAGTGACATCCCTCGACTCAAACTCAATTAGCCCACCATTGTCTTCCCGACTAATAAAAACATAACCTTTGGAGTTTTCTGCGTATCGTATAAAGATACATTTCCTTCCCCTTGGCCCAAGTTTGCCATACTTATGGGAGGAAATATGTGTGTAGGATGCACAACCCCAAGGTTTCAAAATGTTTAAGTCAGGAGACCTTTGGTTCCACAACTCATAAGGAGTGGAGCTAACTGATTTCGAGGGTACGCGGTTTAAAATGAAAGTGGCCGTCAATAATGCATCACCCCAAAAGGTGATTGGCAAGTTAGCTTGCGCCATCATTGAACGGACCATTTCCATTAAAGTCCTATTTCTCCTTTCTGCAACACCGTTTTGTTGAGGAGTATAAGGCATAATTACCTGATGTACTATGCCTTTTTCATCACAAAGTTCCTTAAAACTTATTGATTGATATTCACCGCCCCTATCGGTTCGCAAGACCTTAATCTTACGATCTAATTGATTCTCCACTAAACTCATATAGTTTTTAAAGCAAGCCAAAGCTTCACTTTTGTGGGATATCAAATAGATATGTCCAAATCGGGTGAAATCATCAATAAAAGTGATGAAATAGGACTTTCTGCGTCTTGTCTTGACATTCATCGGACCACATATGTCCGAATGGATAAGCTGTAATGGAACCTCGGCCCTTGTGCCGGTTCCAAACGGCTTGCGACAAGATTTCCCCACAAGGCAATGTTCGCAGGTCGACATTTCAACCTTTGAAACATTGGATAGAAGGCCACATTTGGCAAGTCTATCCATATGCGTTGGTCCAATATGACCAAGCCTTGCGTGCCAACAATTCACATCAGACTCATAAGTCTTAGAATTTGCAACAAGGAAATTTTCATTACATGAGGAATCATACATTGTACTCATTACAATAAATCCTTTAAATACAAACCCAGTACCAATAAGAGTATTATTACAACTTAAGTCCATATTACAATCATGAAAAAACCAGCTATAGCCAAGACCCATTAATACAACCACAGAAATTATATTCCTTCGAATATCTGGAGCGAAGAGGACATCATGAAGTAGGAGAGTGCGGCCGTTGTCCAAGACTAGCTTGCAAGTCCCAACGCCTTTCACTTCAACACGTGTGTTGTTTCCTACATAGATCCACTTCGTTCCTTGGGGTATCCGGTGATACTCCACGAAGGACCGTCTGTCCCTTGCTATGTGGTCGGTGGCACCTGAATCAATTATCCAAAATGGATTAGATTCCACAAGAAATATTGAACTAGAAACACATATGTAACTAGTATATTTACAAGTTACCTCGTCGCCTCCACTCGTACACGAACGAGCATAGTGACCGAGCTTGTTGCACTTGAAGCACTTGATCCTCTTCAAGTCTTTCTTCTTGTGCCATTTCTTGTGCCCACCCTTATGTTTGGGTTTCTTGGTAGACTCAGGTTGCTTATTACGTTCATTAGTGAACTTCGAACGATTTTTCCGTTTCTTTCCCCCGTGTGAGGAACTAGCAACCATGTGCACTTCTGCATTTGGTTTGGCAGCCGCAAGCCGCTCTTCCTCTAATTCGAGGTGCTTGGAAACATCGCTGAAGGTCTTGATGCTCTCATTGTGAGTGAGATGCAGCTTCATTTGATCCCACCCATTTGGTAGGGAACGTATGACTGCTTGGATTTGTTGCTCATCAGTGAGCACATGACCTGCGTCCTTTAACTCTGAGATAAGGTTCGCCATATGTCGCAGATGTTTCCCCATGGAATGATCTGGACGTTTCTTATATGTATCGAACCTTATAGTTAAGGCGCGAAGTTTGGACACCGATGTGCCACCGAACTTCTCCTCTAGCTTGGACCATATGTCCATGGCTAGGTCATGTTCTCGGAAGATGCGCATTATGTCATCAGCCATACTGCTTAATAACGTAATGCGCGCTATCTTATTCTTCCGAGACCAAGCATCAAAAGCTTCCTTGTCTCTTCGGTGTTGGGCCGTAGTGCCCAACTCCAGTTCAATCATAACGTTCTTTAGAGTTTCGAGCACTTCTTGCTCCTCTAGAACGTATTGTATCTTAATGGACCAAAGTTTGTAATTATCGCCGTTGAGTTTTTCACCTTTGTTTAACTCAGCGACGATATTCTTTGAAGCGGAAGACATTTTACTTTTAAAATGCTGCAAAAGACATAAAAACCGAAGGTTCGATCAAAAACATATTGCATAAAATTCTTAAAATATAACTCCCACTTGAAATTATATTATATTTGATAAGTTACTTTCGAAAAATATTGAAGATGTTGTTCTAGAATCGAAAAGGTCTCTTTGATTCCAATCACCATCTAGAACAACCTTCAATATTCTCCCATCACTTATCAAACAATAGTACTCTTATAGTACTAGCAGCGGAAAAACGAGTTTGAAAACGTATTTTTCAAATATAATTCCCACTTGAAATGATAATAGAATATCCCATATGAATAGTTCTAAAATCAACTCCAACTTGGAATGATACTCATAATTTGATAAGTTACTTTCGAAAAATATTGAAGATGTTACTCTAGAGTCGGAAAGGTCACTATGTTTCCAATCACCATCTAGAGTAACTTTCAATATTTCTCCCTCACTTTATCAAATGTTAGTACTCTTATAGTACTTTGCAGCGGAAAAGCGTTTTTGAAAAACGTATTTTTCAAAAATTTAAAATACATTGGCTAATCTCCGTAGAGTAGAGCACAACGTCATAAGTACATTGGCTAATCTCCGTAGAGTAGAGCACAATGACATGGCTAATCTAGCATGAAGTAGAGCACTAAGGCTAATCTTCAAGGAGTAGAGCACAATTTCATAAGTACATTGGCTAATCTCCGTAGAGTAGAGCACAATGACTTGGCTAATCTCGCATGAAGTAGAGCACTATGGCTAGTCTTCAAGGAGTAGAGCCCAAAGAAAAACTTCATTAAAACGTTAGTCCCGTATGAACTAGTCGGCACTGTGGTTAGCCCCGTATGGACTAATTCTCCGTAGAGTAGAGCACAATGACTTGGCTAATCTCGCATGAAGTAGAGCACTATGGCTAGTCTTCAAGGAGTAGAGCCCAAAGAAAAACTTCATTAAAACGTTAGTCCCGTATGAACTAGTCGGCACTGTGGTTAGCCCCGTATGGACTAATCGACATATTCGAGTTTGACCAAGGCCTTTTGTTACCCCGTATGGGTCATTTGGCAAGTTTGCAATCGACCCAGACCTTTTGTCGATTGGTCGACCAAAAACACCAAATTGGTCGACCAATTTTTGGTCTACAACTTCTTCCCGGCCAGGGCCTCTGCCCTGGCCGGGGCTTGGCCAAGGGCCGGCCAGGGCCTCTGCCCTGGCCGGCCAGGGGCCTGGGCCCCCTCGGCCAGGGCCTCTGCCAGGGCCGGCCAGGCCGGCCCTGGCCCCTGCCAGGGCCGGCCAGGCCGGCAGGCCTTGGCCAAGGCCGGCCATTGCTGGCCTGGCCTGGGCCGGCCACTGCCGGCCTGGCCATGGCCGGCCATGGCGTGGCCATGGCCGGTCATGGCCATGGCCATTTGGCATTGGCCGGCCATGGCCCCTTTGGCCATGGCCGGCCACCCCCTTTGAATGGGGTTGCCGCACATACTCCTCCCCCTTGATGGGGTGGTCGCCGGTGGTTATTGGCCGTAGCCAACCCCCTCCGCAAGTGGAGGGGGGGTGCATAGCCTTCATAGCCCATTTGGCCATGGTGCACATGCACCAATTTCCTCTTACCCGATGGAAATAACTACCATCATCTTCCTCGATGAAGCACCCGTTCGTCGATGAAGCACCCGTTCGTCGAGAAATTAGTTATTTCCTAATGGCCGTGTGCCAAAAATGAATAACATACTACGTGAACGGTCGGTTCTTCCCGTCACAGAGAGTTTCTACCATATCCGTAATGATAGGAGACCCTAACGTGAAAAGAACAACCGCTGCGTTCTCTCCGTCACGAAGCGTTCCTACCATATCCGTAATGGTAGGAGACCCATTCGTGAAAAAGACAACGACTCGTTCATAGTTTCGACGGGACGGCGGTTTGACCGGGGCGAACCCATATGGCTCTGATACCAATGTAGGATCCTGTCCAAAACAGAGTTAGGATCGATAATATGAAGTTTAGACTTACACTTGCGTATGCGGCACGGTAGTCTACGAACTTCGCCTTCGGATTCGCCATGACGGATCGAGTCTTCTCACGAACGGAGTAAGGCTACTAATCCATAATCTAAATCTCTACTTTAGATTAAGAACTTGGATAGAGGAAGAGAAAGGATTTCTGCAGAGCTTCGCTATGATGAAGTTGCATGCATGAATTTCATGCAAAAGGTGTAAGAAATGGCTTACCCTTGGGTCTTATTTATAGCCCCCAAGGTAGTTATTTTAGGGTAAGTTGTTCCTTTGGAACAACTTAATTAAGGTGTACCATGATACATGGCACATTATAAGCTTAAGTTGTACCATATGCATGGTACAACATAAGCTTAAGATATTCCCCCTTTATAAGCCATATGTCGCATGCACTTATGCATATATAATGCGACTTTCCCACTCATCCAGAGATCCTCTCCGCAAGGGAACAGATTCCCTTTGCACACGACTTCGTGTACGCGACGTTCGAGGTCCGTATTCCCTCGTACATCCCCTACAAGGGTGTACAAACGTCTTCCATATCCAACAGGCGCCATGCCAATACTCGCCTGGAAGCTGTTGTTGTAAGAGAACTCTACCAGATGTAGATGGTCCACCCACGAACCCTTGAAATCCAACATGCACACCCTCAGCATGTCCTCCAAGATCTGAATCGTCCTCTCAGACTGGCCATCCGTTTGTGGATGGTACTCCGTGCTGAAGCTCAGACGCATACCCAAACTCTTCTGCAAACTCTGCCAGAACTGAGATGTGAACCTCGTGTCTCTGTCTGACACGATACTCACAGGGACTCCGTGAAGTCGTACGATCTCCTGCACGATTCACGTTACACCACTATCTAAACTAGAAAAAGGAAATAAAACGGAGAGCAAAAGATTTTACCTTCATATATCTCCTCGCTAGCGCCTCAGTGGACTGTCCCACTCGGAATGGAATAAAGTGCGCGGATTTGGTCAATCGATCTACGATCGCCCAAATCGCGTCATTCTGCTTCGGACTCCGAGGTAGTTTAGTCACGAAATCCATAGTGATGTGTGGCCATTTCCACTCTGGAATCGGAAGCGGTTGTAGCAACCCGACCATACGCTGATGCTCTGCCTTTACCTGCTGGCAAACTAATCACTTGGCTACACTCCGAGCCACGCTCCTCTTCATGCCATGCCACCAATAGTTCAGACGAAGATCCTTGTACATCTTGGTCCCACCAGGATGCACAGAATACGGTGAACTGTGTGCCTCCACCATCAACTCCTCTCTAATATCCCCAGCTGGCATACACAACCTGGCTCCAAACCTCAACGAGCCATCCTCATGAATCAAAAAGTCAGTCCACAGACCGGCTGCCACCTGCTCCCGAATCTTCACCAGCTTCGGATCCTCAGCCTGGCCAGCCTTGATCTGATCCACGATCGTCGACTGAACCTGCATAGTCATCAAGGAAGAAGCCTCCCCAGGAAGAACAATATCAACTCCAGACTCGCAAAAATCCTGCTGCAATCTCCACTGCGAAGTCAAAATCATCACCGCTGGAAGCCTACTCAGCGCATCAGGAACCACATTCACCTTGCCAGGGTGATACTGCAAATCAATCTCATAATCCGCCATGAGCTCCAACCATTGACGCTGTCGCATATTGAGCTCCTTCTGAGTAAAAATATACTTCAAGCTTTTGTGATCGATGAAGATCTTCACTTTCTCACTCAGCAAGAAATGCCTCCAAACCTTGAGCGTAAACACGACAGCAGCCAACTCCAAATCGTGCGTCGGGTAATTCTTCTCATGAGTCTTGAGCTGACGCGAAGCATACGCCACAATATGCCCATGCTTATGCAACACACAACTGAGACCCTTGCCAGAAGCATCGCAAAAGATCTCAAATCCACCGCTGTGATCAGGCACAACAAGAATAGGGGCAGTCGTCAATCTCTCCCTCAGACCACCAAAAGCATTCTCACAATCACCCGACCAAACAAAAGGTACATCCTTCCGTGTCAATCTGGTCATCGGCTCAGCAATACGGGAAAAGTCCTTAATGAAGCACCGGTAGTAACCAGCAAGTCCAAGGAAACTCCAGATCTCAGATGCTGACTGCGGAACAGGCCACTCTCTGATGGCCCTGATCTTCTCGGGATCCACTGAAATACCATCTCCAATCACCACATGCCCGAGAAAAGCAACTCTGTACAGCCAAAACTCGCACTTGGAAAACTTAGCATACAGCCGATGCTTCCTCAAAATCTCCAACACCGTCCTTAAGTGTGATGCATGCTCCTCCTCCGACTTTGAATAGATCAGAATGTCGTCAATAAAGATAACGACAAACTTATCCAAAAATTCGTAGAAAATCAGATTCATCATATTCATGAAAACTACGGGTGCATTGGTTACACCGAAAGGCATAACCACAAACTCGTAGTGTCCATACTTCGTCCTGAACGCTGTCTTCGGAACATCTTCCTTCTTCACCTTCAGCTGATGGTAACCACTCCTCAGATCCAACTTCGAAAACACCCTCGAACCTCCAAGCTGATCAAAAATATCATCGATGCGAGGTAACGGGTATTTATTCTTGATGGTCACTGCATTCACTTCCCGATAGTCCATGCACATGCGATGCGAACCATCCTTCTTCTTCACCAGCAGCACCGGTGCTCCCCACGGAGACACAATAGGGTTGATATAACCCTTCTGCAAAAGCTCATCCAGCTGCTTCTGCAATTCCTCCAACTCAGCGGGTGCCATACGATATGGCGCCTTCGAAATCGGCTGCGCTCCCGGAATAAGATCAATAGAAAATTCCAGAGCTCGATCAGGTGGCAGACCAGACATCTCCTCGGGGAAGACGTCATCACAATCTTGCACAACCGCTGGTCTCTCCAGCTCCATCTGCATAGCAACAATCTCCACCGACCTGGTCCGAAACCTTACAGGACCAAGCGAACTGCTTCCACGAATGAACTCAAATACTGGATGTCTGGGAATCTCGAACACCACCTTCTTCCTCCGACAGTCGATCGTAGCATAGAAGCTCGCAAGCCAATCCATCCCAAGAACCGCATCATAGTTGATGATGTCGTGGACAATGAAATCAGCGTAAAGCTCATGTCCATAAACCACCAACGAGCAAGAATTGCAACCACGATGCACTGAGACCACGCCATTCCCTGTAACGATATTCCAACTCTTGGAAAGAGGGGACGTCGACAAGGAATGCTTCTCCACGAAGCTCCGAGAAATAATGCACATCGATGCACCTGAGTCAAAGAGGACTCGTGCAGGAAATGTGCAAACCAAAACCACACCTACAAACAGTCTAACAATCAAGTCCTAGTCTAGCAACAATCATGTGCAAGCAACCAACATAATCTAACAAACAAATCCAAATAAGAAAGGAACAGCTAGAATGAGGATTACCTGCGATAACCTCATCCACAGCCTCGCTCTCCACAGCGGTCATCAGAAAAGCCTACCTCCTCGGTGGAAAAGCCTGCTGGAAAGCCTGCCTCTGTGGAACAAGAGCTGCTCCACGTCCAGCAGGAACAGGCGCTCTCTGCTGCAACGGCTGTGCTGCGACAGGTGCCCTCCGCAACTGATTCGCATGCCGACAATCCTTCGTGACATGAGAAGCATCACCACAAACAAAACACTGGCCCAGAAACTTCCTACACTGATCCTTGATGTGGCCAGGCTTGCCGCAGAAATGGCAAGTCTTCTGATTAAGCCCTCCTGGCCTCTTGAACTGCACCGGATGATTAGGCTTAAAACCAGGCCTAACCACCACCCTGGCCTGCTCCATAGGCCTCTTCCCAGCACCAGAAACATGTCCTCTCCTCTGACTCAGGTTCAGCTCCTGCCTCCTCGCAGCGATCAAAACCTTCTGATAAGAGTCTAGATCAGAGGAAGACACAAAACTCTGAAGCTCCAAAGCAAGCCCCTACAGGAACCTCTGAGCCCTCTCATCAGCATCCTGCACCATCTTTGGTGCGAACCGACTCAGCCTAGTGAACTCTTGGTGGTACAGGTCCACCGTCAAGCTCCCTTGCTTCAGATCAATAAAGCACTGCAGCATCTCCTTCCTAGCAGCCTTCAGAAAGAACTCCTCATCAAACCTGGACTTAAAAGTAGCCCAAGCTATCGGCTCCACCAGCATCTTCTCTTTCGCATCCCACCAGTTCCGAGCATTATCCTTGAGTTGCCTCTTCGGCAAATCAACCCATCCAGCCGGGCCGATCTTGGCCATCTTCAAGTTATCCTCAATGTTTCGAATCCACTCATCGGCAGCCAGAGGACCCTCAGACCCATCAAAATATGCGGGACCCAGCTCCCGAAATTGCTTCGCTCCCGGCTCGGAGCGAGGGGCATCCTGGATTGCCCGACCAGCTCGAACAACTGGAGCATTCTGGACTTGCAGGAGCACGCCCTGCTGCACCTGCATCATCTGAAGCATCATCTGCATCATCTCTCCATTGGTGGGTTCCCACTCAGGCTCCTCGTCATGAGGGGGCGCACCACTACCTCCACCACGGGTGAATCGCCTTCCTGCCATCTAATGACACAGAAAACGAAACAATTAGGCTCATAGCTTATGACTCGGATGTCGAACTTAGTTTATTGGACATTCCAATATTATTATCGTTATTCCGATAATCACAGTTACAGGAGAGGACCTGCATGGGCCACTAACAAAACCTGTCACGCCCCGCTTCCCTAAAATGGAGGCGAGACGTGAAAAGGTCCGCACGAGAGTGGAGCTGCGAAGCCCCAAACCCGATAAGCGTCAATAAAACATAAGCAGGTCCCTGTAACCACAAACGGAACAACAATAATAACACGAGGAGAGACAGAAATAAAATCTCAAATCTCAGAATTTGTCCAACATTAAAATTAAGTTCAACATCCAGAAAAGCCACCAGGCTAAAAGAAAGAGTCTAAAGGCCCAGAAAAAGGCCAACAAGGACAAACATAACAAAGTATAGGTGATGCGCACCGACAACTACAGCAGTCTAAAACAAAAGGGAAAAGCTCAACGAAGACACTAGGACTGGTCCCTAGTGTCCACGTACTCCTCGCCAAACACAGGCTCGGGCTCGGCGTCCGTAAACACCTCGTCCTCAACAATGAACTCAGGCTCAGGATCTAACATGTGTCACCCAAAAGAGTAAAGGGGCACATGTCAGCAAGTCTAAAAGACTTGGGCAAGGAAACTGAAGGGAGAGTACACTAACAACCTAACAGTTATAGTATGATGCATAACATGGCAAGTATAGTATGGAAGTGACAAGTAAAGGGAAGTACAAGTAGCAAGTAACAAGTATGTCATGGATAACAAGTTTTACAAGTAAAACACGGACAAGTACAAGTCAAGTGGTTATGCAACATGACATGATAGTTATGCAACATGATAAATGGCAGATCTAGCTTCGTTGTCAAGCTAGTTCCTGAAATTGCGCCTAGGCGAGTATCATTTCGTCGCATAGTCTCTTTTACGCCTACAACAAGCAAATGGCCTAAGACATGGCCCAAACCCTAAGTGGCATGTTTCACTTGCCTAGCACCGAGGATGACACCACGAAGGTTCGTCTCACGGACGCTAATCTACGGGGAAGAGGTCGCTGCCATGGCAAAACAACATTAGAACAACATCCAACCTAGTTTTATTAGGGTTTTAGAAAAACACAAATGAGTTATGAGAATATCATAGAATCGAGTTATTACCGTATCGTTAGCGGAAGAACGATGCCGAGCAAGCACGGTGACGGAAGAAACGATCCGGGGAACCTACGGTTCAGATCTGGAAATGGATGGAGAAGTTTGGAGAAATGGGGTTTTGGGGATTTTTTGGGGGGTTTTTCGGCGACCTAGAGGTGGTGGCCGGCCAAAATGGAGAGGGAGAGGAGCTCTTGATGAAGGAGGAGGGCTAGGGTTAAATGGATGATGATTTGGGGAAGAAAGGGGCTCAGGAGAAATGAGAGAAGAAAAGAAAAACGTTTGGGGGTTTAAATAGGAAGAGCTGGCGGCTGCCCAGAAATTAGGGTTTCGACACTGATTAGTCGGTCAAAGAGCAACCTCTGACCGACTAGTTTGGGAACTAGTCGGTCGGTTGACCAACGCAGACCGACTAAGTGTAAACAGTAACTTCTGTACAAAAATAGGATTTAGATTTAGTCGGTCAAAGAACAACTACTGACCGACTATTTTCTCATCTAGTCGATCGACGAACGTTCTTAGACCGACTAAGGATGAATAGTACTTGGTATCAAAAATGATCATAGAGCTAGTCGGTTAAAGAACGATTGCTGACCGACTAGTTTGCAACCTAGTCGGTCGAAAAATGTTCTTAGACCGACTAACGATAAACAGTAACTCCTGTACAATTAACAAAGCCCACTAGTCGGTCCATGAAGGTTTGTCGACCGACTAAATCGTCATCTAGTCGGTCGGTTCCCCTTCTTGTACCGGCTAACGTGCACAGAAAGTTCCGAAATGGAGCGCGAAGCTTCGGGGTCGATTCCTAATACTCCTAGGCTTGATCTAATGATAAGATATGACCGATATGAAGCCCGTCACGAATGACTTACTCCGAAATCGACGATTCTAAGGAAGAAACTAGAAAATCACGACGAAACGATCGAAAATGAAAACTACGGAGACGAAAACCACACATAAGGAGAAAATCCACCAAAACATATATACATAATATAAATAATCCAGATACATGATAACCAGTCGTTACAGAAATCGTGTCCAAAGAACCAAAAGGAAAAGGAAATTATGGAAAAAGTTTCATATTCCAGTGCAGTTGGTAGTCTTATGTACGCTATGATGTGTACAAGACCGGACATCTGTTTTGCCATTGGAATGGTAAGTCGTTACCAATCCAATCCAGGGCAAACACACTGGAAAGCAGTTAAGAGGATAATTTTGCAAAAGACTATGATAAGAACAAGAAGGTAGACATTAGGTACATATCTACGCATGAGATGATAGCGGATCCGCTTACGAAGGCGATCCCCAGAGATGTGTTTTACAAACACTTATCATCTCAAGGACTGCGTAAGAGCTGAGTTATACCAATGTATATTCCCATGTCTGTAAAAGATCAAATTTAATAAAAGAATAAGTTCTTTTTAACATTGCATATGAGTTTCTAGAAAATGTTTGTGTACATTTTAAAATCTCAGCTATATTTTCTAGTATGTCGGACAGATTGAGGTTGGCTCTCTCACATGAGCAACCACCTTTATTATATCAGACAGATAAAATAAAGATGAGACCTGTTTAAAGTCAAAATCGTCAGACGGATAATTTAGAGTCATGACTTAAACAAAATGGTCGTATGAAAGATCTACATCATATGGATGCTTACAAAAGATCTAAGAGAATTCTTAAATCCTATCTGTCTTATACGGGATGTGGGTCCAGAAGATTAATTGAGTAGTAAAAGGGACTCAAAATCAGACATTGTGGTGTCTGATCATCATCCTTACAACATCATTAAGACATACGCTCCCTGGGAAAGGAGTGATGTTGTAATACGTATTCATACTACGTATGCATTTGACCATTGGGTTAGAATAGTAATTGTGTTTACTATTATGTGAGACCCAAAGACCACATGGGTCTTAACTCGTTACCCTTATGGACTCTAATTGGTTCCTTTAGATTTGACTGGGTGATTGCTATCTTAGCATGTTGCTTATGGATTATGGTCAATTCGGTCCGGTGGGGCATGTTAGAAAAGCAAGTCAAGTCAAGATCGAAAGTATCGCAAGAAGAGGAAGATTAATTTCATATTCACATTTGGACTTTAGAGATTCAAAGCTGGCCAGCCAATTGTAATCCAGATGGGATTCAATTGTTGAATATAAAGTATAAGAAATGTGAAGAAATAATCTAGGGTAAAGCATGCGTTGATCTACTCAACTTTGCACCTCGAGGAGTGTTGTGTATCTCTAACAAGTGCACAACAACGGACTCTATGCGCATGACGGTCACATGGTCTATTTCTCGGTATGATAAACAGAAGAGCTAAAGGAAAATATGCGTCCTTACAATCCCCTCAAGTGTGAGTGGGAGATGTTGGATATGGACGACATATATACACCCATGAGGGGATGTATGAGGGCCTATGGACCTCAGATGTCACGTGCACGAAAGCGTGCGTGAAGGAAACCTTTTCTCGTGTGAAAAGGACCACTCGATAAGTGGAAAAGTCACTTTATAAGTGTATAGAGGCACTTGATAAGTGAATGAAGAAGAGGATAAGTAAATGTGCTAATATAGGCTAATAAGCTTATATTTAGTTATTTCCTACAATAACTACCCCTAAAGCCTATAAATAGGACCCAAGGGTAAGGCATTTACACTAATCTAACCATGCCATAAGTTTGCATAAGGAAACTTGTGTTCTTCTTCTCCCTTCCATTAAAATCCTCTTCTAAATAGAGATTTAGGCGGTGAAACGCTGCTTCGATCCTCCGTGACGAAGTACCGACCGTTGTGGCAAATCCGAGGGTGAAGTTCAGAGACTACGGTGCCACGTACGCTAGCATAAGTCTATGTTATTATTTGATCTTAACGTCGTTGTTTTGACAGGATCCTACACATGATGCCACATCACTCTCACCAGGTCGACTACCTTGTTCCTCAACTGCTTCTGTCTATGGTCCAAAATCTGTATTGGCTGCTGCTCATAGGTCAGGTCTGGTCGGACCGTGATCTCTGAAAAGTCCACAGTGTGCGATGTGTCACTAATGTATCGGCGTAGCTGAGATACGTGAAACACGTCGTGAACTCACTCCAAGGATGGTGATAGTGCAAGGCGATAAGCCACTGCTCCCACACACTCCAGCACGACAAATGGCCCAATGTACCTCGGACTCAGCTTTCCCTTCTTCCCGAAACGAATGACTCTGCGGTTCGGAGAAATCTTCAGGAAGACATGATCTCCTGGCTAAAACTCCAAAGGTCGTCTCTTGGCATCTGCCCGACAGCTTCTACGATCATCTCCGGACCCAACAGCTCTCTGTCTCCAATGTCATCCTAGCTCAGTGGCGATGGACATTTCCTTCCATATAGAGCAGTAAAAGGCGCCATGCCAATGCTTTCTTGGTAGCTGTTGTTGTAGGAGAATTCCACTAAGTGGAGATGATCCTCCCATGAACCCTTCAAATCGAGCGTACAAGCTCTCAGTATATCTTCCAGAATCTGAATCGTCCTTTCCAACTGGCCATTCGGTCTGCGAGTGGTACACCATGCTGAAACTCAGTCTCATACCAATGTTCTCTTGCAGACTCCTCCAGAACTAAGACGTGAATCTCGAGTCCCTGTCGTATACAATGCTCACCTGAACTCCATTCAAACGTACAATCTCCTGCACGCACATGGTCTACACACAAACTAATCTTAAGGAGGAACTATAAATAAAGTAGTAAAATATCGTTACCTCTAGATACTTCCTCGCCAAGATCTCTGTGGACTGTCACACTCGGAATGGAATGAACTGCACAGACTTGGTCAATCGATCAACGATAACCCAGACTGCGTCGTTCTGCTTCGGGCTCCGAGGTAAGCCTGTCACGAAATCCGTCATGATGTGCTCCAACTTCCACTCTGTAATAGGTAGTGGTTGTAGCAGTCCTGCGGTCTGATGATGCTCTGCCTTCACTTGCTGGCATATCAAATACTTGGCAACACTTCGTGCCACACTCCTCTTAATGCCAATCCACCAATAGTTCAGTCGGAGGTCCTTGTACATCTTCGTGCCTCCAGGATGTATGGAATAAGGCGAGCTATGTGCCTCATTCAACAGCTCATCTCTAATGTCTCCTGCAGGTACACAGAGTCTACGACAGTATCTCAGGGATCCATCCTCATGAATAATAAACTCTGTCTGAAGCTCAGCTTCAACCTGCATTCTGATCCTCTACAGCTTCGGATCTCCTGCCTGAGCTGCCTTGATACGATCCACAATTGCGGACTGAATCTGCATACTCATCAATGAAACAACCACTCCAGGTAGGACAACCTCAATATCCATCTCTCTCAACTCTTGCTGCAATCTCCAATGGGCAGTATGCATCATCACTGCGGGGAGTCTTCTCAAAAGCATCTGGCACTACATTCACTTTCCCCGGGTGATACTGTAGGTCTATCTCGTAATCTTCCATAAGCTCTAACCATCGTCTCTGACGCATGTTGAGCTCCTTCTGGATAAAAATGTACTTCAAGCTTTTGTGATCGGTGAATATCTTCATGCTATCACTCAACAGGAAGTGCCTCCAGATCTTCAGCACAAATATCACAGCTGCTAACTCCAGATCATGCGTCGGGTAGCTTTTCTCATGATTATTCAATTGCCGAGAAGCGTATGCGACCACGTGATCATGCTGATGCAAGACACATCTGAGGCCCTTGCCTGATGCATCACAATAAATCTCAAAACCTCTGCTTCGATCCGGTACTGCCAAAACCGGTGCCGTGGTCAATCTCGCTTCAAAATACTGAAAGCCTCCTCACAATTCTCTGACCAACAGAACTCCACATCCTTCCTTGTCAGCTTCGTCATCGGCTCTGCAATCCTCGAGAAATCCTTGATGATCCTACGGTAGTAACCAGCTAATCCAAGAAAGCTCTTGATATCCGTGCAGACTGCGGGGTCGACCACTCGCTGACTGCTCTAACTTTCTCCGGATCTATAGATATGCCACCACCAGACACCACGTGTCCCAGGAATACGACTCTGTCCAACCAAAATTCGCACTTACTATACTTGGCATACAGCTTATGACATCTCAGTGTCTCCAACACTGTCCTCAGATGATGGTTGTGCTCCTCTTTAGACTTCGAGTAAATAAGAATGTCGTCGATGAAGATGATGACAAACTTATCCAGAAGTCGTAGAAAATCAAATTCATCAAGTTCATAAACACTGCTGGAGCATTGGTCACACCAAACGGCATGACTACGAACTCATAGTGTCCGTACTTTGTCACAAAGGCCGTCTTTGGAATATCGTCCTTCTTCACTTTCAACTGATGGTACCCGCTCCTCAAATCCAATTTCGAGAAAACCCTCGAACCTCCAAGCTGGTCGAAAATATCATCAATACGGGGCAACGGATATTTATTCTTCACGCTCACTGCATTCAGCCCTCGGTAATCCATACACATCCGGCAGGATCCATCCTTCTTCACTAATAAGACTGGTGCACCCCAAGGTGACACAATAGGGTGTATGATTCCCTTCTGCAACACTTCGTCCAACTGCTTCCTCAGCTCCTCAAACTCTGCAGGGGCCATTCGATACGGTGCCTTCGAAATAGGTTGCACTCCCGGAATAAGGTCAATGCTGAACTCCAAAGCTCCATCAGGTGGCAACCCTGAAATATCTTCGGGGAAGACGTTGTCGAAGTCTCTGACGAATGCTGGTGTACTGGTCTCCATCTACATGGCGACAACGATCGACTCATCCGGCTTGGCCCGGAATCTAACGGGCCCAAGCGATCGCTCTCTGCTATGAAACTCGATTTCCTGGTGGCCTGGTATCCTAAACACTACCTTCTTGCTGTGGCAATCGATCGAAGCATGGAAATCGCCCAACCAATCGATGCCAAGAATAACATTGAAATGCGGTAAATCATGGACAATGAAGTCGGCATAAAGCTCGTGTCCACTGATCACCAACGGAATCGCTCGGTATCCCAAATTAACTGTAACGGTCTGTTTTCGTTGTAGTTTGTTCGTGCACGTGCTTTTGGCCATGCACGTGTTTATTTTGACTTTGTTTGTTTGTAAACACTTTAGTGTGTTATGCCGTTGTGAACGTCTCTGAGAGTATTAAATTGTGGCACTAATTTGGAACGACATTTCTCGGGACGTTCTCCCACGATTTGATCTTATTCGATGAGACGTTGCGATTTTCACTTTTGACGGGAGACGTTTCTATTTTTAGTTTTGTCGTCCGATGTCGAAATTGAGATCCATCTTCTTAGTTAGTCATCATGATCATCCCGATATTTATTTTATAATTTTTGGAGCTCATTTGACCTACTTTATATTTTTAGCAAGGTTTAAAATATATTTAATAGCTACGTTTTAAATTATTTTCGGCCAAATAAAATTTATTTAAGTTTAAAATGTTTTAAACAATTTTTGAGCCAAATCTTAGCCCCTATCTTGGCCGCACCCAATCCCTATGTGATTAGGAAAGAGAGTTTTGAATTTTAAATTATTTTAAACTCCTAATCCCATTAGGATTAGCCCTAGACTAAGTCAACCCCTCTACACTATATAAACAATCCCTAGGAAGACCTATTTTCGCAAGAAAAAAACCCTAGCCGCTTCCAAAACCCAAATTCACGCTTGTGACATTTCGTCGCAACGTTGCGACAGCCAATCTCCGCACCGACCGAAGAAACAGCCCCAAAATCCCCGCACCGACCGACAGCCGCCCCCACACCAAGCTCCGCACCGCCCCGCTGCATCGCCCCCACACCAAGCCCGCACCGACCGAGAGGATCTCTCGGTCAGACCGAGAGACCCTGCCCGCTTAGCGCCCGCTCCGCACCCCGCATCGCCCCGCTCCTGTCGCCCGCTCCACACCGTGCCTGACCGAGGCGCCCGCCCACTCACGCCGCATCTCTGCAACGTTGCAACGTTGCAACGTTACAGCGCCCCGCTGCAGCGCCCGAACCCGCATCTCGCCCGCACTGACTGAGACAATCACCCGCACCAACCGAGAGCCCCGACCCCCGCACCCCGCTCCGCACTGCACATCGGCCGTCCGCAGTGTCTGACCGAGCCGTTCCCCCGCACCGGCTAGTGTCTGACCGAGCGACGTTCGTCGCAATGGCGTAACTCCCGCACCGCTTGCCACCGTGGGCCCCCCCAAGTTCTCCAGAGGTATTGTGGGTCCCCTATTGGTCCCTAGGACTACTGTGGGCCCCACCTAGGTGCTTTCTCTCCGACGATTTTCCACCTACGACGTTGCGATACGTCGTAGCCCGTCGTCGCACGTGCTAGATTTGGAATCTGGATTCGTTGCTCTGGTTACTGCTCTGAAATTTCCAGCTAGGAATCTATTTTGGAATCAGGACTTGGAGCACGTTCTTTTATTCCAACCCCTGGCGTCGCTACCCGACGCCAGTGTAGCTTTCGCATAGTGTTGAGGTAACGCTTTGCACCCCTAGGACCCCCAACCTATTGCATGTTAATCAAGACTAAAATCAATGTTTTTAAAGTATTTTAAATGTTTTAGAATTCACTAATCAAGATTAATAAAACGGATGTAGGCCGGTGGACTTGTGCACGTAGGATAATTGTGACTTTGGACTCGTTGGACGGTGTTCTCAGACGTTGTACTTGCAGGCAAGTGAAGCTTGCCAACTCTTGTGTAGGGCCATGTTTTTAGGCCACTTCCTTGTTTTTAGCATAAAAGAGACTAGACAGTGAAATGATAGCTATCTAGACGCAACTTTAGGGTCTAGCTTGACAACGAAGTGAGATCTGTCACCCTGCCATGTCATGCATGCATTGATATCTGTCATGTTTAAATTCCTTATCTGTACGCACTTTTAACTGCCATGCATTGCATCTTACATGTCATCCAAGTTAATTGTTGCATCCGTAGCACACGCTACAATACTTGTACTTGTACTTCCTTGTCCGGCTAGGTGCACCCCTATGCCATCGTGATAAAACACTTCCTGGCTCGTGATCCAAAAGATGGGCACCAGTCCATATACACGTGGAGGGGTAGGGATAAGCGATCACTTGAGCTTAGGAGTTGGCCCGCGCAGCCACTCTAGCCAAAAGGCGTAATCTCTGTGCACGACGTGCTTAATTTACTTGTCTTGTACTAGTGAGTGTTTCTTGTAAAACTTGACATCCATGCCATGCTCGTACTTTACTTTATTTTACTTGTTGCACTCATACTTTAACTGCCATGTCATTGCATTCATGCTAGAACTGCTAGGTTGCTTTACCTACTTTCAGTTTCCTTGCACAAGTCTCTTGTAGACTTGCTGACATGTGCCCCTTGCTCTTTTGGGTGTCACATGTTAGACCTTGAGCCAGAGACCGTAGCTGAGGACGAGGTGTTTGCTGACGCCGAGCCAGAGCCTACTTTTGACGAGGAGTTTGTGGACACCGGTGACCAGTCTTAGAGACTGATTTGGAGTTGCTTTTGCTTTAGGTTGCTGTTAGTTGTTGGTGCGTAGCACCATTACTTTGTTTTTGTACTTTGTACTTTTGTTGGCCATGCTGGGGCCTCTTTTTAGTCTCTTTTCTTTTAGCCTGGTGGCTTTTCTGCGATGTTGGAATTTATTATTATTATGGATATTCTGAGATTTATCTTTTGTCTCATTTCCTTATTATTATCTTTGTTTCGTTTCACGTTGCAAGGACCTGCAGTTTAAAGTGATTGACGCTTATCGGACTTGCAGCTTTGTAGCTTCAAGTCTGAGCGGACCTTCTAACGTCTCGCCTCCACATTTTTGGGAAGCGGGGCGTGACAGGTTTTGTTGGTGGCCCATGCAGGTCCTATCTTGCAATTGCGAACTAACGGAATAACGATAATAACGGAATGTCCATTAAATAAATTACAACATCTAAGTCATTAAGCTTTGAGTCTAATTTGTTTGTTCATTTTCTATGTCATTAGATGGCTGGATGACGACAGACCCGATCTGGTAGTGGGCCCAATCGTGCTGAGGTATCGGATAGAGAGCCCACCAATGCTGAGATCATGAGGATGATGCATCAGATGATGCAGGTGCAGCAGGGCATGCTCCAAAATACCCAAAGTGCTCCTCGCTTCGAGCCGGGAGCGAAGAAGTTTCGGGAGCTGGGCCCGACTTACTTTGATGGATCTGAGGGACCGTTGGCTGCTGAGGAGTGGATCAGGAACACTGAGGATAATCTGAAGATGTCGAAGGTCAACCCGGCTGGATGGGTTGATCTGGTGAAGAAGCAGCTTAAGGATAATGCCCGCAACTGGTGGGATGCAGAGGAGGAGTTGTTGGTGAGCCCTATACCCTGGGCTACTTTCAAGTCCAGGTTCGATGAGGAGTACTTTCCGAAGGCTGCCAGGAGGGAGATGTTGCAGCGCTTCATTGAGCTGAAGCAGGGAAATCTGACGGTGGACCAGTACCATCAGGAGTTCACTAGATTGAGTCGCTTCGCGTCGAAGATGGTGGAGGATGCTGAGGAGAAGGCTCAGAGGTTTCTGCAGGGTATTTCCCTAGACTTGCAGAGCCTGATGTCTACGACGGATATGGAGTCATATCAGAAGTTGCTGGTAGCTGCTCGGAGGCAGGAGAGGATTGCGAGGCAGAAGAGAGGACATGCACCGGGAGCTGGGAAGAGGCCTATGGAGCAGGCCAGAGGAGTGGTGAGGCCTAATCAGACGGTGCAGTTCAAGAGGCCATATGGGCCTACTCAGAAGACTTGCCATTTCTGTGGCAAGACCGGGCATGTTAAGGAGCAGTGTAGGAGGATGTTGGGACAGTGCCTGGTTTATGGAGATCCTACACATACTATGAAGGAGTGCCCAAAGTCTAAGCAGCCTTGGAAGGAACCCGTCGCAGCACAGCCGTTACAGTAGAGAGCACCTGTACCTGCAGGTCGTGGACCAGCCCTCGTTCCGCAGAAGCAGGCTTTTCAGCAGGCCATGCAGCCGAAAAGGCAGGCTTATCTGATGACGGCAGTGGAGAGCGAGACTGTGGATGAGGTTATCGCAGGTAACTCTTAATCTAGTTGTTTCCTTCCTGAGATAGTTTCGATTGTTAGTTTATGTTTGGTTGCTTGCATATGATTGCTTGCTAGAATAGGGTTTGATTGTTAGACTGTTTGTTAGGTGTGATTTTGGTTTGCACATTTCCTGCACGGGTCCTCTTTGACTCTGGTGCATCGATGTGTATTATTTCTCGGAGCTTCGTGGAGAAGCATTCCTTGACGACTTCCCCTCTTCCCAAGAGTTGGAATATCGTTACAGGAAATGGCGTGATCTCGGTGCATCTTGGGTGTAATTCTTGCCCTTTGGTGGTCTGTGGACATGAGCTTTACGCTGATTTTATTGTCCACGACATCATCAACTATGATGCAGTGCTTGGGATGGATTGGCTTGCGAGTTTCTATGCTACGATCGATTGTCGGAGGAAGAAGGCGGTGTTCGAGATCCCTGGACATCCGGTGTTTGAGTTCAGTCGGGGTACAGTTCGATTGGCCCTGTCAAGTTTCGGGCCAGACCGGTGGAGATTATTGCTATGCAGATGGAGCAGAGTAGACCAGCTGTGGTACATGAATTCGACGACGTCTTCCCCGAGGAGATGTTTGGACTGCCGCCCGATCGAGCTCTCGAGTTTTCGATCGATCTTATTCTGGGAGCGCAGCCTATTTTGAAGGTGCCGTATCGAATGGCACCAGCAGAGTTGGAGGAGTTGCATAGGCAGCTGGATGAGCTTCTACAGAAGGGTTACATCAATCCTAGTGTGTCTCCGTGGGGAGCACCGGTGTTACTGGTGAAGAAGAAGGATGGTTCGCGTCGCATGTGTGTGGATTATCGGGAGCTGAATGTTGTGAATATCAAGAATAAATATCCCTTGCCTCGTATAGATGACATCTTTGATCAGCTCGAAGGATCGAGTGTGTTCTCTAAGTTGGATTTTGAGGAGTGGTTACCATCAGCTAAAGGTGAAGAAGGAGGACATCCCGAAGACAGCGTTCAGGACGAAGTATGGTCACTACGAGTTCGTGGTTATGCCTTTTGGTGTAACCAACGCACCTGCAGTTTTTATGAACCTGATGAATCTGATCTTCTACGACTTTCTAGACAAGTTTTTCGTTATCTTTATTGACGACATTCTGATCTATTCAAAGTCGGAGGAAGAGCATGCATCGCACTTGAGGACTGTGTTGGAGATTTTGAGGAAGCATCATTTGTATGCTAAGTATTCCAAGTGTGAGTTTTGGCTGGATAGAGTTGCTTTTCTCGGACATGTGGTGTCAGGCGATGGAATTTCGGTGGATCCCGAGAAGATTATGGCTATCAGAGAGTGGCCTGTTCCGCAGTCAGCGTCCGAGATCCGAAGTTTCCTTGGGCTTGCAAGTTATTATCAACGTTTCAATAAGGACTTTTCCCGGATTGCTGAGCCGATGACCAGACTGACGCAGAAGGATGTACCATATGTCTGGTCTGATGATTGCGAGAAGGCTTTCGATATTCTGAAGGAGAGATTGACGACTGCCCATGTACTTGTTGTGCCTGATCGGAGTGGAGGATTCGAGATCTTTTACGATGCTTCTGGCAAAGGTCTTGGATGTGTGTTGCATCAGCATGGGCATGTGGTTGCGTATGCTTCTCGTCAGCTTAATGCTCATGAGAATAATTACCCGACACACGATTTGGAGTTGGCCGCTGTCGTGTTTGTGCTGAATATTTGGAGGCACTTCCTGCTGAGTGAGAAGGTGAAGATCTTCACTGATCACAAAAGCTTGAAGTATATCTTTACTTAGAAGGAGCTCAACATGCGACAGCGTCGATGGTTGGAGCTCATGGCGGATTATGAGATTGATTTGTAGTATCACCCTGGCAAGGTGAATGTGGTGCCAGATGCGCTGAGCAGACTTCCAGCGGTGATGATGTTGACCTCACAGTGGTGATTGCAGCAGGATTTTTGCGAGACTGGTATCGAGATTATTCTTCCCGGAGAGACTTCTTCGTTGATGAGTATGCAGATACAGTTGACGATCGTGGATAGGATCAAGGCTGGACAGGCTGGAGATGTTAAGCTGGTGAAGATTCGGGAGCAGGTGGAAGCCAGTCTACGGACTGACTTTTTGATTCAAGAGGATGGTTCATTGAGGTTTGGAGCCAGGTTGTGTGTGCCAGCTGGAGATATCAGAGAGGAATTATTGGTGGAGGCACACAGTTCGCCGTATTCTGTGCATCCTGGTGGCACCAAGATGTACAAGGATCTTCGTCTAAACTTTTGGTGGCATGGTATGAAGAGGAGTGTGGCTTGGAGTGTAGCCAAGTGTTTGGTTTGCCAACAAGTAAAGGCGGAGCATCAGCGTACGACAGGGTTGCTACAACCGCTTCTGATTCCGGAGTGGAAGTGGCAGCACATCACTATGGATTTCGTGACTGGACTACCTCGGAGTCCGAAGCAGAATGACGTGATTTGGGTGATCGTAGACCGATTGACCAAATCTGCGCACTTTATTCCCTTCCGAGTAGGACAGTCTACTGAGACGCTAGCGAGGAGATATATGGAGGTAAATTCTTTTACACTCCGATTTTATTTCCTTTTCCTAGTTTAGATAGTGATGTAACGTGAATCGTGCAGGAGATCGTACAACTTCACAGAGTCCCCGTGAGTATCTGTCGGACAGAGACACAAGATTCACATCTCAGTTTTGGCAGAGTCTACAAAAGAGCTTGGGTACGAGTCTGAGTTTCAGCACGGCGTACCACCCGCAGACGGATGGCTAGTCCGAGAGGACGATTCAGATTTTGGAGGACATGCTGAGAGCGTGTATGTTGGACTTCAAGGGATCTTGGGAGGATCATCTCCATCACGTTGAGTTTGCCTACAATAACAGCTACCAGGCGAGTATTGGTATGGCGGCTTTCGCCGTGCTATATGGAAAGAAATGTCGATCGCCACTGAGCTGGGATGACATTGGAGATCGGGAGCTGTTAGGACCGGAGATGATTGTGGAGGCCGTGGATGTTGTGAGGAACATCCGGGAGAAGCTGAGGATTGCGCAGGACCGTTTCAAGCATTGGGCTGATGCTAAACGGAGGCCTTTGGAGTTTCAGCCTGGCGATCATGTCTTTCTGAAGATTTCTCCGAACCGCAGAGTTATTCGATTTGGGAAGAGAGGCAAGCTGAGTCCGAGGTTCATTAGGCCATTTTATGTCCTGGAGAGAGTTGGAGCTGTGGCTTATCGCTTGGCGTTACCACCATCGCTGGAGGGAGTTCACAACGTATTTCACGTATCTCAGTTACGTCGATACATTAGTGATCCATCCAATGATGTGGATTTCTTGGAGATTACGGTTCGTCTGGATCTGTCTTATGATCAGTAGCCAGTTGAGATTCTGGATCGTCGACAGAAGCAGCTGAGGAATAAGACCGTCGACTTGGTTCGAGTGTAGTGGCGTCACGGTTCCCCTGGTGAGTCCACCTGGGAGCGTGAGGATGAGATGAGAGAGCGCTTCCCGCACCTCTTCCCGAGCAGTGCTTGATGTTGATTCCGAGGACGGAATCATTTCTAAGGTGGGGAGGATGTAACTGTCTGTTTTCGTTGTACTTTGTTCGTGCACGTGCTTTTGGCCGTGCACGTGTTTATTTTAGACTTTGTTTGTTTGTGAACACTTTAGTGTGTTATGCCGTTGTGAACATCTCTGAGAGTATTAAATTGTGGCACTAATTTGGAACGACATATCTCGGGTCGTTCTCCCACGATTTGATCTTATTCGATGAGACGTTGCGATTTTCACTTTTGATGGGAGACGTTTCTATTTTTAGTTT
Organism: Scilla litardierei; assembly: GCA_030789695.1. Classification (NCBI taxonomy): domain Eukaryota; kingdom Viridiplantae; phylum Streptophyta; class Magnoliopsida; order Asparagales; family Asparagaceae; genus Scilla; species Scilla litardierei. The sequence goes on from CM061136.1 coordinate 20,727,585, forward strand.
CGTCGTCCGACATCAAAATTGAGATCCGTCTTCTTAGTTACCTTTCTCTCGTCATCACGATCACCCCGATATTTATTTTATAATTTTTGGAGCTCATTTGACCTACTTTATATTTTTAGCAAGGTTTAAAATATTTTTAATAGCTACGTTTTAAATTATTTTCGGCCAAATAAAATTTATTTAAGTTTAAAACGTTTTAAACAATTTTTGAGCCAAATCTTAGTCCCTATCTTGGCCGCACCCAATCCCTATGTGATTAGGAAAGAGAGTTTTGAATTTTAAATTATTTTAAACCCTTAATCCCATTAGGATTAGCCCTAGACCAAGTCAACCCCTCTACACTATATAAACAATCCCTAGGAAGACCTATTTTCGCAAGAAAATAACCCTAGCCGCTTCCAAAACCATAATTCACGCTTGCGAAGTTTCTTCGCAACGTTACGACAGCCAATCTCCACACAGACCGAAGAAACAGCCCCAAAATCCCCGCATCGACCGACATCCGCCCCCGCACCAAGCTCCGCACCGCCCTGCTGCATCGCCCCCGCACCACGCCCGCACCGACCGAGAGGATCTCTCGATCAAACCGAGCGACCCCGCCCGCTCAGCGCCCGCTCTGCACCCCGCATCGCCCCGCTCCTGTCGCCCGCTCCGCACCGTGCCTGACCGAGGCGCCCGCCCGCTCACGTCGCATCTCCGCAACGTTGCAACGTTGCAACGTTGTAGCGCCCCGCTGCAGCGCCCGACCCCGCATCTCGCCTGCACCGACCGAGACAATCACCCGCACCGACCGAGAGCCACGACCCCCGCACCCTGCTCCGCACTGCACAGCGGCCGTCCGCAGTGTCTGACCGAGCCGTTCCCCCGCACCGGCTAGTGTCTGACCGAGCGAAGTTCGTCGCAACATCGCAACTCCCGCACCGCTTGCCACCGTGGGCCCCCAAGTTCTCCAGAGGTTTTGTGGGTCCCCTATTAGTCCCTAGGACTACTGTGGGCCCCACCTAGGAGCTTTCTCTCCGCCGATTTACCGCCTACGACGTTGCGATACGTCGTAGCTCGTCGTCGTACGTGCTAGCTTTGGAATCTGGATTCGTTGCTCCGGTTGCTGCTCTGAACTTTCCAGCTAGGAATCTATTTTGGAATCAGGACTTGGAGCGCGTTCTTTTATTCCAACCCCTGGCGTCGCTACCCGACGCCAGTGTAGCTTTCGCGTCGTGTTGAGGTAACGCTTTGCACCCCTAGGACCCCCAACCTATTGCATGTTAATCAAGACTAAAATCAATGTTTTTAAATTATTTTAAATGTTTTAGAATTCACTAATCAAGATTAATAAAACGGATGTAGGCCGGTGGACTTGTGCACGTAGGATAATTGTGACTTTGGACTCGTTGGACGGTGTTCTCAGACGTTGTACTTGCAGGCAAGTGAAACTTGCCAACTCTTGTGTAGGGCCATGTTTTTAGGCCACTTTCTTTTTTTTAGCATAAAAGAGACTAGACAGTGAAATGATAGCTATCTAGACGCAACTTTAGGGTCTAGCTTGACAACGAAGCGAGATCTGTCACCCTGCCATGTCATGCATGCATTGATGCCTGTCATGTTTAAATTCCTTATCTGTACGCATTTTTAACTGCCATGCATTGCATCTTACATGTCATCCAAGTTAATTGGTGCATCCGTAGCACACGCTACAATACTTGTACTTGTACTTCCTTGTCCGGCTAGGTGCACCCCTATGCCATCGTGATAAAACACTTCCTGGCTCGTGATCCAGAAGATGGGCACCAGTCCATTTACACGTGGTGGGGGTAGGGATAAGCGATCACTTGAGCTTAGGAGTTGGCCCGCGCAGCCACTTTAGCCAAAAGGCGTAATCTCTGTGCACGACGTGCTTAATTTACTTGTCTTGTACTAGGGAGTGTTTCTTGTAAAACTTGACATCCATGCCATGCTCGTACTTTACTTTACTTTACTTGTTGCACTCATACTTTAACTGCCATGTCATTGCATTCATGCTAAAACTGCTAGGTTGTTTTACCTACTTTCAGTTTCCTTGCACAAGTCTCTTGTAGACTTGCTGACATGTGCCCCTTGCTCTTTTGGGTGTCACATGTTAGACCCTGAGCCAGAGACCATAGCTGAGGACGAGGTGTTTACTGACGCCGAGCCAGAGCCTACTTTTGACGAGGAGTTTGTGGACACCGGTGACCAGTCTTAGAGACTGATTTGGAGTTGCTTTTGCTTTAGGTTGTTGTTAGTTGTCGGTGCGTAGCACCATTACTTTGTTTTTGTACTTTGTACTTTTGTTGGCCATGCTGGGGCCTCTTTTTAGTCTCTTTTCTTTTAGCCTGGTGGCTTTTCTGCGATGTTGGAATTTAGTATTATTATAGATATTCTGATATTTATCTTTTGTCTCATTTCCTTATTATTATCTTTGTTTCGTTTCGCGTTGCAAGGACCTACAGTTTAAAGTGATTGACGCTTATCGGACTTGCAGCTTTGTAGCTTCAAGTCCGAGCGGACCTTCTCACGTCTCGCCTCCACATTTTTGAAAAGCGGGGCGTGAAATTAACCGTCACCACTCCGTTCCCTGTAGTGATGTCCCAACACTTTGGAAGCGTATGGGTGGGAATGGAGTGCTCTGTTATGAATCTTCGGGTTATGATGCACATCGATGCATCGGAGTCGAACAAAGTTAGTGCCGAACGAGATGACACTAAGATGGTGCCTAAGATAAAGAGATAATAACTAAAGTCAACAAGGGTCACTAATCTGACTAGCAATGTCATACTAACATAAGCAAACAAGTATGAACTATACTATAATAAGGAAGACTAGGTCTAATAGATTACATGCAATGATACCATCCACGTCCTCAGCCTCCATGGCTGCCATGGTATATGCTGGCCTCTGAGGTGGCACTTCCTAACGGTAAATCTGATCCTGAGGTGCCAAAGTGGGTTGACGAACAGCAGCTCCTCTCTGAGTAGGGGCCGGTGCTCTACTCTACAGAGGGGTTGGTGCTCCGCCCACATTACGAAGAAGGTTCGGGCAATCTCTAGCAAAGTGTGTGGCAGCTCCACACGCCAGACACCGACCTAACATCTTCCTGTAATTGTTCTTATGATGCACCGGCTTGCCGCAGAAATGTCATGGACCCCTGGTCTAGCTCTGTGCAGGTGCTCCTGGCCTCTTGAAAGGTACCGTCTGATTGGATCTCATAGCAGGTCTTGCAGGTGGCCTATACTGCTCCATCGGTCTCTTTCCTCCACCAGCAGGAGGATCAGGAAGTCTCGCTACAGCCTCATGGTTCTTGGCTGCATTCAGTACAGCCCCCATAGTAGTCAAGTATGCTGCAGTCATCGAGGCCTGGATCTTGGGGTTCATCCCTTGACAAAACCGATCAGCTCGGTTCTCTTCCTTCTTCACCATATGCGGAGCGAAGCGACTCAACATCTCAAACTCCGCTTCGTACTCATCTACCGACATGCTACCCTGAGTCAGATTCACGAACCGCTGCAAGAGCTCTCTCTTTGCAGCCTTGGGGAAGTACATCTCCTTGAACATTGACTTGAAAGTGCTCCATTTAACTGGCTTCTGCGGACACCTCTCCTCAATGCGCCACCTGTTCCTTACATTTTTAATCAGCTGCATCTTTGCTATCTCCACTCTGGTCTCATCAGGTATCTTGGCAGCTATCAGTTTATCCTCAGTACTCTGGATCCACTCATCAGCATCCAGTGGTCCATTCCTCCTAGAAAAGGTCCTCGGCTATTGCTCATTGATCTACTTCACTCCAGGTGCAGCTCGAGGTGCAGGCGGTGATGGTGGTGGTGGTGCAGCCTGAGCAGCTTGGGTAGCACATGTAGCCTGATGTGTCTGCTCAACCAGCTGATGCTGAACATCCAGCATCTCTCTCATAACGCCCAGAAATTGGCAGACTTCACTACCTTTCCCGTCCATGGCTCCGTCAGCTGAGTTCCCGGCTCCGGTATTGCGTCTTTCTACCATCCTGTTGACAAGGAAAACCCAATTTAGACTTTGTACATATTAAAATGGATATTAAATGAATGCGAGTACTTTTATTGTTTCGAACTTTTCGCACTAACCTGCATGGGCCACCACTAAAGCCTGTCATGCCCCGCTTCCCAGAACGGGTTTGAGGACGAGACAAAGGTCCGCATGGGCCGAAGCTGTGAGGCTCGGGCCCAATAAGCGTCTGTAGAGATACCATTTAATTACAGGTTCTTGCATATAAAAGTTCATAACTATAAGATAAGAGTACTCAAAAGGAAACTATATTCATTGATAAAAGAGATAATACCTAGCAATACATCAAGTCTAATAAAAGAAGCCCCAAGCATGGTTACAACTGCAGAAAAGGAAAACTAATGGTGCGACGCACCCAACCTAGACAAGAAGTAAAATGGTGCTATGCACCCAAGCTAGAGAGCAGTAAACCTTTGTAAGTTAGCAACGGTGAGGGACCTCTAGGTCTGGTCCTCGTCTGGAACATACTCCGGGTCAACGTCCTCTGGCTCCAAGTCCTCAAGTAAGGTCGGCTCGTCTGTGTATTCCGTCTCAGTACCTGACGTACAACAGCCAAGAGAAAAGGAGCCATACGTCAGGTAAAGTCTACAAGGGAAAGGTGAGAAGACTCTACTGCAAGTGTAATGGAATTTAAAGACGACATTTTAAGGTTGATTACATGAGAGATGCAACAGTATGGCAGTTATACATATATGCAAGGAAAGTAAAGACTATGCAGAAAGTAAACGTGACAGGCAATAGCCGTAGCATGTGCTACCGGCTACAAGACATGACAAGACTAGACAAGACTGTGTGACACCAAGAGGGCTCACGCCTGCAGCAAAGAAAGTGGCCAAACTCTCTAGCCTGGTGGCCGCTCAACCCAACCCCGCCCCAAGTGCTCAAGACAAGACTGTACGAGGACCACTCACTCTGCTAGGTGAGTGCCTCTATCCCCACCGATTGCAGAGGCCACTCACTCTGCTAGGTGAGTGTCGAGCTTACCATAGGTTGTTCTGCACAAAGGATCAACCACTCTGCTAGGTGGGTGCTGTTGGATCCTGTGGATGGCAAACAACACTAGAAGGGGGGTTGAATAGTGTTGTACAAATAGTAAACTTTTTCGATCGTTAATTAAAACCCTTCTAATGTTGCCTAAGAAACCAAGTAGAGCGATCTACGCTTGGTTCTTAATCAACAAAATAATCTTAAAATACACAAAGAAATTTCACAGCAGGTAGATGACCGCGCCCCCACGGATGTGTGCAATGGTGTGAACGGGGGCGTGGGAATTTAAATATTTGTAACCGCAAGCGCACGGTGTTGTAGTGTGGCTTGGGGGTCGAACTCAGGGTGGCGTGGATGTGCTTGTGTCAAAGAGGATCAAAATCACCCCATGGGCGAGCTAGCCCGGATCGAATGATGGGTTGTCATTGTAAAGGAATGCAAGGTATAGACAATATGAAGGAAAAACCCGGGACTTTGGTTTCCACCCCAACGAGCGACTCTCGTCGATACGGCCTACGGGGAGGATAGCGATCGGAATTAGGGTCTAATGGTGAGACGTTGCCTCTGAAAGTGGTACCGACATCCCATGGGCCCGATATTCCGGTCGGTGCCCAGGATGATACACCGGACTTCCCAGGTTCGATCAGTGGGCACTCCCGTGTCCATTAACACTGATCGACTCCGGGAGCACTAAGCTCGCAACGATAACTCCCAACGTCTCATCCTGCCACTCCCGCGCGCTAGGATTCGACGTCTACGCTAAGGGCGTGAGCTATGGCTAGGGAGTCAACCGCCATGTTTATTCCCCCTTGGCCCAACGGTCAAATGCGGTCTTTTTCCCGCCGATGACAATAAAACACCCCACGTAACCGTTAGATTCCTAATCCCTATCGATTTCCTAACCCTATGGACGCATCGGGAAGAGCCCACGAAGGGGTTTCTGCCAAAATCCCAGATTTGGGAACTACTCACACATATTTAGTAAAAAGCGATCTAAACGAAAATGAACCGTAAAAATCATGATCAGACAATAGAAATGCAATGGTAGTAAAGCAATTAAGATAATACTAAAGTTTTACAAAGATCCGAAAACTTACAAAAACTGGAAAATAACAGCCGTCACAAAATGAAGAAAATAGTAAAAAATAATCAACTCCCGAATCTGGGAAACCTACGGTTCTATTTATAGAAAACGACATCACCCGATCGGTTGACAAGTCAACCAGTCGGGTGAGCCGCTTCACAGAATTGCAGCGCAATGCGGGATTTCACCCGGTCAGGATGAACTGGTCGGCTGGATCTTGGATGCGGTCGGTTAGATATTGGTGCCGACCGGTTGGATCTTGGTGCCGACCGGGTGAGGAGACCGGTTGGATCTTCGTGTCTTGGCTGTTGAAATTCAGCTACAGGTGAACCGATCGGGTGAAGGCCACCCGATCGGTTGGCAATTCAGCTCCGAATTCTAGAGACTTTGAGCTTTTGACCCGATCACTGAACCGACCGGGTGACTTCTTGTGAGCTCCAAGCTGCGTCCGGGTGGTGCACGCGTGCATCACCCGATCGGTTGGAGATGACCAACCGACCGGATGAGGGGCTGAAAGATGCAATCTTCGTTGTTTGATCCCCTGGATCACGCATGACTCCTCCCGTTGCTTCGGGGACACATGATTTCATCGTTTTATGCCCCATATGCCAGCAAACTCCTGCAAAATACGGAAAACACGGAAAAGTGAAAAAAAAACAAGAAAACACGAGAAAATGAATATAAGACGGCGGTAAAATACGAAAAACACGGAAGAAAACGTGCGTAAATATATGAAATATAAACGCACATCAAAATCCCCCAAGCTGGACTCTTCCTCGTCCTCGAGGAAGACGAGTGAGAGTAGGAGCTTAAAGGGAAAAATAGAGAGAAAGAGAGAAAAAGAAAACTCTATATCCTAGATCGCCCGTCAGGGCCAACAAAATCAAAAACGACACACCAAGCAAGCAAACGCCAAATCACATCACTAAACCAAGGAATACGAGTCCAGACAAGTGCCGTGGGCCCACGCGGTGAAGCGCAAGTGAGTGTGATCGTGCGCTAGCAGTCCATGTCACTATCTACGATGTGCGATAAAGCTCGATATACGTAAATCCAGGAAACGACCCAAATATCGATTTGAATTGAATAAAGCGGTGAATATATATAGTTCAAGCATGCATGAGAATAGAGAGAGAATCGAAACATATCATGCGTCAGGGACTCCACAACTAGTGTTAAGGAAATCACTCCACTATAGCCTAGATAATAGCTAAAAAAGTTCCTAAGCCAAGTGTTTTCGAAACCGATGGGGGTTGAGATGATGTGGAGAAGAACACTCGATGCAAATTCTCGCCTTCCCTTTATTCTCGGCAAGTAGGAAAATATTCACAGTGGAATTTTTTTGGCTTTTGGGTATTTGTGTATTTTTTTAGATTTTTGGGTATACAATTTTTTTCTCTTTTTTTTCTTTTCATTTCTCTTCTTTTTGGCTTTTTCTTTTCTTTTCTCCTTTTTTTTGGATTTTTGGGGTTTTTTTGGCTATACACATGTGTACTCTCCCAAGTGGGAGAACGGTACACGACGAGGGGATTTGCACCAAGTAAAACAAAAAGGAAGTCGGAATCTAAACACTTGGGCAAAGGAAACTATTCTCGCTAAATAGAGCATGGGCTAAATGGGTTATCCTAGTCCTTAATTGTCGAATCCTGACACATGTGAAATGAAGCATACGATATGTGTATAATCATGCACACAGAAACAGGCAAGAGAAGAAAATACCGCATTATTCATATCGAAGCATGATAATCTAGGAGTCATTCCTGGACAGGTATATAAAGTAAAGTCACAAAGCAGAAGCACACCCAACAGCTAGGCACGACGCATGACTCACAAAAAGGCTAAGTGGACCCACGATGCGTGAAATGTAGGGGACTCGATATCCTAGGGTTAGTGAGTGTGATTATCGATGCTATGCTAGGTGTGTGTGATTTTGTGTCAATTCATCATAGGGTTCATCTCTAGGAGAAAGAGATAAAAAGAAGATAAGAAAAATTAAAAACACGATGAAAACGACACAAAAACGAAAAAGAAAGACTCAAATGACGCACAAAGTGCGACTCCCCCAAGCTGAAGCTTGCATTGCCCTCAATGCAATAAGAGTGAGTACGGGAGGGCAATGAAAATGTGGGGAAATACGCACCGACACAAAAAGAAATAAAAAACATGGAAAACACAGATACGAAACTCAAAATAAAGAAAAATCACGATCAATCCACACGACACGAAAATAGAAAAAGAAAGAAAGAAAATTATACGACACGACAAAAATAAAATAAAACAAGCACGCACACACAAAGAAAACAAAACACGACAACACAGCAAAATAGACTTCCCCCAAGCTAGACGTGACAATGCTAGCAATGAAATATGAACGTGAAAGTGCAGAAATATGCAAGGGGGATGTCAAAAAACAAAGTGAAAGAATAGAAATAAAAAGGAAGTGATGCGACACGTGAATGGGTCCTCCCCCTAGCAGTGACAAAGCAGGGCCCCGCAACGACAGATGGGCACAAACATAGGGGGAGGACAAAAGCGGGATGGGAAAATATCAAGCAGAGGCACCATCCTCTGGGCGTGGTGGGGGGGGGCCTGTGCTGGGGACCAGGAGTCGTGGGGGTGGAATGTGGAGCTCGGAGGCATCGGGTGGGTCTTCCCGAATGTGGCGAATGAAGCTTTGAAGAAAGGGCAGGTCTCGGTCGACGGACTCCTGAGTTACCCGACCACTATGTCCAGCTAGGAGGATCATGGCCGCGAATCGGTCGGCTTGGTCATCGTCTTGGAATGACATCCCGTATTCGGGATCGTCAACGTAGGGGGGGAGAGTGGTGCGTGGGGTGGTAGATGAATTGGTGGTGGTGGATTGAGCGGGGGGTTGTGTGCGACGAGCGCGACGGGTGGGCCTAGGGTTGGAAGAGCTGGCGTCGGTGGGCTTAGCACGGTGGGGAGGCATTGTGTAGGAGTCGTGTGTGTGTGTGAGTGTATGCAAAAGACGATGAAGACACACAAACACGACCAACGAGCAAAATAGAATATTTGGGGCAAAATAAAAATTGAGCTAAGGAGTGAGTTTACCCAAATGAGATGAAGATCGTTGCTCGTAGATGCCCCAATGCTACTCGATAGGAGCACGTGTGAAGCCGCGGAAATCTCTTCAGCAAATTTCGAAATTGTGGGAGAATGGGTGAAAGTTAGGGTTTTGTGTGCGGGTGGAATCGAGGAGGATGGAGAGAAATCGATGGAGAGATGGAAAGGGAGAGGGGGTCGATTGAGGTTGATTTAGGGGAAGAACGAGGTCTGGCACAAGAGGAGAAGGTGAAACGTTGGTCTGGGATTCGAAAATGGGCGAGGGCGGATCGAACGGGCGGGGGCTGCCATTTATAGGGATTTAAGTCGACCCGGTCGGGTGAGTTGTCACCCGGTCGGTTGACTTCATGGTCGAAAAGTTTGGCTGAAGAGTTTCTACAGGTGAACCGGTCGGGTGAGTTGTCACCCGATCGGTTGACCGCTCCACACATTTTCCTGAAAGTTTAGGGTTTCTCACCCGGTCCCTCAACCGGTCTCGCTTCTTGTCACCCGGTCGGTTGATGAATTCTGAAATTTTCCCGAGAGTTTCCCCAGGTCACCCGGTCTGCCAACCGGTCTCTTCTTTCTCCACCCGGTCGGTTTATTGAGTTACAGATACGGCTGTTAGCTGATACATCCCAACCGATCGGGTGAGTTATCACCCGATCGGTTGGGGTCTTGTTTTCTGCAAAAACCCAAAAATCACCTAAGTTCCACGACGGAAGTTCTTGCGGCTGGATTTATTTATAAAAATAGATAAAATAAAGTTGAAAATAATCCTAAAAATTGAAACAAAAGTTTAGAGCATGGGTTGCCTCCCATGAAGCACTTTTGTTTAACGTCGTTAGCTCGACGCCCATTGATGATGTTCATGGTGGGCGATACAGGTGATGCCCAAAATCCGGCATCTCTTCAACTCCAAAGCTTGTGGCTATTGGTGTAGTCGACGGCTGTACAAAGATTTGCTCAACTACCCTCCCTTTGTCGACAGGATCCGGTGGCTTCTCCCTCAAATTGGCGTCAACCGCCATCTTTTTCAGGATCCGGACCTCATCACCGGTGAGGTCCATGGGTTCTTTTCCTTTTCTCCTCATAGGAGGAGACTTAGGAAATCCGGGAGGGATCACATGTTGCGCGACTGCCTCCTTAGCAACTTCATTCTTAGGGGAGCCAACTTGCTCTCCATGGTCCCCCAAGCTATTGGGGGGATTCCTCGAGAGCACTTCCCAGGCACTTGTTTCAACAGCTCTATCTTCTTCATTCTCCAGCACACTGATACTCGTATCGTCCGGGGGATTTGGATGCTTCATCGACAAGCCTAAGTCAAATTCGACTCTTTCTTGGCCTACATTGAGGGAAAGCTTCCCATTCTTCACGTCTATCAAAACTCCGATGGTTGCCATAAAGGGCCGTCCAAGGATAATTGGGGTATGCTTGTCTTCTGGCATGTCCATCACCAAAAAATTAACCGGCACATGTACTCCTCTCACATCGACGGGGAGGTCGTCCACTACTCCCACCGGGTACTTGACCGAACGGTCAGCAAGTTGCAATGTCATGCCGGTGGGCTCTAAGTCTCCCATCCCTATTCTCTTGTACAGAGATAGGGGCATTAAGCCGACGCTCGCACCTAGATCAACGAGCGCCCTCTGGATTTGCACTTCCCCAATAGAGCAAGGGATGGAGAAACTTTTGGGGTCCTTGAGCTTGGGCGGATTTGCGCGCTGAATGAGTGAGCTGCACTCCACCGTTAACACGACCTTCTCTTTTCTAGATCCTCGTGTCACCAAGTCTTTCAGAAATTTGGCATATGAGGGGATTGTCTCGATGGCCTCGAGGAAGGGGATTTGTAAGCTCAGATCTTTCACCATGGCAAAGAATTTGCCATACTTCTCATCGATTTTGGCTTTGGCAAGCCGTTGTGGGAAAGGCACAACGGGCTTGAACACTCTTAGGTTCCCTTCCTCATCCTTCTTCTTCTCCTCTCTATGATCTCCCTCTGGAGTAGTTGGCTTTGGTGACGAAGCACCGTCGTCATTTAATTTCTCAGTTGGTTGCTCCACGACCAACGGTGCTTTCGGTACTTTGGTGGGCTCTCTCGTAGGTATTTGTGTTCCGCTCCTCAAGACGATGGTGGACACGTTCTCATGCTCATGTGTGAGTGCCAAGGTCCGATTTACCCCCCTCGGGTTCACCTCAGGCTGTGGCGGTAAAAGATTCTGCGGTCTCTAAAGGTTAGCCACTTGCAACCCCAGCTGGGTCACCTGATCAGTGAGGACTCTTTGTCCCATCTCCAGCTTCAGATTTATCTTCTCCTGATTTGCGATGTATTGAGTCAGGAGAGACTCAACCGGAGAAATGGCCCTCTGCTGGCCGTATTGCTGCTGGGTGGGCTGCTGATTCCTAGGAGCATATTGTTGATACTGTGGCGGAGGTTGTTGCTGCTGAAATTGCTGCTGCTGAAACTGCTGCTGGGGCCTAGCCGGCTGATATATATGCTGTTGTTGCTGAGCCGTCTGTTGGTAAGGCGCCCTGTAGCTAAGGTTCGGATGATTCCGGTTGTTGGGAGAGTAGGCCGGGTTGGAGTTGGTTCATGGTGGAAAAGGCATATTCCCTGTAGGATTGTAAAATAATGCGCTCGCCTGATCCAACGGTGGTGAGATGTCACCACCGTCGAACTCTCCAAAAACTTCAGACTCCACTGCAGCAATCTGTTGTGTACCGGCTCCACCGGCGCCTACCATCAATGCGGAGATCTGGGTTGACAGCAAGTCAAACTTGCTTGACAATTTGTTGACATCCTCGACTCTATGGATGCCCCAGATCTAGGTGTGGCTCTCTCGTCACACCACCGTTCATTGTTGGATGCCATATTTTTCAGAATTTGTCCGGCATCTTCTTCACTTCTTGACATGAAGGACCCACCAGCCGCGGCGTCCATGGAAGATTTGAAATCGTCCCTCAACCCATTATAAAACAGATTTATGATCTGCCACTTGGGGAGCTCATGTTGGGGACATCTTCTCTGCATCTCCTTGTATCTTGTCCAAGCCTCACGCAAGGACGCGTAGCTGGCCTGGGAGAAGGAGGAGATCTCACTCCTTAGCTTCATGGTCTTCCCCGGGGGAAAGAACTTCATCAGGAAAGCATTTGAGAGCTTCTCCTAGGTGTTGAACGTATTCGGGTCCTTCCCCCTAAGCCACAGCTTGGCTTTATCTCGCAAGGAGAAGGGGAACATCTTCAGTCGGATCGCCTCAGTTGTGACACCGTTTATCCGAAAGGTGTCACATTTCTCCAAGAAGGAGTCTAAATGCTCAATCGGGCTCTCCATGAGTGCACCTGAAAATTGATCCTGCTGGATCCACGTCACCAAAGATGGCTTAAGCTCGAAGCTTTGGGCCGTAATAGCTGGAGGACGGATGGCGGAGGTGGACTCGAAGGAAGGCATCGAGTACTCCAACAGGGACTTGTGAGGCGGGGTGTTCTCCCCCATGGCTTCAAAATCCTCTCTTCTTCGCTTCTCGGCGGCCAAACGCCTTAGGGTGGCGTTTATATCTGGATCAACGGGGATCAAGTCGTCGAGACTTCTTGAACTCCTGTGCATGAAAAACAACAAACACCCATGAAGCGACAAGTGGGAAAGAAACAGATAAGATAAGAAATAAAAATAAAAATAAAAATAAGAAAATAAAAAGGAAAAAGAAGAATGCGAAAATTATCGCGAGGTAGGGATGAGAGCTAGACACTAGGGTTCATGAAATCCTAAAATAACAAGCACATTGCCTCCCCGGCAACGACGCCATGAACTTGACCGCGCCCCCACGGATGTGTGTAATGGTGCGAACGGGGGCATGGGAATTTATATATTTGTAACCGCAAGCGCACGGTGTTGTAGTGTGGCTTGGGGGTCGAACTCAGGGAGGCGTGGATGTGCTTGTGTCAAAGAGGATCAAAATCACCCCATGGGCGAGCTAGCCCGGATCGAATGATGGGTTGTCACTGTAAAGGAATGCAAGGTATAGACAATATGAAGGAAAAACCCGGGACTTTGGTTTCCACCCCAACGAGCGACTCTTGCTGATACGGCCTACGGGTAGGATAGCGATCGGAATTAGGATCTAATGGTGAGACGTTGTCTCTGAAAGTGGTACCGGCATCCCATGGGCCCGATATTCCGGTCGGTGCCCAGGATGATACACCGGACTTCCCGGGTTTCGATCAGTGGGCACTCCCGTGTCCATTAACACTGATCGACTCCGGGAGCACTAAGCTCACAACGATAACTCCCAACGTCTCATCCTGTCGCTCCCGCGCGCTAGGATTCGAGGTCTACGCTAAGGGCGTGAGCTATGGCTAGGGAGTCAACCGCCAAGTTTATTCCCCCTTGGCCCAAATGTCAAAGGCGGTCTTTTTCCCGCCGATGACAATAAAACACCCTGCGTAACCGTTAGATTCCTAATCCCTATCGATTTCCTAACCATATGGACGCATCGGGAAGAGCCCACGAAGGGGTTTCCGCCAAAATACCAGATTTGGGAACTACTCACACATATTTAGTAAAAGCGATCTAAACAAAAATGAACCGTAAAAATCATGATCAGACAATAGAAATGCAATGGTAGTAAAGCAATTAAGATAATACTAAAGTTTTACAAAGATCCGAAAACTTACAAAAACTAGAAAATAACAGCCGTCACAAAATGAAGAAAACAGTAAAAAACAATCAACTCCCGAATCTGGGAAACCTAGGGTTCTATTTAAAGAAAACGACATCACCCGATCGGTTGACAAGTCAACCAGTCGAGTGAGCCGCTTCACAGAATTGCAGCGCAATGCGGGAGTTCACCCGGTCAGGATGACCCGGTCGGTTGGATCTTGGATGCGGTCGGTTGGATCTTGGTGCCGACCGGTTGGATCTTGCTACCGACCGGGTGAGGAGACCGGTTGGATCTTCGTGTCTTGGCTGTTAAAATTCAGCTACAGGTGAACCGTTCGGGTGATGGTCACCCGATCGGTTGGCAATTCAGCTCCGAATTCCAGAGACTTTGAGCTTTTGACCCAGTCACTGAACCGACCAGGTGACTTCTTGTGAGCTCCAAGCTGCGTCCGGGTGGTGCACGCGTGCATCACCCGATCGGTTGGAGATGACCAACCAACCGGGTGAGGGGCTAAAAGATGCAATCTTCGTCGTTTGACCCCCTGGATCACGCGTGACTCCTCCCGTTGCTCCAGGGACACATGATATCATCGTTTTATGCCCCATATGCCAGCAAACTCCTACAAAATACGGAAAACACGGAAAAGTGAAAGAAAACAAGAAAACACGAGAAAACGAATATATGACGGCAGTAAAATACGGAAAAACACGAAAGAAAACGTGCGTAAATATATGAAATATAAACCCACGTCAGTAGCTGACTCCCTATGATCAGTAGTCGACTCCCAGAGTATTTATAAGCACAGATAAGATTGCAAGTAAGACAAATATTATATTCACAGCGAATAAAAGTAAGTTGATCTTTGCAACAAATGAATAACAATTAGCGAATAATAAAGTAAGAGCAAAGGTAAACAAACACAGATAAGCAATCGCAGACACAAGGATTTTTATCCTGGTTCCCCATAACTTTTGGGTACGTCCAGTCCCCGACCAATCCGGTACGAGATTTTCCACTATCTACCTTGGCAAATACAAGTATCTAACTCCACTCGTTAGGATTTCCAACGACCTAGTCTTGACCAGGATTTCCAACTGGCAACACCTAGACTTGTCCAGTGTTCCAACAACAACACAATAAAAAAGATATCCAATTCACCACAATAAATTGGTGGAGATTGGTTTTACACCCGATTCTATAGCCAAACAAAGATAGACAAAATTGTGTGTAGTGGCTCGATAGAATAAGAGTCTAGATCACACAAAGATACGAGAGAATTCTTTGTGATCTAGATCTAATGTTTTTCAAAATTCCTTTTAAACAAAAATCAAGAGAAGAGCAATAAGGATTTGAAAAACAATTAGCCAATAAAACGAGAATATGATCTTAAAAAAAATAATAACAGAATTTTGCAAGATCACAATTAAAATAGAATTGGCTAAAGAGAGAATGAGAGCTTATAGAATTTTCAGAGCGTTTGCACGAAAGATTTTGATTTCAATAGTTGTTGTATTTCTCAAATGAAATTAGCTCTTATTTATAGGGAAAATTCTGAGATTTGAAATTCAAATTTACTTTGACTTTTGTTCCAAAAATCACGGAGAAAATCGCTCAACGAATTTTCAAAATTCAAGTCAAAAACGTCAGAATTTTACAGCTGGTAGTCGACTCCCTCAAGTAGGTAGTCGACTCCCAGAGTGTTACGGGAATACTTGAATCCCAGCTGGTAGTCGACTCCCCACTGTTGGTAGTCGACTCCAAGAGGAGTTTTTCCTGCGACACATCTAGTCAGACAAGTAGCTAACTCCAGGGTGTGTGGAGTTTCACTACGAAAGTTATAAAGATGACTAGAGAAAGCTCTCAAAAACATTTTGAAGATGTTTTAAAGATATTCAAAAATATTTTCAAATCGTTTTGTGTGTGTGTGTTTGTCTATATGTTTTGGCTTTAATAATACCCTAAAGAGACATAACACACTCACTATAGACTTAGGACACGTCTTCGGAAGCTTGATCAATTTGATGAAGTGGATGTGAGCTTCACTTGAGCTTCTTGTTCTATTTGAGCTTTGAACTTCATTATTTGATCTTAGCCACGTTCGTCCTAGTCTTTGAGCGTAGATTGCGCTTCTTTGCGTATGAGTAAAGTTTCGCATATCCTGCACACTTAATTATAGTGTAGTTAGTACACTAAGTTTCATTTGGTGTGCTCATCATCAAAATCACTTGGGGTGGAATTCAATTTCCATCACTCTTCCCCTTTTTGATGATGACACCCTAATGAAAAATGAAGTAAGTTTGAAATTTGAAAGTACATGAAAGTATACTTACTCCCCCTGCTTTAATGCGGTTCTCCCCCTGCATCGAAGCTGTTAGCAAAATAAAATAAAAACAATATAATACATATGATTTCATTATATGATTTCATTTTTGCATTTAATGAATCTTCTCTCCCCCTTGTCATCAACAGAAAATTTCAATGAGATATGAATCATAATATAATCAGGAGGGGAATTCAATTTCATATGCCTGCAAGAGAGATGTTAGTTTATAAGAACAACTAAAGTATTGCATAGAAGATAAGTTCATGATAGCTAGCATCACACGATAAAATTATTACAAGCCATAAGTCTTAAGGACATAATATTTTTGAGAATCATTGTTTGAAAGAGAACCATTGTTTATGAGAGAAGCTAAGGATGACCGCTGTTCTTCTTCAGTTCCTTGATCTCATCAAGGATCCTGACAAGTGTGTCCTCAGTCATCTTGTTGCTTTGCACGACGAACTCCTTAAGGTCGTCCACCTTTCGATTGAGATCTTCAAATCCTTTCTCTTGTGAAATCTTCAACTTTCCAATCTTCTTTAGAAGTATTTCTTGAAGCTCAAGAATATACGCTGGTGCTTCTTCTTCTTCTTCTTCGCTTCCTCTTTCTTCTTCTCCGTCTTCTTCTTCTTCAGAATCTGAAACCACAATTTTCTTACCTTTCCTAGAGGATGAGGGTCCTCCTTCAGCTGCAAGTTTTTCTTCAGGGATGTTCTCATCAAGGTCATGGTGAAGATTTATTCTCCCAAGTGCATGAACATCAAAAACTCGAGCCGGTTCTAGAATTGAGGTTTCATGATTCAAAGGCACATTATAGCTAATAAACAAGATAGTGAGATAGTGCCAATGAGCTAAGGTGGAAGAGGGTCTATCAGAAGAAGCTGAAGCAAGTATAGAATCCATGATAACTTTGGCCCAATTGATGCGAATGTTACCTAGTATAGCATAGATGCATTTGGCTTGCTATTCTGATAAGATCGAATGACTTACAGACTTTTGAGTGATATTATATGATAATATATTTGCCAAAATTCTTGCCGGATAGCGAAGATCGCTACATGGCAGTTTAGTCTGAAAATGTCTTCCTGGTAAATACATTCTCTCTAGAATATTTCCTTCAGTCATTTGTACTTTATCAAGAAGCATGCCAGAATATGGGATTCCTAGGGCTTCTCCTAGAGATTTGACAGTAATGGCAAGCTTGGTATCAAGGACTTTTGGTTATAAAATGGCTTTTAGCAAGATCATAGTCCATGTTGGCATAGAACAAGTGCACAAGCCTTGGATAGCAAAGATAAGTATTTTCAGAGGAAAATAGGTTGGCCAAGTTCTGAAAATCTAGTAAGCTATCAATGCCATAATTTATAACATCATCAAGCTTAACAAAACGTTCATGCAAGATGGGTTTCTTAGTGACCTTAACGAATTGTTCATAAGTAGTGGTTTTGAAAAGATAGGGTAGAATGGTTTCTTTTTCAGAATCAATTTCGGATGAAGTTTTTCTCTTCTTGGTGAAAATTCCTTTGATAGGCATCTAGATAGAGTAAAAAAACATTTTTACAATACTAGATAAGCAAGAGAAAAGAAATAATGAGGTAAAGATCATGAAGTAAAATTTTTTTTTACCTTGAGTGGGTTTTTGGAAGAGATGAAGTTTGGAGGAGCTTCAAACAACCCAAGCACCAAGAGAATTCTCAAGAGAGGAGGAGAAAATAAGGTAGTCGGCTACCTAGGGTTTCTCTTGGGGGTTTTAATCTTTGGATGAAAATATGGGAAGGAATGAGGGCCTTAGGATCAAGAGATGAAGGGTTAGGATGAAGTTTTAGCTTATTGGGTACAAGTTGCCTTGAGGATATGAACCCATTTACTCAATAGAACCCATTAGGAGTTAGTAAAAAAACAAACCCAGAATTTCGCATATACTCTGGTAGTCGACTCCCTCAGTAGGTAGTCGACTCCCTACTGGGTTGAGTCGTTTTCTCATCCCGAGGGGTTTTTGATCCAGGTTGAGTGTGTTTTCTGAACACGAAATGTTTTAGGAGCAAAACACAATCATATACAAATATTAACTTATTAAAACACATTTAAGCATGTATATAAAAAAATAGAATAATTAAGTTGAAAAAGAGCGCTGTTTGTTCTGATCCAGTTATCAGTCATTTGGATCTTGATTTCTTCTCTTTGTTTCTTTAGAGTACCTGAAAGAAAACGAACGTTTATGATACTCTTTTTTTTTGAGTCCGAGGAGTTAGTCTTTAGAAAGCCAAACCCAGTATGGTTTAGTTCCTTCATGAACAACATATTTATAATTTTTGTTTAAATGAATTTGTTGAACAAAGCCGGTAGCGTACCTTTTCCTTCGTTGATCAGATAATTTTTTTGGTATCCAGATGCTCAAAACATTATTGTTAGTATGATGCATCCAAGTATGCTTAACCCGTTTCTTGGTATGATGTGAATCATAGCCGAGTCCGGTTTTGCTAGATGAAGCTTGTTGATTATCTATTAGACTGTCTAGCTTCCCTTTTCCTTTGTTGAAATTCTCAATAATTTTCATCGTAGCGTCGTATTTATCTTTGACAGATACGAGAAGATTATTTAGATTCTCAACTTTTTCATTTACCAATGAAATATCTTTTTGCAGAAAGTCATTCTTTTCTTTAAGGAGACTATTTTCTTTAATGATTTCTTCTTTTTCCTTAGTATCCTTTTTAACATTTCTAAGTGTTTTTCTATGTTCTTTTATGAGCTTTTCATGCATTTTGCATAGCTCCTTATATGCTCCCCTATAATCCATGTCTTCATCATCACTTGATGACGAATCATTGTCGCTAGATGAATCATGATGTGTGCTTACCTTGGAGGATGTGGATGCCATGAAGCACATGTGTGCTGTTTCTCTTCTTTCATCGTTATCTTCTTCTGAGGATTCATCGGATGAGGAATCGTCGCTCTGGTCGAAGGCTGCGTAAGCTTCCTTCTTTGGTCGTCGGAATTTGTTTCTTCCGTTGTTTCGCTTTTCATTATTATCTTTGTTCTTCCCACGATCTCTGGAATCACGATTGTTTCTCTCCAATGGACAGTCTCTCTTGACATGCCCTGGTTTGTTGCAACCAAAACAAATAATACCGTTAGTGGGTCTAAAAGATCGTTTTCCATACTTACTTGTGATGAACTCTTTAAAGTTCTTTGAGATGAACGCGATATGGTCTTCTTTGTCCGTGTAATCGGAATCTTTCTCTTGGGCTTTGAACGCGAGATTCTTCTTCTTTGGTTTTTCTTCGATCTTCTTGTCTTCTTCAAGCTCAATCTCATATGCCATGAGATTTCCCATTAGTTCTTCAATGGTGAGGTCTTTCACATTATGAGCTTCTCGGATGGCGGTTGTCTTTCCCTTCCATTCGGGTCGGAGGGATCTTAGTATCTTCATTACCTGCTCATATTCGAAAAGTTTCTTTCCTAATCCAGCGAGCTCATTTGTAATATTAGTAAAACGAGTATTCACATCGGTGATACTCTCCCCTTCCATTTTAAAGGATTCGAATTTTGAATGTAAAACATTTATGCGGGATTCTTTTACCTTTTCGGTTCCTTCGTGACTTACCTGAAGAGTATGCCATATTTGGTGTGATGTCTTACATTGGGAGACTCGATTGAACTCATTTCCTGTAACGGCGCAAAATAGTGCATTCATTGCTTTTGCATTGAGATTAGCTCTCTTCTTGTCGTCAACAGACCATTTTCCAAACTCAACGTCGGTAGGTGCAATACACGGGACTTTAGTAACGGTCCAAGCTTCAATGTCTAATGACTCTAGGTGAGTCTTCATTCGGATCTTCCAGCTAGCGTAGTTGGTTCCGTTGAACAGTGGTGGTCGCATGGTATTCAGTCCTTCAGAGTGAAAGGATGTTAACGCCATCACCTTTGTAGCCTTGCTCTGATACCAAGTGTTGGATCCTGTGGATGGCAAACAACACTAAAGGGGGGGGGTTGAATAGTGTTGTACAAATAGTAAACTTTTTCGATCGTTAATTAAAACCCTTCTAATGTTTCCTAAGAAACCAAGTAGAGCGATCTACGCTTGGTTCTTAATCAACAAAATAATCTTAAAATACACAGAGAAATTTCACAGCAGGTAGTCGACTCCCTATGATCAGTAGTCGACTCCCAGAGTATTTATAAGCACAGATAAGATTTCAAGTAAGACAAATATTATATTCACAGCAAATAAAAGTAAGTTGATCTTTGCAACAAATGAATAACAATTAGCGAATAATAAAGTAAGAGCAAAGATAAACAAACACAGATAAGCAATCACAGACACCAGGATTTTTATCCTAGTTCCCGACAACTTTTGGGTACGTCCAGTCCCCGACCAATCTGGTACGAGATTTTCCACTATCTGCCTTGGCAAATACAAGTACGTAACTCCACTCGTTAGGATTTCCAACGACCTAGTCTTGACCAGGATTTCCAACTGGCAACACCTAGACTTGTTTAGTGTTCCAACAACAACACAATAAAAAAGATATCCAATTCACCATAATAAATTGGTGGAGATTGGTTTTACACCCGATTCTATAGCCAAACAAAGATAGACAAAATTGTGTGTAGTGGCTCGATAGAATAAGAGTCTAGATCACACAAAGATACGAGAGAATTCTTTGTGATCTAGATCTAATGTTTTTCAAAAATCCTTTTAAACAAAAATCAAGAGAAGAGCAATAAGGATTTGAAAAACAATTAGCCAATAAAACGAGAATATGATCTTAAAAAAAATAATAACAGAATTTTGCAAGATCACAATTAAAATAGAATTGGCTAAAGAGAGAATGAGAGCTTATAGAATTTTCAGAGCGTTTGCACGAAAGATTTTGATTTCAATAGTTGTTGTATTTCTCAAATGAAATTAGCTCTTATTTATAGGGAAAATTCTGATATTTGAAATTCAAATTTACTTTGACTTTTGTCCCAAAAATCACGGAGAAAATCGCTCAACGAATTTTCAAAATTCAAGTCAAAAACGTCAGAATTTTACAGCTGGTAGTCGACTCCCTCAAGTAGGTAGTCAACTCCCAGAGTGTTACAGGAATACTTGAATCCCAGCTTGTAGTCGACTCCCCACTGTTGGTAGTCGACTCCCAGAGGAGTTTTTCCTGCGACACATCTAGTCAGACAAGTAGCTAACTCCAGGGTGTGTGGAGTTTCACTACGAAAGTTATAAGATGACTAGAGAAAGCTCTCAAAAACATTTTGAAGATGTTTTAAAGATATTCAAAAATATTTTCAAATCGTTTTGTGTGTGTGTGTTTGTCTATATGCTTTGCACGCGGCAATGCATTCTTAGATAGGTATGATAGGTAGTTTACTATATCTTACCGCAAGTAGGCCCGATATTATGTTTGATGTATGTGTATGTGCTCGTTATCAGTCTCAACCTAAGGGGTCTCACTTAGTAGCGGTAAAACGTATTTTCCGTTATTTAAGTTACACACTTGATTTTGGATTACTTTATCCAAAATCTAGCACGTATGAGTTAATCTCATATAGTGACGCAGATTATGCGGGATGCAAATCCGACAGGAAAAGTACTAGTGGCACTTGCCATTTTATAGGAAATTCTCTTGTCTCTTGGTTTTCCAAGAAGCAGAATTCCGTATCACTTTCAACCACCAAGGCCGGCATCCTCTTTGAATTATCAAGTAGCAGCCGAAAAAAGGGGGGGAGGCCGTTAAACGCAAGCCTCATAATCAAAGAGTTCCATGTGCCTTTTTTTTCAGGGAGACAGCCTGTCAAAGCACAAGCTTGCATTAAAATATCTCAACCGTGGACAACGCTGGAGGCACGGTATAAACATCAAATTGATGTAATATTACCGCGTGCCAGTTATGAGTGGGAAAACCTCAGACTTCAGGACTATAAGTCCGTCGATGAGTATAACTCTGCACTTCAGAGAATTTCGTGAAGTTGCGTTCACGATACTGCTGCATGAGGATTGCATATTTCTCGTGAAATGAGGTAAATGTCTTTTGCAACATGTGTTGCTCTGTCACTTCTTCACCGCACAACTTCAGGCGTGAGCTGATATTATGAAGTGCAGAGTTATACTCATCGACGGACTTATAGTCCTGAAGTCTAAGGTAATTTTATTTACTTGCCTTTCTCTTTTTCGGTCTAGGTTTAATATAATGCCTTGATAGATGGACTAACTCATTCATGCATATGTATTTTCCATCTTAGTGAACCTTATGATTATCATAGAAATCATCCCAATATGTTCGTCTTACCAAATACTCAAACTGGAGTTTTTGGCTCTCCCACAGTCGACTGATGAAGTCAAGACAGGCAACTGGATGTCCTCTAGGCGCCTGGCCAGCCTTCTATAGCCAACTGATGTGCATAGCTCAAGTCAACATTTCTTGACTCCCCCAATTTAAACAAGTAGAATGCATAGCATTCATATATAGTCCCTATCTAAGATTAATATTTTCAAATCGTTTTGTGTGTGTGTGTTTGTCTATATGCTTTGGCTTTAATAATACCCTAAAGAGACACAACACACTCACTATAGACTTAGGACACGTCTTCGAAAGCTTGATCAATTTGATGAAGTGGATGTGAGCTTCACTTGAGCTTCTTGTTCTATTTGAGCTTTGAACTTCATTATTTGATCTTAGCTACGTTCGTCCTAGTCTTTGAGCATAGATTGCGCTTCTTTGAGTATGAGTAAAGCTTTGCATATCCTGCACACTTAATTGTAGTGTAGTTAGTACACTAAGTTTCATTTGGTGTGCTCATCATCAAAATCACTTGGGGTGGAATTCAATTTCCATCAGGTGCCTCATTCCCCGCAGGTTACCAAGGGTGACTCACTTTGCTAGGTGAGTGTCGGGTTTCCCGCAGGTTATTCAACACTATTTATTCATAAGATGACATGGCATGACATGGGGAGATTGAAGTAAGGTCATTTCATTCTTATGTGGTCCACACGCGTGCACACACACACAGATATTGGTTTACATGGCAGTTGTTGTAGTTTGTGCCTAGACTTCGTCGTCAAGTCTAAGCTATCGTGAGGGGGTCCCAGATGCTATCATTTCACGTCCGGTTCTCATGTTCATACTTTTACAATTTAAAGAGAGATGGCCTAAACGTGGCCGTAACTACGCACGTGGGTGCACTTGCCTGTGGTGGCCAGAAGAATGTCCGTCGGAAGCGTCTCGTCACTGGCAGCGTGTCGGTCAAGGTCCGCTGTCACAAGTCAACGGACGGTGTCAGGATCGGTTTAGAAAATCCTCTCAAGTTGTCTATAAGTTGACCGTGGCTATCCTATCAGTTTCAAATCACATTTTGAATGTTCAGCCTATTCGACGATTCTACACAATATGCATAGTTAAAAAGTCCGATCGTCGATCTATGGTTTCACAACGTTTTAAAGGAGCATAAAATAAATTTAGTGAGTTAAGTTATCGAATTTTAATTAGGTTTTGATGTTTTATGGTGTGAGTTTTTCTACGGTAAAGGGACCAACCTAGAATGACGCTCGAGCAAGATCTGACGTTGGATCTGGAACGGTGGCGGTACTCGGTTTCCTCGACTGCGGGTAGCGCAGTAAGGGTTCGTCGGGATCGTCTCGGCTGCGGGTAGCACAGCGGAGCGACGTTAACGGGGAGGAGCAGCGACTATGTTGCCGAACGACGAGAACGATAGCTACAGTGACAAGGGGAGGTGGCTGCGTCTGCAAGGAGGGCAGCGACTATGCACGGCTTGAGGGGGAAAGACGTCGCAGCGAAGTCAGAGAACGGCGGCAGCGGCAAGGGGGCGTCCGTTGCTGTTGCATGGAGGATGGCCGGAGCAAGGTGATGGCCGACAGGAATGAGGAGAGGGGAGAGGGGAACGGCAGTTTCCCGTGGGAAAGAAGCGAGGGGGAAGAATGACAGGTCGGGGGTCTGTTTTTTGGTGGAGGCCAGTGGCGGGGTGCTTGGCCGGAGAGGGAAGAGAGGGAGGGCTGCTATTTACATGGAGGTGGCTGGAGCGCGCGCTGGTGGTGGTCGGCGGCAGGGTGTTGCCGACGGATCTGGGTGAAGAGAGGCCGGCTGTCAAGTGGGGAAAGGTGGCCGGACGACGGGGTCCTTGCGTGGTTGATGGCCGGAGCAAGGGTGAAGGTCGCGTGTAAGAAGCAAGGGGGAGAGGGCCAGCGGGTGCTTGCGTGGAGAGGATGGATGGGAGGAGGCCTGTGCGTGAGGGCTTGGGGGGTTAAACTAGGGTTAGGTCGAAAATGATATAGGCATGTTGTTTGTTTTGTGCGGATCATAAAAAGTACAAACCCTATGTAGCTAAATAGGTTAGGAGAGATGAAGGAAGCTAGGGTTAGAGCTTAAAATAGTGACCTATCTTATTGTGTGCGTCTGAGGGTGTGCCCCTAGATTGCCATATAGGGTAGGAGAGATAGTTAAGGAAAGGAAAAAAATCAAAATGGGGTTGTTATGGAAGGAGACAAGGAATTTAATTAGCAATAAGAATGGGATTTGGTATTTAAGAGGAAATGAGCAAAAGTCTCATTTACAGTTTAGGAAAAAATTTGAATTTAAATTTAAAATTTTGAAATGAAAATATTATAGCTAAAAATAAATTTTTGTGCGGTTAACGCATAAGGATACTTATTTAGACAAAACGGAAGATGGGTACACTAAGCTACAAAAACACCGATACGCATTTAATATAACGGTACGCAAAAGAGAATATACGACTAAGAGGGAAAACAGCTAAGCTGCAAAAACACAAAAACTGGCTGTTACAGTTTCATAACCCAAGTGCCTGCTCGTTTGGCGAGGTCGGCCCGCGTGATCAAGGCGGCTCGATCCTCGGCGGACGACTAGCCTTCTTCCAAGCCATCAAGTGTGGAGTGCATTTTATAGCATCCATTTGGTGAGGTCAAACCACCATAAATGCCTCGCGGGATCAAGGCGGCTCGATCTATGCAGGAATGCCACCCTCTCTCCAAGCCGTTCGGATACTATTCAATACCCATTCACCGTGTGCGTAACCGCATGCCTAACTTCGGGGAACCAACTATGCTGGGAAATGGAGGATCTCCATAACCCCCTGACATGGCATAACTGACACCCGACTTTATAAAAACAACATGACAACTTCATCAGCAGCTATGTCAAATCCGACACTCAGATTTACCCACTAACATTTACACACATCCTTCCACCTGTTTGAACTGATTTAAGCATCGGAGTCGAATCAGAGGTCCACCCTCCGATACTCTGACATATTTCTCTCTCTTTCAACCACATGAGAAGGAGCTAGAACTGACGAATTCCTGACCGGTCTCTCTATTGCGAATTTCACATATCAACAACGCAGCTGCTCTAGTCCAAATATGTGAGAAGATAGAAAGAACTGACATATATGGCTCATGGTTGCATGTATGAAGTCTCAGAACCCAAGGCCATTTCGAGAGCCATTTCGAGGGCCATTTCGAGGGTTCACACTGGGTTACTGCACCATGCCGGCATACAACGACGTTGTGGACTCATTAACCCTTTAGAAATACTTCTGTTTTCTACAGTAGGTCATCAAAAGGTTGACCTTTCAGACCGAGAAATTGTCAAGCTAAACTCTCAAATCTTATACTGTTCGATTATCAACCGAAGCTTTGACTAATCTCTAACACGAGCCAAAGTCCATTTACCTACAACTACCGATGTGATGCGCTTAATTAAAATTGTGATTAGTGCAGTTATGATGGTAGATGAGCTGCTAATAAGACTGTTTAGGTTGATAAACCGAAAGTCAATTGGAGGGATTTTCTTTCATTAATATTCACACACATAAAATTAGAAGTGAGTGTGAAGCTAGAAAAGTTGTGCTTAGCTTTCAATTATAATTGTCTTGCTGGCATTCACGCACTTGCGTTAAGATTCTTTATTTTATTATCATCGGTGGTTTTTTCTCAAAAGATATAAATATGATATGTGAAATCTTTCCTACATGAGTATATACGTCAAATCCTCTATCACTTAATATAATAAGTCACATGTGATGCGTTTTTTTGTCTTACATGCATTACATAGAGGAGAATGTTTAACGTGAGCTTATATGAGAGTGAGCTCAAGGCGGCAAAAAGGCCCGGCGGCCCGGCCCGCCTGTCGTCGTTGATCGGACCGCGGGCCAAGTCCGGCACAGCACCAAGGTGGAGCTTCCGCACAAAAGGCAACCCGCCAGCCCGGGCCGGCCAGCCCGGGCCCCTTTTTCATTTGCGCACGCCCAGCCTGGGCTAGGAACGGTCACCTTGGTCGTTGGGAATGACCGTTCCCAAGGCCCCCCAAGGGCATTTCAGTCTTTTTAGGCACAAAAACCAACCCACCAACGGTCAAAACAGTCATGGGGTGGTGGTTGGTCTTTTTACACCCAAAAAATTCTTATAAATTGCTCCACACCCGCTCTCTTTTTTTTCACAACTCTCATACACTCATATTCTTTATTCTCATACACTCTCATACTCTCTATTCTCATACACTCTACCGGGTTCAAGCTCTCAAGTCTCAGCTCTCTGTCTCTCAAGTCTCGGGTAGTAATCTTCATTCGTTCTCAACTCTTTGGCAATTAGCAAGCCCATGCACTCTCAAGCTACATCTGCTCTCTACTCCACTCGCAACCCTGCTACCAGGTTCCTTTTAGTTTTACTTTTATTTATATGTTAGCATAATAGCCAGACGAAAACACTGTATGAATGTTAACATAAACTTTAATAACACGAGAAATATGAAAATTTTACGAGGATATTTCACAAACCTATAGAAACAGCGGACTTTGCTGATATGTCACAAACTGAAACAAAGGACTGGTTCGATAGTAATAATCCTAGCCCAGTAGTATTTGGTACACTGACTTATACTTCTTCTGCGCAAACTTCTTCTACATACGGTTCTACTCCTACACAACATATTAATCCTGTTGTTCACACTTCTACACAACAACCCCAACCCAGAGCATGAAAATCTACGGTTTGGCAGACTTTACCCGTAAAGCTGTCCCTGGCAAACTGGCGAGCGGGCAGTTTGAAAATTTTGTAGAGAAAATTTTAATTGTAAACCTTCCGAGGGCACAACACACCTTACGAGACACATAGAATCTCACGAGAAAAAGATTTTAGACAGCACACTTTAAACTTATCTGCTTCTTTTACATCTCTTTCTATTTTCTCATATTCTGCTGAGACATTAAGAAAAGAGATGGCTAGACTAGTTTTATGCCATGAATTACCCTTTACTATGGGAAAGCCCCGAATTAGATAGGTTTAACCAAGTGGCCCTTAACCGTACATTTAGAAGAGTGACTAGAAACACTCTTAGAGGATATGTTATGTCAGATTTTCAAGATGGAAAATCAAAATTGCTCCAAACGTTTGTAAACTTAAATTCTAGAATAGCTTTAACTTCAGACATATGGACAAAAAAATCGGAGCGCTTCTTATTTATGTGTTACATCTCATTACGTAGATCATGATTACACTCTTAATAAGATGATTATAGGATTTAGAATGTTAGAGCATGCTCACACTGGTAGTGACATTTCTACTTTGATAATATCTATTGTTCATGATTTTAATATTTTTGAAAAAATTCATTTACTTTTGATAATGCTTCTAACAACAATAATGCAATTGCTTATTTAAAAAGACGATTGACCCTCAGCTAGATGGGTTGTTATTTCATTAATGATGTGATTGACACGTCTTGAACTTGATAGTACAAAATGGACTTAAAACTACTTCTGTTTATTTAGAAAAATTTAGGAACTTCATGTTATTAATCGCACTAGGAGACATCAATACACACAGCTGTGTTGTAAAGACCCTGGCTATGAGGAAAACACTAGAAGGGGGTTGAATAGTGTTTACCAATTTAAATTCCTAACCAATAAAAATGAGGAATTATAAATAAACCCAAAATGAAACAATGCTAATACAAAGTATGTTTCAAGGGTTCGGATTACCCAATTCAACTCCCGACTTGTTCCCGGTAATCCTACGTCCCTTCCACCCGGATACGTCCGGATACTCAAGTTAGAACCCTAACTTGAGGTTTCATTTAAACCCACTTGTAGCAACCATATAAGTGAAATCGAAACACAATCAATTTTCTTGAGTCCCATAACTTGGGATTAAGCAAACCACTCTCACAAATCGAGAGTAAAACAAATATCGAAAGATATGCAATAATGAAATAACAACACTTACAATCACCTATGCCTTTAAGTAAAACTAGAAGGAGCCAGTGTGTTGTATGTTGAAGTCTCTTCCAAGAAGAGAGAAAGCCCTTTCTCTTGTCACCACAAATTTCCTAGAGGATATCACTTTGATTCTAGGTTGGAGAGCAAGAGAGAATGAGATTGGAAATCTGAGGATTTTGGATTTGAGAACTTTTAAAACTTGAAGATGAAATCTTAGGGCTTTCAAGAGATGATCAAGAAGATGAGTAACCCCTCAATGGAATTGTAGAAACCCACTTTATAGGTTCTCTAAAACCCTCAAACATAATCCCCAAAAAACCTTTGAAATTTTTGGAGAAACAGCCAACGGATAGAATTTACAAACTCGACATCCATTGATAAAGAAACAACAGTCGACTGCTACACTGTGCCAGAGGGTAGGTGAGAAATCAAACGGTAACTTACCAGTAGGACTGTCGACTGATGAAGATTTGACATGCGCTTGTAAACCTAACATGCGACTGATAAACCTTCTACAAACGACTAAGCGAAACATGAGTGAGTTGAGAAAATTCTGCAAGTGTTGGGAAGAGGGGACATGTAATTGATGTGGTATCCACAAGTGCCTATTCCATGGACATGCGACTGTGAAACCAACATCAGTCGTCTGGCCAAAACTTGTAGAGCTTGTCAAACACCAAGTGTTAAGACAAGGATTGACATGCGATTGAAGAAGAATTCATAGGCACCTGTGCCATGGACAGACGACTGTGAAACCGACATCAGTCGTCTGGCAGAAAGAAGCCAAGTTAATGATTTTTGGGCAAGAGAGAGACATGCGACTGATTAACAAGGCACATGCGCCTATAAATTGGACAGGCGCATGTACTTTGTACAACAGCCGCGTGATGAAAGTTATAGCTGACAGCCCAAAAACCAAATGATAAAGCATGTGCAAAACAGACGACTGTAGAATAAATCACTGGCGACAATTTGAAGATATGCGCCTGTAAAACGTTCAACAGTCGCCTGTTGAAATCCAAAATGCACATTCTTGAGAATTTTGAATTGGAGGCCAAGGGAATGTGATCTAATGATTTACTAGGACAGAAATAAAGATGTGCGTGTGCTCCTACATAGTTCTACTTTCAAGCTACATACTAGAAGAGAATAAAAAGATTACATCTTGTATAAGCCTCTCTTCTTTCCATAGAATGAGCTTGAAGTCTTCTAGGAGCTTCATTCATCATCTTTAATCATCCAATCCACTTTTCATGCTTTAATTGATCCTTGAGTAACATCCATTGCTAATTGATCTTCATGATATGCTTAGGCAATGGATTAACTGCAAGTAGGGGATTAGTCACAAGTATTTATGTTTGCTCATCATCAACACCAAGTAGGGAGAAGTCCAATACTCAACGATGTGATTGACACAACTTGAACTTGATAGTACAAAATGGACTTAGAACTGTTTCTGTTTATTTAGAAAAAGTTAGGAACTTCATGTTATTAATCCATACATCTGGCATTAGGAGACATCAGTTCACACAACTGTGTTGTACTAGCTAAAGACATTTCCTAGCTTTTAGATTTAGTGTTCAACATAGGTGGAATTCAACGTATCTAATGATGTGTTCCAAGCTAAAAAATAGAGATCATGTTACTGATTTTGCAAGTACACACCTAGCATTCGACCAAGAATACAACATTAGTGAGTATGAGTGGAGACTATAAAACAGCTTCATGAATTTTTTTTTTTTGAGATTTTTTGCCGCTACAAATAAACTTTCTAGTGTGTACTACCTAATGTCAATTTTAGACTTAGAATAATTAGTTTTAATTTCGGAAGTTTTAGCAAAGTATAGAGACCATGTGGACCCTAACACTGCTCTTCTTCCTAAGATATCATACATGTAGAGAAAACTAGCGAAGTATTGGAATCCTGTTCCTATGCTTTACTCTTTAGCTAAGGTTTTTGATCCACATATTAGGGAGGAAGTTGTAGTTGGGTTATTAGAAACATATCTGAAAACATGGGTTTTCCCCTTAGATGAACCTATAGCTATGTTTAAAACTAGCTTAAGAAACCTTTTTGCAACTTATGAGACTAGATTCGGTATGTCTTCAAATACTTCTTCTGTGTCTGCTAATACTTCTTCTTCAAGTAGGATCCGACGGATTTTAGGGAAGAAAAAACAAAAAACAACAGAGATAGATAGTTCTTCTAATGAAATGTCTAAATTTTAGCAAATCTGTTTTCTTTAGTTCTTCTAGTGAACTGTCTAAGAATTTAGCAAATCCGTTTCCTTTTACTAATGAAGAATTGGATGATGAGAATTTTGATACTTTGGCGTAATGGAAAAGGTATGAATCTTGGTATTCAATTCTTGCCATCATGGCTCATGATTTGTTAGCAGTCCTTATATCTACTATTGATTCGGAGTCTGCTTTTAGTGCAGGTGATCGTGTTCTGAGCAACAAGAGGTCAAGGCTGAAGGAAGATATAATTGAAGTGGCAGGTTTTGCGAAGGATTAGTTCCATGCTGAAAATTGCTCGCAAGATAAAAAGGACATTTCCGAACACGCTAACGAAGAAGAGACACAAGATGATTGATTTTCATTTCTTACATGTATTATCATTTTCTTATTTGTATTAGAGTTCTTTTTTAGACATTGTATGAGGGGTAAGGCTGGCAGACTTATGTCTCCCCTTAAATTTTTTTACTTAATAATATTTAAAGGTTCAATCTGAGATCTTCGAGAATTTCGGGATTAAATACTTTTCTTTCCAATATTGTATCTATTTAGCAATAAAAGAAGTTAATTTTTCCTCATTTTTAACAATTACTATCTATTTGTAAATTTTTTATAAAATACTATGTTTTTAAAAACTATCTATTTTTAAAAAAATAAATTGCAATCAATTTAACATTTTAATTTTTGTATAATACTAAATTTAATATACTTCATTTTATAAATTCTATAACTATTTTTTCATTTTAAAAGAATTTTTAAGAATTTTTAATGATTTTAAAGGATTTTTTTAAGTTTTTTAAGTTTTTAAGTTTTTTAAAATTTGCGGGCCGCCCGGGCCCGAATGTGCTTCGGGCCGCGGGCCAGACTTTCCGGGGGTTTCCCCCTTGCCGGGCCCGACATGCCCAGCCCAGCCAAAGATTCAAACGGATCGGCCCAGGCCGGGGCCTGGTTAAAGCCCGGCCGGGCATGGTCCAGTCCGGTCCGGTCCGTTGGCCATCTTGAGAGAGAACTCTCATATGACATATGACACTCATTATCCTAAAAAAGGAAACAACTTTTTTTAATTCAATGGAAACCTAGTTAAACGCATGCGGACTGCGCCCAGCTAAGATTGAATCCAGCCATCATAGCTAGGGAGCAGGAGAAATGCCACTGGACCACACGCCATTGGAAAAAAAAGAAACAACTTTGCACCCTCACGCACAGAAATTAAACAATTAATAATATAATACATCAACATGCACCACATATCTAATTTTTCAAACAAAGAGTGTCGAGGTTCGATCTCCTTGCCTCCTCTTAATCTGTAAACTGTACTCTAAAATATACCATTTTTAGCATCTCAAATTTTTTTTTGACAACATACACACTTCGTTGCAGCATTGTAATCATTCCATGTGCAGATACCTCACCTCCGTGGCTTCCTCTTAGGCATGTGTATATATACACCATCAAAGTAGGGGTGTATGCACTGTTCACACGCTAAAAATGGAAAAAAAATTAGAAGAGAGTGTGAAAAGACAAGTGAAGTGACAGATTTTCTATTTTTGGCCCGTGAACAGTAAACACACCCCGACTTTGGAGGTGTATATGGCACATGCCTTCTCTTATACACTTGTCCATATTAGAATTACTAACCTTTTCATTCTCTTCTACCCAAATCAACCATAGCCTAACTAATAAGAGCACTTCCAACAGAGGGCTGAATGGGGATGGGGGAATGTGGAGAGAGGGCTAAACATGGGCTTAAACATTTTTAAGCCCATGTTCAACCCTCCATTCAGCCGCTGACTCAGCACTCGCGTTTTTTTATCTGCCAGGATCAGACGTCCGGTTATTACACACCAGACTCCTGATATAACAACCAACTGCCTGATTCTTGCGGGACTTTATTTTTTTAAAATCCTGCCATGACCAGACGTCTGGTGATTAGGCACCAGACGTCTGATCATTCGAGGATATTTTTTCCTTCAGTGAACATGAACCAGACGCCTGGTGTTCATTTTGTAGATGTCTGATCAATGATCAGATGTCTGATTAGTGAACGTCAGACATCTGATTCTGGGAACAAAAACTCCAGGCATATCAGACGTCTGGTGTTGAAACATCAGACGTCTGATATGCCTGGAAACACACTTGTATGGTGCACTAATATTACATGAGAAGCCTGGTAGGTATTGTCTAGGCGTCTAATCTACTTTAGATTTACAAAATATTTATGGCTGGATTATTAGATGTCTGATGTCGTGACACCAGATGTCTTGTAATCCAATCGTTGGAGGCTGATGTGGCAACTATCGAGCCCCTGTTAAATCTTCCATTGGGAGAGCACATGAGCTGAATCTTACGTGGCATATCCAGACCCGATTGCAGCTGAATGGTTCAGCCCTCTATTAGAAGTGCTCAAAGAAGTCAAATTATTTTGTTTTGACAAGGAAATTGTAACACCTTCTTTTAGAAGTGATTCATGCAATGGCTAAGCTATGTCTATTTTCCTACCTCACTATGATCGTTAATGCATTTGGTATATGCAAATTCTTATTACAAATGGGAGATGTTGACAAACATGTGTGCCCCACTTTTGTCCCCATGGGACAAAGGCTTTGTCCCAGGTGACACCCGTTGTCCCATGTGGATAAGGGAGAGGGGGCATGCATCCTTTTTACAAATGGGGCATGTTGACAAACATGTGGGCCCCACTTTTGTCCCCATGGGATAAAGGCTTTGTCCCATGTGGCACTTATTGTCCCATGTGGAAAGGGGAGAGGGTGCCACATGCCCCCCATGCCCCCCACACAAATGACCCCCCTTTTCACATAATTACAGGGTTGCTATTGCTTTTTCATGTTTGCCAAAACACCCTCCCTCGTCTCCATTTTTACATGTTTGCCATTGGACTTTGTTTCTTGCACTTTAATCCCACCATTCCCTTGAATTGCAAGCTTACCAATGGGATTTAAGAACTTCCGTCCGCCCAAATTTTCTTGCGATTTAACCCATGACTTTTTCACTTTTACCCCACGATGATTCCCACACATACACCCACACTTCTCATTCCTTTTCGGTTGCGCTCGTGCAGCGCATCCTGCATGCGGGTTTTTCTACGTCATGCACTTTGTGCTCGGGTTATTTCTAGTGCTACATTAAAATAGAACTTTCTTAATAGAGTAAGTATGTCAATACTTTCTTGACATTGCATATATCCTGACATACATTGCTTAAATTTCGCAATTGCATATTATCATTTTTTTTTCAATTTTGTACGTTACAATAATTGCGTAGATTGTGATACGGCACCGAGCTGACTTTCAATGATTACTTGAATGATTATTTGATCGAAAAAGCCCAGTAAAGCACACGATTTCAGCCAAACAACCCAGAGAACATGTGAGGGTGTAACCCCCCGCTCCCCAGGATTTCCTGAGCAGCGAGTGTTACGGAGGAAAATACAAAATACAACATAAGCAGGTCCATTGTGCACTGCTGGGATAGTACATGTAGCATTCTAGACAACACAGAATAACAAAAGAGAACCAACAAGTCAAACACTGATATATACACATGAACTGTCCAATACAACATCCTTATACAATTTCATATACAACAAGGACACTCATCCCAACAAGTACAAAAGCATACACCCAAACCACTCTCACACTCACATAACCCTCAACTCCAACCAGCTGAGCTAAATGGCCTCCAACTCCAAGAATCAACCTGAAAAGTCAACGGGGACACGTCACAGCGTGACCCATTAGGAGTATCCCATCTCCATGTAGCATATTATCCAATGCATGAATGTAACCACCATAGATCATATTATTCAATAATATGATGCAAGCAACGACAAGTGGCATGTTATGATATCGTAAAATGAAACATAAAAGTGAACATAAAGCTTCCATGGGTAGCATGACATGGCATTTTACAACATGACATAAAGGTAGCCATAAACAAAATGTAATATCAACTACAAGATAAACATAAAGGTAGACATGGCATTTTTGCATTAAACATAAAGCATGGCATGGCATATTACATTAAAAACATAAGGATATACAAGTTAACAAAATGGAAGGAACTACAACCATTCAACATTTCATGCATTGCTTTAGATGATTACAACCAACATCAAGGCATGGGTAGGGGACGTTAATGTCATACATAAATGGAGCATGTGGTCATCATGGCATGGCTTCATTGTGGGTCTTTCTTTCATATCATAATTCTCAAACAAGGGTCATGCACCTTATGCCATGCCCATTACCATAACCACATCATGCCAACATAACAACTAACCACATAAATAAAACAACTCCCATAAATCCATGCCATAGGTGCCATCACCCTCCAAGTATGCAGAATCCCCCTTCCATGATACATAATTCAAAGCCAATGTCCACCATTTGACATCTTTGTAACATTTACCATTTTCTCCTTTTCTCATTCCTACACTTAAAACTTTACAACCACAACATTACTCCCATGGTTCTCATTTCAACACAAAATATTTTCCAACCATAACCTTTCACCCATAGTCAAAATATGCAAATCGGTTCTTTTTTTAATACTTGACTTCAAATAAGCATTACTACAAACACATGGTAGTCAAAATGACAAGTCATTTATTCAATTGAAACAACATGGATTTAATAGCAAGATAACAACTTTGTAGTATGTTGAGTAAAGGGTAAATGACATTAAAATACCCCAATGTTTGGGCCATTGTCACGTATATACCTTATCGTTTAATTTGGTAAAATTTGATACCCAAAACTCAATTTGGCTAACGTGGGACTTTTCTCGAAACGTTTGACCGTTATGCCTCTGACTTAAAGAAAAGGGCAACTGAATTGATCTTGATGATTCACCGTGCAAAGAAGGAATCCGCGACAAAAGCTAGGGCGAAATGGGGGAAAGGCTCAGAAATCCCTGAAATTGAAGAGAAATCGCTGAAGCAAGAGGGCTGGAAGGTCATCAGAAGTAAGATAGCTGGAAGAGGGGCTGCTGATGGGCGTGGCTAGAAGAAGCTTGAAGAGAGGTGAATAAGATTGAGATAAAGCTTACGATGGTGAGTAATTTTTCTTTTTTTTCGCAAATATGTGTAAATTTAAAAAGGGAAATGATTTATGTGTATGGATTATGGTAAAATTTTAGATGATTGGTAGATCATGCTTTTGATTGGTTGGAGCTAGATGAAATAGAGTGAATTGGAAATTTTTATGTTAGTTATGCATGGTAATTAGGTTAATTAAAGAACTGATGATGTTAATAGTTAGCTAAGTAGTAGAATTTGCCAAGAATTAAAGGAGTTAGCTAGGTAAGGTAAGTTGTTAAAAGTTGGGTTAGTAGTGAGCTAAGTAGTAATATTTTTCAATAATTAGATAAGTTAATTATGCTAATTATGGAACATACAACATGCAACAGGCAACATGCAACATGGTATATGTGACACAATGGTTACCATGCTAATTAGGCAACATGCAACAGAAGCAATGATATATGTGCACAATCATTTCCTATATGTGCAAAATAATTTCTTATGCTAAATTATGCCTATTATGCACCTTAAATGTTTTTTGCAGAGCCACAAAGTTAATTTGAAGATACATCATGGGGGAGTGCTGAGACTTGGTTATTAATGGGGTTATGAAGGTGGGCAGGAGGTATTTTACCCAGACTGTATTGTTGGATTGTTGTCATTGGATAATATAAATATGCTGATAAAGGAGTTAGCACATAATGGAAGGTGCTTCATATACTACAAGCCTTGGAGAAAGGATTTTAGTTGGTGCATAAGAATAGATGAGGAGGAGAAGGCATCATCAATATTGAAATTGAAGGGGAGTAGAACTGTTGACTTGTACGCTGCACATGAACTTGAAGGGCAGTAAATAAAAGATAGTTACACTGCAAAATATGACATTGTAGACTTGTCTGAGTCAGAAGGGGAGGACACAGATGGTGGGAATAAGGCTGGAAGGGAAAGGAGGAGGGAAGCAGAGAAATATTTTGAACATGATATTGTATGTCCATCTTCAGTACCAAATGAGGAGGGAAGCACAGAGGAAACTGTTAAGGGAAATTGTAACGACTGGTTTTCTTGTATAGCTTATATTGGAAAATTTTGAGAAAAAAGGAGCTCTTGGCCGGCTAGCTAAAACGTCCTCTCGGCCATCGTGTGGCACTTGTGGAAAGAGCACAATAGGCGCGTGTTTGAGAATGGTATGGGTACTATATAACCTTATACAAGTATATTATTACCTAGTTGGCACATATCATGGATACCCAAAGTCTATGGACAAATGATATACCATATTATGCTAGATAGTCATGTAATATTATAATTTCTATCTATACAATCAATATCTAGGTTCCCCCCCTATACTCATATCATAAATCCATATTACGATTAGGGAATATCATCTGATACATGGGGATTGGCAATGACTAATGTGATGATATGGGTACCAGTAATACGTCCGGGTATGCTAACTGTGATATTACCTGGATTAGCATATTAATATCGACGTATATATGTTATATTTGTTACATAGGGATATACATATATGCATATCAATACTAGCAAGATACTATTGACATGATACATTGATACTAACAAACTGTCCATGGTACAATTAAATACCCGTGGTTTAGGGTATTCCTAGATAATATCATCCCAAATACCCTAATAATAGGTATGTTAACTGTTAGTATTGGTGGATTATTATGTACGATATTAACATCATATATCACATGGGTAGTTACTATAGGTATGCTATAATATACGCCAGTATTGCACCTTCAAAATGTTATTCAATACTAGGTCTTGTGTATACACAGGCTAAGATTTATAACAATCATACCCGTATATAACTATTGGTAATATTGGATAGTATTGGATATATCGTATGATATATATGATTATAAGGAGACTATTTACTCATTATATATAAAGTATATCTGCTATAGTAGCGTATGCCTGAACTAGTCCACTATTACAGAACCTGGCATTGATATGTATGGCTAGAATACATGCGGGTTATCAAATGGAATATGGAATTAAGATTGCGAGTCAAGTTTTTGTACGGTAATAACCAACCACATAAAGATATGGTATCGAGAGTTTACGATAATAAAAGAAAATCGTACGATAACTAAGGTGAATTCGATATGGTGTACTAATATGGAGAGTAAGTGTTGATATTGATTTCGTTAAGGTGTGTGCAATCAATGATTATTAATATCTTTTCTATGACTCAACGTTTTGTCCGGTTAGGGCATGAGAACGTCGGAAAATATAACGATAAAGGAACAACGAAAAGTGCCTTAAATATCGAGTAAAATACTAGTTTCATGAAGAAAATAAGCTTATGTGCCCGCAAGGGTCACGCCACGAATAAGTCCAGAGATCATATTCAATCCAAGTACATCGACAATGATAATACTTGAACAATATGTGTAGAAACTATTAAAATACGTGATTATACAATGCAAATAACTGTATAATTATCCTATACAAATATACTATCGGATGGGATATACCTTATTATACTAATAATCAATTCATATGTTATATATGGGCATCGTCATATTTCATGCCATATTATTATGTATATCATATAGTATCTATAACATCCATATGGTTATAGAGTATATAAGATAGAACATAAATTATTACCTATATATTATCCAAATATTAATATGTCTGGGTATTACATAAACGTTATAGTTAATAGAATACTACTGGTATATTGGTAAATACCGGACATACACTTATCAAACAGTATTAATACCTAGGCAGAGAGTTATTCGTGTTAATTACATTATTCCATTATGACCCTATGTGTATACATGTATATCACCGTATACACGTATTATATGAATAGATATACCATGATACTTTGATACAATAGTATGGGTAATGAACATATATTAGGGTATTCCATATTCAATCTCATATAACCTAGGACTATATGATCCACGTTGCTAGTTATACTGTCACACATAACGTAAATACGATCTGAATCTTCATGACAATTATGAACATGGTTATATAGGAGTGTAATGGAATTTATATGATACTGGAATATTAAATTCGGCCGTATAGTTATACGTGGTAGGCACCCTCGACTAACGTAGTATCATACTTCACCATAAGTAGTAAGCGGGACCCGACCAGATATAACCAGTTAATCCAACCTGCGTGCAACATCCTGAATTGGTATAACTACACCAGAATATTGATAACTTATACTAAGTCTAAATCAGCCATCAAAAACACGTAGGGAAAATTAGATAAATACTGGTATCTCTGCTGTGTCGTCGGTGTTTTGGCATGAATGTATGTAGATGGGATTCATACCCGTTATGTTGTAGTATGTGGTGCAATATCAATTCATGCGTTACCATTAGAATTGTACAGTTGATATCGGGGCATAATCAAGTCAAGATTTAATTTTGGTCACCGATTACAATTATATGCTATATTGCAAGACGAGAGTAACATTATCCAATGAAGGGACCCAATGTGCGCGTTGAGAACCATATGTATATCTATGGTATCAACATATACATATGTACAGGTGATAGCATAATGTACGAGGTATATGATATAATGCTAGTATATTCATAGATTACTATGATATCAGGACTATACCATACAAGTAATTTTTGATATGGGATATATAATAACATTTGGGATGCTAATAGTGTAAGTATATACTATACCCTAAATAATTTCGGGCCATATTCTAGTAAGAGGGACATATCATATATACTAATGTACACAATATGGATATGACCAGTACCACAGTTGTATTGACATTTTATAGTTAACTTGGAGTTCAACTTGGAGTATGTATTTGGATACATAAGGGATCCAAATATGCCTATGAATATGAGTATAACCTTATCCCAAATGTTATTGGCAGCTACATCTATGCATCATATTTGGGTATCATTACAGGCTCAAGAAATAAATAAATTATTATTTTGTATATCTAACAAATGAGTACATTACATTGACTCACCGACCGACTAGTTTGTGAACTAGTCGGTCAATGATACTTTAATGTTGATATAGTAACCCGTTTACTATTAATGGAAAATTTGCTGCCAATATCTATCCAATGTTCATGTTATATCCTTTTACTTTGTAGACCCATGCACGTTAGCTCTAGTATTCGTAATCATGAGTTAGACATTCACTGATAGGGTGCCTTCTCACCTAATCATATTATCAATACAAATCCATTAATAGTTTCCATGGTTTTGCCTAAAGTGAGAATGATGCATAGATGCAGCTGAATGATGCAATCATGATTATTGACATATCACATCGACTAGATGCAATCATCGTGATGTTTAATGGGATAGAAATTAAACGTGAGAAGGCAAACTAGTTGGTCCAAGAAGCATTGCCGACCGACTAGATCACCATCTAGTCGGTTGGTTCTTCTTCTTGAACCAACTAACATGCACAAGAAGTCGCGAATCGAAGCGCGAAGCTTCGGGAAAGTTCGTATGGACTTCTACTAAGATCCTAGCTCTAAGATAGGAGCGTTATGAAGATAAAAACATGAGACCTACTCAAGACTTAACATTCTACGGAACGAAGCTAAAAGACTATAAATAAAACTTGACGAACCGTCTTCGAAAGCTTCGATCCGAATCTTCATGACTTCTAAAATGGTCCAAAAGCTTCAACGAAGCTTTAGGCATACGATCACGTGCTTTGAGAAGTCTTGAGACGTCGCTTTGGATGTTCATATGAATTTGGCGATGATCTCCATAACTGCGCTTACAAAGAGTTAGTTCACAATATATTTATGTTTGTTCATCATCCAAAACCAAATCTGGGGAGTCCAATATCCAACAGACTTTGGCTGGCATACCCCCAGAGGCATGGGTAGAATTGGTCAAGCGGCAGTTGACTCATCAAGCCCGAGATTGGTGGGATGCCCAGGAGAGGCATATGACAGGCGTAGTGGAGTGAAAACCTTCAGGGAGAAGTTTGAGGCCCATTACCTTCCTGGGAAGGCGAGGGATGAGTTGAGGCAGCGGTTCGAGCATCTGACACAGGTCCGTAGGACGGTAGACGAGTATGATGCAGAGTTCTCTCTTTTGAGCAGATACGCCCCGGAGTTAGTGGCGACGGATGCTACTCGAGCTAGACGCTTCCGCATGGGCCTAGACCCAGAGGTCAGAGGGGCGATGGCTACGCAGGAGCTGTTGACATACGAGGCAGTGCTTAGCACGGCTCGACGATACGAGCTACACATGAGGAGCCTGGGAAAGCTTCCAGTCGACAACAGATGACCTATAGCACCACAGAGAGCTGCTCCTCACCCGACTCACCTAGTGACCTTTAAGCGATCAGGGCATCCGCCAATACCACCGAGGGGGCCTGCTTGTTCGAGGTGTGGAAAGCATGGGCATGCAGCCAAGGATTGTAGGGTTATGGGCAGACAGTGCTACACCCGCGGAGAGATGGGACACTTAGTAGGGACTGCCCCTGACGGAGACGGCCTATGGAGGCACCGGTACCAGTAGCAGCTGCACCACCTCAACCGATGGCTCTTCCACCGGCACCGCAGCGGTTGGCTCTTCCACCACTGCCAGGGCCGCGACTGACTGCTCCGAGGGGACCTCCAGGGAGGCCTCCACGGTGCGACTTCCATAGGCAGGCTCCTGCTTCACAGAGACCGCCACAGTTTCAGATGACAGCAGTCGAGGCCGAGCGCTCAGGACAGGTGATTGCTAGTATGACCCTAACCCTAGTCCTTGTATTTCATGGTTCTATGTTTGGCTATTGCTAGATGGTTAGTTGTTTGTGATGTGCTATTATAGGACTGGTTAGAGTATCCTCATATCCGGCCTGGTCCTTGTTCGATTCAGGAGTGTCACATTGTTTTTTATCCAAGGAATTTGTGGTGAAGCATTCTATAGTTATTGATTCTTTTGTTGCTAAGTGGAATGTGCTTACGGGTAATGGTGTGATATGTAGTGTGTCAGGGTTACGGAATTGTTCCGTGGAGTTGGCAGGTCGAGAGCTATATGCAGATTTCCTCGTGATCGAACTACCAGATTATGAGGCAGTATTTGGAATGGATTGGTTGGGGATGTTTTATGAGACCATAGACTGTAGATTAAGGAGGGTAGTCTTTCGAATCCCTGGCCACCCAGAGTTTGACTTTTGTAGTGGTACTCGAGCTCTGGAACCTTTGAAGTTTACGGCGAAGTCCTTGGAGATGACGATGGACATAGAAATAGTTTTGCCTAAGATAGTTTAGGTATTTCCAGATGTATTTCCCGATGATATTTTTGGACTACCTCCGGATAGTTCTTTAGAATTCACTATTGACCTATTGCCCGGTGCACAGCCAATAGCAAAAGCTCCTTATCGTATGTCTCCACCAGAATTAATTGAGCTTCGTGACCAGCTGACTGATTTGTCTGATAGAGGACTGATACGTCTGAGTGTATCCCCTTGGGGAGCACCAGTGTTGTTAGTAAATAAAAAGGATGGAACTCGGAGGATGTGCATTGATTACAGGGATCTGAACAAAGTGACAGTGAAAGACAAGTATCCCCTCCCTCGGATTGATGACATCTTTGATCAGCTCGGTGGTTCATGAGTGTACTCGAAGCTGGATTTATGAAGTGGTTATCATCAAGTGAAGGTGCGTGGATCGGATGTTCCGAAGACGACGTTTAGAACTCGGTATGGGCATTATGAATTTTTAGTAATGCCCTTTGGAGTAACTAATGCTCCGGCAACCTTTATGAGGCTGATGAATCAGGTCTTCTTTGATTATTTGGATAAGTTTGTGGTAGTCTTTATTGATGATATTTTAGTATATTCGAAGACTGAGGATGAGCATGCTGAGCATTTGCGGATGGTATTGAATACTCTCAGAGAGCATCGGCTATACGCGAAGTTTAGTAAATGTCAGTTCTGGATGACTAAGGTCGCATTCATGTGATACATTATTACAGGAGAGGGAGTATCTGTCGACCCAGAGAAGGTCGCTGCAGTAGAGAATTGGCCCATCCCTTGATCAGTCACTGAGATCAGGAGTTTCTTAGGGTTGGCCGAATACTATCGGAAGTTTATCAAGGACTTCTCCAAGATCGCCTCACCTCTGACTCATCTGACGAAGAAGGACGTACCTTATGTGTGGTCAGAGGAGTGCCAGTGCACATTTGAGGAACTGAAGCGATATCCGGTATAGGAATATACCAACAGGGTGTATTTATTTAGGTATAGTACCATGTTATCAACAATTATAAGTGATGACTATCCATTTACCCTGTATAACATATATCAAATTCTCGTCGCTATATACGGATTACTAGGATATTACATGTATAGGGTATAATACTATATCGGGACCTGTATAATATTGTATGTACCGGCTTGGAACATTATATCCGGTCCCGTGGAGGTATCTGTATTATACCGATATTGGCATATAGAATTTTCACCTTATAACTATGACATTATATCCAGCTAAATTTTTTTACGCTAATTTGTTGTTCCGTGCCGAAGACACCCGCACCAAATTTGTTGTTCGACGCTGAATTTGTTGTTCCACACCGAAGACGCCCGCACTGAATTTGTTGTTCCGCGTCGAATTTGTTGTTTCGCGCCGAAGGCGCCCATGCCAAATTTGTTGCTCCGTGCCGAAGACGCCCACGCCGAAGGTGCCTGTGCCACTAAATATTTTTACGCTAATTTATTGTTCTGTTAAATTTTGGTTGTCGAAATAATTTTTCGGGGAACAAAGATTTTGCGAGGGAAATCTTAAATGAACCTTGCCCGCGGCCATGGGTTATGACTAGTATGTATATATATATATATATATAGTGATGATATGGTGAGATGGTGAGCTCAACTCCATAAAATGAGTTGGCCAATCTCAGCCCTTGGATTACCGCATATATAGGATTATCAGGTATATTCAGTGGTATGGTAAATATATAGATATGTCACCAATTATTATTAACTGAGTGGTACTATATTAGGTAACGATTAGTGATTGGTAATTATCTGAAATGAAGCATGATTGGGACCGATTGCACTATGATATGTGGTGTTTAGTACCCTGATATAGATAGGATATGTGTATATAGTATATTATATAACAGTTTCAATGGATATATACCTATTATAGGGCATAGGGCATATCTATATACCTAGTTGATATTCCAAGCTGTATTGATATCTGTATTTGGTTATATATACTGTGTATCCTATCTGCAAAAGTATACACATGCTAGATATCATGTCCATGTATACAATGGTAATATGTAGCATATATAACTATGGTTCGAGTGATGTTATCCAGATTACAAAACATAGATACCCATGTTTAAGCTAACCATTCAGAAAATATATGTTCAGCTTTGAGAAGTTTATGAAGAAAATAAGGGTAAGGGTATATTCCGGAGATAATAGGCTCAACTATTATCTTTGTAACACATATATATAGTTACGGCATGATACTATACAGTCCGGCTATAATGTTAACACTAGGGGGTATAATTGTGCCAGGAAAATAGATCACTCTGGAATTAGGTCATATTCAATAGGGTACACACAAATATATAGATATATGGGTATCGATATCTAATATAATATCCATTTGTACAGTTAGGGATACCAATT
Source organism: Scilla litardierei (assembly GCA_030789695.1). Classification (NCBI taxonomy): domain Eukaryota; kingdom Viridiplantae; phylum Streptophyta; class Magnoliopsida; order Asparagales; family Asparagaceae; genus Scilla; species Scilla litardierei. The sequence continues at coordinate 20,771,906 of CM061136.1, forward strand.
TATACATGTACCTTATCCCATTATCATATGTTTTATTTCCATATGATTATCCCAAACTATAGTGATTATCACTGAGTATGGGATATACCATGATGACCGTATGTATAATTATTATGCCCGCGTACGTAATTCTTCTTACCCTCATTAGCACGTAATCCTCGAATTAGCCAGTCCCTAATATATCGTAAAGTAAACATGATACATATATATACTAACAGGATAAACATGATACATATCCTATATCCGTATGGCCAATACACTTACTTATTTGTATTACCACTAAGCCATACCGGTACTATAAGCGTCCGTATATCACCGTATACACTTACCATAACTAATGATATTCGGATATAACATACCCGTGAAGTAATATAGTCCGGTATGCGTCTGATACCTGCACAAAATATGGTTAACAGTGTAAAGTTGCGAATACACTAGGTATTACATATATATGGGTACATATATACCATGGTGAGGGTATATGTCAGCATATTTGTATATACTATCACATAGATGATGTCATGATATGTATATCACGTCCACGTTAAGTACAATTAGATAGGATACTTTGATCCTACCCCTGTTATATTCCCATGGTGAGGGTATATGTCTATTAATAGTTCCGAGTGTATCCAGCACATCAATTACATGGATAATATGTGTACCGGATTATCCTATATTGAGTAATTCGCTATAATATACACTCAGGATATGTACCCTATATATGGTTCCAGTAATTTGAATCGGTAATTGGATCATTATTGATACGGTGGCAAGGATAATGTTATAATCATGATACCATGCTATGCTGATATTTATCATTCATACCAACTCGTTGATAATATGTTATAGTACATATTATTCACACTGATAATAATATGCTCACTAGCTATTAATTAGGGTTACCTAGGATCTCTGTATACACTACAAATGGGTATTACCGAAATATATAAAGTTATTACCAGGAGCTATTATAAGCCTACGAACCTTAGGCTAGAGTTCATTGACTTATGATACTCATTACCTAGGATTATCAATTATGTATTGGCAATATACCAATACACCATGCAATACCCATATTATTCCCACCGATCTGGCCTGCTCCATAGGCCATTATGCTTATATGATATGTACTGGCATACAATACTAGGACAATGCCCCATCACTGAGCTATTAGGGGCATGTGCTGATGAGATGGTTTATACCGAGTGAATAGAAATATTACTGAAGAATTAAGCTAAATATGGGGCATTGTCCTAGTCAGTATCTTAGTTAATAACCTAGTCACCAACATTTTTCCTAGTCATACTTTTGTGTCAATGTAAGACAGCTTCAAAAAAAGTCCTCATTGATCGCTTATGTTTTTCATAGTCATACTTTTGTGTCCATGGCGGTTGGCCCCGCTGGGCCACAGCAGGTGCACCCGCCCATCAAGCAGGCAGGCCCTGCTGTGCCGTAGCGGGCGGGCCCTGCTGGGCCTGCGGGTGGGTTAGTGGGTGGGCGACTGCCCACCGCTAGCGTGGGTCCGACCCACTAAGCTGCCCCTTCTTGCTGTTTTCGTGTTTTTGGGCTCGTTTGAGCCCCGATTCCAACACGGTTTCTTCCTGTGGATTTCTAAGTAAGTCCCTTTCGTTTCCAAATGGTAAACTCTTTAGCTTTAATCTCATAACTCACTTGTGAGCTCAATTACTCCATTGCATCAAATGCATTCCTCTTAACATTCGTACCATTATGCGTAACACCTGGTATCTTGATGGGCATTGTCGGTAGTAACCATAATACTATGTAACTTATAATGGAGGTTCCGTATGTCATAACAATGGATATCAGGCAATATACATGTATCTTTTGCACCCAACCCATTATTTATCATCTATGCCCACCCTTGTATTCGGCGCTTATTTCGCCTCTCTCCCCAATTTTTATGTGATATTTAAGCTTGGAGGAGAGACTATTTTGTTAAGTAGCCCCCCAATCTTTTCGTTGTCTTCTATTTATATCATACACACATTGAGGACAAAGTGATGTTTAAGCTTGGGGGAGTGCATAGTGCACACACTTTGCTTCATCGTGAAACACACTCCGAAATTTCCATATAAACCATGTTCACTTCTATATTTATGTCTCATATGCTTCATTTTCTAAGAAATATCGTGGATTTATTTTTATGAACTCTGATATCTGTTAGATTAGAGTTCGATCCCTTGATTAGTGTATCTTTGTTAATATGCTTTTTCTTGGTAAAATCTATAGTTTCACAACCATATTCTCGAAACAGTTAAGCAAAAAATGAATGGATCAACTCTGAAAATTATTTGACTCATGCATGATTTGATTGATAATTCTATTGCTTCATGGATGTTTAGTGATTCAAAAGAGATATGATAACCCCACGACAACTAAAGTAGTGATGATTAAGGTTCCTGAAATCGAGCCATGTCTAGATTCTATGCTTTTTCTTTTTCTTTCGTGAATAGCCAATAAATGATCTTTGATCATGTTTTGCATTCCATCGCGTTTACGTGAGTTTACAAAAATCCAAAAAATGCAAAAATCAAACAAATAACCTGAATAAAAGGCCCTAGGGGTTCTTCGTAACCCAATGCTCTAAGACCGTCTGGTCTGGGATGCATAGGCCGCTTTTTGTTTATATTGAGTTATCTCGTGTATATAAAGAAAGAAAAATGCATATGAAATATTCATATAGCCAAAAACAATATAAAACTGCAAAAAATCTCATATCCTTATCTCCATTTCTATATAGAACTAAGACATGGCAAAGTTTATGGGTTCTAGGAGTCTTGAAATGGTCATAGTGTGGTAATGCTTTACCTTGATTGAATTTGCTAAATTCATTCCATGAAGTATAACAAAATACCACGCATGCTTGAAAATGTTTGATCATGACATATTATACGGTTTAGAGAATGAGTTGTGGACATTGGTTTTATTTCTGTGAACTTAGTATATTGCGTGATAAACTATGATATGATATAACTATACTCTTATTTTATTACTTATCAAGTTCATTAAATTTATTGAAATCCACGTTATTTTAATTTGAGGGAGATTTAAGTATTTGTTGTGTATATGTGTTCAAGTTTCAAATTGACGTGTGTTCACGAGATCTTGCATACCTTGGGCTCTTGTATTTTCTGAATTTGAGATTGAACCCCTTGTCTCCATTACACACCACCGCCTCACATCTCCATTGTATCCCTCTCCCGTGTTAGCTTTTTACTAGTCTTCCTCGAGGACGATTAAGAGGTAAGCTTGGGGGATTTGATGCGTCATTATATTCCACATTTTATCTATATGATTACACATCAAAATGATTGCTCAAATACACACTTCATACGCTTTTACGCTCATAATTGGAACTATTGTACTTTAAGAGCGTTTGGTTGCATTTCAGGAAATATCGAGTGATTTGGAGTATATTGGAGGAGAGAGTGTGTGTTTCGACACCGAAGCTCCTGAGGCGCCGCATTCAGTGACACAAAGCTACTGGGAAGCAAGGAAGGGGAAAGAGAGAAGGGACGAAGAAGAGGAGAATGAAGAAAGCATGGTACTATAATACCATGACTCATGGATTCCAGGTCACTCGATCGAGCTATGATGCGGCGAAGGAATTGTGCGATCCAAAGTTCTTAAAACAGGACAGTCGTGCACTCAAGAATGCACCAATCAGATATTTTTAGTATTATCACCTGGAAGTTTTTAAATCTACTATCACCTGGAAGTTTTTAGTATTTTTCTGATATTTTTTTCCAAATAGTAGACTTCACGACGGTTCCAAAGCCACCAAGAATGCACCAATCAGAGGTCAGATGAGATATGTGGAATTTCTGCAAGCTGATACTGTAGTGCTGAAATCTGTTCTTGACCGCCTACTCGATCGAGCAACCACCTACTCCACTGAGCAACTACTTACTCGGTCCGAGCAGACCCTACTTGGTCCGAGCAAGCAGTGCGATGTTTTGGTCGATGGATTCAGACTTCTGACGACTCGACCGAGCAACCATTTACTCGACCGAGCAGCTACCTACTTGGTCCGAGTAGACCCTACTCGGTCCGAGCAGACAGAGCGATGTTTTGGGTGATGGGTCCAGACTTCTGACGACTCGACCGAGCAGACACTTACTCGGACCGAGTTGTTGTGGGCCCAGAACGTAATTGCGTCCGGATCTTCTCTAGGGCACGACTTTGATAGGGTTTTAGGAAAGGATATATATTGTTTGGTAGCCGTCATTTTAGGTGAGACTTCGGAGAGTTTTTTAGTTAGATCTATCATGTTTTGGGAGACGATATTTTGGGAGTTATGCTATGCCATAGGCCCCTCCCTTGTACCAAGATAAGTACTTTTGTCCTTTTTAATTCCATTGTTATTTCTTTGTGATATCTTATTGAATATCTTTTTGATGCATGCTATGATGAATTCTCTTGCTATTATCGAATCTTATATTGCTATCATGCATGAGTAATTCCATATACGGCTAAGGGATTAGCCCATGGATCTTAGGATCTAGATGCAAAGATAGGATTTTTATGATGGATTGGATGTAAAAGGGGTTGTTTTTTGGTTGATCTAGCAAAATCCCTAGGAGAACTCGTACTGAGATCGTGCCCACGGTCGGTGGAATCGATTAGCTTAAGGAGTATCCTATGGATTTAATTAGGGAGTTAGTGGATTCAACCGAGGTACGTGACCACGCCCGGCTCGTGCCTTGATGGGATCCATCGACGAACTATATAACCAATTGACGGCTATCACCATTGCGTCAATAAGAGCCACCAAAATACCTCGAAGCTCTAACCCACGAGAGTGGTATGAGTTGAGAGCATTCGAACCACGAGAGTGGTGAGATTATTATAGATCCTTAATGCACATACCGTATGCATCTATCGCGCAAGCGGGGTGAATACGTTATGTTAGATTCATAATGCCTAGACGCATGAATTCACTTCCTAGATGCTACAATCTCCAATAAAACCAATGCAACGTAAGAGTCCTAGCCTAGTGTCGACATCCGACGGTCCTAGTGGCGAGTCCTAAAGCCTTAGTCTTTTTATATTTTATTCTTTTATATTGTGTGGAATCCCTTGTTTGCAATATCGAGTGACACGACCTTCGCATTCATACAACATTCCATATTTCACATCCACCAATAAACCCGCAAGTGTAACTCAACCTAGGAGTAGATAGGTAGTATAGCATCGCTTCCCCGTGTTCGATACCCACTCGCCACTATACCATGCGCTTATGGTAAACGACATCGTTTCGGAGTTGATTCCGGGTCGATCAAGTTTATGGCGTCGTTTCCGGAGATTTATCTCCGTGTAATTCACGCTATAACTAGGTTGCTCTAGGGTTAGTTTTAGATGCATCAGGGTACACTCTTGTGCGGTGGAAAATAGGCATTAGCGTGACCCATGTGTGAAACATGCAAGTGAGCATTTAAAGCATTCACACAAGAAATATTTCTACCATGCATAAGAACATGAGTATCATGCAACAAATAAGCAGGTTCAATTCTAGCATGCAAACAATGTAGATTATTCCTATGCGTAGATACAACATGCATATGCTTTTGAATGAGCTTCTCAATAGCTGCATAACCAGAATATAGATATGCATGATTCCTCTTTGGCTTTATAATCTTCGTCGATTTCTTGCCAATAGAGGCTTTGGATGTGACTAACTCCTTAGAAGGCTCCCCCATAAATTTATTTTGGGTGCTTTTAGAGGAAGAGCTTGGTTTGGTCACTCTCAAAGTAGAGGATCTCACAATCTTGTCCTTACTCAATTGAGTAGACAATAGCTCACACTTCTTCAAAAGTGAAGAAATATCATCATCCCTCTTGGATAGACATGAGCTAAGCTCACGACATTGAGATTTGAGAGCATATGTCTCATTTCTCAAAGCATCAATTTGAGAATCCTTCTCAAGATTGATAGAGTCACTATGCAAGTGCACATTCTCCAATTGGAGTTTGAGAGAAGCATGTTCATCTCTCAAAATACTAATCTAAGAAAGAAAACCATCTTTCTCAGTATGCAATGAATTTAATTCTACTACATGCATGGCATACAAACTCTCTTTAACAGATTTGTGAAAATCATTCACATAATTAATTTGAGTTTTAAGAGAGTCATTCTCTTCACGCAACATGCACACACGTGAACCAAGAGCACTATTTTCTTGATTCAATGTAATGATTTGTGTCTCATCACGAGGTTTAGATGATAATGATGTGTGTGTGTGTGTGCACGCGCGCGCGTGCATCTCTCTTAAGCTTGTTATTTTTTAATTTGAGAGAGTTATACTCAACTAACAACGCCTTATAACTAGCAATTATATCATTGTGTTGAATAACGAGAGAGTTACGAGATACCTCATTGCCATCGATGCTCTCATCATCGCAAGACTCGATCTCCTCTCCAAAATCCCCATTGAGACACTCCCACATCATATGTATCGTCTCGAAATTCTTCATCATCTTTCTAATTTTCACTGAGATGCAATTTAGCAAAGCATTATGGACATGAGCCTCCGAAGTAATATTATTTGATGCAATTTTCTCATCAAGCCAATGGTGCATGGACTTCCTCCATTTTGAGTAGGATTTTCCTTTGAAGACAGGAGGAAGAGAGGATTATTGTTGAGACATAGATGTCATGCTTGCAAAATCCACCAAACCAAGGCTCCGATACCACTTATTAGGACATATGGCTACACAATACACTAAACAAGGGCGTAAATAGTGTAAAGAAAAGAAAACCGTATAATTAAAAAGTTACAAGAAATTAAACGCACTATGCAGCGGAAATAAACACAATATGCTCAATAACAAATAGAAATGACGCCAATGCAAACACAAAAACAAGGCACATCCTGGTTCGGATCCCTACCTAATGATCCTACTCCAGTCCCACGTCGCAATCGTACTCCAAGGATTTCACTGGCCCTTCCTGCGCATAAATCAACCAATTCCACAACTCGGTGCTTGATTGAAATTCTCCCACTATATGAGTACAAATGCTCCCTAATTGGGGTACGAAAACTCTTCACGAGTACAATCGCTACACCGGAATAATCCTTAAAACGGGATATGGAGAAAAACTCTCCAAGTGGAGTAAACCACCCGACAATGTACTCACAACCCGGGTACTAGGTTTCGTAATGAAAGAAACGAAAATACAATCTTACTTATGCCTTGAATAGATCTTACCAAAGTGTGTATGAAGGCATGGAAGATTGAAACCACTAAGTGCTGGATGAAGATGAGCTTCGATGCACTTGGAAAACTTCTCCAATAGCTAGGGCTAACCACCACTAGATCATGCTATGAAAGTATGGAAAAGAAAGAGGGAAAAGAAAATAACTTCAATAAAATAACTCAAGAAGACACACACAAAGTGTTCTAAATATGCTGGAGTGGTGCCAAAAAAATGCCTCTCAAACAAGCTTAAATAAGCTCACAAATTTGCACAAAAAATCGAGAAACTCACACCTCAAAAATCACAGCTGATCACTCCATATTGTACACCCTTTTTCTGCATGTTTGCATGCCACTTTGATCGATTATATCGTGTTTTTCATGATTATTCGACAATATTGCGATGCTTTTCACTATTTCTTGTTTTTGTCGTATTTCAGGAGATATGGAGCGATTTGGAGTGATTTTGAGATCAAGAGGATTTGCACCCACTCCGGAGTGTCACCCACAGCTCTTTTGAGGGCCATTCAGTGATGGAAGATGAGTGGAAGAAGAAGGAACTACGTAGGAGCGACGAGGAGGAGAAACGAAGAAGATTGGGCTTCTACAGCATGTCACTCGGCCGAGTGAAGCACTCACTAGGCCAAGCAAAGAAACTCGCTCGGCCGACCAGACCGGACACGCACAGCAGAAGAATATCAGCGTGCCCTCGGCCGAGTGACGAAAGACCACTCGGCTGAGTACGAAGATCCCCTCGCCCAAGTGGCACGGGAAAATCCATCAAAAATAGGCCGATTTATTGGAATTTTACAGTCGATCTGAGAGTTCCGACTCGGCCGAGCATGGAATGCCCCTCGGCCGAGTGAGTAAAGCCACTCGGCCGAGTCACCTCCGAAGACAGACCCCCGAAAACCCCTGGCTTACTAGAATTCTACAGGGTTTGTCACTCGGCCGAGTGACATGTTTGCCGATGATAAAAGTAACATGATTGGGGTAACACATGTATTTAGTGTATCCTGTTATATGTTAGGGACATGAAAACAGGATATCTGAGGGCCTCGATTAGTTGCTTATAATACCAGATATCAGTAACATACCAGCAGTAACCACATGGGTACTGAGATTAACTTGACCTTCATTATAGACCTTGGTTGATCCAATAGGGATATCCATTGTATACATCCTGTATACAATATAATATCCGACCAGATTGATTATATACAGGGTATATAACAACAAAATATATGTTCCAGTACAATTAGCTAACTATTAATGCTATGACCGTGTGTATTATGACATTATATATATATGGGTACCTTTAGAAGGATTATATATTCCTATTAATCCCATTATATAATAAGCACATCATATTTAAATAATCACATAGTTGATAAAATATATAATAATAGCATGGCTGTAAATATCCTCGTTAAGATACTACTATTATAGTCTAGGTTTGGATAGAAATAATATCGCCTGGAATCAGGATTGATACGTGACATTGATTCCTCCAATGATGGTAATGATATCAACTATATATACTTGATGTAATAAGTATATTACTGCCATCCAGCAATCATATACCATATATTATAGCTAGTTATCTTGACCACCTCTTCGGATGGTAGTAACAACGTGGCCTATTAATGTATAGTATATGCTATATAGGTATTCCCAACGTGCATGTAATTATACCCTAAGTATACAATAATATTATACATGGAATATGTCCGGAGAAGGTCTATACTATCCTGTAATCAATTATGGATATACATGCCACTCTACATATACATATAACACTAAATCTGATAAACTAATATGTCATACTCATGTAAGGGCCTTGATCACATGAGTTATCACGTGCATATGCCTATCCATGTAAGTTGAGTATAACCCAATAGGTGATGAAGTGTCAAATTCAATGTAATATGAGGGCATATTGGTTAGTCATTGTTTAGCCCTTATGGTTTGTGATCCCGTTATCAAACCCCCTTCCCCTGCCATTAATCAGTTATATCCCGATTTGGTTTATAGCATTGCCTATTACGGACACAAAGTTTCCAAGCTCAATAAGTTGTATATGCATAAAGATAATTTTTGTACAATTCAACACCGATATGTCCCATCCATGTTTGATATAATTTAGCAGGGTGTATGCGGTGAACATGACACTACGTTCATCTCATTACTATCAGCAATTGAGAGTATGTTGTCTCTATTTGGTCATGTGCAGGGAGATTACTAATGAGATGACACTGAACAAAATTTTAGGTACTCATATCGGGTTGGTATAAGCTAATGGTGGTTAGGCAAATGAGAACGATTGAATTATATCAAACGGAGCCAAATGAGAACTAGTCCAATGACCACGAGCCGACATATCCAGGGGCTTTGATAATATGTCGGCGCCTTTGGAACATGTATTATCCAACCGTATTAATATCACCGCTTATGTTCCAGTACAATTATATACCCTATACAATACCATTCACCAAATACATATTCTATTATTATTATACCGTTATAGGTATGTATGTGATATATTATAGGTATGGGTAACCTTAATAACATATATAACAGCAATTCAACATTATGCGTTGGTATTATGCGTTAAAGTCAATACTATTATTCTCCAATGGGTACGATATGCCACGGACATATCCCATGTATGTACTCTAACGGATATCCTCAAATACAGTGCAATAATCCCTTGCCCCAAATTCATTAAGCACCAGTATCGTGATCAGGTTGTGGATTAAATATATGACTATGGTTTGGGTATATGACCAGTACCACAGTTGTATAGTTATATGGTAAGCTCACCATGTGATAATTATGGATACCATATTATTCACTAGTCGGTCGGTCCCTAGAATATTAGTGGGAGACATCATGTATATGGTAATTACATCATATACATTGTAACTAGTTATTAGTATTGTAGACATATAGTTACAATAGTACAATTAGGGTTAGTACAATTAGTTATCTGGTGGGTATAACTAATATATGGCACGATACGGGTGCCATATTATGAAATGATGGATATGCCAATATCGATATATATTATGGTAAGAGGTATTGATAACAAGTATAACAGATATTAAACTGTATGGGCATACTTGTCAACCGGTATACGGATAACAAGTTAGAGCATATGAAATATCCGGCATACCCTAAAAATTTTAGTTTTTTCCAAAAATTTTACAGACTATCATCCTATCAATTGATTCCTCAAGATTCAATCAACGTTGTTTCTATCCATCATTTCGTCCATGTCAACATGTGTACGATTTCAAACATTTATCGACAAATTTTTGCACCGCATGCCAGGATTAGACATTGCTTGATGTAGTATATACGCTATACTCACATAACTTTGGGGAAGATGGATGATGATTTGGGGTACCCATGTCACGTAAACCTGACATGCGGCAAACATACTGGGCTAATAGATGATTGCTGGATGGCAGTAATATCCTAAGCTAATATCCTCAAATACTGTTACTTAATAAGCAAATTTAGTTATCCTTGTATGCATAACATTATCGGACGATATGAGGGTATACCAGATATCTAGATATGCACATATACATGATATACTACATGACAGAATATGTCTGTGGCATTATTGTATACTTAGCTAACCGTTGCGGAAGAATCCAAATAACCTATTGGTGCAATATCGGAGTAACCAGGATAACTATCATGTTAAATTTAGATCAACACTCTGTATCAACGTTTGGCAAAAGTATATGGTATGTTACCCATGTATGTTATTAGCATGGCATTCGCTAGGGTACCTTAATTACTAGGTAAATCCTCAATTACATAGCCCAATAATACCGGATAGTATGTAATATAATGTATTCTGGATGCAAAAATAATATACCAGACTAACCAGATATCACACTATTTAATGTTATACAATCATGTGATTATATATAACTACCGGGGATTATACCCATATGTTACCGTATAATAGGTTACATATCCTGTTATCTGGGTATTGATTATGCAATATCCTAGCTTGCTACTAGTGGACAGAATATATTATGGGTATATACCAACGCATAATGTGATAGTGTATCCGGGTATTCTCCAACAGCTAGGAGAGTAACTATACCTAAATAAATACATATATGGTAAACATCCAATATGATTATCATTCTTGCAATTGGCCAATGTGCTATAACAACTATTGATGTCAGATATAGCCGATGATAAAAGTAAATATACCGGATAACTATCATGTTACGGTTCATGATATCCGTTATGAATTACTTTGGTATAAACTGTAATACACCAGCTATTTTATCATGGGCTAATATAGCCTAAATAATTTATGGTTTATATGCACTAACTCTAAATTGTCACAACGGCCAATAGTGATGCGCGGGCAATACTTGTTCCTGGACCGGTACGTAACATTATCCGGGTTAAATCTTCTAAATTTTAAGAGATATACGGATATCATGACCAAGAAAGCCCCACAATCCAAATCGACTAATAACATACATTCCCAATATATGTTATTATACATTCTTAAGCGTATAATAACATATACATATCTGTATCATCCATTGAACTGTACGTCAGGTCATCCAGAAACATGCGTGGTTCCACCGACCGTGGGCACGATCTCAGTACGAGTTCTCCTAGGAATTTTGCTAGATCAACCAAAATACAACCCCTTTTATATCCAACGCATCATAAAAATCCTATCTTCGCATCTAGATCCTAAGATCCATGGGCTAATCCCTTAGCCCTAGATGGAATTACTCATGTATGATAGCAATATAAGATTCGATAATAGCAAGAGAATTCATCATAGCATGCATCAAAAAGATATTCAATAAGATATCACAAAGAAATAACAATGGAATTAAAAAGGACAAAAGTACTTATCTTGGTACAAGGGAGGGGCCTATGGCATAGCCTAACTCCCAAAAGATCGTTTCCCAAAACTTGATAAATCTAACTAAAAAACTCTCCGAAGTCTCCTCCAAAATGACGGCCTCCAAAACAATATATATCCTTTCCTAAACCCTCTCAAAGTCGTGCCCTAGAGAAGATCCGGACGCAACTTACTTTCTGGGCCCACGGCGACTCGGTCTGAGTAGGTGGCTGCTCGGTCGAGTCGTCAAAAGTCTGGACCCATCGCCCAAAACTTCGCTCTGTCTGTTCGGACCGAGTAGGGTCTGCTTGGACCGAGTAGGTAGCTGCTCGGTCAAGTAAATGGCTGCTCGGTCGAGACGTCAGAAGTCTAAATCCATCGCCCAAAACATCGCACTGCTTTCTCCGACTGAGTAGGGTCTGCTCGGACCGAGTAGGTGGTTGCTCGGTCGAGTAGGTGGTTGCTTGGTCGAGTAAATGGTTGCGCGGTCGACTAGGTGGTCATGAACAGATTTCAGCACTGCAGTATCCGCTTGTAGAAATTTCACAGAGCTCATCTGACCTCCGATTGATGCGTTTTTAGTGGCGTTGGAACCTTCTTGAATTCTACTATCTGGAAAAAAATATCATAAAAGTACTAAAAAAATCCCTGGTGATTGAAGATTTAAAAAGAGTGTACGACTGTCCTGTTTTCAGCACTTTGGATCGCTCGATTCCTTCGCCGCATCATAGCTCGATCAAGTGACCTGGAATCCATGAGTCATGGTATTATAGAACCATGCTTTTTTCATTCTCCTCTTCTTCATACCTTCTCTTTTTCCCCTTCCTTGTTTCCCAGCAGCTTTGAGTCACCGAACGCGGCGCCTCAGGAGCTCCGGTGTCGAAGCACGCACTCTCTCCTTCAATATACTCCAAATTGCTCGATATTCTCTGAAATGCAACCAAACGCTCTTAAATTACAATAGTTCCAATTATGAGCGTAAAAGCGTATGAAATATGTAATTGAGCAATCATTTTGACGTGTAATCATATAGATAAAATGTGGAATATAATGACACATCATACCCCCACCTCCTATTCGTGCCCCTACTCGACCTCTCCTTAAGAAACCCAAAACACTTTCGTTGTGGATTCCTAAGAATGTCTCTCGGCATGATAGGAACACGTATATAGATTCGTTTGTTTGTAATTTCATTTTTTCATGCAACTATATACAGAAACCAAACTTCATGTTTGTTTGGTTTCCATCTTGCTAGCACTCACACATTGTATTCATTACTTGGGTACCATACTTTATATGCTTATTTTTGTACACATATTTAGTGTGAGATTGTCCATAGCTCCCATGTTTGCATGTTTCATATGATTTTGGGGAGTATGGGATGTTATGACGCATACGTGCGGTGAAGTTTAGTACCATACTTTTTGATGTCGTTCGGTCGTGATTCATATATGGGGCAGCAATTTTTATCAGCACTGGATAGTATATCGTAAATATGAAAAGCATGTACCATTGGTGGCTAACACCAGAGATAAAAAGATATGACCGATACCATGCTTTCAGTCATATTTATGATGTCATTCAAGGGGAAGGGTACAATTGACAACGCTTAATAAGTGAATAATCTTATTACGCCAATGAAAATAGGGTACAATTGCTCGCGTCATTGCTGATGTATGTTATTGCCGGAGATGGCCAAGAAAGCCCATGATATTCTGGGCCATAATCAGGATAAGCATGGATACCTGGTAACAGATATCCCCTTGGGTATTCAAACGATCTAATGGACATCTCGTCGGACATATATATTTCATTATATATGTATCGAGTTTGCCCTGTAATACCATGTTTATAGTACCGCATACCAGAACTAAACTTGCTTATTAATAGGTAGATAAGCTAGGTATATATCACCTGGGTATAGTTGATTTATACCATATATCAATCAACTAACAGTGTATATAACATGTACCCTGTAGGTTACGTGAATATATATCAAGTGGTAAGTAAGGTACCAATGGTCTAACTATCAGGTATTCCAATCTTAATATGCGTATATCACATTAGGGTACCCAAATATAGGATTAATAGTTAGCTATTAATGTTACCGATAAAAGTATCCTGTAATAACACTATTGTACAAGGTATCAAAATATGCGGTAAAAGATTGGAATACATATTTTGGATATATCTGGTTGTAACATATATCATATTCCTGTTAGGCCATAGTACCCTAATAAATACCAGTGAAGGATATTGGTACCAGTATTGGATATGCATAATCGTTAAGTATAAGATACTTAACGAAGCAAGCGAAGATATACTCACTGGAAAATATACTGATTAGCTTACTGTCCAATCCTATCACCATGGGTACAAGACATCACTAAGGGTATGGTGCTTTATACACCAGTATATATCTATATATACTATCACAAGTAGTATATTATATACAAATGAATAAGATATATGTATCCATGTTAGGATACCGATATATATATATATATATATATATATATATATATATATATATATATATATATATATATATATGTCATAGTAATAGTATCCCACATGGTATGTTACCATGCATACCTATATATATATGTGATATAGCCATTTGAAAGTCATGTCCAGGGTAGTACTATATGATACTAAGTATAATATCGCATATCATACCGGTATATCTGGATAAGCCTGTTATATATAATGCTATGCACATACCGGGATCGTATGCCCATATGAATTAGACATTAATATATCCAACATTAATTGGATAGAGCACATATAGATTATGGTGTATTTATAGTGTTAACACATGTTCACGAGCGTACCCAACCAATTAATAACTCTTAATAATTGGTGCATAGCATATAATGTATAACAATGTAATATGTCATAAATTAATAGTTTAGCCTGTATATTAATAAGTATACCAAACTTATATCACGCATTGTTTATGTGGTAAGTGTGAGTACCTCATCATTATGTGCTACTAATAATTCTTAGTATACAATGGGTACCGATATATTCTCCTACTCTTATTGCATGATCTAGAGGTTGAAACCCTATACTAAGAAGAAACTTCCAAGTGCATCAAGTTCATCATCTCAAGCACTTAGTTTCCATACGTCCATGCCTTTATCTTTATATAGGTAAAAATTATTCAACGCATAGGTAAGTATGTATTTCGTTTCATTTATTTGTAAAACCTTACTCCCAGTTTAAAGGAGTGTCTCTCTGGAAAGAGAAGTGTGGCCCTTGGAATATGGTGTTGCAATCTTGGAAAAGATTAGCTCTTAGAAAAGAGTGTTGGTATCCCGGAAGGAATTTTGTATGTGTGCTCTTGTAGTGATAGTCTATCATGAATATACATGATTATCCATATATTAGTTAGTGTTATGCTCAGTCCAGTTACCAAAGTGTAGCGAATGCCATGCTAATAACCAAATTGATATAATCGTCCTCACCAGTTACAGGCAAACCATGGTACCCTTTTGTGATAATATCTCATATAAGTACCCTAGCGTTATATACCCCTCAAGTCAATAGTATTATGATTATCTATAACCTAGTGTATAGCTAATATTGATAAATAATCACCATATAAAATATGTATTCAATTATCCGTGCCCTAGAGACTGATATATAACTAGTATACATGTAAGCTCACCATGGGATATGGGGTAAGAACTGGATTGGTCTATGCTAATTTCATTAGTTACATTTACGCTTATTAGTATACCTATTTACTATCAGCTGAACATACCAACCATAACCGGTATATGTGCATAAACTTATGATACAAAGATACCAGGCAATACTATCCAATATTACCAGTTTGCCGGTTATATGTACCCATGGTGACATGTAACTATAGCATATTAGGAGGGCCAATATATGTTCAGCTATGCATATCCATACCAAGTTATGCACGCTTACCAGGGTGGGTGCGAGAGACTTTCTTGACGGCTAACCCTATGACCAGAGCAAATGATTCTTCCATATTCGTCCCAGACTAACACATAGTTAGAGGCCTATGGAGCAGGCAAAAAGTGACATGGCCCAGGTGTATCTTATATAAGCAACCGCCAAGTTCATTGTTTTCACGAAACAGGCAACAAGCTCATTAAAGCTATGTCAACATTTTCGGCCCAGAATATCACTCGGCCCTATCCTAATGAAATATATATGGGAACAAGTATTGGATATTCAGGTACCCTTATACTAATCAAGTTACCTATATTGGTGACATATAGTATTGGTGATAAGGGTACAATAAATACCCTTAATATGAAAGAGTGAAGCAAAAGTCCGACTAGGGTAAAATACGATGACGGATAGTTATCCAGGTAATAAATGTTCACTATGTTATTATTAATTGCTATCAAGTCATATAGGGTAATAACTAAAGTTATTGGCAATTATACCTGTATGAAAGTTAATCTCAGTGTACTCCTAATAATCCACGCTATTACATATATATACAGTTATGCCGGTTAATCATCCTCATGAATATAGCTCATACCATTATCTAATATTTGTAGTAACCGAAATCTGTTAGTATTATTGAGCAGTATGGCAATCAATCCTCGATAAGAATTGCTCTAACCAATATCATTATATCTATCCTCGTTATAATATGGGTAGAATATCTTTACGAGGATATTCAGTAAACTGTCGTTATCCTGTATATACTTCACCATAAATGTTAGTAATTATAATAGTCCCCAAAAACAATCACATATAACCATTACGCTTATGAACACTGACACCGGATATTCACATAAATCTGACAATCCGGTAATCATACAAAAGTACAAATATGTTGTAATATATGCTATTGAACATATATACCAAACTATGGCTTTCAAGATGACATGTAGTGGATAATATCTATTATATAAGGGCATATCGTACCCGATTATATCATGTGCTCGTTAGGATGGCATGCCACTATGCGTAATACCCAGACATCCCTGTCATCACCTGGTAGTATATGGCAATGTCATACCAGGTTATTACAATACGTTACATAACATTGTAGCAGATATGCCTATAATTTATAAATATCTATATTCGGGTACGATGATTATAATACCAATAGCTATATAATTCAGGTATACCCAATAATACTATATAGGGATATGATATGAATATCATGTATACATAATAGTTGTATAGAATAGTATACATATTACCGTTTTAAGTAGGAATATGGGATACAAATATAATATTGTAATATCAATACCTAACTTAACTAAATACATCATGTTCTATCCTATGTGCAATATTATATTAGGATATACTTTATCAGTATATGTGATAGATTATTTAACCAGTGTGAGCTGTGTATATTAGGCATTATATAATAGCATGTATGGTATTCCATATTTGTGTATATAGGGTATTGCACCCATGATGCTATACCCTACCCATACCGTTAACATACCTAATACATTGACCATTGCTATGTGATAGTACACTTATATAGATATCCATGTTGTTATACCTAATATCGGTATACATAAGCAATGTATACTATCACATACATCATGATTAGTTATAACCTTAGCTCCAATGATACCCGTATACTTACTGAACCACCCTTTGGATATGCATACTATGTCTATACCCATAGTAAGAGCGGGGAGAAGGCTAGTCACTAGTTAACACTATGGGGAATGCTAGATATGACGTTAACGGTATCATATCCTATATAATATAAGTACCCGTGAGTAAGGTATATGGCCATGCTAGGTATAAATGATATTCCAATATACGGTATGGGTGCATATCTACTGATGCTTATACATAGAGATATGTACTATGACCTATAACTATGATATCCCTGCTACGGTACTGCATAATATCCTGTAGTTTAAATATATTCTTGTATGTTAAGTACCTCATACATAAGTACTTAACGGTATCATGTCTGGTTAAGATATGATAATTGCTACAACCTGCCGATTGTCAATTTATGTATAGTATAGGTACAATAAACCATGCTTATATCATAATGATATTATGCAGTTTACGGTTAGCTATAGTAACCATTATGGATATTGTATAACCAAATGGGGGAAGATATCTAACAGTATTTATATTTATATTTTTTGCTATATTGGCAATGAATATCATAACCGGGAATGGGTTATATCGGTATATACATACCATCAGGACCCATATAGTGACTATATTATTGTATACTATAAGCTTTATTATTATCAATCTATCTATGATAACTGGTTCATTACCCATACTATCACTACCATCTATAGAACATGAATACGCTGATTGTAGCAATATTCATGTTCCATATCATAACCATAGGTATATGTGGTAATATGAATATCCGATAATGTTATTACCTTATTGGTAATAGGATACATGTATATCAGCTAGGTGATATATGATAATCATAGTACCGATATCGCATGGAATGTATTACCTATATATCTACCACGTACCTAATATATTGCTAAACCAGTATATGTACACTGATGTTATGCTTTTTGATGATGCCATAAGTTACACAATACTTATACCCATTATACATATATCCATATGCCTTCAACAATTATATATATGAGTGGCGGTCGGAGACATCATGTATTACGAGTATTTTATTTGGCAATTACTAGATAGGCATAGTACAATTAGTTATCAGTATCACCTATGTTTTGTTATACCCAGCTTAAGTATTACAATGCCATTTACAATGATCGGCCCTGTGATACCCTGCGACAATATGGGCTTATAAAACGTATTGTGATGTTATGTCTATGCAAATAAAACGTATTGTGATATTTATTATAGATACCACATGGTTGATGACATTTAGACTATATATATGGTATATTGAATATGGGCTACCCATATATTAGTTATACCCACCATAGACATGGTATTATAACTATTGTCAATACTACATAACATGCCTAGCCCTAGTATTACAAGATCATGCACCCGTATCGTGCAATGATATGTATATCGGAGTATGTATCTAGTAATTATGTATGCTAGGGCTTACATATTTGTAATATCAGGTACTGTACCCCATATTACATTATGTTACATAGTATGGCATTATAGATACGTATAATAGATATAACGTGAGGGGTATATTATTAGTATGGCATGATACACATATTCCGCATATCTAATATTATATATGTCCATAGTGCATAAGACATTATCTAGAAACTAACATTAGCACATAAACTGTATACTGGTTATATGTGTTAGCCAAATACGATATTGTATCCAATAACCACTACATCTGCTACTGCTATGGCATGTTATGTAGTACCTAGTTGGGATTACCACTTATCCAAAATATATTATTACATGTTACTAGGGTATCTATATTCTAGTTATACAGATATGCCTATAATCCACATGTACAGGGATATATAATTCCCTATCATAACATATCAGGATATTCTATGACCTATACGTTACAGGTACATAGATATTCATATTTATTTAAATATGATGTGCTTATTATATAATGGGATTGTAATGTGATCCGACATATTTGTTGCCATATATCAACTAGCATAGATTATCCAATATGATATATCTAATTATAGTACTGCTGATATCCATATTAGATAGTACAAATACACGAGTGTATATTTGTACACGATATAATTATCAGTTCTACATACATATATCATAGTTATATGAGGATAATTGGAGAATAACAGTACCAAGTCGAGTAGTCTGTATTGGATTACATACGGCTAGTCATATAACACCGTGACTTATCACATAATAGGCCCTAAACTATGGATACCGTGGGTATTGAGGCCATTATTATTCTAAGATAAATAATTCCTTCTACCATAATTAACGGTAGAATATATGATATCTTACCATGATAATCCTATGAGTTTGCTATCACACCATGGACCTATATATAGAGGGTAATGGTCAAGTTGAAAATATTAACCATTATCAGTCGGATAACCTGATATTTATTACACATGAGTACCTTTCATACGCCTAGTGGTCGCTCAACCCTAACCCCATCCAAAAGTTTGCCGGAACACGAGCAGGCCTAGTCGACTCACACGACATCACGATATCACGATACCGCCTTCGAGGCGCACGATTTTCACGATGTCCAAACTTGTTAATCACTTCTAACTTACAGAAATTTAATGTTATCAATGTCATTCTGTTATTACAACATTTCTAATAAGCAGGAGTGGGTTGAAACAATTTATACAATAATTTAAAAGATGTTTGCACATGGGTTTCTGTTGAAACTGATACAGAAACAAATTTTCTTCCTAGTTATTTAAAATTAAAACATAACATGTGATATGTCGTTGGATCACAAATTTCGTCCAGATTATCATGGCATCATTTTTATGTGTGATTTCACGTCTAGTTTTCAAGTTACACATAAATAACTAAAAGTGAAGCAAAAGTTCCGAAACTTCAAAAATTCATATCTAATTGTATACTTGCCTGATTTCGACGTTCTTGGTGTCGTTGGAATCGTCTCGACGAGTACTACGCTACGAACGGTTTGGTTCGCTGTTTTGGCAGAACATAAAATCAGAATTCACGTTTCTTATTCAGGACAGATTTGCAAAAGTACTCCTACGACGTCTAATCACCCAGTTTTATTAAGTTTTCTACTTTACGGTGTGGGTTAAGAGTTATAGGGGTAGAGCTGCCAACCTGAAGTGTAGCGAGGGTCGGATGACGTCAACAGGCTATAGCGACGCGTGAAACTCCAAATCAGTGAGCGTCGAACGTCGGGTGGAGCGTTCTTGTCAGATACGGGGCTGTCAACGCACACACGACCTGTGTGTGAGTGCTCCGTGGCTGTCGACGTCAGATCTGAGGGTGTGGAGCTGAGAAGAGGCCGTGGGTGCTGTTTGGTTTGGTGTGGCCGCAGTGAGGAGGAGAAACAAGTTGAAGGTCGTGGGTTGTTGGGTGTTGGCCGTGGAAGAAGAAGGAGGAGAGGGAGAGGCCTGGATGCGTGGTTGCGGCTGGGGAAGTCTGCGGCTCGTGGAGGAGAAGAAAGGAGGAGGCTCGGCCTGTGCTTCAGGTTGATAGAAGAAGAAGGAGAAGGGAAGAAGAGGCGCATGTGGTTACCTTTGCGTGGAGATGGGGAGCTCGGGCTGTGGGTTTTGCGGTTGTGTGGGGGCTTGTTGTGGGTGGTTTGCGTGGAGAGGGCAATGGACTCGGCGGCTGGAAGTGATTGCTAGCCCTAGGTTGCTAGGGTTTAATATTAGAGGTAGGCTGCTGGTTTTATAAAGGAAGTTTAGGGTTTTTTGATAAAAGGGTGTTGCTGTGTAGGGTTTGCACGTGATGGGTTTTATAAGAATAAATATAGGGTGCTGTTGCATGAGTGTGTACAGGCCTAGGTCAGGTTGATGTAGGAGGTTGTATAGGTTATAAAGTTTATAGGGTGTAGACTAAAGGAGGCAGCCTGGGTTTTAATTCGAAAATATTATAAGGAGGCTGCTGTAGACTAGGTTCTATAGGGTTTATATAAAAATAGAGGCTAGGGTTTAATATTATAAGTTGCAGATGTGTGATTGGTCTTAGGCCAGGTCAATATCTAAATAAGAAAATGTGTGATGCGTGAGCTGTGTTGTGTGACCCAGTGTTCGTGAGTGTATAGGGTTATAATAGGAAGGGAAGGAAATGGGAAAGTGTTTAAAAAGTTAATTAAGAAATAATAAGCTATCAATTGATTTAAACAGTTTTATAATGAAAATATTAGAAATTCGAAATCAATTTTTTTATAAGTTGGAAAATTATTAAATAGGAGATACAAAAATAATAATAGTAATAATAATAATAATAACAACAATAACTAAGTGCCATCAGATAATAATAGGAATACTTAATATGAAGAAGTTGGCACGTGCACAGAACAGATAGACTAATTACAGATACGGGCAAAAACAAATCAGCAGAGAAATACAGATAATATCACCGATAAGAACTGGTCATTACATCCTACCCACCTTAAAGAAAATTTCGCCCTCGGAATTCCTAACCATTACTGACCAGGGGAGAGATTGGGGTAACGCTCTCTCGTCTCATCTCCTAATGCTTGCACACCATAAACAACCATCATGACATATCCAAATAGTATTCTAATATTCGTATCGACACTAAATGTATTACCGTATATCTTATACACTCACAATCTATAATGATGTAGTATCACATGTCACTTAGACATACCACTAATGCAAAATACAAGCATGCTTCGTCAATTAACATTTCATCGTACAACCACTTTTACATACCGCATATCACCATATACACACATAATAATACAAATCACTACACGTATATACATGCACGTAATACATTACACCACACACAGATTTTTACAAGCCTTACTCCTAGCACTAGGGTCATCGTAATCTACCCACATTAGGATCAAGTCCGTCTCCTGACTTCCTTAAATAGGCCGACGTAGAGGTGGGGGACTTAGACACTAAAGTCGTTCTATCCTGGACACACATACATTATAAAGAAACCATATACATCCATATACACACACTTAATCATATAGCACACACTTTCAAATTCCCATACATATATCACATACGTATACATACTCACACTACTCCACTCTTATCTCGCATCTATATAGGTCACATATACACTCACCGGAATACACAACCATGGTAATCTACATAGGTAAGTATACTATTTCATACATTCACATATACGTAGTCACAAACATACGGCTATGCATACCTCCTGGTATACACATGCTCACACATCATCCCGTATGGGTAATATTATAGTCTTACTATGCATACAACACACTCATTCATACAATACATGTATACACGCACCTATAACTAACTACATACATATATATGCACAAGTACACCGACATGCTATCACACAATAATCTGCACGCATAACTATGTGTACACCTATTAACATTGCACTTAACACGCATATCACTATACTAGCATCCAATTACAATTAATAAGTACAACTATGGTACATATACTCCTAGTAACTGGCCAAAACTAAATCTAATATTCCTATAATGATATAGTCAATTACTCGCCTAGGTATAAACATAACACTTACTATTCTATACCCGCCTATATACATACATATCACAAATTACCGTACATGCACATATGACACAATAGACCATCACTCCATAGCAATATCCTAAGGGTAAGCACACTCATACATGGGTGGTATATAGAGATTAGCATACGCGGGTCCACAGTCACTATCTATATACATGCACCACAACACCATAATCAAGCTAATGGTCCCACTATACTTGAACTAAAGCTGACATGAGGAAAGATAAGCTCTAATGTGATAACTAAGCAAGGTGCAAGAATGAGGCAACGAGTTGATGTTGTGATGGACGGTTTCGAAGATGGTATGGTTAAGAGAGTAGTTTGGTTGGGTGACAAAAAATATTTATGAACCAAGGTAAGAAGATAAGGATGATGTGTGTGAAAATAATAACATCGTAAAATAGCGAACATATGGTATAAGTTAAAATGCAAAATGTGATTAGTCAAATAATAGGTGAAGAGTAATACGTGCCTAGTGATGTGGTGCTTGTTTTGCAAATGGAAATGGGTTTAAAAAAAAGTGAAGGCAATGATTTTTGAAACTGACACACAAGATTTTGACGTTCTATTTAACTTAGTAAGGTATATATATATATATATTAAAACTATATAGGAATGACTGTTTTTGAAATATGTTGGTAAGAAAATATGATATTTTGAACTAGCAAAATAGAAATAAAGGTTTTTTTTCTTAAAGGAAGTTCATTACATGAGGAAAATAGAGTGGCTATCCAAGGTTATGCGAAATAGAAGTGCGGAGGATGTATGTCGGAAAATTGCTGTAAGATGGTAACTGAGGATCGTGTCGAAAAGTTCCATAATCAAGGTTGGGTTTAAGTCGACCGAAGTGTAGAAAATCTAAGTGAAATTTTCAAAAGAATTTTAAAATTAGCGAAGAATTCAAATAATGAAATATCGAAAAACACTTTTGGAAGTCCCGGGATCTGCAATGGGGAGGTTCAAGGTTAAAGATGGCGGATCTGAAGAGTTTATGTGAATCGAGGACAAGGATCAGGTTCGACGATTGAAACGTAAGTACGATTAAAAGTACACTGTGGATATGCTACGATGGCTTCCTACGATCACTAACACGGAAGTGTGGTGATCGGAAAAGTAAAATCGAGGGAAATATAATCATTGATCGACTAAGGTTTAGCACTAAGGTTCATTAAAGAACTAGACGGTGATAGGGAAGCCGATGTGGTGGTTCATAGAGGATCAAGGTCGGGATATTATGGGTCTGGGAAGTCTTACGTCTCGAAGTCTACTCATTGCAGGCGTCTCAGGTTCAATTGGCTTTGCGACGATCGCTACGGTCGGTTGGGCCATAGATTCGATAAATCTTAAGCTAACGACTAATGAAGCTAATACGATCAGAGAATAGCTAGGGTGACTCCTAAGATTATAATACGAAGTTGTGGTAAAGGTGTCTAACTAATGAGCACGAGCATCTAACTAACTCTTCCTATCATCCTGACATTGGGTTCCTATCGTGCTGAGACAAGGTATTCGAGTAATTTTGCGTACGAACTAATTCTGGATGTTTTGGCTAATGAAAAGTGTTCTCATTGTTCTGAATTTCGCAGTTGCATGACCTGCATGGGCCACCACTAAAACCTGTAACGCCCCGCTTCCCAAAAGACACCGGAAGCGAGAGCGTTACGCGGTCCGCTTGAACTGGAGCGGTGAAGCTCGAGTTCAATAAGAGTCTGTGATAAAAACACAGAAAAGGGGTCCTTGCATTTGCGTATCAGAAACAATTAGAAAACATTTCATTAAATTAAAGGGCACTTCCAGAATTGTTCATGCAAGGAAATAAGACAACTGGGCCTCAGCATGGCCAAAGGAAACTACAACAAAACACTAATCCAACTACAAGGAACTAAACTAAAACTCAAAGCAGTGACGAAGGCTCTAGTCTTCCGCAGAAAGCATCTTGGCGTCTACGACAAACTCTGGCTCTCCAAGTCAGGCGTCGCGTATGAATCCTCCGGGTACTCAAGCGCTGAATCTGACATACATCCACAAACAATGAATGTATGTCAGCTAGGGGTCTGCAAGGAAAAGTTAGCATCCCAAGGCAAGGTATATGACAGATATATGAATTTTAGAAGTATTAATAATTTAAGGAAACGACTGCAGCAATTTAATATTGAACAATTTGATTGAAGCATAAGAAGAACTCCTAACATGCAGTTCTAGACGTTTGCGAGTTTAAAGTTTGGGTTTTCTCTGAATTCATTAACATTTCCATTATCAAGATGACCAAGTTAGCGTTGCAAGTTTTCATGTCAAGTGTTAGCATTCTAATCTAGGGTTCACGCCTGTAGGTCGTGATGAGAAGGTCGTTCCTCTCATGGGGGCTTACCGTGATTGACGCTAACCCACCATGTGCGGGTGGTGCTCTTGAGGAGAGTACCTTTCATACGCCTAGTGGCCGCTCAACCCTAACCCCATCCAAAAGTTTGCCGGGGGTGGTGGCTGCTGGGTGATATATGGAGGCCAATACCCTGGGATTGGTGTAATCGGGTATGCATATATATATATATATATATATATATATATATATATATATATATATATATATATATATATATATATATATATATATATATATATATATATGTACTCACACCAATATAATACCGGCTATTATATCAGAGTTTGTCTATGGATACCATAATATATGCATACATCAGTCTGGATGTATGGTCTAAACAAACATGTACCAATGTAATGGATATATAGGGGTATTCTAACTGATAATATCAATATTTCCGAGGGTATGCAGTATACTATACATACCATGTACTATATACATGCGGACACCCACACCAATATAATGCAAATAGTGTGACATATATATGCATATGCATCACAATACAGTGGATTTGCATACAATCCTACCTCACCATGGGATATATAATTGTACTTATATGATATCCAACCTGGTATGTTCCGAGTGTATCCAGCATTGATTCCATCATGGTGCAATAACCTTATGTGTATACAATATATTATCCAGTTACATTGTGGGATTGGTTGGATATAACCGGTATACACCTAATACTCATGGGTAACAATATACCGTTATATATGGGAATAACCTCAGCTAACCTATCCTCATATATTGGTATGATAAGTACAATCATACATATAACAGTTATCAGGCAGTAACTAACAGTACCAATATATCATATATTATGTAAGATATATAATGAATGGATATTATCCCTATCATGATTGTACCTTGTCAAACGTAATACCCAAATACGGAGGTATACTCGGTTAACCCTGCCTTGAGCATCCGTCATCTCTTACGATTTCATGCCCGGGTCATACAATTGAATGTGTACATATAATGTGTTGGTTGGATAATACTGACTTATGTGATACTTATGCCAATATCGGATACACACGTTGGGTTGACCTGTGTATAAGGTTATATCCAGGAATCTATAATTAGCAATATCCTTGAATGCTCCCTAATTCATTTACTTTAACGTGCTCGGGCAAATTTTTCCCAAGAAGAAGGAAGTCCTTCGATAAGCTTCGAACACTTCTCCTTTTGGGTGTAGGATTTGCCGAGAGCCTCCAACTCGTTTATGATGTCGACGAAGCAAGCGTAATACTCCTTCATCTTCTCGCCCTGTTGCATATGAAACATTTCGTAATCTTTGTTAACAACTACGAGTTTAGAGTCTCTTACCCTACTCGTCCCTTCATGTAGAATGAGGAGGGAGTTCCAAATTTGATATGCACTCTTACATGTGCATATCTTATTGAAGTCCTCGGGCTCCAATGCACATTGCAAGGCGTTCATTGCCTTGGCATTGCTTACCTCCGTGGCGACCTCCGCGGTTGTCCATTTCTCAAAGTCTTCTTCGGCGGGCTCGACGTATTCCTTCATCGTGGTCCTCCATAGAGATGCACTCCAGAGGAAAGTTTCCATCCGGCATTTCCAGTACCCGTAGTTGGTACCGTTGAAGAATGGAGGCCTCGTTGAGGAATGTCCTTCCATCACCGAAGATGCTCCTTCACGGTTCCTGAAGGTGCCATAGTCGGAAGGTGGACGCACGGTCTTGTTGTCGTTGGCAGATATAGCTAAGTATCTGGCTCTGATACCAAATGTAATGCCCTACAAGCTACTGCACAAGTACTAGAGGGGTGGTGAATAGTACTTTAAAAATAACGAGGAGTATAATTCCTAATTATAGTGCAAACAACTACCAAATCAATTTGCGGAAGCTTAAATTGAAGACAACAACAAAATTAACAATGCTAACAAACGATATTACTGGGTTCGGATCCACCCAAGTCTCCCCGACTTGTTCCCGGCGATCCTACGTCCCAACCACCCGGATCCCCTCCGGATACTTGAGTTAGAAACCCTAACTCAAGATTTCCACTATGAAATACTTGTGAAAAACCTCCACAAGTCAAATCATACACAAAGTAATTTGTGACTCCCACAACCCGGGATCACAACCACACTCTCACAACCGAGAGTGAAACTTACAATATGAAATTGAAATGAAATAAGAAAACTTCTTACCGACAAAATACCTATGCCTTGAGTAATGCTTACGAATTAGGACAAGGATGATTTCGAGGAAGAAGAAGTGTCACCAAACCCTAGCTCCAAGATGTAGATCAGCGATGGAGAGCTATGGGGAAGTTGGTGACCTAGAATCAAGCACTTGGCTTGGAAGGCTTCACACTCAATGAATCTCTCTTTGGAAGTAAGAGTGAGGAGAGATTATTGAATGGAATGAATGAGCTTTGAATGAGCTTGGAATGATTTCTCTTGATCTCTAAACTTGCAATAATATCAGCCTTGAGTGCAATGAATGCAGCTCAACAAGTATTTATAGGATAGAGGAGAGAGAGAGAGAAATTCGAGTCATTAAATGCTCCAACGGCTCTTTTCTGTACCCAACTAGTCGGTCAAAGAACAACCACCGACCGATAACTTTGTTCAACCGATATCTTATTGCTATGATGTATCATTTTCACCATCTGTTACCGTATAGTTATGCTTGAATAGGTATAAGTGATATCCCTAGCATGGCTTCGCTTTTAGTTTTCACCCTTAGTGGGTTTCTTTACAAAAGGAAGAGATGGTGAAGTGGTGACTTTCTTGGTAGGATTGCTACATATAGTGTCTTTGACACCACTTGTGGATGCACCGAAGGATTGCCTCACAAAGGATATAATGACACTACTATAGAAAGTGCGAGCATTGGATGCATTCGCATTCACAAACCCAAGACCAACACGATGT
Source organism: Scilla litardierei (assembly GCA_030789695.1). NCBI lineage: Eukaryota > Viridiplantae > Streptophyta > Magnoliopsida > Asparagales > Asparagaceae > Scilla > Scilla litardierei. The sequence goes on from CM061136.1 coordinate 20,800,413, forward strand.
GTATCCGGAAATTGGTTTGCTTGCAAATCATCCAATTGTCCTTTTTTCTTATTGAATCTCACAATACGGGAGGACATGAGCTCATATTTCTCAGTAAGAGAAGAAATATTGGTATCTAAGGTGGACACCCATGCTTTGAGCTCGTGCACTTGAGTTTTAAGAGAATCATTCTCTAAACCCAATTGTGTGTGTCGTGTAACTAGATCACTATTATCCTTAGGATGTGTTTGATCTAGTTGAGATTTGAGGTTATTCACCTCATCTCTCAAAGTGACATTTTGAGAAGCTAAGTTTGCTTTCTCAAGAGTTAAAGTATCAACAATGGTGTCATTGTTGATAATGCATGGAATGGATGACTTGCTAACATTCAATTTCTTTAAGCTGGTATATCTAAGCACTATAGATTGGTATTTAGCAAATAATTCTTCATTTGCAATACGAAGTAAAAGACCCCTTACATGCTTTGAAGTCTTTAGTTGAGGAGGTGCACATGGACTCTGCCATCGTCGATCTGCTTGACAGGTAGGATGTTGAGATACGTACGTGTTCTTATCTTCCTACGAGTAATTCCTCCATAGGGGTTCTCTCTTCATCTCATTAATGGAGATTATTTTCTGAAATTATCGTGGAGCAGGGAAAGACTCATTTATCATGGGCATCCGAGAAATTTTGGCTTCGACCAAGCCATCTCTTATTGCTATTACAGAAGCGTGCATCTCGAAGGAGAGAGCTTGAGACATGGTACGTATACTAAACTTCTCTAAGTATATTATTGTTGATCTGATGGGATATTTAGTTGTGTTGTGGCTTTGTTGGGATAGTGAAGTTCGAGACATGGAATTGTGTTATTCGTCCTCCCACTTGATTCATGTGTTGGTTAGTTAAAGTGGGTATCATACATTTCTATTATTAGTTGTTTATACTCCTCCGAGTAGATCTGCTCGATGGAGATTATGGGATCAACTGGAATACTTTGCCTTTGTAGTGGATTTACATTAGATGGTTATGGGGGAATGTAATGAAATCCTCTCTTCAAATGAGCCGAAAGGTGGTACCCTTCCTTATTTCTCTCGTTGTCAATGTTGTCGTCTAGTGGCCTTTTGGGTCTTCAATTTATTGGTTCCCCTTTCACTTGGTGTAATAGGCGGCATAGATTTTCCAGAGTGTATGAGAGGTTGGATAGGGCCGTTGCTAACTCCACTTAATGTACTCTTTTTCCTCATAGTATAGTCAGATATTTGCAGTGAGTATTCTCGGATCACTGTCTTCTTTTATTGCAGTTTGAGCCTCATATTTTTTGGATTATCTTAAGAAGCATGTTTGTTTCAGGGTATGTGGTTCATGACCGATGGTTTCAAGCAATCATTGTCAGAAATGTGGGCCAGGACCGCTGGGGATTGGACATCTAAATTGAGATAGGTGGTTGGTGAACTTAAAGTTTGGACTCTACACTCATTAGGTAACCTCTTTTGCAAGAAAAGGTGGCTACAAGGTAGTAATAATGGGGTTCAGAGGGAACTCCTCTATAAAAAGTCCCACCAATTATGCAGGCTGGAGGATAGTTTATTGAAAGAATATGATGATATCTTGTCTCAAGAAGAATTTTTTTGGGCCCAGAAATCTAGAATAGATTGGCATTTTCATGGGTTTATGAATACCGGTTATCATGCGTTGCCCCAAATTGATATTAATTTATATCATGGTATAATATATGTGATAAATATATTGTCAATGCATAATTCCACGCAATTGTTATTACAGAAGCAGCAGCAGCAGCACGAGCAGACGTACCCTCAGGGGCACGAGCAGCAGATCCAACAAGCTCCTGGAGCTCAGCCTCATCCATCTCTTCCTCGTCAGAAACAGATAGTCCGCATAATTCAGAATTGCCATGCTGAACATGGACTATATGGGTCTAATTTGGGAAAGTTTGTTCTCTTATAATTTAATTGATTTGGACATATCTTGAGATCATATGCCGTCACGACACTATGTTATTCATACACGGCACTCTTTTTATATTGCCCCAGTGATTATGTGCATTATCCAAAAGATATAGCAAAGTTTGATGTGAGTGTATTGACTCATTGGTATTAGAAATTAATAGCAAATCATTAATAGAGACCCACTCTGTTAATAAGACAATAAGACAATCATCACTTGATATAATGTGCCGTAAACACCACCGGTATCCTCATGGTGTCCATTAGTGCGAACCCCCAGATATGTGTGAGTGCTAGAGTGATAATGTGGTCTTGAGCTATTGTGAGTACAAGTATGCTTGCCCAACTACTATAGTGATATCCTTACGGACGTACTCGTAATTTGCTTTGTTACGAGTACACTGCTGGGACCACTTGATACAAGATATCTATAGTATGACATGAAGTGGGTTGGGGACTAGTATCACATTTGATGATTATGTTATTTGGCATATTGTATATCGGATTAATTAAGGGCAATCATGAATTGTCACTGACTAGTAAATCTTAACCTGGCTTACTTAATTATTATTTTAGTCATAATAATAGGGTATTACGTGCATTTTGGGTATTGACTATCTAGTATTCAGAACCAAGGATATAATTATGCTAACGTGTATTTAAAAATATTAACTGCTATCACCTTGATGACATTTGGTACGGGCATACTAATATTAACATTTTAGGGTTGGCCATGTCTATGTATCCCAGTTGTGTGTGTCTATTATAATATGACATTAAAAATATCATATTGGGTATCATCAAATCCCAATGTAACATATTTGACAATCAAGTACAGGGATATGTGTGGATATGGGCAAGTACCAGTGAATATATCATAGCATGGGCAACACCCGTGTACATTAAATTATACATTAGTCTGTATCTATGCTACCGTACATATGTAATTATAATTAGCTAACAGATACTAGTGGCCATCGGTAAATCTAGTATCTATAGCTCATGATATGATATTCAAGTATCGGTATGTGCATAGCATGTATTCCCGCTACATATATATAGGTAACAATGGTCCCAAGCAAGGCTTATGACGCATTAAATCCGCATACGCCATACCCATTATATGCCGGGCACCTATACATATTGAAAGAAAAATGCATATGAAATATTCATATAGCCAAAAACAATATAAAACTGCAAAAAATCCCATATCCTTATCTCCATTTCTATATAGAACTAAGACATGGCAAAGTTTATGGGTTCTAGGAGTCTTGAAATGGTCATAGTGTGGTGATGCTTTACCTTGATTGAATTTGCTAAATTCATTCCATGAAGTATAACAAAATACCACGCATGCTTGAAAATGTTTGATCATGACATATTATATGGTTTAGAGAATGAGTTGTGGACATTGGTTTTATTTCTGTGAACTTAGTATATTGCGTGATAAACTATGATATGATATAACTATACTCTTATTTTATTACTTATCAAGTTCATTAAATTTATTGAAATCCACGTTATTTTAATTTGAGGGAGATTTAAGTATTTGTTGTGTATATGTGTTCAAGTTTCAAATTGACGTGTGTTCACGAGATCTTGCATACCTTGGGCTCTTGTATTTTCTGAATTTGAGATTGAACCCCTTGTCTCCATTACACACCACCGCCTCACATCTCCATTGTATCCCTCTCCCGTGTTAGCTTTTTACTAGTCTTCCTCGAGGACGATTAAGAGGTAAGCTTGGGGGATTTGATGCGTCATTATATTCCACATTTTATCTATATGATTACACGTCAAAATGATTGCTCAAATACATATTTCATACGCTTTTACGCTCATAATTGGAACTATTGTACTTTAAGAGCGTTTGGTTGCATTTCAGGAAATATCGAGTGATTTGGAGTATATTGGAGGAGAGAGTGTGTGTTTCGACACCGAAGCTCATGAGGCGCCGCATTCAGTGACTCAAAGCTACTGGGGAGCAAGGAAGGGGAAAGAGAGAAGGGATGAAGAAGAGGAGAATGAAGAAAGCATGGTTCTATAATACCATGACTCATGGATTCCAGGTCACTCGATCGAGCTATGATGCGGCGAAGGAATTGTGCGATCCAAAGTGCTTAAAACAGGACAGTCGTGCACTCTTTTTAAATCTACTATCACCTGGAAGTTTTTAGTATTTTTCTGATATTTTTTTCCAGATAGTAGACTTCACGACGGTTCCAAAGCCACCAAGAATGCACCAATCAGTGGTCAGATGAGATATGTGGAATTTCTGCAAGCTGATACTGTAGTGCTGAAATCTGTTCTTGACCGCCTACTCGACCGAGCAACCACCTACTCGACTGATCAACTACTTACTCGGTCCGAGCAAGCAGTGCGATGTTTTGGGCGATGGATTCAGACTTCTGACGACTCGACCGAGCAGCCATTTACTCGACCGAGCAGCTACCTACTTGGTCCGAGTAGAACCTACTCGGTCCGAGCAGACAGAGCGATGTTTTGGGTGATGGGTCCAGACTTCTGACGACTCGACCGAGCAGCCACCTACTCGGACCGAGTTGTCGTGGGCCCAGAACGTAATTGCGTCCGGATCTTCTCTAGGGCACGACTTTGATAGGGTTTTAGGAAAGGATATATATTGTTTGGTAGCCGTCATTTTGGGTGAGACTTCGGAGAGTTTTTTAGTTAGATCTATCATGTTTTGGGAGACGATCTTTTGGGAGTTAGGCTATGCCATAGGCCCCTCCCTTGTACCAAGATAAGTACTTTTGTCCTTTTTAATTCCATTGTTATTTCTTTGTGATATCTTATTGAATATCTTTTTGATGCAAGCTATGATGAATTCTCTTGCTATTATCGAATCTTATATTGCTATCATGCATGAGTAATTCCATATACGGCTAAGGGATTAGCCCATGGATCTTAGGATCTAGATGCAAAGATAGGATTTTTATGATGGATTGGATGTAAAAGGGGTTGTATTTTGGTTGATCTAGCAAAATCCCTAGGAGAACTCGTACTGAGATCGTGCCCACGGTCGGTGGAATCGATTAGCTTAAGGAGTATCCTATGGATTTAATTAGGGAGTTAGTGGATTCAACCGAGGTACGTGACCACGCCCGGCTCGTGACGGCTATCACCATTGCGTCAATAAGAGCCACCAAAATACCTCGAAGCTCTAACCCACGAGAGTGGTATGAGTTGAGAGCATTCAAATCACGAGAGTGGTGAGATTATTATAGATCCTTAATGCACATACCGTATGCATCTATCGCGCAAGCGGGGTGAATACGTTATGTTAGATTCATGATGCCTAGACGCATGAATTCACTTCCTAGATGCTACAATCTCCAATAAAACCAATGCAACGTAAGAGTCCTAGCCTAGTGTCGACATCCGACGGTCCTAGTGGCGAGTCCTAAAGCCTTAGTCTTTTTATATTTTATTCTTTTATATTGTGTGGAATCCCTTGTTTGCAATATCGAGTGACACGACCTTCGCATCCATACAACATTCCATATTTCACATCCACCAATAAACCCGCAAGTGTAACTCAACCTAGGAGTAGATAGGTAGTATAGCATCGCTTCCCCGTGTTCGATACCCGCTCGCCACTATACCATGCGCTTACGGTAAACGACATCGTTTCGGAGTTGATTCTGGATGGATCAAGTTTATGGCGTCGTTTTCGGGGATTTATCTCCGTGTAATTCACGCTATAACTAGGTTCCTCTAGGGTTAGTTTTAGATGCATCCGGGTACACTCTTGTGCGGTGGAAAATAGGCATTAGCGTGACCCATGTGTGAAACATGCAAGTGATCATTTAAAGCATTCACACAAGAAATATTTCTACCATGCATAAGAACATGAGTATCATGCAACAAATAAGCAGGTTCAATTCTAGCATGCAAACAATGTAGATTATTCCTATGCGTAGATACAACATGCATATGCTTTTGAATGAGCTTCTCAATAGCTGCATAACCAGAATATAGATATGCATGATTCCTCTTTGGCTTTATAATCTTCGTCGATTTCTTGCCAATAGAGGCTTTGGATGTGACTAACTCCTTAGAAGGCTCCCCCATAAATTTATTTTGGGTGCTTTTAGAGGAAGAGCTTGGTTTGGTCACTCTCAAAGTAGAGGATCTCACAATCTTGTCCTTACTCAATTGAGTAGACAATAGCTCACACTTCTTCAAAAGTGAAGAAATATCATCATCCCTCTTGGATAGACATGAGCTAAGCTCACGACATTGAGATTTGAGAGCATATGTCTCATTTCTCAAAGCATCAATTTGAGAATCCTTCTCAAGATTGATAGAGTCACTATGCAAGTGCACATTCTCCAATTGGAGTTTGAGAGAAGCATGTTCATCTCTCAAAATACTAATCTAAGAAAGAAAACCATCTTTCTCAGTATGCAATGAATTTAATTCTACTACATGCATGGCATACAAACTCTCTTTAACAGATTTGTGAAAATCATTCACATAATTAATTTGAGTTTTAAGAGAGTCATTCTCTTCACGCAACATGCACACACGTGAACCAAGAGCACTATTTTCTTGATTCAATGTAATGATTTGTGTCTCATCACGAGGTTTAGATGATAATTATGTGTGTATGTGTGTGTGTGCACGCGCACGTGCGCATCTCTCTTAAGCTTGTTATTTTTTAATTTGAGAGAGGTATACTCAACTAACAATGCCTTATAACTAGCAATTATATCATTGTGTTGAATAACGAGAGAGTTACGAGATACCTCATTGCCATCGATGCTCTCATCATCGCAAGACTCGATCTCCTCTCCAAAATCCCCATTGAGACACTCCCATATCATATGTATCGTCTCGAAATTCTTCATCATCTTTCTAATTTTCACTGAGATGCAATTTAGCAAAGCATTATGGACATGAGCCTCCGAAGTAATATTCTTTGATGCAATTTTCTCATCAAGCCAATGGTGCATGGACTTCCTCCATTTTGAGTAGGATTTTCCTTTGAAGACAGGAGGAAGAGAGGATTATTGTTGAGACATAGATGTCATGCTTGCAAAAGCCACCAAACCAAGGCTCCGATACCACTTATTGGGACCTATGGCTACACAATACACTAAACAAGGGCGTAAATAGTGTAAAGAAAAGAAAACCGTATAATTAAAAAGTTACAAGAAATTAAACGCACTATGCAGCGGAAATAAACACAATATGCTCAATAACAAATAGAAATGACGCCAATGCAAACACAAAAACAAGGCACATCATGGTTCGGATCCCTACCTAATGATCCTACTCCAGTCCCACGTCGCAATCGTACTCCAAGGATTTCACTGGCCCTTCCTGCGCATAAATCAACCAATTCCACAACTCGGTGCTTGATTGAAATTCTCCCACTATATGAGTACAAATGCTCCCTAGTTGGGGTACGAAAACTCTTCACGAGTACAATCGCTACACCGGAATAATCCTTAAAACGGGATATGGAGAAAAACTCTCCAAGTGGAGTAAACCACCCGACAATGTACTCACAACCCGGGTACTAGGTTTCGTAATGAAAGAAACGAAAATACAATCTTACTTATGCCTTGAATAGATCTTACCAAAGTGTGTATGAGGGCATGGAAGATTGAAACCACTAAGTGCTGGATGAAGATGAGCTTTGATGCACTTGGAAAACTTCTCCAATAGCTAGGGCTAACCACCACTAGATCATGCTATGAAAGTATGGAAAAGAAAGAGGGAAAAGGAAATAACTTCAATAAAAGAACTCAACAAGACACACACAAAGTGTTCTAAATATGCTGGAGTGGTGCCAAAAAAATGCCTCTCAAACAAGCTTAAATAAGCTCACAAATTTGCACAAAAAATCGAGAAACTCACACCTCAAAAATCACAGCTGATCACTCCATATTTTACACCCTTTTTCTGCATGTTTGCATGCCACTTTGATCGATTATATCGTGTTTTTCATGATTATTCGACAATATTGCGATGCTTTTCACTATTTCTTGTTTTTGTCGTATTTCAGGAGATATGGAGCGATTTGGAGCGATTTTGAGATCAAGAGGATTTGCACCCACTCCGGAGTGTCACCCACAGCTCTTTTGAGGGCCATTCAGCGATGGAAGATGAGTGGAAGAAAAAGGAACTACGTAAGAGCGACGAGGAGGAGAAACGAAGAAGATTGGGCTTCTACAGCATGTCACTCAGCCGAGTGAAGCACTCACTAGGCCGAGCAAAGAAACTCGCTCGACCGACCAGACCGGACACACACAGCAGAAGAATATCACCGTGCCCTTGGCCGAGTGACGAAAGACCACTCGGCTGAGTACGAAGATCCCCTCGCCCAAGTGGCACGAGAAAATCCATCAAAAAGAGGCCGATTTATTGGAATTTTACAGTCGATCTGAGAGTTCCGACTCGGCTGAGCATGGAATGCCCCTCGGCTGAGTGAGTAAAGCCACTCGGCCGAGTCACCTCCAAAGACAGATCCCCGAAAACCCCTGGCTTACTGGAATTCTACAGGGTTTGTCACTCGGCCGAGTGACATGTTTGCCGATGATAAAAGTAACATGATTGGGGTAACACATGTATTTAGTGTATCCTGTTATATGTTAGGGACATGAAAACAGGATATTTGAGGGCCTCGATTAGTTGCTTATAATACCAGATATCAGTAACATACCAGCAGTAACCACATGGGTACTGAGATTAACTTGACCTTCATTATAGACCTTGGTTGATCCAATAGGGATATCCATTGTATACATCCTGTATACAATATAATATCCAACCTGATTGATTATATACAGGGTATATAACAACAAAATATATGTTCCAGTACAATTAGCTAACTATTAATGCTATGACCGTGTGTATTATGACATTATATATATATGGGTACCTTTAGAAGGATTATATATTCCTATTAATCCCATTATATAATAAGCACATCATATTTAAATAATCACATAGTTGATAAAATACTATGTAATTAAGATTGCGATATGGCCAACTCTATCCCATTATATACCTGTAAACATGAGGCATAGATATTTATGAGTATGCTGGTTGGATAAATACACCCTTGAATGGGATTGGTAGGGATCTATCCCATATTGGCCTAACTTATGATACCTAGCATGTATTCACGAGGAAGATATATGTAGGCCCTATAATTAAGAAGTCATTATGTATGCTAGGGCATGTTAATACAGTATACATATCATTGACTGTGTTAACATACATATGTATACGTATGTGATACATATGTATATATCGATACTGTACGTATACTTTTAATTATAAGGTTTATCCAGTACTTAACCCATATCCCATGATTATCGTAATATAATAGTAATTAGGTACGTTAATAGGTGATATTATAGATACCATGATATGGGTATTACCGTTATTAATTACCATATACATGATGTCTCCGATATACAATATTATATATACTGATAAATGTTATTAATATCCACATGGTGATACTGATAACTAATTAGTATATCAACATCAGTATATCAAATTACACTCTTGTAGAGATATAATTATTTTATCCTAATCAAGGTGTCATCTTAGTCATATTATAGCACCATACATGTAATAAATGTATATGTACCATGTATGCATATAGCTTAACTGCCATCTGTTTGACTAATAGCCTTAGGCAAATACCGGTTAACACTGATATAATGTCAATTGGACCATCCATATATTAGTTACCCTAACATGTATTATTGTACATGTACCAGGACCAGCCTAAATAACTCATAAGAAGTGGTTACCCTAGTTGGTGTATTACTCATCCCAGAATATAACAATAAAATGGGATGGCGGAATGTAAAAATGGATATTTGCTAGAAATTGTAGTCGCACTAATGTTACACATGCGTGTTCGGTGTTCCAAAGATTTTCTTAACTGATGTTATCTTAACTGCTTGTTATATCCTTAATCATATGCCTTTAAGTATGCTTAATAGCCAGAATCCTAATGCGTGTTTCCTAAAAATGTGTTTCATGGCAATCGGGGCAAACGTTGTTCCTCATGCACAGAACCAGGAAGCTGACGAGCACGCTGGTCATAATAAGTAGGGTAAGTATATATTTTGTCAATAAAGTTTTGGTGTACTTTGATCATTTTGAAAGTGTTGAAAGTCTGATCCGATTTCAGATTATTTGGTTGTGCAGTATAATATAAGCATGCAATGACATAAGCAAGCTATATGCTTCATGGAGTTCCAAGACTACTCAAAATACACGGTAGTATCTTAGCCAAATATGGAAGCCTAGCACAACATCTTCCCGGATATCGAATACTTTCATAACCAGGATGGATATACAGATATCACATTTGATGCAGCCTAGTTATATTAGTTATAGTATGGCCATATTTGTATTAGGTTTCTGAATACAATTGCACGATACATATGGTAAGAGGTATTGATAAACTAGTTCACCTTCCCGATATACATATCATTGCACGATAATATTAGTTATATGTACTAGCTTACATATAACTAATAATACCATATATGATACTTGTACGATGTTGTGTAGTTCGTGGATATGGCTATGGTTATACATATCATTGCTAATAGTGTAAGTATCATCCATAGCTATCATACAAGTTGAGGATATCGTTATATAACGGGGCTGTCCAATCCTATCACCATGGGATATAATATGTATACTGGGCATAGATATGCATAGATACCCATGTATTGAATATTCCGGCAAACTGGTTATAATAAACTAAAACTGAACCTGTATATCCATACCAGATTACAAATCATAGGATAAATACACCCTTTCTTTATACCCAAAGTTGCGAATAATAGATATATTCCCATTTGTATAATGCCATGATAAATACCAGTGAAGGACCATATTGGACTAACCACGTATATATAACCCTAGTATATCCCAAATACTATACTTAGATAGGATGGGCATTTGTCATCCATAAGATACCCGCTAGTATCAAGCTAGGATCAATACCCTACCATTATATACCTAATATGGATATAATATATGTATATCTAGTTACTTAGATATACCCTATCTTGTATGCATAGGTACGATATATGTCTGGAATGTATACCTCATATATCATACTATCAGGAATATAGCATTTGGCGATCCATCCCATGGCTTACTGGAATCCTTGATAATGTGTGATTATATGTCAACATTGATTATAAGGGTACTGGTCAATAACCGGGATTGTAACCAGTAATTCATGGCATTATAAATTATCTAGTACCCATGATATCTTTAATGAGTATTACATTTATGTCTAAAAAGGTATAGTATCTTATGGCTGATTACACGCATATATGTGGGGGTATCTGTCAATGTTGTTATTATGTTCAAGCTAGTACTCCTTGAGTCCAGGATATATCGTAAGCCCCAATACCTCCTCGTTATAATATGCATTCTAATGATATTACTGAACTACGTAGTAGGCACCCTCGACTCCGGAAACACTAAGCTCGCAACGATAATACCCAACGCTTCATCCTGCCGCTCCCGCGCGCTAGGATTCGACGTCTACGCTAAGGGCGTGAGCTATGGCTAGGGAGTCAACCGCCAAGTTTATTCCCCCTTGGCCCAACGGTCAAAGGCGGTCTTTTTCCCACCGATGACAATAAAACACCCCGTGTAACCGGTAGATTCCTAATCCATATCGATTTCCTAGTCCTATGGACGCATCGGGGGGAGCCCACGAAGGGGTTTCCACCAAAATCCCAGATTTGAGAACTACTCACACATATTTAGTAAAAAGCGATCTAAAGCAAAATCGACCGTAAAAATCATGATCAGGCGATTGAAAAGCAGTAAGAGTAATGCTAATAACACTATATAAAAGTTTGACAAAGATCGGAAAACTTACAAATATCTGAAAAATTACAGCCGTCAAGAGAGAGAAAAAAAGCAAAAAATAACAACTCCCGTTTCTGGAAAACCTAGGGGTCCTATATATAGAATACGAAATCACCCGATCGGGTGAAAAATCACCCAATCGGGTGAAACGTCACCCGATCCGGTGACCTGCTTCGTTTCTTCGGTAGCGCAGAATAGGATTCCACCTGGTCACCACGGCATAGTCGGATGAAGGTTGAAGTTGATCGGTTGGATCTTCGTGCCGTCGGGTGAACCGGTCGGTTGATCTCAGCTATTTATAACATGTAGCTTGGTTAAGTAATACGACATTAATACTAGATCAGCATTGACGTTGCAGTAGGAGGAGGAACTTGATGATATTATACTGCTGCATCTATGCTCGTATATATTGCTTAACCATTAATAGTCGCCTCCTTAGCTTGGTGTATTAATACTGGACGGTAATTTTTTAATAATATGATTAATACAGGACATTCATTGATACCACGTACTGCTTGCCACGACCATAAAGCCATGCCCCGTCACGTCCTTCAATGCTAATGTATATCTAGATTTCCAAAATATGATAATATGATTCAAGCCAAAAATACAAATCCATGGATATAACACGAAATTGCCTGATAATAATTACGAATGCTACCATTAGTCAGATGATAATAACCATTAGTCACATGATCATTGATAGGCTGGCGATATATACGTATTTACCATTAATAGTAAACGGGTGCCTGGATATAACATGAACATGATACTTGCATTCGTAATTCAAGCAAAATTATCCTTGAATGCTGCATTCGTAATTTTGGAAATGTAGATATAGTGATACATGTTATTGTCTTTATCATTGTTCACGACCTTCATCCTGGGATTTTATTAATCCATCACCAACATGTATCTGTTTAATGGCAACCAGATACATGTTATTAAGAGTCTGTAGAGATACCATTAAAATTACAGGTTCTTGCATTTAAAATTTCATAACAATAAGAGAGTACTTGAAAGGAAATTTGCATTCATTAATAAAAGAGATAATATCCAGCATAATATCAAGTCTAATAAAAGAAGCCCAGCATGGCTACAACTAGAAAAAGGAAACTAATTGTGTGACGCATCCAACCTAAGCAAAAGTAAAGCGGTACTACGCACCAAAACTAGAAAGTAGCAAACCTCTGTAAGACAGCAACGGCGATGGACCTCTAAGTCTGGTCCTCGTCTGGAATACACTCCGGGTCAACGTCCTTCGGCTCCAAGTCCTCAGATAAGGTCGGCTCATCTGTGTACTTTATCTCGGTACCTGACGTACAATATCCAAGAGAAAGGAGCTGTACATCAGGTAAAGTCTACAAGGAAAGGCGAGAAAGACTTGTTGGAAGCAACGATCTAGGATCTTGGTTTGATGATGACAAACGTGCGAACTATTTAACGTATGTGCTACGTGTATTTCAGGATTGGAAAAGGGGTAAATCTTGAGGAGTTGACTAAGTCAACGTGTTGGAGAAATCGCTATTCATATAGCATCCTAGGAGAGAAAGGAAGTGTGTGCTCAAAGAAGTTTGACTTGGTCAATATAATGGGAGATGAAATCTATTTGAGATTTGGTCAAATCAATTAGGGAGAATTGTTGCTACTCATTTCCTTTTCAAATTCCAATTCAAATCCTACTACATCTCAAAATCCTTTAATCATGGGATTCTCCTTTATCATCATTGATCTCCTCCTAATCCTATATAAACCCTCCTCAGAGAACCCTAAGAAGTGCGCCAACAAAAATTAAGAAGAGGCCGGCCCTTCAAATAATTATCAAGAGTTTGTTGTTCGTTTCTCCAAGGAGCCGCCGACGTGATTCACAAAATCCCTTCTCAGCCGAAATTAAAAACCCCCTCCCTCATCAAATAACCAATGAAAAAAGAGTCCAAGTGCCGAAATTCTTTTACCCCTTTCGTTGAAAATCTAAACGCAATTCTTATTCCCCTTTGAGAGAAACCCAAGAAAGGACAGCCAAAATTTTTAAAACGCATCTCCATACAAATTGCTTTGTTTTTTCTTTTGACAGGGACAGGCTTGCGTATGTTGCCTTGTTCATTCACAGGCCGAAGCATTGACAAGATCCCCAGGCCGCATTCATATTTTAATTTCTAAGAGAGGCCGAAATATATGTTCATCAGAAGTACATGTGCATCACAAAGTTAATGCGATCAAGCCCATCACGTGCTCAAAGGTAAAGTAACGTAGCTTATTATTTTTCAATACACTAATTTTCTTTTGTGTCTTGCAGGTGCAATCATGTTGGCATGCACATTGGAATTAATTAAAGTGGCCACTAATATTGAAGAGAGAGAGCTTAGCATTTTTTTAATTATTAACTCTCTTTGATTCCATCCATTTTGTTTGTAACCGAAATAAGCCCAGGCTTTTTTTGCACAGTACTTCATGCGATAATATTAATCAAAAGGGGGCTCTCTGTTGTTTTTCAAGTTCGGAACATTTTTTGGGGAATCCGACTGCCGCAGGAGCTCTTCGCATGCGTAAATCCGAAGAGTCCGCACAGCAGATTTTTTTTTAGGGCGCCGACACAGGAAATTAGGGAAGCGAAGCAAAGGCCGCAAGGAATCATTGTTTACAATGTGAGGTGTCGCAAGTTGCAATCTTTGGTGAGGTGCCGTAAGTTTCAATCTTTGGCGAAGGGCGCAAGTCTCATCGAGAGGGGAGCCAGACTGTTGAGTGGACATCAGAGACTACTACTTGTCAGACGAGATCTGACATGTGCTGATTGACGAAGACATCGCCGCTACACGAACTGAGCCTTCTAAACTCTGCTATTTATTATTTTGTGTAGTCGTTGTGTTAGATCTTCGTAGGGGAAACTTTACCATCTATTTTGTGACTATTTTGGGACTTGTCTAGTTGGGACTAGACAAGTAGGACCCAGCTAGTTTGGGACTAGCTGGTAGAAAGCTTTGCTAGGATTGATAGTGAGAGAAAACACTGTGTGTGTGGTACTGAGAGCCTGGCGAGTGTAGAGACGTAGAGGGTGCTCTGAGCGTGCTCTAACTTGTGGTTTTGTACCTATTGCGCTATTCAATACTAGTTCTGCTTTGGGGCTGGAGTAGGTCGTTGGGACGACCGAACCAGGGTAAATCTGCTGTGTACTCTGTGTCTGCATTTTATTTACTCTGGTTGTGCTATAACTGCGTGAGCATATTCGTGGGTTGCACGAATTATTTTTATTAGCCTATTCACCCCCCCTCTAGGCTAGGATCCAGATCCAACAAGTGGTATCAGAGCAGGTTTTAGGATCTAGCCTAGGATTGACCATGAATAACCATATGGATAGTGCTTTTGCTGAGGGTCAGTCTGTTTCCCGTCCCCCTAGATTTAATGGAGGTGATTATGCATATTGGAAAAATCGAATGAAAATCTACATTATTTCTGTTCAGTATAAAGCTTGGTAAATAATTGAAAAAGGATATAAACTGCCTGTTATCAAAGTAGAAAATGTTGAGATTGAAAAACCAAATGAAAAATGGGATGATAATGATTGGAAATCTTATTCTTTAAATGCTAAAGCTATGAATGCTCTCATTTGTGCACTTGATAAATCTGAATATAATAGAATCTCACATTGTTTAACTGCGCAGGAAATATGGCATACTTTGGAGGTGACGCACGAGGGAACGTCACAGGTGAAGGAGTCTAGACTTGCACTTCTGAGCACGGAATATGAGGGATTTCGCATGCTACCATCAGAGACCATATCAGAAATGTTTACGAGGTTCACCAACATTGTCTACAAGTCTAGTTCGCTCGGTAAGCCATATTCTAGCCTTGAGCAGGTGAGAAAGATATTAAGAGCACTGCCAAGCTCTTTCAGGCCTAAAGTTACTGCCATCCAAGAAGCGAAGGATCTATCGCAGATGAGGGTGGAGGACTTAATAGGTAATCTAATGTCCCACGAGCTTGAATTGCAAAACATGGATAAAAGGGAGAAACCTGAGGAGAAGGAGAAAGCTACCAAGCCACTTGCTCTGAAAGCTGACGAAAGTGAAGAAGAAGATGATGACATTGCGCTAATGGTCAGAAACTTCAGAAAGTATGTCCAGACCAAGCAAGAAAGAACAAAAATGACACCCAGGTTTAATCACTCTAACTTTTTTCAGTCTTCTAAGCAAACTTATGATCAGAATGCTACTAATAGAATGACTTGTTTTAAATGCAAGAAAAGAGGACATCAAATGAGGGATTGCCCATATGAGACAGCTCAGGTAGCTAAAGAAAAGGGAAAATCCAAGGTGCTAACTTGGGATATGGACAGCGAAGCTGAGAGTGAGGAGGAAGAACATGAAGCCCACTCATGCATGTCATTGATGGGAATACACGATGAGGTAATTTCTGGTAGTAAAACTGAACTCCTTACTCTTTGTAAAGAAATGCAAGATAAAATAGTAGAGCTTGAATCCATTATAGATGATTATCAAAATGAGAACTTTGAAATGCAACAATCTGAATATGAAATGTCTAAAGAGATCGAAAAACTCAAAATTGATATTGTTGCTCGTGAGTCTACTATTGACACTTTGAAAAAGGAAAAGTCCAGTTTTAATGATGAAGCACCTTGCCTCTCTTGTCCTTCCTTGATGAATAATATTAGCATGCTTAAACTTGATTTGATTAAGCTCGAAACTGAAAAAGACTATGTGATTAGAGAGCTTAATGATAAATTTTGCATGTTGGATAATGATTTTAAAAGAAAAATGATTAAATTTGAAAAGAAGGAAGAGGAAAACAAGAGAGCTTTTATAAGTAAATGCATATTGCTTGTGGAAGAAAATAAATTGTTGAAATCCAAAGTCTCTAATCTTGAATTGGCCATTAAGAAATTCTCTATGGGAAAACAATCACTGGATACTATTTTAGAGAATCAACTATATGGCAATAACAGAAGAGGACTTGGATTTGGTTTGAAAAATGTCGAAAAGCCAAAATTCAAGAAATTCCACAATGCACCCTCTATTGCAAAGAACAAATATGCAAAGTGCTTTACTTGTGATAGTGTAGGCCACACTCCATATTATTGTAAATTTAGGAACACAAATATCAAGTTTAAACAAGTGTGTGTTCCTAAAACTATATTGGCTAACACTAGTGGAACTTGTTGGATTCCAAGGTCACACTTAACACCTTTCATGTAGGTGTGATGGAGTTTTGGAGAGGAGCGTTAAATTCAATGTCTCATTCTTTTAGCTCCTTCGTCAAAAAGCGACGAGAAGGTATAATTTTTATCCATCTTTGCATTTCATTGCATACCTTCATAGATTTGTTTGTGTGCTTGATTTATTTTTATTTGTGTGCTTGCATGCATGATTTTTTTTAAATGTTTTTATTTCTGAAAAAAAAATTGAAAAATCAAAAATCAAAAAATTGTGCTTATTGATTATCCTCTTATAAATCTCTTAAGTGGTATTGCATGAATGATCAATTCTATCCCTTGTAGAAGTCAATCCATTATTGTTGTAGCTACACGAACATGATGTTATTCTTTTTAGTAGCCATAACATGTCTCATAAGTTTTAAACTTGACTTCTACACATACATTTGCACTTTCACGATATTTGACTTCTTAAGTACTTTTGGAGATTCTTTTGAAGAATAATGGAAAGTGAATGTAGAAATGATTAATTTCTGAATTTTCTAAGGGATATGAAGTGTTTGGCCATGAATAAAAAATTGAGCACAAAAGAATTGCAAATGAAAAAAAATTGAAAATTGCTCCGTATGAAAAATGGATACACTTCATGGCTAATACACAACCCACGAGTATCCAACTTGTGCTAAATGAGTAATCATTAGCGTTGGTGTATATAACTCGTCAAGCAATGCCACCCCACATTTAAAAGTCCTTTTAGGCCATGTTTTGGGGTTCGGTAACTTGAACTCATCTTTGATGAGGTGGGAAAAATCAATCCTAGTGATATTCATGAAAAATTGGAAAATACGGATTGATTTGGTTGATTGTTCTGAAATTGAATCTCCTCTTGTACTTTATGTCTATATCACTACACTTACACAAAGGTGGAGAAGTCTTGTTATGAAATCCTATGAGCTTGGATTGTCTATTTTGTGGAAAACTCATGCAAATTGCATGCTACATTTAATAATGGTTTATTTTTGCGTGGAATATTTTTGTGACTTCATTAATCCACTTTTGGTGATTACAAAGGGGGAGAATATTAAGAAGATTTGATGTCGGTATTATTAAGAAGATTTGATGTCGGTATTATTTGTTGAAGGGGGAGCATGAAAAACAACTTAAATAATGAAGGGGGAGCTTGAGAGAAGGGGGAGCTTGAGAGAAGGGGGAGCATGCTCTTTTATTTACTATTTACTGTGCATGCTTTGTAATGCTTGAATGACTCATCTATACATCATATTGCATTACACCCTTCAACACACTTCACACACCCATACTTATTGCTCAAATCTTTTATAGGTTTGTCATCACCAAAAGGGGGAGATTGTTGGAAGCAACGATCTAGGATCTTGGTTTGATGATGACAAACGTGCGAACTATTTAACGTATGTGCTACGTGTATTTCAGGATTGGAAAAGGGGTAAATCTTGAGGAGTTGACTAAGTCAACGTGTTGGAGAAATCGCTATTCATATAGCATCCTAGGAGAGAAAGGAAGTGTGTGCTCAAAGAAGTTTGACTTGGTCAATATAATGGGAGATGAAATCTATTTGAGATTTGGTCAAATCAATTAGGGAGAATTGTTGCTACTCATTTCCTTTTCAAATTCCAATTCAAATCCTACTACATCTCAAAATCCTTTAATCATGGGATTCTCCTTTATCATCATTGATCTCCTCCTAATCCTATATAAACCCTCCTCAGAGAACCCTAAGAAGTGCGCCAACAAAAATTAAGAAGAGGCCGGCCCTTCAAATAATTATCAAGAGTTTGTTGTTCGTTTCTCCAAGGAGCCGCCGACGTGATTCACAAAATCCCTTCTCAGCCGAAATTAAAAACCCCCTCCCTCATCAAATAACCAATGAAAAAAGAGTCCAAGTGCCGAAATTCTTTTACCCCTTTCGTTGAAAATCTAAACGCAATTCTTATTCCCCTTTGGGAGAAACCCAAGAAAGGACAGCCAAAATTTTTAAAACGCATCTCCATACAAATTGCTTTGTTTTTTCTTTTGACAGGGAGAGGCTTGCGTATGTTGCCTTGTTCATTCACAGGCCGAAGCATTGACAAGATCCCCAGGCCGCATTCATATTTTAATTTCTAAGAGAGGCCGAAATATATGTTCATCAGAAGTACATGTGCATCACAAAGTTAATGCGATCAAGCCCATCACGTGCACAAAGGTAAAGTAACTTGGCTTATTATTTTTCAATACACTAATTTTCTTTTGTGTCTTGCAGGTGCAATCATGTTGGCATGCACATTGGAATTAATTAAAGTGGCCACTAATATTGAAGAGAGAGAGCTTAGCATTTTTTTAATTATTAACTCTCTTTGATTCCATCCATTTTGTTTGTAACCGAAATAAGCCCAGGCTTTTTTTTGCACAGTACTTCATGCGATAATATTAATCAAAAGGGGGCTCTCTGTTGTTTTTCAAGTTCGGAACATTTTTTGGGGAATCCGACTGCCGCAGGAGCTCTTCGCATGCGTAAATCCGAAGAGTCCGCGCAGCAGATTTTTTTTGAGGGCGCCGACACAGGAAATTAGGGAAGCGAAGCAAATGCCACAAGGAATCATTGTTTACAATGTGAGGTGTCGCAAGTTGCAATCTTTGGTGAGGTGCCGCAAGTTTCAATCTTTGGCGAAGGGCACAAGTCTCATCGAGAGGGAAGCCAGACTGTTGAGGGGACATCAGAGACTACTACTTGTCAAACGTGATCTGACATGTGCTGATTGACGAAGACATCGCCGCTACACGAACTGAGCCTTCTAAACTCTGCTATTTATTATTTTGTGTAGTCGTTGTGTTAGATCTTCGTAGGGGAAACTTTACCATCTATTTTGTGACTATTTTGGGACTTGTCTAGTTGGGACTAGACAAGTAGGACCCAGCTAGTTTGGGACTAGCTGGTAGAAAGCTTTGCTAGGATTGATAGTGAGAGAAAACACTGTGTGTGTGGTACTGAGAGCCTGGCGAGTGTAGAGACGTAGAGGGTGCTCTGAGCGTGCTCTAACTTGTGGTTTTGTACCTATTGCGCTATTCAATACTAGTTCTGCTTTGGGGCTGGAGTAGGTCGTTGGGACGACCGAACCAGTGTAAATCTGCTGTGTACTCTGTGTCTGCATTTTATTTACTCTGGTTGTGTTATAACTGCGTGAGCATATTTGTGGGTTGCACGAATTATTTTTATTAGCCTATTCACCCCCCCTCTAGGCTAGGATCCAGATCCAACAAGACTATACTGCAAGTGTAAAGGAATTTAAAGACGACATTTTAATGTTGATTTAACATGAGATGATGCAACAGCATGACATGTATAAGTAAGGAAAAGTAAAGACGGTGCAGAAAGTAAACATGGCAGGAAAGTCATCGCGTAAGCTACCAAGACAAGACTAGACAAGACTGGACGAGACTGTGTGACACCAAGCGACTCGACACCAAGAGGGTTCATGCCTTCAGCTTAGAAAGTAGCCAAACTCTTTAACCTGGTGGCCGCTCAACCTTACCCCACCCCAAGGCAAGACTGGACAAGACTGTATAGAACCACTCACTTTGCTAGGTGAGTGCCTCTATCCCTACGGTCTGCAGGGATACTCACTCTGCTAGGTAAGTGCCAAGCTTCCCGTAGGTGTATCCGTACCACTGTATAGGACCACTTACTCTGCTAGGTGAGTGCCTCTATCCCCACGGTCTGCAGGGACACTCACTCTGCTAGGTGAGTGCCAGGCTTCCCGTAAGTGTTCTGTAACAAGAATCACCCACTCTGCTAGGTGAGTGTCTCAATCCCTGCGGGTTACCAAGGGTCACTCACTCTGCTAGGTGAGTGACGGGCATCCCGCAGGTCATGTATATATACAAGGGATCACTCTCTCTGTCTCGAAGAGTGCCCTATTGCCCGCAGGCTGTGCAAGACAAGTCGTGAATGCTGATACATGACATGACGTGTGTATAGTTGTTCTAGGGTGTCCACACGCACAAACAAACAGATAGTTCCTAACATGTTTGCAGTTTATACCTAGACTTCGTTGTCAGGTCTAGGCTATCGTAAGGGGGTCATAGACGCTATCATTTCACGTCAGGTTCTCTTGTTCAATAGTTTACAGTTTTAAGAATAAAGTGGCCAAGACATGGCCGTAACTACAAAAGTGGGGGCACTTGCCTGCGATGGCAAGAAGTGCGTCCGTCGGAAGCGTCTCGTCTCGGTCGGCGCTTCGGTCAATGTCTACTGTCACAAGTCAACAACGGGTGACAGGTTGCATTTTTATAAGTTCCTATTATGGTATGTTTCTAAGTTGATCGTGGCTAACCTATCAGTTTTTGTCAAGTTCTGAAAGTTCAACCTATTCGATGGTTCTATCCTATGTACACAGTCAAATTAGTCCGATCATCGATTCTAGATGTTACAACGGTTTAATGGTGCGAAAAGTAAATTTAGTGAGTTAGTTGTCAGTTTTTAATTATGGTTTCAATGTCGTACAGTTTGGGTTGCTACGAGTGAAAATACCAACCTAGTGCGATGAACACGCAAGTGTCGGCGTTGGATCTGGAACGATGGCGGTGCTCAGTGTCCTCGACTGTAGATAGTGCAGTAAGGATCGTCTTGGGATCTCTCGGATACGAGTAGCGCAGCGAGATGGCATGGCAACGGAAACAGCGTCAGGATTGCTTCAGTTGCGAGTAGCGCAACGAAATGATATGGCGACGGTTACGACGTCGGGAAAGAGTGTGAGATCTATGACATGCATAGACTCCTAGAGGCACAGGGCTGTCGGGGATTGGAGGAGGCCGAAGGGGGTCGCCCTTGTCTGAGGGGTTGCTGCCGGCGGCTGAGTGTGGTGTTGGCCGTGAGTTTCAAGGGCAATCTGTAGTTTTGTGTGGGCTGGGCGGCTGTTTTGGGTCTGCTGCGAGGTTATCGCGGTTGAGGGGGAGAAGGAGACACCGGAAGTCAGTAAAGGGGGCTGTAGGGAGGTCGCCGACGGTGGGGGGTCACCGGCGATGGGTGCTTGGTGGACAATGGGTTTGTGGTAAAGGATATCGGCAGTTTTGTGGTTGCCGGGTGTCTTGAGGGGGGAGAGAGAGAAGGGAGGATGGAAGAGGGGGTTGTCGAGGAGGAGGGGAAGGCCGGAGGTGGCCGGAGGTGGCCGGAGTACGTGGCGATGAGGGGGCTAAGGTGCGTGAGTAGGGTTGCGGCGGCTGGGATTTGCGTTGAAACCCTAGGTTGCGTAGGGTTGAGATATAACATGAAATCTGCTAAATAGGATTTAAAAAGGGTGTAGTTTAGATTGATTGGAGAGAGGGTGTGAGAGAGGAGGAGGGTAGATATAGGGTGACAATAGCTTGAAGAATCAATTGGTGATATGTATGAAATCCTATTAGATTTAGGTTAAGTTTTGAAATTCAAATTAGATTAGGCTAATAGGTTCCTCATGCCATGAACTCCAATTGGAGTATCTGGCTTTCCAATAACCGACTGTTGAAAGCAGGACATGCGACTGTTAATCACCAGACGCATGGCCAGCCTTCAACAGGCGACTGTTGTGCACATCTCAAGTTAAATATTTCTTGACTCTTTCTTGAGCTTTTGGTGCAGGTGACTGACGTTCAGTATACATGCGCCTAGACATTGTTCGACAGTCGTCTGTATGCCAAAATGTGTAACCTGTCATTTCTAGGCATTACTCCATCTTGTGGGTCAGTCGACTGATGTAGAGTTTACAGTTGCCTGTCATTCTTCATGTGCCTAGACGTTGATCTTCAGTCGTCTGAATGAACACGTGCGAAAGTTGCATTTTCTCAGCTTCAGTCCATCCCATGTGACAGTCGCCAGACGAAGTCTTTACAGGGACTTGCACATTGTACATGCACCTGTGTAGTCTTCTACAGTCGTCTGTCCTGGCTCAAATTATGGCTGTTGGGAAAAATCTAGCTGTTGATTAGTCGACTATCGATCCTTTTACAGTCGACTGTCGATCCTTTTACAGTCGCTTGTCGATGCCGAAAAATCCCAGAATCTAGCCATTGCAGATTTTCTCCTTTGGCCTTTTTGCTTGGTATTAAGGGGTTATTGTGAATTCATATATATAGGAGATGGGTTAGTTCTATTAGAACTCTTGGTTAACATTGAATATCTTAGATATTTATTAAGCCACCACTAATCTCTCATTTTCCTCTTAGAGCTCTAATCCTCTTCATGCATTGAAGCTAGCTCAAGGGAAATCATCCAAGTGCAGTCAAGTTCATCTCAACACTTGGAGACCCTCTTCCATGCCTTCATCTTCATATTAAGTAATTTCATCTCAAAGCATAGGTAAAAGTAATTTGTTTCATCTGTTTTCTTGAAACCCTAGCTTTCTTTGTGAGAGCTAGTTCCTCTCTTTGGGAGAGGTTAACCCTTGTGTAAGGTTGGTTGAGTACTCTCTTTGTGAGAGTTATGTTCTTTCTATGTGAGAGAACAAATCCTCTATGGAGGTATCTCTATGTGAGATTGTATTCATTACCTTGTGTATGATCAGAGTGAATATTGGTGTGGCTGGATGTACCCAAGATGAGGAACCAGGGTAAAATCTTTGTGTTAGCGTTTACTTGATTGTGTTGTTTAAACTCATATTGCACTTATAATTCCGTATTTGCAAGTTTAATTTTTAATTTCATGATTATTGCCATTACTCTATTCATCCCCCTATTGAGTGTTTGTTGTTAGTATTGCAAGGTAAACGATCCTTACAATTGGTATCAATGCATTGAAGCATGCAATAATGATGACATTCAATGCTTCATCCATGTCTCATGAAGCAGGTTTATCAACCGTTCGACCCTCGCTCTTAAAGGAACCAACTACCCAAGTTGGAAGATCAGGATGATGATCCACTTGGAGGGTCAAGACCTATGGAACATCACGGAGTTGCCTTTTGAGAAGCCTACTATGTTGAGTATTGGACTTCTCCCTACTTGGTAGTAATGATGAGCAAACATAAATACTTGTGACTAATCCCCTATTTTGCAGTTAGTCCATTGCCTAAGCTTTATATGAAGATCTACCTGCAATGGATGACTTTAAAGATCATTGAAGGCAAATGAAATGGATTGGATGAGCGTAGATGATGATTGAAGCTCCATGAAGAATTCAAGCTCATATGTTGGATAGAAGAGAGAGTTCGTCAATGTAAATTTCTTTTATCTCTTCTAGTATGTAGCTTAGAAGTAGAACTTGGATGGAGCACTCATACACATCTTCAATTCAGTCTTAAGACATCATTAGATCATTCGTCCTTAGACTCCAATTCATTTCTTATTGTTTGTCCTCACCAAAATAATGAGAATGATGCATTCGGTTATTGCTAATCCTCTAAAATATTCAATCACTTTAATATAGACGATCTAATTATGGACGATTATATGACTCCAATTGCATTCCAATGTGCATGCCAACAAGGCGGATTTGACGTCTCAAAACTCAACTTTGAGTATTGAGAATAAGAATCTCAAGTCACGTGTTTGTGCACTCACATCGCAAGTGTCCACCTTGGATGCTTCGATGCATTCTCTCACCGAGAAGTATGAGTGCACATTATGCCGAATTCATGAATTCAATAAAGGTAAGGGCCATTTGGATAATATCCTAAATGACTTACTTCCGGCCAATCATCACATTGGCTTGGGGTGTAAGATGGGAGACTCATCCAAATCAGTCATGACTTTTGTTAGTCCATCTTCCGAAGCCTCAACTAGTGGGTAAAACACTTTATGGTTAGTTCTTCTACCAATGGTGCTTTCGCTAGGTACACACCCCCATTTGGAAAGAAACCCACTTTGGGTGGACCTCCAAAGAAGGGTCATGCTTTCATGTATACCATGCCATGTAGGAACACACATCCTACCCCACATGTTCGCATGTATGATGATTTTTATGCTCCACATCCATGAGCACGTGCACACCATGTGAGACACACTCATGCACGTGTTTCTCCATATGCATATGTTCATCCACACTATCATATGAACAATTTTCATCATGCACCATTTCATCATGTGCCATATGCTTATCCACGTCATGCATATGACTATCCACGACATGCATCACGTAGAAATCAACAACGTATGCATGCTCCCAATAGGAATAGGGCTCCCAAGACATTCACTATTTGGGGCCCAAAGGACACAAGCATGCATGAAAAAAAGCGTATATTAATTCGTATTTTATGAATGTCCCCAATACTGTCAAAATACTAGTATGAATATAGATTGGAAATCATTATCCAGAATAAGAACTTGCAGGTTATTACCGGCGATTCATCAAGGATTTCTCCCGTATTGCCGAGCTGATGACCAGGTTGACGCGAAAGGATGTATCTTTTGATTGGTCCGTTGGTTGTGAGGAAGCTTTTGGTGTTCTGAAGGAGCGGTTAACGTCTGCCCCTGTTCTTGCTTTGCCCGATCGGAGTGGAGAATTCGAGATCTTTTGTGATGCTTCTGGCAAAGGTCTTGGATGTGTGTTGCATCAGCATGGGTACGTGGTTGTGTATGCTTCTCGTCAGCTTAAGGCTCACGAGAAGAATTACCCGACGCACGATTTGGAGTTGGCTGCTGTCGTGTTTGCGCTGAAGATTTGGAGGCACTTCCTGCTGAGTGAGAAAGTGAAGATTTTCACCGATCACAAAAGCTTGAAGTACATTTCACGCAGAAGGAGCTCAACATGCGACAGCGTCGGTGGTTGGAGCTCATGGCAGACTATGAGATCGAGTTGCAGTATCACCCGGGTAAAGTGAATGTGGTTCCTGATGCGTTGAGTAGGCTTCCGGCGGTGATGTTGTTGACTTCGCAGTGGAGATTGCAGCAGGATTTTTGCGAGTCTGGAGTTAAGGTGGTTCTTCCTGGAGAGACTTCTTCGTTGATGTGTATGCTGATACAGTCGACGATCGTGGATCGGATCAAGACTGGGCAGAGTGGTGATCCGAAGTTGGTAAAGATTTGAGAGATGGTGGAAGCGGGTCTGTGGACTGATTTTGTAATTCACGAGGATGGCTCGCTGAGGTTTGGAGCCAGGTTGTGTGTGCCTGCGGGAGATGTCAGAGAGGAGCTGTTGGTGGAGGCACACAGTTCGCCGTATTCTGTGCATCCTGGTGGGACCAAGATGTACAAGGATCTTCGTTTGAATTTCTGGTGGCATGGGATGAAGAGGAGCGTGGCTCGGATAGTGGCGAAGTGCTTGGTTTGCCAGCAGGTTAAAGCGGAGCATCAGCGTACGGCGGGGTTGCTACAACCGCTTCCGATTCCGGAGTGGAAGTGGCAACACATCACTATGGACTTCGTGACTGGACTACCTCGGAGTCCGAAGCAGAATGACGCGATTTGGGTGATCGTAGACCGATTGACCAAATCCGCACACTTTATTCCGTTCCGAGTAGGACAGTCCACTGAGGCACTGGCGAGGAGATATATGGAGGTAAACTCTTTTACTTTCCATTTTCATTTCCTTTCCCTAGAATAGTTAGTGATGTAACGTGTTCGTGCAGGAGATCGTTCGACTGCACGGAGTCCCTGTGAGTATCGTGTTGGACTGAGACACGAGATTCACGTCTCAGTTCTGGCAGAGTCTGTAGAGGAGTTTGGGTGCGAGTCTGAGTTTCAGCACTGCATACCATCCGCAGACGGATGGCCAGTCCGAGAGGACGATTCAGATCTTGGAGGACATGTTGAGGGCGTGTATGTTGGATTTTAAGGGTTCGTGGGAGGACCATCTACACCTGGTGGAGTTCTTTTATAATAACAGCTTCCAGGCGAGTATTGGCATGGCACCATTCGCTGCGCTATACGGAAGGAAATGTCGATCGCCACTGAGTTGGGATGACGTTGGAGATCGGGAGCTGTTGGGACCTGAGATGATCGTGGAGGCTGTGGATGTTCTCAGAAATATTCGGGAGCGGCTGAGGATTGCCCAGGACCGTTTTAAGCATTGGGCTGATGCTAAACAGCGTCCGTTGGAGTTCAGCCTGGTGACCATGTGTTTCTGAAGATCTCCCCGAATCGAGGAGTGATTCGCTTTGGGAAGCGCAGGAAGCTAAGCCCGAGATACATTGGACCGTTTGACGTTCTGGAGAGGGTTGGCGAGGTAGCCTACCGCTTAGCCTTGCCGCCATCTTTGGTTGGAGTTCACGACGTCTTCCATGTGTCGCAGATTCGTCGTTATGTTAGCGATCCGTCTCACGCTGTGGATTTCTCGGAGATCACCGTTTGCCCTGATCTGACGTATGACCAGCTACCAGTTCAGATTTTGGACAGACGTCAGAAGTCACTTCGGAACAAGACCGTAAATCTTGTGAGGGTGATGTGGCGGCACGGCTCGCCAGGAGAGTCTACTTGGGAGAGGGAAGATGAGATGCGTGAGCGCTACCCACTTTTGTTCCCTGACACGTGAGTGTTAGGGAATTTCGAGGGCGGAATTTTTCTTAAGGTGGGGAGGATGTAACGACCGGTGTTTGTTATAAATATTTTATATGAATAATATTGAATTTCCCGTCCTTGTATGTTTTCCTCGGTTGGATCCTCACATTTTAGCTTAATAACGCCGTAATTCTAAGGTTAGAACGACCCTAGAAGCCGTAGAATCTTTCCCGAAGCTTCGCGCTTCGTTTCGGCACTTCTGGTGCATCTTAGTTGGTTCACGAAGGAGAACCAACCGACTAGAATGAGATCTAGTCGATCGGCAATCCTTCATGGACCGACTAGTTCAACATATTAAAAATAGCTGAGTTACTGTTTGTCGTTAGTCGGTCTAAGTTCAACCTTCGACCGACTAGTTCTCAAACTAGTCGGTCAAGCATTGTACTCAGACCGACTAATTCTGAGTTCACTGTACAGTAAAAGTTACTGTTTGTCATTAGTCGGTCTAAGAACGATTTCCAACTGACTAGGTTGCAAACTAGTCGGTCAGCTATTGTTCTTCAACTGACTAATTCTTGTATAATCTTTCTTTTTAGTCGGTTAAGAGTTGCTCTTCAACCGACTAGTTCTAATTCTCATCTTTAGCTTTTGGTTGCCTTTTAGTCGGTCAACATTGGTCGACCGACCGACTAGTTCTTAAACTAGTCGGTCACCAGTTGTGCTTTGACCGACTAAGTTAGTCGACCTGTACCAAAACTTATTCTCGGTTTTCCATTTAGTCGGTCTAAGTTAGACGACCGACCGACTAGTTCTTAGTGATAATTATTATAGTACGAAAGCTATCATACTCAGTATTAATGAATGTATACATAATAACTTTAAGCAACTAATATATACAATGTATAAGACATAACCGCTATCCAGAATAGGGTATACACCTAGCTATCTATCGTTACTATGCTATTCATCTATACAGTTGGTATAGTTATGTCTATCCAATACAGTATTGTATCCATGTATCCTGGTATAGACTAGTAGTTAGTGGATATCCAGTATTTGTATACCGGTATGATACTTATAATGGTATATTAGGATATATACTAACATTATATTACATGGTGGTGGGTAATGAATATGCATATGCGTACTAATAGATACCAATATTATATGGGCATCTATGTTATAGTGATACCTAATACCACGTGCTATCACAAATATATATTAATCTTAGGTATGATATCCATATATATGGTAATACCCATCAAACCTATCAATTACCTATAATGGATGTATCCAGCATTTATGTGCTTTTGTTGTATGTAGTATACCGGTACTATGGCCAAATCCCCTATTTTCTAATGATATTATACGGTTGTTATAACAAAACACCGGTCATAACAGGATATGACTTGTGTTATTACGCTTATTATGATGATATATATACCTAGTATTTAGGATATGGTAATAGTATATCATAAATATGGGTATACTTATCCGTATATAACATGTATATATATATATATATATATATATATATATATATATATATATATATATATATATATATATATATATATATATATATATATCGGTATCCTATGAAAATGCACAACTATTGGTGAAGTGGGAGATATAGTAGTATGCTTAATTGACTGGGTATAATGTTGATAACTAGCTATATATCCATTATCATAATTGGTATGTAGTGGTAATAAATGCTTTCCCAACTAATAACTAGATAAAGAGGGATGTAGTATATACGCTTGTTTATTTACTGATAAAATTATCCTTTATCTTGCCAGTTGCAACAGCTACATTTGAGTGAGCATTTTCTGCTATGTATATAGTGAAGAATCACTTCCGAAACCGAATGAGATATGAATGGATGAACAATTGCTTGATTACATACATTGAAACTGACATTTTTGGTAGCATCAGCAATGACGTGATTATCAAGTGATTTCAAGGAATGAAAACACATCGTGGACAATGCTAGTGGCGAGGTCATGATATCCCAAGTAATCGTACTCCTTCTGGCAAATATATCCGGGGACTTACCTTCGGACTAGCAAAGGTAAGTTGTTACGCATATTAGAAAATAGGGTACTTCCTGTATGAGATATAATATTTGTACCACTCCAGATATACTCATATAATCTGGATGTGCCATACCATGCGCACACGTATATGGGAAAACATTACCTCGCGACCACTATGTCATGCATAAGATATTATGTGAGTATAGCGTATATACTACATCAAGCACGCTTACGACCGGTTAATCAGGATATCTCATTAAAGTTTATTCAGGGTTTTATTATTGGCCAATGTGCTATAACAACTATAACTGTTAACAATACTAGTAACTCGTGACAACCATGACATACTACATCCATGCAAATTATACATGATAACATTGGCCAATACCGGGATTGAGTCAGTTATTAGTGGATAACAAATATAATTACATATGAATGATCAATTATTAGATAATACCATGGAGTTAGATGATAAAAGGGTACATGGTATGCATATAGTGATACGGTAACATACCTTAATCAGGTTATATGCAACCATATATTGGTTATACTATAGCATTACCTCAAAGGATACTTTATCATTATGGTATGTATGCACATGTTAATACAAGTAAGCACATTTGATAATTATACTATGTTGTATATATAATTAGTGCAATGATATGAGGTATGTAATCAAGCAAGTATTGATATTACTTGTAAGTTACTAGATAGGCATAGCAAATGTGAAGTATTGATATTACTGATCATGGATGTATATTAGTTACTCTATAACTAATATCGTATTTGGACTATATAGTTGTTAATATACATAATATTATTATAATAGATACCCTATCAAAGTCCAAACTGTATACAGTATCCTGATGTATAAGTCAACCATACATGATACAGGTGAGTGGATTCTTAACCTATATTGTCGGGTGGTATGATCAGGATGTATAATATCAGGATCATGGATATTGCCGTTCTTCAATCAGGTATATATCCTTACATGGTTATGTGATAGTATATATTAGTTAATATATTATACTATATCAGATAGGTAATGTAACATACCTGGTAATATATCATACCCAGGCCTTCCTCTAGCCTTTTCCCGTCGAACACCTCCCGACCAACCCCCTTCACCGGCCAGAACTCCGCCCAAAGCAACGGCAGCGCCCCCAGGCTGCTGCTGCACCACCCGATGCCGCCATCCCTTTTGGAGATTCACACAAGTACATCCCCCATGGCCGCCGGCAAGGGTTGCTCCTGCATGGGAATAACCTGAAGTTAGCTAGATCCAATAAATAATTGGCATACTGGTATATACCCATATAGTTTATCAATTTGGTTACGTGAAAGGTAAAACCAGTATATGGTTGGATATAACCTGATATATTGAGTATTGCATAGGTATGGGTAACCTTGGATTATTGTTACCTTGTATATGCCAATTAAATATATGACTTATTCCAAATCCCAGTACCTAATCTCATAAGCGTATTATACTTGTATAGAATGGAATAACCAATATGATGTGCTGGTATGTCCGATATTGACATGTAACACCATGACCAGATATACTTGTGATAGTATATATTGCATTGGACTTATATCACGCATTAACCATGGTAATATGTATATAATATGCATTAACTAGTCCAATACGTACCAAGGCAGGGTAGATGGTACGGTTAACTGTATAATTTAGGTATTGATGGTAGCGAATATATAGATTATAACAATAGTGACATGATATCCTGCAAATAGTTATATAGCATGACATCATACAAATTTATGAATAGTGTATAAATTCATAACCATTTATATTTCCTGAACCATAGTTATATATCAATATATTAAATCATACAGAAATCTTCTCATATACAATTATATAGCATTTGGGTGTTCCTTAACATATTATAACAAATATATATTAGCATTACAAATATAGGTTCCATATAATAACTATTAGCTCATTCGTGATTTTAACATTATATATATTATCATAGTTATCCACACAAATTCATTCAGTTATTTGTATAACAGCAATTAACCAACATATATATATGACACTGTATAATACCTCTATGTGGAGGTGCACATGCACTCATTATGATAAGGATTGGTGTAATAGGCGGCATGGATCAAGGGCAATATATTTTGTGCCTCGAGTAAACAATAGACAAACTTATGGATAAGCGGGTTATTCGGACAAAGCCAAGAATCAGGATGTGATACGTGGGGGTATGAACTGTGGACAATACCCTTTTATACCTGTTAGCCAAGAATGTATGCTAGGCTTAATACTATTCCAAGGAATTTCCAATGCTTCATCTGAAAAAGGGCTTCCCAAACCCCTACTACAATACTCGAGTCTCCAGAGTTTCTACCTGAGATGAAGTGAGCGACAAATAGTGATGGGGAGAGAAAATGTATGTCACCCACGTCATTCCTAAACAATACTTTATAAATTGGAGTAATGTGGGATTGCAAAGCCACTTTATCCATAAGCCAAGAACCAGAATCATCCGTCAATATAGAAATTTGGTTCCAACGTCGGTGATATAATGCGGAATGATGGAAAAACCCGGTATTCATAAACCCATGAAAATGCCAATCTATTCTAGATTTCTGGGCCCAAAAAAATTCTTCTTGAGACAAGATATCATCATATTCTTTCAATAAACTATCCTCCAACCTGCATAATTGGTGGATCTTTTTATAGAGGAGTTCCCTCTGAACCCCATTATTACTACCTTGTAGCCACCTTTTCTTGCAAAAGAGGTTACCTAATGAGTGTAGAGTCCAAACTTTAAGTTCACCAACCACCTATCTCAATTTAGATGTCCAATCCCCAGCGGTCCTGGCCCACATTTCTGACAATGATTGCTTGAAACCATCGGTCATGAACCACATACCCTGAAACAAACATGCTTCTTAAGATAATCCAAAAAATATGAGGCTCAAACTGCAATAAAAGAAGACAGTGATCCGAGAATACTCACTGCAAATATCTGACTATACTATGAGGAAAAAGAGTGCATTAAGTGGAGTTAGCAACCGCCCTATCCAACCTCTCATACACTCTGGAAAATCTATGCCGCCTATTACACCAAGTGAAAGGGGAACCAATAAATTGAAGACCCAAAAGGCCACTAGACGACAACATTGACAACGAGAGAAATAAGGAAGGGTACCACCTTTCGGCTCATTTGAAGAGAGGATTTCATTACATTCCCCCATAACCATCTAATGTAAATCCACTACAAAGGCAAAGTATTCCAGTTGATCCCATAATCTCCATCGAGCAGATCTACTCGGAGGAGTATAAACAACTAATAATAGAAATGTATGATACCCACTTTAACTAACCAACACATGAATCAAGTGGGAGGACGAATAACACAATTCCATGTCTCGAACTTCACTATCCCAACAAAGCCACAACACACCTAAATATCCCATCAGATCAACAATAATATACTTAGAGAAGTTTAGTATACGTACCATGTCTCAAGCTCTCTCCTTCGAGATGCACGCTTCTGCAATAGCAATAAGAGATGGCTTGGTCGAAGCCAAAATTTCTCGGATGCCCATGATAAATGAGTCTTTCCCTGCTCCACGACAATTCCAGAAAATAATCTCCATTAATGAGATGAAGAGAGAACCCCTATGGAGGAATTACTCGTAGGAAGATAAGAACACGTATGTATCTCAACATCCTACCTGTCAAGCAGATCGACGATGGCAGAGTCCATGTGCACCTCCTCAACTAAAGACTTCAAAGCATGTAAGGGGTCTCTTATATCACCCACTGCCGACCAAGAATCAGGATGATTGCGACAGCTTACTTCAGACCGGAGGTTGACTAGCCATGCGATAGTGATAACAGCCTATGTTGCATCAGTCTCATCGATGGAGTTTGCAAGTTAGAAATGTTGACGAGGGGTATACGGGGTAGTGTCAGCGGTGGGATGGTCGAAGCAACCAAGCATTGTCGGGAGGAAGATGATCGGGGTGTTGGGTTTGCAATTATGTCATAAGTACAGGTATTGACTATATTCATATATGAGGTCATAAATATATCCATATTTAGTTAGGTATTGAATACTGGTTAGTGACCCGCATACGCTACTATAGTAGACCATATGAACTATTAATAGACATATACCCTCATATCCAACACCCCAAGTCAAGTTTATACGATTACAAACAACAGGTTACACATAAGCCATACATATCAATGTAATATGTCAAGTATACCCATATATACCGGTCAGTGATTATATATCCCATGGTTAGTATAGGGTACAATACCGCTTATGTTCCAGTACAATTACCCATATACTGCTAATGTTATCTGGTACATAAATCACACATTAAGCTTGCTACTAGCCAGGATAGTGATATTATCTATGGATTACGATTATTGGATAGATATGGTATAATTTGGTGATATACTGGGCCTCGGCATGGCAACGATACCTTATCGATTATTTAGGCTATACCAGATAACATTAGCAGTATTAATGATAAAATTAACAGATACCCCCACATATATGCGTGTAATCAGCCATAAGATACTATACCTTTTTAGACATAAATGTAATACTCATTAAAGATATCATGGGACCCAGATTCTCCCATTACTCAAACCGCCAAGTTCAGTGTATATGGGAAAATTTATGCGAGGTCATGATAACCCATTTGGTAAACCAGAGTACGTAATAGGGTACAATTACTTGGGATAAAGCAATTGTACCCTATTTTCTAATATGCGTAACAACTTGGTATTACATTTGTACTAACACTAGAGATATACTCTACGTGTCGTGCGGTGAAGTTTTGTTTAACAGTAATCACGAGATATCTAGTTGCAGAGGCCCTAGATATGTGTGGGGGTATCTTATCTAAACTCGGTCCGACACGTAGAGTGCTTACCTTTTTGAAAGACTCATTAGTTAGCACATAATCATGAGTTGCTAGATTTGAACCTTGGGGAAGGTGGCTCGATGTGACCGCGGGAAGGGGGTGGTGTTGGGGTATGGTTGTTGGTCGTGGAGTTAGATAAGGAGCGTTTTGAAAGCTGTTGAATTGTAATTATGTGGATGTTGTTGATAAGGTAGATACCGATGAGGGAGGATGATGAATAGGATCATTGTGGTGGTCGTTAAGTAATGGTGATGGCGGCGGCGACCTAATTAATTTAGGGTGTTTTTTAAGAATATGATGCTGAGGAGGAAGAAGATGATGTTGAATAGGAACAAGATGATTGGAAGGTGGAAAAGACGGTAGAGCAAGGCGATGATGGTTGAGTGGGCAATGGAGGGGGTGGTCGTGATGATGAAATTAATTTGAGGTTTTATTGTGTAATTATTTATTGTGTAATTATTGTGTACTTCTGATTTTCTTAGTTTTTCGATAATTTTGATGATATAATATATATTTTTGTTTTAATTTTGTTTCTTTTGATTTTTTTTTGGACCCACATGTCGTGCTCTGTTTTTATGTTTTTAGAATAATAAAAAATTATATTTATATTTATAAAAATCATACAAAAAAGAAAAGGGGTTTAAAAATAAAAATAAAATTTAAAAAAAGTAGTGAAAAGGTAAAAATAAAATTTAAAGCAAAAAATACCTAAATAAAAACATAAGTTAAAAAAGGATTTCAATACACAAAAAATGAGAAGATTAAATAAAAATATTTTAAAGAAATAACAAACCAAAGATAAAAAAGCTTTAAAAAATAACAAAATTGTGAGAAATAAATCAAAAGTGAATTAAAACGAAAGTTTAGGGTAGTTTTTTGGAAATAAAAGTTTGATAGAGATAGAAAGGTAGTTTTAATCATGTTACATTTTCTGTTAACACCGTTACGGTAGTTTTATGAAATAATGATAGTTTTATGGAGTTAACTTTAATTTGCATGGTTAAGCTGTTTTAGATGAAAACACAAAAGAATTTAGTAACTTGTATATATATTTCAAGGTTTTAGGTCTCGGTTTCGGTCTCGGTTTCGCTCTTCCCAAAATTTAGGTTTCGGTATCGGTATCGTCCGTTTCGGTGGTTTCGGACGGTGGTTTCGTTTCATCGGTATCGGTAATTTCAGATACTTAAAACTCTATTAAATACTATCAAATATTATCAAATATTAGCACAAATACTTTTTTACTAGTTACACATTTTGTTAAAAGTATTATGCTAAATATATTACATTTTTTTGATCAACATGATTGAAAATAAATGAGAATGGCAAGCTTTTGAATAAATGGAAGGGTTTGGTGGCTGAAAATGATAACTTTGTAAATAAATGGAAAACCTTTAGTGGCTGAATGTCAAGCTTGTAATTAAATGGAAAGCCTTTAGTGGCCATGAGGTACGTCCATCTCTTCGTTTCTTCTTCTTTTTTGGATTTTGGTGATGTTTCCTCCTCCTCTTTCTTTTTGTTTTCATTTTTTTAAGTTTCAGTCGGTATCGGACAAGTTTCGGCCGGTATTGGCCAATACGGCCGAAACCCTGGCCGATACGGCCGAAACCCCGACCGATACGGCCGAAACCCCGGCCGATACCGACGAAACCCCGGCCGATACAAAAGAATTTAGTAACTTGTATATATATTTAGCCCCCTATAATACTTCAAACTTAAACTCTGCACTTTGATACATTCTATCACCAAAACATCAGAATATGCCAAAAAAAGATTCACATTTGACAAAGCACATGATATTATATGACATTTATACCATTATGGGTTGGAAAAATTACAAAAATACCAGGAAATTTATGCTCATAACAAAAAACCCAAATTACAAAACATAAGTCTATCATACCATTCTCCCTTTTGAAATTCTAACAAGCAGGATGATAATAAATTTGGGTTTGATCTCAGAACAAGATTCATAGGCAAATTAATGCACTGGAAAGTGAAAACATTAGAGTTGTACCATCTATGTAAACTTAAGCAGCCCATAAATAATCAAGAGAATGAACTTCCCGCTTGAAATACAGTAACAATATATCAATTGATCAAGAGAATGAATTGATCAAGAGAATGATCAATATATCAAGAGAATGAACTTCCCGCCCATAAATAATCAAGAGAATGAACTTCCCGCTTGAAATACAGTAACAATATATCAATTGATCAAATAACAGAAAACTGAAGACGACAAAATGGCATGAAAAAAGACAGAATTAAAAGGCTGTTGAACAACACACGGTGCCAAGGGCACCAGCTGATGGTCTGAACTCTGTGATCAGCTAGCTATTAATTCATTCGTGGATGATAATAGGGGTAAATAGCATAGACAGTCGGAGCCACGGTGTGCACGAGGATGAAGGTGGCAATCATGGAAGAAACCACCCACATGTAGGATAAATAGTTGGGCACGAACTTGTTCCTCCACTGATAGAACTTAAACCATTCAGCCGAAGAAATCCTCAGATGTAAACTGTTAGAGATTCACTTTAACATATCTCCAATTTTAAACTCTAAACTCTGTAAACTCTTTTTTTACATTGAAGAAATCACCAAAAGCTTGAAGAAGTCTCCAAAATTCACACAGATCGGTACAGTTTCTGAATCAAACTTTCAAAACACAAAATCTCATCTTTAATTAGAAGAAATCCCCATATTTACACTCAAAAACAATAAAACAAGCAAACAAAAAGTAATGGAGACCTTAAAAATAGAACTTCTAGGAATCTTCAACTAACTTGAATGAGTCAATCTTCACGATTACAAGCTCTGAAGTCTCAAGAAAGCTTTGATTTACAGTTAACTTCTTCAATGTTTGAGAAATTTTCCTCAATTTTGGGACTTCAGTCTTTGGAGTTTCTCGCCAAGGAATAGGGTTCGTTTGTTTTTTCACTAGCATTGTTTCTTCTATTTACCGTGGTTAAAACTTACGGTAGGCTAGGGATGAGGTGTAGGTTATATTAAAGGCAAAATAAACATCTCATCTTTCCGTTAATGCCATGTAATAGCAAATTGCTAATTTAAACTACAAGGCATTATAGTGCAGCAAGAAAACAATAAGGTATATATAAGCAACAATAGGTAAACTCTGAGGGCATTATTGTGCAATTGATCCAAAAATAAATATAAAAAAGAGTGTAAATGGTGTCATAATAAACCTTAAAAGGAGAAGAAGATCACCAGAAAAAAGCAGTAAAAAGTCAAAAAGGGAAAGCCTGCAATGCTGCTTCAACAAAGATAAAATAGTAAAAAGGAATACAAGTTTCTACAAAGATAAAAGGGGAAAATGAATACAAACATTTTCAAGCTTGAGGAGTAATTTCAGTAGTAGTGTTTTCACTTCATCCCCATTCATATTGTAATTCGGCATCAAAGACCTGCTGTCTCTCCTTCCCATTGTTGACTTCTTCTTCACCTAGCCAGACCTTTTAGCCATTTTATCAGACCTTTTAGCCATTTTAGTGCCTTATTCATCAGTAAACTCTCTATATCATGACCGACATGATTTGCAAACTATTCAGTTTTGTCAGACGACCATATGGCTTTTCATGCACAAACATGCCATATATGCAGCTGTGAAGCACAAAGTGAAGCCAAGCTATCTGGATTTCACCAACACCTCAACTTCATGTGGGGCCTTCAGTTATGCATTTTTGGGACTGAGTAGGCGACCTTGTTTGTGTAAACGGCCATAAGGCCTCAAGATTTCAAGTTTAACGGACTCAATTATCTTCTCCCAAATATACCAAGCCTGCCGACAACTTGCATTAATCTTTAACTACATTCTAACAATGTTCTTATCACCAAATCCCCTTGAATGGTAATCTATTTTTTAATTTGATTTTCTTCTTCTGCTGATGCAGGTTGCTATTGATTTTCTTTAACATTTTCCTTTTTTAAATCCTTTTTATATATCATTACAGCTTCTTTGTTTTTTTCATGGAAATAAAACCCTACGTGGATAAGTTCACTTCAGTGTGATTCGTTGCAACTTGTGCACGTAGCCATCTGCTATTTTCCTTCAAACTGTAAATTCAATTGTTCTCTGCTTAATACAATTGCTATCTGCTTAACCTCACTAAATTTAGATACTAACTTCCCAAGGGCAAGTTATATATGACCATACCAGTTGAAACCCTCCATATGAA
This sequence comes from Scilla litardierei, assembly GCA_030789695.1. NCBI lineage: Eukaryota > Viridiplantae > Streptophyta > Magnoliopsida > Asparagales > Asparagaceae > Scilla > Scilla litardierei. The sequence goes on from CM061136.1 coordinate 20,838,994, forward strand.
CCTGAAATGATCCTGGAGCTTAGTTTTGCATCAATGCATGCTAACAGAAAATTTTAAAATAACCCAAAGTGATATTAATCACAAAGATAGTTAGGACAAAATTGATTCCCACAAAACTCTTGGATGTATCTTGTTTGCTGCCTTTAAGAACATCTTCATATAAGCTAATATTACTCATATTGATCGAAGTCATATTAGATATATATCTATATGAACAAAGCAATCTGTGAATTTAACCATTTAATCGCAAATCTGAAAATAACCAATGACAAACAAGTTGACATGCCAAAAAAGCCCACAAATTAAAACAAGCAATCCAGTCCCTACAAGTATCTAACCTGTGCATGTGGGCAAATGCCCAATAACGTTTTCAGCCAGATCATGGTCATATCATTTAAATAGAAAATGTAATAGGTATGCATATAATTATGTAAAACATAACCAATAACTGCATATAAACCATCATCGTGGTAAAATTAATACAATGATGCTGTATCATGCACTATAATGTGTTAATAAAGCATACATGTTCAAATTAATTCTCCAATAATACATCTTTAAACTTCGGAATACGATTCACATGCCCGGCACGCAGCATAACATGTATTGACTATCAAGTCCCATTTTAGTTGGCAAAACACGAAGATCAAATGTCATTAATCAACGGCATCAGCAACAAAACAGGCAGCTGGAATAGAACACAGAATTACCTGTCATTCCATCAGTTCCTTCCGAGAGGGAGTGACCTACAACTATAAGTCTCCTTAATATCCGACTTCTTTGACGACGTGAAAATCGATGCATAAACCTCCTTGGTCGCATTTGCCGGTGCCACATCCGCCGCCCTAAACCTCTTACCACCACCTCCTTTCCCATTCTCCAGATTCTGAAACTTTTCATCCCATGAATGCTTCGTTCCGCTCAACAAATTTCCAATTTTCTTCACCTTCTTCTCCTTAACCCGGTCCCTCTCCTCCTCCGTTCTCTGCCTCAGCTCCATAACCTCCTCCTCGCTTCCATTGATCACAATCTTCTCCCTCTCTTCGAACCCCTCATGACAAACCAAACAAGCTTCGCTCTTCACCTCCTTAAATGCCTTTCCGCTCAAGACGTGCCCGCATTTCTTTAGAGCGAAAAATCCATACTTCCCATTAAACTCCAAACCCGTAATCGGGCATTCGAAATTGGGGATTTTCACCTCGATCATGTCCTTCAACCCTCTGATGTGCCCAAACTCCTTGGGCAGTTTCTTGTGGATCAGGGCCTGCACAAGGGCTTCCTTGTTGAAGAGATTGCCCAATTTATCGATGACGATGGGGTGAGCTAAGGTCTCGGACGAGAGAGAGCAGGTGGTCCATTTCGAGAGCCGTGTCTCATTGGGATCGACTTTGTCGGGCTTTTTGGTTGAGTACATATGGAGGTAGCAATCGCGGGACTCTGCGCCGGTGGCTCCGCCGTCACCTCCGTCGCCGAGGACGCGGAGGCGGAGGTTGATGGTGGAGAGAGACGGGAGAGATTGGAGGGAGGATGACGATGAAGGGGGCGGCCATCGGATGTGAAATAGAGGAAAGGGATTAACGATTTTAGGGTTTGCGGGAGGCAGATGAGCTTGAGTTCGTCAAGGGAGAGGGAGGGGTTTATGATTAGTGATTTGGTTGGGAGGTTGAGTTCGGGAGATTGGATAAAGAGTTGGATGGATGAAGATTCCATTATTAGGGTTAGGGTTTTCTAGGCTGGGGAAGATCGGAGGGCAGGGCGGAGGGCGGAGGGCGGAGAGAGAAGTAATTTTATGTTCTGCCCAACACTGCAAAGAACCGACAAAAGGCGACACGCACGGCCGGCCCAATTGGGCCCTGCAGAGCGCGGGCCACCAAATCCGAGGCCCGGTTTGGCAACAAGTTTTGCCAATAGAGAATTTTCCGGATCTAAATTTGGGAAAGGCTTTGTGCACCTACCCTTTTGAGTAGCGTACTTTCAGCGCACATGCCACTTATTTACAAGTTTGCCCATTAATTTACTCGTGCGCATACATCTTATTCCTCGTTTATGCTCGTCAGCCGCCCCTCAACCCCTAACCTCCAACCATCATCCATGTCTCGATGATGACAATTTTTACTAGGGTTTGGAATGGAGAGTAGGGAAGAATGAGATGGCAGCATGTGAGGTCGGAGGGGGATGTAGGGCTGGGAGGTCGAAGGGTGATGTAGGGCTGGGTTGTCGGAGGAGGGAACGATGGAGGAGGCATGGCTTGGGAGGTCAAAGGAGGGAGCATTGTCGTCACCCACAGTCGTTCGGCCGTTTTGCTTATCTTGCACATCCAATGACATTTTCATAAATTTATCATTGGGAGTGTGCGATGAGTATTTTCAATGGCAAACTTATGAATAAGTTGTATGTGCACGGGAGTAATGAAAAACTAGTAAATAAGTGGTTGTACGTGAGTAAAACAATTGGTGTGCGAAGCAACTTCCTCTAACTTTTTACTTTTTGTACGTTCAAAATGCAAATCCCATTTATTAGGCTTCACAAAAATGCTAAATTTCCCTTTTTGGCTAGAAATTTTTTATTTGCTTTTTTTATTTTTAGAACTGTTGATACATGGGTTCGACACACGAAGCGAGGATATAACAACACAGCCAGAAAGGTGAAGCCCACTAAAACGGGTAAGCTTTGGCCCAATAACCCAAGAAGCCCATCAGCAAGGAGGAGCTATTACCGAGTCAAAGGAACAGCTCGTCCGACCGTTAGGGACCCATTGATTGCGAGAGAGTGGTTAATGAGAACCGAGTAAATGGGCAGCTGTTATCAACAATTCCGGAGAAGATCATGTCATAGTAAATAAGAAGTCATTATGCATTAACAAAGGAAACCGTCAGCAATAAATAGGTGAGACAACAACAGAATAAAAGTTCAGACTCCCAAGGTACGAAAGACCTGATACTATGACATTTTATTCTTCCTCCACTCTTATGATTCTTCCTCCAAATAGCTTGAGGTGATTGACTCGATACGGACCTCTGTGGGTCGACCTTGACAGCCATAAGCCTATCTTAAGTCCCGAAGTAATTTAAGCATCAGATGGGATTTCGATCGAAACCCAAATCCGACCCCCCTAATGACTGTCCGAGGTGTAGGTTATCCGAGGCACGACCCAGCACTAAGGTCGAACGGTCGTCGCATTCAATCGAGGGATCCATCGAGCTCCAGCCCAAATCTCTTGGCTCGACCTTCATCGACCCCGGTTCTTCTAACCAGTATCCCGCTTCACCAGCTGACGAGGCTCCAGCTCGACAAAAGAATCCACGTCAACCACATCTATAGTTGACCGGAACCCTTCCGTCAAGAGTGGGCACCGTCTGTGAGAAACAAATAAGATTCGACATCCTTGTCATCCACTTGCTCTGACAATGTCGACTCGCCCAACAACACTTGAAGAAAACAAGTTTGGACGATATTTGGCTAACCCAGGTACATAAATTATATCGGTATAATATCTGTATGAATGTAACCATTAACTATCCCATACATGGTTACTGAACCTGGCTTAAATTACTTGTGAGTTGCATGTAAATGATATATGTACCTGCATAATAATGAGGTATTGCTGGTAGCGAATGGCAAATTGTGTTGGTCTTGGGTAATTAAATGAATATCGATATATAGTTATACCCAGAGGTAGTGAATAATATGAGTATTACATACAGTTATTAATACAAGTATTGTTGGTATATAATCCATAAGCAAGTTGGTAATATGCATGATCATTACCCTAGCCCAGCACCTAATAGTACCAGTGTGATATATTAAATTCAGTATGTTCCGTGGTGCCAGTTCGTGGGACTCATCAATATTTCGACATATCAGCACCATAATAGCACATTTGATAATTATACTATGGTCATTGGCCTACAGTATATACTAGTATAAAGTATATACTAGTATGTTAATAATATTATAATAGGTAACAAGTACCATTGATATTATCCTTATGAGAAAGATAAGCCATGTGGCGGGGCAAGGGATGGGATATCCTATACCTAGGATATACTATGCTAGTTATCATTCAAGTGGGTATGTTTAATTGAATATCATTCAAGTGGGTATGTTTATGGTCTAAACAAACATGTAAGAATGGTATAATGTCGTTATGCTAGGGTAATGTTTGGGAAAGATAAGCCATGAGTATAAGACCTATATTAACATATCAGTATATATTGTGATATACCCATATCGCCCAATGATCCCGTTGTAAGCCATACATGCTTGAATATCTATATGTCCGTACCCTAGATCCGCATATAATATACCATATACCCACTATATGAACGTGCCAAATACCGTATGCTAATTGAGAGGATATACATGTTTGGATTATAACGACCATTATAATTCAAATATTATCATTATGTATAACGGCGCCCATGCCAAATTTGTTGGGTAATAGATTGATATGCATGGGCGCGGTTATATTGATATGGTATTAATATTGATACTATTTGATACTATTTGATATAGCGAATACATTGAAGTTACAATATATTGTTATCGTGTATCAAATAACTAATATTATATTAGCATAATTTAATATACAATTTGGCATATTTGCAAAGCTGATGTATTAATATTGATATGGTCATAGATTGATATGCATTGCCTCCTGGATTGTCCGTAAGTATAGGTTAGTCGGTAAATATACCTACCGTATTAACATAATATGTGATATAGCTTATGTATATTATAGATCGCCTAACCATATATACCTGGTATAGGATAAATTGACCTATAGTCGGTAGCATTATCAGTCTATTATTCGATTGTATTCGATTGATTGAAATATATATTCGAATATATATTGTATATTCGAATATATATTTCAATCAATCGAATACAATCTCGAATACGACAATAACCACCCATAAACATGTATATCCTAGGTATAGGTTATGTCATTAGGAATATTGTCATATACTAATGTGCCATAACGACATTATACCATCTGGTGGTACCGTAATATCCCGTGGATTATGTAATATGATATAATACATATTCCGTAAACATAGGACATTATTCAATAGACACATAATGATACCGTGATATTCAATACATAATAATAGATATATGTGACATGGTATTATTAATACTATCTAACAATATACGGTTGGCATGCTCCGTTATCAATAACAGTGGTTGATAATACTTAAAGTTATAGGATATGTATATTCCATATCATGTTCGTGTCATGTGTACCCACATAATCATTCTCCGCATAAATTAGTATGATTATACACTTTCTGAGATAGTATTAATAATGCAAAGCTGATGAAAAATTTGGCATACTGATATATTTGATATAGCGAATACATTGACTATATGCCAAATTCATAACCTAGTATTTGACATAACCACATCAAATAGTATCAACCGGTATACGGAATATATGTGGTTATGTCAAATACTATTTGACGGTTATGAATTATACTATGCTTGTTAATATACTAATATGGTTATAACTATAATGGTAACTACCACGTGCTATGCTTGAATATATTCAATTGCCATACACATGATACTTGATTTCAAACTATATTACTGGTATACATGGTAATAATCATTTATCTCATATGTTCAATCATTCATATACTATAATACGGTATCTTTATTATATTACTGTTATTATCACGGTTCGAGACATCACAATTATTATAACCTGTTGGTATTCATCCAGGAAATATATACCCACTGGATTGCCATATACTTATGTTTGTGATATTATAGAAATTTGGGTATATCCGTCTATTTTTGCTGTTTTTTCTGGTTATCCGATTTCAGATAATTATAGTCTTGTATATATTAGTCAGTATATATATCCCAGTACAGCATAGCCCTGGCATACCGTATTATACGTATATAATACTGGATTATATACATTTGGCCAAGAAGTGCAAACACCTAATTGTACCATGACTATATTGACATTATATCATATGATATTACATATGGGTAGTTGCTATATGGCAAATACGGCCATTCTATTTACAATTAATACCCAATCAAGGTAAATATGAGCACATTTGCGTATATGACTAATACCTGATAATGCTTATAATAATAAACAACTTTCACATCCTTTAATAAAGAGATTCGCGATAATCCCTGTATATCATAGGGATACATCATGAGGCTCATGTTTAGATATACCTAGATATATCTGAACTAACTGGAGTATATATCACCAATCTGTCATAAATCTACTCTTAATTAAAGTAGATAGATAGGTCCTAGCATATATATACAAGTAGGAATACATATAATGGTATCTCTGGGCCATACGATCATTGCCACCCTATTGAGAGTGTAATGGTATTATACATGAGGTATTCAATAATATATAAGTCCGATATATTAGATATAATACCCATATACAAATCCTATTATTTGTATCCCAATTCGTCCATATATTAGATACTGGTCAAGTCCATATGGTAATAAGTCATACCCATGGAAATATTCATTATATAATAAGTATAGGATATCTAAATGTATGCTCGAGATCACCCGTAACTAATAACTAGATAAAGAGGGATGTAGTATATACGCTTGTTTATTTACTGATAAAATTATCCTTTATCTTGCCAGTTGCAACAGCTACATTTGAGTGAGCATTTTCTGCTATGTATATAGTGAAGAATCACTTCCGAAACCGAATGAGAGATGAATGGATGAACAATTGCTTGATTACATACATTGAAACTGACATTTTTGGTAGCATCAGCAATGACGTGATTATCAAGTGATTTCAAGGAATGAAAACACATCGTGGACAATGCTAGTGGCGAGGTCATGATATCCCAAGTAATCGTACTCCTTCTGGCAAATATATCCGGGGACTTACCTTCGGACTAGCAAAGGTAAGTTGTTACGCATATTAGTAAATAGGGTACTTCCTGTATGAGATATAATATTTGTACCACTCCAGATATACTCATATAATCTGGATGTGCCATACCATGCGCACACGTATATGGGAAAACATTACCTCGCGACCACTATGTCATGCATAAGATATTATGTGAGTATAGCGTATATACTACATCGATGAAGGTCATTATGTGTAATATTAGTGTATAGTATAACTAGAGCAGCTATTACTGAGCATATACGTTATTATGTGTAATATTAGTGTAATATTAGTCCCATGTGGACTGTGCTTATACATATGAACCATTGATATTATCCTTATGAGAAAGGCTATTAACCTTACCTAGCGAATACATTGAATATAATTTTGTCACAATATATTCAATACATGCTTGAATATATTCAATTACCATATTCATATGTGCTATGCCATCCCTAGTATGTCCTTATAACCACGTACGTAATGATAATATTTGAGAGTGTAATACCACGCCGTTATAATGGTCCATTACCATGTACCATATACCCGGACATATATAACATGAAACTATATATGTCCTGACATAACCATCAAATAGTATTTGACATAACCACATCAAATAGTATCAACCAGATTTATGAATACAAGGTTATGATTACCATGTGTCCATATATCTATTTTGGCATGGGCGCCCATGTATATCAATCTATTACCCGACCTAGCATACAAGGTTATGTCAACAGTCGACCCGACCGGTCCCCATCCCTAGTATGTCGTTATAACCACATAACGATCATTGCCTCATGGTGTATGTCGTTAGCATAACGACATTACCATATTCCTATGTGCCGCGAATAGGAATATATTGTGACATTACACAAGGTTATGTCATTATGTCATTATATGCATAATTGTCCATTATTAATCATGAAGGCACAGTATTAACTTGGTATAAGCTAACGGTACCGTTATAAATACTCATGTAATGCACTATAATATAGCAAACCCTTTTGTGATAATATAGATAGTAATGTATACATACCCGGATTTGGACATTATATGGATTGGTTAATAGCTACCCTGAATGGGGTATACCTAACCCAAAAACGACATATGTAATAACCACTAGCTTATGGGTAGCCGGTATACGTAATCCATAAATGTTGTACAAGATAGTCAAAATTATATGTATGCTCAGTATTACAATATTCATTGTTATCATCATAACTGTATATAGCTATGTCGGTACATAATAAGTATATTGTAAGGTACCCATGTATAGGTATATTGTAACATACTAGCACGGGTTATGCGCCAAAGGCGCCGGGGCTATTATTGTACCCAACCAGATGGGGGATATACAATTCATCTTATATGGGTTAGTGTATATATACGTCATAAATCTTCAGATAATATCGGGTATATCCTATGAATAAGAGATCCCTGGTATAACAAGCTATACATATATAATTATCCCTAATACATAGGATACCTATATAATATGCTATAATGTGCCATAGACTATAATTGAACATAGTCTATGGTCAATTTGCCAGATATAATGGTATAGCTATATCGCCCATAAACACATATTACGGACCATAATATGTATATTGTCAAACTATAAGGTAATGACATAACCTATACCTAGGATATACATGTATATGGTTGATACTATATACTAGATATCCTATACCTAGGGTATAAGCCATTGACATACACGTGTAAATAAGTGGCATAGTGCTCTTATGCATATGGGTAACACAATGCAAATTGGCATAGCACATAAGCGATGACAATTGTGTATTATTCTGATATTGACAAGTATGTTATAGGCATGTACACAATACAGGTAATAAGTATGTTATAAATATCTTAAGTATCAGAGTTATATAATATAGCATTTGTTAGCTCATAAGAGTAAATAGTATCATGTTATTTGTGTGAGCAATAAATGATACCGTATTTATGACATACCCGGGGCAAGGGATGCGATATGGGTATATCACAATATATGCTGATATGTTAATTAACATAACATATGAACCATTGATATTATCCTTATGGGTATATGTGAGTATAAGACTTGCTTTGCTGTATTATAATTATGTATACATGTAAACATAGGAATATGGTTACATATCATATTCCTATGTTTGGCCAACAATAATGTCACTATACCTAACATTAGTTTCGGGTGGTATAAATATTATATCATACATTAACTATAGGTATCTTTGACTTGTTAATGCAAAGATAGATACATGTCCAAAATTAGTGTACCCTACCATGGTAATACATGACATATGTACATACGGTCATGCCATAAACAGTAATATATTGTGGGTAACAATATATATTAAAAGTAAATATTAGTTAATAACTTCAATGTATTCGCTAGGGTACCTTAATCACGTATAGATGTCGTATGGCCCATGGTATAAGGTATAATACTAAGTATAGTACCCATGTTCGGGGTACCCATGTTACAATGCCTATACTATGATACAATTGTGTAGAGCTCTTATGAATAATATATTATGCCTATATAACATGATGGCTTATCTTGCTCAGTCCCATCTTATAGTAACATAACCTAGCTTATGTGCCTGTGTGATACCCTGCGACAATGCGCATACATCTTATAGTATTTACCCACCAGATACTGTATGACATAGTGAACTATTATGTACCTAATATTCAGTTAGATATTTCTCATACGGGTATACCTATGCCAATACCAGCAGGATATAATTACCTCCACGTAGTGATACACATGTATGATTTTTACCCATCACGTTATCATGAATGTTTGGGTATATTATCCCTTGCTAATGATATGGTTTATACAATTAACCTAGGACATGAGGTATGCGTACGTATAACAAGGTATAGTATGGGTGCCCTCCACACTCATTATAAATGCAATCACTAACAGCTAACCGTATTAATTATCCATTGCTAATATCCCAGATATACCCATCTTGCACGGTTATTATATATGTTTGATATGGAATAGCTATGATCATCCCAGTAGTACGCTATCATGGCACATGCATCCTTGTACATCATAACCCATACCAACCCAGATCCCTCACCCCAATACAAACATTGGCCAATACCCAAGCTGCAATAATCTAGACTTATTCTGGTCCGATATGACCAATATTTGATTGCCATATTGTATATACATATTAGCAGTATTCAATAACATATATGATGCATACTTACTAGGCATGTTATAATAACTATCTAGTTATTATACACATGGTACCCATACTAATACTACCGATGTATCAAAGTATGACTAGTATTGTTATACGGGTGAACTGTATACCGGTAGGTCTAATGATACATAGTGCTCTGAACCTTGATATCCCCGGGTATTGAATACTGCTATATATGACATGCATATGCAATATATACTATCACAAGTGACATTTTATGAGATATAGTACCCTATATACTTGTGATAGTATATATTGTGTTATAATATAGTACATGTTTGTTTAGACCATATATATGGGTATCATTTATTGTCACTATATATAACTATGGTTCCGGATGCACCTATATAATTTGTAATGAGGGTGATGATATAATTACACTATATATTAGGTTTCTCCAATAAAACATATAATAGATATCCAAATAGGGATTCATACTATCACGTATTCCATATAATACCGATTCAAATTACTCTGAATACCTGATATACCTGTAATATACAATATAGCAAAATTTATATCCTGTCAAAAACCGTATTACTACGATACCCATGTGTATATATCTATGTATACACATATCCATGGCCTATTATGTATTATATTTAGTTGCTAAATATAATACATAATAATGATATAATCTATGCTTATTATTTATTGTATAGTTAACATATATTTGGATACAAATTTGTCCTAAGTGTCGAACGTATTGAATACCAAGATATCTACGTACATATAGGGTTAAACTAGTGTCTACCAATAGTTATCAATTATTCACACCAATATGGATAATAGTTCATCATGCGTGTAATCAACTGTATACTACCCTTATTAACGTTCCATATATTAAAGGGTTATTCATATCATACAACTCTTAGGTTGTTGTACAATATGCTGTCACAGTATAGCATATTGTACAACAACCTATTTTCTCACATGTTAATTCATTTCCACACATGAGAAAATAGGGAACTTTTCCTATGAACTTAATAAGGGTAGTCATGCAAATTGGTACAATTTAAATGCAGTGATTAAAGCTATGTCATGTGCCATATACTTGCCGAAAATAGGGTACAATTGCTTTATCCCAAGTAATTGTACCCTATTGGATTGAGAAAGAAACTTGATAGGCCCTACGTATATGGCACGTACCTCGAATCTTCCGATATTAGATAATGGTTTATTGGAGAATGAAGAAAACATTGTACCCATGATACGAGAAATGTTGGGGTATGGTCGCCATAGTCTTACTTAGCGGATATATATATGGGGCTTCCGGTGTAGCGATCTGCTCGTGCGCATTATTCTTGGTAGACACTAGTTGCTTTTTATGGTCATGAGCAAACTTCGAGTGATGTTTACGTTTCTTTCTCCCGTGTGAGGAACTAGCAACCATGTGCACTTCTGTACTTGGCTTGGCGGTCGCAAGCCGCTCTTCCTCTAACTCGAGGTGCTTAGAAACATCGTTGAAGTTCTTGATGCTCTCATTATGAGTGAGATGCATCTTCATGTTGTCCCATTCGATTGGTAGGGAATGTATGATCGCTCGGATTTGTTGCTCATCAGTGATCATATGACCTGCATCCTTTAACTCTGAAATAAGATTCGCCATGTGTCGCAGATGCATTCCCATGGAATGATCTGGACGTTTTTTGTACGAATCAAATTTTATAGTTAAAGAGCGAAGTTTGGTCACCGAGGTGCCACCAAACTTCTCCTCTAGGTTGGACCATATGTCCATAGCTAGGTCATATTCTCGGAAGATTCGCATTATGTCGTCGGCCATACTTGACAACAACGTAATGCGAGCAATTTTGTTCTTCCGAGACCAATCATCGAAAGCTTCCTTGTCTCTTCTGTGTTGGGCCGTAGTGCCTAACTCAGGCTCAATCATTATGTTCTTCAGAGTTTAGAGCACATCTTGCTCCTCTAGAACATATTGTATCTTCATGGACCACAGTTTGTAATTATCGCCGTTGAGTTTTTCACCTTTGTTCAACTCAGCGACGATGTTCTTAGTAGCGGAAGACATTTTAGTTTTAAAATGCTGCAAAAGACATAAAGAAAAATACGATTAAAAAACATTGCATAAATTTTACATTTGATAATTTACTTTCGAAAAATATTGAAGATGTTGATCTAGAATCGGAAAGGTCATTACGATGCCAATCACCATCTAGAACAACTTTCAATATTTCCCCATCACTTATCAAACAATAGTACTCTTATAGTACTTGCAGCGGAAAAGCGTTTTTTTAAAACGTATTTTGAAAACGTATGTCTGCAAATGTATTTTGCAGTGGGAGGTAGTGGCCTGCCCCGGCCATTGCCGGGGTCGAGCCGTGGCCGTGCCTAGGTCGGATTCCCTATGTAGGGGGTTTTGCCGCATGCAACTGCCGCCGGCCGGCCATGCAGGCCCCCCCCTTTTGGGGTCGAGGCCGGGGCTCGTCGGCCTGGCCTGGCCACGGCCAGGGCCGGCCTCGGCCTGGCCCTGGCCGAGGCCAGGGCTCCCTTGGCCCTGGCCCTGGCCTCGGCCAGGGCGCCTGGCCCTGGCAGAGGCCAGGGCCGGCCTTGGCCCTGGCAGAGGCCAGGGCGCCTCTGCCCTGGCCTCTGCCAGAGCCGGCCAGGGCCCTGGCCCATCGACCAGGGCCTCTGCCCTGGCCGAGGCCAGGGCCGGCCAGGGCCCTGGCCCCTCGGCCAGGGCCTCTGCCCTGGCCGAGGCCAGGGCCCTGGCCCCTCGGCCAGGGCCTCTGCCCTGGCCGAGGCCAGGGCCCTGGCCCCTCGGCCAGGGCCTCTGCCCTGGCCGAGGCCAGGGCCAGCCAGCCTCCTTGGAGTCCGGCCGCACACCCCCCCTATGGGGGGTTGGTCTTGGTTGTCATTGGCCGAAGCTAACTCCTTCCCCAATGGGGAGGGGTGGTCCATCATGCACCTAAGAGATACGTGTTCATCTTCTCCGATGAGAAGTTTTGAAACCACCATCTTCTCCGATGAGACACCCGTTCATCGAAAAAGTGGTTATGCTTTAATGGCCTTGTGCCAAAAAAATAACACACTTTCAAGGCCGTAAACTTCACGCTCTATATGAAGAGAGTTCACATTCCCTATTGAATGGAGACTCAGCATCCATGAGGAGTGCGAGTTTGGCGAGATGAACGGTCAGTTCTTCCAGTCACGGAGAGTTCCTGCCATATTCATTATGGCAAAAGACCCTAACGTGAAAAGAACAACTTTTGCGTTCTCTCCGTCATGATGCGCTCCTACCATATCCATAATGGAAGGAAACTCATTCGTGAAAGAGACAACGTGTCATTCATCGGTGAGACCGGGGCGAACCCGTGTTGCTCTGATACCAATGTAGGATCCCATCATGCGATGATAGAGGATCGAAAGAGAGGATACTTACGTTAGCGTATGCTTCGCTATAGTCTCTGAACTTCGCCCTTGGATTCTCCACAACAGTCGGTACTTTGTCACAGAGGATCAAAGCAGCGTTTCACCGTCTAAATCTCTACTTGGAAGAAGAACATAATGGAAGGGAGAAGAGGACAGTAAGTTGCCTTATGCAAACTTATGGCATGAAGGATTAGCCTTGAAAGCCATACCCTTGGGTCCTATTTATAGGCCTTGGGGGTAGTTATTGTAGGAAATAACTACATATAAGCTTATTAGCCTATATTAGCACTATTCCTTTTCCTCTTCCTTATGCACTTATCAAGTGCCTTTATGTACTTATAAAGTGACTTTTTCCACTTATCGAGTGGTCCTTTTCACACATGAAAAGGTTCCCTTCGCACTTGCTTTCATGCATGCGACATCTGAGGTCCATTAACCCTCATACATCCCCTCATGGGTGTATACATGTCGTCCATATCCAACACTTTGTGGTGCAAGCTTCTTAGGAATATGGTTTCTAGCATAAAAATGAGGTGGTGGATATGCATAGGACATATGAGGATTATATGTATGCTTGGGAACATGCATGTTATATGAAACATACGGGTCATGCATGACATGTGGAGGATGTGCATACATGTAAGAATGATGCGTATGAGCATATGGGTGTATATGAGCACGTACATGAGTATTTCTCATGTGTGGATTTGTACATATCCGTGGGTGTGGAGCATAGAAAGTGTCATGTGTATCCACTTGTGAAGTAGGAGATTTCCTACGTGGATGAAGATTTGTGTACATGTAAGCATGGCTTCTCTTTTGGTTTCCACCTTTAGTGGGTTTCTTGCCAAAAGGAAGAGACGGTGAAGTGGTGACTTTCTTGGTAGGTTTGCTACCTATAGTGTCTTTGACACCACTTGTGGATGCACCGGAGGATGGCCTCACAAAGTCTATAGTGACACCACTATCGGTGGTGCGAGCATTGGATGCAGTTGCTTCCATAAAACCAAGACCAACACGATGTGTGGCCGGAAATTGGTTTGCTAGCAAATCATCCAATTGTCCTTTCCCCTTATTGAATCTCAAAATACGGAAGGACATGAGCTCATATTTCTCCTTAAGAGAAGAAATGTCGGTATCCAAGGTGGACACCCGTGCTTTGAGCTCGTGCACTTGGGTTTTAAGAGAGTCATTCTCTAAACCCAATTGTGTGTGACGTGAAACTAGATCACTATTATCCTTAGGATGTGTTTGATCTAGTTAAGATTTGAGGGTATTCACCTCATTTCTCAAAGTGACATTTTGAGAAGCTAAATTCGCTTTCTCAAGGGTTAAAGTATCAACAATGGTGTCATTGTTGATAATGCATGGAATGGATGGATTGCTAACATTCAATTTCTTTAAACTAGTATATCTAAGCATTAAAGATTGATACTTAGCAAATAATTCTTCATTAGCAATACTCAATTCATCCATAGTTACCTCGGTTTCATCCATGTCTGAATCACTTTCATCGGACAGTGAATCTTCTCGGGCCATGAAGCACATGTGGGCACTTTCACCCTTCTCGTCATCGGATTTGCTTGATGAGTCTCCACTTGAGTCATCGAATGTACTTGCGAGTCTTTTCTTCTTATCTTTCTTATTCTTGTCGGACTTGTGGTACTTCGGTGCCTTTCATTTCTCTTTGTTTCGGAGCATTGGGCAATCCTTCTTGATGTGCCCTGGCTTATTACACTTAAACCAAAGAGAGGAAGAGTTATTACTAGAATCAAATCTATTCTTAGAGGGAAATTTACCTTTGCGAAAGAAGCGTTGGAACTTCTTCGCCATTTGAGCCATTTCATCCAAGTCCATCTCATTTTCTTATTCTTCACTATCGGAGGATGAGGAATTGGCTTTGAATGCCAAAGCTTTCTTCTTGGCCTTCGAAGGATTCATCATAGCTCGAATCTTTAATCGGTTCTTCCGTCTTACTTTGTAAGACATGAGAGTGCCAATAAGGTTCACAACTGTGTAAGTCTTCAAGTCGTTGACCTCCTCGATGGCGACAGCTCTTCTTTCCCACTTGGAGGTCATTCCCATTATGATCTTCCTTACCTTATCTTGTTGGGAATAGACTTGTCCGAGAGCTTCCAATTCATTAGTGATATCGGTAAAACGTCCGTACATCGATGCTATGCTTTCATTTTCCTGCATATGAAACATATCGAAATTTTGCACGGCAACATAGAGTTTAGAAAGTTTTACCTTGTTTGTTCCCTCATGGGTAACGACGAGATGGTTCCAAATTTGATATGCACTCTTACATGTGCATATCTTGTTGAACTCATCTGGGTCCAACGCACAATGAAGAGCGTTCATTGCCTTTGCGTTGTTGACTTCGGCAGATTTCTCGGTAGCCATCCATTTTTCGAAATCCTCTTCGGTGGGCTCGACGTATTCCTTGTAGAGGGTTCTCTAAAGGGAAGCACTCCTTAGGAATGTCTCTATCCGGCATTTCCAATAGCCGAAGTTCGTGCCATTGAAACGCGAAGGACGCACCGTTGATTGTCCTTCGAAAACTGTGGACGCTCCATCATGATCATAATTGTAGTATGAAGATGGTGGAGGAACGTTGTTGTTGTTGGATGCCATAGCAATGAACTTGCGCTTTGATACCAATTGTAAGGTCCCTGGCTATGAGGAAAACACTAGGATGGGGGTTGAATAGTGTTTATGCAATTTAAAAAGATAGTACTCCAATTTAAATTCCTAACCAACAAAATAGTGCGGAATAGAAATAAACCCAAAATGAAACAAATGCAAACGCAAGTAGGTTTCAAGGGTTCGGATTACCCAAGTCACTTCCCGACTTGTTCCTGGTAATCCTATGTCCCTTCCATCAGGTTAACAACCGGATACTCAAGTTAGAACCCTAACTTGAGGTTTCATTAAAACCCACTTGTAGCAACCGTACAAGTGAAATCGAAATACAATCGATTGACCTTGACTCCCACAACTTGGGAGCAAGCAAACCGCTCTCACAAACCGAGAGTAAATCAAATAACTAAAGTTATGAAATATGAGATTAAGCAACACTTACAATCACATATGCCTTGAAGTGAAACTTGAAGGAGAAGTGTGTTGTCTGTTGAAAGACTGTTTTGGAAGAGAGGAAAGCCCTTTCTCTTGACTGCACCAAATGCCTAGAAGATTTCTCTATGGTTCTTGGTTGGAGAGCAAGAGATTGAAGATTGGAATTCTAGGGCTTTAGGATTTGAGAGCTTTGATCTTGAGAGAATGAAAGCTTGAATGTTTTAGCAAGTGAGTTGGTAACCTCTCAATGGAACAGTAGAGGCTCCTTTTATAGGTTTCTCAAACCCTTCAAATGAAATCAGCAAAACCCCCTTTGAAATCCGTGAGGAAAAACTCAACGGATAGAATCTGCGCTCGCGACAGTCGACTGTTGAATAAATCACAGTCGACTGCTGCACAGTGACCGAGGGTAGGTGAGGATTCATAACAGTAACTTACCACGTGGACAGTCGACTGATGAGGCATAGACAGTCGACTGTTGAACCAACAGGCGACTGTAAATCCTACTACAGGTGACTGGCCGTAAGCTGGGTAAGTTGATGAAATCTAGAAAACGTCTGGGAGAACAGGACAGACGACTGATGAATGTAAGACAGTCGACTGTTAAACCAAACATGTGACTGTAATTCCTTCGACAGACGACTGTCAAGACCCTGACATTTTCCAGAGAGTTGAGTCATCAAATAGGCTCAAAGACATACGACTGTTGTAGCATTGACAGTCGACTGTTCCAATGGACAGTCGACTGTAAAACCAACAATAGTCGACTGGCCAGAATAAACAGAGAAATAGAATTTGGGCTAAAGACAGACATGCGAATGATTAACTAAACACAGTCGACTGTCACTGGGACAGGCGCCTGTGAATCATTCATAAGTCGCCTGTGAGAGTTAAAGCTGAGAAGCCCAAAACTAGACTGAAACAGCTTGTGCATAACAGGTGACTGTAGAACAAAACACAGTCGACTGTTTTGAGACAGACGTCTGTAAATTGTTCAGCAGTCGAATGTTATAAACATGACATGCACAATCTAGATAAAAATGAATTGGAGTCTAAGGAAGGTTGATCTAATGATATCCTAAGACTGAAATGAAGATGTGTGTGTGCTCCATCAATGTTCTACTTCTAAGCTACATACTAGAAGAGAAACAAGAAAGTTACATTTGACGAACTCTCTCTTCTATCCAACGCATGAGCTTGAAGTCTTCTAGGAGCTTCAATCACCATCTACGTTCATCCAATCCATTTCATTTGCTTTCAATGATCTTTGAGTGTCATCCATTGCAGATAGATATTCATAATAAGCTTAGGCAATGGATTAACTGCAAATTAGGGGATTAGTCACAAGTATTTATGTTTGCTCATCATTAACACCAAGTAAGGAGAAGTCCAATACTCAACACTTCCGTAGTCCTAGATCATATAGCTAGATCAGCTCGTTAGGGCACCCCTAAAAAACACACCCTAAAGGCATCGCAGGGGGGGTTGAATGGGGTGCAGGGCATAAATAAAAAAATTAGCACACATCACCATAATGCAAAGCACACAAATCACATATTAGCACACCAAACAAATACTTTTAATAGAGTGGCTCCCCACCTAGGCTCATTGCTTCTGCTCCAGCCCCAAATCCTTGAGGATCGCAACCCCTTTTATATAACCCAAAAGATAAACAACCTTGATTACACTTGCGGGTGGTGATCGAATCATACAACAATAACACCAAAAATTTTACACCCACTAATATCCTCTGGATGAAGCTATTCAAAATACAACTCACGCTAAAATAAATAACACTGATTTAGTACAGAGATTAAAATCAGAATAAAATCATCGTAGTATAGAGCGTTGAGTTATGATCATCCTGGCGAAAACAATTCGTCAATCCGAGCTCTATGGTGGAAGTTATGCACTTTTTAGCATCGTCCGTAGTATTCTTTTTTTCTTCCTCAAACTTGATGATCTCTTTGATGCTGGGAGGAAGAGGAGGAATTTGGCCAGATAGGAGGATGATTGATCCCGAAATTTTTTTGGCTCAATGAGATCATCTCCAAGGGAGGGGTCATCTCCTTTTATAGAGATAAGAGTTTCTCTCCAATTAGAATCCCTGATATCCAAATCAATCTTCAAATCTTCAATCTAATTTGTATTGATTTGAGTAGATCTCTTTTAATTAGAAACTTCTAATAGAATATGTTTTCCACTCAAATTAAAACTCCTCTTAATTGATGGAAGTCAAATCAGAGTGTTTGACTGGTAAAATCTGGGTTCAACAGAGATTCTGCACACTTGTATGGCCATGTCACTTGAGCTCTGGCCTCTTCATCAGTTTTGTAATTATTGCATGGTCGTGTACTGATTTTGCATGGCTATGTCGGGTGATCAATTCTTCCTTCACAAAAATCCACACTAGTGACACGACAGTGTTCGAGCCCGCACGTCCGTGTTGGTTCTTCTTCAGACTTTTGCCATCTTTCGCAAATATTACACGGCCGTATGCAAGTCTTGCATAGCAGTGTCATTTGATTTCCATAAATACTCAATTTTGGCACAGCCGTGTCAGCTCTTGCACGGCCGTGTGGTTATGGCCCTACATTGATACTTCATTTTCTAACACTTCATTTTTTGACACGCACGGTCGTGCAAACCTTGTTTTGCACATTTCATTGCGGTTTGACGTTCTTTTGACCTGAAACTCACTAGATAGACTTATTAGACATGTATAACTTGTTTGACACCATCAAAATAAAGTTTTGGCTTCAGTTAGTGGGCTAACTTAGGCCAACAATCTCCCCCTTTTTGATGATGGCAAACAAGTATAGAAAATTGAGATAAATAGATATCGAACAAGTCATATAGTGCACAAGATAAAGAATATAATACAATGCTCCTCCTATCTATGTGCTCTCATGAAATATGTGACAAGCTCGCCCTCAAACTCAAACCATGCATCTCATCTCAACTTTCTATCTCTGCCCCTTTTGTCATTATGCAAAAAGTATATGCTCCCCCTAAATCGATGCATCATTGCGGTTTGACGTTCTTTTGACCTGAAACTCACTAGATAGACTTATTAGACCTGTATAACTTGTTTGACACCATCAAAATAAAGTTTTTGCTTCAGTTAGTGGGCTAACTTAGGCCAACAATCCCCCCCTTTTTGATGATGGCAAACAAGTATAGAAAATTGAGATAAATAGATATCGAACAAGTCATATAGTGCACAAGATAAAGAATATAATACAGTGCTCCTCCTATCTATGTGCTCTCATGAAATATGTGACAAGCTCGCCCTCAAACTCAAACCATGCATCTCATCTCAACTTTCTATCTCTGCCCCTTTTGTCATTATGCAAAAAGTATATGCTCCCCCTAAATCGATGCATCAATTTTCTATTTTCTCTCCCTCTTTTGATACCAATAGAAAAGAATACACATGAGGAATAAAATATCATCAGCATCATTGAAATTTTTAAGCAAGAGACATGAAATAAAATTAGCATATCGAAGAAACACGAAATTGATAAATACATCTTCATATCAATTTGTACTCCGTCGACTCAAAATATGCACACTTTCATGAATTATTGCAAACATACGGTCATTGCTTAAATATAAAAAAAGATATCATCAAATAACTTAATTGTATCATTAGTACATGCTTAGAGAATCAAAAAATCATACTCATAAATTGTCTTTTACAAATTTGCTATATTCACCTCTTTGGAATAGCTATTAAGCATAATGTAGGAGACAACCAACATAGGATAATATAATGTGAAATTTCGGGTCCTTTGGAATTGAGGTACGCTAAGTGGTTACTTCATCTACCATATGTCTCATGCATTGCTTAACAAACCCTAGAAATACGGTTACTAGCCGCTTATATAAAAAAATTTCATATTTTTATTTTCTCTTTCATTTTCATTTTCTTTGGCCAATTTTTGCCAACATTTTTTGTTTGTTTTTCTTTTTCTTTTAATATGTCGTTGTCTTAGAATAGTGACACATGAAGGCATCTACATATTCGACTCCTACTACTTAATTTATCCAAAAAGAATCATATATTTATACATGTAAATTCAATAAAAAAGAGTAAAATCTTTTTAGAGCTTAAACATTATCCAACAATTTTCCATAAGTTACATGACTATATTAACTCAATTTTTTTAAACAATTAGGCATGCTAACAACGAACAATTAATCATGCACGATTTGAGTATGTGGATTCTTCATTAACATAAAATGTCATCATCAAAATCATATTTAATGTTTCTAAGATTTATAATAAATTTCATACCAAAAGCTCATAAAAATTTCAACTACATCGATGATAAACATATGCTCATGCAAACAATGAAATATTCTATGAGGACATGCACCAACATATGCTTATAGAAATTCTCCAATGCATCAAATATGTCATACAAAATAATCATAACTTTCTTTACCTCCATTAGCTCAAATCAATGTCGTATTTTGCAAAGACGATGTATGCCATCACCCAGATCCGGATGATGCACATGTAGAGGAAGATGTACATTTTGGTATCCAATTTTTTGGATCTGTTGGTGTTAGCGGATGATTTGATGTGCGTTATAAGAAAGTTAGGAATCCACATGAAATTTTCAAGATAAATGCGAGCAAAGCAATCATGGATAACATGTTCTTTCTTATTACAATAAAAACATATAACATTAAAGTGGAAATGACTAGAGGGAGACATGTTTTGCATCATGAATGCTAGATGGAGAGCTTGTGTATCTAGCAAATCTATTCGTTATGGGTTTCCTAGGTTTTGGTTGGTTGCTTCTTATTAAACCATAGGCCATGTTTGCTAGAATATTTGTTTAATCCAACTAACACCCATTAAAGCTCGTTGGACTTCAAGTGAATTTTTTTATTATGTTGCTAAGATTTTGATTTTGATTTTCTAATTCTTTAATTCTAGCTTCACGATTTTCTATTTCTTATTCTCTTCAATTTGACTAGCACTATTTTTTCCCTGAATCAAATTTGATTTTGTTTATGAATGAGGGGAGGCCTTTGGCCTCCCCTCCTTCATTACCCATTCATTAGGCCCCCATTACTTAGAGTAATGGGGACCCTTTGGTCTCCTAGTGGCTTTTGGCCTCCCCACTATGAGATATATAAATAGGAGCACCATGGCTCTTAGCCATAGTGACTTATTCTTAGCAATGAAATTCTCTCTCTCTCTCTGCTCTCTTGAGTTCATTATCATACAACACGTTATCAGCTCGTTTGCTCTAAAATTCTTTGAGCTTTTCATCCCGTCTCCCCTCAAAAATCCATCCCCTACGCGCGAAGGAATCTATTGTTGCGGTGGTACCTTTGCGGCTCTCCGTTGCGGCGATCCGTTTTGGAGTATTAGGAGCGTGGATTTCTCTTTCTACGGATTTTCTGTTTTTACGATCGTCCCTAGATTTTTTTAATCTAGAGGTAATACTTTTTGATCCCGTAGAAAATTACAATATATTGATAAACATGATTTTACAAAGCTTATCTTAAAGTCTTGTATAAATCTGATTAATAACAAAAATTCTTATAAAAAAAAGAAATTTGTGGCCGGGAAATCTGAAGATGCAAATGCCTAAGATGTTATCACTTTGTCACCATTTTGAATGGCGTGGGGGCCCTAGCCAAAATTCATCGAACCCCTCTAAATGGCATGCTAAATTCAAAGCTCTTGTCTTGTTGGACCTAAAATTCTAGCAATATGTGCCAGTTTGCATACAGTGCATTAACACTAGCAATTAAGCATGACCTTGCATAAGCATCTTACTTACTGTGTGCAAAATCAAGGGCAGCAACGTCAAATTTGAATAATAATAATAATAATAATAATTGAAGAAGGAGATAAAACTGACAATGAAAAATGCAATGAGCTATATGCTATTATATTTAATAAATCATACTATCTGTATGTTTTATGGGCCTGCAATCCCATTCCGATTAATTATTATTTTGGTTTTCCAAATTGGGCCAGAAGCCTCAGTTAATCCAATTGCAAATTTTATATATCAATTAAAATTTTTGCAACTGGGCCTGAAGCCCAAAGATTAATACTAAATTAATTTGGCTTATTGGGCTAGAAGCCCAAGTTAATAAAATTGCTTATTAAAATGATTAATATTTTACTTATGGGCCTGCCAGCTCCAATGAAAATATTAATTTATTTTAATTTCTTGTTATGGGCCTGATGCCCAATTTGTCATATTGCTAAAATTATGTTAAACATCACTCTTGCATTATTAATTATTTATGGAATATTAAGATTTTTTCAAAATATAATTATCTTAAAGATCCTGAGACCGCTCTGCCGTTAGTCCAACTAACCTAACGGTGTATGACGTTTCCACGTGGTCTACGAGATAATCATATTTTCTAGTTTCCTCTTTACCATATGTTATGCTTGAGATATATGCGTGGTTGTTTATTTTTATGCCTGCTAGCATATTTAGAACTGCGTGGATGTTTAAATAAGTAAAAATGTGTTTTTCGGGATCGGCCATTGTATACATATTTACTTTCCTTGCACTTTTATTTTCTTTGTGAGAGAATTTGTAAGTGAGGACTATTTGTATTTTAAAGCCAAAGCTCGATGCAACAGCACATAGAATTGATGAAAACTCCTTCAATGGATCATGATGTCGGTCAATGTGCTTGGCTAAGTTTGCTGGACCAACCTAGCTTGACTGGGTAACAAGTGGTCCTGGCTTAGTCAATTCCCTGGCCGCGTCCACTGGACCCGCAAGGAGTCGATTCATGACTGTGTAAGCCAAAGCTCGATGCAACAGCATATGAAGACGGAGATATAGGGACCCAGTTCAGTTTGGGTTTCCAAAGTTGTATTATTATTTTTTTTCTATTATGGACTTTAAACGAACTTTGGACTGTGTACTATTTTGGGTATCTGGCCGATCCCCGCATTTTTACTTGTTTTTTTTCTTTTATGCATGAATTTTTTGAATTTTAATTAATTCATGCTCATTTTAAAATACGTAGATAAATGGCAAAATTGGCAAGCGTCGATTTCGAGGTCCTCGATTCTGCAGGGACAAATTACCTGAGTTGGCGAGTGGACCTGAAGTTCCACCTTGCGTTCAATGGCCCTCCTTGGGTCCATTTTGGCTCCTTCCTCGGCCGCAGCAGCGGCCGAAGCTTCTGCTACAGCTAGCAGCAGCCCCACAACCACTGTATCCGATGTAGATAAGGCGAAAGCCATAATCTACATTAGGAAGCATATAGATCGGACCTTAAAGGCCGAATGCTTAACGGTTGAGGACCCGAAGGGACCTGTGGACAGCACTGGAAGCACGGTATAAACATCAAATTGATGTTATATTACCTCGTGCCAGTTATGAGTGGGAAAACCTCAGACTTCAGGACTATAAGTCCGTCGCTGAGTATAATTCTGCACTTCATAACATCACCTCACGCCTGAAGTTGTGCGTGTGAAGAAGTGACAGAACAGCGCATGTTGGAAAAAACCATTTACCTCGTTTCACGAGAAAGATGCAATCCTCATGCAGGCAGTATCGTGAACGCAACTTCACCGAGATATCTCCGATCTGATCTCATGCCTACCTTAGAGCAGAGCAGAATCGAGATTTACTGCTAGCAACTCATAAACTTACGTCCAGCTGGCACTGCCCCTATCCCTGAAGCCCACCACGTTTCTCCCCAGAAGTGGAAAAACAAGAGGAAGACTAAAAATACTAAAGGGAAAGCGGTAATGAAGCAACCAAGAGGTGCAGCTCCCCAGGACAAACAAAAACAATAAAGGGAAAAGAAACTTCACTTGGAAGCGAAAGGACACCAAGCACGTGTCACTTCCAAAGAAGACCTGGGGAGGACAAATGCCATAGATGCGCCATGACTGGCCATTGGTCCAGAAACTGCCCGCACTCCTCGCCACCTACAAGATCTATATCAGGCGAGCCAGAAGTCTCGACCTGAAACAAACTTGGCAGGTGTACAGCCACCAACAGTCTTTACTGCTAAAGACTTCGAGAACGACGATCTGCTAGATTGAGCATCATCATTTATCTATGCATTTAGAATTCGATGTATCTTCATCTGTTATTTGCTTTAGTGCGGACTTTTATTTATGAATGTTGTCTACATTTTCCCCTCAAATAAAATTTCTTTTTTTGGCTTATATAGATGATGTCTGAGTGCCTAGTGGACAGTGCCCTCGACGCACACAATCCTTCGCGATCATTGCTATTTTAATAGCTTAAACAAATATGATGGTCCTGTTATCACAATTTCAGGACTGTCCCAAATAATCGAAGGAACTGGTTGAAGCAATTATATTGCTCCCAAATAACACAAGACTTCAAATTAATAATGCATTATTCTCTCCTATAACAAACAGAAATCTCGTAAGTTTCAAGGATTTCCGTTTTTAAACGGATATCACTTAGAGACCAGGGATAAAAATAAGGTTGAATATCTAATTGTAACTCGTCAAAAAGATGACCGGAAGATCATCTGCGAGCGATTCAAGGGACTCACGTCGGGTCTATACCAAACATACATTCAACCAGTAGAAGCCAATATGATTGAACACCAGACGTGCCAATCACTACCAGAATTCCAACTCTGGCACAATAGACTTGGTCACCCTGGAACAGCAATGATGCGCCGCATCATCACTGAATCCCATGGACACAAATTGAAGAACCTGAAGATTCTTCAAAAGGGTGAATTTCCATGTCTCCCTTGTTTTAAGGGAAAACTAATAATGAGACCATCCCTCCTGAAAGTGGGATTAGAGTCTCCTGGCTTCCTTGAGAGAATTCATGGTGACATTTGCGGGCCTATTCACCCCGCAAGTGGCCCATTTCGGTACTTCATGGTACTGATTGATGCATCAACCAAATGGTCTTATGTGTGCCTCTTGTCCACCCGCAACCTAGCTTTTCCAAAGCTATTGGCACAAATAATAAGGTTGCGTGCTCATTTCCCCGATAACCATATGAAGAAACTACGTCTTGATAATGCGGGGAGAATTTACTTCACAAGTCTTCGAAGACTATTGCCGGGCAACGGGTATTGAAGTTGAACATCCGGGTAGCACATGTTCACACCCAAAACGGATTAGCTGAGGCTCTTAATAAGAGACTCCAATGGATTGCACGTCCATTGCTTATGCAATCCCAGTTGCCTGTGGATGCTTGGGGCATGCTATTTTACATGCCGCATCACTTATTAGGATAAGACCCTCTAGAGGTCACACTTTTATCCCCGATGCAACTAGCATACGGCGCACCTCCGGATATCTCTCATTTGAGAGTGTTTGGTTGTGCGGTATATGTCCCAATAGCACCACCGCAGAGGACCAAAATGGGTCCTCAGCGTCGTCTAGGTATATATATTGGGTTTGATTCGTCCTCTATTATCAGATACCTTGAACCCCTGACGGGTGACGCATTCAAGGCACGTTTTGCAGACTGTGAATTTAATGAGTAATTTTTTCCAAAACTGGGCACACAGTCTAAGAAGCCAGAAGCTTCTGAGACCATTAGTTGGGACCAGAAGGTCTTTGTCCCTATATGATCCGCGTACTAATCTGTGTGAAGATTAGATCCCTGAAGATCCTTCACATCCAGAATACAGTACATCTTTTACCGGATAAATTCACGGACAACCAGAAGATTGTCCGTTCACACGTCCCTGCTGCCAATACGCCAGCTAGGATTGACATCCCCATAGATGGATGCAGCCCACCGGCAGCAGAATTGGTTGTACCTCAAATGAAAAGAGGACGCCCACCAGGTTCAAAAGATAAAGTTCCTCGAAAGAGGAAGACTCCTGGCGATACTAAGATTATCCCTCCACAGGATGCTGAGCTCAGACCAGCTACTTCTCCCCTCCTGATTTCCCCAGCAGAGGAACCAATAGGAGAAACATCATTAAATTTTGTACGTACTGGAGAAGTACTGGACAGAAATAGCATAGTCGTCGACGACGATTTTGCGTTCGATATTGCCGTTCACGTCACTGAATATGACGATGACGTCGAACCACGATCTCTAGCGGAATGTAAACGCAGAGATGATTGGCCAAAGTGGGACGAGGCAATAAGAGTAGAGCTGGACTCACTCTTGAAACGCAAAGTCTTTGGACCAGTAGTCCAAACACCAGTAGGTGTAAAACCTGTGGGATATAAGTGGGTTTTCATAAGAAAAAGAGATGAAAATAATGTGATCGTTCGCTATAAGGCACGCCTTGTAGCCCAGGGATTTTCTCAAAGACCGGGGATTGATTACGAAGATACGTATTCCCCGGTCTTGGATTCGATCACCTTCCGATTTTTAATCAGCCTAACTTCTCTGGAAAGCCTAGAAATGCAGCTCATGGACGTTGTGACTGCATATCTATATGGGATATAGATAAAAATATCTATATGAGACTTCCTGATGGGTTTAATCTACCCCCAGAGATGAAAGAGATACCTCGGGACGTATTCTCTGTAAGGCTACATAGATCATTATATGGTCTAAAACAATCGGGCAAGATGTGGTATAACAAGACTAAGTGATTTTCTTGCACAGCAAGGATTCACGAATAACGAAGTCTGCCCATGTAATCTTTATCAAAAGAACGGGAACAGGATTTGTCAATCATAGCTGTATATGTAGATGACTTAAATCTCATAGGATCTCCTGCAGAGATCAAAGAGATATCTGAAAGCCTTAAACATGCTTTTGAAATGAAAGACCTAGGCAAAACAAAGTATTGTCTTGGCTTACAGATAGAACACCTGAGAGGTGGAATCCTATTACACCAAATCTAATTATACAAAGAAACTTCTACGCAAGTTTCATATGGATAAATGTCATCCTTTAGGTACTCCTATGGTCGTAAGATCACTAGATGTACATAAGGACCCCTTCCGACCACTGGAAGAGTGGGAGGAGATACTGGGTCCTGAAGTACCCTACATCAGTGCCATTGGAGCACTTCTATATCTGGCTAACTGTACGCGTCCCGATATAGCGTTTACAGTTAATCTACTAGCCAGACACAGTGCTGCGCCCACAAAGCGCCACTGGAACGGATGTAAAGCATCTTCTGCGATACCTTCAGGGTTCCATTGATCTTGGACTTTACTACCAGAGAGGTGCCTCCCCCAAATTGTTTGGTTATGCTGATGCAGGTTATCTCTCTGATCCGCACACGGCAAAATCTCAAACATGTTTTGTATTTACCTACGGAGGTACTGCTATCTCTTGGAGATCGGTAAAACAAACCACTACTGCTACATCTTCCAACCATGCAGAGCTCATCGCGATCCATGAGGCAAGCAGAGAATGTTTTTGGCTACGCTCCGTCGTCCAACACATCCTCCAATCCACTGGCCTGAAGACCAGTGATTCTGGAGCCTACTGCCCTATTCGAAGACAACGCCGCATGCATTGCTCAGCTTCAGAAGGGCTACATCAAAGGCGACAGGACAAAACACATTTCTCCCAAGTTTTTCTGGACGCACGAGCAGAAGAACGACAAGCAGATTGAAGTTCGACAGATCCAGTCATGCAACAACTTAGCTGATCTTTTTACTAAGGCATTGCCTAAATGTACTTTTGTAAAGCTTGTAAAGAACATTGGTATGCGACAGTTGAAAGACCTGCAAGCCTGAAGCTTGTACGGATCAGGGGGAGTAACATGTGAGTTGCACTCTTTTTCCTTAAGCTGTTGGGTTTTCCCACTGGGTTTTCCACAGCTAAGGTTTTAACCGTGGCAAACACACTTACTCTGGATCCAGAAGTATCCACCCATTGCCTCAGTAGCTGAGACCGAAGTGATGAATGTGTAAGGGGGGAGTGTTATGAATGAGGGAGGCCTTTGGCCTCCCCTCCTTCATTACCCATTCATTAGGCCCCCCATTACTTAGAGTAATGGGGACCCTTGGTCTCCTAGAGGCTTTTGGCCTCCCCACTATGAGATATATAAATAGAGCACCATGGCTCTTAGCCATAGTGACTTATTCTTAGCAAATTTACAACAGATTTCTGTTTTTCTAGTTGCTTAATTTTTCTTCAAAGCTAGAGACATTGTGATCAAAATGCTAATCACAGAATCTTTAGAATTTAAATAACAAAATTTCTCATTAAGATCATTAACCAAATTAGAGTTTTCAAGCTCTAACTTATTTAATTTTTTATTAGCTTCTTTTAATTCTAAGATCTTGGTCTCTAAGGTGGTTTCATCAAAATTATCTATTATCTCTTTTAATTCTTTCCATTTGATGAATAACTCATCTCTCTCATGTTCAACACTCTTAAGACAGTCTTCTAACAATGTACGAAGTTTCTTAAGCGTAGAGTATTTAGGAGCTATGTCTACAAATCGATCTACTAAATATTCATAAGCTTCTTCCATATCAGCGAACATATTCTCAATGTACCTATGACAATCAATAGAGAAGAGTTGAGATTTTACCTTTTCATCTCCCACTATGAAACAAGTCCTATTGTTGTTGTTCCCATCACCCTCTAAAGAAAACTCATCTACATCGCTTTCTCCCCAAGTAGTAACCATTCCTCATTTGGACGTCCTATTGCCTCTATTGACTCCTTTTTCTTTTTCTTAGTTTTTCAGAAGAGGACAATAAACTTTTATATGACTATTTTTGTCGCAGTTAAAGCATCTCGGTGCAGTGCCATCTTCTTCATATTTTTTCGGCCTCCTGGTTCCCCTGGAATACATATATCTCTTGTCCACATGGCGGAATGTAAAAATGGATGACGCATGATTTAGTCAGTTGATACACTAGTTACCTGATTGCCCGATATTTTGGACGGACTATGATAAGTCCACCCGTGATATACAGGTGATTTACTTTTATACCAATGTGCTAATGGAGAAAGTATAATTTGTGGCATTATACTGGCTCCCAACTTTGACATAAGTCTTTCCTGGGTATTTGATCGGACAAAATCATATTGGAATATTTGCTAGTGTTAATATAACATAACTCAACCATTTGTCCTAGGGTGATGCATATATTTTATCAGGACCAAATAGCTGAACGGACGCTAATAAAATAGCTTGTACTGATACTATATAATTTGACTACGCTATTGTGTTATAACTCCTAATATTTATCCATACGGTGCCATTCAATAAACTATCCAGTTAGCAGATAACACATGTATCCAAATATACCGGTATAACCAGATATCACACTAGCTATGTACAGTACCCATTGATTAATACTTGATAGTTGGTGATATACCCTGGTATAATTGTTGACACTTTATACCTATATTCAATAATCAAATATAAGCTGTTTTTAAGGTGGGAAGTATGTGATATGTATATATATCGGGTATAACATTATTACATCTTCAAATTATCTTTGGCATTACATATATATACAATATATGGTATGCATAACATTACAAAAGTACTCAAATGGATAGCAATTTTGTATGGGGTGGGCCCATAGCAGTTTCTGGCCCACTAGTATACAGTGCGATCTACTCCATATATGTTAGGTTGTGTATGGCTTACTTAAATGGTTATAAATAACCTGAATAAGTAATAAGTTGACCTCTGTGATATATCATACTTCACCATAAGTGTTTTAAGCCTACTATGTTATCAAATAGAGCTATCCATTTCTCGTCTGTGCACACTTATCCAGGAATCATGCCGGGGATTTTTGTTGGCATGTTACTGATTGATACTTCCAAATCAATCAACTAATGCTACGTGGTAATTTTGGAAATATATACATAAGCTAATACGGGATGCCATAATCATCAGGAGGAGGAACTTGACTATCACGATCGGTTGATTATTGTCCATTTCTTTGTTAGTCCTAATCATAGAAATACTGTCGATACCGACTAGATGGTGATCTAGTTTGCCGTCTCGAAGTTTAATTTCACATATAATTTTCTCACGTATTTTTGTAAGTGAAAAACAGCGGCTACGAATTTTAGAATGATTTATACCTATTTATCTTTTAGGTTTAAAAATTTATTCTGAAAAAAGTAGGCATCTGCTCGCAGTGAGACTAGCGCCATTGGGTCCGAAATATCGTTTCCGATTTTCCAGAGTTGGTTTCATATTTTTCTGAGTCCTATATATTTAGTTATGGATTTATAACCATTTAACCCTATTAATAATTATTTAAATAGGGAAATTTTGAAAAACTTTCGAAATTACGAATCTGCCACCGCGAGTTCCTCTCGCACCCACCGTTTTCCAATCGCCTCGGGGGGTTTCGCTGACGGCAGAGGGAGGCGGCGGCGATGTCGGACGGCGGCGACGTCGGGGCGGGGACAATAGGACTATCTTAGCCCTAGCAACGTATAACCATGTATATCCATGCATATATATATATATAGGTATGATGGCTGGTACTCGTCCAACATATACCCATGATAATGTACGAGTATGTCCCAAGTACGTTACTGATATAATTTGGGTAAAATACATATCCGGCACACACAAATCCAGCGTTGTTACTACCATGTTAGCGGTATATACCATATTGTAACCTAGTTTATATGTTATGTATATTATACCCTTCACCTGGTTATATAGGACATATCTTAGCCAGTTATGTCATGCATGGATCAGCCTTGTTATGTATAGCATCCGTCTGGGTATACAGATATGACACTACAAGGAATATAAGTGTATAGTATCTAGGTACCCACTAGGCTAAATAACCACTACATGCCTAGGTCATAGCATATATGAAGGGGGATATATATTATTTGTTATCTTACGGACATATGATAGCCTATGTGATATCCCCTATTACCTAGTTCACGCTAGGATATAAGTGGCATATAGCTAAATACCCTATTCCACCATATATAATGAACGTACCGTGGGATATACTATACACTTATATTAGGCATACGGAGAGCGTGGATTTGATCGTCGCTAGCATGATTTATGTTGTCCCTAACTATTATCTAATTATATGTTGATATAGTAACCAGGTATTATGATATATATGTTGATATATTAACCAGGTAACGATCAGCTATAGCACCGGTATATTATCACAATTGACATAGCTCACATCATATATCATGGTTAATGCTCTAGATTATACATAACCGGTATAATCTTAACCCGCATGTATATATTTAGCCTGGTATACATAATATGGAGTTATATACTTGTTATAACAGGTACTCACACCAGGATATCATATATGCGTATATCCCTCGTAATGATATAACCTGGTTAAGGTATGTTACAGTATTGTCAAGGATATATGATGTATTATAATCTTAGCCGTATGATATTAAAAATATGTATGTATCCCATAATATAGCAAATTATCCGTTAGAGAATAACCCGATATATACCCAGGGGCTTATCGTCATTAATAATCTTGGCCTATTAATGCCCATATACATCAAACGTGTATGTTAGGCAAATGCTATATATAGTTAGGCAATAAATGATCTGGCATATTATCCTATATGTGTCAACATTGTACCCGTATATTAAGTTTAGGTTATGCCAGGGTACATAGGTATTCTATTTTATTATGTGAATATATCATGTAACGACTTGGTATAATTGCTGGCATGCGGCTTTAACATAATAGTAGTAATCAGTTATTGGTGATTACCCTCGACTTGGGAATAATAGCCATACACAACCTATGGAACGTTTATGCTTTTCACTACTTCTGGCTTTAAATACTTAGATATCCAGCGTAACACTGTTTATACCTCCATAGGCTTAGTGCACAGACGAGAAATGGATACCCCATATTATTGTAGTAGGCTTAAAAGGGTTTACACAGACTATCGATACTAGAGCTAACGTGCCCGTATTTGCTGCCAATTGCAAGTATCATGTTCATGTTTAAACTGCTGCATTCATTAAAATATCATGTCATGTCATCGTTATTTTAGAACTGTTAAGATGCATTTATCTTATACCTGCTGTGTTTTACGTTTCCCTGCACAAAGGTCTCCCTTCCCTCTTTGGAGATTTTTAGTGACATATGCCCTTTCTCTTATGGTGTCACATGTCAGGTTTGAGCCCGAATAGGTTGTTATGTCATAATGGGCCCATATATTTGCCCATAATAACATGATAGTAAACTGTAAAGTGAAGCTAAGTTGAAGGGTATATAATACCTAATTGGAATAAACTAATGGTCATGGTACTAGTATATAATATATATGATATGATATATAATAACATTTCTGATATTATATAGTACCCCATTAGAATTGTATCATTGGATACCTACCATGCGTAAATATTGATAACTATTGGTAATAATGCATTAACTATCTGGTAATATCCAAATAATTATCATATATATCCAGATATATTTATGGGGATTACAATATGCATATGAGGACCAGATATCCTGCAATTAACACCTCTACGTAAATATACGGGTGTCGTATAACTAACCAGATATCACGCATTAACCATGGTTATACGTAAATACCCATACTAACCTCAATTAAATATATCACACATGGTTAGTATATATAATGTGATATCTGGTTATACCGGTTATATACCCAATACCAAGTCTACATGGATACAATACTATTATTCTGTCACTGTTATATGGATATACTAGCCCATGGTAGGATATCTGTGGCATTGGGTTAGTGTCGGTTTCATTCATATACTAGTATCCTTGGGTTAGTATGGGCCCACCCCAACCTCCAACACATCTAGTGTGTTGTCGTACGAATTAGACCCAGATCGCTAGAAATCCCCATTGACACATTTCATCGAACACGTGCCATGCAACCAAGTCTAATGTAAATTTCCAAGCAACAATCCTACCCTAACCCGTATTAGGGTTCATCAAAACTACTCAATGGTGAATAACATATAAACAAACAACACAAAAGACATAAACTTTCACCATCAAGCAAAATAAACACAATACAAACAATGGAGAAAAAGAGAGGAAAATACTTATCTTGAGTTGAATCGCCAATCCAATACAAGACTTATTGAACAAAAGACCGAAACTAACCTAAGACTAACAAGAGAAGGGGGCAAAAGCCCTAGAAAAACTGAGGAAGAACCAAGAAGAAGATTGTCTAAAAGTCTGCCAGCATCGGGTATTTATAGCCTCCATTCCGAGCCCTAACGGATCGGGTCCAAAACCACAGGAAAAACGACACCCGATCGGTTGACAAGTATGCCCATATCTGTTATACAATGATGTAAGAGTGAGGAGATAAAGTGTATTATTTGCGGTTGTCCAATCCTATCATAATTGGAATTACAGAAGATAGTGCTTGTATCCAATAATACCGTTTACGTGCCCACATTATAAGGTTGCATTATCATCGTGACAGACATGGTATCACAGCCTTGATAGCTCATGGACTTAGCATATTGACTAATATATTGTATATTTAGCAATATATTAGGTACGGGGTAGATATATAGGTAATACATTCCATGCGATATCGGTACTATGATTGCCATATATCACCTAGCTGATATACATGTATCCTATTACCAATAAGGTAATAACATTATCGGATATTCATATTACCACATATACCTATGGTTATGATATGGAACATGAATATTGCTACAATCAGCGTATTCATGTTCTATAGATGGTAGTGATAGTATGGGTAATGAACCAGTTATCATAGATAGATTGATAATAATAAATCTTATAGTATACAATAATATAGTCACTATATGGGTCCTGATGGTATGTATATACCGATATAGCCCATTCCCGGTTATGATATTCATTGCCAATATAGCAAAAAATATAAATATAAATACAGTTAGATATCTTCCCCCATTTGGTTATACAATATCCATAATGGTTACTATAGCTAACCTTAAACTGCATAATATCACTATGATATAAGCATGGTTTATTGTACCTATACTATACATAAATTGACAATCGGCAGGTTGTAGCAATTATCATATCTTAACCAGACATGATACCGTTAAGTACTTGTGTATGAGGTACTTAACATACAAGAATATATATAAACTACAGGATATTATGCAGTACCGTAGCAGGGATATCATAGTTATAGGTCATAGTACAATGTGATAACTATATGATGGACTATGAACAAACATGATTAATACCCAAATATACAAGCCCAGGTAACATAGTTATTGCATACTCCTCAACCATGTTTATATATAGCAATATGATTTATCTCGCATATGTACCCATGGCTAGTATAATGAATAACCGTGATTAGGTACCATGATAACGGCGATTGATATATCATTACCTGATTAATAATATCCGACTGTTAGATAATATGGACTAGCATATATAGGTATATCAATCGCCATAAGAAACATGGTTGAGGAGTATGCAAATACATACTGTAATGATATCAGTAACCTATATAGTATGCCGGTAGCACTATGAACACGTGTTATATTAACTGTTACCTATAGGTTGCCTGGGCAACCTAAACATTCGCATTCACAAACCCAAGACCAACTCATATATCAACTAACCTAAGAAAACCCTTGCCCAGTCAGGTTACCAGAGATACTTAGCGGCAGGTATCCTAATCGGGTATAACCATGGAGCATATACAGTCATCGCATTGATATATCCATAGTTAACCATTATGGATATGCATTTCCCCATACGCATAGAAGTATCCAAGTTGGATACTTGCGATGTGAGCACATAAACACGAGATTTAAGATTCTCATTCTCAATACTCAAAGTCGAGTTTTGAGAAGTTAAATCCGCTATCTTATGTTCTTCCGGATCTTCAATGCTAACATGTTCAAGTTTAGATTTGAGATTAACAATCTCATTTCTTAACTCTTCAACAACGGTGTCGTTGTTGGTGATGATAGTTTTAGGCGAGGTTTGAATGCTAGCTAGGTCATCTTTTACCTTAGTATACCTATTTACTAATTTAGTATACTTAGACCATAATTGAGAATTAGCATTCCTAAGGTCATCCATAGTTACCTCATCGCCTTCGTCGTCACTATCATCGGAAGAGGAGGATCCTTGATCATGCTCCTCTCTTGCCATGAAGCACATGTGCGCTTGCTCCACTTGCTCATCGTCCGACTCTCCGCTTGAGGAATCCTCGGAGTCGATGAATGTTGCTCCGATATCATTTAAGTATACATATATCATTTCAAGTGCCAAACGCCTTAGGATATTACTAGCGGTAACTATCCTAGTAACATGGATATGACAGGCATACCATATATACATATTATACGGTTATGTCTATACTATGGGTAACCTATGACATATAGAGTACATTGACGAATATCCAACATTACTATGCTAATGACACCAATTAACCAGGATATCATATATGGGTAGCAAAGATAAGTACCCGGTACATTCATGTTGTATAATAGGCCGAGCCCATGGTTAGTAAGGTAATAAGGGAATACCATTACCTGATTAATCATGTCATAGGTATACCCCTAGATAATAGCTACTATATGACATGCCAATTTATAAGTCCGTATTTATAAGTATACCCATACCTATGACTAATGAGTAACCTGAGTACATTCACGTAACCCAGAGTGCATATAGTAATTTAACTCTTAACTTGGTATATGGTAGCAGATGTATATATGCCAAGATTAGTGATATTATCTATGGTACAATATTTTACAAGCTAAAATTAGTATATACATATATAACGGTTATGCATACACATGGGTGAGAGTTGGTGGATGTTAGTTTCTAGTGTATAGATGGTATGCATACCATATATTGTATATATATGTAATGCCAATACCGGGATTTTCACGATATGGTATGTAAGTCTATTATTCACCTAATGTACTCCTAATCATTAGGTGTTAGGTAATGGCTACGAGGTGACAGTAATAAGTTTACTCGAGGCACAAGATATACTTCCGTTATATAACAGTAAATCCTATTATTGCTGGAGGTAACACGATATTCAGTAAACTAACATGTGTAATTCATTTAATTACGTTGTCTAACACTTATGGTTAATATACGGGTTGTGTTCTCATTCTTTGCTAAATCACGAGTTAGAATTTATAATAATCTATAATAAATGTTTACTCGTTGAATGTTATATCCAGGCACCCGTTATAGCAGACTATCGTTATCACATCCCTGCAGAATATTACGAATGCTCGGTGGATGATCTGCATCTATGCATCATTCATTGCCCGATCACTCTGGATGAAGGTCGTGGACAAGCTAGATCTAACATTTTCCATGTAACACCCTTATTGGTTAAGCTCGGTTAGTCGATGCATCATTCTCTGCAAATATCCTTCGATTGCAACTTGCGCCAAGTATCAGGTTGTGAACATGGTTTCTAGCATAAAAATGTGGTGGAGGATATGCATTGAACATACGAGAATGATATGTATGCTTGGGAACATGCATGTTGTATGAAACATATGGGTCATGCATGACATGTGGAGGTTGTGCATACATGTAAGAATGATGCGTATGTGCATATGTGTGTATAGGAGCACGTACATGAGCATTTGTCATGTGTGGATTTGCACGTGTCCGTGGGTGTAGAGCATAAAAAGTGTCATGATTATCCACTTGTGAAGCAGGAGATTTCCTACGTGGATGAAGGTTAGTGTACATGTAAGCATGGCTTCGCTTTTAGTTTTCACCCTTAGTGGGTTTCTTTACAAAAGGAAGAGATGGTGAAGTGGTGACTTTCTTGGTAGGATTGCTACATATAGTGTCTTTGACACCACTTGTGGATGCACCGAAGGATTGCCTCACAAAGGCTATAATGACACTACTATAGAAAGTGCGAGCATTGGATGCATTCGCATTCACAAACCCAAGACCAACACGATGTGTATCCGGAAATTGGTTTGCTTGCAAATCATCCAATTGTCCTTTTTCCTTATTGAATCTCACAATACGGGAGGACATGAGCTCATATTTCTCATTAAGAGAAGAAATATTGGTATCCAAGGTGGACACCCGTGCTTTGAGCTCGTGCACTTGAGTTTTAAGAGAATCATTCTCTAAACCCAATTGTGTGTGTCGTGTAACTAGATCACTATTATCCTTAGGATGTGTTTGATCTAGTTGAGATTTGAGGTTATTCACCTCATCTCTCAAAGTGACATTTTGAGAAGCTAAGTTTGCTTTCTCAAGAGTTAAAGTATCAACAATGGTGTCATTGTTGATAATGCATGGAATGGATGACTTGCTAACATTCAATTTCTTTAAGCTGGTATATCTAAGCATTATAGATTGATATTTAGCAAATAATTCTTCATTT
Source organism: Scilla litardierei (assembly GCA_030789695.1). Taxonomy (NCBI): domain Eukaryota; kingdom Viridiplantae; phylum Streptophyta; class Magnoliopsida; order Asparagales; family Asparagaceae; genus Scilla; species Scilla litardierei. The sequence continues at coordinate 20,876,865 of CM061136.1, forward strand.
GCAATACGAAGTTCATCCATTGTTACCTCGGTATCATCCGTGTCGGAATCACTCTCATCGGACAGTGATGGTAGGAGACCATACCATGGAAACAATCAAAATGCTGATCTAGTTTGCCGGGACCTGTTTCTAGTATTAATGTCACATGTTATTGAAAGGCTAATAAATGGCAACCAGATACGTGTGATAGCTTGGTCTAGGAAATGCTCGTTATGCAAGAATGATGCATACTACTGTACTCTGGATTAGGTCCTTTAAGTGACAGTCGACTGTGTTATATCCAGTCCCTCAGGCACCCTTATTGCCATATATCGTTGTTATTAAGTATTGTTCATCATGCTTAATTTAATAACAGTTATATCCTATCACTTGCCAGTCCATAATACGGAGTTACTAGCATTGTTATATATCCCGGGTCAAGATAACTAGCATTCATATATGTGTGATTATATGTATATGGCATACTCTATCAAATTAGCATATTAATACCGAACATTAGCATTACCTCTATCCATAATAATGCTATATACTATACAAAATAAGTTGGTATATACCCAGGTAATATATCAGGTCATATGGGACAGGGTACTGGCTAAACTTGTCCGAGTACCATATATGCCATATAATAACTACTGTCAATTATCATATTATATGCCCCCACTAATATAAGTACCATCATTGTATGTTATAACCGTTATGGTATATCCCAGTTATTATACGTGTATATAGTTTACAATTATTGGATGCATGCTTACCAGATAATTATATATTGGATAATGCGTAGATAATAGGGGATTTACAATATATGACAAACATGGTCTAATATATAATAATTACATAGCTATACTATGGGAATACCCAGTCATATGCAATATATACTAGGGTATGTTACAGCTGACATGGTATTTTTACAGTATAGTTGATACCGCGAGTATAATAACATAGATATTATATCCCTATTGCATAGTTATACAATCATACTCTGTTATATTTATCAGGATATCAAATATATGGTACATAGTCCTCATATATTTACACATATCATACCAAGTTGGTACATATCCGTAGTTAACTCAAGTTGTAATATATGATCTATAGCATACCTATAGTAACTACCCATGTGATATATTTAGCTTTAATATCCTATAAAGGTAAGAACATTGCGTAAATAATAACGTGGTATAACTATTAATTTGGACATGGTATGTCTGTTAATAGTTCATATGGTCAGTGATCCCCGGGTATGCCTCATTACAAATTATATAGTGAGCGGTTATATAATGTGTGATATATTTAATTTATCTAACCACAGGGTAATTATACCCATATATTATCGGTAACGATCAGGACATAATATGGAATAATACCCTCCAGTACCTAATCTCAATATAGTGATACACCAAGCAAGTAATTACCCTGAGAGATAGTATGCATTTTTGGATAAACATTATATATAGTGCCAACTGTATATGGTTACCCATGAGTTTGGTATATATGATGCATAGGCCACGTAACCTCAGGATGGTAGTAACAATGTTGGTAATTATGATAAGCTAATATAGGTATCCGTTAGGATAGGTATTATAATATAGTCTGTGTACGTTATCATATACAAGGATTGGTCATCGCGGGATATGTTGTGTCCAATTCGATAATATATCATAGCTATATTTGGACCAATCCATTGGTCCAGCAATATAGGTCCATGAATACAGGGAGTATTTTATCCCTGGTATTAAATAAACATCCCATGAGTTCACGAAGCATATACTGTACTCAAATTAGTCTTGGTTACAACTGATCACCCAAGAGAAACATTATCAAATATATTAGATAATGGGTTGTTCATTAGCTCCTCGTGTATCAGTATAAAAATTGTTGCGTATAAAAGTACTCAAATTAGAAAATTACACAGCGCGCACAATCATTACGTATCCTAATTTTGGCATATTCGAAGATATGCCATGGTTCGTTTCATCAGTTGTGTAACCTAACGGATGATACAATTATTCCATATTAAACAACATCATATCTTCCTTGTTTGGGTTAGCCTATTGGTGAAGTGGCAACGTGGTATGGACATTATAAATGATAGTTACATTATCAAGGATATAATAACATCCCAAATTACATAATTACATAGTTTACTCTGTTATAGGCCCAACAGTATAAGGATATCACTTGTACCTATTCCTATAAGGATATCATTATAACAAATAAGAATTTTAAAAGACATGGGATGAAAAGGCAGCGAAGTAGAAATGACATTTTTTCTGTAGATATTTCAGTATGAGCGTCAACCATTGATTGTGTTAGCTTGGCTAAACGAGTATAAAAGGAAACTGTGCAGAAGGTTTCTACCTTTGTGTGTCTGATGACGGTTAGATTCATGCAGCCGTGTGACCACATTTTTGAGAGGATGTGTCCATGCTACAGATCCGGGAACTCCAGGTCATAATGGAGACATTTTATGGTTATGCAAAAGCGTCTGATCTTGATGTCATATTCATGTAAAGCCTTTGTTTATACCACGGTTTAGGGTAGCATATCTGTATCAATTACCATGTAATTTCTTTGGTGCTAATATGAATTGCTACTGTAATACAATTTAATGACTTTATAACTTCTAACATAAAACATAAAGGAAAAATCATATTTCAATTTGTAATGCATTGCAATTCGGTGTATCAGAAGTGTGTAGAACGTGGCTGAGAAGTGAAAGAAGCAACTAAAGTAAAATTGTGCCATTATAATTTGAAGAAATAGTGAAGAAATGTTGGTCAAGCATCTGAAGTGTCCTGGAGTAACAAGTCAGCTAGGTGTCCTACCAATTATGTTGTCGGGCAAAAATGCTATAGGCATAAATAGGATGCATGTAGGGAAGCAGAAACCTTGTTGTTGCCTATAGTCAGCCCTCTACCAGCTATGAAGTTTATATTCACTGTGAAGCCTAAATAGAAAACGGAGCTTTTGTCCATTTTCTTACTAATAGGTTGTATTATTTATAGTACACACTTTCATGACGGAATTATGTTATAAACTTCTAATTTACTTCTTTTTTTAATATTCTGGTGTAGTCATACCAATTCTTGTACTTGGCTGTCTTTTGATATTGATTATCCCTAATGCATATGAATGTGTGTTCATGTGGATGGAGCTTCTTTTTTTTTGCATGTTTTCTTTATTGATAGGGTATAATCGTATTGACATACAGTTTTGCAACATCGTCATGTCAATGCTTTTGAACATATTTCCTGAACTATCTGAACTAATTTTGACTATATTTTTATTATAAAATTGTAGGTTAAATAAAGAGCCTCCAAATTTAACTTTTAGAAAGAAAGACAAGGGTGGGATCAATTTTACATCAACAGTTACAAACACTCACTTGGACCTTGATATCTGAACATAGGGGAAAACTTACAGTGAGGTCTATAACAATCCGAATACCCAGACCATTTGTACACTCATTATAGGCCGTTTGTAGGTAATATAGCTTACAGAAATAGCAGAATTGCCATAGTCAATACCAAAATTATGGATATATGTTCAAAAGTTACCTATCATCAATTGATTGATAAAAAGGACTGTAAATAGCCTATCCCTTTTACGGGTATATCAACATACGGATCTTCATATGATCATAATATGCATATTCATTACCATATTATCACACCCTTGTCAATATATGTTGCATAGTTATATTGATAGTTATACGACTGTCCATGCATTATAGGTCATGAATACTATAAGTGGAACAACCGGTATATATACATTTCCTGCTACATTACATATTGTATCCAGCATAAACATTATAACATACCCTACAAAAACAAGAGAGAATATACAAGCTAATGATTCTTCCATAAACGTGGGATATATGAATGAGTGCGGTAATATGTATATATGATATCCGTATCACTATTGATGGTATATTACACTCTGAATACCTAGCTATATTGTTATATGACAGTAAGGATAATACCCATTAAGACACATTTATTGAAAGGGTATATCCGTATGACTATATTTCAATTACCAACTATCAAATATGTCATTAGTGTCCATCCTTGAGCTTATGGACTAGCTAATATCTGTTAGCTAGTCTGGTATGAGTATGCCATATAGGTATCAGAATACTAATACTCTGATACTGATATGCCTTCAGTCTGGTACCGATTATAGATGCCCCTTCTTACATGTTTTAAGTATAATTTCTTGATAGAATAAGGCGGTTGCTCATGTGAGAGAGCCAACCCCAATCTGTCCGACATACTAGAAAGTATAGCTGAGATTTCAAAAATGTACACAAACATTTCTCAAGAAATTCATATGCAATGTTTGACAAAGAACTTATTCTTTTATTAAATTTGATCATTTACAGGCATGGGAATTTATATTGGTACAACTCAGCTCTTACGCAATCCTTGAGCTGGAAGAGTATGAATTATTTGGAAACCATCCGTCCGTTTGGGGAATTTGCAAAATATTGAAAGGGTTCTTTTGGGGAATTTGCAAAGTCCTATTCACTGTACTGTAGTTCTTTTGGGCTAAAAGCGTGGTATTATTCTTGGACATATATCACATTACTGCTATTATTAGTATATCACATTACAATATATATGGGCATTATACAAATGATAAGCACATCATATAATTCCCCAATAATCCTATCATTGGGGAATTATATGATGTGGATATCGATATCTAATATAATATCCATTTTAAAACTCAATTACATGTGATCACATATCCTAAAAGAACTACAGTATCGATATAAGGATATATTAATGCTTTATTCTAGTTAACTAGATAATATGGACTAGCATCCTTGTACATCATATCTTGTCATACAAGGACTCATGATTGGTCCACTGTGCCTATTTACTAGTATCATATGTTTATATACTGAGTATGTTTAATCATAGCATTTGCACGATCATTAGTAACATAGCTATGCATGATAATATGTATCCGTGGTAGACAATATAAGTATTCATGTTCCACCAATCAACTAGTTCACCTTCCCGATTGCTCTATAGCATTCAATTCTCATTTCTAAGCTCTCTCATTTCGTTATCATTACAAATACATTATGATATGCATGGGATATTCACGAGTAATTGGATACCGGTTTAGGGCATAGTTATGATCATGATATGCTGAAAAAATACAATCATTACATCTGTTGGACATGAGATATATCCGGGAATTGATGTTTGATCATGGACAGTATGTAATCTCCATATATGTTACATGATAATATGGCATAACACAGCAGTTGAGAAGAGTTATAGGTGCATCGCATATACAAGTGGATATTCAATACAAGTGGATATATTATCGGGATATATACCAATACCAGTATTCAATTACTGGTACGCCTATATAATTCCTGGACATGGTATGATTATATATTGTATATGGTCTACCCATGTGAGTATTAACTAATAAAAGTATTGTTACATACTAGGTATATCAACATTATCGTGCTATACTACATCATATGGTTACTATATCAACATTATATAGTAATAGCTTATGATTGAGCACATAGGATAAGTATACAATACCTAGCATATAGTGTACTGAGATCGTATGCCCATATGAATTTGGATATGATACCGATATCTAATATTAATTGGATAGTGCACATATAGATTATGGTGTATTTATAGTGTTAACACATGTTCACGAGCGTACCCAACCAATTAATAACTCTTAATAATTGGTGCATAGCATATAATGTATAACAATGTAATATGTCATAAATTAATAGTTTAGCCTGTATATTAATAAGTATACCAAACTTATATCACGCATTGTTTATGTGGTAAGTGTGAGTACCTCATCATTATGTGCTACTAATAATTCTTAGTATACAATGGGTACCGATATATTCTCCTACTCTTATTGCATGATCTAGAGGTTGAAACCCTATACTAAGAAGAAACATCCAAGTGCATCAAGTTCATCATCTCAAGCACTTAGTTTCCATACGTCCATGCCTTTATCTTTATATAGGTAAAAATTATTCAACGCATAGGTAAGTATGTATTTCGTTTCATTTATTTGTAAAACCTTACTCCCAGTTTAAAGGAGTGTCTCTCTGGAAAGAGAAGTGTGGCTCTTGGAATATGGTGTTGCAATCTTGGAAAAGATTAGCTCTTAGAAAAGAGTGTTGGTATCCCGGAAGGAATTTTGTATGTGTGCTCTTGTAGTGATAGTCTATCATGAATATACATGATTATCCATATATTAGTTAGTGTTATGCTCAGTCCAGTTACCAAAGTGTAGCGAATGCCATGCTAATAACCAAATTGATATAATCGTCCTCACCAGTTACAGGCAAACCATGGTACCCTTTTGTGATAATATCTCGTATAAGTACCCTAGCATTATATACCCCTCAAGTCAATAGTATTATGATTATCTATAACCTAGTGTATAGCTAATATTGATAAATAATCACCATATAAAATATGTATTCAATTATCCGTGGACCAAGACTTTGTTTTTAAGGTGGGTAGAATGTAATACCCCATATCCCTATATACGTATATATCTACGTATTTTTGGGAGTAAATATGTATGTATATTTTTCGGGAATATGATTGTATTTTTCCTTTAATTATTTGGTGTAGTAATTATGTATGCTAGGGTACGGTTCGTACATGTTATTATATGTTATCTTTTAGAATAATATAGGGTTATTCTAAGGTAAAAGATATCATCACGCTCCTGTGACAAGTATATGTATTAACAGGTTATGGTATGACAATATTAGTATGATAGTATACATATGTACGTTATTAGCCAACCCGTTAGCTATGGACACGGGCCACTGGTATAGCATATAGTTATACCCATAGTACATTCATTACCCTACATTATTAGATATATACCCGTAGATATGATACAAATAGGACATACAATGTATATGTCAATTCAACGATATTAATCCCTTATGACATATCTCATATATCTAATGGCACTTCACTGTTATCAGGATCATTGCACTAGGCTAACCCAGCGACTGTCAACACCTGTAAGCTAATGATTCTCCAAGTTTGTTATATATTACTATCCAATATATATCTCAAACCATTATATATACCTGGCAAATATATATCCATAACATTAGAGTTGTACCATCTATGTAAACTTAAGCAGCCCATAAATAATCAAGAGAATGAACTTCCCGCTTGAAATACAGTAACAATATATCAATTGATCAAGAGAATGAATTGATCAAGAGAATGATCAATATATCAAGAGAATGAACTTCCCGCCCATAAATAATCAAGAGAATGAACTTCCCGCTTGAAATACAGTAACAATATATCAATTGATCAAATAACAGAAAACTGAAGACGACAAAATGGCATGAAAAAAGACAGAATTAAAAGGCTGTTGAACAACACATGGTGCCAAGGGCACCAGCTGATGGTCTGAACTCTGTGATCAGCTAGCTATTAATTCATTCGTGGATGATAATAGGGGTACATAGCATAGACAGTCGGAGCCACGGTGTGCACGAGGATGAAGGTGGCAATCATGGAAGAAACCACCCACATGTAGGATAAATAGTTGGGCACGAACTTGTTCCTCCACTGATAGAACTTAAACCGTTCAGCCGAAGAAATCCTCAGATGTAAACTGTTAGAGATTCACTTTAACATATCTCCAATTTTAAACTCTAAACTCTGTAAACTCTTTTTTTACATTGAAGAAATCGCCAAAAGCTTGAAGAAGTCTCCAAAATTCACACAGATCGGTACAGTTTCTGAATCAAACTTTCAAAACTCAAAATCTAATCTTTAATTAGAAGAAATCCCCATATTTATACTCAAAAACAATAAAACAAGCAAACAAAAAGTAATGGAGACCTTAAAAATAGAACTTCTAGGAATCTTCAACTAACTTGAATGAGTCAATCTTCACGATTACAAGCTCTGAAGTCTCAAGAAAGCTTTGATTTACAGTTAACTTCTTCAATGTTTGAGAAATTTTCCTCAATTTTGGGACTTCAGTCTTTGGAGTTTCTCGCCAAGGAATAGGGTTCGTTTGTTTTTTCACTAGCATTGTTTCTTCTATTTACCGTGGTTAAAACTTACGGTAGGCTAGGGATGAGGTGTAGGTTATATTAAAGGCAAAATAAACATCTCATCTTTCCGTTAATGCCATGTAATAGCAAATTGCTAATTTAAACTACAAGGCATTATAGTGCAGCAAGAAAACAATAAGGTATATATAAGCAACAATAGGTAAACTCTGAGGGCATTATTGTGCAATTGATCCAAAAATAAATATAAAAAAGAGTGTAAATGGTGTCATAATAAACCTTAAAAGGAGAAGATCACCAGAAAAAAGCAGTAAAAAGTCAAAAAGGGAAAGCCTGCAATGCTGCTTCAACAAAGATAAAATAGTAAAAAGGAATACAAGTTTCAACAAATATAAAAGGGGAAATGAATACAAACATTTTCAAGCTTGAGGAGTAATTTCAGTAGTAGTGTTTTCACTTCATCCCCATTCATATTGTAATTCGGCATCAAAGACCTGCTGTCTCTCCTTCCCATTGTTGACTTCTTCTTCACCTAGCCAGACCTTTTAACCATTTTATCAGACCTTTTAGCCATTTTAGTGCCTTATTCATCAGTAAACTCTCTATATCATGACCGACATGATTTGCAAACTATTCAGTTTTGTCAGACGACCATATGGCTTTTCATGCACAAACATGCCATATATGCAGCTGTGAAGCACAAAGTGAAGCCAAGCTATCTGGATTTCACCAACACCCCAACTTCATGTGGGGCCTTCAGTTATGCATTTTTGGGACTGAGTAGGCGACCATGTTTGTGTAAACGGCCATAAGGCCTCAAGATTTCAAGTTTAACGGACTCAATTATCTTCTCCCAAATATACCAAGCCTGCCGACAACTTGCATTAATCTTTAACTACATTCTAACAATGTTCTTATCACCAAATCCCCTTGAATGGTAATCTATTTTTTAATTTGATTTTCTTCTTCTGCTGATGCAGGTTGCTATTGCTTTTCTTTAACATTTTCCTTTTTTAAATCCTTTTTATATATCATTACAGCTTCTTTGTTTTTTCCTGGAAATAAAACCCTACGTGGATAAGTTCACTTCAGTGTGGTTCGTTGCAACTTGTGCACGTAGCCATCTGCTATTTTCCTTCAAACTGTAAATTCAATTGTTCTCTGCTTAATACAATTGCTATCTGCTTAACCTCACTAAATTTAGATACTAACTTCCCAAGGGCAAGTTATATATGACCATACCAGTTGAAACCCTCCATATGAACCTGAAATGATCCTGGAGCTTAGTTTTGCATCACTGCATGCTAACAGAAAATTTTAAAATAACCCAAAGTGATATTAATCACAAAGATAGTTAGGACAAAATTGATTCCCACAAAACTCTTGGATGTATCTTGTTTGCTGCCTTTAAGAACATCTTCATATAAGCTAATATTACTCATATTGATCGAAATCATATTAGATATATATCTATATGAACAAAGCAATCTGTGAATTTAACCATTTAATCGCAAATCTGAAAATAACCAATGACAAACAAGTTGACATGCCAAAAAAACCCACAAATTAAAACAAGCAATCCAGTCCCTACAAGTATCTAACCTGTGCATGTGGGCAAATGCCCAATAACGTTTTGAGCCAGATCATGGTCATATCATTTAAATAGAAAATGTAATAGGTATGCATATAATTATGTAAAACATAACCAATAACTGCATATAAACCATCATCGTGGTAAAATTAATACAATGATGATGTATCATGCACTATAATGTGTTAATAAAGCATACATGTTCAAATTAATTCTCCAATAATACATCTTTAAACTTCGGAATACGATTCACATGCCCGGCACGCAGCATAACATGTATTGACTATCAAGTCCCATTTTAGTTGGCAAAACACGAAGATCAAATGTCATTAATCAACGGCATCAGCAACAAAACAGGCAGCTGGAATAGAACACGGAATTACCTGTCATTCCATCAGTTCCTTCCGAGAGGGAGTGACCTACAACTATAAGTCTCCTTAATATCCGACTTCTTTGACGACGTGAAAATCGATGCATAAACCTCCTTGGTCGCATTTGCCGGTGCCACATCCGCCGCCCTAAACCTCTTACCACCACCTCCTTTCCCATTCTCCAGATTCTGAAACTTTTCATCCCCTGAATGCTTCGTTCCGCTCAACAAATTTCCAATTTTCTTCACCTTCTTCTCCTTAACCCGGCCCCTCTCCTCCTCCATTCTCTGCCTCAGCTCCATAACATCCTCCTCGCTTCCATTGATCACAATCTTCTCCCTCTCTTCGAACCCCTCATGACAAACCAAACAAGCTTCGCTCTTCACCTCCTTAAATGCCTTTCCGCTCAAGACGTGCCCGCATTTCTTTAGAGCGAAAAATCCATACTTCCCATTAAACTCCAAACCCGTAATCGGGCATTCGAAATTGGGGATTTTCACCTCGATCATGTCCTTCAACCCTCTGATGTGCCCAAACTCCTTGGGCAGTTTCTTGTGGATCAGGGCCTGCACAAGGGCTTCCTTGTTGAAGAGATTGCCCAATTTATCGATGACGATGGGGTGAGCTAAGGTCTCGGACGAGAGAGAGCAGGTGGTCCATTTCGAGAGCCGTGTCTCGTTGGGATCGACTTTGTCGGGCTTTTTGGTCGAGTACATATGGAGGTAGCAATCGCGGGACTCTGCGCCGGTGGCTCCGCCGTCACCTCCGCCGCCGAGGACGCGGAGGCGGAGGTTGATGGTGGAGAGAGACGGGAGAGATTGGAGGGAGGATGACGAATGAAGGGGGCGGCCATCGGATGTGAAATAGAGGAAAGGGATTAACGATTTTAGGGTTTGCGGGAGGCAGATGAGCTTGAGTTCGTCAAGGGAGAGGGAGGGGTTTATGATTACTGATTTGGTTGGGAGGTTGAGTTCGGGAGATTGGATAAAGAGTTGGATGGATGAAGATTCCATTATTAGGGTTAGGGTTTTCTAGGCTGGGGAAGATCGGAGGGCGGAGGGCGGAGGGCGGAGGGCGGAGTAAGTTTATGTTCTGCCCAACACTGCAAAGAACCGACAAAAGGCGACACGCACGGCCGGCCCAATTGGGCCCTGCAGAGCGCGGGCCACCAAATCCGAGGCCCGGTTTGGCTACAAGTTTTGCCAATAGAGAATTTTCCGGATCTAAATTTGGGAAAGGCTGTGTGCACCTACCCTTTTGATTAGCATACTTTCAGCGCACATGTCACTTATTTACAAGTTTGCCCATTAATTTACTCGTGCGCATACATCTTATTCCTCGTTTACGCTCGTCAGCCGTACTCTCCCATACATGGTCATAACTGGGTATTACTATATAGGTATTACAATTTGCGATATGGAAATTGTAATACTGACATAATTAATACGGCATATGGACTAGCATATAAATGATATACGTACCTGCATTTATTATGTAATCACAATATATCCAACCCATGACAAGATACTCATATTGCGCCAGTTACATATTTAAATCTCAATTTGACTTTCTTGGCTATTCACGTTAGCCATAGCTTCATAAAGAGGCCGACAAATATATGATTGTTGAGCTTTGGACACTTAGAATGTCACATATCAGATTTGGCACTTATATTCAGTTGTGATGGATAGCATTATAGTAAGTTCTAAACTTAAATGACAAAGTCAACAAATTTTACTTGTCTACATAATGTCATATTTAGTTTCTGAAGCAACACTTCCTGTTTCATTGCAGATAATTGTATGAAAGAAGGCAAACTTAATCATTACATTTTTTCTATTGATGAAGCTAATTCTGCCATTAGCTTAATCATACATCTATTTTCACAGAAATTAGTTGAACACTTTTTATACTATCATAGTTATATAGTAATTATGTTATATACGTTAAAAATTGCTGAAATGTCATAAATTTATATAATTTCTGTATTTTGGTTAAGCTACACTAAGAAAAGATTTAACATAGGTTAGTCTTTTCCTCTCATGCACCCATTCAGTTAGCATTATGTGATATCTTATGGTTAACATCAGCTTATAAATATGTTTTAATAATAAGTTAGCTCGGTCCCGTCTATTTGGGTCATCATTTGGCTAGGAGTATAATTTACATGTGGTTTCTATCATTGCTTTTCAACATTACTCCATAGGTATCAGCTGAACTATTGCCAAACATTCAGTTAGCATTATGGGATGTTTTTACGGTTAATTTGCTTATTCGTGGATGAAACAACACAGAAGAAGTTTGGTAAACTGAGTAGTGTGCAATTGTATTTGTTCTGAATGATTTTGGCAAAAAAAATTAGACGTGCACTATGATGCCATAGGCATTTGCATTCATCTGAAGGCAGACATTACATTCAGTTGCCAATTGTTACATGCTTGAATTTCATGCATGAAAGCATACATATTGTGGTCGGATACACCAGCTTGGTTTCATGTTGGCCCTTATAGATCAGTTGGGTTTTGAGTCCTGGCCTCCTGAAGCTTATCTGGACCTATATAAAGAGCACATTGGAACATCTTCCTGCATATGTTTATAGAAAAGGTATGTGGTTGTATGAGAAATCATTACCCTCAATGACTACTAGAATAGCCATCCTGAAGCATGTGTGGACCTAGATATTTAGCAGCCAATTGCAAGGAGTAAGGACTACTCATAATATGACTGAAACTTTTAGGTGCATAACAGGACTATCCTATTTGGATCTTACATTCTACATTGTATTTATTTTGCATGGAATATTTTGATTATGTCTTATACAACTTTAATTGTCGTTTTGTTTGCAGCATGCAACCATGGGCTTAGCAGAGTTAAATGTGTGGTTAGTGTTTAAATATACATTGATGCTGGTTCTGAAGGCGTTGGATATTGATCGCAGTGTCACCATATACATTGCTGCTGGAGAAATTTATGGAGGAGCAAGGAGAATGGCTAGTCTTACCGATGCTTATCCTAATGTGGTTAGTGTTTGCTTGTGCAGCAGTTATTTTACTTTGATCTTGGTTCTGGTGTATCTTCTGTCATCTTAATCCACATTGTTGCCTGTTTAATTCAAATTGTTGCCTGTGCAGGTAAGGAAAGAAACACTATTGGATTCGAAACATGTTACACTGTTTTCTGCAGGCAAATATCATTTCGTTGATCTGGATTCGAAACATCTAAACAAGATGCATTACTACTATAGATCAGATCAGAAGATACAACTCCGACACGACCGGATACGTGGCCTTGATACAGACGCCGCAGCTTCACCCGGGCATGTTCTCGGTGCTGACCCCGTGGGTGTCCGGTGGCGATTCAAGGACAGGATGATGCAGTTCGTGAGCACGTCACGCATGTTGGCGCTGGCGAGGGACATGGGATCGGGGAGCGTGGACTCGTCGACGGGGTGGATCAGGTACCAAATGGATAGCACAAACGAGGAGAGCTTGCAGAAGGGAGTGGAGAGGATGCTGAGGATAGCAGCGGCCGCATGGGCGGTCGAGGTCGGGACACATCACTGCAAGGGGGATAGGCTGAATGTTAAGACCGCGAACTCGCACGGGTTCGAGGGGTTCGTGAAGGGGACGAGCAAGAGAAGCTTTGTTGATGAACAGATAATATCAATATAAAATCTTTGTTGACTGTTAAAGTTTTGTTGACCGCGAAGAAAAAGATTGATTGTTGAATAGTAATAAAGCTGGTTGACGAACAGATATTATCAAAAATATTCATGTGTATATGTGGATATTCATCTAGCTTTTTCTTCGCGTTAAGAACAGTTTTTTGATTTGGTGCTTGATTGTTGAATATTAAAAGCAATTTAATTTGATTGTTTCTTGCAATGATTGTTTCTAGTAATTTAATGTTATTGGTGGTTTATTGAAGCATTTTGAACATTACATGCATTTATTTAAATATAAAACGTAGGGAGAAATAATAAAATGAATTAAAATAAGCGTTGTTAAAAGTCCCAATAGACAACGTTTTTTTTTGTACAAGCGCTGTTAAAGGTCCACCATAGACAGCGCTT